>CM060891.1:20497306-21934806 GCA_030762935.1 Hymenopus coronatus
CTGGGGGATAATCTGGAAAATCTTGGGAGATGTATTCACTGACTTTTCGTTTTTGAGTTTACCAATGCTGTTCACGTTCAGACACACGCACACATGACATTATTCTATTTTTTTTCAATCCAGGATAAAAACCATTGTACATCAAGATATTGAAGTTTATAGTTCCACAAAATGAACTAATCTTTACATCTGGTTACTTCAAAACATACATTTTTAGTGACATTTTGGGTGAAAACAATATATTCCCTGCGTAATTACGAAATAAGAAAGTAAACGTGAACAACTCTTAACAGTAACACCATATGGGAAATCAATTAGATAATTATCGGACCATCAAGATCACGTGAGCAGACTATTAGAAATGAAGGATTAATATTTCATGTCCTAAATGCTTAGTCAACACCAGTAATGTTGCATAGAAAATGACAAATGAGTTACAGTATTAACACACACATAAACGTATTGAGTGACCAAATTTATGAAGCCTTGCAGCATGAAACAAATTGATTAGGTAACTCTGACTTTCTCTACGAGTTTTATTCCTATGTTATTTCTCAGTGAAAAACAGACAATAACGAGACCACAAGACCACAAGAAACTGAAAACTATAATATATAGACTACGGAAGGTTGCTTCATTTAAAGTCATAAAGATCCATAGTGATGCCTGACAGTTGTTTTACCTAGTGTCCGCTCCGTCACACTGTTGCCATTTCGCCCCGTCCAGGCTTCAGCACCAAACCTCTCAGTCGCTTGGCAGGATCTCTTCTAAATCATCTCCATCGTCAACTTCCTGTTCATCTTATTAAGGATAATTAAGGATAGATAGAGTCCGACTGAAAAATTACGGATCTCCCAGTCTCAATATGCCGGCACAGAATTGCATTTCTCAACTGACTCGTGTGTTTTCTAGTGAACCACAAGGTGATCTCAAATTATTTTGAGATGACATAATCTGAGTCGAATGACGACTTACAATGCTGTTAAGTACTGTAGGTCCCAGGATTCCTAGAATAGCCAACTTTTATGGTCAATTGGTATTGATTTAATTGTTGTTGATTAATTGTATAAGACAGGAGTTGGATAGGTAGGGTCAGCCTGAAAAACTCAATTCCATAGCCGCGGTTTGAACCACGGATCTCCCGGTCTCTATCCGGATATTCTACCACTGAGCTACCATTGCAATATGTATGTATTTATTTCTCTGTAAGTGGGTATCACCCGGTGGCAGAGTTATATATGTATACAAGATATATAAACAATAAATCACAGCTGCCAGTTTATGGCTTTGTAAGCTAGATATAATAGTTATTTACAACAAATATAAAAACTTTAATTTTTCTCTCAATTCAGATTAATTAATTTCATAATTAGAATCACCAACCAATTTAACATTTGTATTTACAACAATATAAACTCACAAACATTTCATTTAAGTAATATTTACAAAAGTTATCCAACATTAATATCAAGATTTTTCCTAAATATCTTCAGGGACAGGGAACAACCCCGAAAGGCTGCTCCAGGCAATTCATTCCAGTCTTTTATGCTTCTATTTACAAAGGAGAACTTTCCCACGTCAGTTCTGTATCTTGTACGCTTAATTTTGAACGGATGATCGTTTCGTGCATAGTAAGTTGGGTTTTCCAGTTTGTCAGTAACGTCCTCAGATGCGTTTAAGCCAGCGTAAGCTTTAAATAAAGCGCACAACCTCTTTCTCACGCCTAACTTTCAACAGTATCTCCTCAGCGTTTGTAGGCCCAAAATATTTACCCCTTTTTATGAATTTTATAGCCCTTCTCTGGATCTTTTCTAATGAATCAATTTGATTTACTCTATACGGGTCCCAACAAGTTACTCCAAATTCCATGACCGGCCGCACTAAGGACTTGTACGCGATTTCCCTGGACTTTGTACTCCCCTTTTTTAAAATCCTCATTAGGAAGTGCAGTGTTTTCCACGCTTTCTTAGATACAGAATTAACCTGCTCGTCCCAGCAGAGCATTGAATTTCTCAACTGACTTGTATGTTTCCCGGTATACCACAAGGTGATCTCAAATGATTTTGACGTTACAACCCCAATGGCGACTTACAATACTATAACCTAGTTCCTTAAGTCACCTTGGTAGAGCAACCGACTAAAGACCGGGAGAGCCTTGGTTCAAATTCGAGCTATGGCATTGAACTTTTCAGTCTGACTCTACCTATCCAACTCCTGTCCTACACACGGCTTGAGTAAAATAACAATTACATTAATACATTAAGGAATGTTTGTTACATCTTGCAACAGGAATGCCATCATTGCTTACGTAGCATAGATCTATTGGCAGAGAAGCAGTCGCACCTCTGGTCAGCTGAGATCAGGGATCACTATGAATCTCCCCGACTTTAAGCTCGGGCGACTTTGGATTGCCTTTCCACTGCCGTTATCGGTCAAAACGTTTATGTTTATTTAGCAATAACTTACCAATGTCGAGGAGATCTATAGTGATCCCTGAGAGCCTGCGCAGTGTTTCAGCGATAAGAGGTGTGTTTGTCTCTGTGCCTACAGATCCATGCTGTATAAGCACTGATGTCACCCTTATTACAAGATGTAAACAAACATTCCTCAATGCACAGTGGTGTCCAACAAACAGTGGCAGAGGGAGAGCAGATTTACCTCCACCCATTTGTTTGGTAAAAACCCTCTCTACCTATGACGTCGCTATTAGTAGCGGGATGGTGCAAATGCTAAAATTCTGATGTGTACCATTCACATGACTTTCATATGCAATTCGCACCTTTAACACGTCTTGAGCGAAAAGAGCTACGCCAATCGACAAGACCTGATCAATCAAGCTTATTTCTGCTACACGTTTATACTGTGTGTCTTCGCTGATTGCTCACTAGGCAACAAGAAATGGAATAATATTCATATAACTGCATCACACTCTCAAGGACTTGCGTCATATGTCACAGCTGACTTTGGCATTCATTGTTACACGTGCGTTTGTGGGCACCTGTGCTGGCGGTGCGAACTTTTTGCTGCGTTCATTATTATGCTACTGCGACGACATTTTAGTACGACGCATATATTATTAGTTTAATCGTTAGTTAGAAATATATGCTCAGTGGAACGTCAAGGCTACGGGATTAGTTAAAAATAACAAAAAAATGTAATGCATTAGGGACATAAGTAACAACCCTTAAGATGAAGTCAGGTACTCTCCTTTTGGAACTGGAGAAAGGGAATTTTGTATTGTAAAACAAGGTCATGTGTGTGTAAAATGAAGAAAAATCTCCGATAGTCACGTGATAACGCCACTTTACGCGCCCTTTTTCAGCCAATCAAAAAGGAGGTCAAAACTCGGACGTTTTTGTATATAAGTAATGTGCAGATAAGAAATCAGGTGCAGAAGATTCACAAGAGACTCACAGGCTCTTAAAGTAACACGCATCATATACGAAATCGCGCGCTTTATATTGCAGAATATAAGTGTTTTATAAATTAATCTGACGGGCTATCATTATCGTGAATGTTACATGGATCGAGAAACTCCAGACCACAGTGACTAATATAAAGTTATAACAACTCCGTAAAGGTGGAATCAGCACATAAAGAAAACTGTTTCATCAAGTTCGCGATCGGTTATGTCGGGAGTCGCTCGTGGGGTTAGTGCCTCAAATGAACAATATTTCAACAATAAAAGAAGTCTACCTTGAATTAAGTGAAATGTCTATGTTATTTGAGTGTACCGACAGTGTTACATACCTTTGTCATTCTCCCCCCCCCCCCTGAGTAAGAGACAACTTATGGTCTACAAGAACGAGCCTAGCCAGTGCAACAAGGGGAATCTGCAAGGTATGTACACTTAATGTAGAGAAATACACTAGCATAACTCCAGGTAGACTCACCTGACAGCGTCATACTGACATCCCAACAATACCACGACATATTGACACCCGAACGTTGACGCTACTAAAACAAACTACGACACTACATTCACAATGAGATGCAAGCGCAGAAGTAACGTAGCGCCGACGCAAGGAAACACCATGCAATCGTAAGCGCAGCACAAGAAATTGGCAGGAGTTTCTAGATCCGCAAGTTACATGCGAATATCTTCCAAGCGCTCCGCAAGCTACAAACTGAATAACATAACCAACAATACCACATAAGAAAATGTACTCAATATTTTACAAATAGATATGTTAAAAAATTACATACTAACAACTGACGCTCGCGGCAGTGACGTCACAATAATTGCTCTTTCAAAATTATTGAAAATAGTAAAAGCATAGACACTTCAGAAAGTAATAAAGCTACACATTTAATGAACTAAGAATTATCTCATTGCGTCATCGATTTATGAGAACCAAGAAATCTAGACACAGATGATAGTTTCATCCATTAAATCAAAGACGGATTTGCAAGGAAACTGTCATAACTTCATGAGGGAAATTACAGATGGCGCGACACTGCACGGCCAAATAAAAGCACATGCATGTACAGCAGGCCTTATAAAATCTTACAGTGCGATCGTTTGTTATTGAATTCGCAGACAATGCATAGAGAAAAGAAGTAGAATTCCTCCTCTTTGCATGCAACACAAGGATAAAGTTTGGAGTTTGCAAACTCTTGCATTACGTTGCGTCCTGTTTGTTTCTATGTGAATGCTTAAGTTAAATAACACGAGTCCAAACTCTTGTGCTTACATT
The DNA here is from genome assembly GCA_030762935.1 of Hymenopus coronatus. Taxonomy (NCBI): domain Eukaryota; kingdom Metazoa; phylum Arthropoda; class Insecta; order Mantodea; family Hymenopodidae; genus Hymenopus; species Hymenopus coronatus. The sequence goes on from CM060891.1 coordinate 20,502,004, forward strand.
GCGTCTGCGCTTGCGATCTGAATTCTTACCCGTTGGTCCCGGGTTCGAATCCGGCTGGAGCGGGAAGTTTTTTCTTTAGTATGTATGTGAGAGTTGTTTTAATGCAAAGCACCCGATATGACCATAGATGTTACACGGAGGCTATGTAAGTGAAACAATAAAAAGAAATCCGATGTACTTCATTCACAGGACGTTCTCTACCTCTGTAACAAATTGTTAATAGCTTATTTTTCTATCTACTTCATGCTAATCCAGATAAACATTAGCAGAAACTGTTTTATTACTTAATTTCTTTTAGGCAGAAAGAAAATAAGGGGATACACTAGGCTAAACGGACAGTCAAATGTTTTAAAACGTGGTTGCTATGGGATTGAAATCCGATCCTTTGTGTGGTCAGGTGTCGACAAGTTCCCATATGAGAAAATTATTAAATATTTCAATAACAAGGAATATCTTAAAAACGGTAAATTCTAGGAAAAAATGCATATAACATAATTTGTGTATTTTAATGGGCTCTACATTTTTGTGCAGTAATTTTGTCTATCTCTTACGGTTTACTAGTTATGCAACATTCCGCAAAATTCATCCAGGATAAACATGTCCTCAAGAGGCTATTCCCACAAAATTCAAGATATACCTTTTATTTGCCGTGACAATATCTTATACAGTATTTTAATAAAAATCGTTAGGGCTATTTTTTAGAAAATCAATATTTTCGAAAAATTTTCTATTTAAAGGGTAGTTTGGGGTGGGGGGTTTCTTCAATCTTCGTGTCACATCCTATCAAGCAAGTACCGGGAATTGATCATTTAAAAATCCTGTTTAAAAGGGGATTCGAAGTTATTGTGGTCGCTAAGTTGGTACAACTTTCCTCTATATCCACGCGGAGTTTGATCGTCATCTGTCATCTAGTTTGTTTACAGTACGCCATTTATTTAGTTCATCTCAAAGGTGATTTCTGATTTAACGGTGGATACAAATATTGAACAAAGAATCTGTCTCATTTGTTGCATTGCAAATGGTATTTCGTATGCCGAGGGCTTACAGAGGGCTTACGGTGAATCAACTTTATTAAAAACACGTGCATATGAGTGGTACAATACATTCAAAAGTGGTCGAGATGTGGTGGAAGATTTGCCTCGCTCTGGTCGGCCATCAACGGTTTCAACTGGACTGACATCACTAAAGTGAAGAAAATGGTGTTTCAAAATCGCCATTTAGGTCTGAGAGAGATTGCCTCTGAACGTTCTGTGTCTCAGGAATTATTCCTACCACATTTTAAATGAGTGCTTGGGCATGACACGCGTTGCAGCTCAGTTAGTTCCGAAAGACTCGAATTTTCTACAAAAACTCAATCGCGTAAGGATTTCTGAAGACATGCTAGAACGAGCCAGCTCCGACCCCACATTCATGAAACTGGTAATGAGACGTGGGTTTACGAGTTTGACACTCAAACCAGTCAACAAGCTTCCGAATGGCGCCTTCCAACTGAACCGAAACCTAAAAGGGCACGTCAAACTCGATCAAAACTGAAGGTCATGTTGACAGTTTTTTTCGATTATCGCGGTGTCGTGCACTCATAGTTCTTGCCAGAAGGTCAGATGGTAAATAAAGACCATTATCTGAGCGTTATGCGGCGTTTGAGAGAACAAATACGGCGAAAAGGCCAGATTTGTGGAATGACAACTCGTGGATTCTGCACCACGTAAACGCACCAGCTCACAAGGCTATTTATTGTGAACGAATTTCTGGCCAAAAACTCAACAAATTTCATCGAACAACCACCGTATTCACCTGATCTGGCTCCTGCTGATATCTTTCTCCTTCCAAAACTCAAGTTACCACTTCGAGGCACCCGTTTTCAGTCGATAGAAGACAAAGGAAAATTCGCGGTGACAATTGACATCGATTCCTAAAAGTGCCTACAAAAAGTGTTTTGATGATTGGATTATTCGTGGTATAAATGTACAATTTCAGAAGGGACCTACTTTAAAGGTGATAAAATAAAATTGGATGAATAATTCATTTTTTTTTTGTTTTATTGGCAAATTCCCGGAACGTTCATGACACAGTAGTATATCACGTTCGGTATTTTACTGAATTTTCGTTTTTGAGTTCTCGTGTTCACAGACACACATGGAGCGTAAGACATCTGTTTCCGGTGAAATCTCGGTATTGAATTTTGGGTACTATTTACATAGTACGTGTAGATCAAGTAAAAGTGCATGAACATGATTATTGCTCCGCAATGATAAATATTGCTTCAAACGATAGCGGGTAGAGAAAGCCACGTGAATGATACATTGACCTCAAATGGAAATGACAGCATACTCGAGGCATATACCCAGGAAGATAAAGATATCAGGTTTGAACTGGTGGCTGTGATGTTAGAACTTATAATAGCGGTATGAAGTGATTTACTGTGTGTGCCAAGTCGAGTTTATTGAAGCAGTCTCCCGCACGCACCGCTTGTACGCGGTAGCGATTCTGTGCGCGCTGTGGCGGATATAAGAGATAAAGGGATGGTTGTAAATCGATACAAGCAAACAATAGCCTCGGGTCGCCAAGGAAACTGACTATAAAACCGCACTTTCGAGAGTGAAGTGGGGTTGACAACTTCGCAAAAAACGTTGCCAACGTTACAACTTCGGAACCCACTTCGGAATGCTGCTAAAATTAAATATACCCCAGTAGTGTTGACTTGTTAAGCTCGTGTACTGGAACAGTCACAATAATGTAAAACACCAAAATTCTGTCGCACCTTCCGAAAGGTTTTGGATACCCTCGAAATGTAAATCGAGTTTAGTATTTAGATAAGGTATTTTGGTATTTAAGTTTGGTATCTTCCAGGGATGCGACACGAAGATTTTGAGAAAAATCCCCCCACAAACCAACTACCCTTTACATGGGACTTTTGTCGAAAAGTTTGGTTTTCTCAAAACTGGCTCTAACGATTTTGATTAAAATTTCGTATATTAAAGATATTTACCTGATAAATAAATGGTATATCTTGAATTTTTTGGGAATAGCCTCTGAAGAGTAGTTTATTCTAGATGACTTTTACTCAATTTTGAATAACTGCTAAACCGTAAGAGATGGACAAATACTTACTACACAAAAATGCAGAGGACGTTAAAACACACAATTTATGTTATATACATTTTCGTCGTGAGTTAGTCGTTTTTGAGACATTCCTTGTTTTTGGTTTCTGCTATGAAATACTTACACCTTTCTCATACAGGAATTTGTCAATTGCTGTCCATACAAACAAAGGAACTTCAGTGACATAGCAACCAGCTCTCGACTATCATTTTAACCTATGGTAGTCCCTTATTACGCTTCTACTTACAAGGGAGCAAGTAACAAGAATATTTCTGCTAATTTGATCTCGATTAGCAATAATTTGTTACAGAGATGTAGAGAAAGTCATGTGAATGGAGCACATCAGATTTTTTTATTTTATGTACCGAGCACAAGGACCACTGCTCCAAACTTTAACATCCAAAAAACCTCTAAATAATACTGAAGGCTCAAACTAATTAAATTTATATCAAAATTACCGCTTTTAATAGCATCCTGAGCGAAAATCCAGTTTCGAAAGAACTGAGCGTTGTTTGCAGTAAAATAAATATTGAGAATAAGTTTAGTTACTCGGAGGAGGCTAATATAATTCACACTAATGGACTCTTGAATGGAATGTAGCTTCTAGCGTGTTATAGTTACGGGACACCCAGTGTTATTGTAGTCAGGTACTGACACCCTGTGTTAACACATGGTGATAATCTCACGCTATTTCAATTAAGACGTTTCCTGATCAATTCAGCAGCATGAATTGGATATACATGCAATTGACGCTACATAGCACCAAATGGACAATAACCTCATTGATGCAACAGGTTAGAATTAACACCTAAATACCATGTTCTGTTATCAGAGAATATGCATTAAACTCACAGGGTATGATGCATGTCATTAATGCTGACAAAAGAATGAGAAATAAAGTAGCATTATTTGGTCTTTTTAAAAATAATTTATTGACTATATACCATTATAGGCAACATATTGTTACATGGCGTACAATAACTACATAGAAAAAGATAGAAAAACAAGTTATTTTTGGTAACTTTTTACTTTCTCTATACGCACTATGTATATAGTGTATAGAGATACCGAGATTTCACCGGAAATATATATTTTTGGGGCACCTTTATCTAAAAAAAAAAGCATTTTCGGAAAAAGGTCCGTGTGTGTGTGTCCGTGTGTCTGTGAACATGATAACTCAAAAACGAAAAGTCAGTAAAACACCAAACTTGGTATTTAAGTTTAGTATCTTCCAGGGATGCGGCACGAAGATTTTCAGAAAAATCCAAACAGTTTAAACTACCCTTTATATAGAATTTTTTTCAAAAAATTTGAATTTCTCAAAAATGGCTCTAACGATTTTTATTAAAATATCGTATATGAAAGACATTTACCTGATAAATAAAATGTATATCTTGAATTTTCTCGGAATAGCCTTGAAGACTACTTTATTCTGGATAAATTTTACGGACTTTTAAATAACTGCTAAACCGTAACACATGGACAAAAACTTATTCCACAAAAAATGTAGAGCACTTTAAAGCACACAATTTATGTTATATACATTTTTTTCGTGGAGTTCATCGTTTTTGAGACATTCCTTATGTTTGGTTTCTGCTATGAAAAACGTATACTTTTCTCATACAGGAACTTGTCAACTGCTGTCCATACAAACAAAGAAATTTCAGTGACATAGCAACCAGCGTTTGTCTATCACTTCAACCTATGGTACTCTCTTATTTCGCTTCTACTTACAAAGGAGCAAGTAATAAGACTATTTCTTTTAATTTTTTTCTGATTAGCATAAAGTAAATAGAAGTATAAGCTTTTTAAGAATAATTTGTTGCAGGGATATAGAGAAAGTCATGTGAATCGTACACATCAGATTTTTTTTTCAACATAATCTCCTCTTACCTAAATCACTTTTTCCAGCGTTTCTTAAACTTATTTAAGCCTTCCAAAAAGTTCGATTTCAGAAGGTCTTAAAAATAGGCATCTGTTTGGGAGATGACCTGTTCATTAGACGTGAATCGTTTTCCGCCGAGCCACTTTTTCAAGTTTGGAAATAAAAAATCTGATGTGTACCATTCACATGACTTTCTCTATATCCCTGCAACAAATTATTCGTAAAAAGCTAATACTTCTATTTACTTTATGCTAATCAGAAAAAATGAGCAGAAATAGTCATATTACTTGCTACCTTGCAAGTAGAAGTGAAATAAGGGACTACCATAGGTTAAAATGATAGTCAAAAGTTGCTTGCAATGTCAGTGGAGTTCCTTTGTGTATATAGATAGGAGTTGACAAGTTCCTGTATGAGAAAGGTCTAAGTTTTTCATAGCAGAAATCAAAAATAAGGAATGTCTCAAAAACGACGAACTTAAGAGAAAATGTATATAACATAAATTGTGTGTTTTAACGTGCTCTACATTTTTATCTAGTAAGTGTTTGTCCATCTCTTGCGGTTTAGCAGTTATTCAAAAGTCAGTAAAATTCATCCAGAATAAACTACTCTTCAGAAGCTATTCCCAGAAAATTCAAGATATACATTTTATTTGTCAGGTAAATATCTTTAATACACGAAATTTTATTCAAAATCGTTAGAGCCATTTTTGAGAAAATCAACATTTTCGAAAAAAGTTCCATGTAAAGGGTAGTCTGAGGTGGGGGGATTTTTCTGAAAATCTTCGTGTCGTATCCCTGGAAGGTACTAAACTTAAATACCAAGTTTGGTATTTTACCGACTTTTCGGTTTTGAGTTATCGTGTTCATAGACACACGGACACACTGACACACGCACTCACACACACGGATCTTTTTGTGAAAATGTTTTTTTTTTGGGATATTGGGGACCCTAAAGCATATAGTTCCGGTGAAATCTCGGTATCGAATTTTTGGGTGAAGTGCAATACTTTCTCTATACACTATGTACATATTGTGTATAGAGAAAGTAAAAAGTGTCACTAAGACTATATCTGGTGAATACGGAGGATTTTGTAGGAATTCGAATCTTAATTCTAGAATTTTCGCCAAAGTGTACATCCTTGTAGTGTCTTGATGGAAGAGAACCTTTTTCTTTGCCATATGACGGAGTTTTTTCTTGATTTCTCCGTTCAAACGATGCTATAACGAAGCATAATACTCTCCTTTTATCGTTCTTCCTATCTGCAAGTAATCAATCTAGATCATTCCGCGTGCATCCCAAAAAACCGAAGTCATCACCTTGTCTACAGATTTCACCACCTTTGCCTTCTCCGGAGCCTCTCTGCCTTTGAAACCCCATTGTTTCGGATGTACTTTTGTCTCTGGAGTGTAGACTGTATCCATGTTTCATGCACAGTTATGTATTGATGCAGAAACTAATCATGATTGCAACGGAAACGTGTTAATCCACCTTCCGAATCGATCATACGATTACGTTTATTCTCCATTCAGAGCAAACGTGACACCCATCTTGCCGAGACCTTTGTAAGATATAATTTTTTGTGCAAAATTGAGAACACAGTACCTTGTGATATGCCTGTGGTGTCTATTATTTTACGAGCTTTCGATCCGTCAATCACTCAAAACCATATCCTAGATTTTGTCAATATTTCCGTGTAAGTCACTTCTGCTGGACGTCTGGAATGATGTCCATTTACACCACGTTTAAATTTGTTCATCCAATGTGTAAATTGTTTCAATCTCAGGAGCAGATATGCCTTGAACTTCACCCAGCTCGGCTTTTCCATTGCAGAAACTCATTTTCCCCGTATTTTTAAATAAGCACAAGATTGTTGATTCAATCGTCTATAGCAACGCAAGCACGTGATGGATATACTGAAACTTTAACTGTCATCTAATAATAGACGACGGTTACTAAATACAAACTTTTTTTCGGTGCAAGCAGTGTAATTTCTTGGATTTTCTTAGATGTCATTCAACACCCCTAGTACTATAACTTTCTCGCAAGCATTTACAATGTATATAGTAGATAGAGAAGGTTTCCCATTCTACCCAAAAATCAATGTCGAGAAATATAGATCTTGAGGTCCCCTGAGTCCGAAGAAAGAATTTTCAGAAAAAAGTGGGTATATGTACTACGTGTATCTATGTGACTGTTTGTGTTTAGACACCATAGTTCAAAAACGAAAAAACAACTTTAAATACAAAACTTGATCCTTGAAGGATGCTACACAAAGATTTTCAAGAGAATCCCCCCAACACAAACTACCTTTACATAGCAAAATGTTTCAATATTTTGTTTTTCTCAAAAATGGTCTAACGATTTTGCTTAAATACCAAATATTACAAATAAAATGTATATTTTGAATTTTCTGGGAATAGTCTCTGAAGATCTCTTTATTCTGGTTGAATTGTGCATAATTTTACGTAACGGTTAAACCGTATGCGATAGAAAAAAACTTACTAGACAAAGATTTAGATCTCTTACACTACATACTTTTTGTCATATGTTTGTTTGTTTTTTTTTTTTTTTTTTTTTTTTTTGCAGAGTTTACCGTTGTTTATATATTCCTTGTTATTGGTTTTAAATTTTAAGTTGCCCAATTTTTCTGCAAGGGGACCATGCTAAGCGAACCAAACTTCATTGTTCACATAACTAACAGCTTTTAAAAGATTTGACTATCGCTTTAGCACAGTGAACTTCCTTATTTCTCCTCTACTTATAAGAAGCAACTAATAAGACGAACTTCTCGATTAGCATGATGTAGATAAAAAAATTGATGTGTCCCATTCACAAGACTTTCTTACATCTCTGTAACAAATTATTGTTAAAAACCTTATGCTTCTATTTATTTCATGGTAATCAAGAAATACATATCAGAGACGGTTTTATTACTTAGTTCCTTATAAGTAGGAGGAAAGTAAGGGAATTCACCAGGCTAAACCTACAGCCAAATGGTTTGAAATGTGGTTGCTATGGAATGAAATCTGTTTCTTTGCGTGGCCAAGTGTTGACAGGTTCTGTATGAGAAACTATGTAATATAAAACTCAAATCAATAGCAAGGAATATCACAAAAATGGTCAACTCCACGAAACAACTGTATATTACATAAAGTGTGTGTTTTAAAGAGTTCTACATTTTCTATATTATACAAGTTGTTTTCTATCGGTTACAGTTTACAAGTAATGCAAAATTCATCCAGAATAAAGATGTCGTCAGAGGCTATTTCCACAAAATGCAAGATATACGTTTTATTTTTCATTTAAATGTCTTGAATATATAATACTTTAATCAAAATCTCTAGAGCCTCTTTTGAGAAAATCAACATTTTGAAACCTTTTCCATGTAAAGTGTAGTTGGGGTTGGGGATTTTCTTGAAAATCTTCGCGTCGCATCTCTGGAAGATAAACTTAAATACCAAGTTTAGTATTTAACGGACTTTTCGTTTATGAGCTATGCTGCTCACAGACACACACGTCATTTTTCTAACAATGTTTTTTTTTATTCAAAGAGTTCTCAAAACATAACCTGTGAAACCCCGGTACCGAATACCTCCTCTACACACTGTGTACATAGTACGTGTTGAGAAAGCAAAAATAATATATTCTAAGAATAGTTTATATTAGGAACAGTTGTGGAAAGTTATATGATTGGAACACAAGTGATCTTTTTTTCCTGTACTGGTAAATGAACGTATAGACGTGATTGAATGTCGGTGAGAACGTCAACGAAGTTGGGAACGTTCGGATGAGATGTGCAGAACAAGCCGTTCAATTTGGTGGAAAGATTGACAGTCATTTGTTGTTCGATTTATGGTAGCTGTGAAATCAGTCCAAATGGCAGACGAAACACTAAATCTGCCACAATGCGTATCTCCTCCTGGAGAATAGCTGCAGAACGAGCGGTACAGTCATCAGATTTTGGACCTCGTTGTCTTTTGGGTTAAAAACAGAATCACTAAGTAACGCTTTATAAATGTATCTTCTTCGAGCTCGATTTGTATTCCTTTAATACATTAATTCTTTTCCTACATCTAATTTGAAGACCAAACAGGCGATTCAGTATTTTAAATAGTTACATCAAAGTTTATAAAAAATCTAATGTATTCAATTAACATGAATTTCTCTACAAAATATTGTCACAAAATATTATTTCTCTGTCTACATCATGCTATCTGAGATAAACATTAGAAAATTGTCTTATTACCTGTTTCCTTGTAAGCAGAAGGGGAAAAAAAGTTGTCATATGAAACAATTGAAAAGCATTCTTTTGTATAGCCGGAAGTACAACAAAAGAGAGATGAAACGAAAGATGGCTTCCCGTTTGAGAAAAGTAGAAGTAATCTAAAATTCAAACCAACTATAAAACTATCTCAACAAAGGTTTAACCCTGCAAAAAAAAAAATGTATAAGCCATAAATTATCTCTTTTAACAAAATGTATAGTTTTGAGCGATAAGTTTTTTTCTATTTCTATGGTTTAGTAGTTATGCAAAATTCATTCAGAATGAAGAAATCTTAACTTCAAGATATACTGGTACATTTTATTTGTCATGTAAATTTCTTTAATATATAGCATTTTAAACAAAATCGTTCGTCATTTTTTAGAAAACAAACTCTTCAAACAAGTTTTGATGCAAAGGTTACTTTGGGGAGCAGGAATTTTCTTGAAAGTCTTCCTGTCATGTTCTTCGAAGATACTAGACTTTTCGTTTATGAGCCATATTGTCCGCAGACAAACACACGGATCTGTTATATATATTTGTTACAGGGGATAAAGCATTACTTCTGGTGAAATCTCTGTAATGAATTTTTGGGTGGAATGCAATAACTTTTCAACCTATGTACCATGTATTATGTAAGGAAGGTGAAAATCACTTCTCTGAAAATGTTAAGTTAATGGGTAGCAATATGACGAAACATTTTAGAAAGGTTTCAGAGGCCTTATTTGGCAGCAGAAACGATGTAATTGGGACGTAAACATATTTACTAGTGCTCAATAGTAAACAACTGTAAAATATGATGTGTTTGTTCACGTGACTTTCTCTACATTTCTGTAACAAATTTTGTTAAAAAAAATATTTTTATAATAACTGCATACTATAGAAATAAATATTAGCAGAAACGTTTTAATCCCTTGCTTTCTTGAAAGCGTGTTTATTTTCTGAAACCGAATATCAACTGACGTAAATGGGGACTTGGCAACATTGTATAGTGCTGGAAATAATTAAAACGGCAACGCTGCAAGGAGTAAAGATGCTTCACACTCAAGCAGTCTACAACTGTATTGATATCTGTTAAATTTACGCACCACTAATTAGTTTATTCACTGGTATCCGCTACTTTTTACTTTCTCTACACGCACTATGTACATAGTATATAGAGCTCGATACCGGAAATACATGTTTTGTGTCCCCCTAAGTCCAAAAAAAGCATTTCTGGAAAAAGATCCTCGTGTGCATGTGTGTGTGAACGAAAAGACCGTTAAATACCAAACTTGGTATCTTCCAAGGATACGACACGAAGATTGGGAGTGGGGGAATTTTCTTGAAAATCTTCGTGTAGCATCCTTGGAAGATACCAAACCTAAACACCAAGTTTGGTTTTTAACGGACTTCTTTGCTCGGCCAGGAATAGAACAAAATAAAACCTTACACTTCCTGTCTGAGAAAAGTTTGAGTACTTTACAATTGAAATGAATAACAAGTAATATCTCAGAAATGGCTACCTCTACAACAAAAATGTAAAGGACATAAATTGTGTGTTTTGACAAAATCTACATTTTTGTGCAGTAATTTTTATCTATCTCTCACGGTTTAGCAGTTAAGCAAAATTAGGCAAAATTCATCCAGAATGAAGAGGTCTTCAGAGGCTATTCCCAGAAAATTCAAAATATACATTTTTATGTGAGGTAAATAGCTTTAATATTTGGTATTTTAATTGAAATCTTTACAGCCATTGTAAACGGCTTTATAATTTTGATCTTTGGACTCAGGAGGCCTCAAAGCATATATTTCTGTTGAAATCTCTAGATATTGTGATAAATAAAATACCTTCTCTATACTGGCAGATTGCGTGAAGATGGAGGATGTCAGGAAAACATTCTTGCAGAAAGTATTTTTAGCTTCAAACAGACGAAGGACAGCATTCTGGAGTTTGATTCTAAACAGCCAAAACTGGCCAAGCCTGGGCACATACTTAATGGACGTACGTGTACTAAGAGATAAAATATTTGTGTAAATATTGTATAGACTTATTTGGTGCTTGAGTGATTATATGTGTGAACAGGTAGAGTAGTTTTGAGTGTGTGTGTGTGTGTGTGCACGCGCGCGTATTTCCAAAGTTGTCAAGATATATAAACTAGATATGTAGGTAATATTTTAAATTCAGGTATTTTTAGATATCATGTACGGTCACGCTATTCATGCGACTCTGTGAGCAAATATTGTATTACTATAAGCTTAATAATAAATACTACCACCTTCTCTATACTCTAAGTACGTGTAGAGAAAGTAAAAACGAGCATAATCCCTCTCAATTTAAATACGGCAATTTGCAGTTTATTTTTTGCTTCTCTATTCTCGGTTCACTAGCTCGATTAATGAAACGTAACTATTGATAACACAAGCAAAGAGATTAGCGATTGAGTGAAACTTGATGAACTGATTACAGTAAAGCGGTTCATTGTTTATAAACAAATTTAACTAATACCAACATTTACATGCACTGAGTGATACGTGTTAAATTTAATTAAAACTGTTACTGAAGTGAAAATGTTTTCTGATGGCGCTTCCCACAATCATCTACATACAGTGCCTGCCAAAAGTTTAACTAAATCTGCCTGTTTCAACGAAATACATTCTGTTCTTTAAACTATACTTCCCAATGATCTTTCACTTAGAAGAATTAACTTACAGAGAAGTACTGTTTAATAAAAGGAGTGTGTAAAAATTATCTTTACACGGATTATAGTATTTTTGAACTTTTTAAATAACTGGTATTTTATGCGACCTGGCATCCAAATATAGGGATAATTAATATTGATTCTACTGAAAAGGAATTAAAATGTTTAAGAAAAATGTTCAATATACTAGATTATCAAGAATTAATATAATGATTATTCCTTTCTCTACACATACTATGTACATAGTGTATAGAGAAGGTATTGTATTGCACCCAAAACTCCATACCGGGATTTAACGTTTTGGGTCCCCCTGAATAAAAAAATTAGAAAAAGGTCCGAAGTGTGCCGGTCCCCATGGCCGCGCTCGCTAAAGCGTCTCGCTTTGGTGCATCGTGGGTTCGAGTCCCGCCTTGGGCATGGATGTTATATGTTTGTGCAATGTGTATATGTTTGTAAAAGAAACAGTAAAACCAGTAAACCAGTAATCAGTAAAACCTACGGGGGGAATGTAAATAGGGATACAGTACCGGAGTCCTGATCAAACTCCGTTATTGTTTTAAAAAAAAAAGTGTATGCGTGTGTATGTGTGGGGGGGGGGCAGCATAGCTCAAAAACGAAGTGTACATTAAATACCAAACTTGGTATTTAAGTTTGGTATCTTCCAAGGATTAACATGTAGATTTTCAAGAAAATCACCCGACCCCCAACTAACCTTTACATGGAAAATTCTGACTTTCCCATAAAATGGCTCTAACGATATTGATTAAAATCTCTTATATTTACGACATTTACACGGCAAATAAAAGGTATATCTTATACTTTCAGGGAATAGCCTCTGAAGACCTCTTTATTCTGAATGAGTTTTCCTAATTTTTGCATAATTGGTAAACCGTAAGAGATAGAGGAAAATTTACTGCACAAAAAATGTAGATCACCTTGAGACACAATTTATATTAAATTTCTTTTTTTCGTGGAGTTGATCGTTTACAAGATATTAGCTGTTATTGGTTTCAGTCTGAAAATACTTTAACTTTTCTCATACGGGATCTTATCAACTCCCGGACACGGAGAGAAAGGGATTTCAATCCCATACAACCACATTTTAATACATTTGACCGTCCGTTTAGCCTAGTGTATTCCATTATTTCCCTTCTACTTATAAGGAACTAAGTAATAAGACCGTTTCTGCTAAAGTTTATCTCTGTTAGCATTAAGTGGTTAGAAAAACACGTTTATGAACAATAACTTGTTACAGAGCTGTAGAGAAAGTCATGGAGCGCATCCTTTTTTTTGTTACTTTCTCTATACGTACTATGAACATAGTGTATAGAGAGGATGTATTGCACTCCACCAAAAAAGTCGATACCGAGATTTCACCGGAAATATATGTTTAGGGTCCCCAATATCCAAAAAATCTGATGTGTTCCATTCACATGACTTTCTCCATATCCCTGCTACATATAATTCTTAAAAAGCTTATACTTCTACTTACTTTATGCTAATCAGAAAAAATTAGCAGAAATAATCTTATTACTCGCTTCCTTGTAAGTAGAAACGAAATAAGGGACAGACGTAAGTTAAAGTGATAGTCAAAAGCTGGTTGCTAGGTCAATGAAGTTCCTTTGTTTATATGGATAGGAGTTGACAAGTTCCTGTATGCGTAAAGTATACGTTTTTCACAGCAGAAACCAAAAATAAGGAATGTCACAAAAACGACAAACTCCACGAAAAAAATGTATATAACATAAATTGTGTGTTTTAATGTGCTCTACATTTTTTTAGTAAATTTTTGTCAATTTCTTACGGTTTAGCAGTTATTCAAAATTTAGTTAAATTGATCCAGATTAAAGTACTCTTCAGAGGCTATTCCCAGCAAATTCAAGATATACATTTTATTTGTCAGGTAAATACCTTTAATATCCAAAATTTTAATCAGAATCGTTAGAGCCATTTTTGAGAAAATCAAAATTTTCGAAAAAGTTCCATGTTAAGGGTAGTTGGGGGTGGGGGGATGTTTCTCAAAATCTTCGTGTTGCATCCCTGGAAGATAGTAAACTTAAATACCAAGTTTGGTATTTTAACGAATTTTCGTTTTTGAATTATCGTGTTCACAGACACACGGACACACGGACACACACACACACACACACGCGCGGACCTTTTTGTGAAAATGTTTTTTTGGATATTGGGGACCCTAAAAGATATATTTCCGGTGAAATCTCGGTATCGAATTTTTGGTGGAGTGCAATACTTTCTCTATACACTATGTACATAGTGCGTATGGAGAAAGTAAAAAAGCATTTTCACAAAAAGGTCCGTGTGTGTGTGTGTGTGTGTCCGTGTGTCTGTGAACACGTTAACTCAAAAACGAAAAGTCGATAAAATACCAAACTTGGTATTTAAGTTTAGTATCTTCCAGGGATACGACACGAAGATTTTGAGAAAAGTCCCCCCACCCCTAACTACCCTTAACATGGAACTTTTTCGAAAATTTTGATTTTCTCAAAAATGGCTCTAACGATTCTGATTAAAATTTTGGATATTAAAGGTATTTACCTGACAAAGGTCCGTGTGTGTGTGTGTGTGTGTCCGTGTGTCTGTGAACACGTTAACTCAAAAACGAAAAGTCGATAAAATACCAAACTTGGTATTTAAGTTTAATATCTTCCAGGGATACGACACGAAGATTTTGAGAAAAGTCCCCCCACCCCTAACTACCCTTTACACAGAATTTTTTTCGAAAATGTTTATTTTCTCAAAAATGGCTCTTAACGATTTTGATTAAAATTTCGTATATTAAACATATTTACCTGACAAATAAAATGTATATCTTGAAATTTCTGGGAATAGCCTCTGAAGAGTAGTTTATTCGGGATGAATTCTACTGAAATTTGAATAACTGCTAACCGTAAGAGCTAGACAAACATTTACTAAACAAAAAATATAGATAACATTAAAACACACAATTTATGTTATACACATTTTTTTTCGTGGAGTTCGTCGTTTTGAGACATTCCTTATTTTTGGTTTCTGCTATGAAAAACGTATAATTTTCTCATACAGGAACTTGTCAACTCCGATCCATATAAACAAAGGAACTTCATTGACATAGCAACAAGCTTTTGACTATCATTTTAGCCTATGGTAGTCCCTTATTTCGCTTCTACTTACAAGAAGGCAAGTAATAAGCCTATTTCTGCTAAATTTTTCTGATTAGCATAAAGTAAATAGAAATATAAGCTTTTTGAGAATAATTTGTTGCAGGGATATAGAGAAAGTCATGTGAATGGTACACATCAGATTTTTTAACTCAAAACATGTATTTCTAATGAAACTCTGGCATTTTTCGGGTAGATTACAAAACCTTCTCTATATACTATGTACATAGTAGGTGTAGATTGGAGAAAGTAAAAATCTGATGTTTTATATTCACTTTACTTTCTCTACATCTCTACAACATATTATTGTTTAAAAGCTTATACTTGTATTTACTTCATGCTAGTCAACTAAAAATTATAAGAAATAGTCCTATTACTTGATTCCTTGTAAGTGTAAGTGAAATAAGGGAGTACCATAGGCTAAAGTGATAGTCAAAGGTTGGTTGCTATGTGACTGAAGTTCCTTGTTGTGACTGAAAAATAGGTTTCTTAAAGCTGAAACCAATAGTAAGCAGTATTTCAAAAACGATCAACTCGACAAAAAAATGTATATAACTTAAATTGTATGTTTTAACGTGCCCTAAATTTTTTGTGTGGTAAGTTTTTGTCCATCTCTTACGATTTAGCAGTTAAGCAAAATTCCGTAAAATTCATCCAGAATAAAGTAGTCTTCAGAGACTATTCCCAGAAAATTCAAGATATACGTTTTAAAATATTAAAAAAAAACCCATTACATACAGTGAAGCTGTCAATTTTATTAAAATCTGGACATCTATTACCAACACGTGCTTCACTTGGTCATGGTGTAGATGGAGTATCCTGGACGCCCGTTTCCACAACTTTCGTTGTCATCCTCTTGCAGGTTTGCAGAAGTCACCATGACCAAGTGAAGCACGTGCTGGTAATATATGTCCAGATTTTAATAAATTCAAAATAAACACTTTATTTTTCTGTTAAATATCTTTAATATAGAACATTTTAATCAAAATCGTTGGAGCCATTTTTGAGAAAATCAAAATTTTCGAAAAAAGTTCCATGTAAGGGGTAGTTTGGGTTGGGGGAATTATTCTCAAAATCTTCGTGGTGCATCTCTGGAAGATACTAAACTTAAATACGAAGTTTGGTATTTTACCGACTTTTCGTTTTTGAGTTATCGTGTTCAAAGGCACACACGGACCTTTTTCTGAAAATGTTTTTTTTTTGTATACAGGGGCCCTAAAACATAGATTATCCGATGAAATATCGGTATCGAATTTTTGGGTGGATTGCAATATCGTCTCTATACACTATGTACATAGTACGTGTAGAGAAAGTAAAAATAGCTAGCTTATGGTTACATATATAGCTACATTTATAGAACTGATTTTAGAAATACAAATTGGAATCAGCGTTTGTGAACGAAGTTAAATTTGCAGCGTTAGGAGGTAATTTGATTGAATGTTGCACGGTGGTGATGATCAACTGCAATGCATGCAAAGATTATATACATCTACATAATTTGCTGCATATATTTCAATCCCATAAATGCTTGCAAATTTCAGAGAACTTTAATACATGTAAATTCTGTTCGTAATGTGCATATGGTACAACTGGTACATTTCGCTTGCCTGTCCGTTGAAAGTTTATGGCGTCAGTTGGAAATGACAAACACAGCTGGAAAAAATCTGATGTGTTCCATTCACATGACTTTCTCTACATCTCTGTAAATTATTATTGTTAATAAGCTTATCTTTTATTTATTTCATGCTAATCGAGAAAAATTAGCAGAAATAATCTTATTTCTTGCTTTATTGTAAGTAGAAGCAAAATAAGGGAGTACCATAGGTTAAAGTGAAAGCCAAAAGTTGGTTGCTATGTGACTGATGTTCCTTTGTTTGTATTTATTGATAGGAGTTGACAACTTCCTGTATGAGATAAGTAAAAGTTTTTCAAAGCTGAAACCAAGAAAAAGGAATATCTCAAAAACGATCAACTCCAGGAAAAAAATGTATATAACATAAATTGTGTGTTTTAACATGCTCTACATTTTTATGGGTTAAGTTTTTGTCCATCTCTTACGGTTTAGTAGTTATGAAAAATTCATCCAGAATAAAGTTGTCTTCAGAGGCTATTTCCAGAAAATTCAGAATATACATTTTATTTGTCAGGTAAATAACTTTAATATACGATATTTTATTCAAAATCGTTTGAGCCATTTTTTAGAAAATCAAAATTTTCGAAAAAAAGTTCCATGTAAAGGGTAGTTTGGGGTGGGGGATTTTTTTCAAAACCTTCGTGTCGCATCCCTGGAAGATACTAAACTTAAATACCAGGTTATCGTGTTCGTTTTTGAGTTATCGTGTTCACAGACACACGGACACACGGACGCACACACATGGACCTTTTTCTGAAAATGTTTTTTTTTGGATACTGGGGAACCTAAAACATATATTTCCGGGGAAATCTCGGTATCGAATTTTTTGGTGGAGTGCAATACATTCTCTATACACTATGTTCATAGTAAGTATAGAGAAAGTAAAAATATGTATGGCACGTCTCCTTAGCGCGGTGGTAGCGTTGCTGCCTGGGTTCGATTCCCGGTACCAGCGTGGGAAGTTTTCCCCCACTGGGACACCTGGACCGGGGTGCACTCAGCCTCGTGATGTCCCTGGGGGAGCTACTTGATGGAGAAGTAGCGGCTCTAGGTCGTGAACACCTGGCCACTACACCCCATCCATGACGTCTGTAATGGACCGAGATGGGGGACGCAGCGGCCGGGCGGTAGGTCAAGGCTCTTATGAGCTGTACCAAGGAGTCAAATGTTTCTGTACCTTCTGTGACAATGACTAGTTAACGAGGGCACATACAGACAGACAGACATACTAGCATACTAACTCACACAGATATATATTCTTCTGTCCACAATTATCCCACTCGAAAATGCTCTGATATTTATATTAAGAAATGTAGATATAGTAACATTCTTAACAGTTTCTCAGTAAAACTTTTCGACACTCTACCTCAGAATATTCTTGAACTTTAAGAGGAGGATCAGAACAGCTTTGAAATCCTTTTCATGGGATTAACCTTATCTATTTACTTTCTCTATACGCACTGTGTACATAGTGCATAGAGAAGGTATTGCACTCCACCAAAAAATTTGATACTGAGATTTCACCGGAAATATATGTATCCTCTGTATCCAAAAAAAAAGTATTTTCAGAAAAAGGTCCGTGTGTGTATGTGTCCGTGTGTCTGTGAACACGATAACTCGAAAACGAAAAGTAGGAATATACCAAACTTGGTATTTAAGTTTAGTATCTTCCAGGGATGCGACACGAAGCTTTTGAGAAAAATCCCCCACCCCCAACTACTCTTTACATGGGACTTTTTTCGAAAATGTTTATTTTCTAAAAATGGCTCTAACGATTTTGATTAAAATGTCGTACATTAAAGATATTTACGTGATAAATAAAATGCATATCTTGAATTTTCCTGCAATAGCCTCTGAAGACTACTTTATTCTCGATGAAGTTTGCGAAATGTTGTATAACTGCTAAACCGTAAGACCTAGACAAAATCTTACCACACCAAAACTGTAAAGCACGTTAAAACGCACAATTTATGTTATAAACATTTTTCTCGTGGAGTTGATCGTTTTTTAGTTATTCCTTGTTTTTGATTTCCCCTTTAAAAAACTTGTTTTTCACACACAGGAATTTGTCAACCAGCTTTTGACTATTACTTTAACCTATGGTTCTCCCTTATTTCGCTTCTACTTACAAGGAAGCACGTAGTAAGATTATTTCTGCTAATTTTTTCTCGATTAGCATGAAGTAAATAGAAACATAAGCTTTTTAACAATATTTTGTTGCAGAGATGCAGAGAAACTAATGTGAATGGAACACATCAGCTTTTTTTTAATGTATTCTTGTAATATTATTGAACGTAGTAATTTTTAATTGATTTTATTCTCTCCTGATGCAGCCTATGTATATTTTATACTTAGTGACTGAAAATAAGCTGACTGGCTCACAGTATGTCGGTCTGTCGGTCTGTCGGTCCGTCCACCCGCCCATCCATCCATCCATATGCATGCCTAAATCTGACACTTTTATTATATCTAGTTACTTTCTCCACAGGCACTATGTACATTGTAGGTATAGAAGGTAGGTATTGCATTCCACCCAAAAATTCGATACCGATATATCACCGGGAATACATGTTTTGTGACCCCTGAATAAAAATAAAATTTTTAGAACAAGTCAGTATGTCTCATTTTTCCTTTTAAATAGAAGGGAAGCAAGGAAATACACTAGGCTAAAGTGAGAGTCAAATCTTTTAAAAACTGGGTACTATATGATTGTAATGTCTATGTTTATATGGGCAGAAGTTGCTGGATGAGAGAAATACATGTATTTTAAAGCTGAAACCAATAACAGGAAAGGAAAAAAAAAATAAAAAACGTATATGACAAATTGAGTGATTTAACGAATCTACATTGTTTGTGTAGTAGGTTTTGTTATCTCTTACGGTTTAGCAGTTATGCAAAATTCATCCAGAATAAAGGGGCCTTCAGAGCTTATTCCCTGAGCTTTCAGACATACATTTAATTTGTCATGTAAATATCTTTAATACAGATATTTTAATCAAATTGTTTATAGTTATTTGTGAATAAATCAAAATTTTCGAACATTTTGCCTTCTAAAGGGTAGTTTTAGTTGGGGAGACCTTTAAAAATGTTGTATCGCTTATTTTGCAGATACTAAACTTAAATACCAAGTTTGGTAATTAACGGAATTTTCTTTTTTGAGTTGTAGTGTCCACAGGCACACAAATACACACATACACACATTGATCGTTTTCTAAAAATGCTGTTTTCGGTTCAGGGGGTCTCAAACATATATTTCCGATGAAATCTCGGTATGAATTTTCGGATGGTGTACAGTACTTTCTGTACCTGCTGTTACATTGCACATACATGCTAGAGAAAGTAAAGAGAGTGTCCAAAATTAATATGAACATTGCTTAACATGCATCAGCTATTGATTTAATTTGTTTTCACTCAATCCGTGTGTAGGACAGGAATTCAACAAGTAAAAGTCAGACTGAAAAATTCATTGCCATAGCCGGGATTTGAACCACGGATATCCCGGTCTCTAGTCGGTTGCTCTACCACTGAGCTACCATGGCAACATGCAGGCATTAAATTAAAGTCAGTTGAGAAATTTATCGCCGTTCCGGCATGTTACCATGTAGCTCAGTGGTAGAGCAACTGCCTAGAGATCGGAGATACGAGTTTCAAATCCCACCTATGGCATTGCATTTTTCAGTCTGGCTCTGTATCATTTGGTCTCTAAGTTTAGTTATTATTACAATTTACATTGTTAATGAGACATTATTATTGAAGCAATATTGTTCACAATAAACAAGCTACCTATTCAATTGCGACGATAACATAAGGGGTAGCGGGTTCGTATCCCGGTAAGGGTTATGGCTTTTAAGGAGTGCTGTGGAGATATGGCTGCCCTATCTCAGGATTTTGTTGGCATGGAATCTTTTTCAGGTGTGGTAAAACACAAGTGATTTTCTTCGTGTTCCAGATAATTTTTCAACTCATTTGTTTATTTTTACTTTCTCTATACGCACTATGTACGTATGTAAACAGAAGGTATTGCACTCCACCCAAAAATTCGATTCCGAGATTTCACCGGAAATATATGTTTTAGGGTTCCCAATATCCAAAAAAAGCATTTTTACAAAAAGGTCCGTGTGTGTGTGTGTGTGTGTGTGTGTGTGTGTGTGTGTGTGTGTGTGTCTGTGAACACGATAACTCAAAAACAAAAAGTCGGTAAAATACCAAACTTGGTATTTAGGTTTAGTATCTTCCAGGGATGCGACACGAAGCTTTTGAGAAAAATCCCCTCACCCCCAACTACCCTTTACATGGAACTTTTTTCGAAAATGTTGATTTTCTCAAATTTGGCTCTAACGATTTTGATTACAATTTCGTACATTAAAGATATTTACCTGACAAATAAAATGTATATTTTGAATTTTCTGGGAATAGCCTCTGTAGAGTACTTTATTCTGGATGAATTTTACTGAATTTTGAATTAACCGCTAAACCGTAAGAGATGGACAAACACTTAATACACAAAAAATGTAGAGCACGCTAAAACACACAATTTATGTTATGTACATTTTTTTTCGTGGAGTTTGTCGTTTTTGAGACGTTCCTTATTTTTTGGTTTCTGCTATGAAAAACGTATACTTTTCTCATACAGGAACTTGTCAACTCCTATCCATATAAACAAATGAACTTCATTGACATAGCAACCAGCTTTTGACTATCACTTTAACCTATGGTTGTCCCTTATTTCACTTCTACTTACAAGGAAGCAAGTAATAAGACTATTTCTGTTATTGTTTTTTTGTGATTACCATAAAGTAAATAGAAGTATAAGCTTTTTAAGAATAATTTGTTGTAGGGATGTAGAGAAAGTCATACGAATGGTACAGATCAGATTTTTTTCTACCGTTTGTGCCGTCGAACACACACGTATTCCTCCTAAATTTTCCGCTCTTCAACTACGTTTTTGGCAATCGCGCATATCACCGTCTTTTGGTGCAGTGATTTCGTCCGTATTAAATTAAACTATTTCCGTCGCAACCTAAGGTTCGGCTCCACCGCAGACCCAAATATCACATCTTACCTCCGCGGATGTTCCATACCTAGTGCCAAAAGTGTCGCTTGACCAGCAAGATAATTATTTCTGTTTTGCCTGTTATGTCCACCCTCGGGCACTGTAACCTCACCCCTTCAGTCCAATGTCCTTCCCTTAACGGTACTATCCTACCTGGATCGCTTTTCAACTCATGACAACTGTTTGTCCTGTCCTTCTTAGGCGTGTTTTACAATATTTCTTTACTTGCCATTCCCAATGTATATTTGCCTCCTCTTATATTATAATTTATATTATATTGCCTATAATTTATATCTCCCTTTCAGATTACGTGTAACCCCATGAGACGACATGTATTGTCTCACAATGTACAAACTGGTTTCTACGACTAGTTATTATTACAGTTTACATTGTTAATGAGACCTAATTATTGAAGCAATATTGTTCACAGTAAACAAAATCTACCTATCTAATGTATCATCTGCTTTCTAATTTTAGTTATTACTAGTTTACATTGTTAAAGGGACCTAATTATTGTAGTAATATTGTTCACAATAAACAAACTCTACCTATCGATTGTATCATCTGGCTACTACGTTTAGTTATTTTTACTTTCTCTATACGCTATATACATAGTGTATAGAGAATGTATTGCACTCCACCAAAAAAAATCGATACCGAGATTTCACCGGAATTATATATTTTTAGGGTCCCCTGTATCCAAAAAAAGTATTTTCAGAAAAAGGTCCGTGTGCGTGTGTCCATGTGTTTGTGAACACGATAACTCGAAAACGAAAAGTCAGTAAAATACCAAACTTGGTATTTAAGTTTAGTATTTTCCAGGGATGCGACACGAAGATTTTGAGAAAAATCCCCCCACCCCCAACTACCCTTTACATGGAACTTTTTTTCGAAAATTTTGATTTTCTAAAAAATGGCTCTAACGATTTTGATTAAAATATCGTATATTAAAGATATTTATCTGACAAATAAAACGTATAGTTTGAATTTTCTGGGAATAGCCTCCGAAGACTACTTTATTCTGGACCAATTTTATGGAATTTTGCATTACTGCTAAACCGTAAGAGATGGACAAAAACTTACAACACAAAAAATGTAGAGCACTTTACAACACACAATTTATGTTATACACATTTTTTTTCGTGGAGGTGATCGTTTTTGAGATATTCCTTGTTTTTGGTTTCAGCTATAAAAAACTTATACATTTCTCATATAGGTCTTTGTGGACTCCTGTCCATACAAACAAAGGAACATCAGTCACATAGCAACCAGCTTTTGGCTTTCACTTTAACCTATGGTACTGCCTTATTTGGCTTCTACTTACAATAAAGCAAGAAATAAGATTATTTCTGATATTTTTCTTCGATTAGCATGAAATAAATAAAATAAAGATAAGCTTATTAACAATAATTTGTTACAGAGATATAGAGAAAGTCATGTGAATGGAACACATCAGGTTTTTATAATTTACATTGTTACTGGGACCTAATCATTGAAACAGTGAGGATCATAGTAAACAAAGCCCATTCTTTTACAGAAAGCACCCCTTTTACGTTTTGCTGTGGCCTTTGCTGCTGATAGCTTGGGAAATATTGCCCTTGCGCTGAACATTGTGTACAAAATTGAGCCGGTGTGAGATTTCGATCCGATTTTGACGACAATAAGGCAGGACAGCTCTACTATAGCTTCCCTCCTGCACGTACGCGGATACGATTGGGCATTAGTGTGAAGCGACGAAATATCTTGGGATGTTTCGGTCCGCTCTAGCGTATAGTCTTTCAGCGCTGCGATCCTGTTGATTGCAAGGCCGTCTTGCAACAACAGCCGCCTTTTATGTCGTCGAGCAAACTTCAGATTTTATCAACAGCGTTATTGTTCTTTCTTAAAGAGTCCTGCACGGTTCTAATGGCGGATTTTATCGGAAAATTCAGACAGTTAGCGAAGCTCCTAGGAATTAAAGGTACGTATACAAGGATTCGTGATTCTCTACCCAATATAGCTGTGAAGGGCAATCAAATGGAATACTCAACGCCAGAAAATATTTCCATAAGGGGATTTGAAATGCCCTAACTCGTCCTAAGACCCTAAATGTTTTCAATTGTTGGTCTTTAAGCGCTGCATAGGCGTGCTAAACTGGAAAACATTTGAAACCCAATCATCATCAAGGGATCAAAGTCCGGGTACAGTTATTTTCTCTAAACGTACTATATACATCATATGTACTCTTTATTCTGAATGAACTTTTCTGGATTTTCCATAACCAGTAAACCGTAACAGATAATATAACTTACTACACAAAATATTAAATCTCGTTAAAGCACACAATTTGTGTTATATCCTTTTTTTTTTTTTTTTTTTTTTGTGGAGTTGGCCATTTTTACTTTCTCTACACCTACTATGTCCATAGTGTGTATAGAAGGTATTGCACTCCACCGAGATTTCACCGGAAATATATGTTTTAGGGTCCCCTGTATCCAAAAAAACGCATTTTCAGAAAAAGGTCCGTGTCTGTCTGGTGTCCGTGTGTCCTTGAACACGATAAACTCAAAAACGAAAAATCGGTAAGAGACTAAACTTGGTATTTAAGTTTAGTATCTTCCAGGGATGCGACACGCACATTTTAAGAAAAATCACCCCACTCTAAACTACCCTTTACATGGAACTTTTTTCGAAAATTTTGATTTTATTAAAAATGGCTGTTAAAATATCGTATATTAAAAATATTTATCTGACAAATAAAATGTATATTTTGATTTTTCTGGGAATAGCTTTGTAGACTACTTTATTCTGGATGAATTTTACAGAATTTTGCCTAACTGCTAAACCGTATGAGGTGGACAAAAACTTACCACACAAAAAATGTAGAGCACATTAAAACACACAATTTATGTTATATACATTTTTTTCGAGGGGTTCATCTTTTTTTTAGGTATTCCTTGATATTGGTTTCAGCTTTAAAAAACTTATACTTCTCTCATACAGGAATTTGTCAACTCCTGTCCATATAGACAAAGGAAGTTCAATCACATAGCAACCGGCTTTTGACTATCACTTTAATCTATAGTACTCCCTTATTTCGCTTCTACTTACTAGGAAGCAAGTAATTTTTTCTCGATTAGCATGAAGTAAATAGAAGCATAAGCTTTTTAAGAATAAATTGTTTCAGAGATGTAGAAAAAGTCATGTAAATGGAACAAATCAGATTTTTATAACTGATCACCAATTCGTAATGGAGCTTGTGGAACCCTTACATGTCAGTATTTAGAGAGAGAACTATTCAAATGGAATTGCTTATCCTTATAAATGATGTTCACAGAAACATTCATGAATATCAATCCAGAGAATGACAGTTTTCTGTTGCATAAATTTCCTCGCTTAGCAAAATATAAAAGCGTCGACTCGTTCAATGTGATCATATCTAAATGAAATCAGCTGCAGAAAGCAGTGATGCTGTGAAATTGCACGTATATTTGCTTTGCTTATCATTTGAATATCACTGATTCTCTTGTTAATAAGTAAACTAGTCTTTGTGTTTCCTATTTGCGGCAGTATATTAAAAATTGATTGATGTGTTCCATTCACATGACTTTCTCTACATCTCAGCAAAAAATTATTGTTAAAAAGCTTATGCTCGTTTTTACTTTATGCTAATCAAGAAAAAATTAGTAGGAGCATAATAAGGGAGTACTATAGGAGCTTGTATGGATAGTAGTGGACAAATTCTTGTATGAGAAAAGTATGTTTTTCAAACTGAAATCAAAAAGAAGGGATATCTTAAAAACGATCAAATTCACAAAAAATATGTATATGGCATAGATTGTATGTTTTAATGTGCTCTGACTTTTTTGTGTGGTAAGTTTTTGTCCTTCTCTTACGGTTTAGCAGTTATGCAAAATTCCTTAAAATTCATCCGGGATAAAGCAGTGTTCAGAGCTATTTCCAGAAAATTCAAGATATACATATTATTTGTGAGGTAAATATCTTTAATAAACGATATTTTAATCCAAATCGTTAGAGCCATTTTAGAGAAAATCAAAATTTTCGAAAAAAGTTCCATATGAAGGGAAGTTGGGGTAGGGGGATTTTTCTCAAAATCTTCGTGTCGCTTCCCTGAAAGATATTAAAATTAAATACCAAGCTTGGTATTTTACCGACTTTTCGTTTTTTGAGTTATCGTGTTCACAGACACACGGATACACGGACATACACACGGACCTTTTTCTGAAAATACTTTTTTTAGATACAGGGGACCTTAAAACATAGTTTAGGGAGTGATCTTATAAATGATGTAGACATACGTAACTTTCCTTGAATTTATTGTAACTGTGAGGTGCGAGATAAGCACTTTGCTTCACAATTCTGCTAACTAAATAATTTACTAAGAACTTTGATTCTTGATTATTCACACGTACTTATTTATACTTATTCTTTCTTGATTCCGCTTTACACAATTTACTTTTAATGCACGTCACTGACTTTAAATGTACTTGACTTAGAGCGCTGTTAACTACTAAGTATCGTTAAGAGTTACAATGTTTGACTGTGCGAAGATGAAAGTTATGTGACATTCGGCATGACAACTTACAGCATGACAGTATTACAACTTCAGACAAGAAATTGCCAGATGTGCGTACTGTGCTTCTTATATACTAAAACTACCGTCATGGCGGCTTCTTTCTGATTGGACAGAAAGGCCGCGCAATTGACGTATATGCTACCCAAAATCCACTGTTCTCATCTCAGGGTGCACCACAACACCCACGTGACACGTGTTATACAATGGAAAATTACTTATTTCCGAATTTTAAGGTTTTGCGCCGGCGTGCGTCGTTGGTACGCACCTGGACAAAAGAAACCCTGTTAACAATGAACCCCTCACACCACTTTCCTAGTTTGGCGTCAACCTTCTGCTTTGCTTTGCTACAAGCTGATCTTTACACTGCTAAATACATGAGTTAATAAGTATTTGAATTCTTTAACTATACATTGCTAAATAATTAATAAACTACCAATAGTTATTGTAGAGGAGCCAATTAACAGTCTCACAGAACTGTGAAAGAGTACGGAGTTCTCCTCAAATATGTCTGACAGTGGGCTTGCCTCACTGCAGCTCTTTAAAAGGCTAGGCATTTAAACTTTAAATGAACAAAATAAAGCATTAGAGACACTTTTTGTGGAGAAAAAATGACAAGAAGCTAGTTAGCGCTCTTCTGAGCAATAAACCACAAAAAAAGTAAATTTCTAAATTTTCAAAATGTTCTCGTCTAATGCCTCCTAAAGACATTTAAAATGGTGCCTGATATCTAATTATATCTTTATTCAGAAATGCTTAAATTATTTTATGCAACTAAAATAAAAAGGTCGATTTTTTGTGATATTTTTATAAATTTCAGTCACACCGACTTTTCGTTTTTTAAATTATCGTGTTTACAGACACACATACACGATCATACTCGCACACATGATCATACACACGCACGGACCTTTTTCTGAAAATATTTTATTTCGATTCAGGTAAGCCTAAAGAAGTATATCTCCGGTGAAATCTCCGTAACAGTTTTTGTGTGAAATGTAATATCTTCCCTACCTATGCACTAACCTCAGCTAGTTTGAGCGGCATATGGGATTTGAACCCGGGACCTTCTGAATGCGGGCCATAGACGTTACCGCTGGGCTAGTCGTTTTTGTTTCCGTTTTAGAGCCCTTAGAGTATTTACGACATGAAGTTCGCTCGTACCCGGAGTATAAATAATAAAAAGCGTGAGACCAGAATAACTCTCGTCTGTAGAGGGTACCTATGCGGTGCCATGCTCTTTAATAACGCAGGATAGAATGACGTTGCAGGTGATGAAACATGCACCGTCACGTGACCGGTGCATTAGAACATATGGCTGGCGTGTTCCACATGTTACCACGTCACTTAGTGCACGAACACTGACCACTCCATTGTTTTGCATGTGCGCTTCATTAGTACTGCAATGGCCTCCGTTAGGTTTCATTCATTAAATTATACCAAGCTGCGGACATCACTCAACTCCCCGTTAGAAAATAAAATTACGCTGACAGACTGAGAGACTTTGATAATGCTAGCTCCCATTTGAGCACCAAAAGTGAATGATTTCAACGACACGAGGAAATCTCAACACTTGAGCCCTTAGTATGCCTCTGAAAATATTCAAAACACTTTAAATATTCAATTTGTACATTCTCTACGTGTGCTACACACATAGTAGGTAGGCAGATAAGGTATTGTGTTCTACCCAAAAATTCGATGTTGAGACTTCAACAAAAATTGTATTTTGAGGTCTTCTGAATCCAAAAAAAATCCTCTCTGTGTTACATTCACATTATTGTTAAAAAACATCTTCTTCTATCTACTATATAATAATTGAGATAAACATTAGAAATTGCCTTAATTACTTGCTTCCTTGTAAATAGAAGGGAATACAGTAGGCTAAAGTATTAGTCAAATCGTTTAACAGTTGTCATGTGGCGGAAATCCGTTTCTAAGTATTTTCAATCTTAAAAAAAAAGTAAAAAGGAATACCTCAGAAATGGTCAATTCCACGAAAAAAACGTACATAACATAAATTGTGTGTTTCAACGTGATCTACATTTTTGTGTGATAATTTTTGTCTATCTCTTGCGGTTTATCAGTTACGTAGACTTCAGCAAAATTCATTCAGAATAAAGAGATCTTCAGAGGCTATTCCCAGAAAATTCAAGATAAACATTTTATTTTTCATATAAATATAAACATATATACGGTATTTTAACCAAAATTAAAATCGTTAAGGCCATTTTGAGAACATTTTTGAGAACATCAAAATGTTCTAATTTTTTTCCATGTAAGGGTAGTTTGGCGTAGAGGGATTTTTCTCAAAATCTTCGCATCCTGGAAGATACGAAACTTAAATACCAAGTTTGGTATTTTATCAACTTTTGGTTTTTGAGCTATCCTGTTCACAGACACACGGATATGTTTCTAAAAATTCTTTTTTGGATACAGGAAACCCTAAAACATATTTCCGGTGAAATATCGGTATCGACTCTTTTTGGGTGGAATGCAATAACTTCTCTATACACTGTGTACATAGTACGTGCAGGGAAAACAAAAATCCACCTACCTCAAGCTATATTTTACAATGTAACAATTTCAAAAATGTTAATTCTTCAATACTGCAATTACAGTACCGTATAATAAATATATTTTCAATACAAATAAAATGAATATCTTGAATTTTCTGGCAATAGCCTCTGAAGAAATCTTCGTTTTGTATGACTTTTACAAAACCGGCAAATGCTAATTCCTAATAAACAGAAGAGAAATAAGGGAATACACTATGCTAAACCGACAGTCAAATGTTTTAAAATGAGGTTGCCATGTGACTAAAATCGGTGTCTTTGTGTGGCCATGTGTTGATAAGTTTCCTTATGAGAAAAGCTTTAAGTATTTTAAAACTTAAACTAATAACAAGGAATATCTCGAAAACGGTCAAATCCACGAAAACAAAATCGTTTTTGTCACTTATCAGTTATACAAAATTTAGGAAAATTCATCCATAATAAAGAGGTATTTAGAAACTACTCCTAGAAAATTCTAAATATACATTTTATTTGTAATTTAAATGTCTTAAATATAAGAAACTTTAATAAAAATCATTAGAGCCATTTTTTATAAAACAGAAAATTTTTAAAATCTTCGTGTCCAATTCTTGGAAGATAGCTATTGAACTTAAATATCAAGTACGGTATCTAACGAACTTTTCGTTTTTGAGCCAACTACACGGATATTTTCCCCTGAAGTAAACATGCAATTATTCAGGGGACCTCAAAACATGTATTTCCAATGAAATATCGTTATCAAATTGCTGGGTGAAATACAATACCTTCTCTATCTACTACGTACATTGTAAATATGTGCTAGAAAAGTAAAAATTCAACGTACAAAAGTTATGCATTTTTACTTTCTCTATACGCACTAAGTACATAGTGTATAGAGAAGGTATTGCACTCCACCAAAAAATTCGATACCGAGATTTCACCGGAAATATATGTTTTAGGGTCCCCTGTATCCAAAAAAAAAAAGTGTTTTCAGAAAAAGGTCCGTGTGTGTGTTTGTGTGTGTCCGTGTGTCTGTGAACACGATAACTCAAAAACGAAAAGTCGGTAAAACACCAAACTTGGTATTTCAAATTAGTATCTTCCAGGGATGCGACACGAAGATTTTGAGAAAACTCCCCTCACCCCAAACTACCCTTTACATGGAACTTTTTTCAAAATTTTTGATTTTCTAAAAAATGACTAACGATTTTGATTAAAATATCGTATATTAAAGATATTTACCTGACAATTAAATGTATATTTTGAATTTTCTGGGAATAGCCTCTGAAGACTACTTTAATCTGGGTCAATTTTACGGACTTTTGCATTACTGCTAAACCTTAGCACTTTAAAACACACAATTTATGCTACATACATTTTTTAAGTGGAGTTGATTATTTTTGAGATATTCCTTGTTTTTTGTTTCAGCTATAAAAAACATACTTTTCTCATACAGGACTTTGTGAACTCGTGTCCATACAAACAAAGGAACTTCATTCACAAGGCTACCTTTACTTTAACCTATGGTACTGCTTTATTTCGCTTCTACTTACAAGGAAGCAAGTAATAAGACTATTTCTGCTAATTTTTTCTCGATTACCAGGAAGTAAATAGAAGCATAAGCTTTTTAACAATAATTTTTTGCAGAATTGTAGAGAAAGTCATGTGAATGGAACACACAAGATTTTTTTAAGATACATTCATGGTATACCAATGAAGAAACGTACCAAATTAACTAAAGCTACCTATCTAAAGTTTTCATAAGAACCATAAACTCACTAAACAGTAGTGAAAGAATGCAGAATAGGAATTACTAATAACAGCTTCTTCCATTTACGCTTTTAAATTAACTGGTTTTCTGGTCGTTTGCACACAATGAGCAGGAGAGAAATTTCAGTTTGTAAGTTTGTGGAGATTTCTTCATTTTGTAAAGAATATATTATCATAAAAGTATTCAGCTACTTGATGCAAACTAGATGAGATATTCAGAGATGATGAAAAAGTAATTTTCTTGCGCAAATTACTTCTTGATATCATTTATATATTTATTCATAGGAATGCATTAAAGGTTCCGAGCACAGCTTGCTTTGGTACCCAGAAAGCTATAGACTCGCGAATTTATTTTTAATTGGTTTGTTATTTTTAACTGCCAGCTGTCTTTCAGATTCAGGGTTAAAAAGCAAAGTACTACAGCAAATAAAGAATGAATTTTAAGTCTAGAAGTCTAAATGCTAAAAGTAATATTTTTCGTTTTCTGTGTGATAAGAAAAAATTTGATGTGTTTAATTTACATGAATTTCTCTACCTGTTCTTTAAACAAACTTCTTACAAAAAGTATTTGTTCTGTTTCGTGCTAATCGCGATAAATATTAGCTGAATGGTTTTATTACTAGTTTCTTATGATTAGAAGAGAAGTAAGGAAATACAGTAGGTCAAAAAGATAGTCAAATGCAATTGTCATTGAAATTCGCTTCCTTTTATGGCCAGGAGTAAAACAAAAGAAACATGGACAGCTTCCTATTTGAGAAAAGTGTAAATATTTAAAAATTGAGGCTAATAAATAACAAGGAATATCTTGATATTTGTCAGCTCCACAACAAAAGTGGATAGAACATAAATTACATTTATGTTTTGAAGAGATCTAAGTTTTTGTGTAACTAATTTTCGTTTATTTCTTAGGATTTACCAGTTATGAAAAAGTCATCCAGAAATTAGCCAGTCTCAAGACCACCAAATTCAGGATATACATTTTATTTATCATGTAAATATCTTTAATATATGGTATTTTAATCAAAGTAATTTTTGAGAAAAACAATTTTTTTTCCAAGTAAAGGGTAGTTTAGAGTGGGGGGATCTTTTCAAAATCTTCGTATCTCATATCTGGAAGATACTAAACTTAAATACCAAGTTTGGTATTTTACTGTCTTTTCGTTTTTGGATTATAGTGTTCATAGACATTCGGACACAGTGATACAAGACTCACACACATGACGTTTTTCTGAAAATACATTTTTTGGTTACAGGAGACCCTAAAACGTATATTTGCGGTGAAATCTCGGGATTGAATTTTTGGGTGGAATGCATTACATTCTCTATATGCTATGTACACAGAGCACAAATAGTATTCGACATCGAATTTCTGATTGTCTGTGGGGAATTTATAGGGCGTGTCTTCTGATATCCGCTGGCCGCACCGTCACTCTAATTGGGGAAGGAGGAGGAGTTGTAGCTTACTGTTGTAGTACACGTTACCTAACCTCACTTCCAGTTGAGGGAGGTGGCTATTCCTATTAGCGAATGAGTTGACAAACACAGCATAGGTATGCTCTATTGGTTCGATATAGAACACGCTCCTGCAAGGTGACAGTGTCGCCAATAAAATAAAAACATGTCGCAATAAAGTACCCTACAAATGGTAAGGAATGCGGTGTACGGAACAAGACTGTGCCCTGCGTACAGAGTACATGTAGAGAAAATAAAATGACTGTCAAATACGACTGTGATTGAAATTCGCTCCTTTGTATGGCAGGAGTAAAACAAAAAAAAAAAAAAAAAAAAAAAACATGGACAACTTCCCGTTTGAGAAAAATGCAAATATTTTAAATTTAAGCTAATAACAAGGAATACATTGATAATCGTTAGCTCCACAACAAAAGTGTATAGGACATAAATTTGTGTTTTGGCCACATCTAAATTTTTTGTGTAGCCACTTTTCATATATCTCTTAAGGTTTACAGTTATGCAAAAGTCATCCAGAATTTAGAAGACCTCAGAGATAATTCTGCACCAAATTCAAGAATGTGCATTTTATTGATCATGTAAATATTTTTAATATATGAAATTTTACTCAAAATCATTACAGCCACTTTTGATAAGTTCAAAATTTCCCATGTAAAGAGTAATTTGGAGTATGGGGGTTTTTCCTGAGTGTCGCACCCTTGGAAGATACTAAATCTAAATACGAGATTAAGTATAGGACCGAATTTTCAATTTTACTTTCTCTACACGTACTATGCACATAGTGTATAGAGAAAGTACCTATTGCATTCCACCCAAAAAGTTGATACCAAGATTTCACCGGAAATACACATTTTAGGGTCCCTTGAATCCAAAAAAAAAAAAAAAAAAACGTTTTTAAAAAAACATCTGTGTGTGTGTTTGTGAACACGAAAAGACGATAAAATACCAAACTCAGTATTTATAAGTTTAATTTCTTCCAGGGATGCGACAGGAAGATTTTGAGAAAAATCCCCCCCAAGTCAAACTACCCTTTACATGGAAAAAGGTTCGAAAATTTTGATTTTCTCACAAATGGCTCCAACAATTTTGATTAAAATGTAGTTATTTAAAGATATTTATATGGCAAATGAAATCTTGACTTTTCTGGGAATAGCCTCTGAAGACCTCCTTATGCTGAATGAATTTTGCGTATCTGGTAAACCGTAAGATATAGGCAAAAACTTACTACTCAAAAATGTAGATGACGTTAAAACATATAATTTATGTCTTATACTTTTTTTCGTCTAATTGATTATTTCTGATATATACCTTGTTATTTGTTTCAGATTTAAAATATTTTTCTCACGCGGAAAGCTGTAAAACTAATGGCCCTGCACAGAAACGGATTTCAACCGCAAGGCAACCAGCATTTAAAAGATTTCACTGTTGTTTTAACCTAGTGTATTCCCTTATTTTATTTCTGCTTACAAGGAAGCAAGTAATTAAGACAAATTTTGCTAAGGTTTATCTCGAATATCATAAAGTAGAAAAAGAATATGATTTTTAAGAAGAATTTGTTACAGGGATGTAGAGAAAATCATTAAAATCTGATGTTTCCTTTCTCTATACGTACTATGTACATAGTGCATAGAGAAGGTATTGCACTCCACCCAAAAATTCAATACCGAAATTCACCGAAATATGTGTTTTAGGGTCGCCAGTATCCATAAAAGCATTTTCAGAAAAATATCCGTGGATGTGTGTCCGTCTCTGAACATAATAACTCAAACGAAAAGTCGGTAAAATACCAGACTTGGTATTTAGGTTTATATCTTCCAGGGATCCAACACGAAGATTTTGAGATCACTGACACACTGACACACAGACACGGACGTTTTTCTAAAAATGCCTTTTTTGGAATCAGGAAACCTCAAAACATATATTTGCGGTGTAATCTTGGCATCAAAATTTTGGATGGAATACAATACTTCCTCTATACACTATGTATTTTCATGGTATGTGTAGCGAAAGTAAAAATTTGTTGAAACAAAATAAATCAAAAAAGTTATATGATTAGAACATATTAGATTTTCTTTTTCTTTTTTTTTTACTTTCTATATACGCACTATATACCCAAAATTCGATACCGAGTTCCACCGGAAATATATGTTTTGAGACCCCCTGAATCCAAAAAAAAAGGATTTTTAGAAAAATACCTATGTGTGTGTGGGACTTTGGGCAGCATAGCTCAAAAACGAAAAGACCGTTAAATACCAAACTTGGTATTTAAGTTCGGTACGGTCCAGAATGCGACACGAAGATTCTAAAAAAAAATCCCCCACACCAAACTACCCTTTACATGGCAAAAATGTCGAAAATTTTGATTTTCTTAAAATTGGCCCAAACGATTTTGATTAAAATATTGTATATTAAAGCTATTTACCTGAAAAATAAAATGTATGTCTTGAATTTTCTGAGAATAGCCTCTGAGGAACTACTTTATTCTGGATCAATTTTACGGAATTCTGCATAACTGCTAAAGCGTAAGAGATGGAAAAAAACTTAAAACACAGAAAATGTTGAGCACGTTAAAACACACAATTTATGTCATATACATTTTTTTCTTGAAGTTGATCGTTTTTGACATATTCCTTGTTTTTGGTTTCAGCCATAAAAAATAAATAATTTGTTATCTCCTGTCCATACAATAAAGAAACTTCAGTCACATAGCAATCAGCTTTTGATTATCGCTTTAACCTATGCTACTCCCTTATTTTGCTTCTACTAACAAGGAAGCAAGTAATAAACTATTTCTGCTAATTTGTTCTCGATTAGATTAACTAAATAGAATAATTTGTTGCAGAGATGTAGAGAAAGTCATGTGAATGGAACACATCAGATTTTTTTATTTTTGAAAGTTTATTTTTCCACTAGAGTATCAAAAGAAATGTTATTTACTTGTGATTGTAAGTACTTTAAATTTAATGAACGTGGCGTAGGAATCTTAACGTCTTAATGGATTATAATGGATTCGCTATTTAACAGATTTCTCGCAGAAAGAGCCGTAAGGAGGTTTTTGCAAAAGCGGCTGAGCTAACGCAGCTTATGGAGTGCCTTTGAGGTTCTTAATAAGTTTCACGCTTCCGTCATTTAGGAGACGATTAGCGAGAAAATTGAGAAAGATCATTCAAAGAGAAGAGCAGAAAATGGAAGCTGTTAAAACATCCGCCATTTTGCGTTAGGAAAAGGTGGCTTCGTTGACAGTAAAATAAATGTATGAAATCATCGTGTCGTGGTCAAGTTTTAGTTCAACATACTACGAGGGGCGCTTTTTTACTTTCTCTATACGTACTATGTACATGTGTATAGAGAAGGTATTGCACTCCACCAAAAAATTCGATACCGAGATTTCACCGGAAATATATGCTTTAGGGTCCCCTGTATCCAAAAAAAATATTTTCAGAAAAACGTCGTGTGTGTGTGTGTGTCCGTGTGTCTGTGAACACGATAGCTCAAAAACGAAAAGTCGGTAAAATACCTTTACATAGAACTTTCATCGAAAATTTTGATTTTCTAAAAAATTGTTCTAACGATTTTGATTAAAATGTCGTATATTAAAGATATTTACCTGACAAATAAAATGTATATCTTGTATTTTCTGGGAATAGCCTCTGAAGACTACTTTATTCTGGATGAGTTTTACGGAATTTTGCATAGCTGCTAAACCGTAAGAGATAGAGAAAAACTTATCACACCAAAGATGTAGAGCACATTAAAACACATAATTTATGTTATATACATTTTTCTCGTAGAGTTGGTCGTTTATAAGTTATTCCTTGTTTTTGATTTCACCTTTAAAAATCTTATGCTTTTCTCACACAAGAACTGTCAACTCCTATCCGTACAAACAAAGGAGCCTCAGTCACATCGCAACCAGCTTTTGACTTCACTTTAACCTAGGGTACTCCCTTATTTCACTTCTACTTACAAGGAAGCAAGTAATAAGATTATGTCTGCTAAGTTTTTCTAAATTAGCATAAAGTAAATAGAAGCATAAGGTTTTTAACAACAATTTGTTGTAGAGCTATAGAGAAAGGCATGTGAATGGAATACATCAGATTTTTTTGGATACAGGGGACCCTAAAACATATATTTCCGGTGAAATCTCGTTACTGAATTTTTGGGTCGCGTGCAATACCTTCACTATACACCATGTACATAGTACGTATAGAGAAAGTAAAAAAGGACTAAACTTTCATAACAATAGTTTATATAAAAGATCTTAGTGTAACACATTAGAATTTTTCCTTGCTTACATGCAGCAAAGAACCTTTATAGTTGTTTAAATGATCACATGGGGAGCTGAGGGTAATTTTCTTGAACGGCGAGGGAGCTTTGTTACTTTTCAAGACAAAGATCCACATGAAAGGTTTGAAGGCTGGTTAGATTACTGTGGTTCGCTTCGTGTATGGCCCACTAATGACGCTGCTTGGGCTTCTCGCTGATGGGTCCTTTAATTGGGGCCACAACCCGTCTCTGAGATTAGGGGAGAAATAAAAATAAAGAGCATCCAGCTCCCGGGGCTATTTGCGAATTTAAAACCTACTTTCTAATTACCTTCTGTCATTACGAAAGGAAGGTTTCATTCTGCGCCCTTAAACCCCCAGAAATTGTGTAAGCTCTAGTATTATTGCGTATGACAATGCTCAAAAGTCCTCAGTATCCCAAAAATCAACCTACATTCTACATATTACTTTCTCTTGTCTAGAAATACAGAATGCTCTCAATTATCCGGGGTAATATGGGGGAGAAGCAGCACAAATAATCGAGAAACCCGTAATTTAATGCTTTAAAGGTACAACATACATATTTTTATACGAAATAGTATGTATAGAGAAAGCATTGTATTGCACTCAAAAGTTCGACCCCAGGGTTTCACCGGAAATACATGTTTTGAGATTCTCTGAATCCAAAAAAGCATTTCTAGAAAAATTTCCGTGTGTCAGTGGGCGGCATTACCCTTTGCATGGAACATTTTTCAAAAATGTTTATATTATCAAAAATAGCTCTAAAGATTTTGATTAAAATATCTTATTTAAGATATTTATATGACAAGTAAGATGTATATCTTCATTTTTACTTTCTATTCAACCAATTATTCTATTTAATAAGCCAATTTCTCCTAATAAATTTAATGAAGGAGGAGCTGCTATATTACAATAAGATAATAAAAATCATCATAATGCCATTCTAGGTATCAAATTTAATAAACCTTTATTAATTAATAATCTCCGTCTACCTAAAATACTCACTATGTACATAGTGTATAGAGAGGATGTATTGCACTCCACCAAAAAATTCGATACCGAGATTTCACCGGAAATATATGTTTTAGGGTCCCCTGTATCCAAAAAAAAAAAGTATTTTCAGAAAAAGTTCCGTGTGTGTGTGTGTGTATGTGTGTGTGTCCGTGAGTCTGTGAACACGATAACTCAAAAACGAAAACTCGGTAAAATACCAAACTTGGTATTTAAGTTTAGTATCTTCCAGGGATGCGACACCAAGATTTCGAGAAAAATCCCCCCCACCTCAAACTACCCTTTACATGGAACTTTTTTCGAAAATTTGGATTTTCTAAAAAATGGCTCTAACGATTTTGATTAAAATATCCTATATTAAACTTATTTGCCTGACAAATAAATGCATATTTTGAATTTGCTGGGAATAGCCTCTGAAGACTACTTTATTCTGCATTAATTTTTCATAACTACCAACCATAAGAGATGGACAAAAACACACAAAAAATGTAGAGCACGTTCAAACACACAATTTATGTGATAAACATTTTTTTCGTGGAGGTGATCGTTTTTGAGATATTCCTTTTTCTTGGTTTCAGCTTTGAAAGACATACTTTTCTCATACAGGAATTTGTCAACTCCTGTCCATACAAACAAAGGAACATCAGTCACATAGCAACCAGCTTTTGGCTTTCACTTTAATCTATGGTACTCCCTTATTTCGCTTCTACTTACAATAATGCAAGAAATAAGACTATTT
Organism: Hymenopus coronatus; assembly: GCA_030762935.1. Lineage (NCBI taxonomy): Eukaryota > Metazoa > Arthropoda > Insecta > Mantodea > Hymenopodidae > Hymenopus > Hymenopus coronatus. Next base: position 20,540,157 of record CM060891.1, read on the forward strand.
CTGCTAATTTTTCTCGATTAGCATGAAATAAATAAAAGATAAGCTTATTATCAATAATAATTTACTGAGATATAGAGAAAGTAATGTGAATGGAACACATCAGATTTTTTTTGGTAAAAGCCTTTGAAGACATGTTTATTCTGGATAAATTTTGCGGAATTTTGAATATCTGGTAAACCGAAAGAGATAGACAAAAACTTACCACACGTAAAATATAGAGCTAGTTAAAACAAACAATTTATATTACATAGATACGTTTTTTCGTGGAGTTGATCGTTTTGTAAGTTTTTGATTTCAGCTTTAAAAAATCTGATGTTTACCATTCACATGACTTTCTCCATATCCCTGCAACAAATAATTCTTAAAAAGCTTATACTTCTATTTACTTTATGCTAATCAGAAAAAATTAGCAGAAATAGTCTTATTACTCGCTTTCTTGTAAGTAGAAGCGAAATAAGGGACAACCGTAGGTTAAAGTGATAGTCAAAAGCTGGTTGCTATGTCAATGAAGTTCCTTTGTTTGTATGGATAGGAGTTGACAAGTTCCTGTATGAGAAAATTAAACGTTTTTCATAGCAGAAACCAAAAATAAGGAATGTTACAAAAACGACGTACTCCACGAAAAAAATGTATATAACATAAATTGTGTGTTTTAAAGTGCTCTACATTTTTTGTGCAGTAAGTTTTTGTCCATCTCTTACGGTTTAGTAGTCATTCAAAATTTAGTAAAATTCATCCAGAATAAACCACTCTTCAGAGGCTATTCCCAGAAAATTCAAGATATACATTTCATTCGTCAGGTAAATATGTTTAATATCCGAAATTTTAATCAAAATCGTTAGAGCCATTTTTGAGAAAATCAAAATTTTCTAAAAATGTTCCATGTAAAGTCGCATCCCTGGAAGATACTAAACTTAAATATCAAGTTTGGTATTTTACCGACTTTTCGTTTTTGAGTTATCGTGTTCACAGACACACGGACACCCGGATACACACACACACACACACACACACACACACGGACCTTTTTGTGAAAATGCTTTTTTTTTGGATATTGGGGACCCTAAAACATATATTTCCGGTGAAATCTCGGTATCGAATTTTTGGTGGAGTGCAATACTTTCTCTATACATTATGTACATAGTGCGTATGGAGAAAGTAAAAACTTATGCTTTTCTCATACAGGATGCTGTCAACTCCTGTCCATATAAACAAAGGAACTTCAGGCACACAGCAACCAAGTTTTGACTATCACTTTAACCTATGGTACTCCCTTATTTCTCTTTACGTGCATGAAAGCAAGTAATAAGACTATTTCTGATAATTTATACTCAATTAGAATGAAGCTTTTTAACAATACGTTGTTGCAGAGATGTAGGGAAAGTCATGTGAATGGAACACTTCAGATTTTTAGACAAAGGTCCGTATTGTATACGGTATTTGTGTTATTGGTATTTAGGTTTGGTATCCTCCAAGGATGCGACACGAATATTTTCAAGAAAATCCCCCACCCCAACTAATCTTTACATGCAACATCTTTAGAAACTTTTGAGTTTTTCAAAAATTGCTATAAAGATTTTGATTAAAATCTCTTAAATTTAAGATATTTATATGACAAATAAGATGTGTATATTCAATTTTCTGGGAATAGCCTCTGAAGACTTGATTTCTCTGGATGAATTTTACGGAAATTTTCATAACTGGTAAACCTTAAGAGATATACAAAAACGTAACACACAAAAATTTAGAGTTCGTTATTTATTTGTTTTTATTTATTTATTTATTTATTTATTTATTTATTTATTTATTTTTGTAGTGCAGTAAAATTTTTTACTATTGCTTACGGTTTATCAGTTATACACAGTTTATCCAGAATGGTCTTCAGAGCTATTCCTAGAAAAGGCAATCAAAATACGCATTTTATTTATCATGTAAATCTCTTGAAATTGCGGAACTGAATCAAAATCGTTAAGAGCCAATTTGAGAAGCTGAGCATTTTTTTTTTTTTTTTTTTAAATTTTTCCATGTAAAGGGCAGTGTGGGGTGGAGTATTTTTCTTGAAAATCTTCGTGTCGCATAAGCACTTGGAAGATGCTGAACATAGATATAAAGTTCGGTATTTAACGAACTTTTATTTTTTGCTTTATCGTGTTTACAAAAACAGACCACACATGCGGAACTTTTTCGAGCTGTTCCATATTCAAACTATTAGTATAAAAGAACTATTATGTTATCTACACTATGCTAATCTAGATAAACATTAACAGAATTGTATTTATTACATGCTTGTAAGTAGAAGGGAATTAAGAGAATACATTATCCTAAAGCGATGGTCAAATATTTTAAAGGCGGGTCGATATGTGAAACAATTGAGGTTGTGTTCGTTTTGCATGGTTCGGTTTAAGAAAAGTTAATTAGTTGAAAATTGAAACCGATAACAAAGAATATCTTGAAAAGGTCAACTCTACAAGAAAATGTATATGATAAATATAAATCCTCGTTTTGACGTGCTCTACAGTTTTTGTTTGTTTTTTATAGTTTAACCGTTATGCAGAATTCTACAAAACTGAGCCAGAATAAAGAGCTCTTAAGAGGCCATTTCCACAAAATCCAAAACATACATTTTATTTGTCATGCTAGTATCTTTAATATACGGCATTTTAATCCAAATCGTTTGTGCCAATTTTGCGAAACTGTAAATTGTCGAAAATTTTTCCATGTTTAGGTTTGTGTGGGAATAGCGTAATTTTTTTGAAATCTTTGTGTCGCATCCTTGGAAGATGCTGAACTCAGATATTAAGTGTGGTATTTAACCGAATTTTAATTTTTGTTTTATCGCGTTCACAGATGGATCTTTTCTAAAAATGCCATTTTTTTGTTTGGAATCAGGGTACATTAAAACATATATATTCGGTTAATTCTCGGTATTCAGTTTTTGGGTGGAATACAATACCCTCTCTATCTGTTATGCATACAGTATGTGTAGAGTAAATACTGTCTGTTCACCGGTATTATAGCTAGTGGAGTGGGGCGCCCTTCAAGCTGGGGGTTAACAATTGGAATGAGATAGTATTGAAGTAAGCGAGGGGTAAAGAAGCTTGACAGAGTGGACGCTTGGAACGAGTTTAGCATACGTTTTCCCCACAGGTCACTTGAGCGATAAACCACCCCGCTCCACTAGCTATAACACCGCTGAACAGACAGTACTAAGTATTTGTTAGTTTTTCAGCCCTATTATAGTTGCAAGACAATAATACAACACAAATAATAGTTTTTTTGTTTTTTTTTCATTCTAAATATTGTTTCATCTCTCCTGTGGCGTGTCTGTAATTGTAGATTCAATTGTTAGTGTTCAGGAGGAAAAGTCATTATTACGACCAGGGTAAGCCCCTCTGCTCCCTGTCCCCCTTAAGTTATTGCTAATGAGATAGATGTTAATAGCCACTCCTGGAGTGGGACCCTTAGTTAAGTGCCTTCCTTCCTCACGCGTTACCACTTCTGTTGACAGGCAGAGGAGAGTCAATATGGAGCCGCGGGCATGTTCGAGTGTCTACAGTGTGCAGAGGGATGTGAATCCTGTGAGGATGACCGTCCCTGTGTTGTGTCCCTCAACTGGGTCATGCGTACCGCCATCCTAGCCCTTTCCTGTGTCATCATCTGCTGCCTTCCGGTTGTTGTGCTTTTCACCTGGAAGTATGGAAACGTAAAGGTAGGTGTTAAAACTTGTTTACTTCTTGGAAGCTTAAAGATATTTTGTTACACATAAGTAGGTTAAAACCAAAATGTGAGACAAGGGTATTCTTTTACTGTTGTATAGACCAGGAAAGCACTAGAGGTGTGATTTTACCTTCCCTATCGTCCCCACTACTCTCTTTCAACAGTCATGTAGAGCCAAAGAAACCGGTTTACTCAGTGCAGTGGTGGTTTACTTGTGCAATATGAATCAACAGCGAATATTTAATCGGGGCCGAGATTTCACCGGAAAAATAAATGGGGTTTTATTTATGAACGCTTTTTAACTGCTTTGGTTCTCAGCGTTCTATTCTACACTGGGCGTGAAAGGCCGCTTAATTTTGCTCAGAGGCCTATCAGGCTTGAGGTTCTTTTACGTGCCGTAAATCTACGACGCGGGACCAACGGCTTTATTTCCCTTCCGAAGGAAGTCATGTTAAGGATTTTTACGCCCGAGAAAATCCGTCGTCCTCTGCCGGGTTTGAACCCGCGACCTTGGGTATATGAAGTCAGCATGGTAACCACTACACCATGCAGGGCGGTGTTTCACCGGAAATACATGTTTTGGGTCCCTATGAATTAAAAACAATTGGAAAAAGGTCCGTGTATGTCTGTGGACAGCATAGCTCAAAAAACGAAAAGTCCGTTAAATACCAAACTTGGTATCTTCCAAGGATGCGACACAAAGATTTTCAAGAAAATCCCCCCCAAACCACCCTTTACATGGAAATTTTTCGAAAGTGTTGATTTTCTAAAAAATGGTTCGAACGAGTTTAATTAAAATCTCTTATATTTAAGATATTTACAACCCAAATAAAATGTATTTCTTCAATTTTTGCGAATAAGCTTTAAAGACCGCTTTATTCTGGATGATTTTTATTGAATTTTGCATGAGTGGTAAACCGTAAGAGATAGGCTAAAACTTACTACACAAAAATGTAGATCACAATAAAATGCACAATTAATGTCGTACATTTTCGCGAAGTTAACCGTTTTCGAGATATCCCTTGATATTGATACCAGTTTCAAAATAAATACTTTTCTCATAAAGAAACTTGTCAACGCTTGGCCACACAAAGAAACGTATTTCAATTCCATAGCAACCACATTTTAAAACATTTGACTGTTGGTTTAGCCTAGTGTATTCCCTTATTTTCCTCCTACTTGTAAAGGAAGTAAATACTAGGACCGTTTCTGCTAATGTTTTAACATTAAATAGAAGAAAAATCTTATAAACAATAACTTGTTACAGAGATGTGTAGAAAGTCGTGTGAATGGAACACATCAGATTTTTTTGTTCTTCAAGAACAACCGCCACTGTTGTACGCGTAACCTCTCCGCTTCTCTGCCAGATGAATAGAAAAAAGAAAGGGTGAGTGTAGGGGTAGAACATTTCACACTGTGGGTGCTTATCTTACCAGCCCTGATATAGACATGATATTTAAAAATCTGATGTGTTCCATTCACATGACTTTCTCTACATCTCTGCAACAAATTAGTTTTAAAAAGCTTATACTTCTATTTACTTCATGCTAATCGACAAAATAGTCTTATTACTTGCTTCCTTGTAAGCAGAAGGGAAATAAGGGAGTAGCATAGGCTAAAGCGATAGTCAAAAGCTGGTTGCTATGTGACTGAAGTTCATTTGTTTGTATGGACAGGAGTTGACATATTCCTGTATGAGAAAAGTTAAGCTTTTCGAACCTGAAGACAAAAACAAGGAATATCTCAAAAACGATCAACTCCACGAAAAAAAATGTGTAACATAAATTGTGTGTTTTAATGTGCTCTACATTCTTATGGTGTAAGTTTTTGTCTATCTGTTACGGTTTAGCAGTTAAGCAAAATTCCGTAAAATTCATTCAGAATAAAGTAGTCTTCAAAGGCTATTCCCAGAAAATTCAAAATATACATTTTATTTGTCTGGTAAATATCTGAAATATACGATATTTTAATCAAAATTCGATTTTAAAGCAAATGAGTTTCAGATATATTTTCTCCATTGTTTGCTTTTATGCTAGCCTTACTATTTGTTTTCATAGTCTTCAAATCTATTGATTAATGTTTATTTTTTCAAAATTAGAGGATTATTTTGGAAAAAAATAATACAATAATTTCCTTGATTATGCCTTACAGAGGAAGAATACAAATTTTGAAACAAATTAATTAAAAATTGTATCGTGTGGAACATTGTAAGTACGGGAAGTTAAAATGCGCCAAGTGGGAAACATATATTTTCTTAAGATTTAGATTTCACTTCATTTCATTACGACACAAAATATGTTGTAATTTTTCACAATTTTGGTCAAATGTCACAGATACATCAAACTTAAGTTCAATATCTTCCAACGATGCGATATAAAGATTTTTAAGGAAATCCCGCCACCCCCAACTACTCTTTACATGGAAAAATTTTTGAAAACTGGTTTTCTCAAAAATGTCTCTAAAGATTTTGATTATAATCTCTTATGTTTAAGGTATTTACATGACAAACAAAATATATACCTTTAATTTTCTGGGAATAGCCTCTAAAGGCTCCTTTGTTCTGGATGAAATTTTCTGAATTGTATATAAATTGTAAACCATAAGAGATAGACAAAACCTACAAATAAAAATATAGATCCTCATAAAACATACAATTTATGTCATATAGAGTTCGTTTTCCAGATACTCCTTGTTATTTGTTTCAGTTTTAAAATACTTAAACATTTCTCATACACGAATTTATCAACTCCTAGTCACGCAAAGAAACGGATTTCAATCCCATAGCAACTACATATTAAAACATGTGACTGTCGTGAGAGAACGTAGGCTTTCACGGCCGGAGTCAATATAAGTAGGAGTTATTTCCGGGCTGTTTTGCTAGAGTAAGATGAATCCAGACATTTCGTTCACAACTGTGGTGGACATCTTCAGTGACGAAGTTTTCTCGGAGAAGGTTTCGAAGGTGACGGAACGAAACCTTCTCGAGTCATATTTGAGTGTAGGTTTAGCCTAATGTATTCCCTTATTTCTCTTCTACTTATAAGGAACTAAGCGATAAAACCGTTTCTGCTAAGGTTTATCTCGATTAGCATGTTGTGGGTAGAAGAATAAGCTTCTTAACAATAATTTGTTAGCCCGCCTGGGTAGTGTGGTGGTAGCGTGTCTGCCTCACATTCAGACCTCTCACCTAGATGGCCCGGGTTCGATCCCAAGCGATTTGTGGTGGACAAAGCGGCGCAGTAGCGAGTTTGCTCCGGTTTCCCCCGCCATAGCATTCCACCGGTGCTCTATCTTTATTTCATGTATCACCAGTGTCATCAACACTACCAAAATAAAAAGTCGCACATTCAAAAAGTCGCGAGTTCGAATCTCGCTTAGTGTGAGTTACCCGGATAGGGTTTTTTCGGAGTTTTCCCTTACTCTGAAAAGACGAACGTCGAGTAACTTTAAGCTCCATGGACTCCGAGATCATTTGAGCATCATTTCACCAATTTCATTCATCGTCCGATATGAGCAACCAGGTTAAACGACGTTAAGCTACAAAAAGATATATAAGTAACCCTGTGTGTGCGGGAAAGAGAGAGAAAGAGGTGCCTTCTCTGGTTGCCTGTCAATAAATCTAATTGCGTTACGCAAAACCAATTCCAGTTTTGACGACACAGAATTATGACGTACCACTCTCATGTTCCACTTTGTGACAATAAAACTTGAATATCGAAAAGCTATTCAAGGGTCCACACAGAATTACTGAAACTACCGGCGGGAGCACTGCCATGTTTATCGCAGTCACGCAATACAATTTAATTTTGAGTCGAGTTATAGCAACAGGGTTAATTATTCATAAAGGTTATAGTTAATTATAGGGACTGTATTACCATATGCACCTTGGCATTATTGCACAATTGCGTCATTTTCCATTGCAAATGAGGTCGGTCACGGTATCATGTTCACGTCCCAGAACACGGGGTCGAAGTCAAAGGTCCAAACTTTGTCCATCAAACTATTCTCTTCAACTCAAATTCAACAATTTTATTACTTAAATTTTAATTATCCTATAATTCTTTAAATATATATATATAAAATACAAGGTACATCCAGAAAGTAAGTTCCGTTTCAATTTATCTCCGCTGCAGAGCTGCGATCGCAGTTCCGCACATGCGCGGTAGACGCTCTGTATCAAGGAGAAGAAACGTGCGCCATTTTGAGATCGCTGTCAGCCACATACGCTTTGTTCTACTTGTTTACAATGTCGGTGTTGATTGAAAATCCCGCCGCTTGTGAAATCATATCTGTGATTCGTTTTCTGAATGCTAGGAAAGTGAAACCAATTGAAATTTATCGGCAAATTTGCGAAGTTTACGGACAAAATGCGATGAGTGATTCAATGGTGAGAAGATGGGTCCGACAGTTCAATGAAGGACGTAGGAAGGGCACGACAACGCACGACCACACACTGCAAATGTGACGAAAAACCTCCTACTGGGATTTGGCTGGGCCGTGTTTGACCATCCTCCGTACAGCCCTGACCTTTCTCCTAGCGACTTTAATCTGTTCTTACATATCAAGTCTTTCCTTGGCGGTCAACACTTTAACAATGACGAAGAGCTGAAAGAAAATGTTTCCAACTTTTTGCAGACACAGGCGGCAAACTTCTATGAAGAAGGTATACAAAAACTTGTGCCACGCTATGACAAATGCCTGCAAAATTTCGGCAGTTATGTGGAAAAGTAGTTTAAGAGTTGTAGAATTTTGTGCAATAAATAATTATTCTGTATCTGTACACAATTTAATTTTATTACGAAACGGACTTACTTTCTGGACGTACCTCGTAGAATAATTTTCTGAAGTGAACAAAGACTGTTGAAACCAAATAACGTTTAAGTTAAATCAGTAAAATATTAACCCTTTTCAACCCTATAGTGGCGTTTGCCATTATTATGCAAATCTTTTTTTGGAAGTTAGATTGAAAAGAACTGGACTTCAAAGTGTTAAATTTCTATAATTTGATATCTCTATTGGTAATGTTTAACGCCCGCTTTAACTACGTATGGCACCGCAGGCGGTGACACTGATGATACATGAATGAAGATGGAGCACCCGTGGAATGCGTTGGCGGGGGAAACCGGAGAGCCCGGAGAAAACCCGCCCCAGTGCCGCTTTGTCCACCACAAATCTCACATTCTGTCGCTTGGGATCGAAACCGCGCCATGTAGATGAAGAAAATCACAGAATTCTACTCTTTACATCGAGAAAAAAAAAATGTATGTAGTAGCCGTCACATGTTACTAAGAGGGCTTTTCTTTTCTTTTCTTTTTTTTTTCCAACTTCCAATAGGCTATAATTAAAAGACAAGTTCATAGTGAACAATTATTTTATTACTAAAAGTTTTGTACACTTATGGTTTCTTTTCAACATAATCAGCGAAAAGATTGAGACATTTATCGTACCTGTACACAAGCTTCGTAATACCCGCTTCAAAAATTGTTGCCGCCAATGATTTCAAATGAGCATTGACGTTGTTTTGAAGATCTTTGTATTTTACGACGTTTGCGGAGAGCCATTCAAAACAAACGAAGAGGAATGTTGACTTCAGGAATTGTGTCGATCCATGACAATGCTCGTCCACACACTGCTGGCACAACCCATCGGCTCCTTGAACAGTTTCAATGGGACATTTTCGATGATCCGCCATACAGTCCTGGCCTAGCGACTTTCATCCTTTCCCTCAACTGAAGACGCGGCTAGGAGGGCAGCACTTGCAAACAAACGCCAATGCTCATTTGAAATCAGCTTTAGCTAACTGAGAAAAGATTCAGATATTAGTTAGAGCAAGTTATTGAAGGCTCAAATATCCCCTGTATGTTTCATCAATTTCAAACTGGTTTCATTCGAAAATAAATCGAGCTGGAAAGGGTTAAAAATACAAAGGCTTTACTATTACTTTCTCTAACCCGTATGTACAATGTACACAGTAGATAGGGAAACTATTGTATTCTACCCAAAAATTGTATACAAAGATTTCACTGGAAATATATGTTTTGGGACGCCCTGAGTCCGAAAAAAAGCACTACGGACTCTAAAATCACATCTTAGTTGTGCCTCAGAAAGCGTCCCCTTGACCAGCAGAGAGCATCGCTCGCTGTCCCGTTAGTTCCCTCGGACAGGGTCCATTCATATTCACCCCTTCCCTCGGTTCAATGCACGACAGGTAACGGGATCTTGTACCCCGAGCTAGTGACTTATACGTGTTGAAAGTCGTTCTACACTTCCCATTTTCACTGTAAATTTATATTGTCTCTTCTAAGAATATAATTTTGTACTGTCTCAAATAGCAGGGGTTAAACTTAAACCCAGTGGAATTCTAGGTTCTGAGTAGGCCGTAACCCTTATAAACCCTTTCCCGAGGACAGACATAACAGCGGGTTTCTCTACCGCACACATCAAAGCCTGAGAGTGGATGAAACTCTCCTTGTTATATTCCCTTTGTAGCACTTGTAGATGTCCCCATTTGCATTCCCACTGTCCCATTTCCCTCCGGTTTTCATTGCAAAATGACGCTCTAATACGATTTGTGGTGGATAATTGGTCACTCCCAATGGATCAGTTAAGGGTCAGAATTATCTGCTCCACTAACACAATTGCAGCAGAAAGTTACTGTAAAAGTACGAAGCTTTCACTACTTCATATATAAGTAGAGAAAGTGTTGTATTCCACCCACACATTCTGTGTCGAGATTGCTCCGGAAATTACCAACTGAGGTCCCCTAAAACAAAACAAAAAAAATTTGATTGTTACACTCACATGACCTTCTCTAGCTGTTCTACAAACTTCATACATAAAGTTCTGCTTCTTTCTGCACCTTGCCAATCGTGGTACTCATTAGCACAATCTTCTTATTATTTAGTTCCATAGAAGTAGGAAGAAAATAAGGGAATATACTAGGCTAAACGAATAGTCAAATGTTTTAAAAACTGTCGTTATGCGATTGTCATTACAAATCGCTTCTTTTCTTGGCCAGGAGTAGAACAAAAGAAATACGGACACTCCCGTCTGAGAAAAGTATAAGTACTTCACAACTGAAACAAATAACAATGAGTACCTCGAAAACGGTAAACTCCACCAGAAAAATGTATATGGCATAACTTGTGTATTTTAAAAAAAACCTATATTTTTTATATAGTAAGTTTTTGTCTATCTCTTACGGTTTACTAGTTATGCCAAATTAAGAAAAAATCATCCAGATTAAACAGATCTTCAGAAACTATTCCCAGAAAATTCAAGATATACATATTATTTGTCAGGTAAATCTTTAATATACGAAAATTTAATCAAAATCGTTAGTCATTTTTGAGAAAATCAAAGTTTTCGAAAAAAAGTTCCATGTAAAGGGTAGTTCGGGGTGGGAGAATTTTTCTCAAAATCTTCGTGTCGCATCCCTGGAAGATATTAAACTTAAATACCACGTTTGGTATTTTACCTACCTTTCGTTTTTGAGTTATCGTGTTCACAGACACACGGACACACACACACGGACCTTTTTCCGAAAATACTGTTTTTAGATAAAGGGGACCCTAAAACATATATTCCCGGTGAAATCTCGGTATCGAAATTTTAGTTGTACATAGTACGTATAGAGAAAGTAAAAATGGCTTAGAATGCCTTTAAAACTGCTGCCTGAATAGAGATACATCGATTTTTAGCAGCTCGTTACTAGCGTTCTCAAGATTTAACGTGGCAAAGGTCTGTAAAATCTCTAACTAATCATTTGACAGTGCGACACTGAACATTCATTAACTACGTTCTTGAGTTATGTAGCCTACTCTGGAGGCGTTGAAATTCAACTGTTGTTCTGGTGGCTCAATGCGCAACGCGGGAAGCTGCTATCCCAAAGGTCACGAGTTCGATTCCTTTCATAGAGTAAATGTTTTTATTACAATTTTTTTCATTCCAGACAATACGTGAACGAGACCCGAACTCGGAAACTATCTTTCACTTGAAAGCCAGTATCATAACCTCTACGCTAGAGAGGTACGCTGTAATATGTCCCTTCGTTGTTTCGTGTCATGCTCTCGAATGGTTGATAAATTAGCCAGTGGCGTACTGGCACTTCAGAAACTTATAGCTGTTACTTCGAAATTTCAATACACAGGCCTTAAGTCTCTTGTCTCAAATGACTTATATACGTAATCTGTGAAAATATTTCGGTGTAGTTCATTAACATCCTGTATATACATATTAAATGTCCAAATAATACATTTTTTATTTATATTATTTATCATGGAAGCCTCAATTATGAATGTATATTAATGTTTTGGTATCAAAGGTTTGGATGATATGCAATATTTTCTCTGGCCCACTAAATACGTGAAATAGAAGGTAAAATTTAATGAAACTACCGTTGTCTTGGAGAATTGCAGAGACGTAGCCGTAAATATAAGCCATACTTATCCGGCTTAAGAAGGAATAGGGAAAAATAATTGCGACTTTTGCTCTCATTGAAACGTCGAGAGAGAGAGAGTTTGCAGCTGGAGATTATCCCTTCTGACATCTTTCATTTGTTCAGAAAAGAACGGTTCTTGAAAGGAGTTGGAGATGTTTCTTATGGCTGAAGAAAATAAAGCTTCTTGATACACAACCTAGAGCACACGAGCGTTGTTGCAAGTCTGAAAACGAAAGAATCTATCTCATACAAACTCCTTCTCTACAGGAGAAACCCTTTTTACTTTCTCTACACATAATGTATAAAGAAGGTATTATAATGCACCCAAAATATTGATACCGAGATTCCACCAGGAATATATGTTTTGAGACCAACTGAATAAAAAACAAAAAAACAACATTTTTAGAAAAATGTAAGTGTGTGCCTGTGGGTAGTACAGCTCAAAACGAAAAGTCCGTTAAAGGCAAAACTTGTCTGTATCTCATTCAAATGTTGTGAATTCGAATCTTGCTTAGAGTGAGTAACCGGATAAGTTTTTTTTTTTTTTCTTGAGTTTTCCCTTACCCTGAAAAGACAAATATTGAGTAACTTTAAGCCCCATGGATACCGAATAATTTGAGCACCATTTCCGCAATTTCATTCATCGTCCGATGTGACCAACCAGATTAATTGAGGTTAAACTACAAAAAAACAAAAAACAAACAAAAATTTCTGCTAATTTTTTCTCGATTAGATTAAGTAAATAGAATAATAAGGTTTTTAACAATAATTTGTTACAGCGATGTAGAGAAAGTCATGTGAATGGAACACTCAGATTTTTTTTCAAAAAGAATAAAAGGGAGAAGGGTGTTGCAAAAGAAAATACGAGGGCCCTTTTTTTCACCTCCGATTGTCTATAAATAAAATACAAGTTCATAGAAAACGATTATTTTATTACTAAAAGTCTTTTACACTTATGGTTACTTTTCAACATAATCACCGAAAACATTGACATTTATCGTACCTGTGCACAAGCTTTGCAATACCCGCTTCAAAAAATGTTGCCGCCAATGATGCAGCCCGGAATCACTATCAATGCAGCTGTTTATTGTGAAACTTTACGACGTTTGCGGAAGAGTCATTCAAAACAAACGAAGAGGAATGCTGACTTCAGGAATTTTATTGATCCATGACAACGCTCGTCCACACACTTCTGGCACAACCCATTTTAATGGGACATTTTCGATCATCCGCCGTTCAGTCCTGACCTGGCACCCAGCGACTTTCAACTTTTCCCGGAACTGAAGACGTGGCTAGGAGGGCAGCACTTTTAAACCAACGAAGATCTTCAAAACAACGTCAATGCTCATTTGAAACCATTGGTGGCAACATTTTTTGAAGCGGGTATTGCAAAGCTTGTGCACAGGTACGATAAACGTCTGGATCTTTTCGGTGATTATGTAACCATAAGTGTACAAAACTTTTAGTAATAAAATAATTGTTTTCTATGAACTTGTCTTTTATTTATACTCTATTGGAGGTTGAAAAAAAACGGCCCTCGTAGCTTACCGCTTCTTTGTTAGGATTTGAGGGCTTCGCAGAGCATTCTCACTGGGTTGTACGAGGACAGACAGACATATGCGTAGTGTTTCAGCATATTAGTATCATGCTAACACTGAGTTAATAAGCCTCGAGAGGGATATAAATTCTAATATGTTTGGAAATAATGACGTAATGTCTGTATATTACGATAGATGTGGGAGAGAGAGAGAGAATAATGTTCCATAAACTAGGAGCGGTGACCACGAACTTGTAATAACCATAAAACACAGTAACACAAGCTGCAAGTTCCAAACAGAGTTCTACGTTATCTTAGGAACACGTTCACAGCCACACGTTTCCTTGGAATAAAGTTCAATATCTGGCAAACCACATATAAATAAGGCCTTTATCTGCTAAAGCATCCACTGTTATCACTGAAAACCCCAATTGTTTTGCTTCATTTTATACTCACACCAGTTCGGAGTATATATTTGGAAATTCTCAAGAGAGAAGAGAAACGTGGGACATTCCAGACACCACTATGTTTTTTTTTGTATTACTAACACCCCCATCCCCACCAATTGTCCATTTCCAAGCCCGGGATTTTATGTATTACCTAATAATAATAATAATAGCCCGCCTGGATAGTGTGGTGGTAGCGTGTCTGCCTCACATTCAACAGGTCGTGAGTTCGAATCTCGCTTAGGGTGAGTTACCTGGGTAAGGTTTTTTTCTGGGTTCTCCCTTATCCTGAGAAGACGAATGTCGAGTATCTTTAAGCTACATGGCCCCGAGATCATTTGAGCAACATTTCACCAATTTCATTCATCGTGCGATATGACCAACAGGTTAAAGGACGAAAATAACTTTTCTCGGGCTATCAGCCAGGTGAATTCTGGAATAATTTCCAAGCTTTCAAGAGCTAACGTCGCTCTCATCTTCAGGGAATGATGTAGAGACTCTGGGTACGCCTTATATATAGTAGTCCGGTGGGGGGACCGGCCAGATGCCGCTCTCTACTATATATAAGGCGTACCCAGAGTCTCTACATCATTCCCTGAAGATGAGAGCGACGTTAGCTCTTGAAAGCTTGGAAATTATTTCAGAATTCACCTGGCTGATAGCCCGAGAAAAGTTATTTTCATACCGCCGCCAGGAAAGCTTCAAGTCATGGTTCAGGTTAAAGGACGTTAAGCTACAAATAATAATAATAATAATAATAATAATATAACTAATAATAATTAATTGTTCAAATAAGCTAATAGTTGGCTAAATCAGTGGTATTCAGTCTTTTTTCTCTGCGTACCCCCACTGACAAAAAAAAAATGAAATGGCTTTTTATTTATGGACGCTCTTTAACTGCTGTGGTTCTCAGCGTCCCGTTCTATACTGGGCGTGAAAGATCGCTTAATTTTGCTCAGAGGTCTCTCTATGAGGCTTGAGGTTCTTTTACGTGCCGTAAATCTACGACACGGGACCCACGGCTTTACTTCCCTTCCGAAGGAAGCCATGCTAAGAATTTTTACACCCGAAAAAAACCATCGTCCTCCACCGGGACCTTTAAGCTCCATGGACCCCGAGATCGTTTGAGCAACATTTCACCAATTTCATTCATCGTCCGAAAGGTTAAAAAGACGTTAAGCTACAAAAAAATAATAATAATAATAATAATAATAATAATAATAATAATATAAATAATATAACTAATAATAATTAATTGTTTAAATAATCTAATAGTTGGCTAAACAAGTGGTATTCAGCCTTTTTTTCTCCGCGTAGCCCCATTGGAAATTTTTCATTCCAGCCTGTACCCATGCCTAGCCCTAGAGTTTTCCCTAATTAAAATAATACATAAACCACATCTAAAACATATTATAACATTTAAAATTTACTAAATATTACAGAAATGATGATTATGTATAAATGTATAAAATAAAAACAGGAACTAGGTAAATACGTTGCAGATAGCAAATAGACACAAAATTGTATGAAGTTATGTTTCTGATATGTTAATAAGATAATTGAGATTGTTCTGTTCTGTCCTCTGTTCGTGCTGAATCTTCATTAGATCGAGTATCAATGGGGATTCTGGAATCAAGCGATTTATCTGTTTCGTTTTGATTGCCGTCAATGCAGAGAAACTCTGCTCACACAGATAAGTTGAGGGGAATGCAAGAAGGCATGTAATGCACAGTCACTAAATTCAATGTACTCTTTCAATGTACCAGAAATCACAAATTGATATTTTCGAATTTTATTTTCAGTAAACTGTCAACGGACATTTCAAAAAGACTATCTTGTAATTTACGGGAATATTATAGAAATTTATGGCGGTGGTGCAAATCGAAATTGTAATCCATTCTTGTGTAATATCGTCTTTCTCAATTTCTGGGAAGTATTTTAAAAGCTCTAACCTGAGATTTTATAGGTGGAAATAGATTATTTACAAAAGTCCATCAGCAATACTAACTTCATTTTGTCCACTATGTTCCAAAAGAGTTGGAAAAACTGCAATATCCCCTTTATTAACGCAATCAATCCAAAACAAAACTTTCTTATAAAAACCCTTTATTTTCTCATGGACTTCACAATGTTTCTGTCAAAACCTTGGCGTTAAAGGTTAAGCTCGTTAAATTTGTTGAGTATATCCGTCAGAGAAGCTAATTGGCAAATCCACTCTTCATCTTCAAAATGCTTCACTAGTTCGGATTTCAATTTTGTAAGGAAACATTTTATCTCATTTTTCAGCTCAAAAAGACTAGTCGGTAGCCGTCCTCATGATAACCAGCGCATCTCGTTGCGCAAAAACAATTCAGAATGCGTAGCTGCCATCTCCTCACACGTTTTTACTTTCTCTATTCGTACTATGTTCATAGTGTATAGAGAAGGTATTGAATTGCACCCAAAAATTCGATACCAAGATTTCACCGGAAATATATGTTTTGAGACCCCCTGAATCCAAAAAAAGCATTTTCAGAAAAATGTCAGTGTGTGTGTGTCTGTGTGTGTGGGCAGCTTAGCTCAAAAATGAAAAAACCGTTAAAAACAAAACTTGGTATTTGAGTTCGGTGTCGTCCAAGGATGCGACACGAAGATTTTCAAGAAAATCCCCCCAACCCCAAACTACTCTTTACATGGAAAAAAATTTCGAAACTTCAGAATTTCTTAAAAATGGCTATAACGATTTTGATTAAAGTCTCGTATATTTAAGATATTTTACTTGACAAATAAAATGTATATCTTTAATTTTCTGGGAATAGCCTCTGAAGACTGCTTTATTCTGGATGATTTTAACGGATTTTTGCATAACTGCTAAACCGTAAGAAATGGATAAAAATTGTCTTACAGAAAATGTAGAGCACATTAAAACGCACAATTTAGTTATATAAAAATTTTCGTGGAGCTCGTCGTTTTTAAGATATTCCTTGTTTTTGGTTTCAGCCTTGAAAAACTTATACTATGGTTATACGGAGTTTGTCAACTCCTGTCCATACAAACAAAGGAACTTCAGACACATAGCTACCAGCTTTCGACTATCACTTTAACCTATGGTACTCCATGTTTGCTTTCTCTATACGTACTATGTACATAGTGCATAGAGAAGGTATTGCACTCCACCCAAAAATTCGATACCGAGATTTCACCGGAAATGTATGTTTTAGGGTCCCCTGTATCCAAAAAAAAAGCATTTTCAGGAAAAGGTCCGTGTGTGTGATAACGATAACGCAAAAACGAAAAGTCGGTAAAATACCAAACTTGGTATTTAAGTTTAGTATCTTCCAGGGATGCGACCGAAGATTTTGAGAAAAATACCCACCCCAAACAACCCTTTACATGGATTTTTTTTCGAAAATTTTGATTTTCTCAAAAATGGCTCTTAACAATTT
This sequence comes from Hymenopus coronatus, assembly GCA_030762935.1. Taxonomy (NCBI): domain Eukaryota; kingdom Metazoa; phylum Arthropoda; class Insecta; order Mantodea; family Hymenopodidae; genus Hymenopus; species Hymenopus coronatus. The sequence continues at coordinate 20,557,722 of CM060891.1, forward strand.
TGATTAAAATATCGTACATTAAAGATATTTACTTGACAAATAAAATGTATATCTTCAATTTTTTTGGGAATTGCCTCTGAAGCTTACTTTATTCTGAATGAAATTTACGGAATTTTGCATAACTGCTAAACCGTAAGAGATACATAAAAACTTACTACACAAAAAATGTAGAGCACGTTAAAACACACAATTTATGTCATATACATTTTTTTCATGGAGTTGATCTTTTTTTACATATTCCTTGTCTTTTTTTTTTTCTTTTTTTTTTTCAGCTTTAAAAAACCTTATCACTTTAATCTATGGTACTCGCTTATTTCCCTTCTACTTACAAGGAAGCAAGAAATAAGACTATTTCTGCTAATTTTTTCTCGATTAACATGAAGTAAATAGAAGCATAAGCCTTCTAACAATAATTTGTTGCAGAGATATAGAGAAAGTCATGTGAATGGAACACATCAGATTTTTTCAACCAGCAACGCTAATAAATACGATGTCTCCAGTGCCACCTTAGTTGATTTTGTAAAGCTGTGTATCACGTTTGAACTTTTATTCAAATTTTCTGCATTGCGCAGGAAAAATTCGACTAACTTGTCTTTACATTTGCCGTGATTGGTTATGAAATGTCTGCGAAGTAGGAAACGTTTCATAAAATTATTCGACAGAGTTTGATTGCAAATAGTGCACAGGGAAAGACACGAATTCTCATGTAATGTAAGAGTCAATGTAATATCTATATAGCACATTTCTCGGGTTTTTCGATTTGCTCATAGATGGTTCAACTTCAACAAATGTACCATGGTGGAACAAGCGTTTTCCCACTTTTCACTTGCGGTGGTTCAATATTATCGACACTATCATTTCTTTCTGTGAGTTTACGTTTTCCTCTGATAACGAATAATTCCACGAATATAAAGAATGAGATGAGAAAATTTGAGTAAAGAAAACTAACCTACACCTGTCACGAAAACATACTGATTACTGAACTGTCGGTAGATTAACAGTTAATTAACGTCATTCTAAATGGAAATGTCGTGTTATTTATGGACGCTCTTTAACTGCTGTGGTTCTCAGCGTCCCGTTCTAAATTGGGCGTGAAACACCGCTTAATTTTGCTCAGAGGCCTCTCTATCAGGCTTGAGGTAAATCTACGACACGGGACCCACAGCTTTACTTCCCTTCCGAAGGAAGCCATGCTAAGGATTTTTACACCCGAAAAAAGCCATCGTCCTCCGCCGGGTTTGAACCCGCGACCTTGGGTATATGAAGTCAGCATGGTAACCATTACACCACGGAGGGCGACAAAGTCATTCTCAGACACGGTCGTGGCTGAATGATTTTTTTTTTTTTTATTTTAAAAAATACAGTTCCGGAAACTTGTCAGGACTCCGGCGCTGTATTCCTTTTTTCCAGTTTCCTATATTTCTTTAGTAGACCTTATTATTCTTAACGCTTTCCTGTTACATATACATACACAAACATAGACCCATTTACAAACACAGAAACACCCATGCCCAAGACGGGACTCGAACTCTCGATCATGTGCACCGCGAAGTGCCAAAGCGAGACACTAGCGAGCGCGGCCACCGGGATCGGCAATGATTAGAACACTAAGGAGGCCCCTGGTTCGATCCCCAAGTGACCGCATGTGGCATTTATGGTGAACAAAGCGGCGCAGGGGGCGAGTTTTCTCCGGGTTCTCCTGTTCCCCCGACATTGGTATACCCAACAATGATAACATTATTGTGGATGAATCTTGCTAAAACGTAGACATATGTTGTTTTTTTTGTTTTTTTTTTTAAACTACCTATTTCTGAGGTATTATTTGTTTTTGGTTTCTGCTATAAAATAGTTACACTTGTCTCAGGGACCATAAAAAGCGAACCGAACTTCAATTGTTTCACATAGCGACGACCTTTTAAATCATTTGACCGTATTCGGCTAATGTATTCCTTCTACTTAAAAGGAAGTAAATAATAAGACCATTTATTTTAATATTTATCTCGATTAACAGACTGTAGATAAAACAATAATATTGTATAAGAATAGTATTATTTGGAACAGCTACAGAAAGCTATGTGAATGGAACACACCATATTGTTGTTTTTATTTCCTCTACACGTACTATGCATGTAGTGTATAAGGAAAGTATTGTAATGCACCAAAAAATTCGATACCGAGATTTCACCGGAAATATTTTTTTTGGTACCCCTGAATCCAAAACAAGCATTATTAGAAAAGCTGCCTTTGTGTGTGTGTGTGTGTGTGTGTGTGTGTGTGTGTGTGTGTCTGTGAATAACATAGCTCAAAAACGAAAAATACCAAACTGGTATTTAATTTTGGTATCTTCCATGGATGCGAAACGAAGATTTTCAAGAAAATTCCCCCACCCTTAACTACCCTGTACAAGGAAAAAATTTTGAAACTTTTGATTTTCTCAAAAATGGCTCTAATGATTTTGATTAAAATCTCTTATGTTTAAGATATTTACATGGCAAATAAAATGTATATATTGAATTTTCTGTGCATAGATCTTGAAGACCTGTCTTTCTAGAAGATTTTTGTATAACTTGTTTAAAGGTAAGAGGTGGACAAAAACTTGCTGCACAAAAAAATAATAGATCTTGTTAAAACACATAATTTACGTCACATACATTTTTTGTAGAGTTAACCGTGTCTGAGATATACCTTATTACAAGTTACAATTTGAAACTACTTAAACTTTTCTCAAACGGGAAGTCCTCTTCGTTTCAGCTCTTTTGTTTTACTGTTGGCCAGACAAAAAGAACCGATTTCAGTTGTTTCACGACTGTAGAGTGCTTCCCTGGAATAAGAACGGAGCATATGAGGCACGTTGTGGGGCGGCAGGAACAAAGAAATCCGGAAACGGTAATTGTGCATGTAGGATCAAATGACCTGAGGGGAAGCGTAGACCACATCATGGGGAACATGTACGATTTGGCTACAACAATGAAGAGTAAATTTCCCGCTGCTAAAATAATTTTAAGTGGAGTAGTACGACGTAGAGACGTAAACTGGCGCAAGGTTGGTAGAGTAAATGACTCTTTTCAATGGGTGGCAGAGCGACTGGGTCTTCTCTTCGTTGACCCAAACTCCTGGCTGGGTGATAATGATTTAGGGTGTGATGGTGTGCACCTAAATAAGAGAGGAGCGGCGTCATTGGCGTCACTTTTCACTAGAGTGGCTGCATCGCTCGGCGGAGAACGGGAAGAGGACGGTGATGAACACGACGGTGGCACATCTGGCGAGGGGGGCTGCGGACGAGACGAGGAAGGTGGTGGACGGGATGAGGCCGGTGGCAACTGACAATGGAACGGTAGGAACGCCGACGAAAAACCTAATAGTAAAGGTGAGTCTCTAGTGATTTTGCAGGTAAATTGTCGAAGTATCTTAAACAAAAAATTAGAATTCTCAAACTTAATAGATGCTTATGATCCAGACGTAGTAATAGGTACCGCATCATGGCTTCATCCAGATATTACAAACGCTGAAGTATTAGGGAATAACCTCACGACAATAAGAAGAGATAGGAATGGCAGAGGAGGTGGGATATTTATTTGTGTCAAGAATATATACAATGCTGTCGAATTATGGAGGGATGAGGAATATGAAATCTTACAAGTAGAAATTTCAGGAAACTATAGTAAAAATAAATGGCAGGTAATAGGAATATATAGGCCACCAGGTGATCACTTAGGATCACTAAAATCACTTGCAAAACGAATTTTTAAGAGTGAAATGGTCAGTGAGCAGGTAATTGGGGGAGACTTAAATCTTCCGCGAGTTAACTGGGCGGGTGACGTGAGGGGTGGGGAATCGTAGGCTATTGTTAATGACCTGGTTTGGGAAGGTGTTCTTGTTCAAACTGTAAAAACCCCAACCAGAGAAGGGGCGGTTTTGGACGTATTTCTTGTAAAGCCAGAAGAAGCTGTACTAGAATGCGAGGTTTTTCCAGGTATAAGTGCGTATTACTTAAAGTAGAAGGAATACGTGCCAAGTTTCAAACGGATGAAATGAGACACTTTTACCAATATTACAAAGGAGACATTCCGAGGCTGCAAAAATTCTTAAACGAAAAATATTCGCTGTGGTCCCAATCTGGAAGTTCGGTAGAAGAAATATGGCAAAATTTTAAAAAAATTGTTATGGAAGCAACATATAAATTTATACCCCGTAAAATGCTAACTAAAAACCCTGACCCGGAATACCACAATAAAACAGTAAAACGGCTAAAGAAACAAGTCAGGAGAGCATATAGTTCACGAAAAAATAGTAGTTACACGCAAATAAATTCCAAGTTTTGTCGAACAAACTTCTATTAGAAAAGATTACCGCGGAAGAACATTTCTTAAAAAGTATTCTCTCGTCTGACAGGAATAGTTGGCAGCAATTTTTTAAATTTGTGAGAAGGCGCAGGGGAAACGCAGAACTCATTCCAGAAATCAAGAATGGAAATATACTAATGGCCAATTCATTGTCAAAAGCCGAAGTGTTTAATCAACATTTCGCTTCAATTTTTCAAGCAAAGAGCAATGCCTTTATTAAAAGAACGGAAGGGCCCCCTATGACAGTGAAGCCAAGTGACATTAGAAGACGGTTAGCTAAATTAGGAAAACATAAATCAGTCGGGCCAGATGGCATTTCGGGCGACTTTCTTAAGATTGGGGGGGGAGGCAATCGTTCCATACATACTGCGGCTATTCGAAGTAACAGTAAATAACGGAAGTATACCGCAAGATTGGAAGCAGGCTATAGTTGTGCCTATTTATAAAGCAGGGGATCGAACAAATGCGGCAAACTATAGACCAGTTAGTTTGACATCAGTGGTAAGCAAACAAGTTGAGCATCTTATAGCACAATATTTAAGACGCGAATGGGATAAAACGCATTGGCTCTTCGAAGGCTAACATGGTTTCCGGAACGGACATTCTTGTGAGAGTCAACTAGTAGCTGTTTGTCAGGATGTAGCCGATATACTTGACGCGGGTGGAAAAGTACATGCAATAATAATTGATTTTTCTAAAGCGTTTGACCTTGTACCTCATGGACGACTAATAGAAAAACTTTGTAATCTGCAAATAGACAACAGAGTGATAACTTGGATTCGGGAATTCTTGAGCGAACGAACCCAAATAGTGCGGGTGGGAAATAAATTATCGTCTCCTACAAATGTAACTTCTGGTGTGCCCCAGGGAAGCGTGATTGGGCCGTTGCTTTTCTTAGCATATATAAATGATTTACGGGAAGGGATAACATCTGATATTCGCCTATTTGCAGACGATTATATAATCTATAGAAATATTAGCGGTAAATGTGACACAATAGATCTACAAGAAGATTTAAACAAAATTCAACTCTGGGCAAAATATAATAAAATGGAGATAAATCCAAACAAATGTAAAACAATTAAATTTTCAAGGGCAAGAATAGTAGAAAACGTAATATATAAATTAGACAATAAGAAAATACTGAGAGTAAATAGCACCAGATATTTAGGGGTAATACTAAATCAAAGATTGGAGTGGGGGGGAACATGTAAACTCGATCACTGGGAAGGCGTGGAAAGCGTTGCATTTCGTAATGAGGATTTTAAAACGCAGCGATGGAAAGTCGCGAAATTTGGCATACACTTCTTTAGTTCGACCAATATTAGAATATAGTGCTGCATGCTGGGATCCGTATCGGGTGGGGCAAAAAATGGCACTAGAGAGAGTTAAAAAAAGAGCAGCTAAATTTGTAGACAGAAGTAAACGATTCGAAAATCATACCAGCACTGCTACTTCCTGGGAAACACTAGAAAAACGTAGGAGACGAGCAAGGCTATGTGCAATTTTTAGAGCCTATAAGGGGGAACCTGCATGGAGAGACATATCCAAGCCATTATACTGTGGGAGGAATGATCACTCGGAAAAAATAAGAAATAGGGAACAGAAAACAGACATAGGTAAATTTTCCTTCGCAAATAGAACAATAAACGAATGGAACAAAATACCTGCAGATTTACTGGAGACTTTGCCTCAAAGTGTAAATAGTTTTAAAAAGAGACTAAAGAAGAGTGATTTATATTCAGGATAGTAAATAAAAATATTGCGTTATTATTACTGTTGTTACAATTATGTATAGATTAGTATACTATGATGTCATTGTCATTTTAACAGGGCATTATTCACATTATTGTTTATTTAATTCATTGTATTATTACATTGACAGCGCTGCCACCGGGTCACGCCCCAAGCAGTGAAATAAAGTATCTATCTATAGCAACAGGCTTTTAATGTCGCTTTAGCCTGGTGTATAACCTTATTTCTCTCCTACTTATGACGATTCTTTCTTTTTTTTTTTTTTTTTTTTTGGTAGTGTTTAAGGCTTTAACTACTTAAGGCACCTCAGGCAGCATGAGATTCAAATAGTAAAATAGTAGCTGTTAATGTTATCTTTAGCAGCTGTTGGAAAATAATTTTAGAATGGTTTATGGAATAGAATATGGTTAGTCACGTGAATAGAAAAATCAGATTTTGTTTATTTGTAATAGTACTTTGATTCATCTCTATATTTAACATTTCTCCCTCCACATTGTCAAACATTTAAACTAGAATTTTAAGTTAGTTCTAATATTTTATTTTTCCTCGTTTTTTACTTTCTCTACATGTACTATGTACATAGCGTATAGAGAAAGTATTGCACTCCAACAAAAAATTCAATACCGAGATTTCACCGGAAATATATGTTTTAGGGTCCCCTGTATCCGAAAAAAAAGTATTTTCAGAAAAAGGTCCGTGTGTCCGTGTGTCTGTGAACACGATAACCCAAAAACGGAAAGTCGGTAATATACCGAACTTGCTATTTAAGTTTAGTATCTTCCAGGGATGCGACACGAAGATTTTGAGAAAAATCCCCCCATCCCAATCTACCCTTTACATGGAAATTTTTCCGAAAATTCTGATTTTCTAAAAAATGGCTCTAATGATTTTGATTAAAATATCGTATATTAAAGATATTTACCTGACAGATAAATTGTATATCTTGAATATTCTGGGAATAGCCCCTAAATACTACTTTATTCAGGAGAAATTTTACGGACTGTTGCATAACTACTAAACCTTAAGAGATGGACAAAAATTTGCCATAGAGAAAATGTAGAGCATATTAAAAAACACAATTTATGTTATATAGATTTTTTTCTTGGAGTTGATCTTTTTAAGATATTCCTTGTTTTTAGTTTCAGCTTTCTCATTTTAGAACCACTCTCTCCTCCATCGCGTGCATCCTCCAGCATCCCTAAGGAGTTTTTTGTCAGACTCTCGTTGTCGCTGTAACGAGGACGTGGTTGCAAATGAGCGCAAAACCGGAAGTCTAATTGGAATCGATAATGCGACAAAAGAGGAGGCTGGTGAAGCTGATGTCGCTTTGTGGTTTTAATGCGCATACTGTTCGGATATCGGGACCTCTCTAGGGACCAAAGGGCACGTGCAAGTAATTAAACGGCCTTTAGAAGAAGGAATGATTAATTGGGTTAAAACCGCAGCCATTAATCAAGGGATTGGACAGAAGGATGCGAAAAGCTGTAAAACTTCACCAGACAATGCAATGAAACAAAGATAACCTCCCTTTTGGGAAAGTAATTGTTTTGGTTCAAGGAAGAATTAAAAAAATGCAGCACCAAGTTCATTATCATCGAACTATAGATTGAAGTAGTCTAATTTTCCCAAAAATTATTTCGGATATCAATATGTTATTGATATGACTTGCTTTTATGTTAAATGACGTAAGTATGACAAAATATAAGTGTGTAAAACATTATAATCACTTTTGTTTAGCTATTCTTATCCCTCCCCTCTTCTCTATTGCCAGCCTTCTCAGATCTCAGCTGTCTTGCCTTAAGTATAAATTTACCTAGCCCGTCCACGTCTTCCGTGCCTGCCAGTAGCGTCCAACATACTTTTAGCTCTACACTCGCGGTAACAAAGTATCGCGGTAAATGTTGTTCCCTCCATTCCTCCGTACCCCTCATCTTGCCAAGATATAGGTCCACGATTCTTCCTCCTCGCAAATGAGGCAGATACCATTCTCGTCAGTAAATGTTATGCTTCGCCAAACTCCACGCAAGCCCTTTTCTAATGAGTTTGGTACCTGTTTTGATGTATTGCTCAATTATGAAACCTTTTAGGTGCATTACGCAATTTTTATTGTAAGTCAATATCACAGAGGCGGTTCTTAATTTTTCTACAAATACTCCGTCTGTTTGCCTGCCCCGCCATCCAAATGTAACCCATCCAATGTTTCCAGCCCTTTCCTTAATTTTGATGCCCACGTCGAATTACCTTCCATTGGCAAATGTTCATGGTAGCAGACTACCCTAATTAGAAATTGGTTTCCGTGAACGATTTTCATCCAATATTTAGCTGCTCTGATTTTGCACTCTATCGTTTCACTATGCACCCCGAATTCCCTCATTATTCCGCAGTTGGCCTCACCCCTCCCTACACCCAGAATTCCTTTCAAAAATTGGGTCCTCATTTCTCTTAAGTGTATTTGTCTACTATAATAATGCATTTGAATGTGTTCTCTGTGTTGTAAATTTAAATTGCTGTATTTGAATATCTTAGTCTTGTTTATTTTCGTGTTTACTATTTTAACTCTTTGTTATTGTTTTTTTTTACCTTCTCTACACTTACTATGTACATAGTGTACAGAGAAGGTATTGCACTCCATACAAAATTTTGATACCGAGATTTCACCGGAAATATATGTTTTAGGGTCCCCTGTATCCAAAAAAAAAAAAAAAAAAAACATTTTCACAAAAAGGCCCGTGTGTGTCCGTGTGTCTGTGAACACGATAACTCAAAAAAAATGAAAAGTCGGTAAAACACCAAACTTAGTATTTAAGTTTAGTATCTTTCAGGGATGCCACACGAAGATTTTGAGAAAAATCCTCCCACCCCAAACTACCCTTTCCATGGAACTGTTTTCGAATATTTTGATTTTCTTAAAACTGGCACTCACGATTTTGATTAAAATTTCGTATATGAAACATATTTACCTGACAAATAAAATGTATATCTTGAATTTTCTAGGAATAGCCTCTGAAGACTACTTTATTCTGGATGAATTTTAAGAAATGTTGCATAACTGCTAAACTATAAAGATGGACAAAAACATACAACACAAAAAATGTAGAGCACGTTAAAACACACAATTTATATCCTGTACATATTTTTCGTGGAGTTTATCGTTTTTGAGATATTTCTTGTTTTTTGTTTCAGCTGTGAAAAAAACATATTTTCTCATACAGGAATTTGTCAACTCCTGTCCATACAAACAAAGGAACTTCAGTCACATAGCAACCAGCTTTTGACTATGACTTTAACCTATGGCACTCCCTTATTTCGCTTCTACTTACAAGGAAGCAAGTAATAAGACTAATTCTGCTAATTTTTTCTCGATTAACATGAAGTAAATAGAAGCATAAACTTTCTAACAATAATTGTAGAGATGTAGAGAAAGTCATGTGAATTGAACACATCAGATTTTTTTTTTTTCTCAATATTGCTTATTATTTTGTGTATTGCAAAAGTACGTACGATCTGTGGACCCGTATGATTCTTGAAGCGTAATGTATGATATTGTTATTTCAGTAAATACACTTATTCATTCATTCGTTAAATTAAATGAAGGTATAACCGGGGACACATTGCGCACAATGACACTTTCTAGTGCCCACATAGCGCACACGGTCATATTGTAGGGTACCCGATGGTTATTTTGATAAATTATATTTAACTTCACAAGAGATAATGTTACATCAGATTGTGCAATCGATATAGGTGGCAAGGTGTAAATGACAAAGTTACCTCAGTGCAACGCTGGCATAAACATAGTTTTAGCTTTAAAGGGTCCTACAACGTCGCGAAAAGCCCTTACACCTGAGTTACAGACACTGCCTGACGCACTCTGGATCGACGTGTACATAAACACTTTCACAAGAGAGTACTTGGAATGATTTTAATATGAAGCCAAGAGACATACAATGCTGTACTATTTTATAACAAAATCTTATGCGTTCCATTCATATGACTTTCTCTACATCTGTGTAACAAATTACTGTTAATAAGCTTATTCTTCTATCTACTTCATGCTAATCGAGACATACACTAGCAGAAACGGTCTTATTACTTAGTTCGTTATAAGTAGAAGGGGAATAATGGAATACACAACGCTAAACAGACTTCCAAATTTTAAAATGAGGTTGCTAGGGGATAAAAATCGATTATTTGCGTGGCCAGTTTGGTACTTAACGGTATTTTAGTTTTTTGAGCTTTACTGTCCAAAAACACACACGGACAGTTTTCTAAAAATGCTCTTTTTGGACTCAGCGTACCTCAAAACGCATATTACCGTTGAAATCTCGATATCGAATTTTTGGGTGCATTACAATACCGACTCTATACACTATGTACATAGTACGCGTAGAGAAAGTAATAGCATATTTGTTTAGACTCAATTGCAATGTTCATAATAGCTTTACTAGAAGTACGAATAGGAAAATGCAAAACAACTAAATACTCAAAATCACCAAAGTGCCTCATAAATAAAATTAGTAATGCTGTTCCATTTGACATTATTAAAATAGATGACATGTGTATATTTAAAATATCACTACGTTCATGTTTACATGACAAAACATTATACAGTTAAAGTGAATTGTTTAATTAGTCTAGTTTATGACAAGTCTATCTGTACAGTGTATGACAACAGTAATCTATCTGTCTGTCAGTCTGTCTGTCTAAAGGGCAAAGTGTTTATTCAAAGGTGCTACACTTAAAGAAGATTAAAATGTAAACAAGCTAAGTTTTATGGAATTAGAATAATCCACTGCTTCTTCTCTTAGCTCCTAGCTATGTATTTAATTATAGCCGTCCGATTTCTCTTCAAATGTAACACTTCTGCACCTTAATGCCTAACACATGGAAAAATTAGAAAAGTTCGATTTACTGAAAAATTGACATACTTCTGATAAAAAAATACCGTACATTAAAGATATCTGTATGACAAATAAAATATAATCTTAAACTTTCATCCAAAATGAAGAGATCTTCAAAGGCTATCCAGAAAGTTAGATAGATACGAGGGCTGGGGCAAAAGTCATGGCAACTAGTTTTTTTCTTGTAGATATGTGAGTGGATCACAAACGTATATGTGTCGTGTGGAAGTTCTGTAGGCATAGTGTGTATGCAGAACAACAGATGACTCTGTGATAGCGGGTAGTAGTGCGGCGAGGGCTGTGAAATCAGTCAGTTGGTGAGTGTCGTGCGAGATGGAAGTAACCCGTGATGAGCAGCGCGCTTACATTAAAACAGCTCTTCTCCGAGGGAGAAATGCGATGGCATGTCACAGTGAAGCCCTTGGGAATAATGCCCTACCATACCGTACAGTAGCACGGTGGGTAGGAAAGTTTGAGCAAGGACGTGTGTCAACCAGTGATGAACAACGTTCGGGACGCCCTGTCATCGTTGGCAGCGTGTGGTGACCGTAGCACAGCCTGAACGGAGAAATGAAGAAAAAAACGCACTCATCTGGCAAAGCAAAAGATTCTCTTCCATCAAGACAATGCAAGGATTCACATTTGCTCAGTTTGAAAATTTAGAACTAAGGTTCAAATGACTACCACATCCACCTTACTCACCAGATTTGGCCTCCAGTGACTCTTTTTTATTTCCAAACTTGAAAAAGTGGCTCGGTGGAAAACGATTAACGTCGAACGAAGAATTCATCTCAGAAACACATGCCTATTTTGAGGACCTTCCAAAATCCTACTTTTTGTAAGGCTTAAAACAGTTGAAGAAACGCTGTGAAAATTGTATCCAGCTAAAAGAAAAAAAAATTTGTAAGAAATTTTATCAAAAACAATTTATTTTTTTAAGGACTTATTGAACGCTCGTATTTTTGTTTTTACGTATTTCTCAACTTCCTACGTGGTTGCCGTTAAGTATCTTTGCTATGTACCCATACCAAATTCTCTTTTCTCTGCTGTCAGTTTTTCCGCATTACGTTTGCAAGGTTTGGGAGCATACACTCCGGGTTTGCGACAGATGCCATGAACGGGCGGAATAAAACCATGGCTGAAACTAAACAAACGAAGAACGCCGCTCGGGTAAAATTGTTGGCCAGCCAATTAAATGACACAAAAAAGTGTTACTCCCAATAGAAAGAATTTCAAGCACGAAGTAGCTGAAACCTCAAATCAGAACAGCTGCCAACAAAAGTAATTCTAATTAATAAAAATCTGATGTGTTCCATTCACATGACTTTCTCTGCAACAAATTATTGTTAGAAAGCTTATGCTTCTATTTACTTCATGCTAATCGAGAAAAAAGTAGCAGGAATAGTCTTGTAACTTGCTTTCTTAAAAGTAGAAGCGAAATAAAGGAGTACTATAGATTAAAGTGATAGTCAAAAGCTGGTTACTATTCGACTGAAGTTCCTTTGTTTCTGTGAACAGGAGTTGACAAATTCCTGTCTGAGAAAAGTTTGTTTTTTAAAGCTGAAACCAAAAACAAGGAATATCTAAAAAAACGATCAACTTCATGAAAAAATGTATATATCATAAATTGTGTGTTTTAACATGATCTACATTTTTTGTGGAGTAAGTTTTTATCTATCTGTTACGGTTTAGGAGCTATGCAAAATTCCGTAAATTTCATCCAGAATAAAGTAGTCTTCAGAGGCTATTCCCAAAAAATTCAAGATAGCCGGTCCCCATGGCCGCGCTCGCCAAAGCGTCTCGCTTTGGTGTTTCGCAGCGCAGGGAATCGTGGGTTCGAGTCCCGCCTTGGGCATGGGTGTTATATGTTTGTGTATGCGTGTGTAAAAAGTAGAACAGAAATTCAGTAATCATACAGTAATCAAAGAAAATAAAAAAAGGAGGGTATACAGTGCCAGAGTCCCGATCAGACTCCGGAACTGTATTTAAAAAAAAATAAATATATATATATATATATGCATTTTATTTGTCAGGTAAATATCTTTAATATACGATATTTTAATCAATATCGTTAGAGCAATTTTTAAGAAAATCAAAATTTTCGAAACATTTTCCATGTAAAGGGTAGTTTAGGGTGGGGGAATTTTTTTGAAAATCTTCGTGTCGCATTCCTGAAAGATACTTAACTTAAATACCAAGTTTGGTATTTTACCGACTTCTAGTTTTTGAGTTATCGTTTTCACAGACACACGGACACACACACGGACCTTTTTATGAAAACGCTTTTTTTGGATACAAGAGAGCCTAAAATATATACTTCCGGTGAAATCTCAGTATCAATTTTTTGGGTGGAGTGCAATACCTTCTCCATACACTACGTACATAGTACATATAGAGAAAGTAAAAACAAAATAAAACCAACCCCGCATAAACATTATATTAGCCACCTAGGTATTTTCGTAGTCGGCTTACCCTTCCCGTGGTTAGTACAGACGGCCCTAGGACTTACAAGCGGAGCCAACGGTACGAAACCACAGAATGGAGAACTTGAACGAGTGGTCGGCCCATAGCTAGGCATGAGCGTGAGGAGGTGGATGATATGAAATGCAAGCGAAATGTGGACAATTGTGCACCGATATTATCAACCAGATTAGAAGACGTTAAACTTAAAAAAATGAAAACACCAGTTTTTACTTTCTCTACTTAGTATATAGATAGAGAACGTATTGCACTCTACCGAAAAATTTGATACGAAGAATTCACCGGAATACACGCTTTAGGGCCCTCTGTTTCCAACCAAAACCGTTTTAGTAAAGTTTCTGTGTGTGTATGTGTCCGTTAATCCCTAGAATGAGCTTTTTAACGCAATTATTACAGGATTTATTAAATCATGCAACTTTTTACTTTCTCTAGCCCCGTATATACAATGTACATAGGGATAGAGAAGTATTGTATTCCACCCAAAAATTCGATTCCAAGATTTCACCGGAAAAATATGTTTTAGGGTCCTCTGTATCCAAAAAAAAATCATTTTCACAAAAAGGTCCGTGTGTGTGTGTGTGTGTGTGTGTGTGTGTGTGTGAACACGATCACTCAAAAACGAAAAGTCGGTAAAATAGCAAACTTGGTATTTAAGTTTAGTATCTTCCAGGGATGCGACACGAAGATTTTGAGAAAAATCGCCCCAACCCAAACTACCCTTTACGTGGAACTTTTTTCCAAATTTTTGATTTTCTAAAAAATGGGTCTAACGATTTTGATTAAAATATCGTATATTAAAGATATTTACATGACAAATACAATGTATATTTTGAATTTTCTGGGTATAGCTTTTAAAGACCAGGTTATTCTAGACGAATTTTGCTTAATTTGGCTTAACTAGTAAACCGTAAGAGATAGACAAAAACTTGCTATACAAAAAATGTAGGCCTTGCTAAAATACACAACTTATGTCATATATATATGGCTTTAACCATTTTAATTAAAATGTCGTAAATTAAAGATATTTAACTCACAAATAAAATGTATAATTTGAATTTTCTGGGAATAGCCTCTGAAGACTACTTTATTCTGCACGAATTTTACGGAATTTTGCATAACTGGTAAACCGTAGGAAATGGACAAAAACTTACCATACAAAAAATGTAGAGCACATTAAAACACACAGTTTATGTTATATAATTTTTACTTTCTCTACACGCACTATGTGCATAGTGAATAGAGAAGGGCTTGCACTCCACCAAAAAATTCGATACCGAGATTTCACCGGAAATATATGTTTTAGGGTCTCCTGTATCCAAAAAAAGTATTTTCAGAAAAAGGTCCGTGTGTGTGTCCGTGTGTCAGTATGTCCGTGAACACGATAACTCAAAAACGAAAAGTCGGTAAAATATCAAACTTGGTATTTAAGTCTAGTATCTTTCAGGGATGCGACACGAAGATTTTGAGAAAATCCCCCTACCCCAAACTACCCTTTACATGAAATTTTTTTCGAAAATTTTGATTTTCTATAAAATGTCTCAAAACGATTTTGATTAAAATGTCGTATATTAAAGATATTTACCTGACAAATAAAATTTATATTTTGAATTTTCTGGGAATAGCCTCTGAAGATTACTTTATTCTGGGTCAATTTTACGGAATTTTGCATAACTGCTAAACCGCAAGAGATGGATAAAAACGTACCACACAACAAATGTAGAGCACTTTAAAACACACAATTTATGTTATATATTTTTTTTCGTGGAGTTGACTGTTTTTGAGATATTCCTTGTTTTTGGTTTCAGCTATAAACAGCATACTTTTCTTATACAGGACTTTATGAACTCGTGTCCATACAAAGGAACTTAGTCACATAGCAACAGCTTTTGACTACACCTTAACCTATAGTAGTACGTCATTTCGCTTCTACTTACAAGAAAGCAAGTAATAAGACTATTTCTGCTAATTTTTTCTCGATTAGCATTAAGTAAATAGAAGAATATGGTTACTAACAATAATTTTTTACAGAGATGTAGAGAAATGTATGTGAATGGAACACATAAGGTTTTTTTAAAGCGGTTTTCTCCAAAACGGTACTTACTTTTCGGATATATATCGTACTTCCACACCTACTGCCACTATCCATATGTATTTGGCTATTGATCCAGTGTACAGAAACACCTCAGTCTTGCTGGTGTACATTTACCAAATGGGAAAAGGAAACAAAAGGTTTGAGATAGGAAATGCATGTAGGTATTTTCATCTCCACCAACAATCACTGCAGTCGGTCTCTGAGAGCCTCTGGAACGGTTTAGCGAGCGATTGTCACGGTCACTGCACTTCTATTGAGAGTGGTGCTTGCAATAGTAAAGCTGGCGTTTGACGTTAGAAAAGTACTGAACGCTAACTACAAAGTAAAGGGGTAGTTCACTCCAGCAGCTCTATTTCAAGAGTACACAGAGAGAGGAGTTGAAAGTGGCCCTACATTGTCTGCAGCGCCTCATTGTTCGCAGTCCTCACTAGCTTCATTACTCACTAGTGATTCCGTCTGTATACCGCGCCTTTGAACTTGTGCTGTTGGGTCTTGTGATAATTACACAAATCGGCTAGCCAGATCGCCTAGTTACAGTGAACTGCAAGCAACTATTAAGATAAATATCGATTATTTTAATGACCTTGCTGATCAAAGAGATAAACACCCGGATGATCTATGTTGAGTGGGACATCTTAGATCTATCCTCTCCACTGGGGCATCCTGTGAATCTGCTATTTTCTCTGCTTTCTAAGAATCAGATTTCCCCAAACTTTGTTCAGAGATAAATGCAGAGTTCATCTGATGTGTTGCATTCACACAACTTCCTCTATGCCCAGCTGGATTGTGTGGTGCTAGCGTGAGTTCGATTCTTGCTTAGGGTTAAGGTTTTTACTTTCTCTATACGTACTATCACATAGTGTATAAAATGGAAATGGCGTGTTATTTATGGACGCTCTTTAACTGCTGCGGTTCTCAGCGTCCCATTCTATACTGGGCGTGAAAGACCGCTTAATTTTGCTCAGAGGTTCTTTTAAGTGCCGTAAATCTACGACACGGGACCAACGGCTTTACTTCCCTTCCGAAGGAAGCCATACTACGGATTTTTACGCCCGAAAAAATCCATCCGGGTTTGAACCCGCGACCTTGGGTATATGAAGTCAGCATGGTAACCATTACACCATGGAGGGCGACACATAGTGTATAGAGAAGGTATTGTGTTGTACCCAAAAATTCGATACCGAGATTTCACCGGAAATATATGTTTTGAGACACCCTGAATCTAAAAAAATCTTGTGTTCCATTCACATGAGTTTCTCTAATTGAAAAAAAAATACCAGAAATAGTCTTATTACTTGCTTCCTTGTAAGTAGGAGCGAAATAAGGGAGTACCATAGGTTAAAGTTATAGTCTAAAGCTGGTTGCTATGTGACTCAGGCTCCTTTGTTTGTATGAACAGGAGTTGACAAATTCTTGTGTGAGAAAAGCCTAAGCTTTTTAAAGGTGAAATCAAGGAATAACTCAAAAACGATCAACTCTACGAGAAAAATGTATCTAACATAAATTTTGAATTTTAACGTGCTCTTCATCTTTGGTGTGGTAAGATTTTGTCTATCTCTTGCGGTTTAGCAGCTATGCAAAATTCCGTAAAATTCATTCAGAATAAACTACTCTTCAGAGGCTATTCCCAGAAAATTCAAAATATACATTTTATTTGTCAGGTAAATATCTTTAATATATGATATTTTAATCAACATCGTCAGAGCCATTTTTTAGAAAATCAAAATTTTCGAAAAAAGTTACATGTAAAGGGTAGTTTTGGGTGGGGGGATTTTTCTCAAAATCTTCGTGTCGTATCCCTGGAAGATACTAAACTTAAGAACCAAGTTTGGTATTTTATCAACTTTTCGTTTTTGAGTTATCGTGTTCACAAGCACACGGGCACAGTGACCTTTTCATGAAAATGCTTTTTTTGGATACAGGGGACCCTAAAACATATATTTCCGTTGAAATCTCAGTATCGAATTTTTGGGTGGAGTGCAACACGTTCTCTATACATTATTACATAGTGCGTATAGAGAAAGTAAAAAAACTAAGAATGTTTAACTTCCCTAATAATGGCCTGCAATGGGCTCTACTGTCTACAATGCATATTAATCTTACAGCCTTCTCTTGTAATTTCAAAAATCTTTTGACACTTGGGTCATTTCGTCATATTGATATTGCATATGTCAAGTGAGGATGAATATATAAGTAATAAACAACTTTTAGAACATGTATAGTGGGCATATTGTTATAATCCATGGTTAAGGAAAGACTCTGTTGACCTGCT
This sequence comes from Hymenopus coronatus, assembly GCA_030762935.1. Taxonomy (NCBI): domain Eukaryota; kingdom Metazoa; phylum Arthropoda; class Insecta; order Mantodea; family Hymenopodidae; genus Hymenopus; species Hymenopus coronatus. Next base: position 20,575,566 of record CM060891.1, read on the forward strand.
TGTCGATAATATTCAACAGGAAGCCTAGAGCCTTGTTCTGGAGCACCTCGACTGAAGATCGATCCGAACTGTGATTGGAATTTCTGCGAGCTGACATGCACACCAGTGCAGTCCACTTACAAGGGTAGCCCTATTTCTGGAACCTTGCATGCAAACCAACAAACACCGAGTTATTTGAACAGAAGACAGGCAAACAACCATCCGCCTTTTCTGACATCAATTTTGGACTATATAAGCCAAAGTTGTACATTCTTCAACTGGTACTAGCCTGCAAAATATAATGTGTTCCATTTACATACTTTCTCTACCTATTATTCAACAAAATAGTAATGCAAAAGCTTATTCCTATATTAACACACATAATCAAACATTAGGAATGTTGGCAGAAATCAACCCCATCCAGAGACACCTCCGCCTCCTCCAAGAGTGGTGCGAGCTTTGGCGGTTGTCTATCAACCCGGAGAAAAGCCACGCTATCCTCTTCACCAAGCGTCGCTTTCCAGCAAACTTCCCTTCATTCACTAATCATAAGTTTGACTTTTAACGGTCTATTCGTTTTTTCACAAACACACATGGACCTTTTTCTAAAAATAAATCAGACTCAGAGGATCTCAAAACATGCATTTCCGGTGAAATCTCTAATTTTTGGGTACAGTACAGTGCTTTCTCTAGCTACTATGTTCACTGTGTGTACATACTTCATATACCCAAGGTCACGGGTTCAAACCTGGCGGAGGACGATGGATTTTTTCGGGTGTAAAAATCCTTAACATGGCTTCCTTCGGAAGGGAAGTAAAGCCGTTAGTCCCGTGTCGTAGATTTACAGCACGTAAAAGAACCTCAAGCCTGATAGAGAGGCCTGTGAACAAAATTAGGCGGTCTTACACGCCCAATCTAGAATGGAACGCTGAGGTCCACAGTAGTTAAAGAGCGTCCATAAATAACACGCCATGTCCATTTTGTGTGTACATACGTGCTAGAGTGAGTAGTGAGATAGAGAGGAAGAATAAGGTAGTGACACTGATGACATTTCGGGGAGATGATAAACAGGGCTATAAAGTAAACCATGATCTATCCTGTATAGAAGGTACGATCACCTCCCTACAGAACAGGATTAAAGACATAACTTGACGGATTTTACGACAAAATTTATGGGATTTTCAAGTGATATGTTGGGCAAAATTTAGTTTTTACGTTTGACGGATTTGTTGAGGATGTTATTAGACATTTTTAATACTATATCCTTTTTTTTTTCTTTTTTTTTTAAGAAAAGCTCACTTTTTGTGTTTGATTTTATAGTATATAGTATAAACATGTGTTTCAAAACGACACCAAACGAAGATTTGGACCTTGTTGATCATACCGCACGTGATGCGTGAATATAATTTTCAGCTCTAAAATCGACACATACAAAAACTACCATAAAATCACGATGGATTAGGTATCGTACACAACCAAAGAGCACGTGCCTGGCCCACTCCAAGAGAGATGCCGGTTGGTAGCGAAGGTCCCAGTCGCGTGGTGTAGGCGTGGTTTGATAGACTCGTCGTATTTAGATTTGACATCTTCCAAGGATGCGACACGAACATTGTCAAGAAAATCCCCCCACCCCCAACTACAACCTACATGGAACTTTTTTCAAAAATTTTGATTTTCTTAAAAATGGCTCTAACGGTTTTGATTAAAATCTCATATATTTAAGATATTTACTTGACAAATAAAATGTATAACTTGAATTTTATGGGAATAGCCTCTAAAGACTAGTTTATTCTGGATGAATTTTACGAATGTTAGCATAACTGCTAAACCTTAAGAGATGGACAAAAACTTACCACACAGAAAATGTAGAGGACATTAAAACACACAATCTATGTTATATACTTTTTTTTTCGTGGATTTGATCGTTTTTAAGATATTCCTTGTTTTTAGTTTCAGCTTTGGAAAACTTACTTTTCTCATACGGGAATTAGTCAACTCGTGTCCATGCAAACAAAGGAACTTCAGTCACATAGCAACCAGCTTTTGACTATGATTTTAACCTATGGTGCTCCCTTATTTCGCTTCTACTTACAAGGAAGCAAGTAATAAGACTATTTCTGCTAATGTTTTCTCAATTTAATATAAGCCTGAGCTATTTAATAATAATTTCTTGCAGAGATGTAGAGAAAGTCATATGAATGGAACATATCAGATTGTTTTGGATTCAGGAGGACCCGAAACATATTTTATGGTGAAATATTGGTATCGAATTTGTGATTGGAATGCAATACCTTCTCTATACACTATGTACATAGTTCGAGTAGAGAAATTAAAAAATATTAAACTCCCTCTGTATATCCATTAGAATTTCCTTACAGAATACTAGACAGAAATTGATTATCTGATGTAAAAAGCAACATTTTCAATCATGAGGAACCAAGGGAGATTTTTTTCCTGAAGTAATCGACTTCCTGACTGCAACAGGAATAAATATTTCAGTCAGTCAGATCCTAGCAGAACGGAAATCGGGAGACTTCTCTGTTTGCGTCAGCTTTGATGTGCTTCAACTCCATCTTTCTCTTCTTATCTCTCCAGCTCTCTGTCAAAAAGCTTTTTGTGCTTTTTGTATAGTAACCTTAGTTATTTTACATATGGTTCATTTTCCTTCAACTTCATGTCTCGCCTTTTGTTCTTTTTAAGTTTTGCTTGCATATTCATTTCCCTTCATTTACTTCTACAGAGTTCTTTCTCTTCGTCTTAGTTTTGTTTTTGTTTTCAATTCCTCTGTACAGTTTCTTCCAGCAATTCTTCCAGACCTAATCAGATTGAGACTCTAATGATTTACACTATTGAACTTTATAAACTTCCAGAAACTTTACGGTGAAGTAAACTGTAGATTGTTTATTTATTTACTCAAGACCACGGTTTCAATCTTATTTACTGATGCCAGGGGCGTTCAATAAATCCTTTGAAAATCCCAGAAATTACTCTCGTAGCATTGAAAAAAGTTTGTCTTTAGTACCCGTTGACTCTTACTATGTGGCAGTTAAGTTTCAGCTCTATACATCGCGTCGTTTTGTTCCCATGTGATTGAATTAACAATCTTGTTCTTCTTTAGAAAGATTTTCCTACTCACACACACATTCACTCTCACATACATACTTCCAGACTCTAGTAAAAGAAAAATTCTCCGCCCCAACCGGGAATCGAACCCGGAACCTCTGGGTGAGCAATCAGCTCGCTGACTACTCGACCACGGAGACTGACCTCTCTATATTTGTTTTTGTTTCATTCATATAGCCCCCTTTAACACCTAAGTCCATACCGGTTGCTTTGCATTAGAAATGAAATTGTGTTTTATTTATGGACGCTAACTACTGTGGTTCTCAGAGTCCCATTCTAAATTGGGCGAGAAAGACCGCTTAATTTTGCTCAGAGGCCTCTCTATCAGACTTGAGGTTTATTACGTGCCGTAAATCTACGGCACGGGACCAACGGCTTTACTTCCCTTCCGAAGGAAGCCATGCTAAGGATTTCACGTCCTCCGCCGGTTTTCATACGTCCAGAATCTGTGGGGAATAGGGAATAACTCTAGTTAAAGAAACATTTTCCCGCCCCCAGCCGGGAATCGACCCAGGAGCTCCGGGCGAGTCTCTATAAATCGTTTACATACTACAGATTCAAAAAAAAGTAATTTTATTATACAAAGCAACTTTATAAAACAATTATTATTATTATTAATAATAATAATAAACTTTTTGGAACTAACTTTGAAATATTCATGAAATTTGGTGCATAACATTTGAAAAAATCTCTTAGCTGTTATTTTTGTTCTAATTCACAGATGTGTATCCCTAACAAGAATTTGGTATAGAAATATGCATTAGCAATAAAATATTTAGAATAATGAGAATAGTAAGCTGTCAAATTAGCATAGATTTTTTTTTAATGTTTTTAAGTATTATACAGTTTTAAGACGTTATATTTTAATCTACTTTTAATCGTAAATTAATAAACATTGGTCCATTACTCAATCAGGTTATATGGGATGACCTCTCTATTTGCAGTATAATGTAGTGTAACGAACAATAAATCTACCAGGGTATGAGCCAGTTTATGGTACAGTTAGTGCTATAATAAATAAGCTTATAAAGCTGTTTGTAGTTCTGATTAATTGAGGCAGTCCGAGAATATATGACAGAACAGCGGTAATAATTTATTTTTGTGTAATTATTCATGAAAGGAACGCAACACTCCGCTATTGCTATTTCATTTTATTGACATTTATAGTGCTGATGTGCTTAGAATATTCATTAGTATAGCAGGTGAACCTCAAATCTCACCTAGCCCACATTAAATATGCAATTCGAACCCTCATTTAGCTGATATAATACTTAAAAATTGTATTACTTTCTCTAGCTCGTATGTACAATGAATATAGTGGATAGAGAAGGTACTGTATTCCTCCCAAAAATTCGATGTCGAAATTTAAGAATATTTAATTATATACATAGGTTTTGAGATTTTCTGAGACCGAAAAAAACATTTTAGAAAAAGGTCCGTGTGTGTGATTTTCTCAAAAATGGCTCTAACGATTTTGATTAATATACCACATATTACATGAAAAATAAAATGTATATCTTTTGTTTCAGAGGCTATTCCCAGAAAATCCATCTTCATTCTGGATAACTTTTTTTAAAACTAATAAACTGAAAGGTATAGACCAAGAAAGTATAACACAACAATGTAGATCTCGTTAAAACACACAATTTATGTCATATGCATTTTTTGCGTGGAGTTGACCGTTTCCGATATATTTCTTGTTATTGTTTTTAGTTTTAAAATACTTAAAAATCTGATGTGTTACAATCAAATGATTTTCTCTATATCTCTGAAACAAATTATTGTTAGAAAGTTTATTCTACTATCTACTTCATGCTAATCGAGATAAATATTAGTAGAAATTGTCCTTATTACTTGGTCCTTTGTAAGTAGAAAAAGAAAAATCTAATGTGTTCAATTCACATGATGTCCTCCAGCTGTTCGGTTTATTCAAAAGATGAATCTCTTATCTATATAATGCAATCAAGATAAACATTAGCAGAATTAGTCTAATTACTAGCTCGTAGAAGGAAATAAGAAAATAGTCTTGTTCTTTAAAAGCCGGTTGCTATGTGAAACAATTGAAATTCCAATATATTTTCTCTCTTGGAGTAAACAAATAGAAACGAGAAGAGAGACGTGTTCCGTTTGACAAAAGCTTAAGTGGCTACAATTGAAACTAATAACCCGGAATATCTCTAAATCAGTTACTCTACAAAAAAATGTATATATATCTTAAAGTGTGTGTTTTAATGAGATATATATTTTTTGTGTAGTAAATCTTTGTATATATCTTACGTTTTATCAGCTATGCCAGTTTAAGAGTTCTAAAACTGAACAAATAACAGGGAATAATCTCGGATATGGTCAACTCTACGAAAAAAAAAAATTATATGATATATGTGTATATATATATTTTGTAGAGAGTTTTTCTATCTCTTACGGTTTACCAGTATGCAAAAGTCATGTAGAATGAAGAGATATTCCGAAAAAGCTCAAGACATGCATTTTAGTTGCATGCAAATATCTTTAATATACGATATTTTTATCAAAATCGGTAGTGTCATTTTTTAAAAAATCAAAGTTTTTGAAATTTTTTCCAGTGAAAGATAGTTGGAGGTAAGGGAATTTTAATGAAAATCTTCGCGTCGCGGCTTTGGAAGATAATGAATTTAAATACCAGCTTTGATATTTAACGGACTTTTCAATTTTGAGCTATGCTGCCTTCAGATACACACGGAAATGTTTCTAAAAATTATGTTTTTCTTTTTTTGGGTTCAGGGTGTCCCAAAACATGTGTTTCCAGTGAAATCTCAGCATTGGGTGCAATACAATTCTTCTCTATACACTATGTGCATAGTACACTATGAGAAAGTAAAAATGTATTCGACATAAACTGTGTTATTTTGTGTGGTGAGGTTATGCCTGTCTCTTACTGTTTACCAGTTATACAAAATTCATCCAGAATGTAGGTGTCTCCCGAGGCTATTCCCACAAGATTTAAGATTTGTATGTTTCATGTAAATACTTTAATATACGGTGTTTTTCTGAAAAACATTAAGAGCCTATTTTGAGAAAAGCATTCTGAACAATTTTTCCATGTAGAGCATAGTTCGGAGTAGAAGGATTTTGTTAACAGTCTTCATGTTGCATTCTTGGAAGAAACATCAAGTTACGCTGTCCATAAACATACACAAAATGCCCTTTTTCTAAAAATGCTTTTATCTACGACCGAGCCTAATTGAGTAGCTTACGAGCTCATTTCAGATCGCAAACTTGATTTTTACTTTCTCTAGCCCCGTATGTACAATGTACATAGGGCTAGAGAAGTATTGTATTCCACCCAAAAATTCGATACCGAGATTTTACCGGAAATCCATCTTATAGGATCCCATGTATAAAAAAAAAAACAGTTTCAGAAAAAGGTCCGTGTTTCTGTGAACACGATAACTCAAAAACGAAAAGTAGCTAAAATACCAAACTTGGTATTTAAGTTTAGTATTTTCCAGGGATGCGACACCAAGATTTTGAGATAAATCCCCACACCCCAAACTACCCTTTACATGGAACTTTTTTCGAAAATGTTGATTTTCTTAAAAATGGCTCTTAACGATTTTGATTAAAATACCGTATATTATAGTTATTTACCTGACAAATAAAATGTACACCTTGAATTTTCTGGGAATAGCTTCTGAAGACCTGTTTATTCTGGATGAATTTTGCTTAATTTGGCATAAGCTATGAGGGTATCATATTTCGCAAAATCTGCCATGTTCTCAAAACATATCACTGAACAACAATGATAATGGTTTGTCACGGCCTGCTGTAACCGTATCGTCATCGCACCCAGCCAAATTTCAGGCACTGAACGCACCCTATCCGCTGCGAAATAAATAACGAACTATAACCCTTGGTGGATGGGCCAAACTTAACCTCAAATTTACTTCATCTTTCGTGTCTTTTCTATTAATATCAGAAAATTCTCGCAGATAAGACACTGTATGATACGCGGGCGTAAAGTTTCTATTTGATTCTCACATGGTTGTGAAACTCTTACATCATAAATATTTTTGGATTTAGGAGTCTCAAAACACAATTTTTCGATTAAATCTCGGTATCGAATAATTTGAACTAAATACAATACTTTTTCTACGTACATTGTATATACGTGCTAGTTAAATAAATAAACTTTTTCAAGAATAGTGTTTAGAATGAGTAGGAAAATGTCAGACAATTGCTAAAAATCTGGTTTATTTTTCATTCATAAAGTAATAATGATAAACATGAAACCCAGTGGGAAGGATTATAAGCTGAATTAAGTAGCACAGAATTGAATCTATAATAAGTTTCACTAAGAAGTACTTTGTTCTGAATTCATATTTATAACCACCTCGGGAGAGATGATAACCTATGCATTAAAGCATCAAAATAACATTAAAAGCATTAATCGACATCCTATAACAATAAAGCATAATTAACTCCTCCGCATAAACGTGTACATCGGTAAAAAGATGTAGTCGTAAATCACACAAAAGCACCTCACAGCTGTTTATGAAATTAAACGAAGCAGATATCTGGTTATTTCCGTCGTTTTGCTCGTATAATGTTTCTTGGAACAGCATTAGATATGTGTCGAGACTTGTTGCGTCCTTTTCAATTTATCTCTTCAATTTTCCTCTTCAATAAATCTTCTGCTTGGATTTGCTCCAGGAAATCTCTTAATGCAAAACTTTGACAGTCTGCATATTCCCGCAAGATTTCACAGCAGGTTCAGAATTTCTGTTCTCTAAGCAGGTCATTCATCAAGGATGATTTATATTGATGATCAACGAAATTTGGAAAATTTAACATGTGTTGTTTAAATTTGTAGTTAATACAAACAATATTTTTTCATGTTTCAAACCGCTAGTTTGCATGAATATTTAAACTGTAAGTACCGTCTAAATTCATTATTGTAATAAAATATTCCACACCGTGCTTTTTTAAAAATATTCAAATCAAAAAAATTAAAAGTTTTACAGCACGTGAGTATACAACTACATCTATTACATCGAATTTTTCAACCCTTAATCCCTAATTATTCTGAAAATGGTATTACATTTTGTAGGCACTCTAATCTCTTGGCTTTAAAAAGCACACAATTTATAACCAAAAATTGCAGCTTTATTCCTTATTTAAAGGCCGCTTCAAAACGACACCAAACGAAGCTTACACTTTGACTTGTCCGAAACTTGATGTCGCAACTTTCAAACTCTTCTATTTCAAGTTTTATGTGTGTTTAAAAATCGCACACATTTGGGATTAGGCAGCGAAGGAACAACGGTTGCCCTACGCCACACCCACATGCAACGTTTTTCATTACAAAGGTGACCTGTCCCGCGCCGGCGTGTCTATCAAACCACGCCTACAGTACGGGACTGGGACCTTCGCTACCAACCGGCATCTCTCTTGAAGTGGGCCAGGCACGTGTCATCGACTGCCTAATCCATGGTGATTTTATGGCAGTTTTTTTATGTGTATAATTTTCAGCTCTAAATTATATATAATTATATATTTTCACAGAATATGTAGATTACTTAAATAAGTAATTTGAGATAGAAGACTTATGGCCTGTTTATTGAAATGTCGAAGTAGCGGCTGTAAGTTTCTGAAGTGCCAGTACGCCACTAACTAATTTATCAACCATTCGAGAGCATAACACGAAAAACGAAGGGACATATTACAGCGTACCTCTCTAGCGTAGTGGTTATGATACTGGCTTTCAAGTGAAAGATAGTTTCCGAGTTCGAGTCTCGTTCACGTATCGCGGCACTTCGTCTGGAATGAAAAAAAAATTATAACAAAAAACATTTACTCTATGACAGGAATCGAACTCGTGACCTTTGGTATAGCAACTTCCCGCGTTACACATTTAGTCACCAGAGCAGATGCAAAAAACGCCTCCAGAATAGGTTACATAACTCAAGAACGTAGTTAATGAATGCACAGTGTCGCACTGTCAACTGATTAGTTCGAGATTTTACAGATTTTTGCGACATTAAATCTTGAGATCGCTAGTGACGAGCTTCTAAAAATCGATGTTTCTATACTCGTGCAGCAGTTTAAAGTCATTCTAAGCCATCTTTACTTTCTCTATACGTACTATGTACATAGTGTATAGAGAATGTATTGCACTCCATTCGATACCGAGATTTCACCGGAAATGTATGTTTCAGGGTATCCTGTATCCAAGAAAAGTATCTTCAGAAAAGGTCCGTATGCGTGTGTCCGTGAACACGATAACCCAAAAACGAAAAGTCGGTAAAATACCAAACTTGGTATTTAAGTTTAGTATCTTCCAGGGATGCGGCACGAAGATTTTGAGAAAAATCCCCCCGCCCGAAACTACCCTTTATATGGAACTTTTTTCAAAATTTTTGATTTTCTAAAAAATAGCTCTAAAGATTTTGATTAAAATACCATATATTAAAGATATTTACCTGACAAATAAAATGTATATTTTGAATTTTCTGGGAATAGCCTCTGAAGACTACTTTATTATGGATGAATTTTGCATAACTACTAAACCGTAAGAGATGGACAAAAACTCAACACACACAAAATGTAGAGCACGCTAAAACCCACAATTTATGTTATATACATTTTTTTCCTCGAGTTGATCGTTTTTGAGATATTCCTTTTTCATTGTTTATGCTTTGAAAAATTTATACTTTTCTCATACAGGAATTTGTAAACTCCTGTCCATGCTAACAAAGGAACATCAGTCACATAGCAACCGGCTTTTAGCGTTCACTTTAACCTATGGTACTTCCTTATTTCTCTTCTAGTTACAATAAGGCAAGAAATGAGATTATTTCTGCTAATTTTTCTCGATTAGCATGAAATAAATAAAAGATAAGCTTACTAACAATAATTTTACAGAGATATAGAGAAAGTCATGTGAATAGAACACATCAGATTTTTTCAACTTGCTTTGCTTTAACACCGACTTATCAGCACCTGATACCCACACGTTTAACGCTATATAGTTGCGTTATGTTTATCAGGGGGCCATGCATCGCCTATCTCAAATTACTTATATCAGCCACGTGCACAATCTCCCAACTTATTTCGGTGTAGTTCATTAACATCCTGTATACAGCCCGTTTCGAAACGTGTTGCACTATCTAGCATTGCTCACTGCCTGGTCTCGTTCGGTTCCTGCTAGCAGATAAACCAGTGAACACTGAAAGAGAGCGCAGGTTGAAAAGTGTCGAAAATACGAAAAGGTATGCGTTCGACACTGAACAAACTTGTGAATGTTTCAAACATATTTTGAGTGACAGGAGGAGAGCCTTTTCTTTGCATACAGTTAAGATGTATGTTGTGATTCTCTGCAATGAATTCTGAGTGACTTTGGTTGATTTATGTTCACTGTCTTTTCAAAGCTCTGCACATGACCATACCGAATTTTTTGGTATTAAGCTTTATACTTTTATTCGTAAAATTAAGGGAGTACCATAGATTAAACTGATAGTCAAAAGCTGGTTGCTATGTGAATGAAGTTCCTTTGTTTGTATTAGCAGGAGTTGACAAATTCCTGTATAAGAAAGGTACTAAGTTTTCCAAAGCTGAAACGAAAAAACAGAAATATCTTAAACGATCAACTACACGGGAAAAATGTATATCTCATATATTGTGTCTTTTAATGTGCTCTACATTTTATGTGTACTACGTTTTTGTACATATCTTACGGTTTAGCAGTTATGCAAAATTCATCCAGAATAAAGTGGTCTTCAGAGGCTATTCCCAGAGAATTCAAGATATACATATTATTTGTCAGGTAAATATCTTTAATATACGACATTTTAATCAAAATCGTTAGAGGTGTTTTTGAGAAAATCAAAATGTTCAAAAAAGTTCCATATAAAGTGTAGTTGGGGTGGGGGATTTTCTTGAAGATCTTCGTGTCGCATCCTTGGAAAATACCAAACCTAAATACCCAGTTTGGTTTTTAATGGACTTTTCGTTTTTGAGCTATGTTACCCACAGACACACATTTTTGGATTCAGGGAGTCTTAAAATATGTATTTCCGGCGAAATCTCGGTATCGAATTGGGTGCATTACAATACCTTCTCTATACACTATGTACATAGTACGTGAAGAGAAAGTAACAATCACGGAGACGGCAAGCGGGTTGCCTCTTTACGAGGGGTAAAACGAAGGTCAATCTTATCAGTTCTCCACTGGAAAGTTTTAACTGTGTTCTAAACCCTTTTAACTCTCAAAGGAACATCTGCATTCGTCATAGTTGGGCCAGCTGGTATTGAGTCCTAGCTAAATCTCAAACTAACAATTGAATGACGCTTAAGATACGTAGTAACACTATCGTCCAATGAAAACATCAGAAACGCTAACCAAAAGTTTCCCTTCCACCCAGTTTCCGAATACTCTAGAACTTTCTGGAAAGTTCCAGTGACTGTATACGGTAGCTCCATGTAACCAAACGAAAATCGAGAGATCTGTGGCTCAAATCGCAGCCATGGCTTTGAATTTTTACTTTCTCTACACGTACTATATACATAGTGTATAGAGAAGGTATTGCACTCCACCAAAAAATTCGATACCGAGATTTCACCGGAAATATATGTTTTAGGGTCCCCTGTATCCAAAAAGTATTTTCAGAAAAAGGTCCGTGTTGTGTGTCCATGAGCACGATAACTCAAAAACGAAAAGTTGCTAAAATACCAAACCTGGTATTTAAGTTTAGCATCTGCAGGGGATGTGACACGAAGATTTTGAGAAAAATCCGCTCACCCAAACTACCCTTTACATGGAACTTTTTTCGAAAATTTTGATTTTCTAAAAAATGGATCTAACGATTTTGATTAAAGCATCGTATATTAAAGATATTTACATGACAAATAAAATTTATATTTTGAATTTTCTGAGAATATACTCTGAAGATTACTTTATTCTCGGTCAATTTTACGGAATTTTACATAACTGCTAAACCGTAAGAGACGGACAAAAACTTACAACACAACAAATGTAGAGCACCTTAAAACACATAATTTATGTTACATACTTTTTTTCGTGGAGTTGATTGTTTTTGAGATATTCCTTGTTTTTGGTTTCAGCTATGAAAACTTACTTTTCTCATACAGGACTTTGTGAATTCGTATCCATACAAAGTAACTTCAGTCGCAGAGCAACCAGCTTTTGACTATCACTTTAACCTATGGTACCCCCTTATTTCGCTTCTACTAACAAGGAAGCAAGTAATAGGACTGACTATTTCTGCTAATTTTTGCTCCATTAAATGAAGGAAATAGAATAAATGCTTGCAGTGATATAGAGAAAGTCATGTGAATGGAACAGATCAGATTTTTCAGTTTGCCTTTCCATTAGACAGGTTTGTTTGTGACTGGCATGAGTACGTGAGCAATGAGTAGAAGTAAAGGCGCCCTCCCCTCTTGTATGCTTTAAAGTTGGACATTATGGTACTATAAGTGACTAGTAGAGAAAATAATGGAAACATCATGCACTACATAAATAATCTCCTCCTCTCATCTCTCATTTTTTACTAATCATGTTTAACCATGCACATAAATTCCTCCCAATTTAATGCAGGAATTATTCGAGTTGCTACGGTAGGAACGGCGCTTTTGTTCAAGCCCTTCTGAAAGGGAACAAAGGCTGGCCAATGTTTAATATACCACCTTTGTTCATTCCCCTTGCCCTAGATACCCAACACAGGTGGGCTTCAATTATAGTCGCAACAAAACACACCAAATGTTAACTATGTCTGCGCAGACATTTTGCTTTCCAACCCGGCCTTTTACTCAAATTGGGGCTAATCAAAGGGTATGGAAACAGCATCCTGATAAAATTAGACGAGCTTTGATCCAATCATTCTGAAACTAGCCTATCTAAATGCAAATCTATTAAAGTCAGCGAACACTTCTCTCGTTACCGGATTCCCATCGTGTTGCTACTGACCTCACGCGCTCTTGCACATGTTATGTGAACTTTCCAGAGCCATTTCCATATGCAAGTAAGCTGTAAATTTGCTTTTAACAATCATATTATATGATTACCTTAGACATCAGTTAATTCATAAAGTTGTATATAACGACGTAAATGTTTGCAACAGTAGTAAATAGATTTATTGAATATTGGCACACACATTAGATGCTCTGGTAAGTAATAATCAATAGTATATTGCGTACGAAAAACTAAGTTATACTTATCAAGTCGAGAATTGGGATTTCGAAGCTCGCAGGGTCGAGTTTTCCCAAACAATCGATATCTGATAACCAACTTACAGTTCGTGGTTAGCCAATTACTTTTTGAAATACTTAAAAAAACTGTAAAAAAAATAAACATTTCTTCTTAATATTTTATTGAACACTAAGAAAAAATCTGATGTATTCCATTCACATGGCTTTCTCTACATTACTGTAACACATTATTGTTAAAAGCATATTCTTCTATATACAATATCATAATGGAGGTAGACATTAGCATAATGTTCTTATTACTTAATTCCTTATAGGTAGAAGAGAGATAAAGGAAAACACCAAGCTAAACCGATAGTCAAATGTTTTAAAAGCTGTCGTTATTCGATTGTCATTGCAAATCGCTTCTTTGCTTTGCCAGGGATAGGAAAACGGGCCCTTACTCTCTGAGAAAAATATAAGTACTCACAACTGAAACCAAAAACAAGGAATATCTCGGAAATGATTACCTCCACAACAAAACTGTAAAGGACATAAATTGTGTGTTTTGATCAGATCAACATTTTCTGAGGAGTAAGTTTTTGTCTATCTCTTAACGTTTAGTGCTTCTGCAAAATTTTGTAAAATTCATCCAGAATAAAGAAGTCTTCAGAGGCTATTACCAGAAAGTTCAATATAAACATTTTATTTGTATGTAAATATCTTAAATATGCGCGATTTTAATCAAAATTGTTAGAGCCATTTCTTAGAAAATAAAAATTTTTGAATTTTTTTCCATGTAAAGTGTACACGGGGGTGGGGAATTTTCTTGAAAATCTTCGAGTCGCATCCTTGGAAGATATCAAACCTAAATACCAAATTTAGTATTTAACAGTCTTTTCGTTTTTGAGCTATGCTGTCCACAGGCACACACACAGAGACAGACAGACACACATATACACACGGACCTTTTTCTGAAAATGCTTTTTTTGGGTTCAGGGGGTCCTAAGACATGTATTTCCGGTGAAATCTCGGTGTCGAATTTTTGGGTGGAATACAATACTTCCTCTATACACTATGCACATAGTACGCATAGAGAAAGTAAAAATAAGGGAATGCACTAGTCTAAAGTGATAGTCAAATCTTTAAAAAATTGGTTGCCATGTAGATGAAGTCCGGTTCTATGCAGGACCAGGAGAAAAGTGTGAAAAAATGTTCTAAGTATTTTAAATCTGAAACAAATAACTTGAAATATTTCATAAATGGTCAATTCCACCAAAAATTATATATATCATAAAAGTGTGTGTTTTAACGGGGCTATATCTTACGGTTTATCAGTTATGCAAAATTCATCAAAATTCATTCATTCAGAATAAATATGTTTTCAGTTATTCCCAGAAAATTCAAGATATACATTTTCTTTGCCAACACCTAGTCATGCAAAGAAATGAATTTGTCAGATAGCATTGGGCTTTTTAACGATTTGAATATCGCTTTAGCCTTCTATTTACAAGTTAGCAAGTAATCAGACCATTTCTATTAATATTTTTCTCGATTGGCATGGCGTAAAAAGCAAAACGTGCTTTTTAATAGTTTGTAACACATGTGAATGGAACACATCAAATTTTCATATTATGATTATTATTTGTTACAAAATTGTAGTAAGTCATGGTCGAGGATAATTATCATTGTTATAATGAAACAAATTAAAGATATAAACAATTAATAAACGATCTTGATATTGTTATATTTTAAAGAAAATAAAAACGAAAACTCATTTCTTTACAAACTTGAAACGATGATCAGCACATTACAATGATAGGACACGAGGATTATCAAAAACAATTCTGCCACATCAAATTACTTTTATATGGAAATAATTCGATTTTTTTTCTTTCTCAAAAATTACTAGAAATGTTTTGATTAAAATATCGTACATTAAAAATATTTACACGACAGCTAAAGTTTAAATGTTTAATTTTCTGGGAATAGGCTCTGAAGGCATCTTTATTCTGTATGAATTTTGCATAACTAGCAAACGGTTGGAGAGGGAGAGTCAAAAGCTTACTTAGAAGAAAATGTACAGCTCATTAATATACACAATTTATGTTATATACATTTGTTTCATGAAGTTGACCGTTATTCCTTGTTATTGGTTTCAGTTTTGAAAAACTTACACTTTTCTCATACAGGAATTTGTCAACTCCTGTCCATACAAACAAAGGAACTTCAGTCACATAGCAACCAGCTTTTGGCTTTCACTTTAACCTATGTTACTCCCTTATTTTGCTTCTACTTACAAGGAAGCAAGTAATAAGACTATTTCTGCTAATTTTTGCTCGATTAGCATGTGAATGCAACACATCAGACATCTTTTACTAGGATACTAAAATATGTGTAGAGAAAGTAACAATAGTAAACTAAACGTAGTATTCGTGTTGGAGGTGTGAAGGTGAAGAGAAAGAGAGGATTAATAAAGAAGGGTTGTTACTGACGCGGAAGTTGGTCCCAGGTATTCCAACTTTTGCGAACAACTCGCAGGAAGCAAACCACAAATGGTTCCACAAGGGAGCTCTGGTTACCTTTGTTGGTGGCGAGAACTTCAATCTGCAGGACGAGGGTGGACCGTTTGATTTGGTAACTAATCGGAACTTTCTAAATAATGGTTTACTGGTATCAAACGCGGAAGGAATTTCCCAAAATGTTGTTCAGTTACTCTAAACGTTCTACACAAATGAGATTGTCTTTCAAATTCAATGCCTAACTCTCAAAGATAAAGCTTAGAAAACGTTGAAACTGGAACGAGGCTGAAGGCAGAAAACTACCAAACAATTAATTATTTTCTCAACACGTATCTACTATGTACGTAGTGTTGGGAGGTATTATATTCTAATCAAAAATGCAATACCAGGATTTCACCACAGATTTGTTTTAAGATCCCCTGAGTCCAAAAAAAGCATTTTAGATAAAAGGTCCGCTTGTGTGTGTGTGTTATTTTTTTATAATGTTTAAGGCCTGCTTTTACTGACATGTCGCCGTAGGCAAAAAAATGGTAAACAGCGTTTTATTTTGGACGCTCTTTAACTGCTTGGTTCTCAACGTCCCATTCAATATTGGGCGTGAAAGACCGCTTAATTTTGCTCAGAGGCCTCTATATCAGGCTTGAGTTTCTTTTACGTGCCGTAAATCTACGACACAGGAACAACGGCTTTACTTCCCTTCCGAAGGAAGCCATACCAAGGACTTTTACACCCAAAAAAATCCATCGTCCTCCGCCGGGTTTGAACACGCGACCTTGGGTATATGATGTTAGCATGGTAACTATTACACCACGGAGGGCGACGCACTGTAGGCGATGACACTGGTGATACATGGAATGAAGATGGAGCACCGGTGGAATGCGATGACGGGGGAAACGGGAGAACCCGGAGAAAACCCGGCCCTGCGCCGTTTCGTCCGTTTTGCTTGGGATCGAAACCGGGCCGTCTAGGCGAGAGGCGAGTGGTCTAACCACTCAGCCACGGCACGGCCATGTGTGTGTGTTTGTGTGTGAGTGTGTGATGCTTGTGGACAGCATAGCTGAAAAACTAAGAGACTGGTAAATACCAAACTTAGTATTTAAATTTATTATTTTCCAAGGCCGCGCCGTAGCCGAGTGGTTAGACCATTAGCCTCTCAGCAAGGCCACCTGGGTTCGATTCCATGTGTGTGGGATTTGTTGTGCACAAAGCGGCCCAGGGGTGAGTTTTTTCATGATTCTTTGGTATGCCCCACTGATGCTCCACCTTCATTCCATGTTTCATTATTTGCATCCCCTGCGGTAGTATTGTATTAAAACAGGGTGTTAAACACTATAAAAAACCTATGAGTTCCTTTCACATGACTTTCTCCATATCTCTGTAATAAATTATTGTTAAAAAGCTTATTCTTCTATTTACTTCAAGCTAATCGAGAAAAAATTAGCAGGAACAGTCTTATTACTTGCTTCCTTGTAGGTAGAAGCGAAACAAGGGAGTAACAAAGATTAAAATGATAGTCAGAAGCTGGTTGCTATATGACTGAAGTTTCTTTGTCTGTATGGACAGGAGTTGACAAATTCCTGTACGAGAAAAGTATGTTTGTTAAAGCTGAAACCAAAAACAAGGAATATCTGAAAAACGATCAACTCCAGCAAAAAATGTGCGTTTTAACGTGTTGTACATTCTTGTGTGGTAAGTTTTTGTCCATCTCTTACGGTTTAGCAGTTATGTAAAATTCCGTAAAATTCATCCAGAATAAAGTAGTCTTCAGAGGCTATTCCTAGAAAATTCAAGATATACATTTTATTTGTCAGGTAAATATCTATAATATACAGTATGTTAATCAAAATCGTTAGAGCCATTTTTGAACAAATCAAAATTTTCGAAAAAGTTCCATGTAAAGGTTAGTTTGGGGTGGGCGGATTTTTCACAAAATCTTCGTGTCGTATCCCTGGAAGATACCAAACTTAATACCAAGTTTGGTATTTAACGGTCTTTTCGTTTTTGAGCTATGCAATTCACAGACACACACAGACACACACGCACACCCACACATGGACCTTTTCTCAGAAATGCTTTTTTTTTTTTTTTTTTTTGGATTCAGGGGGACCCAAAACATATATTTCCGGTGAATCTCGGTGTCGAATTTTTGGGTGCATTACAATAACTTCCCCGTACACTATGTACATAGTACGTGTAGAGAAAGTAAAAAGAATCTTCCAAGTGTGAGACAGGAAGATTTTCAAGAAAACTCGCCTCCGCAAACTACCTTACATGGAAAAATTTTGTAATTTTGTTTTTCTCAAAAATTGTTCCAAATGTTTTATTTACTTCACAAATAAAAATGATATCTTAAAATTTCTTCGAATAGCTTCTAAAGACCTTTTGCATAACTAAAATTTCGAAAGAAATAGAAAAAAAAATTGCCACACAAAAATTTAAATCTCGTTAGAGCATATATTTTATTTCATATGCATATTTTTTGTAGAGTTTCAAGATATTCCTTGTTTTTGGTTTCATATGTAACTACATAACCTTTCTCAAACGGAATTACCTTTACTTTTGTCTAGGTTTTGTTTCCAGGTGACTTTGCAAAGCGAACCGAAATTCAATTGTTCGCATAGCGACCAGCACTTAAAAGATTTGATTATCGCTTTAGCCATAGCTTTGGTTATAAGCAATCAAGTAGTAAGACCATTAACTCTGCTAATCCTTATATCGAGTAGCATGATGTAGATAAAAGAATATATTTTGTAAGAATAATTTGTTTGCATAACTAGTAGAGAAAGTATTGTGAAATAAACAAAATAAAACCTGTATTTTAACATTCTGGCAGCTAGTTTCCTATATGAGGGTATATATTGCAAACGTTTAAGTTATTTATCACATTATTATTTTAGCGATATAACTTATATACCAAAAAGTATGTGTTGCATTTACATAACTTCTGTATATCTCTGTATCAAATTATCGGTCGCGCCGTGGCCCAGTGGCTAGACTACTCGACTCTCACCTAGACGACCCGGGTTCAATCCCAAGCGACCGCATGTGAGATTTGTGGTGGACAAAGCGGCGCTGGGGGCGGGTTTTCTCCGGTTTCCCCCACCATCGCATTCCACCGGTGCTCCATCATCAGTGTCACCGCCTGCGATGCCATAAGTAGTTAACGCAGGCGTTAAACACCACAAAAAAAATAAAATTATTCTTAAAAAAATTAATTCTTTTATTTCATGCTAATCGAGATAACATTAGCAGAAATGGTCTTATTACTTGCTTCCTTGTAAGTAGAAGCGAAATAAGGGAATACACTAGGCTAAACCGTCAGTCAACTATTTTAAAAGCCGGTAGCTATGTGAAACAATTGAAATTTATTTCTCTTAGCTTCAAGGAGTAAACAAAAGAGAGATACCGCCATTTGAGAAAAGTTAAAGTACCTTAAAACTAAAACCAATAACTCAGAATATCTCGAAAACGGTTAACTTTACGAAAAAATGGATAGGATATAAATTGTGAGCTCTAATCAAATGTAAATTTGTGTGTAGTAAGTTTTTGTAAATCTCTCATGGTATTTTACTAAAGTCATCAAAAATGAAGAGGTCTTCAAAGGCTATTCCCAGAAAATTCAAAATAGGTATATATTTCGTTTGTTAAGAAAGTATCTTAAAAATATGACATTTAAATCAAAATCATTTTTGAGAAAATCAAACTTTTTGAAAAATTACTCATTTTGAGGATAGTTGAGGTGGGGAATTTTCTTAAAAAGCTTCGTGTTCTGCCTTGAAACATACTAAACTTAAATACTAAGTTGGGTATTAAACCGACTTTTGGTTTTTTAACTATGCTGTCCACTGTCCCACACACACACACACACACACACACTGACATGCCTTTTTACTTTCTCTACACGTACTAAGTACATAGTGTATAGAGAAGGTACCTATTGAATCCCACCCAAGAATTCAAAACCAAGATTTCACCAGAAATACACATTTTAGGGTCCCTGTATCCAAAAAAGAAAGTATTTTCAGAAAAGGTCCATGTGTGTCCGTGTGTCGGTAAAATACCAAACTTGGTATTTAAGTTTAGTATCTTCCAGGGATGCAACACGAAGATTTTGAGAAAAATCCTCCAACCCTAAACTACCCTTTACGTGGAATAAAATTCGAAAATTTTGATTTTTTTCGAAAATGGCTCTAACGATTTTGATTAAAACACCGTATATTCAAGGTATTTATATGGCAAATAAAATGTATATCTTGAATTTTCTGGAAACATATCCTAAAGACCTGATTATTCGGAATGTTTTTTTTTCTGAAGTTTGCGTAACTAGTAAAAGTTAGACAGAAACTTACTATAGAAAATGTAAATCGCGTTGAAACATAATTTATGTTATATACTTTTTTTTTTTTTTTTTTTTTTTTGTGTAATTGACCATTTCTGAGATATTCCTTGTTATTTGTTTCAGATTTAAAATACCTAAAAGTTTCTCACACAAAAAGTTGTAAACTCCTGGGCCTGCATAGAAACGGATTTCAACTACCTGGCAACCAGCTTTTAAGAGATTTGACATTCTTTTACCCTAATGTATTCCCTTATTTTCCTTCTACTTACAAGGAAACAAGTAATTAAGAAAACTTCTGCTAATGTTTATCTCCATTATATAAAGTAGATAGAAGAATATGATTTTTAACAATAATTTGTTACAGCGATGTACAGAAAGTCATGTGAGTGGAACACATAAGTCTTTTGGAATTTGGTAGTCTCAAAAGATGCATTTCAGGTGAAATCCCGGCACGGAAGTTTTGGGTGGAATACAACGCATACTCTATTTACTATTTATATTGTACATACGTGATAGAGAAAGCAAAATTCATTCATCGTTTCTAGTTGAAAAGAAATTAAAGATCTACTTTTACAGTCAGATGTTTTTTCTGAAAACTGTTTTATAACGAAGCACTAAGAAATTTCAGCGAGCTCAACACACAAATCTGCAAGTGAAATAAGGCGACGCTTCACAATTTCTTCAGCTTCTTCAGCCATAAGATTGGAGTTGGAAACGATTAGAATTCCAATGAGACTCGCGCTTGTCGATAAAAAGTCGAGTTTGAAAGTCTATCACTTTCTACGAATCATGGAGATTGTTTTCCCATTTAAATCAAAGAAAAGATAAGAGATCAAGTCGATATTCTTTGTGTGGGCTTGTGCTTCTAAGTTAACGAGATTTATTTATTTAACAAAATATGTTATGTTACATTCATATAACTTTCTCTACCCACTATTCGGCAGTTTATATAGGGTCATTATAGTATAAGGCAACCCTTCTCGCAGCCTCTCTTCACTGCGCGAGAGATCCGAGAGTGGCGAGAAAGTGGTTCCTAAAGGTAAACTAGAACCCTTACCTTAAATAAATACTGAAAATATCGACCATCTGCTCCCAAACACGCAGTATAACAAGTTAAAGATATTCTCGCTCAGCAGCAGAGATCCCTGTGTAATCTACAGAAACTTAGTGATAACATCATGCAAGAAATCACAAGGATTCCTGCTACTAAGCTTAGACGAATGAGAGAGAATATATTAGCCCGTATGTGAGCAGAAGGTAATCATTTCCGTAATTTATCTTATTGAAGACACAGGCACAGCTCACTAAGAGCCTTGGCCTACTACCGCCCGGCCGCTGCGTCCTCCATCTCGGTCCATTACAGACGTCATGGATGGGGGGGGGGGGTGAGACGTGGTCCAGTTAATGCGGTCTTCTCTATCAACAGCTGGAGCCTATACTTCTCTATCAACAGCTCTCCTCAATTAGCCCCCCAGGGACCTCACGAGGCTGAGTGCATCCCAGTCCAGGTTTCCCAGCAGGGGAAAATGCCCACACCGGTACTCGGAACCGATCCCAGGTCTCTCATTTGACAAACAGTAACGCGCTAAGGATGTGACATATCTTAAGATATGTATTTTAGTACGTCTTTGCCGGTAGCACTTTCCCAGCGACTCTCGGATCTCTCGCGCAGTGGAGAGGGACCGCGACAGGTTTTACCTTATAATTTAACGACTCTATAAAACGGGTGTTTCAAATGTGTCTCCGCAGTAAGGTAAATGTGCTAGCACGTTCAATCAGCACAGTTCGGTTGGCAACGGATCACGCTAATTATTATTGCTGGGAATGAAGATGAGCTGAGCTGAAATTCAAAGTAATTATTATCACAGTTGGCTTTCCTTATTCCTGTAGACAGAATTCAACTTTTTACTTTCTCTACACGTACTATGTACGTAGGGTATAGAGAAGGTACTGCACTCCCCCCAAAAAGTCGATACCGAGATTTTACCAGAAATATGTGTTTTAGGCTCTCCTGCATCCAAAAAAAGCATTTTCACAAAAAGGTCCGTGTGTGTCCGTGTGTCTGTGAACATGATAACTCAAAAACGAAAAGTAGCTAAAATGCCAAACTTGGTATTTAGGTTTAATATCTTCCAGGGATGCGACACGAAGATTTTAAGAAACATTCCCCCACCTCAAACTACCGTGTACATGGACATTTTTTTAGAAAATTTTGATTTTCTCAAAAATGGCTCTAACGATTTTGATTAAAATATGGTATATTAAAGATATTTACCTGACAAATAAAATGTTTATGTTGAATTTTCTGGGAATAGCCTCTGAAGACTACTTTATTCTAGACGAATTTTACGTAATTTTGCATAACTGCTAAGCCTTGGTATTTAAGTTTAATATCTTCCAGGGATGCGACAGGAAGATTTTGAGAAAACTCCCCCCACCCCAAACTACCCTTTACATGGAACTTTTTTCGAATTTTTTTATTTTTTTAAAAATGGTTCTATAGATTTTGATTAAAATACCTATGTTAAAGATACTTACCTTACAAATAAAATGTATATCTGGAATTTTCTGGGAATAACCTCTGAAGACTACTTTTTTCTAGACGAATTTTACGTAATTTTGCATAACTGCTAAGCCGTAAGAGATACACAAAAACTTACCACACGAAAAATGTAGAGCACTTTAAAACACACAATTTATGTTATCTGCATTTTTTTCATGGAGTTGATCGTTTTTGAGATATTCCTTGTTTTTGGTTACATCTTTAAAAACGTAGTTTACTCACATAGGACTTTGTTAACTCCTGTCCATACAAAAAAAGGAACTTCAGTGACATAGCAACCAGCTTTTGACTATCAGTTGAACCTATGGTAGTCCCTTATTTCGCTTCTACTTACAAGGAAGTAAGTAATAAGATTATTTCTGTTATTTTTTCGATTAGCATTAAGTAAATAGAACAATAAGGTTTTTAATAATAATCTGTTGCAGAGATGTAGAGAAAGTCATGTGAGTGGATCACATCAGATTTGTTTCGGACACACTGCAAGTTTCCCGCGTAATCGTATATACATAATTTGTGATTTCTTCCTTTAGTTCATTTTGTTTTCGGGGTACTTTACATTTTATAGGGACACAATTTAATTTCCTTACTAACAGCTCTATGTGCTGTCCCCATCTTGTCCGCATGCCATAACGGACCGTACAGCTTCATCCACAGTGTTAGCTCCACGTTGAAGCACTGCAACAGGTGTGAACTTGTGGGCATCAACGGTTCGTCGCCGTTTGCTGCAGGTTGGACTAACTGCACACATACCATGACGTCAGCATCCATTGTTCAGAAAATACAAGCTCCTCCGACTGCAATGGGAACGTAAAACCGTCACTGGGGTGCTGAGTGGCAAAACGTAGTCTTTTCGGACGAGGCCTACAATGATGATCGCATACGTGTCCGCCAGTAACTTGGTGAGCGCTACCTGGAGAGCTGCATTGTTGAATGGCATCAGCAAATAATTGCGCAAACTCATTAGAGAGGGGCTCCCGTGGATTAGACTAGCAACATGGAAGAGCACAAAATTTGCTGACGAGAATGGGATGAGAATCTGTCCCATTTGTGAGGAGGAAGAGTCATGGACCCACATTTTGGCGAGAGGTAGTTTGGGGTGGGGAGATTTTTCTCAAAATCTTCGTGTCGCATCCCTGGAAGATAATAAACTTAAATACCCAGTTTGGTATTTTAGCTACTTTTCCTTTTTGAGTTATTGTGTTCACAGACACACGCACACACGGACACACACGGACCTTTTTGTGAAAATGCCTTTTTTGGATACAGGGGACCCTAAAACATATATTTTCAGTATATTTCCCTATGTACATTGTATACACGGGGCTGGAGAAAGTAAAAAGACACGAAAATCACCGTTTATATTTCCCCTTACTACCATACGCTAGAGACAGGTTCCAGAAACTTCGACATCCCTAAGGTCCTCCATGCATCCGGAAATTTTCCTGATGTCCTCATTTTCCAGTTGCTGTCAGAAGTCAACTAATTGAGCTTCCTGAACTCTACGTAAAGCAAGACAGATAAACTTCGAAGCAGTAAACTTTTACGCCTCTGTTTTTTTCTCTCGAAACAATTTGTCAGACCTTCAGTTGATTTATAACATACTATCTTTTCATCTATGCCATTAGTAAACCTGCTATTTCATCTGTATCTAATGCAGGGCAACAAATCTCAGTTAATAAGGTCAGTATTTTCTCAGTATTCGTCTTTTGTTAATCTACACCCTTCGCGTGTTCGCTCTGGCTAGATGTCTGAAATCTAGCCACCAATTCTTTACAACTTCCGACACGTGCATCGCGAGTTAAAACTCTTTATGGTGGCTAACAGGGTCAGAAAATGGACACTTTTAGGTAGGAACACACACACAAACATACACATAAAAATCTGATGTGTACCATTCACATGACTTTCTCTATATCCCTGCAACAAATTATTCTTAAAAGGTTTATACTTCTATTTAATTTATGCTAATCAGAAAAAATGAGCAGAAATAGTCTTATTACTTGCTTCCTTGTAAGAGAAGCGAAATAAGGGACTACCGTAGATTAAAATGATAGTCAAAAGCTGGTTTCTATGTCAATGAAGTTCCTTTGTTTATATGGATAGGAGTTGACAAGTTCCTGTATGAGAAAAGTATACGTTTTTCATAACAGAAACCAAAAATAAGGAATGTCTCAAAAACGACGAACTCCACGAAAAAAAACGTGTATAACATAATGTGTGTGTTTTAATGTGCTCTACATTTTTTTGTATAGTAAGTTTTTGTCTATCTCTTACGGTTTACTAGTTATGCCAAATTAAGAATAATTCATCCAGAATAAACAGGTCTTTAGAAGCTATTCCCAGAAAATTCAAGAGATACATTTTATTTGTCAGGTAAATATCTTTAATATACGATATTTTAATCAAAATCGTTAGAGCCATTTTTTAGAAAATCAAAAGTTCCATGTAAAGGGTAGTTTGTGGTGAGGAGATTTTTCTCAAAATCTTCGTGTCGCATCCCTGGAAGATACTAAACTTAAATACCAAGTTTGGTATTTTACCGACTTTTCGTTTTTGAATTATCGTGTTCACAGACACACGGACACACTGACCTTTTTCTGAAAATACTTTGTTTGGATAGAGGGGACCCTGAAACATATATTTCCGGTGAAATCTCGGTATCGAATTTTTGGTGGAGTGCAATACCTTCTTTATAAATGTACATGGCACGTATAGAGAAGGTAAAAAAAAATTAATAAATTCCATTCACATGACTTTCTCTACTTGTTCTGTAGTAAACTATTATTACGAAATCTTACGATACTTTTATATAATTCATGGCAGTTCAAATAAACATTAACAAAAATGGCTTTATTAGACACGTTTTTGAATTTACAAGGGAAATAAGGGAGTACATAAAATGTCGGTCAAATATTCTAAGACCTAGTCGCTATACGAGAGCATTCCAATTCCTCCTTGTATAACCAGGGTGAGAAAAAAATTAAATGCATTCCATTCATATGACTTTCTCCAGCTATTTGACACAAAACTTATCGTGATATCGAAGCGTAAGCAAAATGATTTTAATGCTTATTTTCTTAGAATTAGAAGGGAACTAAAGGGACACCTTACAAAAAAGCGATGGTAAAATGTTTTAAAAGCTGTCGTTATACGATTGTCATTATTTACATGAGCAAGATTAAACAAAAGAAAAGTTTGAGAAAAGTATAGATTTTATAATTGAAGCCAATAATAAGGAATTTCTTGAAATCACCTCTATAAAAACTGTGACAAAGTTTTGAAGAGATGTACATTCTAGTGTAGTAAGTTTTTGTCCATATCTTACGGTTTATATAAAAGTCATTCAGAATAAAGAGGCTTTAAGAGGCTATTCCCAGCAAATTCAACATATACATGTTTAGTTTTTCATAAAAGTATCTTAAACATAAGATATTTTAATCAAACTCCTTGGAGGCATTTTTGAAAAAATCAAAATTTTCGAAAAACATTCCGTGTAAAGGGTTATTTTGTGTGGGGGTATTTGCTTGAAAGTCTTCATGTGGCATCCTTGAAAGATACCAAACTTAAATACCAAGTTTGGTATTTAACGGACTTGTCGTTTTTCAGCTGTCTATAGACACACAGACACACGCACACATGTATTTCCATGAAATCTCGGTATCAAATTTTGGGTGGAATGCATTACTTTCTCTATACACTATGTACATAGTACGTGTAGAGAATGTAAAAAAATAATCTTTGAATGTTTCACAATCTCTTGTAAACAATCTCTTAATTGAGCATTGTGGAAAGTGGATTCCAGAAAGGGTTTTCCTCAGTTGCAGAAGTTTACGCACCAAGTGTAGCAGTGGTTTAATCTAGAAG
The DNA here is from genome assembly GCA_030762935.1 of Hymenopus coronatus. Lineage (NCBI taxonomy): Eukaryota > Metazoa > Arthropoda > Insecta > Mantodea > Hymenopodidae > Hymenopus > Hymenopus coronatus. The sequence goes on from CM060891.1 coordinate 20,602,135, forward strand.
CTGTTGCTTGTTCTCCGGCCGGAAGTTTTGTGTTCTGCCTCTATATAAAGCAAAGCCGCAGGAAGCCGAGTTTAAACTGAAGATGCCAACACTTGACCTCGAAACTAGTGTCGCCATTTATAAAGTTAGTTTCAGAAAATGTTTAGTAAGATACATAAAGCCTTGGCCTCCCACATTGATCTTAAGCGCACCCATGTGGGATCTGAGGTGGACAAAGCTTCGTCTGGGCGGGTTTTCTCAGGGTTCTGCGGTTTCCCCCACCACTCATTCCATCAATTGTCCATCATCACCTTTCCTATCATCCCTTTCGCTTGCATTTCATATCATCCACTTCATCACAGTCATGCCTTGCTATAAACCGACCGCTCGTTCCAGGTTCTCCATTCTGCGATTCCGTGCTGTTGGCTCCCCGTCAAGCTTCTGACACCTAGGCATCCGCGTGTAAGTCCTAGGGGAAAAAATGAAATTTTATTTATGGGCGCTCTTTACCTGCTGTGGTTCTCAGCGTCCCATTCTCTACTAGGCGAGAAAGTCCGCTTAATTTTGCTCTGAGGCCTCTCTATCAGACTTGAGGTTCCTTTACATGCCGACACGGGACGAACGGCTTTACTTCTCTTCCGAAGGAAGCCATGTTCAGGATTATTACGCCCGAAAAAATCCATTGTCCTCTGCCGGGTTTGAACCCGCAACCTTGGGTATATTGTCACACCCTGGCTGTGTACATAGGATGTGGTAGCATTGTAATTTATAATTATCATAATGTTGGCGACATTGGCAACTTGAACATATACTAAAACCACGGTAAGCGTGGCAATTGCTCTCTTTTGTAGGCTAAAGCTATAGGAAGTAACATGTACAACTAGGATACCAAGTTTGGCCTCGTGCCCTGAAGGAACCCAGGTAATGTTATAAAGTGCTATTTGATTTAGATATGATTTCTTTTAATTTAGTAGCATAGTTTTACCATCGTCATCCTTTTCTGAATTAGGTTCTCCCTGTTGTTTAGGATTTTGCATATGAGGGTGCTCCCCCCTATGTCCACCCGTAGTAAAAAGTACATTTTGTCTAGTTTTACCTCTCAGCAGCCAAGCGGAACCCCTTGATTTAGTGTGGGGTGTGACAATATGAAGTTAGCATGGCAACCACTACACCGCGGAGGCCGAAAGCCCTAGGGGTGTGTCAGTTCTAAATACGGGCAGGATAAGCCGACCACAAAAATCTTGTGTACTCCATGACTTTCTCTAGCTGCTCTATAAACAAACTTCTGACAAAAGATTATTCTTCTTTCTACACAATGCTAATCGAGATAAACATTAGCAGAATGTTCTTATTACTTGGTTCCTTATAAGTAGAAGGAAACTAAAGTGATATGCTTTAAAAGACGTTATGCGATTGTCATTACAAATCACTTATTTGCTCGGCCAGGAGTAGAACAAAAGAAAAACGGATACTTCCTACCTGAGAAAAGTATAACTACTTTCATTTAAAACCAATAACAAGAAATATATCGGAAACGGTTACGGTCACAACAAAAACGTAAAGGACATAAATTGTGCGTCTTGACGAGTTCTACATTTTTTGCGCAGTTATGCAAAAATCCAGCAAAACTCAGAATGAATAAAGAGGTCTTCACAGGCTATTCCCAAAAAATTCAATATATACATTGTATTTGACAAATAAATATCTTTTACACTTATAATGTTTTATCAAAATCATTAGGGTCATTTTTGAGAAAATCAAATGTTTTGAAATTTCCTCAATGGTATTTAACGAACTTTGGTGTTTAACGAACTTTTCGTTAAATACACACGGACCTTTTCCTATAAATATATTTTTTTGATTCAGGAGGCCCCGAAACATGTATTTCCGGTGAAATCACGCTATCGAATTTTTGAGTGCAATACAATACCTTCTCTATACAATATGTATATAGTACGTGAAGAGAAAGTAAAAAGATACATATATAGAACCAAGTGGAATGGTTAAAACAAGTGTGTCCTGGAGCTCGCATCCAGCAAGTCCCGGGTTCGATTTCCGAGGGACCCACTGCTCTTGAGCGGCAAATGGGTGTCAACCAGAGGCTTGTTCCAGAGCTTCGTCAGGCAGTAAACAGCTCCTTTCGAAATATCAAACTGCCAAGGATATCCTATCACTTCAACATTGCAGACAAGGTACAGTCCGGTGCACAGAAATGTGACCCAGCTTCAACCGTTTAAAGTCTTCCAATAAAGTAGGATCCTTAAAATAGGCATCTGTTTGGGAGATGACCTCTTCATCAAATCTTTTTCCGCCGGGCCACTTTTTCAAGTTTGGAAATAAAAAAGAGTTGCTGGGAGTCAAATCTGCTGAATACGGTGGATGCTGCAGCAATTAGAATCTTAATTTTTCGCCATCGAAACTGCGCAGGTGTGCACCCTTCCATTGTCTTGATGAAAAAACAGTATTTTTCTTTGCCAGATGAGGGGAGTATCCCTGGAGTGTGTTAGTGTTTCTATGTTTCATCCACAGTTATGTATCAATGTAGAAACTCGTCAGGATTGCGACGGAAAAGTGCCAAACCAGCTTCAGCATCGATCACACGATTGCGTTTATTCTGCACTGAGAGCAAACGCGGCACCTATCTTGTCGAGACCTTTGTCAGACCTAATTTGTGTTACAAAATCGAGAACACTGTTCCTTGTGATATGCCTGTCGCCTCTAATAGTTCGCGAATTATGATGCGTCAATCACTCAAAGCCATATTCTGGATTTTGTCAATAATTTCGAAGGAAGTCACTTGTAGTAGACGTCCAGAACGATGTTCATTTGTGGATGTAGGGCCAAGTTTAAACTCATGTATTCAATGGTGAATTATTGCAAACGCAGGAACATATCAACTTCATCCAACTCGGGTTTTATCTCTTTCGTTGTTAAGCATTTTAAATAGAAGTATTTTTACTTTCTCTGCACGTACTATGTACATAGTGTATAGAGAAGGTATTGTATTGCACTCAAAAATTCGATACCGAGGTTTCACAGGAAATACATGTTTTGGGTCCCCCCTGAATCCATAGAAAGCATTTTCAGAAAAAGGTCCGTGTGTGAGTCTGTGAACAGTATAGCCCCAATACGAAAAGACCGTTAAATACCAAACTTGGTATTTAGGTTTAGTATCTTCCAAGGATGCGACACAAAGATTTTCAAGAAAATCCCCCTACCCCAACTACTCATTACATACATAATAATATATTTACATAATATACATTTTTTTCGTGGAGTTAGTCGTTTTTTAGATATTCCTTGTTTTTGGTTTCAGCTTCGAAAAACTTATACTTTTCTCATACAGGAATTTGTCAACTCCTGTCCATACAAACAAAGGAACTTCAGTTACATAGCAACCAGCTTTTGACTATGAGCTTAACCTATGGTACTCCCTTATTTCGCTTCTACTACCAAGGAAGCAAGTAATAAGACTATTTCTGCATTTGTTTTTCTCGATTAGCATGAAGTAAATAGAATCATAAGCTTATTAACAATAATTTGTTGCAGAGATGTAGAGAAATTCATGTGAATGGAACACATCAGATCTTTTTTATCTTTCTTAAGAAGCACAAGATTGTTGATTCAACTGCATATGAAAACGAAACCACGTGATGGATATAGCCAAAACTTTAACTGCCATCTACTAACAGATGAGTTACTAAATACAAACTTTTTTCGATGCTAGGAGTGTAATTTCTCGTATTCTCTAAGGACTTATTGAACGCCTCTAGTATTTGTAGAGTTTTAAAAGGACTATTAAGTTCAATGTATTTTTACCTTCTCTAGCCCCGTATGTACAAGGTACATAGGAACAGAGAAGTATTGTACTCCACCCAAAAATTCGATACCGAGATTTCACCGGAAATACATGTTTTAGGACCCCCTGTATCCATAAAAAGCATTTTCAGAAAAAGGTCCGTGTGTGTGTCTGTGAACACGATAATTCGAAACCGAATAGTAGCTAAAATACCAAACTTGGTATTTAAGTTTAGTATCTTCCAGGGATGCGACACGAAGATTTTGAGAAAAATCCCCCCACCCCAAACTACCCTTAACATGGAACTTTTTTCGAAAATTTTGATTTTCTTAAAAATAGCTCTAATGATTTTGATTAAAATATCGTATATTAAAGATATTTACCTGACAAATAAAATGTATATTTTGAATTTTCTGGGAATAGCTTCTGAAGACCTGTTTATTCTGGATGAATTTTGCTTAATATGGCATAACTAGTAAACCGTAAGAAATAGACAAACACTTACTATACAAAAAAAAAAATAGGCCTTGTTAAAGTACACAGCTTACGTCATATCCATTTTTTTCGTGGAGCTTACCGTTTTCGAGGTATTCATTTTTATTGGCTTCAGTTGTGAAGTACTTATACTTTTCTCAGACGGGAGTGTCCGTGTTTCTTTTGTTCTACTCCTGGCCAAGAAAAGAAGCGATTTGTAATGACAATCGCGTAACGACAGCTTTTGAAACATTTGACTATTGGTTTAGCCTAGTGTATTCCCTTATTTTCTTCCTACTTATACGAAACTAAATAATAAGAACATTGTGCTAATGAGTACCTCGATTACCAAGGTGTAGAGAGAAGAACAATCTTATGTAAGTAGTTTGTAGAGCAGCCAGAGGAAGTCATGATTTTTAAATGTGTGTTAATTATGAGACTTTTAGGCTCGACAGTTCTTTCATCGTTGCTGCTTTGGGTGAACACCTATCTGACCTTGCTCAGTCATATCTGCTCGCTCAAGCATCAGAGCCGCTAATATGCTCTCTGACCGCGAGGAGACGACTAGTTGCAAAGCTCTGATTTAGATCAATGTGCAACGAATTTTGAAAATGAAGCTTAATGTGCAAATATACCAATAATTGCATTGTTACCATTGACGGGTTTGTACATTAGTGTTAACAAATTAATCCTCATTAAATTATCAAGTTATATATTTCCATAGTATTCCGTTTTTTATTTTATGTAATTTTGTCCTATGCTGTTTAACATGCTACGCTGCTTTTAAATGGATTTAACACCAATAATGGATGATGATAATAATTAAATTGAATTAAAGCCCGAGTGATCGTGGTATAACAACATTTCATTTTAAATTTTGAATGGAAATGTGAAATAACAAACATCAAAATTACGAGGTCTTTGTTTTGGACAAAGCACCTTGTTACTCTGACCAGGGTAGAACGTTGTTGCCCTCGGGTAAATCACGGCCTCCTGGATTGTAATGAAAGCTCAGTCTGGTCTAGTTAATTGCTTCAAGTTTTTCAATTGCCAGTCAGCAATTCCGCAGGATTACAGGTGAGGAAACCACAAACTGGAAAACGTATTGACACAAAATCAGATGAGTAATGCTAGTTACCATGGTGTCTATCACCTAGAGAACCAGTTCCATTAGTTTGTTTTCTCAGAAAGAAGTTTTCAAACCAGATAACTTTTATCTGCAAATATTAATATAGGACTGTAGTCCTGTTCCATCTGCACTATATGTACCTATTACGTTTTACTTTCTCTACACGTACTATTTACATAGTGTATAAAAAAGGTTTTGTATTCCATACCGAGATTTCAACGAATATATGTTTTGGCACCCCCTGAATAAATAAAAGGAAAGATTTTTATAAAAACGTCTGTGTGTATCTGTCAGTGTATATGAGTGTGTGTGTGTGTGTAGCATAGCTGAAAAATGAAATTGTTGTTAAATATCAAACTTGCTTTTCAACAAAATTCACCCACCCCCAACTACCCTTTATATGGAAAAAAATTCGAAAATGATTTTGATTAAAATACCATATATTAAAGATATTTACCTGACAATATGTATATCTTGAATTTTCAGGGAAATAGCCTCTGAAGACTACTTTATTCTGGATCAATTTTACGGAATTTTGCATAATTTAGCCGTAAGAGACAGACAAAAAGTTATAACTCCATGGCACGACAGCTCACGGGGAACTTGGCCTACCGCCCGGCCGCTACGTCCCCCATCTCGGTCCACTACAGTCGTCATGGATGGGGTGCAGTATTGGAGGGTGAGACGTGGTCAGCGCCTCGAGTCTCCCCGGCCGGTTAATGCGGTCCTCATGTCCTGGAGCCGCTACTTCTACATCAAGTAGCTCCTCAATTGGCCCCCCAGGGACCTTACGAGGCTGAGTGCACCCCGAGCCAGGTCTCCCAGCGGGGGAAAAATCCCCACGCCGGTACTGGGGATCGAACCCAAGTCTCCCACTTGGTAAGCAGCTGCGCTACCACCGCGCTAAGGAGACAACCAGACAAAAAGTTACTAAACAAAAAATGTAGAACACATTAAAACACACAATTTATGTTGTATATATATATATATATATATATATATATATATTCGTGGAGTTGATTGTTTGAGAAATATTCCTTTTTCTTGGTTTCAGCTTTAAAAAACATATTTTTCTCATACAGGAATTTCTCAACTCCTGTGCATACAAACAAAGGAATTTCAATGGGTATTGGAATAATTGTTTTTTCACATATGCCGTGTGTAGGACAAGAGTTGGGGATAGGTCGAGTCAGACTGAAAAAGTCAATGCCATTGCCGGGATTTGAACCACGGATCTCTAGCCAATTGACCATAATAGTTGGCTATACTATGAATCCTGGGTTTAAAGTACTTACAACATTGTGAGCCGCCATTGGGGTTGTCATCTCAAAAAATAATTTGAGAACACCTTGTGGTTTACCGGGAAACATGCGAGTCAGTTGAAAAATTCAATGCTATGTTACCATGGTAGCTCAGTGGCAGAGCAACTGGCTAGAGATCGGGAGATCCGTGGTTCAAATCCCGGCTATGGCATTGAATTTTTCAGTCTATCTATCCAAAGGAACTTCAGTCACATAGCATCGAGTTTTTGACTATCACTTTAACCTATGGTACTCCCTTATTTCGCTTCTACTTACAAGGAAGCAAGTAATAAGACTATTTCTGATAATTTTGGTCTCGATTAGTATGAAATAAATCGAAGCATAAGATTTTTAACAATAATTTGTTCCAGAGATGTACACTCATGTGAGTGTAATTAATCAGATCTTTTTTATTTTCTTCTAGCGCACGCACATTCACTCTCACGTACATACTTCCAGACTCTGTGGGGGATAGGGAATAATTCTGGTTAAAGAAAAAATTCCCCGCCCCAGTCGGGAGTCGCACCGGTATCAAGTGTTTGAATAGGTAGAGAAATAAGATGTTATATTAATTTGACGCAAGTGTTTACTTGTGAAGCCTGCAGCGGGACCCTGCAGATACGAAGATGCCACGTTGAGCTGTGTTTATGTTTGCTAAGCGTAAGATCACATTAGCTGGTGGGAATGCCATGCTTAAGATAAGAGCCTCCTATGGCATGTTGCCCCATCACATGTTTGTTGATCTACCTGAGTTTTGCAGTTCAGGTACTTCAGGCCTTCAGGGAGATGTGGCAACACTGTTTCCATCAACTTTATTCAAACATCTAAAATAGCAATAAAATAATATTTAGTTACCAACAACATCCTTTCCCTACAGCTCTGTAATAAATTATTCTTAAAAAGACTATTCTTCTATTTACTTAAAGCTAATCGAGAAAAAATTAGCAGAAAGGGTCTTATTACTTGCTTCCTTGTAAGTAGAATGGAAATAAGGGAGTACCATAATCTAAAATGATAGTCAAATATGTTTAAACCTGGTTATCATGAATAAAATCCGTTTGTTTAAATTGCCAGGAGTTGTGAAATTCCTGTAAGTGAAAATTTTAAGTATTTTATAACTGTAAAACGGTCAACCTCACGAAAAAAACTGTATATAACATAAATTGTGTATTTTAACAAGATCTACATTTGTGTATAGTAAGTTTTTGTCTATCTCTTACGGTTTATTAGCTATACCAAATTAAGCAAAATTCATCCACAATAAAATTGTCTTTAAAAGCTATTCCCAGAAAATTCAAGATATGCATTTTATTTGTGATATAAACGGCTTTAATCACAATCGTTAGATTTTCCATGTAAAAGGTAGGTAAGCGTTGGGGGATTTTCTTGAAAATCTTCGTGTCGCATCCTTGGAAGATACCAAACTTAAATACCAAGTTTAGTAATTAACCGTCTTTTCGTTTTTGAGCTATGCTGTCCGCAGGCACACAAGGACCTGTTTCTGAAAATGCTTTTTTTTGGACTCAGGGGGTCCTAAAACATGTATTTCCGGTGAAATCTCGACATCGAATTTTTGGGTGGAATACAATACTTTTCTGCCCGCCTGGGTAGTGTGGTGGTAGCGTGTCTGCCTCACATTCAACAGGTCGTGAGTTCGAATCTGGCTTAGGATGAGTTACACGGGTAAGGTTTTTTTCGGGGTTTTCCCTTATCCCGAGAAGACGAATGTCGAGTAACTTTAAGTTCCATGGACCTCGAGATCATTTGAGCATCATTTCACCAATTTCATTCATCGTCCGATATGACCAACCAGGTTAAAGGACGTTAAGCTACCCAAAAAAAAATGAAGTTTTGTATTTAAGTGACTTTTCGTTTAGAAGCTATGCTGTTCACATACGCGCGCGCGTGCGCCAACTTTGTTCTAAAATAGATATTTATGATACAAGTATTAAAAATGGCGTTTTACATTGTGAGTAAGAAGCCTGCGGCCTCGTTTCGCAATCGTACGAACAATAACTCCATGACACGACATCTTACAAGGAACCTTGGTCTGCCGCCCGGCCGCTGCGTCCCCCATCTCGGTTCATGGAGTGCAGTATTGGAGGGTGAGACGTGGTCAGCGTCTTGAGCCCCCCCGGCCGGTTAATGCGGTCCTTGCCTCCATCAAGTAGCTCCTCAATTGGCCCCTCAGGGACCTCACGAGGCTGTGTGCACCCCGCTCCAAATCTCCCCAAAAAAATCCCCACGCCGGTACCTGAATCGAATCCAGGTCTCCCGCTTGGTAAGCAGCCGCGATAAGGAGACGACCCCCGACGAACAATATACAATAATTTTAACACGTGTGTCATACACTATTTTTAAATATTTCTCAATATTTATAGATATATCATAATTATAAATAGATTGGTTTACCTATTTCACGGAGTTCATGCTTAATGGTCTGCGATATTCAGGTGTTGCCTTGCTTAGCATCAGTGTTGACAACATGACGACTTACTCGTACAGAACGAAAACATTCTATACAACGGAGGCAGTGTATAGGTGTAATCTTCCTCTCTCCACTGTTTGCATAATTTCGTCCGGTGCAGCAGATTCCATTCAAATCATCCTCCATTTTATGGATCGATACGAGCTTTCAGAAGCATAGCCTTTGCATAAGCAAAGTTGGTAACATTGGAATAGTATAATTTTATAACAGATTGATAGAATTTTCTACTTTTAACACTACTGACATCTGGTAAAGCATCAACAGTTCCATTCACATGACTTTCTCTACATCTCTAGGAACAATTATTGTTAAAAAGCTTATGCTTCTATTTACTTCCTGCAAATCGAGAAAAAATTAGCAGAAATAGTCTTATTACTTGCTTCCTTGTAAGTAGAAACGAAATAAGGGAGTACCATAAGTTAAAGTGATAGTCAAAAGCTGGTTGCTTGCTATGTGACTGAAGTTTCTTTGTATGGACAGGAGTTGACAAATTCATGTATGAGAAAAGTATAAGGTTTTCAAAGCCGAAATCAAAAAAAACGGTCAACTCCACGAAAAAAAAGTATAAACTGTGTGTTTTAAAATGCTCTACATTTTTTGTGTGGGTAGTTTTTGTTCATCTCTTACGATTTAGTAGTTATGCAAAATTCCGTCAAATTAATCCAGAATAAAATAGTCTTCAGAGGCTATTCCCAGAACATTCAAGATATATTTCATTTGTCAGGTAAATATCTTTAATATACGATATTTTAATCAAAACCATTAGAGCCATTTTTAAGAAACTCAAATTGTCGAAAAAAAATTCCATGCAAAGGGTAGTTGTGAGTGGGGGGATTTTCTTGAAAAATCTTCGTGTCCATACCAAACTTAAATACCTAGTTTAGTATTTTACCAACTTTTGAGTTTTGAGTTATCGTATTCACAGACACACGGACCTTTTTCTGAAAATACTTTTTTTTGGATACAGAGGAGCCTAAAACATATATTTCCGGTGAAATCTCGGTGTCAAATTTTTGGTGGAGTGCAATACCTTCTCCATAAACTCTGGGAGCTCAAAAAATATATTTATGGTGAAATCTGGACATAGCATTTTTGGATGGAATCCAATACCTTCTCTGCATACTATGTACATAGTAAGTGTGAGAAAGTAAAAACAATTTTCTACTGTTTGGCTGATTTTGTTCAAAATATCAATCCCTGTGTTCCTTAAGGTAGGCAGTTTTATCGACCTCGACTACCCATGTCGACTACAGCATTCCTCAGTTGGATAAAAGAACTAGGAAGGAAAACGTGGAATTCTGTGAATAAAATGAAATGACCAGATGCAGACAACAGCTGTAGAAAAAGAACCTGAAATGCTGCTTTGTTCTGCTGCCAAGAGAGGGAAGCACGTTCTCAGGAAACGTAAATATTTATTTCAATCTATTTTGGCCGTGCTGGCTTCTGATTCACCAGGGGAAAATACACCATACAAACAAAGTAACAAAAAACGGTAGCTTTAGACAGAATATCATCTTATCATCCATTCCATCGAATGTGTAACGTTATGGAAACGTGCAGCATGAAAAAGCATTTCATCAACAACACGTAAAAGAAAATAACACTTGAGCAACGTTAACAGTTTCAAAATATATTGATATCGTAATGCTGCTTGATGTCTGATATGGTTTTCTCTTTGTCCAAACAGAATGAGGATGGTAAAGTGTTACGTTTTTGTTTATTTGTGAGTGCGTCAATGGTCTTTGTAAGGATTCACTTCCAAACTGTTTCCAAAGCAGACCATTTTTTTTAAATCAAACGATATATATCAATATCGCTTAATTGAATTCTCTTTCTACCCTGTAAACGAGGGAACGTAAAACATCGTTTGCCATTTTCTTTAACATCCAAAATATTTGATTAAAAATCTGTTGTGTTGCACTCACAATAATTTCTCTACCTGCTCTACAAACAAACGTCAAACAAAAGAAAAACGGACACTTGCTGCCTGAGAAAAGTATAAGTATTTTACATTAGAACCCAATAACAAGGAATATCTCGGAAACGTTTACCTCCACAACAAAAACGTAAAGGACTCAAATTTCGTGTGTTAGTGAAAATTCCATTCTTTTGTGTAGTACGGTTTAGCAGTTAAGCAATATTCGCAAAATTTATCCAGCATATAGAGATCTTCAGCGACTACTCCCAGAAAATTCAAGATCTACATTTTATTTGGGATGTAAATATCTTCAATATAAGGGATTTTAATCAAAATCGTTTTTGTCTATCTCTTACAGTTTAACAGTTAAGCAAAATTCGGCAAAATCTATCCAGAATAAAGAGGTCTTTAGAGACTTTTCCCAGAAAATTCAAGACATACATTTTATTTGGCATGTAAATATCTTAAATATACGGAATTTTAATCAAAATCGTTAGCGCCAGTTTTGAGAAAATCAAACATCGGATATTTTTCCATGTAAGGGGTTATTTGGGGTGGTGGGGAGATTTTCTTGAAAATCTTCGTGTCGCATCCTTGGACAATACCAAACCTAAATACCAAGTTTGGTATTTAACGGTCTTATTGTTTTTAAGTCATGCTGTCCACAGACACCTACAGACCTCTTTCTAAAAATCTGATGTGTTCCATTCACATGACTTTCTCTACATCTCTGCAACAAATTATTCTTAAAAGCCTTAGTTAGTATAAGCAAAATAAGGGAGAGTACCATAGGCGTGACTGAAGTTCCTTTGTTTGTATGGACAGGAGTTCACAAATTCCTGTATGAGAAAGGTATAAGTTTTTCCAAGCTGAAACCAAAAACAAGGAATATCACAAAAACGATCAACTTCACACAAATAATGTACATAATATAAATTGTGTGTTTTAACGTACTGTACAGTTTTTGTATGGCAAGTTTTGTCCATCTCTTACAGTTTAGCAATTATGCAAAATTCCGTAAAATTCATCCAGAATAAAGAAAAATTCTGAGGCTATTTCCAGAAAATTCAAGATATGCATTTTATTTTCCGGTGAATATCGTTAATATTCGATAGTTTAATCAAAATCGATAGAGCCATTTTTGAAAAAAAAAAAATGTCCATGTAAAGGGTAGTTTGGGAGGATTTTCTTGAAAATTTTCGTGTTCATCCTTGGACGATACCAAACCTAAATACCAAATTTAGTGTTTATCAGTCTTTTCGTTTCTGACCCATGCTGACCACAGACACACACGGACCTCTTTCTAAAAATCTGATGTGTTCCATTCACATGACTTTCTCTACATCTCTGTAACAAATTATTTTTAAAAAGCTTATGCTTCTATTTTCTTCATGCTAATTGAGAAAAAATTAGCAGAAATAATCTTATTACTTGCTTCCTTGTAAGTAGAAGGGAAATAAGGGAGTACCATAGGTTAAAGGGATAGTCAAAATCTGGTTGTTATGTAACTGAAGTTCCTTTGTTTGTATGGACAGGAGTTGACAAATCCCTGTATCAGAGTAGTATAAGTTTTCCAAGGCTGAAAACAATAACGCGGAATCTCTCATAAACGATAAACTTCACGAAAAAAATGTAAATAACATAAATCGTGTGTTTTATCGTGATCTACTTTTTTTGTGATAAGTTTTTATCCACCTCTTATGGTTTAGCAGTTATGCAAAATTCTGTAAAATTCATCCAGAATAAAGTAGTCTTCAAAGGCTATTCCCAGAAAACTCAAGATATACATTTTATTTGTTATTGCGAAATCTTCGTGTCGCATTCTTCGAAGATAGTAAAATTAAATACAATATGTATTAAATGCAAATGAAGAATCGAGTTGAAATCCTAACCTAGGCTGACATACATGACCTGATATAAGCCATATTTTGCCACGAAGGTCGAGTGATATTACACCTAACTACAGACTGGACGTCTATGGTATAATCGCCGAGAGCGACGGTGTTGCATGTTTACCCTATTATGTCCACATTGGCCCAGGGTCATACGCGCCATTCAAATGACCACCTGGGGGGATTTCCATCTGTACACAACCTGAGGGAATACAGAGCTGTTGGTAACACTGCCTCAATCTCGTACCTTGGGCCATGACTAACTACCACTATTTCCTCGGGTCTTATATCATTCAAACAGAAAAATACCCTGTGACTTTCTCCAATCATTTTGTATATTATTTTCTTACCTGTGAACAAAGAACTTGGAAGGTTTAACTTTCCACTCAAAAATTCCATACCGAAGTTTCAGACGTGACTTTCTCTAACCTAAGAAGACTTAGGATGTGTGTTTCCATTAGTACGTTGTTGGCTTTATTTCATTGCCTTTTAAACTATGGTATTTTGCTCTGAGGTAGCAGTGGGGAAGCCAATCAAGTATTTTTGCTCCAGAAAAAGGCTCTCAGAATAACAAAAAATTGCAATTCTCGCCAACATTGTGCTCCTATTTTTAAAGAATTTGGAATTTGCATGCTTGAATTTTATTCATCTCCAAAAGACAGAAGAGTTACTTTTTTCTGATATAAATAACCATTATACAAGGTGTAGAAGTAACATGGTACTTTCTAAATTTCGGTTACAGAAATATCTTATCTCTCATCTCTATCTTGGAGTGAAATTGTATAATAAACTACCTTTAAATATAAGACAAATTGTAAATGCAAATTCTTTTAAAATTAGTGTTAAAAACAGAATTAAGGATCTTAATTTTTTCAACATACAAGAATATTTAAATATAGATGCATTTTAATGACTTGCTGACGAAACCTGTTCCACTGTATGTATGCCAAATGGTGAAATAAATTATCTTTATCATTATTATTTTCTTTATTGTTTTCTTACCTATGTACATAGTACGTGGAACAGATTTAACATTCCATACCGAGGTTTCACACGTGACTTTCTCTAACCATTTTGTCAATAATTTTCTTACCATGTACATATAAGTAGAAAAAGTTCAGCATTCCACTCAAAAGGTCGATACCGAGGTTTCACACAAAATAAACGTCTAGAAGTCCCCTGAAGAACATTTTTACTTTCTCTAGCCCGCATATACAATGTACAGTGGATAGAGAAGGTATTGTTTTCCACCAAAAAATTCGATGTCCAGATTTCACTGGAAATGCATATTTTGAGGTCCCCTGAGTCCGAAAAAATATGTTTAGAAAGAGTTCCTGCGTGTGACTTTGGACAGCATCACGAAAATACCGTTAAAACCAAACTTGGTATTTAAGTTTAGTATCCTCCAAGGAGGCGACACGAAGATATTTAAGAAAATTCCCCCCACCACAAACTAACCTTTATATGGAAAAAATTGTGAAATGTTTTCTTTTTCTAAAAAATGGCTCTAACTACTTTGATTAAAATACCGTACATTAAAGATATTTACACAATAAATAAAACTACCCAAAACTACATTTTGAAGGTTTTCATTTTCTCCAAAATGGAAATAAAATGTATATCTTCAATTTTCTGAGAATAGTCTCTGAAGACCTCTTCATTCTGGAATACGTAGTTCCTCAAAAGGATATTTCTCCTCAAGGTAATACATAACCTATAAAACTGTTTGTAACTTTTTATAGCAGGTAAACCGTAAGAGATAGACAAAAACTTACTACACAAAAATGTAGATCTCGTTAAAACACACAATTTATGTCACAAACAGTTTTTTTCAGAGTTAGCTGTTTTCGAGATATTCCAATTGTTTCCTTTCAGGTTTAAGCTACTTAACAGATATCCATGTTTCTTTTCGATTCTTTTGTTTACTCCTTACAAGCAAAGGAAACATAATCACAAAGCGATAGCTTTTAAAGATTTGATTATCGTCTACTTAATCTACTTGCAAAGAAGCAAGTAATGAGACTAATTCTGTTTCCTTTATCTGGATTCACATGCTGTAGATAAAAGAAAAATATTTTTGAGAAACTGTTTGTGGAAAGTCATGTGAATGAAACATATCAGATATGTTTACTTTCTCTTGCCCCGTATGTACAATGTATATAGGGATAGAGAAGTATTGTATTCTACCCAAAAATTCCATACCGAGATTTCACCGGAAATACATGTTTTAGGATCCCCTGAATCCAAAAAAAGCATTTCCAGAAAAAGGTCCGTGTGTCTGTGAACACGATAACTCAAAAACGAAAAGTAGCTTGGTATTTAAGTTCAGTATCTTCCAGGGATGCGACACGAAGATTTTGAGAAAAATTCCCCCACCCCAAACAACCCTTTACATGTAACTTTTTTCGAAATTTTGATTTTCTTAAAAATGGCGCTAACGATTTTGATTAAAATATCGTATATCTTGAATTTTTTGGGAATAGCCTCTGAAGACTACTTTATTCTGGAGGAATTTTTCATAACTACTAAACCGTAAGAGATGGACAAAAACTTAAACTACAAAAATGTAGAGCACGTTAAAACACACAATTTATGTTATATACGTTTTTTTCGTGGAGTTGATCGTTTTTGAGATATTCCTTTTTCTTGGTTTCAGCTTTGAAATACCTATACTTTTCTCATACAGGAATTTGTCAACTCCTGTCCATACAAACAAAGGAACATCAGTCACATAGCAACCAGTTTTTGGCTTTCATTTTAACCTATGGTACTCCCTTATTTCGCTTCTACTTACAATAAAGCAAGAAATAAGACTATTTCTGCTAATTTTTCTCGATTAGCATGAAATAAATAAAAGATACAGAGATATAGAGAAAGTCATGTGAATGGAACACATCAGATTTTTTTTTTCAGAGAGTCTCAAAACATGTATTTGCGGTGAAATCTCGGTATCGAATTTTTGCAATGAAATACAATAGCTTCTCTATACACCATGCACATTGTACATTCATGAAAGTAATAAGAGAAAAGAAGGAAACAAATGAAAGGCTCCTACCATTACCACTGCTAATGAATTCCTTTTGTGTCATTCAAATAATGAGGCATACAACACATTCTCACGTGAACGTAAAGGTCAACATTAAATTCAAATTTTGTGCACTATTCAGAGTAACCTTTATCCATTTTGGTCATTAAAATTCAATTGGAAATGCATTAGAAAGATCAATGTTAACGTGATAGCTCACAAAAGTTTTACAAATGAGTATATAATGAATTGCAAGTCATTTTCGTTCGAATTATTCTCAACCAAGCTGCAAAGATACTCAAAAACAAATGTGTAACGACCGTCGCTATTTACAGGCAAATCGTTAAGTACTTTTATCCCACGCATATAAATATTCATGAGATTCAGAGAATCCATGTCTGTCATTTTTGTCATTTCTATAACCACGAATACTAACTCCACTTCTGAGGACATTTTATGCACACTTAAATACAGAGAATACGAGACCCGGTGTGTTCCATTCACATGACTTTTTCTAACGGTTCTATCAGCAAACTACTCTAACGAAAGGTTATTAGTTTGTCCGCATCATGCCATTAAAGAGAAACATTAGCAGAAACTGTCTATTTACTTGCTTTCTTCTAACTAGAGTCAAATATTTTAAAATCTGATGTTATAGTATCCTCTTTGAGATTTGCTTATTTGCATCGCCTCAAGTATAACAAAAGAAAAACGAACTTCATGTTTAAAACAAATGATGTGTTGCACTCACATGAAATTCTCTACATCTCTGCAACAAATTGTTAAAAAGCTTATGCTTCTACTTACTTCATGCTAATCAAGAAAAAATTAGCAGATATAATTGCTTCCTTGTAAGTAGCAGCGAAATAAGGGAGTACCCTAGGTTCAAGAGATAGTCAAAAGCTGGTTTCTACATGACTGTTGTTTGTATGGACGGGAGTTGACAAATCCCTGTATCAGAAAATTATAAGTTTATCCAAGTTGAATCCAAAAACAAGGAATATCTAAAAAAACGATCAACTCCACGAAAAAAAATGTATCTATCATAAATTGTGTGTTTTAAATTGCTCTACATTTCTTGAGTGGTGAGTTTATGTCCATCTCTTACGGTTTAGCAGTTATGCAAAATGCCGTAAAATTGATCCAGAACAAAGTAGTCATCACAGGCTATTCCCAGAAAATTCAAGATATACAATTTATTTGCCAGGTAGATATCTTTATTATACGATATTTTAATCAAAATCCTTAGTCATTTTTAAAAAAATCAAACTTTTCGAAAAATTTTCTATGCAAAGCGTAATTGGGGGTGGGGAGATTTTCTTGAAAATCTTTGTGTTGCATCCTTGGAAAATAGCAAACTTAAATACCAAGTTTGGTATTTAACGGTCTTTTCGTTTTTGAGCCATGCTGTCCACAGACACACACACACACACATACACACACACATGGACCTTTTTCTGAAAATGCTTTTCTTTTTGTTTCAGGGGGACCCAAAACTGTATTTCAGGTGAAATCTCGGTAGGGAATTTTTTGGTGGAATGCAATACCTTCTCTATTCACTATATACATAGTACGTGTAGAGAAAGTAAAAAAGTATTAGCATTTTAAAATTGAAACCAATTACAGTGAATATCACGGAAATGGTTAGCTGCACAAAAAAAAAAAAAAATAAAGTAAAATGTAAAGCATTCAAATTGTGTGTTTTGATGCAATTTATATTCAATGGCTATCATTTTAACCTATGGTACTCTCTCATTTCGCTTCTACTTACAAGGAAGCAAATAAGTAGACTATTTCTGCTAATGTTTCTCGATTAGCATGAAGTAAATAGAAGCATAAGCTGTTTAACTACAAGTTTTTGCAGAGATGTAGAGAAAGTCACGTAAATAGAACACATCAGATATTTTTCTGGATTATTAATGCAAATTTTAATTTAGAATATGTAAAAGTGTACGTGTTTTATGTGCCGTGCCGTAATATCACTACCTTGCTGAAACACCTGAAAGATTTAAGCTAAGTAACGCAAAGAGACCTGTGACATTGTAGTTAAAGGTTATGGCACGTAGCGTGTAGCAGAAAGTAAGCCGTTATTTTGATTCACGCTAAGCCGTTTTCACTTTTAAGCTCCTCCCAGGTAGCGGTCGTTAGCAACTTCTTCGTGCGGTTTTACACCCCTGGGAGCATTAAACTAACTTTAAACTGCACCATCCAGCGTGTAAATTACTTTACCGGTCGGCTGTTTAATTTCTCGTTTCTCACTAAGAGGTATGCGTTTAACGCAGTGAAAGCTGTTGAATGCTTTTTCAAGCTACACATGCTACACACAGAGATAATTAAGTCCCTCCGCAGTGGTGGAATATGTCAGATATGGGAATGGAGTCGTAACCCTGTCTCCATGATGCAGTGGTGGACTAGTTGGTATGAATGTAGCCGGTCCCCATGGCCACGCTTGCTAAGGCGGGCAGGGGATCGTGGGCTCGAGTCCCGCCTTGGGCATCGTATGATTGTGCAATGTGTATATGTTTGTGTAAAGCAACAGTAAAACCAGTAATCATACAGGGGCGGAGTGTAAATAGTCCTGACTCCGGTAATGTTTAAAAAAATGTATTAACTCCATGGCACAACAGTTCACGGGGAACCTTGGCCTACCGCTCGGCCGCTGCGTCCCCCATTTCGGTCCACTACAGACGTCATGGATGGGGTGCAGTATTGGAGGGTGAGACGTGGTCAGC
Source organism: Hymenopus coronatus (assembly GCA_030762935.1). Lineage (NCBI taxonomy): Eukaryota > Metazoa > Arthropoda > Insecta > Mantodea > Hymenopodidae > Hymenopus > Hymenopus coronatus. Next base: position 20,620,872 of record CM060891.1, read on the forward strand.
GCCTCGAGCCCCCCCCGACCGGTTAATGCGATCCTCATGACCTGGAGCCGCTACTTCTCCATCAAATAGCTCCTCAATTGGCCCCTCAGGGACCTTACGAGGCTGAGTGCACCCTGGGCCAGGTCTCCCAGCGGGGGGAAAAATCCCCACGCCGGTACTGAGGATCGAACCCAAGTATCCCGCTTGGTAAGCAGCTGCGCTACCACCGCGCTAAGGAGACGACCAAAGAAGGCAGTAGAAGATGAAATAAAACTGAGAGGTAGTTCCTTAGCAACGCTTGAGAAAGTATTGTATTCCACCTAAAAATTCAATACCGAGATTTCACCCTTAGTCCAAAAAAAAAACTTTTTAGAAACAGGTGCATATGTGTGTGTGGGGGGGGGCAGCATATCTCAAAAACTAAAAATCGTTAAACATCAAACTTGGTATTTTAGTTTGGTATCTTCCAGGGATGAAAAACGCAGATTTTCTAGAATATTTCTCTATCCTTTAAATAGAAATCGTTTTGGAAATTTTTGTTTCTCTCAAAAATGACTCTAAAAGACATTAATTAAAGTATCCCACATTAAATAAATATATTTACATGACTAATAAAATGTATATTTTGAATTTTCTGGGAATAGCTTCTAAAGACCGGTTCATTCTGAATGAATTTTGCATAATTGGTAAGCCGTAAGAGATACAAAAATGTATATCTCGTTAAAGTACACAATTTATGTCAGACAATTTTGTTACAGAGTTGACTGTTTCCGAGATATTCCTTGTTATTGGTTTCAATTTTAAACTATTCATCTTCTCAAACGGGGTCACCTTTCGTTTCATCTCTATTTTGTTTTTCTGGATATGAAAAGAAACCGTACTTCAATTTTGCATATATCGATCGGTTTTTAAAAGATTTGACTATAGCTTTGGCTTGGTATATTTCCTTATTTCTCTTCTGCTAAATAGCAAATCCAATTGTGTTAATATTTATCTCGTGTAGCATGATGTAGATAGAAGAATAATCTTTGGCAAGAATAATTTTAATGCAGAACAGGTAGAGAAAGTCATATGAATGCAACATATCAGAGTTTTTTTAATCCACGACTTCACACTATAAAATACACTTTTTTTTTTATTTCAGGTGGTACGAGCAGCAAGTCCAGTATTGTTGCGTGTCATCGCACTGGGTGCGTTCTTCATTTACTGCACGGTAAGTAGGTAACTGGTATTCTCTAAACTTAACGTTAGTTAGTTAGTTACTGGTTAGTTTTTTAGCCAGTTATTTCTTCCGACGAACACCAAAGTCTTTAATTAGAGAAAAGAACGCGTTTATCATTTGATATCCACTATAGCCCTAGATACTCCAAGAAATAGCAAAGGAAAACTCATAATGACTGCCTCCGTGGTCAAGTGTTCAGTGAGTTGACTTCTCAGCCGGATGTCCCGGGTTCGGTTCCCGGCTGAACCGGTTTTTTTTATTTAACCAGAATCATGCCCTATCCCCTACAGAGTTTGGAAGCATGTATGTGAGAGTGTGTGCGTGTGTGTATTTGAGGAAAATAAAACGATTTAAAAACCCAATGTAAAGAACCTACAGACAACGAGTTGATTCTAATGCAAAGCCCCCGATATGACCTTAGTTACTAAAGAGGGCTTATAAATGAAACAAAAAACTCACAATGCCCAGCAATCTAAAGTAAAGATGTTCAGGTTTGCTCTTTGCGGATGATAGCAGCAGCAACCACAAGAGGTGGTTTAAATAAAGCAATAGAAGCAACAGAAAAATACTGCAAAAGATGGGGTTTAAAAATAAATACAAGTAAGCTTTGAAGAACGGGAATAAAGCTAGCTGTGAAGAGAGATGGTGGCTAGAGGGGAGTGAATATAAAGTTGTAAAAAGGTTTGATTACTTAGGAGTAAGGCTAAATAACAATGGAAAATGTACTAGGCATGGGGATATAAATAGCTATAAACAGCATAAGAATGTGCCTAAAGAAAATACCAAATATGGCTAGAGAGAAAATATACTGTCATAGTGGAATGATGCATTGAATAGATATTTGGAGGGACCGAAAAGTGGTGAAACTGTATAGATGAAATTCACACATCCTTTTGCAAAATTATATTGAGATTACCTAGAATAGCTCCTAATGAGGTAGCATTAGTTGAATTGGCAACAGCTGGGAGGAAGGGATGAGTAATCAAACGGATAGTGAAATATTGGAACAGGATCTAAGTACTAGAGGAAGGAAATATTGTCAAAGGCATTTAAGGGCACAAAAATCAACAAAATGGAAAAGAAATGTTATACGTATATTAAAGGAAATTGTAAGAGAAGTAGAACTGGGCGACCTAGCCAATCAAAGACAATAGGGGGGCAAAAACTGAGGAATAAAGTGACGGCTAGGATAGAGCATAAGAGAAACAAGAAATAATAGGTAGCTTAAGGGATAACGGTACTTTAATATTATATAGAAGTGTTAAGATAGAATAGGGAAGAGAAAAATCCGATGTGTTCCATTCATATGACTTTCTCTACATCTCTACAACAAATTATTGTTAAAAAGTTTATGCTTCTATTTACTTCATGCTAATCAAGAAAAGATTAGCAGAAATAGTCTAATTACTTGCTTCCTTGTAAGTAGAACCGAAATAAGGGAGTACCATAGGTTAAAGTGATAGTCAAATTGACAAATTCCTGTATGAGAAAGTATACATGTTCTAAAGCAGGAGGTAAAAACAAGGGATATCTCAAAAACGATCCACGAAAAAAAATCTATATAACATAAACTGTGCGTTTTAACGTGCTCTTCATTTTTTGTGTGGCAGGTTTTTGTCCATCTCTTACGCTTTAGCAGTTATGCAAAATTCCGTAAAATTCATCTAAAATTGTCTTCTGAGGCTATTCCCAGACAATTCAAGATATACATTCCATTTGTCAGGTAAATTTCTTTAATATACGATATTTTAATCAAAATCGTCAGTCATTTTTTAGAAAATCAGAATTTTCGAAAAAAGTTCCATGTGAATTGTAGTTGGGAGAGGGGGCATTTTCTTTAAAATCTTCGTGTCGCATCCTTGGAAGATACCAAACCTAAATACCACAGACAGACACACACACACACACGGACATTTTTCTAAAAATGCTTTTTTTGGATTCAGGTGGTCTCAAAACATGTATTTCCCGTGAAATCTCGGTATCGAATTTTAGGTGCATTACAATACCTTCTCTGTATACTATGTACATAGCACGTATAGAGAAAGTAATAAAGATGATTTAATAATATGAATTTAACTTTTTATCTCGAAGTGGCAATCTGATCGGTACTCGAAACTTGCGGACAGGAGCATTACTGTGGATAAAGTTTCAGATTCCTCTAAGTGTGTTTCAAGAAAAAGTTGCACTACTCTCCACGAAGTTTGCAGACGTCTTAAATTCCATGTCCTGAAAGTAGAGAAACGTGAACAACCCCAGGGAACAAACCCAGCACGAGTTTCTTCGCTAACTTCAAAACCTTAGGTTCGAGAAAATGTATTCGATTATTTGGTGAACGGATTGTTGTAAAGAAACTTCACTGCTACGAATGGAAAAATATGATGTGTACCATTCACATCACTTTCTCTACATCCCTGTAACAAATTATTGTTAAAAAGTTTATGCCTCGATTTTCTTCATGTTAATCGAGAAAAAAATAACAGAAATAGTTTTATTACTTGCTGCCTTGTAAGTAGAAGCGAAATAAGGGAGTGCCATATTTTAAAGTGATAGTCAAAAGCTGGTTGCTATGTGACAGAAGTTCCTTTGTTTGTATGGACACAAGTTGACAAATTCTTGTATGAGAAAATTACAAGTTTTTCAAATCTGAAACCAAAAACAAGGAATATATAAAAAACGATCAACTGCACGAAAAAAATGTATATAACATAAATTGTGTGTTTTAATGTGCTCTACATTTCTTGCTTGGTACGTTTTTGTCTATCTCTTACGATTTACCAGTTACACAAAAATCCATCCAGAATAAAGTAGTCTTCAGAAACTATTCCCAGAAAATTCAAGATATACATATTATTTTTCAAGTATATATCTTTAATATACGATATTTTAATCAAAATCATTAGAGCCATTTTTAAGAAAATCAAAATTTTCAAAAGTTTTTCAATGTAAAGGGCAGTTTGGGGTGGGGGAATTTTCTTGTAAATCTTCGTGTCGCATCCTTTGAAGATACCAAACTTAACTGCCAAGTTTGGGCTTTAACGGTCTTTTCGTTTTTGAGCTACGCTGCCCACACATACGCACAGACAGACACATACAGGGACATTTTTCTAAAAATGCTTTTTTTGGATTCAGGGAGTCTGAAAACATTTATTTCCGGTGAAATCTCGGTAGCGAATATTTGGGTACAATACAATACCTTATCTATACACTATGTACATAGTTCGTATAGAGAAAGTAATAAATAAAATAAACGAATATTATATAAATAGTGTGCTTTAACGAGATCTACAATTTTTGTCTTTCTTTTACGGTTTACAAGTTATGCAAAATTCATCCAGAATGAGAGCTTTGTAGAGGCTATTCCCAGAAAATCCAAGATAAATTTTATTTGTCCTGTATACATTTTTTAATATGCGATATTTTAATAAAAATCTGATGTGTACCATTCACATGACTTTCTCTATATCACTACAACAAATTATTCTTAAAAAGCTTATACTTCTATTTACTGTATGCTCATCAGAAAAAATTAGCAGAAATAGTCCTATTTCTTGCTTTATTGTAAGTAGAACCGAAATAAGGGAGTACCATAGGTTAAAGTGAAAGCCAAAAGCTGGTTGCTATGTGACTGATGTTCGTTTGTTTGTAAGGACAGGAGTTGACAAATTCCTGTATGAGAAAAGTATAAGTTTTTCAAAGCTGAAACCAAGAAAAAGGAATATCTCAAAAACGATCAACTGCAAGAAAAAAATGTATATAACATAAATTGTGTGTTTTAATGTGCTCTACATTTTTTGTGTGTTAAGCTTTTGTCCATCTCTTACGGTTTAGTAATTATGAAAAATTCATCCAGAATAAAGTAGTCTTCAGAGGCTATTCCCAGAAAATTCAAAATATACATTTTATTTGTCAGGTAAATAACTTTAATATACGGAATTTTAATCAAAATCGTTAGAGCCATTTTTTAGAAAATCCAAATTTTCGAAAAAAGTTCCATGTAAAGGGTAGTTTGGGGTGGGGGGATTTTCTCAAAATCTTCGTGTCGCATCCCTGAGAGATACTAAACTTAAATACCTAGTTTGGTATTTTACCGACTATTCGTTTTTGAGTTATCGTGTTCACAGACACACGGACACACACACACACGGACCTTTTCCTGAAAATACTTTTTTTGGATACAGGGGACCCTAAAACATATATTTCCGGTGAAATCTCGATATCGAATTTTTTGGTGGAGTGCAATACATAGTGAGTATAGAGAAAGTAAAAATCGTTAGCTTCATTTTTGATAAAATAAAGAATTTCCTTACCATTTCCATGTAAAGGGTAGTTGGGTTGGGGAGATTGTCTTGTAAATCTTCGTGTCGCAACCATGGAAGATACTAAACTTAAATACCAAGTTTGGTACTTAACGGATTTTGGTGTCCACAGACCCACACTCGCTGACCTTTTTCATAAAATTCTCTTTTTTAGGTTAAGGGGGTCTAAAAATTTGTAATTTCAGTGAAACCTAGATGTCGAATTTTTGGGTGCAAGACAACGCCTTCTCTGTACACTATGTATGCAGTACGTGTAGAGAAAGTAAAAATATTAGGCAAGAATAGTTTGCTTGCAGAACAGATAAAGGAAGTATGTAAATAAAATACTTCACCCCCCCCCCTTCCTTTCTTGTACATATTAAGTTTTGTTTATTGTTGCTTAAGCATTAAGTTACTATTTAGTGACTTTATGATTAAGCAACAATAAAAATCTGATGTGTTCCATTCACATGACTTTCTCTGCATATCTTCAACAAATTATTCTTAAAAAGCTTATACTTCTCATGCTAATCAGAAAAAATTAGCACAAATAGTCTTATTACTTGCTTCACTGTAAGTAGAAGCCAAATAAGGGAGTACCATAGGTTAAAGTGACAGTCAAAAGCTGGTTGCCATGTCACAGAAGTTCCTTTGTTTGTATGGACAGCAGTTGACAAATTCCTGTATGAGATAAGTATAAGTTTTCATAGCGGAAACCAAAAACAACGAACGTCTCAAAAACGATGAACTCCACGAAGAAAATGTATACAATTTAAATTGTGTGTTTTAACGTGCTCTACATTTTTTGTGTTGTAAGTTTTTGTCCATCTCTTACGCTTTAGCAGTTATTCAAAATTCCGTAAAATTCATCCAGAATAAACTACTCTTCAGAGGCTATTCCCAGAAAATTCAAGATATACACTTTATTTGTCAGGTAAATGCCTTTAATACATGATATTTTAATCAAAATCGTTAGAGTAATTTTTGAGAAAATCGAAATTTTCGAAAAAAGTTCCATTTAAAGGGTAGTTGGGAGTGGGGGGATTTTTCTAGAAATCTTCGTGTCGCAATCCTGGAAGATACTAAACATAAATACCAAGTTTGGTATGTTACTGATTTTTCGTTTTTGAGTTATTGTGTTCACAGACACACGGAAACACACGGACCTTTTTGTAAAAATGCTTTTTTTGGATACAGGGGACCCTAAAACATATATTTCCGGTGAATTCTCGGTATCAAATTTTTGGGTGGAATGCAATACTTCTCTATCCCTATGTACATTGTACATACGGTGCTAGAGAAAGTAAAACTTAGGTAAAATGTTTCTTAGTAATTAATCAAGAAACATTTCTTGTAGTTATGCAGAAGCATAACGTAACATAAAATGTAAACGGGTGTGGACAGTGTCACAATAACTTGAAACAATGAACAAATGTAGTGTTTCGAAACCGCTCAAGCGTGTTGAAACTGCTGCCTTTGTTTACTCCTAACCTCGTAGAAAACCCCATTTTCCCATTTAACGAAGTTCTGCTGTATTTTTGTTAGGAACAACAAACATGTTTACAAAGTAAACTTTAAGCACAAAGGGTTCACAGCCTACCGCAATGCAAGATATAAAGACTGTTTGCTTCCAAGTTTATCCATGCTGATTTCATAATTGTAGAACTTAGTTTACATACAAAACATACGTAGACTGCCTCCGTGGTCGAAAGGTCAGCGAGCTGACTCTTACCCGGAGTTTCCGGATTCGATTCCTATCTGGGGCGGGGAATTTTTCACTAACCAGTGTACCATTTACATCTCTCTATAAGGAACATTCAGTAAATAACCGGAAATTAATTTCAATTTTTTTATTACGAGAATTTCTATGCACTAATGCCAGCGCTGGATAAACAGCTCAATTCCACGAGATAGGAATTCTTGGAGGCGAGTTATACACTTATTTACCTGACAAATAAAATGAATTTTCTGGGAATAGCTTCTGAAGACTACTTTATTCTTGGTCGATTTTACGGAATTTTGCATAACTGCTAAACCGTAAGAGATGGACAAAAACTTACCATACAACAAATGTAGAGCACTTTAAAACACAATTTATGTTATATGCATCTTTTTCGTGGAGTTGAATGTTTTTGAGATATCCCTGGTTTTTGGTTTCAGCTATAAAACACATACATTTCTCATACAGGACTTTGTGAACTAGTGTCCATACAAACAAAGCAACTTCAGCCACATAGCAACCAGCTTTTGACTATCACTTTAACCTACGGTACTCCCTTACTTCGCCTCTGCTTACAAGGAAGCAAGTAATAAGACTATTTCTGCTAATTTTTTCTCGATTAGCAGGTAGTAAATAGAAGCATAAGATTTTTAAAAATAATTTATTGCAGACATATAGAGAAAGTCATGTGAATGGAACACATCATATTTTATACAACTTTTTCGGTTATTTATTGAATCGACCTCGTATATCAATAAGCTTCGGTAAGAGTAACACTTATATTCATTAAAAAGTCGGATGTGTTCCATTCACATGACTTTCTCCAGCTATTCCACAAACACACGTTACAAAAGATTATCCTTTTATCTACGTCATGCCAATGAAGATAAGCATTGCCAGAAATGGTTCCATTATTTGCTTTTTTACTTTCTCTATACTCACTATGTACATAGTGAATAGAGAATGTATTGCACTCCACCAAAAAATTCGATACCGAGATTTCACCGGAAATGTATGTTTTAGGGTCCCCTGTATCCAAGAAAAGTATTTTAAAAAAAAGGTCCGTGTGTGTGTGTGTGTCCGTGTGTCCGTGTGTCCGTGTGTCTGTGAACACGATAACTCAAAAACGAAAAGTCTGTAAAATACCAAACTTGGTATTTAAGTTTAGTATCTTCCAGGGATGCGACACGAAGATTTTGAGAAAAATTCCCCCACCCAAAACTACCCTTTACATGGAACTTTTTTCGAAAATTTTGATTTTCTAAAAACTGGCTCTAACGATTTTGATTAAAATATCGTATATTAAAGTTATTTACCTGACAAATAAAATTTATATTCTGAAATTTCTGGGAATAGCCTGTGAAGACTACTTTATTCTGGATGAATGTTTCATAACTACTAAACCGTAAGAGATGGACAAAAACTTAGCCCATAAAAATGTAGAGCACGTTAAAACACACAATTTATGTTACATACATTTTTTTCGTGGAGTTGATCGTTTTTGAGATATTCCTTTTTATTGGTTTCAGCTTTGAAAAACTTACACTTTTCTCATACAGGAATTTGTCAACTCCTGTCAATACAAACAAAGGAACATCAGTCACATAGCAACCAGCTTTTGGCTTTCACTTTAACCTATGGTACTTCCTTATTTCGGTTCTACTTACTATAACGCAAGAAATAAGATTATTTCTGCTAATTTTTCTCGATTAGCATGAAATAAATAAAAGATAAGCTTATTAACAATAATAATTTACAGAGATATAGAGAAAGTCATGTGAGTGTAACACATCAGATATTTGTACATAGAAGGGAAATAAGTGAATACATTTGGCTAAAGCGATAGTCAGAGGTTTTAAAACGTGATCATTAAGTGAAACAATTGAAATTCGGTTCTCTTTGCTGCTAGGAGTACCCAAAAGAGAGACGAAAATAAAGGTGCCCACCGTTTGATAAAAGTTTAAGGGCCTTAAAACTGAAACCAATAACTCTGAATATCTTTAAAACTGTTTACTCAACAAAAAAAAATATGTAAAAAATTGTGCGGTAAGTTATTGCCTATTCTTTCGGTTAATTAGTTTATTAGTTATACAAAAAGTATACAGAAGTCATCAAGAATATCCCCAAATACACATATATTTTTCTAAAAATATATTTTTATTCAGAGGGTCTCAAAACATACATTTCCAGTGAAACTTTTGAGATTGGTTTTTTGGTTAGGAAACAATACCTTCTCTACCTATGAGGGCTGTCCCAGAAGTACCCGACCGAACGAAGAAAGCACAACAATTTTAGGGAAAAACATCGTTATTTATGTGCATAGTCTCCTTTCAGCTCGATACACTTTTCCCAGCGATGTTCAATAGCTTCTATACCCTTTTTATAGTGAGAACTATCGAGATTTCGAAATTATTCAACTGCAGACCGCACCTCTTCATTGTTAGCAAATCTTCTATCACCAAGCCATTTCTTCAAGTTTGGAAACAGAAAATAATCAGAGGAGACTCAATCTGGCGAATAGGGTGCATGAGGAAGCAATTCGAACTTGAACTCCTTGATTTTGGCCATGGTTATATTGTACGTGTGAATTGTTGCATTGTCTTGATGAAGCAAAACTTTCTTTTTCGCTAAATGCGTCCGTTTTTTGCTCTATTTCATCAATCAAACGCTATAAGAAGTTCGCATAAACTCGCCATTGATTACTTTTCCTTTTTTGAGATAAACAATAAAAATTATCCCATGTGCGCCCCAGATAACTGACACCTGCAGATGGAACTGCTTAGCCTTCTTTGGAGCCGATTCTCCCCTTTCAAGCCACTGTTTTGTTTGTTTCTCCGTCTCAGGTGTGAAGTGATGGACCCAGGTTTCATCTATTGTTATGAATTGATGCAAAAACTCAGCTTTATTGCAGCGAAACAATTGCCAACAGAAGACTGAAACATCCTCACGAGCTGTTGTTCTATTGTGAGCAAACGCGACACCCACCTTGTACACAACTTTCCCATATCCAAATTTTCATGCAATGTATAGAATTTTTGACATGCTTGCCGTGTCTGCTAGGTCGCGCACTTTCAGTTGATGGTCATCCAATGCCATTTTGTAGATTTTCTTTACAATTTCTGGACTGGTAACCTCATTTGGTCGACCACTGCAATGTTCGTCTTAGCAGCTCGTACGGCCACCGAATATTTCACTGTTGTAAACGAAGGGGCAGACTCCCCCAAAGTAGAATCTAGCTCAGCTTTAATATTAGTTGGATTAAGACCTTTCAAATGAAAGTATTGTATCACATAATGATGACCAGTTTTATCCATATTTACAATTCGCTGAGAGCATTCAGTAATGATGGCTGCCAAACAAATGCGTAACAATGTAAAATCGTCAAACTTCAAACTTAAGCTTTCTAAGTTTGGTACTTTTTACCATTGTTGTTGTTTGAAACAAGAACTTGCTTTGGTAAACCAGTGAACGTTTTGGAAGCTAGAAGCTGCAAATTTTGGGATACTTCCTAATTTTCCTCCGCATTCAAATGCGTAACAATATTTACCTGTATGTGCAGTTGAGTATGTTCTCAGAGCAAATTCTGCAGAGGGATATGTAACTTTGCTAAATATGCAATTAGGTAGTGTTTTCGAACTGCTGTAGCGGTGTGTCGTCATGAATAACTCAAAATGTTTACCTTCATACAGGAAAGCTTCACAGAAAATCTGAATAACGCACAACAACCTAAAGCGGAAATTTACGTAACATAAGCTTGGGTTACGGTTGCCCAATCCTAGACACTAGGACAGGCGTCTTCAAAATCTACGTCACCAGAGATACTGTACCACACTACAAATGTATAGGGGGCAGTTGGCGGTAGGGGACAGAGTCACAGTGCTGCACTGGTCACAGTGCTGCACTGGTCACAGTGAAGGGTGAATTTGGTAGAGGAATTATGATAAAAATATTCAAATCTACTTCACAGTTACAGGCAACTACTTCTATCGTTTTGCATCTGGTAACTGATATCGTGAATGCGATTTACTGTTTTCAATTTTCAAAAATTCTTCAGTTCCTGGAATTTTATTGCACAATCCATCCCTATAGTACGATTATTATTAATTATTCACTTTTATCCGTTATTATATTTCCACATCCCTTAAGAAAATATTAAGTTTCCATTTACAATACCTTCTAAAGTATGTTTAAAACTCGATTAATTTATTAAATTATACTCTTACATAGCATTTAATAATAATGATAATGTTAATAAAGATGATAATAATGTTTATGCCACCACCGTGGTAGTGAATCGTGGATAGCGAAAGAGAACGACAAAAGTAAAATTCAGTCAACGGAAATGGGATTTTTACGAAGAATCAAAGGATGCACCAGATAAGAAATAAACTAATTAGAGAAAAATTTAATATTCATAAATTAAACGATAAAATTGAAGACAATAAACATAATTGGAAATAAACGAACTGCATGAGTGAAGAAAGAATATCACTATTAATCAATAAATATAAACCGTTAGGAAAAAGACACGTCCGACGTACAAGAAAAATATGGAATGTGAAGATAGGATAGGTGTAAAGCCTATTCCTTGAAGTGAAGAAGAAGAATATTTATGGTAATAGTAGACTACTAACTACTTTTACCACTAATAATAATAATAATAATAATAATAATAATAATAATAATAATTGAGTTTCAAAAAACAAATACCTTGGTGAAATAATTCAGGAAAATGGAATCGAGACTAAAGCAAATAAAAGTGGATGCCACAAAATGGAAACAGCATATCGGCTCACACAAAATATTTCGGTCCGGGGTCATAAAACTTCCGGATTGAGGTGATGGAGCAGGCGTAATTTCTATGGTGCTATTCAAAGCATATTGCACTATCTAGCATTGCTAACTGCCTGGCCTCGTTCAGTTTCTACTAGTAAATAAACCAATGGACACTGAAAGAGAGCGCAGATTTTAAAATGTCGAAAATATGAAAGGATAATAAACATATTTTAGTGACAGCAGGAGAGCCTTTTCTTTCGACACAATAAAGATGTATCTTGTAATTCACTGCAATAAATTCTGAATGAGTTTGGAAGATTTGTGATCTTTCTCGTTTCAAAGCACTGCACAGTATAATCCTGAATTTTTTGTATCAAGCTTTATACTTTAATTTGTAAAAGTACAAGGCGTTTTCCTTTGTTGTGATATTATTTAATAATTGTTTTTATTGTGTTACTTGATGAATTAAAAGGATGTATATAATGCTAATAGCTACTTTTGTAACAGATTATACCTCAGCGTGTGCATGTTTACGTTGCAAATCCCTCCGCACTACCCTCTCTTTATACCGATGACTGCTCTGTGTGCGTTTTGGAACCCAAAACCGAGTTCTAATTATTATACAGAAAATGTTTAACATTTAAGTATTGTATCAATTAATATAACGTTGAAATTACGCCAGATAATTTAATAAAAATTTGGGCGTCTGTAAGGGGACGTTAAAGTAACGTTCAGAAAATAAAACAGTTCATTTCCTCAAGTAACACACTATTCCTCTTCTTCCAAACTATTTGCTGTGTAAATCAAGCCTGAGTACTCACCGAAAGGAAATTAGCAGATGCTGGTATCAGTCAGGTCTTTCTGTGCCAATATAAAAGAAAACATATTTAAATTAACTGCATGTTTAAATAGTTTATTTCATCTCTCTAGTTACAAGCATCATATATAGGTACATAGTTTACTTTCCTGGCGTTGCTGAATTTGGTATCATATACAGTTTACACTCTGGCTATTTGTGTACAGTCATGGAAATAAGTGTTCATACAGTACTGTAATTGAAATTGACCACTGATATTTCCATATTAAATTAAATGACAGCGCTACGATTCTGTGTAGGAAGCCACCCCATTAAATAAAGTCTCATGATAATTAAGATTAGAGTATTAATCAAACGTACCTCAAGGAAATAAACGATACCCCAATGCTGGCTGTATTTGACAGTGAAAAAGGTATTCATACACCACTAGAAATGTAAACACAGAAACCACCAACGAACCGTTTGCAGCAAGCAAGGCCTTCAGTGGCAAGCTACACCTCCTGCTTGTTGGTTCTGTTACGTAGTGAACGCCGTGCGACAGAAATATGGGCCGCAAAGGTAAAGAAACAACTGTAGAGGAAAGACAGATAGTTATCTCTCGATATCAAAAGGGAAAATCATTTTCAAACATTGCTGATGTTGTTGGAAGAAGCCGGGCAACTGTGCAGTCCGTAACAACACGATATAGAGAGTGAAATTCTATCATTAACAGCGAAAGAAGAGGACGACCACAGAAGCTAACGCAAAGGGAAAGTAATATGTTAATAAGAATGATAAAAAAGATCCTAATTTGACAGCCTCTGCCTATATTAACGATCAGTTCGGAAAGGAAATAACACCAAGGGCTGTTTGCTATGTTCTAAGTAGTGCAGGCTATGGAGCTAGGGTACCTAGAAAGAAACCACACATCAGCAACAAGAACAAGAAAGTCAGACTTGAGTTTGCTCGAGAGCATCTAAGCAAGAACACGAGTTTCTGGGACAGCGTACTGTTCACAGATGAAAGTAAATTTAATGTTTTTGTAAATGATGGCGACTTTTGGTGCGGAGAAGACCAAATACTGAGCTTGAACCCAAGTACCTTCAAACCACAGTGAAGCATGGTGGAGGAGGAATTATGGTAATGGGATGTATGGCTACATCTGGTGTTGGGGAACTTGTTTTTGTTGAAGATAACATGGATAGATTTCAATATTTCAATATCCTAAAGAATAATCTGCAAAAGAGTGTTGATAAAATGAGTTTAGGCACAGATTACTACTTTCAACAAGACAATGATCCTAAGCATGCGGCGGAAAGTGTTCGTTTGTGGTTGTTGTACCATACTCCCCACGTTCTCAAGTTTCCAGCACAGAGTGCAGACCTTAATCCAATTGAACATCTTTGGGATAAACATGAAAGAATGGTCCGAAAGCATGATATACGAAGTAAGGCAGCTCTGAAACAATGTCTTCAGCAAGAATGGTAAAATATTACCTCAGAGACCACAAAAAAGCTGGTTCATTCCTTGCCAAAGAGGTTAACAGAAGTAATGAGTAGAAGAGGAATGCCTAGAAAGTATTAATTTTGTTATTGTATTTAAACTGTCATTTTATTCGAGAGTATGAATACTTTTTTCCTTGTTGTGAGAAGTCAGCTGGTACAAATGTATTATTTACTTTTTGAAGAGGAGTAATTTAGGTCATGCGTTTATATGTATAGATTCAGGAGGAAATATCATACTGTTAGTTTACCACTGTGGCGGGAATTTTATGGTTTATATGTCATTTTATGGCAGGATTTGGAAGGATAAGAAGGGCTTAAAAATAGATCTCTTTTAGGGATTTTCTCAGGGCATGTGTGAAGAAAAAAAATCATTGTATTTTTTTCGGATTACCCCAGTTTATCCATTTCACACACATTAAATAATTTGTTCCCTCTGACTTCCGTTTTGTCATTTACAATATTATTCCCCCACACTGAATAAGTTTCTTACAATTAAATTTTTGCCAATGTACCCTATTTTCCAACTATTCCCTGCTCTAATTCCAATGTGGACTCGGAGAAATAACTCTTTTTCCACCCCTCACTTTCCTAAAATAAAGACACACATACTTTATATCGCAGCACTGAAGTTAATATATGCAACACGTCTGCTCAGCACCTTTGATAGTTTATAAGTAACATCTTCCCTTCTACAATTCGTGACCGTAACCTCCCTTCGGGCCTAGACAAATTGCTTATGGCCCCTCCTCTCTTCTATGATCGAACACGAATGGATCCGAAGTTAAAATATTTCTTAATTTCTATTGGTTAGTATTTTCTGTCAAAGGTTTTTCCAAATTGGTCTCCTTTCACCGAATAAGTTTGGTACCGCAGCAAAAACATTAGACTACAGTTTGCTCCCTTCAGGTCCAAAGTACCCTCGGTCATTAATGTTTAATGGTTCTTCTCTGTAACACTATGAACACAAAATTTCTACAATTCTCTTGTATATACGTTCTGCTAATGACTTTCTGACCCAATATTACCAAACAAACCTTGCAGCTAATATTCCTAAATCTCTGGTTTTTCCTTTCAGCAGTAACTTCCTTTCGTATACAGAATAAATACTCTTTACAATTAACATTTATTGCTTATTCTAATGTATTTCCTTTTAATATCTTTAATCATTTATTTATTTGTTACTGCAATCTCTTTCTCCCCGTTTTATTTGTGTTTGCTTATTAGTTTTATTTTCTTTATTATATTGAAGTGTTTCTTATTCTAAGAAATGTGTATTCTACATTACCATATAACCTCTCTGGATGTTAACTTTAGTTATAATAAATTAAGTTTTCCTACATAAACACTGGTGTATGAATTCTTTTTCCATGACTGTACATTGTATGTTCATACGTGCTAAATAAAGTAAAAACAAAAGCAAATATCATAACTTCCTGAAAAGTCTATAATATTCTCTGGAGCAATTGAAAAGTACAAAAGCTTTACAGATTTTCTTGGCAAGTGTGTTTCTGTCATAAAATCTTTTGATTTCTCCAGCGTTAACTGTTTCGTAGACCGTAATTTAACGTATACACATACAAGAAGGATTCTTAACGTTCCACTTAATGAGAAGGCGCGCAGTAAGGTTTATTAAAATCCACACAGCGTTCGTTTATTACTTACTACTTCTGCCTTGCTTCCATTTCCATGTTTGCCAAAGCTACGTCATATTTCAAATAATTTCAGCTCTGGACATCATCAGATCTTTTTTATGTTGCGCTCTGGGAAACAGCTGGAGCAGTGTTAAAAAACTAAACGGAATGGTGTGGGTGCAGATGGTGCTTAATGAAGTGCATCCAAGTGACGTCATGAATCATATACTCATTAATTAACGAATATAATTATGCTGCACATTTCAAGTACGTGTTTGCTTTGGCAAACATATGAGGGAATAATAATTATATGGAATAAAACAAGTAAACTGATTTTTTTTGTTTTTTTGTTTTTTTATTGTTTCATTTATATAGCCTCCTTTAACATCTAAGGTCATATCGGGGGCTTTCCACTTGAAAAAACTCGTTGTCTGTAGGTACTTTTACGCTGGTTTTAAATCGTTTTTTGTTTTACTCAAACACGCACACATTCACACTCATATACAAACTTCCAGACTCTATGGTGGACAGGGAATAATTCTGGCTAGAAAAAATTCCCCGCCCAAGACGGGAATCGAATCCGGGACCCCGGGTGAGAAGTCAGCTCGCTGACCACTCACCACGGAGGCAGTGTAAACTGTTTTATTGTACTGGCTGGAGTATAATCCGGGCTTGTGGGCCGTGGTCTACTGGGCTCCTCCTTCTTCCCAGACGTTTCGTCTGCGACAACGGCAGACATCTTCGGTGCAGCGGCCAGGAGCCCAGTAGACCACGGCCCACAAGCCCGGATTATACTCCAGCCAGTATTGACATCGGCCGTGAAAGCCTAAGAATTTCGATGTTTTATTGTAATTTTTTATTCCAGCAATAACGAAAATTCAGACCATCAACATAGACTAGGTACTTAAAGAAAAATCACGTGATTTTCACTACCTGCTCTTCAAACTATCTTTACAAAACAGACTCTTTTATCTGCACCATATATATATATATATATATATATACTACCACTCGCATCTCACCTAGGCGGTTCGAGGTCAATCCCAAATGACCGCATGTGGTATTTGTAGTGGAAAAGCGGCGCAGGGGCGGGTTTTCTCCGGGTTCTGCGGTTTCCCCCACCATCACATGCCACCGGTGCTCCATCTTTATTCAGTGTCATCGCATGTGCTGACAGAGAAGTAAAAGCGAACCTTAAACACTACCAAAAATTAGTAGATACGGTCTTGTTACTTGCTTCCTTGTAATTAGAAGTGAAATAAGGGAATATATTAGGCTAAAGCGATAGTCAACTATTTTAAAAGCTGGTCGCTATTTGAAACAATTGAAGTTCGGTTCTCTGTGCATGACACGAGTAAAACAAAACAGATATCAAACGAAGTATCACTTCCCGTTTTAGAAAGTTTAAGTAGTTTAAAATGTGAACTAACAACGATTAACTCGAAAACGGCCAACTCTTTAAAAAAAAGCTGATGTGTTACACTCACATGACTTTCTCTAGCTGCTCTACAAACCTCCTACAAAAGATTCTTCTTCTTTGTACACAATGCTACTCAAGATAAATGTTAGCAGAATGTTATTACATAGTTCCTTATAAGTAGAAGAGAATAAGGGAATACACTACGCTAAAGTGATTGTCAAATGTTTTAAAAGCTATCGTTATGCGATTGTCATTGCAAATTACTTCTTTGCTTGGCCAGGAGTAGAACAAAAGAAAAGCGGACACTTCCTGTCTGAGAAAAGTTTAAGTACTTCACAATTGAAACCAATAACAAGGAATATCTCAGAAACGGTTACCTCCACAACAAAAAAGTAAAGGACATAAATTGTGTGTTTTGTTGTGATATACATTTTTTGTGCAGTGAGTTTTTTTTTCTATCTCTTACGGTTTAGCAGTTAAGCAAAATTCATCCAGAATAAAGAGGTCTGAGGCTATTCCCCAAAAATTCGCGATATACATTTTATTTCGGACATAAATAGTTTTAATATGCGGGATTTTAATCAAAATCGTTAGGGCCATTTTTAAGAAAATCAAAATTTTCGAAATTTGTTCCATGTAAAGGGTAGTTTTTAGTACGGGGATTGTTTTGCAAATCTTCGTGTCGCATCCTTGGAAGATACTAAACCTAAATCCCAAGTTTGGTATTTAACGGTCGTTTCCTTTTGGGGCTATGCTGCCCACAGACACACACACACACACACACACACACACACACACGGACCTTTTTTTAAAAATGTTTTCTTCAGACTCAGGGGACCCCAAAACTTATTTCCGGTGAAATCTCGGTACCGAATTTTTGGGTGCATTACAATACCTTCTCTATCCCTATGTACATTGTACATATGGGACTAGAGAAAGTAAAAAAGTATATAACGTAAACAGTATGCTTTAATAAGATCTACAATTTTACTTTCTCTATTTAGTACACAGTACTCGGGTAGCGATGATATAGCATTCCACCCAAAAATCCGATTCCGAGATTCCACTGGAAATACACATGTAAGGGTCCCTTGTATACAAAAGCATTTTTAGAAAAGGATCCATGTGTGTATGTGTGTGTCCAGGAGTCTGTGAACACAATAAATCAAAAACGCAAATTCGGTAAAATACCAAACTTGGTATTTAAGTTCAGTGCCTTCCAACGAAGCGACACAAAATTTTGAGGAAAATCCTCTCACCCCAAACTAACCTTTACGTGAAAATAACTTCGATTTGATTTTCTTAAAAATGACTAACGATTTTGATTAAAATACGGTACATTAATATATATTATTAATAAACTAAATATAATATATTGTCTCTCAAGTACTCTTCATTCTGAATGAGTTTTGCATAACTTTTCCTTTTTGAGTTTGAGACGTTAATATATGGAAGCCAAGCGTTTTCATATCATGTGTTTATTTTATGTTAATGGAAGGAAATTGATGCTATATTGATTTATTGATTATGTGGTAAAGAAAATATCAATTACTGAAACTAATTCGCCTGTAAGTGGTCTGTGAATATCAGAGTATTGAATTTAACGTGTATTTTAAGTATAATTTCATTTATGTTCAAAAATAATTATTTGAAAAATTCAACAATGATAACTGCATTCCTACGTGCTTGAAAAAGGAAGCTGTTCTTTCTAGTATACCGCATCCCCAAGCGTTGTATACCCATATTTAAATATTCTCTAAGCGCAAATAGCTTATGAAATAAATATTATATGCACCAAAAATAATTTATTTATAAATAAAAGTAATTCTGTATTGTATACTTCCTTAAAGAATGTTTAATAAGGAGAAACATGTAAAATAAGTTTTGAGCGTATATAACAGCTGAATAGACGCTCAACAGATTCATTATTGGTCAGTCTTCATGTGATCATCATTGCTCGGCACAAGGGTAGCGTCCTATGGGAGCGCGTGCTGTACAATGCAATCTTAATTTATCTGTGCCATCCTACAGTGTTAATAATTATTGTATCCAGTGATATTGAAGAATATACAAGAGCATCTTACCAGTGTATCATTTACAAGTATTATATTACCTGTAATGCATTATCTCCCTCGCGGCCATGATCCTGAGACGTAATAATAAAAATCTCAAGTAGCTCGCAAATTATTTACAGTGAGTCATCAATTAGCTCGCCATTTTTTTTTTTCTTTACTCAGGACAGGACAGTTAAAGTATTGTCAAATTATTTCATTGCATGGTCGTACTCCAAATGGAAGATTTTGTCTCAGTTTTTACTTTCTCTGCACTTACTATGTACATAGTGTATAAAGAAGGTATTGTAATGCACCCAAATATTCGATACCGAGATTTCACCAGAAATATATGTTTTGAGACCCCCTAAATGCAAAAAAAAAAAGCAATTTTAGAAAAATATCCGTGTGTGTGTGTGAAGCATAGCTCAAAAACGAAAAGACCGTTAAATGCCAAACTTGGTATTTAAGTTTGGTATCTTTCAAGGATACGGCATGAAGATTTTCAAGAAAATCTCCCACCCCAAACTACCCTTTTCATTGAAAAATGTTCGAAAAGTTTGTTTTTCTTAAAAATGGTTATAACGATTTTGGTTAAAACGCCACATATTAAACCCATTTCCATCACAAATAAAATGCATATCTTGAGTTTTCTGGGAATAGCCTCTGAAGACTACTTTATTCTGAATGAATTTCTCGGAATTTTGCATAACCGCTAAACTGTGAAAGATGGACAAGAACTTACCACACAAAAAACGTAGAGCATGTTAAAACGCATTATTTATACATTTTTTTCATGGAGATGATCGTTTTTGAGATATTCTTTGTTTTTAGTTTGTTTTGAAAAACGTATACTTTTCTCATACAGGAATTTGTTAACTCCTGCCCATACATTTTTTTTGTAATGTTTAACGCCCGCTTTAACTACTTATAGCACCGCAGGCGGTGACACTGCTGATACATGAATGATGATGGAGCACCGGTGGAATGCGATGGCGGAGGAAACCGGAGCACCCGGAAAAAAACCCGCCCCAGCGCCGCTTTGTCCACCACAAATCTCACATGCGGTCGTTTGAGATCGAATCCCGGCGGTCTAGGTGAGAGGCGAGGGGTCTGACCTCTCGGCCACGGCGCGGCAACTGGCCCATACAAACAAAGTAACTTCAGTCACATAGTAACCAAATTTGACTACAGTTTTATTCTAGGGTACTCCGTTATTTCGGTTCTACTTACAAGGAAGCAACTAATAAGACTATTTCTGCTAATTGTTTCTCGATTAGCATGAGGTATTTAGAAGTATAAGCGTTTTAACAATAATTTGTTGCAGAGATGTAGAGAAAGACATGTGAATAGAACACATCAGATATTTAGATGTATATATTCTCCCTTCAGGCATAGGCCGCAAGGAACACGGGAGATAAACTGATGATACGCTTAAATAAAGTTTTTTTTATCTACCAGCTGATTCTGCAGATATCTGTGATATTTTGTGCATAAGTTATCTCACGTCAGTAAGCAACATCCGCAAAGTTTCCACGGGAAATTTACATCACATTTAGGAAACGTTCTCTGGGAGAGCAAATCCAATTTTGAGTGCTACTCACGCACCATATCCCTGTGGAAGCGAAACATGTGCCAGAGGGGAGGGAGAAAAAAAAAAAAGAATAGTGAAAAGGTATATGAGGCAGAAGTGTACTGGATGAATAATAATGAATGCAGGGCGAGATCAGATATGAACTGCATATAAAGTACTAAATATACGTTTCTAAACACCTTCTTAGTCTTCTTTTTTTCCAGCGGAAAAAACAAAATAAAATCTAATGTGTTTCATGTACATGACTTTCTCTTCCTTTTCTGCTCCAAACTGTTATCGGCATCAAGTGAATCATGTAGAGCATCCAAAATGCTGGCAACAGTTACAGTGGGTAAACGAATTTTAGCAAAATATACAGGGTGGACCATAATTAACTTAAGATGTAGAATAACTCCAAACTTGGTATTTAAGTTTAGTATATTCCAGGGATGCGACACGAAGATTTTGAGAAAAATCCCCCCACCCCAAACTACCCTTTACATGTAACTTTTTTCGAAAATGTCGATTTTCTTAAAAATGGCTCTAATTATTTTGATTAAAATATCGTATATTTAAGATATTTACCTGACAAATAAAATGTATATCTTGAATTTTCTGGGAATAGCTTCTGAAGACCTGTTCATTCTGGATGAATTTTGCTTAATTTGACTTAACTAGTAAACCGTAAGAGATAGACAAAAACTTACTATACAAAAACTTTAGGTCTTGTTAAAATACACAAGTTATGGCCTATGCATTTTTTCGTGGAACTTACCGTTTTAGAGGTATTCATTGTTATTAGTTTCAGTTGTGAAGTACTTATAGTGTCCGTTTTTCTTTTGTTCTACTCCTGGCCAAGAAAAGAAGCGATTTTTAATGACAATCGCATAACAACAGCTTTTATAACATTAGCCTATTGCTTTAGCCTAATGTATTCCCTTATTTTCTTCCTACTTATACGGAACTAAATAATAAGAACATTGTGCAGAAAGAAGAATTATCTTATGTATGAAGTTTGTAGAACAGCTAGAGAAAGTCATGTGAGTGTAACACATCAGATTTTTTTAAATGGGAACTAACATTTTTACTTTCTCCATACGCATTATGTACATAGTGTATAGAGAAAGTATTGCACTCTACCCAAAAATTCGATACCGAGATTTCACCGGAAATATATGTTTTAGGGTCCCCAATATCCAAAAAAAGCATTTTCACAAAAAGGTCCGTGTGCGTGTGTGTGTGTGTGTGTGTCCGTGTGTCTGTGAACACGATAACTCAAAAACGAAAAGTCGGTAAAATACCAAACTTGGTATTTAAGTTTAGTATCTTCCGGGGATGCGACACGAAGATTTTGAGAAAAATCCCCCACCCCCAACTACCCTTTACATGGAACTTTTTTCGAAAATTTTGATTTTCTCAAAAATAACTAACGATTTTGATCAAAATTTTGTATATCAAACATATTTATCTGACAAATAAAATGTATATCTTGAATTTTCTGGGAATAGCCTCTGAAGTGTAGTTTATTCTGGATGAATTTTACTAAATTTTGAATAACTGCTAAACCGTAAGAGATGGACAAAAACTTACTCACAAAAAATGCAGAACACATTAAAACACACAATTTATGTTATATACATTTTTTTCGTGGAGTTCGTCGTTTTTGTGACATTCCTTATTTTTGGTTTCTGCTATGAAAAATGTATACCTTTCTCATATTTTAACTTGTCAACTCCTATCCATATAGACAAAGGAACTTCATTGACATAGCAACCAGCTTTTGACTATCACTTTAACCTACGGTTTCCCTTATTTCGCTCCTACTTACAAGGAAGCGGGTAATTAGACTATTTCTACTATTTTTTTCTGATTAGCATAAAGTAAATAGAAGTATAAGCTTTTTAAGAATTATTTGTTGCAGGGATATGGAGAAAGTCATGTGAATGGTGCACATCAGATTTTTTTATTTAGTTTCCTAAATGGGTCTAACACTTTTAATTAAAGTATAGTACACCAAAGATATTTATATGAAAAATAAAATCTGCATTTTGAATTTTCTGTGAATTGCCTCTCAAGAGCTCTTTATTCTGGCTAGTTTGTTTTTTTCGTTTTTTGAACTTTGCATAACTTGTAAACCTTAAGAGCCAGACTAGCATTTACTTCACAAAAATGTAGATATCCTTAAAACACACAATTTATGCCATATGCTTTTATCGTGCATTTGGCCGTTTTAGACGTATTCTTTGTTATTGGTGACAGTTTTAAAATACCTAAAGCTTTTCTCATACGGGAACCTGTCAACACCTGGCCACGCAAAGAAGCAGATTTCAATATCACAGCAACCACATTTTAAAACATCTTGCTGTAGATTTAGCCTAGTGTATTCCCTTATTTTCCTTCTACTTATAAAGGAACTAAGTAATAAGAAAATATCTACTAGTGTTTATGTCAATTAGCATGAAGTAGATACAAGAATAATCTTATTAGCAATTAGTTTGTTACAGGGTTGTAGATCAAGCAGATTTTATTTTACTCTGAATATATACACACGTATTTTCTTTATTTGTAATCTTATTATATTCCATACTTCGTCTTTGTGGTAACTGTTGATTGGGGAAGGAATTAGGAAATAAATTGCTTCTATCTCTAGCTGGCTTACAAAACAATAATTAATGGGATACATAAACTTCTCAGCTCGTAATTGCGGTTAGGTAAGACCTGTATTTTTTTCATCACAATTTTCAGCGCTTTCTCCTAAATTCCCTTATCACTTATTCTCTTTCTGAGAAGATTTACACTTAAAATTCGCATTTTGTGGCTTACAGTGTTCCCTAGAAAGTAATCCAAGGGGCTTAAATCTTCTATGCAGGGTGGCTATAAGTTATACCATATAAGGTTCGAGTAATTAGCGCGGAAATGCAGATAAAGTATCGCCCATTGTAGCGCAACAAACAAAAGCACCTCGACCAAAGAGCAATTAAAGGAAGTGAGAATTAAAGCCTATAATGTGGTATAAAATTCCTATGGATTCCAGAAGAATTTGAGATTCTTTGCTTCAATAGATCCGTCTATATTGTTTACTTTCTCTACACGTACTATGTGCATAGTTTATTGAGGAAGTATTGTATGCTACCCAAAAATTCGGTACCAAGATTTCACCGGAAATATATGTTTTAGGACCCCCTGAATCCAAAATCAAAATCTGATGTGTTACACACACATGACTTTCTCTAGCTGTACACAAACTTCTTACATAAGGTTATTCTTCTTTCTGCCCCTTGCTAATCGAGGTACTGATTAGCACATGTTCTTATTACTTAGTTCCGTATAAGTAGGGAGAAAATAAGGGAATATACTAGGCTAAACCAATAGTCAAATGTTTTAAAAGCTGTCGTTAGGCGATTGTCATTACAAATCGCTTTTTTTTTTTTTTTTTTTTTTTTTGTCCAGGAGTAGAACAAAAGAAAAACGGACACCCCCGTCTGAGAAAAGTATAAGTACTTCACAACTGAAACTAATAACAATGAATACATCGAAAACGGTAAGGTCCACGAGAAAAATGTATATGACATAACTTGTGTATTTTAAAAAAACCAACATTTTTTGAAACGTAAGTTTTTGTCTATCTCTTACGGTTTACTAGTTATGCCAAATTAAGCAAAACTCATCCAGAATAAACAGGTCTTCAGAAGCTATTCCCAGAAAATTCAAGATATAAATTTTATTTGTCAGGTAAATATCTTTAATATACGATATTTTAATCAAAATCGTTAGAGCCATTTTTAAGAAAATCAAAATTTCCGAAAAAAGTTTCATGTAAAGGGTAATTTGGGGTGGGGGGATTTTTCTCAAAATCTTTGAGTCGCATCCCTGGAATATATTAAACTTAAATACCAAGTTTGGTATTTTAGCTACTATTCGTTTTTGAGTTATCGTGTTCACAGACACACGGACACACACACACGGACCTTTTTGTGAAAATGCTTTTTTTAGATAAAGGGGACCCTAAAACATATATTTCCAGTAAAATCTCGGTATCTAATTTTTTGGTGGACCTTCTCTATACACTATGTACATAAGAAGTAAAAAGGTCAGTGTGTGTATGTGTGTGTGTGTGTGTGTGTGTGTGTGTGTGTGTGTCTGTGGATAGCATAGCTCAAAAACGAAAACACCGTTAAATACCAAACTTGGTATTTAAGTTTTGTGTCTTCTAGGATGCGACTCGAAGATTTTTCAAGAAAATCCTCCCACTCCAACTACCCTTTACATGGAACAGTTTTCGAAAATGTTGAGTTTCTCAAGAATGGCTTTAACAGTTTTTATTAAAGCACCACATATTAAAGCAATTTCCATCACAAATAAGACATATATCTTGAATTTTCAGGGAATAACTTCTGAAGACCTGTTTATCCTGGATGAATTTGGTTGATAACTGGTAAAGCGTAAGAGATAGATAAAGACCACACAAAAAATGCATAACTCATTAAAATATACAATTTACGTCATATACTTTTTCCGTGGAGTTCACCATTTTCGAGGTATTCTTTTTACTTTCTCCATACGCACTATCTACATAGTGTATAGAGAAAGTATTGCACTCCACCAAAAATTCGATACCGAGATTTCACCGGAAATATATGTTTTAGGGTCCCCAATATCCAAAAAAAGCATTTTCACAAAAAGGTCTGTGTGTGTATGTGTGTGTGTGTGTGTGTGTGTGTCCGTGTGTCCGTGTGTCTGTGTCTGTCCATGTGTCTGTGAACACGATAACTCAAAAACGAAAAGTCGGTAAAATACCAAACTTGGTATTTAAGTTTAGTATATTCCAGGGATGGGGCACGAAGATTTTGAGAAAAATCCCCCTATCCCCAACTACCCTTTACATGGAACTTTTTTAAAAAATTTTGATTTTCTCAAAAATTGCTCTAACGATTTTGAAGTTTAGTATCTTCCAGGGATGGGGCACGAAGATTTTGAGAAAAATCCCCCCATCCCCAACTACCCTTTACATGAAACTTTTTTCGAAAAATTTTGATTTTCTCAAAAATTGCTCTAACGATTTTGATTAAAATTTCGTATAATAAAGGTATTTACCTGACAAATAAAATGTATATTTTCTGGGAATAGTCTCTGAACAGTAGTTTATTCTGGATGAATTTTACTGAATTTTGAATAACTGCTAAACCGTAAGAGATGGACAAAAACTTACTACACCAAAATGTAGAGCACGTTAAAACGCACAATTTATGTTTTATACATTTTTTTCGTGAGTTCGTCGTTTTTGAGACATTCCTTATTTTTGGTTTCTGCTATGAAAAACTTGTACTTTTCTCATATAGGAACTTGTCAACTCCTATCCATATAAACAAAGGAACTTCATTGGCATAGAAACCAGCTTTTGACTACCATTTTAACTTATGGTAGTCCCTTATTTCACTTCTACTTACAAGGAAGTAAGTAATAAGACTATTTCTGCTCATTTTTTCTGATTAGCATAAAGTAAATAGAAGTATAAGCTTTTTAGGAATAATTTGTTTCAGGGATATAGAGAAAGTCATGTGAATGATACACATCAGATTTTTTTGGGTACAGGGGACTCTAAAACATATATTGCCGGTGAAATCTCGGTATCGAATTTTTGGTGGAGTGCAATACCTTCTCTATATACTATGTACATAGTACGTATAGAGAAAGTAAAAAAAAAGTTTCCTGTAACATTTTTAAAATGGCATTTATTGAGTTTTGTTAAAACGGTCCTCAATTGAAGGTAGAGGGCGCAGGGAGGTTAACATCTTCACCAATTTGGGGGCATGGTATAGTTCAGTGAGGATATAACCTGTGTGCTACCCATTGGAGAAGCCCCGATAGACATTCATGGCATTTAAGTTTTATTAGTTTCCAGAGGTGCAACACGAAGATTTTGAAAAAAAAAAAAAAAAAAAAAAAAAAATAACCTCACCTTAAATTACCCTTTACATGGAAAAAATTTAGATTTTTTTTTTATTTTCTCAAAAAGGCTCTAACGAATTTGATTATATTACCGTATATATAAAATATTTACATGGAAAACAAACTGTATATTTTGAATTTTCTCAGAATAGCCTCTAAAGATCTCTTTATTCCTGATGAACTTTGCTGAATTTTGTATAACTAGTAAACCCTAAGAGAGAGAAAGAACTTGCAACCCCCCCCAAAATGAAGATCTCGTTAAAACACAAAAAAAAAAGGAATGTTCTATACTTTTTTTTTTTTTTTTTTTTTTTTGCACAGTGGATCATTTCTGAGATATTCCATGTTATTTGTTTCAGATATAAAGTACTAACACCGACTTTTGAAAATTCCTGGCTATGCATAGAAACGAATTTTAACCACAAGGCAACCATCTTTTAAAAGTTTTGACTATCGTTTTAGCCCAGTGTATTCTCTTATTTACCTTCTGCTTACAAGGAAACAAGTAATTAACATAATTTCTGCTAATGTTTATCTCCATTTCATAAAGTAGATAGAAAAAAATCTGATGTGTTACACTCACATGACTTTCTCTAGCTGAATACAAACTTCATACATAAGATTCTTCTTCTTTTTTCTGCACCTTGCTAATCGTGGTACTCATTAGCACAATGTTCTTATTATTTAGTTCCGTATAAGTAGGAAGAAAATATGGGAATACACTAGGCTAAACCAATAGTCAAATGTTTTAAAAGCTGTCGTTATGCGATTGTCATTACAAATCGCTTCTTTTCTTGGCCAGGAGTAGAACAAAAGAAAAACGGACACTCCCGTCTGAGAAAAGTATAAGTACTTCACAACTGAAACTAATACCAATGAATACCCCGAAAATGGTAAGTTCCACGAGAAAAATGTACATGACTTAACTTGTGTATGTTAACAAGACCTAAAGGTTTTGTATAGTAAGTTTTTGTGTATCTCTTACGGTTTACTAGTTATGCAAAATTAAGCAAAATCCATCCAGAATAAACAGGTCTTCAGAAGCTATTCCCAGAAAATTCAAAATAAACATTTTATTTGTCAGGTAAATATCTTTAGTATACGATATTTTATTCAAAATCGTTAGTCATTTTTTAGTTGTTGAGTTATGGTGTTCACAGACACACTGACACACGGAGACACTCACACACACACACCCACGACCTTTTTCTGAAAATGTTTTTTTTTTTTTTGCATACAGGGGGTCCTAAAACATGTATTTCCGGTGAAATCTCAATATCGAATTTTTGGGTGCAATACAATAATTCTCTATTCCTACGTACATTGTACATATGGGGCTAGAGAAAGTAATAAGTTGTTTAATAATAATTTGCTACAGCGATTTAGAGAAAGTCGTGTGAATGGAACACATCAGCTTTTTAACAATTTGTTGCAGAGATGTAGAGAAAGTCGTGTGAATGGAACACAGCAGATTTTTTAACGGGGAATGCAAAGCTTGCAGCACCTGCGTCGAAGTGACGAGAGAAAATAATATTGTAGAAATGTCGTGAGAGAAGCTACTTAAATACTTTATTATAATCAGTCTTGGAAGCTATAAAGGGCTTTTAGATACCCCATCTTAGTACTTCTTTGAGGATGTTTTCATCGAAATTAAGTGAGAGCTTGAAATCTTATAATCCTATTTATTTATCTACTTATTTATTAAACACAATGTGTAGTAAGTATAAAGTGAATTTATTAATATTCCCCTTTGCATGGTGAAAAAGCTGATGTGTTCCATTCACATGACTTTCTCTATACATCTCTAAATTATTATTGTTAATAAGCTTATCTTTTATTTATTTCATGCTAATCGAGAAAAATTAGCAGAAATAGTCTTATTTCTTGCTTTATTGTAAGTAGAAGCGAAATAAGGGAATACCATAGGCTAAAGTGAAAGCCAAAAGCTGGTTGCTATGTGACTGATGTTCCTTTGTTTGTATGGACAGGAGTTGACAAATTCCTGTATGAGAAAGTTTTTCAAAGCTGAAACCAAGAAAAAGGAATATCTCAAAAACGATCAACTCCACGAAAAAAATTTATATAACATAAATTGTATGTTTTAACGTGTTCTATAATTTTTGTGTGTTAAGTTTTTGTCCATCTCTTACGGTTTAGTAGTTATGAAAAATGCATCCAGAATAAAGTAGTCTTCAGAGGCTATTCCCAGAAAATTCAAAATATCCATTTTATTTATCAGGTAAATAGTTTTAATATACGATATTTTAATTTAAATCGTTAGAGCCATTTTTTTAGAAAATCAAAATTTTCGAAAAAAGTTCCATGTAAAGGGTAGTTTGGGGTGGGGGGATTTTTCTCAAAATCTTCGTGACACATCCCTGGAAGATGTTTGGCATTTTACCGATTTTTCGTTTTTAGTTATCGTGTTCACAGACACACGGACACACACACATATACACACGGACGTTTTTCTGAAAATACTTTTTTTTTGCATACAGGGGACCCTAAAACATATATTTCCGGTGAAATCTCGGTATCGAATTTTTTGGTGGAGTGCAATACATTCTTTATACACTATGTACATAGTGAGTATAGAGAAAGTAAAAATTGGTAAAGTTCTTTCACTGCACTCGAATAGGTGATATTGTGTGTAGACTTAGTTGCTGTCGTTCTCTGGGAGCAACATGTTAGTCTCTGGTTCCCAAGGTCACGGGTTCAAACCCGGTGGAGGGCGATGGAATTTTTTTTTCGGGCGTAAAATCCTTCGGTGGTTTCCTTCGGAAGGGAAGCAAAGCCGTTTGTCCTTTGTTCTAGATTTACGTCTCGTAAAAGAGCTTCAATCCTGATAAAGAGCAAAATGGAGCGGTCAATCACGCCTAATACAGAATGGGACGCAAAAACCCACAGCAGATAAAGAGCGTCCATAAATAAAATTCAGTTCAATTTAGGATGAGTTGCAGGGTTTGCAGCTCCCTTACTAATAGCATCTTGGGGACCGATAGCTGGACACATGCGAATACCAATTGCATACCTACCGAGTAGAGACCGACCTGCATTGGCGACTGCACGCTCCGCATGTAAACAACCTGTAGTAACGCGTTGAGGAACGTGTATCGAAGAGCTAAGACTCTATGCTGTATATTACAATACTGCTTTACAGGTAATTAATGATTTTGATGACAGTGATTCTCTTCATTCAAGTTTTAAAATCCCTTGCCATGAAGATTTGCAATTCATACAGAAGAACTTTGCAGATATATCTACGACAATAACACATATTTGGAAACATCGAACACTGAAATGCCTCGAGCCCTGAAAGCTGTCGATGAACTTAAGTAAGCAATTAATAAGAAACCCGTGAACGTGTTTTAGACCGTATAAGACAAGTGTTTGTAAAAAATGTCGAATTTTCAAAAGTCCGTGAAATACGAGATGTGCTACGAGGTGTTGCTACGGAAATAATTGCTAAACGTCGACTATTTTACCCAATAGTCGACGATGTGTCCTATTTCCATGTGGAGCGAAGTTTTTCACAATATAAAGTCTGTTTACGTGCCAATCGGAGACGACTCACATTTGAGACGTTACGAACGTATGTTGTGCTTTGTAATCTATGTATCTTGAGAGAAAATGAACCGGATAACGATGCTGATGACTTGTTACACAACAGTATTTGAATGTATGTAAATATTAAAATTGTTAGTTCCCATAAATCAGTGGTATCTATGTTTACCACCCACCCAACCTCATCGCCTTCCACTGCTAGTGAAAACATGACAGTCTACTTGGGAACCACTGCCCCATTTTCCTAATATTAGAACCATTACGTACACACTACATTAATATTAACTTATCACAACTATATACCATTCTGTGCTAACTTCGATTTTGTCCCGCTATTGGTCCCCAAGATGCTATCCCTACTTATCAGTTTGCATTAGTAGATTTACCAACACTTTCAAATATTTCATCATGATGAAACTTTGTTCTCTTTTACGTAAAACTTAGTCAAATTATTTGTAGTAGAGATCCTTGATAATTATTAATAATTTTAAATACTGCAATTAGAGTTATTATATATGATGCGGCCAAAATTATAATTATATTAATAGGTTGATTATATGTTCATCATCTTTTCTTCTATCGTTAGATTTTTAAAGGAAATGGAAAGAAAACGAAAGTTGGAAAGTACATTTTTTGAACAAATAATATAGTATTTGATTAATACAATGTTGAAATGGTTTTGCTTTCAAATATAAAGCAGTGCGAGAAATGGAAATTCACGCTTTAGTTGATTTGCACATTACGTGTTCACCAATATACCTCGGGACAAACAATATTACAGTGTTTTAGATTGGAAACCGATAGCACTTCATTAAAACACGCAGAACAATATTTGTTTCATATTAAGACCCACTTGAGTATTTCACAATTGTATAGCACTGGACAACTAGTTCATTTAATGAAACAAACTCTCAAAGGTTTCCGAAACGAATTCCCAGAAAAGCAGAACACAATATTTATTGGTTTTGTTATGAACTTTGTGTACAGGGTTACTACAAAAGAATTAGACAACTTCAACTGCCTGTAAAACAAAAACTATTAGAGACAGCAACTTAATTATTTTGAAGGTATGTTGAGAAACTCTCAAAGTTTTGTTTGTTACTATTGGTAACGCTGTAGTGTTTTGTTTGTTGCAGAAGCTGAAATTGCGGAAAATCCTGTGGAAAAGGCATATTGCGTGTTGGAATTTGCTAGAACGCAATCAGCAACTGTTGTCCAACGACATTTTAGAACACGTTACCACAAAACGCCACCGACTAGACAGTCAATCTACGACTGGTATAGAAAATTCGAGACAGCGGGATGTTTGTGCAAGGGGAAGAGCTCGGGAAGACCAAGAGTTTCGGAAGAAAACGTTGAACGTGTTCGTTCTGCCTACATAAGAAGCCCACAGAAATCGACATCTAGGGCAAGCATGCAATTACAAATTCCACAGCAAACTGTATGGAAAATCTTGCGGAAGCGACTGCACATGATGCCTTGCAGATTACAGATGTTGCAGTTTCTGAGTGAAGAAGATAAGGTCATACGGCGTGACTTTTGCATCGACATGTTGCGACATGATGAAGACGATGCTGGTTTTTGTGAGCGCATCATTTCATTTTTGTGGTAACGTGTTCTAAAATGTCGTTGAACAACAGTTGCGTTCTAGCAAATTCCAACACGCAATATGCCTTTTCCACAGGATTTTCCGCCATTTCAGCTTCTGCAACAACAAACAAAACACTACAGTGTAACCAATAGTAACAAACGAAACTTTGAGAGTTTCTCAATATACCTCCAAAATAATTAGGTTGCTATCTCTAATAGTTTTTGTTTTACAGTTAGTTGAAGTTGTCTATTTCTTTTGTAGTAACCCTGTATATTCTCTCGATATACACGGATGAGAAAAATTAGATATACCGTAATGAAATGTGCAGCATATAGGCATATAACAAGAAAACTATCACTATATTCATATTGAAAATACCTCATTTTCCTGTATCATCTGTGAGGTATTAGAAACCCAGGCTCCAAAATATATAAGCTGTAATTTTTAACTTGATGTACCCGAGATCGAAGTTGGAAAATACCGGTTTGAAGCAGATGGGCATCCCACTCCTGTAGGCCGAAGTTCCGGATGCGCGGAGACCACCGTCCTGTTTAGCGTCTTCCAGTTACGAAATGACTGCTGATTAAAAAACACAAGCTAATTTGGTTCCATGCGTAACAAATAATCGTGTCATGCGTAAATGTCATCACTACGTTGACATCATTGTCATTAACCGAGATAAATCTGAAGTACAGCTTGTAGATCCTAGAGTGCGATTTGAGACCGTTATTGCTTTACCTCAAGAAATAGATAAAGAGAAGAAAACAATGTATGAACCTACAATAAACTGTTTTAACAATTTCAGTATCGGGCCTTTCTACTTTCTCTGTGTATGTACATAGTGTATAAAGAAGGTATTGTAATACAGCCAAAATTCGATACCGAGATTTCACCGGAAATACATGTTTTGGGTTCCCTGAATAAAAAAAAAGCATTTTTAGAAAAATGTCCGTGTATGTGTCTGTGAGCAGCATAGCTCAAAAACGAAAATACCGTCAAACACCAAACCTGGTATTTAAGTTCAGTATCTTCCAAGGATGCGACACAAAGATTTCCAAGAAAATCTCCCCTCCCCAAACTAATTTTTACATGGAACTTTTTATGAAAAGTTTGATTTTCTTAAAAATGGCTAACGATTTTGATTAAAATATCACATATAAAAGATATTTACTTGACAAATAAAATGTGTTTCTTGAATTTTCTGGGAATAGCCTCTGAAGACTACTTTATTCTTGGTCAATTTTAAGGAATTTTGCATAACTGCTAAACTGTACCACCCAAAAATGTAGGGCACTTTAAAGCACACATTTTATGTCATATACTTTTTTTTCGTGATATTGATCGTTTTTGAAATATTCCTTGTTTCATGTTTCAGCTTTAAAAAACTTATACCTATCTCATACAGAAATTTGTCAAATCCTGTCCATAGAAATAAAGGAACCTCAGTCACTTAGCAACCAGCTTTTGAATATCACTTTAACCTATGGTACTTCTTTATTTCGTTTCTACTTACAAGAAAGTATGTAATAAGACTATTTCTGCTAATTTTTTCTCGATTAGCATGAAGTAAATAGAAGCTTGGGCTGTTTAACAATACTTTGGTGCAGAGATATAGAGAAAGTCATGTGAATGCAACACATCAGATTTTTTGAGGTGTAGAGGATTCATTCCTAAGAGCTTTTTTTTCAGATACAAATTATAAAAGGAATTACATGATCACATTTGATTGCCTCCGTGGTCGAGTTGTCAGCGAGCTGACTTCTTACCCGGGGTTCCCAGGTTTGATTCCCGGCTGGGGCAGGAATGTTTTTTTAACCAGAATTATTGGCTATCCCCACACAGTCTGGAAGTATGAATCAGAGTGAATGTGCGCGTGTTTAACGATACAAAATGATAAACCTAATGTTCTAAACCTATAATAATATAAGGGTTGTTTCACAAGTCAAAGCCCCCGGTATGATTATTGAAGTTAAAGCAGGCTATACACATGAAAAAATCTAATTTGTTCCAGTCACATGACTTTCTCTACATCTCTGCAACAAATTATTCTATTTACTTCATCTAATCGAGAAAAAATTAGCAGAAATAGTCTTATTACTTCCTTCCTTGTAAGTAGAAGCGAAATAAGGGGGTACCATTGGTTAAAGTGATATGTGACTGATGTTCCTTTGTTTGTATGGACACGAGTTCACAAAGTCCTGTATGAGAAAAGAATACGTTTTTTATAGCTGAAACCAAAAACAAGGAATATCTCAAAAACAATCCACTACACAAAAAAACTAAATATAACATATATTGTGTGCTTTAAGGTGCTCTACATTTGTTGTGTGATAAGTTTTTTTCTATCTTTTACGGTTTAAGAGTTATGCAAAATCCCGTAAAATTGACCCAGAATAAAGTAGTCTTCAGAGGCTATTCCCAGAAAATTCAAAATATATATTTTATTTGTCAGGTAAATATCTTTAGTATACGATATTTTAATCAAAATCGTTAGAGCCATGGTTTAGAAAATCAAAATTTTCGATTTTTTTTCATTTAAAGGGTAGTTTGGGGTGGGGGTATTTTTCTCAAAATCTTCGTGTCGCATCCCTGGAAGATACTAAACTTAAATACCAAGTTTGGTATTTTACCGGCTTTTCGTTTTTGAGTTATCGTGTTCACGGGCACACGGACCTTTTTCTGAAAACACTTTTTTTGGATACAGGGGACCCTAAAACATATATTTCCGGTGAAATCTAGGTATCGAATTTTTGGGTGGAGTGCAATACCTTCTCTATACTATGTACATACTACGTATAGGGAAAATAAAAAAAAGGATCATATTCTTTTTCCAATAATTACTGTGGCAATTAAAATTCACTTGTATATCTTACAATGAAAACAAAATAAGTTTGCGTCTATATGTATATGAGTTGCCCTTCGTGGTGTAGTATAGTCCAAAACGTGCATGCTGGTGTAAACCTCGCGGAGGGTGATGGATTCTTTTCGGACGCAAAAATCCTTAGTGTGGCTACCTTCGAAAGGTAAGTAAAGCCGGTGGTCTCGTGTAATGTTTATTTGCATGTAAAAGAACCCTAGACCTGATAAGTAGAATGTTTTTATTCAAAATTCGGCCATTTTCGCGTCCATAAGTCGTGATTTCGTCCTACAGTGGCATCTGTGTGCGACGAACCGATCTGTCGTTACCATGGCGCATAGTGGCGAACTCACGGACTAGAAATTCAAATCCGAACAAGGAAACATCCTAAAGATACCCTTTGCACCACTTAGGAGCTGCAGGAAATTAACTAAACTTAACTATGTGTATACTATATTGAATATAAATATGAATTTGTTATATTCGATTTTAAAATACTATGCTGCATATGTTAACTTGTAATAGCAAATGCAACTTTCCAATGAGGTTTTATTATTTCATATTTCATCAAGAGACTTTCGTTTTCAATTTCTAACAGACAGTAAAAGTTGATAACATGTATCTATTTTTACTTTCTCTACACGTACTATGTACATAGTGTATAGAGAACGTATTGTAATGCACCCAAATATTCGATACCGAGATTTCACCGGAAATACATGTTTTGGGCCCCTCTGAATCCAAAAAAAGCATTTTTAGAAAAATGTCCCTCTGCGTGTGCGTGTGTGTGTGCATGTGTGTGTGCGTGTGTGTGGGCAGCATAGGTCAAAAACGAAAAGACCGTTAAATACCAAACTTCATATTGAAGTTCGGTATCTTCCAAGGAAGCGACACAAAGATTTTCAAGAAAATCCCCCTACCCCCAACTACCCATTACATGGAACTTTTTTTCGAAAATTTTGATTTTCTTAAAAATGGCTGTAACGATTTTGATTAAAATACCATATATTAAAACTATATCCATCACAAATCATATGTATATCTTGATTTTTTTTGGGAATAGCTTCTGAAGACCTGTTTATTTTGGATGAATTTTGCATAACTAGTAAACCGCAAAAGATAGACAAAAATTTACTACATAAAAAATATAGATCTCGTTAAAATACACAATTTATGTCATATACATTTTTTCGTGGAGTTTTCCGTTTTCAATTTTCCTTGTTATTAGTTTCAATTGTTAACTACCTTACTTTTATCAGACAGGAAATATTCGTGTTTCTTTTGTTCTACTCCTGGTCAAGTAAAGAAGCGATTTGCAATGACAAGCGCAAAACGAGAGCT
Source organism: Hymenopus coronatus (assembly GCA_030762935.1). NCBI lineage: Eukaryota > Metazoa > Arthropoda > Insecta > Mantodea > Hymenopodidae > Hymenopus > Hymenopus coronatus. The sequence continues at coordinate 20,657,142 of CM060891.1, forward strand.
TTTAAAACATATGACTATCACTTTAGTGCATTCCTTTAACTTTCATCATCTTTTTTTGTTGCTGTTTCATTTGTATTGCCCCCTTTAACTTCAATGGTCATATCGGGGGCTTTGACTTGTGAAACAACTCGTATTACTGTAGGTTAGAACATTAGGTTAAACAATTTTATATTACTGAACACACGTACATTCACTCTCACATTTATACTTCCAGACTCTGTGGGGGATAGGGAATAAATCTGGTTAAAGAAAAATTCCCTGCCCCAGCCGGGAATCGAACCCGGGGCCTCCAGGTGAGAAGTCAGCTCGCTGACCACTCGACCACGGAGGCAATCTCCATCTTCTTATAAGTAATAATGCTAAAGTTTATCTCGATTAGCATTGTGTGGAAAGCAGAATAATTTTCTGTAAGAAGCTTGTTTGTAGAACAGCTAGACAAAGTCATGTGAGTGTAGCACGTCAGATTTTTATCAGTTGTATTAATGTTCCAACCCTCATATTTACTTACAGATAAGTTTTCCGGTGTTAAACCATCCATAAAGTATTACACTTGTCCAAACAAGAGATGGCAGCACTAATCTTAGATCATTTTTACACACATGCCTGCAATTGTATCTTAAAATTCCAAATAGATGGCACCGTGGCAGAGAGGTTAGGCGGCTCGTCTCTCACCAAGGGGCCTGCATTTAATCCCATGACATTTGCGATGGCCAAACCGGCGACTGAGCGGGTTTACTTCGGATTCTCCACACCATTCATTCCACCATATGTCCGATCATCGCCCTTCGTAGCAATAATTTCACCTTTATTTCAAATAACTTCTCGTACCGGCCGAATCCTCCTTCCGGATTCTTCGTTGTATGAATGAATGAATAAGTGTATTTATGGAATAACAATATGCATTCATCAATCTTTATCAATCGCACGAATCTACGTGCTTTTACAATAAACAAAATAGTATATTAAAAAACAAAAAACAAAAATATTTTGCTTCTATTTACTTCATGCTAATCGAGAAAAAATTAGCAGAAATAGTCTTATTACTAGCTTCCTTGTAAGCACAGGCGAAATAAGGGAGTACCATAGGTTAAAGTGATAGTCAAAAGCTGATCGCTGTGTGACTGATGTTCCTTTGTTTGTATGGACACGAGTTGGCAAATTCCTGTATGAGAAAAGTATAAGTTTTTCAAAGCTGAAATCAAAAACAAGGAATATCTAAAAAAAAAAAAAAAAAAAAAAAAAAAAAAAGATCAACTCTACGAAAAAAAATATATGTATATAACATAAATTATGTGTTTTCACGTGCTCTACAGTTTTCCTGTGGTAAGTTTTTGTCCATCTCTTACGGTTTAGCAGTTATGCAAAATTCCGTAAAATTTTCCAGAATAAAGTAGTCTTCAGAGGTTATTCCCAGAAAATTCAAGATATACATTTTATTTGTCAGGTAAATATCATTAATATACGATATTTTAATCAAAATCGTTAGTCATTTTTGAAAAAATCAAAACATTTTCGAAAAAAGTTCCATGTAAAGGGCAATTGGCGATGGGGGAATTTTCTTGGAAATCTTGGAAATCATCCTTGGAAGATACCAAACCTAAATACCAAGGTTGGTTTTAACGGACTTTTCGTTTTTGAGCTATGCTGCCCACAGGCACACTCACACACACACACACACACACACACACACACATACGCAGACACACACGGACATTTTTCTAAAAATGATTCTTTTATTCAGGAGGTCTCAAAACCTGCATTTCCGGTGAAATCTCGGTATCGAATTTTTGGGTGCATTATAATACCTTCTCTATACACTATGTACATAGTACGTGTAGAGAAACTAATTAAAAGAGTAAACTCGGAAATAAAAGGGCAGAGTTATTCAAATATATGAACTTAAATTTACAGCAGAATAAACCTTTTCAGACACATTAATGTACCCTATTATAGCAAACAAAAGAATTGAAGAGAAATAAATGCACAATCTAACATCAGAACATAACAATGACCGAAAAGTAGGACAAAATATATGTATGTAAAACATTATAATTACTTTTGTTTAATCCTGCTTATCACCTCTCACTTCTTCCCTATTATTAGCCTTCTCAGATTTCAGTTGTCTTGCCTTATGTAGAAATTTACCTAGCCCGTCCGCGTCTTCCGTGCCTGCCAGTAGCGTCCAACATGCTTCTAACTCTACATTCGCGGTGGTAAAGGATCCCTCCATTACTCAGTACCCCTACATCTTGCCAAGACTCCACGACTCATCTTCCACCTCAAAAATGGGGCAGATTCTCATAACATTCTCGTCAGTAACTTTTCTCATCCCTCATGCTCCTAGTCTAATCCACACGAGCCCCTCCATATGAATTTGGTGTGTTTTGATGTATTGCTCCATACCCCACTCCGATTTTAGCCCAGACTCTACTTCCACTGAAACCTTCTCCGTGAATTACGTAATTATTTGCTGTCTGTCAATATCACAAAGGCAGTTCTTATTTTCTCTCCAAATACTCCGTTTGTTTGCCTGCCCCGCCTTCCAAATGTATCCATCCTAGTAGTTTCCAAACCTTTCTTTTGACAAAGGCACCTAAGTTTAAGTCTTTCATAAGGAGCGAGTAAGCCGTCTAAGTTAAATTGTTAAATCTCCAATTATTTAAAACCTAAATTCAAGGCTGAGTTGTCTTTAACGTTGTCGGTATTGTACATACATAATTGTCCAATTTTCTAGCATGCTGAAGTTTAAGATAAGTAAAGTATAAAATAATCAAGAGTATTTATTTCTTGTTTGTTTCAGACCATCGTCATGTACCCTAGACCCAGTATTTACACCTGCACGGCAAGGGTATGGCTGCGAGAAATAGGCTTCTCTTTGACATATGGCGCCCTCATGCTCAAGACCTGGAGGTAAGAAATATTTCTATTGCATCATGCATATTAAGTTATACAATATTGAGGATCCCAGATATTCACATATTACACCACTAGATTTCTACATTCGCCTTCCTTATCCATTCACTTTTACTTTCTCTACACGTACTATGTACATAGTGTATAGAGAAGATATTGCATTCCACCCAAAAATTTGATACCGAGATTTCACCGGAAATACACGTTTTAGGGTTCCCTGTATCCAAAAAAATATTTTCAGAAAGGGTCCGCGTGAGTGCTAAACCGTAAGTGATGGACAAAAACGTACGTAGAGCACGATAAAACACACAATTTATGCCATCTACATTTTTTTTTCTTTGTGGAGAGGATCGTTTTTTAAATATTCCTTGCTTTTGGTGTCAGCTTTTAAAAACTTGACTTTTCTCATACAGGAATTTGTCAACTCGTGCCTATACAAACAAAGGAACGTCAGTCACATAGCAACCAGCTTTTGAATATCACTTTAACCTATGGTACTCCCTCACTTGTCTTCTACTTACAAGGAAGCAAGTAGTAAGACTATTTCTGTTAATTTGTTTATCGATTAGCATGAAGTAAATAGAAGCATAAGCTTTTTAACAATAATTTGTTGCAGAGATGTAGAGAAAGTCATGTAAATGGAGCACATCAGATTTTTCTGTACAAACGCCACATTTTTTTTTAGCAATACCAGAACGCTTTTAATTGTCAATGTACTGATAAAACAAGAGATATTTTGACAATTCAATTTCAATATCACTTCACTACCTTGCCCTTGCACATGTAAGTAATGAGCAGCTTGTCGTTTCTTACGCTTCACCCACTGAAATATCGAACTCAGGATGTTCAAACAGCAGCACTCACTGTACGTCACAACAATCTAAATCACTCTGAGAACACGCTGAGTAGACATTACTTTATTTGGCATGAACAACGACTTACTAGTTCATTGATTGTTGCGAGTGCACTGGCCCATATGCAATTGCAGGAGTTTCGACGAGTTCGCAGGAGGCGAGGGCAGAAACTTCCAGAATTATCTTGTTGCATCTCGAAGGCCGCGCTGCTCATTTTTCCTTCCTCACGATTAGTTGCGCCATAATAATTCATCATCTCTCATTTGTCTTTCAAGTTGCCAGTTCGATCTTTTTTTTTTTTTTTTTTAATTGCCATAAAAATTTAATGTTGTCACCGAAGAAAAAAAAAAACAAAGAACAACAAAGCAATACATTTAATACTTATGTGTAATTACCTTTCTATTTCTGTACTTATACTTTCTTTTTAAGCAGTGGAAACCCTAATTTACACATTTTGTTGCGCTGAGTCTCCAAATTCTCCAGGCTGTATGGGGTCATCTGCTTCTCTTGTGTGCTGGTGCACGTTTTCCTTGCCAAGTGTTGCTTCAATTTCTTCATGCTACGTCTTAGTTTCTGTTGGAGCTTTCTTTTGTACCATAGGGTCACGTGTAATTTCAGCATTGTCAACACTTTTACTTCTGAGTGTCGTTTGTTTCTGTTCAAGTTGGTCTTTATGCGTAGTGTATGTCTTTTTCTCGCTTGTTGCGGTCATTTCAATGCCAGTACTGCTGCCCTTGCCTTTCTTCTTCTTTCGCGGTGGTTTTTTTTTTTTTTTTTTTTTTTTTTTTTTTTTTTGCATTCGTGCTGTTCCCTTTCCGCCTTCTTGTAGCATTTACATTTTCAGGAGGTTGGATACTTGACATCTTAGCACACGCTAATATTCTTACTCCACCGTCTCTGTTATCCTCTTGTTAGTAACCAAACTTGCCGCCAGAGTAGCTTGCACGGTGCGTATACTCCAGGAAACGGACTTCTACGAACAGGAAGCTGGTTACACAATGGGACAAATGTGTTGGGAAAGTTGGTAACTGTGTCGAAAAGTAGGTAAAAGGTGTATAAGTTCATTTGTGACATTTTTTGATTTTCAACTATTAAATGTTTTTGTTAAAAAAAATCTGATGCGTTCCATTCACATGACTTTCTCTAGATCTTTGTAACAAATTGTTGTTAGTAAACTTATTCTTCTATCTACTTAATGCTAATCGAGAAAAACATTAGCAGACACGTCGTATTGCTTATGTTTCTTTTTTGTAGTGTTTAACGCCCTCTTTAACTACTTATGACACCACAGGTGGTGACACTTTTGATACATGAATGAAGATGGAGTACCGGTGGAATGCGATGGCGGGGGAAACCGGAGAACACGGAGAAAACCCACCCCAGCGCCGCTTTGTCCACCACAAATCTCCTATGTGGTCGCTTGGGCCGTCTAGGTGAGAGGTGAGTGGTCTAACCTCTCGGCCTCGTAATACTTAGTTCCTTATACATAAGTAGAAGGGGAATAAGGGAATGCACTAGACTAAACCGACAGTCAAATGTTTTAAAATGTGGTTGCTATGGAACTGAATTCCGTTTCTTTGCGTGGGCAGAAGTTAAAAGGTTCCTGCGTGAGAAATGTACAAATATTTTAAAACTGAAACAAATAATAAGGAACGTTTCGAACACTGCCACCTCCACGAAAAAAAAAAGGATATGACGTAAATTGTGTATTTCAACGAGACCTAGGTTTATAGTTTGCAAAATTCAGTAAAAATCATCCAGAATTAACAGGTCTTCAGAAGCTATTCCTCGAAAGTTCAAGATATACTTTTCTGTGATGGAAATGGTTTTAATATTATGTATTTTGATCAAAATCATTAGAGCTATTTTTGAGAAAAACAAAATTTAGGACAATTTTTCCATGTAAAGGGTAGTTTGGGGTGGGGAGATTTTCCTGAAAATCTTCGTGTCGCATCCTTGGAAGTTGCTAAACTTAAATGCCAAGTTGTAGTTTTTGAGCTATGCTGTCCACAGACACACAACACACGGACCTTTTTCTGAAAACGTTTTTTTTTTTATACACGGAGTCCCAAAAACGTGTATTTTCAATGAAATCTCGGTATAGAATTTTTGGGTGTAATGCAATACCTTCTCTATACACTATGTACATAGTTCGTATGGAGAAAGTAATAGTGTGCGATACTTTACGATCAGCCCTCGTATACATATTACGAAGAAGTCAGTTTCACACAGGAATATTTCCTCCCTGGTAGATTGCCTTTCGTCCTCTTGGCTTCCCTGACACAAATTTACGTCTAGAGACAAACTGAAGTTCACAAAGTATTTATTACAGCACCACTAGCGGGGAGTTTACACACTAATGGAGGGTTATCCACCCCAGTCGATCAATATCAACCCCCAGGCTACATTTTAATGAACACAACACGAAATCCACATTTGTTTGTCACCAATAGGCTCCGCACCTCTGCGTAACGAAGATCATTGACCCTTAATGTACAGTAGGACACGCTCTAGAGCTAGTATTTTATCTCCCCTTCTCAATGCCATGTTGGTTAGGAGATGTAACTCATATAAAAATCTCATGTGATCCATTCACATTGGCTTTTTACTTTCACTATACGCACTATGTACATAATGTATAGAGAATGTATTGCACTTCACCAAAAAATTCGATACCGAGATTTCACCGGAAATATATGTTTAAGGGTCCCCTGTATCCAAAAAGGTATTTTCAGAAAAGGGTCCATGTGTGTGTCTGTCTTTATTCTGAGTGAATTTTACGAAATTTTGCATAAGTACTAAACCGTAAGAGAGAGACAAAAACTTACCAAAACAAAAAATGTAGAGCACATCAAAACACACAAATTATGCTGTGTACATTTTTTTCGTGGAGTTGATTGTTTTTGAGATATTCCTTGTTTTTAGTTTAAGCTATAAAAACTTATATTTTTCTCATACAGGACTTTGTGAACTCGTTTCCATACAAATAGAGAAACTTCAGTCACATAGCAACCAGTTTTTGAGTATCACTTTAACCTATGGTACTCCCTTATTTCGCACCTACTTACAAGGAAGCAAGAAATAAGACTATTTCTGCTAACTTTTTTTTCGATTAGCAGGAAGTAAATAAAGCATAAGCTTTATAAAAATAATTTATTGCAGAGATATAGAGAAAGTCATGTGAATGGAACACATCAGATTTTTCTACCTGTTCTGCAAACAAAATATCCTTACAAAAATTTTTCTTTTGTCTACACCATGCTAATTAGCAGAATTTGCCTTATTATTTACCTCTTTGTAAACCAATTGTCAGATGTTTTAAAATCAGTCGCTACGGAATTGACATTGACATTCGGTTCTTTTGAGAAAATTTTAAGTAGGATAGGTAGAGTCAGAAAAAAATCTGATGTGTTCCATGACTTTCTCTACTTCTGTGTAACAAATTATTGTTAATAAGCTTATTCTTCTACTTATTTCAAGCTAATCGAGAAAAAGTTGGCAGAAATAGTCTTATTACTTGCTTCCTTGTAAGTAGAAGCGCAATATGGGAGTATCATAGGTTAAAGTGAAGTCAAAAGCTGGTTACTAGGTGATTGGTTTGTATGGGCATGAGTTGACAAATTCCTGTATGAGAAAAGTAGAAGTTTTTCAAAGCTGAAACCAAAATCAAGGAATATCTCAAAAACGATCAACTCGTCGAAAAAAATCATGCAACACAAATTGTGTGTTTTAATGTGCTCTACACTTTTTGTGTGGTAAGTTTTTGTCCATTTATTACGGTTTAGCAGTTATGCAAAATTCCTCCAGAATAAAGTAGTCTTCAGAGGTTATTCCCAGAAAATTCAAGATACACATATATGTCAGGTAAATATCTTTAATATACGATATTTTCATCAAAACCGTTAGAGCCATTTTTGAGAAAATCAAATTTTTGGAACAAAGTTCTAAGTAAAGGGTAGTTGGGGGTGGGGGGATTTTCTTGAAAATCTTCGTGTCGCATCTTTGGAAGACACCAAACTTAAATTACAATTTAATATTTAACGGTCTTTTCGTTTTTGAGCTATGCTGTCCACAGAAACACACACACGGACCTTTTTCCAAAAATTTTTTTTTGGATTCAGGGGACCCAAAACGTGTATTTTCGGTGAAATCTCGGTATCGATTTTTGGGTGGAATACAATACCTTCTCTATACACTATGTACATAGTACTGTAGAGAAAGTAAAAATTCAATGCCATAGCCGGGATTTGAACCACGGACCTCCCGGTCTCTAGCCGGTTGGTCTACCACTAAGCTAACATAGCAACATACCGGCATAGCATTGAATTTCTCAACTGACTCGCATGTTTCCCGGTAAACCACAAGGTGATCTCGATTTAGTTTGAGATGACAACCCCAATGGCGACTTACAATGCTGTAAGTACTTTAAGTCCCAGGTATAGCAATTATGGTCAATTGACCCGGAGATCCGTGGTTCAAATCCCGGCTATGGCATTAAATTTTTCAGTCTGAGTCTACCTATCCAACTCCTGTTCTAGACACGGTTTCTGTGAGACAATAATTAAAAATGAAAGTATAAGTAGTTTATAAATGAAACAAATTACTAGAAATGTCTTGGAAATCTGATGTGTTCCATTCACATGACTTTCTCTATATCTCTGCAATAAATTATTATTAAAAAGCTTATGCTTCTATTTACTTCCCGCTAATCGAGAAAATTTAACAGAAATAGTCTTATTTCTTGCTTCCTTGTAAGTAGAAGCGAAATAAGGGAGTGCCATAGGTTAAAGTGATAGTCAAAAGCTGGTTGCTATGTGAATGAAGTTCCTTTTTTCGTATGGACACGGTTCACAAAGTCCTGTATAAGAAAAGTATGTGTTTTATAGCTGAAACAAAAAACAACGAATATCTCAAAAACGATCAATTCCAGTAAAAATATGTATGCAACATAAATCGTGTGTTTTAAAGTGCTCTACATTTGGTGTGGTAAGTTTTTGTCCATCTCTTACGGTTTAGCAGTTATGCAAAACTCCGTAAAATTGACGCAGAATAAAGTAGTCTTCAGAAGCTATTTCCAGAAAATTCAAAATATACATTTTATTTATCAGGTAAATATCTTTAATACACGATATTTTAATCAAAATCGTTACAGCAATTTTTTAGAAAATCAAAACTTTTGAAAAAAGTTCTATGTAAACGGTAGTTTGGGGTCGGGGGATTTTTCTCAAAATCTTCGTGTCGCATCCCTGGAAGATACTAAACTTAAATACCAAGTTTGGTATTTTACCGACTTTTCGTTTTTGAGTTATCGTGTCCACAGACACACGGACACGCACACACTTACACACGGACCTTTTTCTGAAAATACTTTTTTTGGATACAGGGGACCCTAAAACATATTTCCGGTGAAATCTCGGTATCGAATTTTTGGGTGGAGTGCAATACCTTGTCTATACACTATGTACATAGTGCGTATACAGAAAGTAAAAATATGTAGTCGGCTTCTTTTTTTTTTTTTTTTTTTTTTCGTAGTCAGCTTACCTACCCCTAATTAGGAATGACCCACCCTAAAATAAAAATGACGTGTTATTTATAGACGCTCTTTAATTACTGTGATTCTCAGCGTCCCATTCTAAATTGGGCGTGAAAGACCGCTTAATTCTGCTCAGAGGCCTCTCAATCAGGCTTGAGGTTCTTTTACGTGCCGTAAATGTACAACACGGGACCAACGGTTTTACATCCCTTCCGAAGGAAACCATGCTAAGGATTTTTACACCCGAAAAAATCCTCGTCCTCCGCAGGGTTTGAACCCGCGGCCTTGAGTATATGAAGTTAGCATGGTAACCATTACACCACGGAGGGCGATAACAAGCGTAGGACTTACAAGCCGATGCCTAGGGGTCAGATTCCTGTCGGGGAGCCAACGGCACCATAGAATGGAAACCCTGGAACGAGTGGTCGACTCGTAGCCAGGTATGAGCGTGAGAAAGATGATAGGAAAAATGATGATAGAAAAATTAGTGAAATGAGTGGCGGGGGATACCGGAGGACCCGGAGAAAATTCGCCCAGACCGCTTCGTCCATCACAAATCCCAGTTGGGTTCGAACCCGGACCGCTTAAATTGGATGTGAGCAGTGTAACCACTTGGCTATGGCGCAGCCTTCAAAAAATGTGACATAAATTGAGTGCTTTAACGATATCAATACTTTTTGTACGTGTTTGTTCAGTTACACAGAACGAAAAGATTCTCAGAATCTATCCCCAGAAAATTGAAGACAAACATTCCGTTCGTCATATCTTAATCAAAATCGGTAAGAGACTTTTTTTGTGAAAATTAAAATATTCTAAACATTTTCCATGTAAAGGGTAGCATAGGGAGGAGGTAATTTCTTGAAAATCTTTGTAACGCAGCCTTGGAAGATAACTCCATGGCACAACAGCTCACAAGGAACCTTGGCCTACCGCCCGGCCGCTGCGTCCCCCATCTCGGTCTATGACAGACGTCATGGAGGGTGAGACGTGGTCAGCGCCTCGAGCTCTCCCCCCTCCGGCCAGTTAATGTGGTCAGGGGAAAAATCCCCATGCCGGTACTGGGAATCGAACCCACGTCTCTCACTTAGTAAGCTGCTGCGTTAAGCCTTGGAAGATACCTTACTTAAATACCAAGTTTGGTATTCAATGGACTTTTCGGTTTTGAGTTATGCTGTCTACAGACACAAATTGATGTTTTTAAATTGGGAGGGGGCGGTTCAGCGATCTCAAAACGTGTATTTCGACGACACCTCAGTGTTACTATATAAGTTGTACATATGTGCTAGTAAAAGTAAAAATACAGGTATAAAAATTAGTCAACGTGGACTGTGTGATTAAACTTTTTACTCCAAACTAAAAGCTAATTAACATATAAAAATCCTAAGTGTTCCATTCACAGAATATTTCTTGTTTTGCAAACAAACTTCTTACTGCAGATTATTCTTCTTTCCACTTCATGCTAATTGAAATAAAATTAACAGAACGGTCTTGTTACTAAGCTACTTATCAGTAGAAGAGAAAATATCCGATGTGTTCCATTCACATGACTTTCTCTACATCTCTGCAACTAATTATTGTTAAAAAGCTTATACTTCTATTTACTTCATGCTAATTGAGAATCATTAGCAGAAACAGTCTTATTATTTGCTTCCTTGTAAGTAGAAGTGAAATAACAGAGTAGCATAGGTTAAAGTCATAGTCAGAAGCTGGTTGCCATGTGTCTGAAGTTCCTTTGTTTGTAAGGACAGGAGTTCACAAAGTCCTATGTGAAAAAGGTATAAGTATTTCAAAGCTGAAACTAAAAAAAAAGGAGAATCTTAAAAACGACCAACTCCACAAAACATGTATATAACGTAAATTGTGTGTTTTAACGTGCTCTACATTTTTGTGTGGTAAGTTTTTGTTCATCTCTTACGGTTTAGCAGTTATGCACAATTCGGTAAAATTCATCCAGAATAAAGTAGTCTTCAGAGGCTATTCCCAGAAAATTCAAGATATACATTTTATTTGTCAGGTAAATATCTTTAATATATGATATTTTAATCAACATCGTTAGAGCCATTTTTTAGAAAATAAATCGTTAGAGCCATTTTTGAGAAAATTAAAATTTTCGAAAAACGTTCCATGTAAAGGGTAGTTGAGGTGGGGGATTTTCTTGAAAATCTTCGAGTCGCATCCTTGGAAGATACCAAACTTAAATACCAAGTTTGGTATTCAATGCTGTCCACAGACACACAGACGGACCATTTTTCTGAAAATATTTTTTTTGGATTGAGGGGGACCCAAAACATGAATTTCCAGTGAAATCTCGGTATTGAATTTTTGGGTGGAATGCAATAACTTCTCTATACACTATGTACATAGTATTGTCGGGACTCCGGTGCTGTATTCCTTTTTCCTCTGTTTTTCCATTTGTTCCTATTTTCCCAACATTACTTTCCCTACTTTCCCTACACGTACTATGTACAAGAATTTGATACCGAGATTTTACCGGAAATACGTGTTTTGGGTGCCCCTGAATCCAAAAAAAACTAACATTTTTTAGAAAAAGGTCGGTGTGTGTCTGTGGACAGCATAGCTCAAAAACGAAAATACCGTTAAATACCAAACTTCGTATTTAAGTTTGGTATCTTCAAGGATGCGACACGAAGGTTTTCAAGAAAATCCCCCACCACCAACTATCCTTTACATGAAACGTTTTTCGAAAATTTTAATTTTCTCAAAAATGGCTCTAACGAGTTTGATTAAAATATCGTATATTACAGATATTTACCTGACAAATAATATGTATGTCTTGAATTCTCTGGGAATAGCCTCTGAAGACTACTTTATTCTGGATGAATTTTGCATATGTGCTAAACCGTGAGAAATGAACAAAAACTTACCACACTAAAAAGTAGAGCACATTAAAACACACAATTTAAGTTATATACATTTTTTTCGAGGAGTTGATCGTTTTTTAGATGTGCCTTGTTTTTGTTTCAGCTTTGAAAACCTTGTACTTTTCTCATATAGGAATTTGTCAACAGGAATTTGTACATACAAACAAAGAAACATCAGTCACAAAGCAACCAGCTTTTGGCTTTCACTTTAACCTATGGTACTCCCTTATTTCGCTTCTACTTACGATAAAGCAAGAAATAAGGCTACTCGTATTTCTGCTAATTTTTCTCGAATAGCATGAAATAAATAAAAGAATAATTTTACTAACAATAATTTGTTACAAAGATATAGAGAAAGTCATGTGAATGTAACGCATTAGGTTTTCTTTGTAGTATTTTGCTTTAAAATAGCGCCAAGTTTTGCTCATTGGAATGGAAGCTAATCTCTACCTAAACAGAAAGAATCAATCGCACTGCCGCGATGTAGGGGCTGTTGGTACGAAATGAATGCATAAGTAAACCCTGTTTGGTTGGGGCAAACGGTCGATATGGTAATCTGCTTTTTGTTCCAGAGAAAGACACAGGATTGTTCCTGCATACTCACATTGTCAGCATTCCTTCCAAATGATCAACCCCAACATTTTCTTTTGAGAATTTATACAACGATGGGTTTGCAGACGCCTTCATATCGAGAAGATTTGTCTAGCGGTTTTTATAATGATAAGTTACATTTGTTGAGACTATTAGCAGCTATAACCAACACTAGGAATACCAAAATAAAACATCCAAATCTGATTAGCTGCTTAAATGTGGCAACTCTCAGTTATAAACTATAGTCGCTTTTGTCACTGCTCATGCGCTACTGAGAATGCATCTACATATACTAGGTTCGGGTTCTTGCTAAAGCAAATGTGGGAAACCTTAGAAGTTAAGTGGAGCACAGGGCATCGTTACGATGTTTCCTTGATCGAATTTTGGCTTCTAGTTCGTGAGGTCGCCGCTATGCGCCATGGTGTCGAGGGATCGGTTCGTCGCCCGCAGATGGCACTGTACGACAGAATCACGACTTGCGGACGTGAAAGCACGGGATTTTGCCCAGGAACCTCCTTCAGTGAAGATATGGGATTCTTTTACGTGAAAATAAACATTACACGGCATAGAGGACTTTACTTTCCTTCTGAAGAAAGCCATGCTAAGGATGTTTGCGTCCGAAAAAAGTCGAAGGCAACGAAGTCTTAGAGGAACACAAAAATATTACGCTTTCTTTTTAGGCTTCACAAAGGCTGTCGACCCGATAAACAGTAAACTTATGATTGCAAAACTAAAGAAAATGTTAGACAAACACAACAAATGAGTAAATCTCACTTATTGTAGAGAACCTGATATGGTCATTTTGAGTAAATTGTATTCCATTTAGCACGAGGTAATGTTGTACCAGTTTCAGCAATCGATATTGCTGGCAAGATATCGAAATGCTGACGTAGCTGTGACCTCTTAAAGCAATGCTGGCATAAGCATGGGTTTTATTATAAAAACTTCAAGAGCTAGGTCAGAAGAGCGTCGTTCAGCCTTGTTCATCTCAGCTTCTGAGACGTACTATCCGACGGGATAGTTTTATTTTAAAGTGTTAACTGCAAAATTCCTAATGCACCAGGTCAGTCGAATGGAGTTTGGGTAACCCTTGGGTAATCCCCTAACCATACATTATCTTCTTAACAGTAAAATCTCTGTCTCCTTGCACCCTTCATATTTATGGGTTCTGATCTTTCTAACCAAAAGTACACCCTGCTGCACCTTAAATTCTTGGGTCCCCGCTTCCCTCTCGCATGCTCGAACACTGCACCACTGAAGTTACTACCCCTAGTATGCTCAGTGTAGGGGTGAAATCTACCGGTGGCCACCTCGGTCTGCAGCGGCAAACATTCCACTGCTTCCTCTAAAATGCCTTCTTCTCTCTATGCATACCTCTCGTATGTTGAACTATGTTTCCCCATTTCTCACTAGTTACCTCATCTACTCCTCTCCACATTGGGTCCTGTATTTCACTAAACGGAAAAGTTTTATTATTTCGGCTAAAGTAACCTCAACTTACTTATCACGGATCTAAGACATTTACAAATTAGAGTGTCATTCGTGATATTTCTAGGATGAGAACAAGAGCAATGTCCGCGAGATATAAAAGGCAATAATGATTTTAAATGTAAATGCTCACGATCACATGTGTGATATAACCGAACCTTTCACAGAATACAATCAAACAATCTGATTGCAAACAATTGATCAGTCATGCATGAGAACGCGCGCGTAAATTTCCACTCGGCCACGCCAGTGACGCCACGCTGATGACGTCACGTCTCTGGCGGTTATGTATTCTTACACTGTGATTGGTCAGCAACCTGATGAGCCCCTATCAGCAGACGACACACCCCACAAGTGTCAATCACAAGGAAATTTCTCACCGATAATATTATCAATACTACAATGGAACGAAATACTCTTCATGGACGACTTTATCCTATCAGATGGAGTCCTACAAGAAGGTCCATTAATGCCTTCCTGTTTATAGCAACAACCGAAGAAATCCTAAGAACCACCCAAAAACAGGGAGTATTCTCGTGTTCATATGCGGATGATATGGTAATGCGGCAAGAGGCATAATCAAACTGCAGGAAACACTAAACGATATGGGAAAATGGTTTCCAAACATAAGCTCGACATTAACATATCAAAAACAGATACAGAGGCAGGTAACCGCAATAGCAGAGGTTCTCATAAGCGATAGAAAATTAAAGATAGTGCCAGAATACAAATATTTACGCATCACATTTACTATAATAGCAACACTCGAAATAAAAATCTCATGACTTTCTCTATATTTCTGCAACAAATTATTGTTAGAAGACTTATGCATCTATTTACTTCATGCTAATCGAGAAAAAATTATGAGAAATAGTCTTATTATTTTCTTCCTTGTAATTAGAAGGGATATAAGGCAGTATCATAGGTTAAAGTGATAGTCTAAAGCTGGTGGCTATGTGACTTAAGTTCCTTTGTTTGTATGGACAGGAGTTGACAAGGGTTTTTAAAGTTTAAACCAAAAAACAAGGAATATCTAAAAAACGATCAAATCCATGAAAAAAATGTATAAAACATAAATTGTGTGTTTCAACGTGCTCTACGTTTTTTGTGTAGCAAGTTTTTATCTATCTCTTACGGTATAGCAGTTATGCAAAATTCCGTAAATTTCATTCAGAATAAAGTAAGATTCAGAGGCTATTCCCAAAACATTTAAGATATACATTTTATTTCTTAAGTAAATGTCTTTAATATAAGATATTTTAATCAAAATCGTTAGAGCTATTTTTGAGAAAGTAAAAATTTTCGAAAAAAGTTCGATGTATAGGGAAGTTTGGCGTGGGGATTTTTCTCAAAATCTTCGTGTCGCATCCCTGGAAGATACTAAACTTAAATACCAAGTTTGGTATTTTACCGACTTTTTGTTTTTGAGTTATCGTGTTTACATACACACACACACACACCTTTTTCTGAAAATGTTTTTTTTTTGATACAGTGGACCCTAAAACATATATTTCCGGTGAAATCTTGGTATCGAATTGTTGGTGGAGTGCAATACTTTCTCTATACACTATGTACATAGTATACGTATAGAGAAAGTAAGAATGTGATGTGTTCCATTCACATAATTTCTCTTATTGTTCCATATACTAACTAACTAATCTTACATGAGGTGATTCATTTATCTATATCATGCTAATCGATATAAACATTAGCAGCATCAGTCTTATTACTTGCATCAAGCAGAAGGGAAATAAGGGAATGCATTATGCTAAAGCGTTTTCCAAATATTTTAAATGCTGGCCGCTATGTAAAATAATTGGGGTTCAGTTCGCTTTGCATTATCCCTTTTCATTTAAAATTAAAGCAAATAAAATAAAATGGTCAAATCTGCAAGAGATCTACATTTTTATGTCGCAATTTTTTTTTTCTTATGGTTTAACGTTATGCAAAATTCTGCAAAAATCGTTTAGAATAAAAAGGTCTTCAGTGGCTATTCCCAAGAAATTCAAAATATTATAATAACTCCATGGCACGACAGCTCTCAAGGAACCTTGGCATACCGCCCGGCCGCTGCGTCCCCCATCTCGGTCCATGACAGACGTCATGGATGCTATGCAGTATTGGAGGGTGAGACGTGGTCAGCGCCTCGAATCACTCCCGGCCGGTTAATGCGGTCCTCATGACCTGGAGCTGCTACTTCAGTACAGCCCCGTCTAGGTCTCCCAGAGGGGGAAAAATCCCCACGCCGGTACTGGGAATTGAACCCACGTCTCCCGATGGCAAACAGCTGTCTACCACCATTTTATTATTACGTTAACATGTTCAATATACAGCATTTTAATCAAAATCGTGGAGCCATTTTTGAGAAAAACAGCATTTTAAAAATTTGTCTATGTAAAGGATAACTTGTGGTGGGGGAATTTTCTTGAAAATCTTTGTGTCTCATTCTTGGAAGATACTAAACATAAATACTAAATTTAGTGCTTAAGAGTGTTTTCGTTTTTGAACCTTGCTGTCCACAAATAGAGAGTGGGTAACACCCGTCACCTTTACTCTCACCCACGCAACTTATGCTTTGTTGGCACTAAAAAATTCAAATTATTTACTCCTGAAAGATTTAAATTGTCCTTTAGATTAATAATATTGCTTCAACTTTTGTTTTAGCCTAGTGTATTCCCTGATTTCTCATCTACGTACAAGGAAGCAAGTAATAACACCATTTCTGCTAATGTTTAGCTTGATTAGAATGATGTAGATCAAATAGTAATATTTTGTAAGCATAGTTTGTGAAACAGGTAGAGAAATGCATGTAAATGGAACATATAGGACTTCTTTTTAACGGTTCTTTAAGCAATTTGTAGCTTTTCAACTTTCTAGCCCTAGTTATTAGCATAATAATTTGTCTTATTTTGTCTGAAATAGAAGTTTAGAACCGATATAGCATAGTGTATCTGGTGCATA
Source organism: Hymenopus coronatus (assembly GCA_030762935.1). NCBI lineage: Eukaryota > Metazoa > Arthropoda > Insecta > Mantodea > Hymenopodidae > Hymenopus > Hymenopus coronatus. The sequence goes on from CM060891.1 coordinate 20,674,364, forward strand.
TGAAAGGAAATATGGCAATGTTTAACACATCATCAACAAGAAAAATGTTTCCCGGCTGAATTTATGAATCCCGACCATGTTTCAACTGTCACAATAAACACCAACCATGGACAAACATTATTTCCTCGTGCAGTAAATCGGATTTACACGTTGTCCCCAAAGGATAGGTAAAAAAGGCTCTAACACAGATTAGCTCTACGTAAAATGTCATACATTTGCTTTATTTATGAGGTTGTAAATTGTTTTGAGTGCATTCGTTCAGCAGTTTTTCCTCAAGAGGATGTGTGTTGAGAAGAACTGTGCGATGCAACTATCAAAATATGTATTAAATCAGCTTAGTGTTTAATGCTGTGCTTTTAGCAAAATAACAATGAAACTGGGTCAATAAAATATACATGGCCTGCTTGGTTGTTTATTTAACTGACGTGAATGTCAGAAACTCGCATGTTCACTGTTTTAGCTTCAGTTAAGAACGGAAAATTCTACAAGCAAACCTCTTTTGCAACACATAGAATATTGTAAGAGATTTTATTTATTTATTTATTTATTTATTTATTTATTTATTGAAACAACAACAATGCCCCGTATTTACGAGCTGCCAACAAAGACAGAGTAAACCAGATGAATTATAAATGAACTATCTAAATGAAAAAATCGTATGTGTTTCATTCACATCACTTTCTCTACATCTGTGCAACAAATTATTCTATTTACTTCATCTAATCGAGAAAAAATTAGCATAAATAGACTTATTACTTGCTTCCTTGTTAATAGAAGCGAAACAAGGGGATACCATAGGTTAAAGTAATAGTCAAAAGCTCGTTGCTATGTGACTGAAGTTCCTTTGTTTGTATGGACACGAGTTCACAAAGTCCTCTATGAGAAAAGTATGTTTTTTATAGTTGAAACCAAAAACAAGTAATATCTCAAAAACAATCTACTCCACACAAAAAATATACTTAACATAAACTGTGTGCTTTAAACTGCTCTACATTTGTTCTTTAGTAAGTTTTTGTCCATCTCTTATGGTTTAGCAGTTTTTCAAAATTCCGTGAAATTGACCCAGAATAAAGTAATCTTCAGAGGCTAATCCCAGAAAACTCAAAATATACATTTTATTTGTCAGGTAAATATTTTTAATATACGATATTTTAATCAAAATCGTTAGCCATTTTTTAGACAGTCGAAATTTTCGAAAAAAAGTTTCATGTGAAGTGTAGTTTGGGGTGAGGGGATTTTTCTCAAAATCTTTGTGTCGCATCCCTGGAAAATAGTAAACTTAAATACCAAGTTTGGTATTTTACCGACTTTTCGTTTTTGAGTTATCGTGTTCACAGACACACGGACACACACACGGGCCTTTTTCTGAAAATACCTTTTTGGATACAGGGGACCCTAAAACATATATTTGCGGTGAAATCTGGGTATCCGATATTTTGGTGGAGCGCAATACCTTCTCTAAACACTATGTACATAGTACGTATAGAGAAAGTAAAAAGTAGTAATAAACTTGAAACTCTTCTATAAAGATAAGTATATCGACAGTTTTTATTAGTATGCCAATCGAAAAAGAAACCAAAAGGTGCCAAAGGACCATTAAATAAATACACACACACGAAGATTGGGGTAAAAGTCATGGCAAATAGTTTTTTTCTTGTAGATATGTGAACGGATTACAAACCTTTATGTTCGTGTGGAAAGTTCTGCAGGCATAGTGTTGTCGTGGTATTTTTGCTGTGCGTCACGTTGGTGCACCAATATGTCGTAGTAATTTTGGCCACCAATACATCGTGATTTTATTGTTGCCACGTTGTTGTGACAATATGAGGCTATTAGGTGAGTCTACTTGGAGTTGGTCGAGGGTTAACGATCGTGAAATTCTCTACATTAAGAGTGTACATACCTTGCAGATTCCCTTTGTTGCACTGGCTAGGCTCGTTCTTGTAGACCAGGAGTTGTCTCTTACTCAGAGGGGAAAGAATGACAAAGGTAACACTGTTGGTAGACTCAAATAAAAGAAAATTTTCACTGTAGACTTCCTTTATTGATGAATTGTTAGTTTGAGGCACTAACCCACGAGCGACTCCTGACATAACCGATCGCGAACTTTATGACATAATTTTGTTTAAGTGCTAATTCCACTTTTACGGAGTTTTTATATTTCCTACAATATACGCCGCGCGATTTCTTAAGTCACATTTCTTGTAGGTGGTTTCCCACATTGTTTTTCGTACTAGCCCAATTTCTTATACGCACATCATTTATATACTAAAAGGTCCGAGTATTGCCCTCCTTTTTTATTGGCTGGTAAAAGGCGCGCAAAGTAGCGTTGTCACTTGACTGTCGGGGATTTTTCTTTATTTTCCACCCACGTGACCTTGTGCTACAATGACAAGTTCCCTCTTTCTAAATTTTAAGGGGGTGAACCTTTCTTCCTCCCAAGAGTTGTTACTTGTGTCCCTAATGCTCTAAAATTTGTGTTATTTTTAACAAAGCATGTAGCCTTGAAGAATACAAAGGGAGTTTCTACAAGCTAAGGTTCTGCGTTCTACTGACCATATATTTCTTATGTTAAATATTACAAACTAATAATATATGCGTCCTGCTAAAATACTGTCGCAGTGTGCATGCAGAACAAATACACACAGATACACAGGCGCGCGCGCGTAAGGACATTTATCTATAAATGTTTTTTTTTTTATTATTAAAGGAGTCTCAAAACATGTACATATTTCCGGTGAAATCTCGGTATAGAATTTTTGAGTGCATTAGCATACCTTCTCTATACACACTACACAGTACGTGAAAAGAAAGTAAAACATATTTCTTTAACACATTAATGTTGTTAATAAGTTTATTCTTCATGCTAATCAAGATAAACATTAGCAAAAATTGTCTTATTACTGGGTTCCTTATAAGTAGAAGAGAAATAACAGTATACACTAGGCAAAACCCACATTCAAATGTTTTAAAATGTGGTTGCTATGACATTGAATTCCGTTTCTTTCCGTGGGCAGATGTTGACAAGCTCCCGTATGCAAAACATCTAAGTATTTTATAACGGAAAGCAATATCAAGGAATATCTTTAAAACACTCAACTCTATGAAAACAATGAATATGATATAAATGGTGTGTTTTAATGCGCTCTACATTTTCTGTGTGAGAAGTTTTTGTCCATCTCTTATGGTTTAGCAGTTATGCAAAATTCCGTAAACTTCGTCCAGAATAAAGTAGTCTTCAGAGGCTATTCCAAGAAAATTCAAGATATACATTTTATTCGTCAGATAAATACATTTAATATACGATATTTTAATCAAAATCTTTAGAATCATTATTGAGAAAACCAACATTTTCGAAATTAAGGGGTAGTTGGAGATGGGGGATTTTCTTGAAAATCTTTGTGTCGCATCCTTGGAGGACACTGAACTTAAATATCAAGTTTGGGGCTTAACGGACTTTTCGTTTTTGAGTTATGCTGTCCACACACACACACCGGGCCTTTTTCTGAAAATGCTTTATTTTTGGATTCAGGTGGGACCCAAAACATGTATTTCCGGTGAAATCTCGGTATCGAATTTTTGGGTGTATACAATACCTTCTCTATACACTATGTACATAGTACGTGTAAAGAAAGTAAAACTCTTATTCTTCTATCTACTTCATGTCAATCGAGATAAACATCAACAGAAATTGTATTATTACTTGCTTCCTCATAAGTACGTATAAGGGAATGCGCTAAGCTAAAGCGATAGTCAAATCTTTTAAATGTGGTTACTATCTGATTGAACTTCCTTTCTTTGCATGCCCAGAAATTGACAAATTTCCGCATGATAAACAATGTATGCATTTTAGAACTGAAACCAATAACTAGGAATAAGGGAAATTGTCAATGACATAGATTGTGTTGTTTGACGGGTTCTACATGTGTGTAGTAATTTTACGGTATACAAAAGTAATACAGAATGAAGAGGTTTCAGAGGTTATTCCGAGAAAATTCAAGATATAATTTTATTTGTCTTTTAAATATTTTTAAATATATCAAAATCGTTAGTCAATTTTGAGAATAACAATATTTCAAACATCTTTTCCATGTAAAACTCAGTTTGGAGTAGGGATATTTTCATGAAAATCCTCGTGTCACATACTTGATGTTGGTCCTAAATATCAAGTTTGGTATTTAACCAGCTTTTCTTTTGAGTTATCAATTTCGCATACACACAAACACACATGAAAATGATTTTTTATACATTTTTGGAGGAATGCAATATCTCCTCTAGTGATTACTATGTTACTAGGCAGAGAAAGTAAAATTAGACAACCGGATGTAGATAAGGGACACCTTAAGTTTACAAACATTCCATTACGTCGCACAGAGGCATGCTTAATGCTTCACACGGAATGGAGTGTATTACTGCGCCTTCCCTTCTGCGCCTTTAACTTGGGTATGCCTGGTTTTGGCTATTTTAATTAATTTCATGTTCATTAGCTCTTCATTTCCTCAAACTTATGCTTTTAGTGACAACACATTCTGAATTAATTTTTCTAAAACACTACACATCCTGATTTGGCCATGTGGGGTTTCTGCACTTCCCCGAAACGCCGACACTGTTTTTCTAAATCTCTGTTACAAATTGTTAAAAAGCTTATTCTTCTAAACGAGAAAAAAGTAACAGAAATATTCTTATTACTTGCTTCCTTGTAAGCAGAAGGGGCATAAAGGAATGCACTAGGTTAAACGAAGTAAAATTTTTTGAAAGCTGGTGGCTATGTGAAGGAAATTCTTGGTTTGTATGACTATGAGTTCACAAATTCATGTATGAGAACAGTTACAAGTATTTTAAAACTGAAACCAAAAACAAGAAGTATCTCAAAAAAGGTGAACTCCATGAATAAATGTATATAGCATAAATTGTATGTTTTAACGATCTCTACATTTTTTGTTAAATACGTTTTTGTCTATCTCTTACGATTTACCAGTTATACAAAATTCCGCAAAATTCGTCCAGAGTAAAGATGTCTTCAGAGGCTTTTCTCAGAAAATTCAAGATATAAATTTTATTTAACATGCGGTATTTTAATCAAAATCGTTAGAACCAATTTTGAGAAAAATCAAAATGTTCGAAAATTTTTCCAAATAAAGGGTAGTCGCGGGTGGGAGCATTTTCTTGAAAATCTTCGTGTCGCGCCCTTGGAAGATAATAACTTTAATAGCAAGTTTTGTATTTTACGGACTTTTCGTTTTTGAGCTATGCTGCCCACAGACAAATACTCGGACATCTTTCTAAAAATGATTTTTTTTATTCAAGGGATCTCAAAACATATTGTCTGTATCCATTTTTTTCTGCAATAGAATTACTTCACTATACACTATGTATATAGTGCGTGTAGAGAAAGTAACAAATGTGAATTCATGAACACAGGGATTACTGTATAAAATGAGAGGTGCATTAAAGAAGATAAAACGAAAAACAAGTTGCGAAATTCACGGTTCTATTATTATCTATACCCCGATACATGTTTGTCATTTAGGGTTTAAATTAGGTCTGCTTCACACTAGAACGGAAGCCAAAACGGAAATGATAACAGGAAACAAAAGAACATCCAATATTTTGCTCCACATTACACCGGAAACGAGAACGGGAATGCATATGGCTGACCATATCGAAAGCAAAGTGGACATTTTGTTTCAGCATTGGGAATTCATTTGTTTGTAAATAATTACATGTTTTTCACCTGCTTCCAATTCAGTCAGTACAACGCAGGATTGCCAATGTCAAAATTAGACAGAATAAATATTTTCTAAACACTGTCCCTTATTATTTCCTATTCTTCTAGCTATAAATAGTGTTTTACCTTTATGAATAGATAGTATTAAAGTAATTATTACTTTCTCTACCACAAATTTTGTAATTTTTAGGTAGCATTCCACCCAAAAATCGATGTCAAGATTTCATCGAAATATATGTTTTGAGATCTTCTGAATACTAAACAAAAAATCTGATGAGTGCCATTCACATTACTTTCTCTATATCCATGCAACAAATTATTCTTAAAAAGCTTATACTTCTATTTACTTTATGCTAATCAGAAAAAATTAGCAGAAATAGTCTTATTACTCGCTTCCTTGTAAGTAGAAGCGAAATAAGGGACAACCATAGGTTAAAGTGATAGTCAAAAGCTGGTTGCTATATCAATGAAGTTCCTTTGTTTATATGGATAGTAGTTGACAAGTTCCTGTATGAGAAATGTATACGTTTTTCATAGCAGAAACCAAAAGTAAGAAATGTCTCAAAAACGACGAACTCCACGAAAAAATACTATATATAACATAAATTGTGTGTTTTAATGTGCATTACATTTGTTGTGAAGTAAGTTTTTGTTCATCTCTTACGGTTTAGAAGTTATTCAAAATTCAGTAAAATTCATCCAGAATAAACTACTCTTCAGAGGCAATTCCCAGAAAATTCAAGATATACATTTTATTTGTCAGGTAAATATCTTTAATATACGAAATTTTAATCAAAATCGTTAGAGCCATTTTTGAGAAAATCAAAATTTTCGAAAAAAGTTCCATGTAAGGGTAGTTGGGGGGGAATTTTTCTCAAAATCTTCGTGTCGCATCCCTGGAAGATACTAAACCTAAATACCAAGTTTGGTATGTTACAGACTTCTCGTTTTCGAGTTATCGTGTTCATAGACACACGGACACGGACACACACACACACACACACACACACACACACGGACCTTTTTGTGAAAATGCTTCTTTTTTTTTTTTTTTTTTTTTTTTTTTTATACAGGGGACCCTAAAGCATATATTTCCGGTGAAATCTCAGTATCGAATTTTTTGGTGGAGTGCAATACTTTCTCTATACTCTATGTACATAGTGCGTATAGAGAAAGTAAAAATGTGCTCCACTCAGATGAACATCTGCAAACCAACTATTCCTATTCATTTATCTATATAATGCTGATCGAGATAAGCATTAGCGGTAATTTTCTTATAATTTGCTTCCTTCTAAGCAGAAGGAAAACAAGAGAATACTCTAGGCTAAAACGATAGTCAATCTTTTAAAAACTGGTAGGTATGTGGCAAATTACAGTAAAACAAGAGAGAGATGAAACGAAAAGTGATCTCCCGTTTAAGACAAGTTTTAGTAGCTTAAAATTGAAAGCAATTACAAGGAATATCTCGGAAACTCTTAACACTACCAAAATGTATATGATATAAATTGTGTTTTAATGAGATTCACTTGTTTTGGGTAGTAAATTTTTGTTTACACCTTACAGTTTACCAGTTACGCAAAAGTCATTCAAAATTAAGGGGTCTTCAGGAGCTATTGCCAGAAAATTTGAGAAACACATTTTATTTGTCATACAAATATCTTTAACACATACATTTTAATTAAAATCGCTAGAGCCTTTTTGAGAAAAACTATTTTCAAAAATTGTACTTTGGAAGGGTACCATCCTTGAAAGATACTAAATTTAAACACATAGTTGGCGTTTAACGGTCTTTTCGTTTTTGAGCAATGCTACCCATACACACACACACATACACACACCCTCTTTCTCTAGCTAGAGACACACATGGATCTTTTTTCTAAAAATGCTTAAATTTGTATTAAGGGAACTTCAAAATATACATTTTCGGTGAAATCATGAGTTCGAATAATTTTTTGGCAGCCTACTATGTGTATACTATGTGTAGAGGAAGTAAAAGCTGTGTTTTTAGGATAATGTTTGTGATTGTGTGAACAGCATAGTTCAAAACCTAAAAGTACATTTCAGAATTTTTCAAGGATCTGAAACTAACCTTACACAAAACAGCCACATAACACATTTATAAGACAAAAGTAAATCATAAAAGATACAATAATTACGCACGCTCAACTAATGGGCATTGGAGCATGAGATGTATGCTATCTATTTATAAAAGTTTAAATTAATTTTCTTTTATGATTTGTTGGTTATGCTATTCAATTTCAAACTTGCGGATCACTTGGAACATATCCTCAGACCTAGAAACCCGTGCCATGGTCTTGCCTTAGACTTACTACCTAGGACTTCCTTCCACCTTTATTTACACTGTGCCACTGTAACTTCATTGTGAACGTAGCTTAACTAAAACAACAAAAACCTGTGACACGAAGCTTCTCAGCAAAATCCCCACACCTTTACTGTTCTTTACATGGAACATTTTTCAAATATTCTGATTTTTTTAAAAAATATCTCTAGTGAATTTGATTAAAATACAACAGATATGTTTAAGATACTTTCATTACAAATATATATATATATAAAACAAAGTCGTGTTAGTTATACTACTTATAACTCAAGAACGGCTGAACCGATTTGGCTGAAAATCGGTGAGGTAGCTGAGAACCAGGAGACGGATATAGGATACTTTTTATCCCGTTTCTGGGACGTGGCAAAAGCGTGGTATAACAAAACGCAACAGACAGCTAAACGCATCGTTGTCTATGGTGTTTGTTTCGAGTTTCTATTAGCTTATTGTGCCGATATTATCATTAACAATGCCGCGACCAAGACAATCGAATCTTTCCCGACAAAGGATTCGAAACATTGCGAATGAAATTGCACGTGAAGAGCAACTATCCAATTAATGTTTTAAACTCCTTGGATGTGCCTGGCTTACCACCGCACAATTTACGACTAAAGGTTGGCTCCGTAGTAATCATGCTTCGAAACATAAACCAACCAAAACTGTGCAACGGAACGCGTTTGGTGGTAAGTAAATTGATGAACAATGTGATTTACGCGACGATACTCAAAGGAAAATTCGAAGGTGAGGAAGTTCTCATTCCGAGGATCCCGATGATCCCAACCGATTGCCGTTTGAGTTTAAACGACTTCAATTTCCGATCCGTCTTGCATTCACCATGACCATTAACAAATCACAAGGCCAATCCTTGAAAGTTTGTGGTCTGAATCTAGAAAATCCATATTTTTCCCATGGTCAATTATATGTGGCATGTGCACGGGTCGGAAGACCTTCTGCGTTATTTGTTCTTGCGCCTGATAATAAAACAAGAAATATCTATCACAAGGTGCTTCACTGAAGAGTGCAACCCATGCACCAAAATACACGGTCAATAAATAATCATTAAAATACTTGATTTTTTGTATTTATATTTATCATCCTAATAAAAAAATGAATTAATAAAATCCCAAATCTGCTCATTTATTGCTTCTAAGGTGGAAGAAAGCTCGCCGGGTCAGTTAGTTAAATATATTTTTTTAAAATTGTTAGGAATAGCCTCTGAAGTCTTCTTCCTTCTGAATGGCAAACCATAAGAGACAGACTTAGGACACAAAACAAACAAATTATTTTGTATCTTTTGTTTTACTCCTGGCCATGCAAAAACAACTAAATAGCGACAGCTTTTAAAAGATTTGACTATCAGTTTAGCCTAGTGTATTCCCTTAGTTCGCTTCTATCGTTACGAGTTATTGCTTTCAGAAAACAGCCAGTCTCCAGGCCGCCCCAAAAAAGGCGCCGAATTAACTGTTTTGATAGCAATCATCTTTCCTTTGCAACTTCCAAGAAATTGTCTCGTTGGAGGGGATTTCGAGTAGGGACTGCACAGTGTAGATGCGCAAAGCCAGAATGATCTGGAGTAAGTGCTTTGAGCAACAAAGTCAATTCACCAGGAGAATCACCGTAGAGAGTCCCAGCTTAGAGAAATGGAGTCGGCATGCCCGGTGGTGAGCGAGGCACTTACCGGAGTTTCAGAATTTAAATACATTTTTAGTTTGGCAGTTAGCATGTCAAAATTGTTAACTTTCCTGTCGAGCTCTCTTTCGTATATAAGATTCTCGGAATGGTTAAATTTAGTACACTTTAATGGGGCAAATTTCAAATCAAAGTGCTTTAGGCAAACATTTCCCAATACCACCTTACTTTCCTATTGGACTGCGGTAATCCTAGGCAAAACTAATGTGCAAACAACCCAAAAGCAATCTTTAAATAAACAAAGGTCCACGGAACGTTCTTCAGGAAACTACAAAAACACTGGCAGAGCTCCACAATGTTTATTGGAATAACGTCTTTAAGTTTAAAGATCATAAATATTAATGCTCTTTTAACAAACTGTCATTTAAAATATAACTGAGTTTTCCATGAACACCTTTAGTGAGCAAGTTACATTCGTTGCATTTTAAGTTACAGTTAGAAGTGGGTTTTCACAATAATAACAATTTAGACTCACCACACATGTATAATCCCTAATATTGTCCAAGCCGAAAGATATCCCACTACCGTTGATGGCTACGTGGTAAAGCTTCGCTGTGCTTTAGAAGATGGTCTGTCCCACAGCGAGTTCTCCAGCTGACTGACTTGCTTATCTCTCCCACGAGGGCTTGCTTGAGAAGCGGAGGAGGATAACTAATTTTCTTACCAGGTCGCTCTGGTAATAGTAGACGATCTTGTTTCTACCATAACTGTGTCACGTCAGTAGATATGAGCAGATGCGATTTGAACTGTGGAAACATTAGTATAAAATAAAATTTCCTGTAACAAAATGGCTTCAGATTACATCCCACTACTTAAAAGGAAATAAGTAATAACACCATTTCTTGCAATGTTTATCTCAATTAGCATGCTGTAGATAAAAGAATAATCTTTTGTAAGAATTTGTTTGCAGAACGGATACATTTGAACATAACAGATTTTTAAAAGTATTGATATATGTACGAGTATACTTGAAATTAAAGTATAAATTAATTTTGGCAATCTTTTATGTTCGTTTTCAGTTTTGTCCCTTTTAAAGGTCTTTTTAGGTAATTTATAGGTCCTCAACTTCCCAGCACTAGTCATTACAAAGGAGTCTCTTCATCAGAATGAAAAGATGCAATTAATTATAGGTCAAGTCACAGCTGTGCGTGACACATCTGGCAGGACCATGAAAACGTAGTCGACATTATCGTAACGAGATAAAATCTCGACCCCATGTTCTTGGTTCCTGTTCACACGGTGAACAACTGAGGAACGCAACACACCATAAAGTAGAACAAGCATGAAACGGGATTCACGGCGCACTAGGAAATTCGCGGCTTATCCAAAGATGAAACTGCACGCATGATCGATATGACAGCTTTCAAAAACGACTTACCTACTGGGTGCGGGAAAAACAATGTGCAGAAAATCGGAGTAGAAAGGCAGAATAAAAATAAAAATCTGATGTGTTCCATTCACATGACTTTCTCTACATCTCTGCAACAATTTATTGTTAAAAAGCTTATAATTTTATTTACTTCACGCTAATCGAGAAAAAAAAAAGCAGAAATAGTCAATTTACTTGCTTCCTTGTAAGTAAAAGGGAATAAGGCAGTACAATAGCTTAAAGTGACAGTCAAAAGCTGGTTGCCATGTGATTCAAGTTTCTTTGTTTGTGTAGACAGCAGTTTACAAATTCCTGTATGAGAAAAGTACAAGTTTTTCAAAGCTGAAATGAAAAGCCAGGAATATCTTAAAAACGATCAACTCCACGAAAAAATGTATAAAACAAATTGTGTGTTTTAACGTGCTTTACATTTTTCGTGCAGTAAGTTCTTGTCCATCTCTTACGGTTTAGCAGTTATTCAAAATTCCGTAAAATTAATTCAGAATAAAGTACTCTTCAGAGGCTATTCCCAGAAATTTCACGATATACATTTTTTTTTTTTTTTGTCAGTAAATATCTTTAATACATGATATTAAATCAAAATCGTTAGTCATATTTAAGAAAATAATTTTTTTTGAAAAAAGTTCCATGTAAAGGGTAGTTTGGGTTGGGGGATATTTTCTCAAAATCTTCGTGTCCATCCCTGGAATATACTAAACTTAAATACCTAGTTTGGTATTTTACCGACTTTTCGTTTTTGAGCTATCGTGTTCACAGACACACGTACACACAAACACACGGACGTTTTTGTGAATTTTTTTTTTTTTTTTGGATTCAGGGGACCCTAAAACATATATTTCCGGTGAAATCTCGGTATCGAATTTTTGGATGGAGTGCAATACCTTCCTCTATGCACTATGTACATTCTACGTGTAGATAAAGTAAAAATTTGATGTGTTTATTCTTTCCTCTACAAGTAGGTATTACCCGGTGGCAGAGTTAAATATAGGTAGAAAATAAGCTCCCAAAGAATAATGCGCAATAAAAATATGGAACAAAGCAGTTCCATAGTATATATCTGATGTGTTCGATTCACATTACTTTCTCTACATTTCTTTACAAATTATTGTTAAAAAGGCTATTCTTCCATCTACTTCATGCTAATCGAGATAAACATTACTTGCTTCACAGTACCATAGGCTAAAGCGACACTCAAAACGTTTAAAAGCTGGTTGCTGTGGGACTGAAATTCTTTTTTTTTCTCTCGCATTTTTTTTTTCATGGCCAGAGGTTGACAAATCTCCGTATGAGAAAGGTTTTAGGTGTTTAATACTGAAACCAACAACAAAGAATAACTCGAAAATGGTCAACTCCACGAAAAAATGTATAAAGCATAATTTTATAGTGTTTAACGCCCGCTCCTTACTACATACGGCACCGCAGGCGAAGACAGTGATGATACATGGACTGAAGATGGAGCATCGGTGGAATGCGAAGGCAGGGAAAACCGGAGAAAATCCAAAACTGCGCCGCTTTGTCCACCATTCGCGCGGCCCATGACATAAATTGTGTGTATTAAGGAGATCTACATTCTTTGTGTGGTAAGCTTTTATCTTACGGTTTACCAGCTATGCAAAAGTTATTCAGAATGAAGAGGTTTTCATAGGCTATTTCCAAAAAATTAAGGTATACATTTTATTTGTCATAACTTTAATAATATATGTTAAAATCGTTAGAGCCATTTTTGCGAATTTTTGCCGTACAAAGGGAAACACAAAAACAGTCCTGAAAGGCTGCTACAGGCGATCATTCCATTCTTTAACGCCTCTATTAACAAAAGAGAAAATTCCATTTTTTAATAATTTATTGCCTTCTCTACACGCACTATGTGCATAGTGTATAGAGAAGTTATTGCACTCCACCAAAAAATTCTATACCGAGATTTCATTGGAAATATATGTTTTAGTGTCCTCTGTATCCAAAGAAATAAGTATTTTCAGAAAAAGGTCGTTGTGTGTGTGTGTGTGTGTGTCCGTGTGTCAGAGTGGCTTTGAATACTATAACTCAAAAACGAAAACTCGGTAAAATACCAAACTTGGTATTTAAGTTTAGCATCTTCCAAAGATGCCACACGAAAATTTTGAGAAAAGTCCCCCCCCATCACCCCAAAACTACCCTTTACTTGGAAAAACTTTCGAAACTTTAGATTTTCTCAAAAGTGGTTCTAATGATTTTGATTAAAATATCGTATACTGAAGATATTTACCTGATAAATAATATGTATGTTTTAAATCTTCTGGGAATAGCCTCTGAAGACTACATTGTTCTGGATGAGTTTTACGGAATGTTACATAACTCCTAAACCGTAAGAGGTGAACAAAAACCGACCACACAAAAAATGTAGAGCACATTAAGACACACAATTTATGTTATATACATTTTTTTCGTAGAGTTGATCGTTGTTCAGATTTTCTTTGTTTTTGGTTTTAGCTTTGAAAAACTTGTATTTTTCTCATACAGGAATTTGTCAACTCCTGTCCATACAAGCAAAGGAATTTCAGTCACATAGCAGCCAGCTTTTGACCATCACTTTAACCTATTTCTGCTATTTTTTTCTCGATTTGTATGAAGTAAATAGAAGTATATGCTTTTTAACAATAATTTGTTGCATAGATATAGAGAAAGTCATGTGAATGGAACACATCAGATGTTTGTTTCTTAGGTTAGGATAAAACAATTAAATTAACGCAAATAAAATTACTTGTAAAAACATGTTAGAGATTTGATCTAAAAACCTAACCTTGTCAGCAAAATTAAACTTTCAGGTGCCTGTCTTACTTTGACAGCAACAGAACCAACACCCTGTGCAAGAGTGTTTACTGGTTGGAAGCCAAACAGCCATCTTTTTACTACATTTAGTTTTATAGCAGAAGTAATGGCATGTAGCCTATGTTACTTACCATTGCACACGTCAACGGCGCAGAAACAGTTGCCGATACAAAATATGAACCCAAAGGAGAAAAAACTCTCTCTCGAAGTCAAACTTGCGGTCAAATTTGCCACTGAAATAGAAATAAAGCTGCAGTTTAAAACCAGACGAAGCCTGATCTAAAATGTTTCATATCTCAGCAAAGCTGTTCATTTTGCTGGACTGCTTATTTCAACGTATAAAACAGATTTATCTGTATGTACTAGTATGCTATTACCTGTCTGTCGAAAGAATGCAGTTGCCTGGGGAGGTCGCTGGTGTAGCATGGCATGGCTTAGAGCGGACAAAGAAGATAGTAATATAGTGCAGTAGAGACCGACCATCAAAACATCAGCACAGCGTATGTAAACAGGAATAAACTATCGATCCACAACAGCTTAAACTTGCTGCTTTCTTTACCACTAACAAATACGAGGTACGTCCAGAAAGTAAGTTCCGTTTCAATTTATTTCCGCTGCAGCGCTGCGATCGCAGTTCCGCACATGCGCGGTAGACGCTCTGTATCAAGGAGAAGAAACGTGCGCCATTTTGAGTCAGTCACATACGCTTTGTTGTGCTTGTTGACAATGTCGGTGTTGATTGAAAATCACGCCACTTGTGAAATCAGATCTGTGATTCGTTTTCTGAATACTAGGAAAGTGAAACCAATTGAAATTTATCGGCAAATTTGCGAAGTTTACGGACAAAATGCGATGAGTGATTCAATGGTGAGAAGATGGTTCCGACAGTTCAATGAAGGACGTAGTGAAGTGCACGATGAAGAACGAAGTGGGCGTCCATCTTTGGTTACAGAAGAACTGGTTCACGCGATTGATGACAAGATCCAGAAAACCGCAAGTTTACAATTAGTGCTCTCGCTATGGAATTTCCCCAAAGCTCACGATCATTAATTCATGAGATTGTTACCGAAAAACTGAAATTTCGTAAACTTTGCTCACGTTGGGTACCAAAGATTCTTACTGAGCAACACAAAACAAAACGGATGGGTAGTGCACTTCAGTTTTTAACCCGTTATGATGAAGACGGCGAAGAATTTCTGATACAGATAGTCAGAGGGAGATGAGACTTGGGTTTCTTACGACACCCCTGAAAGTAAGCGCCAATCAATGAAATGGAGGCACTCTTCATCCCCAGCAAAGGTTAAGCCGAAACAAATCTTGACACCTCGAAAAATGATGTGCACAGTGTTCTAGGACTGGAAAGGCATCTTGCTCATTGATTTCTTACCGCATGGTCAAACAATCAAAACAGATGTTTATTGCGAGACACTTAGGAAATTGCGCCGCGCAATACAGAATAAGCGCCGAGGATTGCTGTCAAAAGGTGTTGTTTTTCTTCACGACTACGCACGACCACACACTGCAAATGTGACGAAAAATCTCCTACAGGGATTTGGCTGGGACGTGTTTGACCATCCTCCGTACAGCCCTGACCTCGCTCCTAGCGACTTTCATCTGTTCTTACATCTCAAGTCTTTCCTTGGCGGTCAACACTTCAACAACGACGAAGAGCTGAAAGAAAATGTTTCCAACTTTTTGAAGACACAGGCGGCAAACTTCTATGAAGAAGGTATACAAAAACTTGCGCCACACTATTACAAATGCCTGCAAAATTTCGGCAGTTATGTGAAAGAGTAGTTTAAGAGTTGTAGAATTTTGTGCAATAAATAATTATTCTGTATCTGTACACAATTTAATTTTATTACCAAACGAAACTTACTTTCTGGACGTACCTCGTACTAATGCTCTACTTTTGAGAGCGTATGAATGCGCGCGGCGGCGTTTGTTTTGACTTGATTTGACTTGATTCGAGACTCAACTGCTGCATTCAAGTATTAGAGAACTGTTAGACCACTCGCCTCTCACCTATACGGCCCGGGTTCGATCCCAAACGACAGCATGTGAAATTAGTGGTGGACAAAGTGGCGCGGGTGTTCTCCGGGTTCTCCGGTTTCCCCTGGTACTCCTTCATTCTATGTATCACCAGTACTTTACGACGTTTGCGGAGAGCCATTCAAAACAAACGAAGAGGAATGCTGACTTTAGGAATTGTGTTGATCCATGACAACGCTCGTCCACTCACTGCTGACACAATCCATCGACTCAATGTTCAATCATCCGCCATACAGTCCTGATCTGGCACCCAGCGACTTTCATCTTTTCCCTGAACTGAAGACAAGGCTAGGAGGGCAGCACTTTCAAACCAACGAAGATCTTTTTTTTTTTCTTGGTAGTGTTTAACGCCCGCTTTAACTACTTATGGCACCGCAGGCGGTGACACTGATGATACATGAACGGAGATGGAGCACCGGTGGAATGTGATGGCGGGGGGAAACCGGAGAACCCGGAGAACACCCGCCCCAGCACCGCTTCGTCCACCACAAATCACACATGCGGTCGCTTGGGATCGAACCCGTACCGTCTAGGTGAGAGGCGAGTGGTCTAACCACCCGGCCACGGCGAGGCCAACGAAGATCTTCAGAACAACGTCAATGCTCATTTGAAATCATTGGCGGGAACATTTTTTGAAACGGGTATTGCAAAGCTTGTGCACAGGTACGATAAATGTCTCAATCTTTTCGGTGATTATGTTGAAAAGTAGCCAGAAGTGTACAAAGCTTTTAGTAATAAAATAGTTGTTTTCTATGATCTTGTCTTTTATTTATAGCCTATCGGAGGTTGAAAAAAAAAGGCCTCATATGGCAAATACAATGTATATCTTGAACTTTCTGGGGAGCACCTTTAAAGACTTCTTCATTCTGGATTAATTTTGCTGATTTTTGTATTACTTGTAAACCATAAGAAATAGACAAAAACTTACTTCACAAAAATGTAGATCTCGTTAAAATAAACCATTAATGTCGTATAAATTTTTTGTGGAGTTGAACATTTTTGAAATATTCTTTTTATTGGTATCAGTTTTAAAATAGTTTAAAACTGTTCCCATACGAGAATTCGCCAACTCCTGGCAATGAAATAAAATGGATTTCAATCATACAGCAACCAGTTTTAAAAGATTTGGCAAATAGTAAGACCATTTCTGCTAATTTTTACCTCAATTAGCATGGAAAAGATAGAAGAAGTAGCGTTTTAACAGGAATTTGTTACAGAGATGTAGAGAAAATAATATGAATGAAACAAATGAGATTTTTTAATGAAGTTTGGTCGTTTGCACCCTTAAGTGGCTAGAACCTCCAGTTAATCTGCAGTGTACCGTTAATTATGAGAATCTAGATAATTGCGCTCTACATAGAGTAATGAAACGCAACATACTCTTTAATATTCCAGTAGGCTTTGCAAAGCTGATGTTCACTGCTGGTTGTAGCGCGTCGTTGCGAGCGAATTAGCAGCACTTGCCAACTTGCACATTTCGCCACAAATAAAGCACTGATTGGCATCGTTATAGCACGCAGTTCCCCCTTTGCCTTTCAACGTAACTGAACAGTGAATACAATTTACTGTCCGACCGCCAATTTCACGAGAAAATGCACTTTGACATCCTGAAGTGAGAAATTGTGTGCTTTGCGCCACTGCGTGTCATCGACAAGCTTCCGAACACTGCACGATTAGCAAATGGCTGTGAGGTGCAAGGTAAAACCTCAGGCTCAACAACAGACTGAATGGCTTCTTTGAAATCATGGCACTGAATAACCTCCACATTTATTATAACATGTTACTTAACCCTTAGTTGCCTGCATTAGTATATTGCATATGCCGTTTTTCCTTTAATTCAAGTTTAAAACCGGGGTTCTATAAAAAAAATCTTATGTGTTCCATTCAAATGACTTTCTCTATATCTCTGCAACAAATTTTTGTTAAAAAATGTATGCTTCTATGTACTTCATGCTAAGTGAGAAAAAATAGCAGAAATAGTCTTATTACTTGCTTCCCTGTAAGTAGAAGCGAAATAAGGGAGTAGCATAGGTTAAAGTGATAGCAAAAGCTGGTTGCTATGTGACTGAAGTTCCTTTGTATGGACACGAGTTGACAAATCCCTGTATGAGAAAAGTATAAGTTTTTTAAGGCTGAAACAAAAAACAAGGAATATCTAAAAAACGATCAACTCCATGAAAAAATGAATATAACATAAATTGTGTCTTTTAATGTGCTGTACATTTAAGTTTTTGTCTATCTCTTACGGTTTACCAGTTACACAAAATTCCGTAAAATTCATCCAGAATAAAGTAGTCTTCAGAGGCTATTCCCAGAAAATTCAATATATACATATTATTTGTCAAGTATATGTCTTTAATATATGACATTTTGATCAAAATCGTTAGAGCCATTTTTTAGAAAATCAAAATTTTCGAAAATTTTTCCATGTGAAGGGTGGTTGGGGGTGGGGGATTTTCTTGAAAATCTTCGTGTCACATCCTTGGAAGATAGTGAACTTAAATACCAAGTTTGGTACTTAACGGTCGTTTCGTTTTTGAGCTATGCTGACCACAGACACACATGGACATTGTTCTAAAAATGATTTTTTTGGATTCAGGTGGTCTCAAAACATGTATTTCCGGTGAAATTTCGGTATCGAATTTTTTGGTACAATGCAATACCTTCTCTATACACTATGTACATAGTACGTATAGAGAAAGTAATACATGGGAATAACCCTATAAAATTATTATATAAAATAATCGAGAAAATAGAAATGAAAATATATGTAGATCCTTTATCTATATTTTTCTTCCCAATTAAAAATGTTAATTCTTCCAAAACAGCTTTCATAATCCTGCCAAAGGCACTACCAAAAAAGTGGTTCAAATGGTCATGAGTGTTAAGTGATAGGTAATGGACTGGTCGTATATTCAAAGCCAAATGTTGCAAGTTCAAATCCAAGTGACTGTGATAAAGGATGGGGAGAGCCCAAGTAAAATAATCGGTGTGGTGTTTTCAAGCTAATGGGGCTACATTTGACTGTAGTTATGTGGGGTTTTCTCTTTTATTTATTTAAAAAAAAACTTGAATTTTATTTTTACAATATAAAACAGTCTTGATTGCTTGTCATTTATGGTTGAAGGTCAGTATAACATGAAATTAATCCTAGAGTACAACCCTATTTGTATAGTTACGCTTAAACAAGCGGAACTTATTGGTACCGACAGGCAACAAAGGATTAAATAAGGTCAGCCAGAAAGTAACGAACGATTTAGCATAACTATAAAATAATCAATACAAAACTATATTTACAAACTTAAAAGCGAATTCCTAGGGGTCAGAAACCTATCATGGAGCCAACAGCACGAAACCACAGAATGGAGAACCTGGAACGAATGGTTGGCCCGTACGCAAGGGAGTGAGGAAGTGGATGATGGAACAATTGGTGGAATGAGTGGTGGGGGAAACCGGTGGACCCAGAGAAAGCGCGCTCAGATGCCACTTTGACGACCATAAATCCCACATGCGGGCGCTTGGGATTTCTCTGGCACTAAATATGCACCAAAATGTATTATAATACGAAGGTCAGTCCAGAAAGTAACGAATGATTTGTTATTACTAAACAATAACGAAAGACATCAACATAAAATTTTATTTACGAAGTTCGTAGCCTGCTTACCTTCCCTCTAGTTAGCACTCACACCCCTCTAGGACTTACAAGCGAATATCTAGGGGTCAGAAGCCTGTCAGAGAGCCAACGGCACGAAATCACAGAGTGGAGAAGCTGGAACGAGTGGTCGTCCAGTAGCCAAGCATGAGAAAGTGCATGATGTGAAATGCAAGGGAAATGTATGATTGGAAAGGAGATGCTGGAGCAATTGGTGTGAAGAACTGGATGGTGTGAAACGGGTGATAGGAAAGGCGATGCAGAAATTACTGGAATGAGTGGCGGGGGAAACCGGAGGACCTTGAGAACACCCGCCCAGACGCCGCTTCATTCACCATTAAGCCCACATTAGTTTCATGATAGAGCAATTACAAATAGTACGCAATAAATTAAGTGCATCATTGAAGTAAAATTATTTGATTTGCACTTCTCGTGCACCAATAATGTATCTACTGCACTAGTATTGCAGTAGACTAATGCTTTTAGAGCTTCGTGGTAAAGTAAAGGCTTTTACATCTTCGACCTTTTGTTTCTTTTGCTATTATTAAAGGGCAGAGTTAGTAATGCTGTTAGACCGAGATGGCGCTATTGTCGGCGCACTGAGCAGCGCTTTAGAAATCATAAAGGGAATGTATATGCTAGCTAATGATCTTAATGGTTCTGTTAAGAGCCAGCTAAAACGGCAACGGCAAAGAATGATTCAAAAGAAAGAGATACGCGTCGTTACTCGCTGATTCACATGACTTTCTCTACATCAATGCAACAGCTTGTTGTTTAAAAAGCTAATGCTTCTATTTACTTCCTGCTAATCGAAAAAAATAAGCAGAAACAGTCTTATTACTTGCTTCCTTGTGAGTAGAAACGAAATAAGGGAGTACCATAGGTTAAAGTGAAAGCCAAAAGCTGGTTGCTATGTGACTGATATTCCTTTGTTTGTATGGATAGGAGTTGACAAATTCCTGTATGAGAAAAGCACAAGTTTTTAAAGCTGAAACCAAAAATAAGGAATATCTCAAAAACGATAAACTCTTCGAAAAAAATGTATATAACATAAATTGTGTGTTTTAATGTGCTCTACATTTTTGCATGTTAAGCTTTTGTGTATCTCATGCGGTTTAGCAATTATGCAAAATTCCGTAAAATGCATCCAGAATAAAGTAGTCTTCAGAACTATTCCCAGAAAATTCAAGATATACCTTTTATTTGTCAGGTAAATATCTTTAATATACAATATTTTAATCAAAATCGTTAGTCATTTTTGAGAAAATAAAACTTTTCGCAATTTTTCTATGTAAAGGGTAGTTTGGGGTGGGGGGATTTTTCTCAAAATCTTCGTGTCGTATCCCTGGAAGATACTTAACTTAAATACCATGCTTGGTATTTTACCCACCTTTCATTTTTGAATTATCGTGTTCACAGGACCTTTTTTTTTTGAATACAGGGGACCCTAAAACATATATCTCCAGTGAAATCTCGATATCCAATTTTTGGGTGGAGTGCAATACCTTCTTTATACACTATGTACACAGTACGTGTAGAGAAAATAGCCAGTCTCGAGCATTAGGCTGCTCATTATCGGCTGAAAATTGTCATCTATTGTTGCGAAGCTGTTTAGACTACGTTTTGTATTGTCAGTACGAAAGTCGTTGCGACTTGTTTAAGACGTAAAAAGTAAATATCTCAACGAGATGATCCTCTTCAAGAAAGAATTGCACTAAGGAGGTGTATGTTTCTACTGTTTCCTGGCGTTCCCATACCAGCAAAGAGTAGTATACAGGATTTGGTGGGGGAAAAAGAAAAGTCCGTTTACATCTGCTGGATCACGGATATTTGAGCACGTATTATCTAGGAGTCCAAAGAATCACGTAAATTTTTGCAACAAGTCATCGTTTCGCGTAGGTCTTGTCAAAGAGTTGTATACGAGGGGCGTTGAAGTCCTCAGCAAAATATAAAAAAAACAAGTTATTTTTGGTAAATGTTTTAAAAATAATCTCCTTTTAGCTAGATAAACTTTTCTCAGCATTTCTCCAACTGTTTTAAACCTTCAAAAAATTAGGATTTCGGAATGTCCTCAAAATATGCATCTGTTTCGCAGATGTTTTCTTAGACGTGAACCGTTTTCCGCTGAGTCACTTTTTCAAGTTTAGAATTTAAAAAAAAATTTCAATGGGGTTGCATCTGGTGAATACGGTAGATATTGTAGTAATTCAAGTCAATTCTACAATTTTTTCCACTGAGACTGCGCAGATTTGCACCCTGCACTGTCTTGATGGATGAGAATCTTTTTCTTTCCCAGGCGTGGGTGTTTTTTCTTGGTTTCTCTGTTCAACCCATGCAATGGCGATGCATAATATACTCTCCATTTATCGTTCTTGCTTTACGCAACTAATAAATGTAGACGATTCCTCATGCATTCCAAAAAACATACCATCACCTTCTCTGTAGATTTTACCACCTCTGCCTTCAAAATCATATCCTAGATTTTATGAATATTTTCGGAGGAAGTCACTTCTACTGAACGTGCGGAATGATGTTCATCATTTTAGGATGTATGGCCACGTTTAAATTCATTTATCCATTTGTTGCAAAACGCATGAGTAGATATGCCATGAACTTCATCCTTCTCGGTTTTTATCTTTTTCGGAGTTAAGCTTTTTAAAAACCTACTGTTTCGACTGTAATTTTGTCTCTTTATTGTAATAGTGTATCATGTTTATCCACAGCTATATATCGACGCAGAAATTCGTCATAATTGCGACGGAAAAGTGACAAACCAGCTTCCGAATCGATCATCCGAATGCGTCTATTCTCCATTGAGAGCAAGACATTCGTCAGAGACAAATTTTGCTATAAAATTAAGAACAATGTATCTTGTGATATGCCTGTGGCCTCTACTATTTCGCGAACTTTGATTCATCGATCATTCAAAACCAAATCCTGGATTTTGTGAATAATTTCGGAGGAAGTCACTTCTACTGGACGTCCGGAATGGTGTTCAATATTTTTGGATGTATGGCCACGTTTAAATTCATTTATCCAATTGTAAATTGTTCAAAACGCAGGAGCAGATGTGCCATGAAATTCAATCTTTTCAGCAGCCAACCTCCGTGGTGCAATGGTTACCCTACTAGCTTCATATACCAAGGTCGCGGGTTCAAACCCGGCGAAGGACGATGAATTTTTTCGGGCGTAAAAATCGTTAACATGGCTTCCTTCGGTAGGGAATTAAAGCCGTTGGTCATATATTTATGGCACGTAAAAGAACCTCAAGCCTGATTATGAGGACTGAGTAAAACCAAGCGGTCTTTCACGCCCAGTATAGAATGGGACACCGAGAACCACAGCAGTTAAAAAGCGTCCATAAATAAAACTTCATTTCCATTTCATCCTTCTGAGCTTTTATCCCTTTCGATGTTGAGCTTTTTACATAGAAGTGCTTAATCACCGCACAAAACTCTGTTTTTTTTTTGTTTTTTTTTATTTCTAAATAAGTACAAGATTGTTGATTCAATCGCCTATGGCAACGAAACCACGTGATGGATATAGCTGAAACTTTAACTGACATCTAGTAAGAGACGACGGTTACTGAATACAAGTGTAACTTCTTGGATTCTCTAAGGGTTTATTGACCTCCCCTAGTAGCATATTGGGACAAAATGTGTCAAAAACTGAAGCAGGAAGATAAGGCAAAACGTGTGAATTACTATAAGTGACTTTGTCAAACAGTTGAGAGCGGAATGTTAGATTCTCTGCTGTATTTAATCAGAGATGAATCCTGGTTCCATCTGTCAGGACATGTGAACTCCCAGGACACCAGATACTGGTCAACAAACAATGCCTCTACTATTAATGAGGAACCTCTTCACGTGGAAAAAAAAAACGGAATGTGGTGTGCCTGTCAGCAAGTCGGATTGTGGGCCCCATATTTGTTGAAACACTGATGTGTATATGCAAATATTTGATTTGATTACGCACAACTCACCCCCCATGAACCAACGTGCGTATGATATTTCACAACAGGATGGGGGCGATCTCATCACACTTCACGTGAGTCAATCTGATGAATTCATGAAAGATTCACAGAAAAACACGCTGATGTGTTTCATTTACATGAGTTTCTCTACATCCCTGCAATAAATTATTGTAAAAAAATGTATTCTTCTATGTGCTTCATGCTAATTGAGATAAATATTAACAGAAATTAACGACTTGAAGCTTTCTCGGTGTTGATTATTACAGCTGACTTCACGGGATAGCAACCGAATTAGATTGGAATCAAAGAAATCCAAGCTTTCGATTACCTTGACTGACCATTTTCTGACGAAGACCACAGTCAAGACAGTCGAAAGCTTGGATTTCTTCGATTCTATTTTAACTAGGTTGCTATCCCATGAAATCATCTGTAATTAACAGAAATTGTCCTTATTACGTGGTTCCTCGTAAGTAGGAGGGAAAAAATCTTATGTGTTCCATTCACATGACTAGAAGCTTATGCTTCTATGTACTTCATGCTAAACGAGAAAAAAAACAGCAGAAATAGTCTTATTACTTACTTCCTTGTAAGTAGAAGCGAAATAAGGGAGTACCATAGGTTAAAGTGAAAGCCAAAAGCTGGTTGCTATGTGACTGATGTTCCTTTGTTTGTATGGAGGAGTTGACAAATTCCTGTATGAGAAAGGAATGAGCTTTTTAAAGTTGAAACCAATAAAAAGGAATATCTCAAAAACGATCAGCTCCACGAAAAAAATGTATACAATATAAAGTGTGTGTTTTAATGTGCTCTACATTTTTTGGGTAGTAAGTTTTTGTCAATTTCTTACGGTTAAGCAGTTATGCAAAATTCCGTAAAATTCGACCAGAACAAAGTAGTTTTCAGAGGTCATTCCCAGAAAATTCAAGATGTGCATTTTATTTGTCAGGTAAATATCTTTAATATACCATATTTTAAACAAAATCGTTAGACATTTTTTAGAAAATCAAAATTTTCGAAAAAAGTTCTAAATAAAGGGTAGTTGGGGTTGGGGGGGGGGCATTTTGGTGAAAATCTTCGTGTCGCATCCTTGGAAGATACCAAACCTAAATACCAAGTTCTGTTTTTAACGGTTTTTTCTATTTTGAGCTATGCTGCCCACAGACAGACACACACAAACGCACATACGCATACAAATACACACACACGGACATTTTTCTAAAATGCTTTTTTTTTGGATTCAGGGGTCTCAAAACTTTTATTGCCGGTGAAAACGCGGTATCGAATTTTTGGGTGCATTACAATACCTTTTCTATACACTATGTACATAGTACGTGTAGAGAAAGTAAAAAACTTATTCTTCTATCTGCTTCTTGCTAATGGAGATAAACATTTGTATTTTCTCTGCGCATACTATGTGTACAGAGAACGTATTGTAATACACCCAAAAATTCGACTCCAAATTTCACCGGAAATACATGTTTTGGGTCTCCCTGAATCCAAAAACAGCATTTTTAGACTGTGTATGTCTGTAGACAGTATAGCTCTAAAATGAAAACACTATTAAATGCCATACTTAGTATTTAAGTTTAGTATCTTCCAAGGATGCAACACGAAGATTTTCTGAAAAATGATCCACACCAAACTAGCCTTAAGAAGGAAAAAATTTCGAAAATATTGTTTTTCTAAAAAATAACGTTAAAAATTATATTCAAATACCGTATATTAAAGGTATTTACATAACAAACAAAATTTATATCTTGAATTTTCTGGGAATAGTTTCTGAAGACCTCTTCATTCTGGTTGACTTTTAGTAACTAATAAACCATAAGAGTTAAACAAAACTTAACACACAATTTATGCAATATACAATTGTTTCAATTTTAAAATATTTAAATCTTTCTCAAACAAAATGTCTCAACTTCTGGCCATGCAAAGAGGACGTTTTTCAGTCACATAGCAACTAGTTTTTTAAAGTTTTGACTATCGCTTTAGCCTAGTGTACTCTCTTATGTCTCTTCTACTTAAAAGGAAGCAAGTAATAAGAACATTTTTGTTAGTTTTTATCTCGATTAGCAGGTAATAATACTTTCTTACAGAGATGTAGAGAAAGTCATGTGAATGGAACTCATCGGATATTTAGTAACCAATTAATAGAAAAATAAGCCTTATAAACCAATAAGGGCTTTGTATTCTAACCCGTTTTTGGATATAATTTTTATTTTTGAATATTTTAATATTTTACTTGAAAATCCTAACATTTAACATTTCCTTTGTTTTATTCTCTCCTCTAAAATACGACATTTTGTATCCGCACGTGCGCGATTTTCTGGGGGCAATGAGCGCCAAAGATGCACAGGCCTCTTTGCTCCCCCTCAGAATCATCGTGACCATCATCACTGCCATGTTATCATATCAAATATCTTCTCCATACAAAAGGCCCTTTTTATATGATCAATAGATTCAGAATTGTTCTCATAAGAGGAGGGCCTCGGTTCAAACAGAAACTCTGTTTTTGTTTTTAGTGCTCTTCTATGACAAAAGAAAATCTTGTGTGTTCTATTCACATTCTCTACATCTCTGATAAGTGAGTTAAACATTAACAGAAATTGTCCTTATTACTTGGTTCCTTGTAAGTAGAAGAGCAAAAGTATAATGTGATCTATTCACATAATGACCTCTAGCTGTTTGGTAAACAAATTTTTATCCTACAGATACTTGTAATAGACACCGTTGCTGCGCAGAAACGACATAAGAAAACTTGGACTTTAAATCAAAGTGATAGTTATTAGCGCAACGGGTGGGATAAAGTAAACAAAATTCACTCGTTGCTCCGGTAACGAGTGGGATAAAGTAAACAAAAGTCACTCGTTGCTCCGGTAACGAGTGGGATAAAGTAAACAAAAGTCACTCGTTGCTCCGGTAACGAGTGGGATAAAGTAAACAAAATTCACTCGTTGCTCCGGTAACGAGTGGGATAAAGTAAACAAAATTCACTCGTTGCTCCGGTAACAAAATTAGTATTCATACATAGCCTACCATATTGTATAACTATAAGAACACCGCAATTCAATGTCTTATTCCTTATTTAATTTATTACTATCTGTTGTAAAATCGTTTACTATTTTTGTCATATATTTATTTATCCTAACTGTAGGATAAAATAATGTATTATACAAGGGGACAAACCTCTATTATCCACTCATATAGCCAAAAACGCCACCCTTCGGGTCGCGTTTCAAATTTATCTGTTTATCCACTCGTATAATAAAAAACTATTATTCAAAACTTTAATCTGTTATCTACAGCATGCTAATCAAGATAAGCATGAGCAGAATTAGTCTTATTACTAGCGTCCTTGTAATTAGAAGGCAAATAAAAAATTCACAGGCTAAAGTGATAGTTTTATCCTTTAAAAGCCGATCGCTATGTGAAACAATTGAAATTTCAATCTCTTTGCTTGCCAGGAGTAAACAAATGAGAAACGAGATGTCTTCCCGTTTGCAAAAGCTTTGAATGGCTTAAAATTGAAAACAATTATCGAGTATTTCGAAAA
The DNA here is from genome assembly GCA_030762935.1 of Hymenopus coronatus. Lineage (NCBI taxonomy): Eukaryota > Metazoa > Arthropoda > Insecta > Mantodea > Hymenopodidae > Hymenopus > Hymenopus coronatus. The sequence continues at coordinate 20,701,550 of CM060891.1, forward strand.
AGGTTAAGTATAAAAAAACTGTATATAAATTATGTGTTTTAATGAGATCTGCATTTTGTGTAATACGTTTTTTGTATGTCACTTACGGTTTGCTAGTTATATAGAAGTAATCCTTAATGAAGAGGTCTTCAGAGGCTATTACCAGAGAATTCAAGATATACATTTCGTTTGACATAAAAATATCTTAAATATAAGGAATTTTAATGAAAATCGTTAGAACCATTTTTGAGAAAATCAAAATTGTCGATAAATGTTCCATGTATAGAGTAGTTGGGGTGGAGGAATTTTCTTGAAAATCCTCGTGTCCCATCCTGGGAAGATACTCAACCTAAATACCAATACGTGTAGAGAAAGAAAAACTTGAAATAAGGTTCTACCTGTAATGCTTTTGTGTACAGATTCTTCAATTCTTCTTAGGCGATAAATTCTGCTGCATTTGTTATAAATTGAAATATAGCAAACAATGTATTTATAAGAAATAATGCCTTTCTTTAGAAAATTCTTCTTTTCTTTCTTAGGATCTCTGTGATTTTCCGTGTGAGGTCCGCCAAGGCAGTGAAAATCACGGATTTAGATCTTCTAAAGCGCCTGGGGGTGATCGTCGCCATCTTCAGCGTGTTTCTTGTAATCCGGACGCTGGTGGCGCCGCCATACGTCATTGTTGGGAGAACAGCAGATGACCTGAAGGCCTTCCTATGCCGCACAGATTGGTGGGACCATTCCTTCACTACCAGTAAGTATAACCAATCAATCATGTTTATCTGAAGACAGACCCTTAATGAAAATCCAATCTCCTCCATCCTACCCTCTCTTTTGTCTCCGTGTGTGAACCATTTTTATAAATGTTGTCTATTTCTATATCTCGGACAGTTTCCCCATTCATCATTCCTTCCAATGAATTTCCTAAGAAACATATTTATCCTCATCGTGCCATAGTGAATTTCGTTTCTTCTTTCTAATTACTTTAAACATTCTTTGTTCATTTTCTTTCCCCCTCTCTCTCTCTCTCTCATTCTCTCTCTTTCTCTCCCTCTCTCTGACAGTTTTATGTTATTGTCATCAAATGAATATCATTGAGCATTCAAAATGTTGAGTGATTACAAAGAGAACTGTAAGAAATGACTTAAAAAATATTTAGTAAACGGTAATTAAAATAGATACTTCGTTGTGAAAAAACAAATCTGATGTGTTCCATTCATATGACCTTCTCTGCATCTCTGTAACAAGTTATTCCTAAAAAACTTATTCTTCTTATTACTTCATGCTAATCGATAAAAATAGTATAAATAATCGTATTACTTGCTTCCTTGTAAGTAGAAACGTAATAAGGGAGTAGCATAGGTTAAAGTGATAGTCAAAAGATGGTTGATATACGGACGGGAGTTGACAAATTCCTGTATGAGGAAAGCAAGTTTTTTAAAGCTCAAACCAATAACAAGGATTATCTCAAAATCTATGAACTGCACGAAAAAAAATAAATAATATAAATTGCGTGCTATAACTTTCTCTACATTTTTGTGTGGTAAGTTTTTATCCATCTTTTACGGTTTAGCAGTTTTGCAAAATTACGAAAATTCATCCAGAATAAAGTAGTATTCAGAGGCTATTCCCAGAAAATTCAAGATATACATTTTATTTGTCAGATATATATATTTAATAAATAATATGTTAATCAAAATGCTAGAGCCATTTTTCAGAAAAGCAAAGGTTTCGAAAAAAAATCCATGTAAAGCGTAGTTGAAAATCTTAGTGTCGCATCCTTAAAATACTGAACTTAAATACCAACTTTTGTATTTAGCGGACTTTTCGTTTTTGAGTTATGGTGTCCACACACACACACACACACACACGCAGCCACACACACACATACACGCAGCCACACACACACACACACGCAGCCACACACACACACACACGCAGCCACACACACACACGCAGCCACACACACACACGCAGCCACACACACACACGCAGCCACACACACACACACAGCCACACACACACAGCCACACACACACACGCAGCCACACACGCAGCCACACACACACACAGCCACACACACACAGCCACACACACACACGCAGCCACACACGCAGCCACACACACACACGCAGCCACACACACACACACACGCAGCCACACACACACACGCAGCCACACACACACACGCAGCCACACACGCAGCCACACACACACACGCAGCCACACACACACACACACGCAGCCACACACACACACGCAGCCACACCCATACACACACATACGCGCAGCCACACGCACGCACACGCACACGCGCACGCGCACGCGCACACGCACACGCGCACGCGCACGTGAGTGCACACGTGAGTGCAGACATCACTAAGATTGCCTTTTTTTTATTCAGTGGGACCCAAAACATATATTTCCGGTGAAATCTCGGTATCGAATTTTTGGGTGCATTATAATATTTTCTCTATACACTATGTTCATAGTACGTGTAGAGAAAGTAAAAAAATACGACATGCGATATAAGCAGGCAGGAAATGAAATTTGAAATACAGAACTCATTATTTGTGGTACAAAATAAAATAAAAATTAGGCGAACCAAGGAAACATGTATTTTAGAATTGGGAGTGAAACAGAGAACGGAAATAGCATAGCTTAAGTTTCTATTTTAGAATAGCATTTGTATTTTAAAACTGAAACCAATAACAAGGAATTATTCGGAAATATTTAAATCTAAAAATGATATATGACATAAACCTTATACTTTAAAATATCGTATATTAAAGATACTTATATAGCAAATAAAATGTACATATACCTTGAATTTTCTGGGAATAACCTCTAAAGATCTCTTTATTCCGGATATTTTTATTGAATTTTGTGTAACTGGTAAACCGTAAGAGATAGACAAAAACTTACTACCCAAAAATGAAGATCACGATAAAACACACAATTTGTCACACTTTTTTTCGTGGAGTTGACCATTTCTGAGATATCCTTTGTTATTTGTTTCAGATTTAAAATACTTAAACTTTTTTCATATGGAAAGTTGTAAACTCCTGGCCCTGCATAGAAACGGATTTCAACCACATGGTAAACAGTTTTTAAACCATTTGACTATCGATTTAGCCTGGGGAATTCCCTTACTTTCCTCCTACTTACAAGGAAGCAAGCGATTAAGAAAATGTCTGCTAATGTTTATATCGATTATATAAAGTAGGTGGAAGAATATGCATTTTAACAATAATTTGTTACAACGACGTAGAGAAAGTCAGGTGAATGGAACACTTCGGATTTTTCATTTGGCCAGTTTATTAATTATTTTTACGTAGTTTTATTTTCTCTACGCTTACTATGCACATAGTGTATAGAGAAGGTATTGCACTCCACCAAAAAATTCAATACCGAGATTTCACCGGAAATTTATGTTTTAGGTTGCCCTGTATCGAAAAACAAAGCAATTTTAGAAAAATGGTCCATGTACGTCTGTGTGTTCGTGTATCTGTGAATACGATACGCAAAAAAAGTCGGTAAAATACAAAACTTGGTATCTAAGTTTATTATTTTTCAGGGATGCAAAACGAATATTTTGAAAAAAATCTCCCCCCCCCAAATTAATCTTTACATGGAAAACATTCGAAAAATTTAATTTTCTCAAAAATGCCTCTAATAATTTCGATTAAAATACTGTTAGATATTTATATGGCAAATAAAATGCATATCTTGAATTTTTTGGGAATAGCATCTAAATTCTGAATGAATTCGCTGAACTTTACGTAACTGGTAAACCATAAGAGATAGACAAAAACTTAGGACACATAAAAGTATATCTCATTAAAACACCTCATTTATGTCATAATTAACCATTTCTGAGATATTCGTTATCTGTTTCAGATTTAAAATACTTAAAACTTTTCACACACGTAAAGTTGTAAGCTCCTGGCCCTGCATAGAAACGGATTTCAACTGCATGACAACCAGCTTTTAAGTGAATTTTCATTTGTTTTCCTTTATTTTGCTCCTAATTACAATTTAAAAAATCTGATGTGTTCCATTCACATGACTTTCTCTATATCTCTGTAAATTATTATTGTTAATAAGCTTATCTTTTATTTATTTCATGCTAATCGAGAAAATTAACAGAAATAGTCTTATTTCTTGCTTTATTGTAAGTAGAAGCGAAATAAGGGAGTACCATAGGTTAAAGTGAAAGCCAAAAGCTGGTTGCTATGTGACTGATGTTCCTTTGTTTGTATGGACAAAAGTTGACAAATTCCTGTATGAGAAAAGTATAAGTTTTTCAAAGCTGAAACCAAGAAAAAGGAATATCTCAAAAACGATCAACTCCACGAAAAAAATGTATATAACATAAATTGTGTGTTTTAACGTGCTCTACATTTTTTGTGCGTTAAGTTTTTATCCATCTCTTACGGTTTAGTGTTTATGCAAAATTCATCCAGAATAAAGTAGTCTTCAGAGGCTATTCCCAGAAAATTCAAGATATACATTTTATTTGTCAGGTAAACATCTTTGATATACGAAATTTTAATCAAAATCGTTAAGAGCCACTTTTGAGAAAATCAAAACTTTCGGAAAAAGTTCCATGTAAAGGGTAGTTGGGGTGGGGGGATTTTTCTCAAAATCTTTGTGTCGCATCCCTGGAAGATACTAAACTTAAATACCAAGTTTGGTATCTTAGCGACTTTTCGTGTTTGAGTTATCGTGTTCACAGACACACGGACACACCGACACACGGACACACACAGACCTTTTTGTGGAAATGCTTTTTTTGGATATTGGGGACCCTAAAACATATATTTCCGGTGAAATCTCGGTATCGAATTTTTGGGTTTAGTGCAATACCTTCTCTATACACTATGTACATAGTGCGTATAGAGAAAGTAAAAATGTCTGCTAATGTTTATCTGGATTATCATATGTAGATAGAAGAATATGCATTTTAACAATAATTTGTTACAGCGATGTAGAGAATATCATGTGAATGGAACACTCAGATTTTTCATTTAGCAAATTGATAAATTATTTTTACGTATTTAATGCTACAATTACATAAAACGTTGGATGTAATACGTATATAATCTTCTCATTGTAACAGCCGTATAAATTCGCTTTCGCTCGCGCGCTAAAATATATTTGTGTTTAAGTCAGTAAGATTATAGGTACACTAGTTACATAAATGACTTGTATGTATTTATTTCTCTGCAAGCGGGTGTTAATTACACGGTGGCAGAGTTAAATACATTTAGAAAATAAGGTAACAAATAATAATGCAATAAACAATAAATAAGAATGCGAACAAAACACTGCAACTACGACGCTAATCACATTAAGTTTGTAAACCCTAATACAAATTATATGTATATAAACTAACAATTACGTAACAGTTTATTGTAGTTTAATACAATTAGATATAATAGTTAATTACAAACAATTATGAAGTCATTAATTATTTTACCATTTCCATTCAATAACTATCTAATGAGCATCACTAATAAGTTTATCGTTTGTATTTAAAAAAAATCTGATGTGTACCATTCACATGACTTTTTCTATATCCCTGCAACAAATTATTCTTAAAAAGCTTATACTTCTATTAACTTCATGCTAATCAGAAAAAATTAGCAGAAATAGTCTTATTACTTGCTTCCTTGTAAGTAGAAGCGAAATAAGGGACTACCATTGGTTAAAGTGATAGTCAAAACTGGTTGCTATGTCAATGAAGTTCCTTTGTTTATAAGGATCGGAGTTGACAAGTTCCTGTATGAGAAAAATATAAGTTTTTCATAGCAGAAACCAAAAATAAGGAATGTCTCAAAAACGACGAACTCCACGAAAAAAATGTATATAAAATAAATTGTGTGTTTTAACGTGCTCTACATTTTTTGTATAGTAAGTTTTTGTCCGTCTCTTACGGTTTAGCAGTTATTCAAGATTCCGTAAAATTCATCCAGAATAAATTACTCTTCAGAGGCTATTCTAAATTCAAGATATACATTTTATTTGTCAGGTAAATATTTTAATATACGAAGTTTTAATCAAAATCGTTAGAGCCATTTTTGAGAAAATCAAAATTTTCGAAAAATGTTCCATGTAAAGGGTAGTTGGGGGTGGGGGATTTTTCTCAAAATCTTCGTGTCGCATCCCTGGAAGATACTAAACTTAAATACCAAGTTTGGTATTTTAACGACTTTTCGTTTTTGAGTTATCGTGTTCACGGACACACACACGGACACACACACACACACACACACACACACACACACACACACGGACCTTTTTGTGAAAATGTTTTTTTTTTTTTGTATATTTTGGACCCTAAAACATATATTTCCGGTGAAATCTCGGTATCGAATTTTTGGGTGGAGTGCTATACCTTCTCTATACACTATGTACATAGTGCGTATAGAGAAAGTAAAAATATGAAATCACAAACATACACTTAAACATCATTTACAATACATTACCCAACATTTATTATATTCAGTATTTTCCTAAACTTCTTCGAGAACAGGTCGGCCCTTAAGGGCTGCTACAGCCTTCATTCCATTCTTTAATGTTTCTATTAACAAAATAGGAATTTTTCTACCTAGGTTCTCTACCCCTTATATAGTCCATAACGGTCTCCGAAGGTTCCAGTCTTAAAATTACGAGAACATTACGTTTGGTCCGTAAGAAAGAGATTACTCTGGAAGAAGAATATTCTCGGCCTGGGAAGAAAGAAGGTCCGAGAACTCTCGCAGGAGAAACAAGCAAAGACATTCGTTTGCCTGGCTTTTGTATCCGTTCGCTCTATTGTTAGAGCGGCTGAATGCCGCCGTTACAATACACAGTACACCATATTTTCTTTAGCTCTCTTTATATCTTCAGTGACTTTTTGCTTCTATTAACTAACGCGATGGGAGAGCTCTGGCTTCTTATTGGTTTTTCACGCTGGGAGTGCATTGTCTAGTTATTCAAAATCCACACACTACTCATTTGCCTTTAAAAAAGGAATGTCATAGAGATAGTTGGCATCTTACAGTTAAACCTGGCAAAAATACATAAATAGCATTACTTAAGTTAATAAATAACCTAGAAAACAATGGATTCGGTATATGGTGGCTAAAAAGGCAGAAAACTGACTTTCCGCAAGCTCAATTTCCACGTGTGGGTAAAAAGTAAATATTGAGACATTTTATTCGAATAAAGTGAAACAAATATTTGGAGAAAAAAAAATCTGATGTGTCCCATTCGCATGACTTTCCCTACATCTCTGGAACAAATTATTGTTAAAAAGCTTATGCTTCTATTTACTTCATGCTAATTGAGAAAAAGTTAGCAGAAATAGCCTCATTACTTGCTGTCTTGTAAGTAGAAGATAAATAAGGGAGTACCATACGTTAAAGTGATAGTCTAAAGCTGGTTGCTATGTGACTGAAGTTCCTTTGCTTGTATGGACAGGAGTTGACAAATTCCTGTACGAGAAAGGAATAAGCTTTTTAAAGCTGAAACCAATAACAAGGAATATCTAAAAAACGATCAGCTCCACGAAAAAAATGTACATTTCTTAAATTGTGTGTTTTATCGTGATCCTCATTTTTTGTAGAGTAAGTTTTTGTCTATCTCTTACGGTTTACCATTTCTGCAGAATTCAATAAAAATCATCCGGAATAAAGAGGTCTTTAGACATTATTCCCAGAAAATTCAACATATACATTTTATTTGGCATGTAAATATCTTAAATGTAAGAGATTTTAATCAAAATCGTTAGCCATTTTTGAGAAAATCAAAATGTTTGCAATTTTTTGCATGTAGAGTATAGTTCGGGGTTGTGGAATTTTCCTGAAAATCGTCGTGTCGCATCCTTGGAAGATACTAAACTTAAATACCAACTTTGATATTTAACGGACTTATCGTTTTTAGCTATGCCGTCTACAGACACTCACCCGGACTTTTTTCTGAAAATGCTAATTTGTATTCAGGGGGAAATAAAATGTAAATGGCATGCTATTTATGGACGCTCTATAACTGCTGTGGTTCTCAGCGTCCCATTCTATGTAGGGCGTGAAAGACCGCTTAATTTTGCACAAAGGCCTCTATCAGGCTTGAGGTTCTTTTGCGTGCCGTAAATCTACGATACGGGACCAACGGCTTTACTTCCCTTCCGAAGGAAGCCATGCCAAGGATTTTTACACCCGAAAAAATCCATCGTCCTCCGCCGGGTTTGAAGTTAGCATGGTAACCATTACACCACGGAGGGCGACAGGATTCAGGGGGACCCAAAATATGTATTTCCTTTGAAATTTCGGTATCGAATTTTTGGGTGGAATGCAATACCTTCTCTATACACTATGTACGTAGTACGTGTAAAGTATAAAGTGTATTGTACAGAATGAATAATGTTTTTATTAATATAAATCAAATTTTAGGCCAAAATTGTAAGAACTTAGGGAAATATTTGGAGAAAATAAAAAACAAATGGAAACGCACTGTAAAAAGGTAAATGAACAATAATTGTATGACTATAAGAATTACAGATTATTGTATTATTCATTGTTGGCAAGAGCCAAATTTATAGGATAGGCTAACTTAATAATGCAATAGCTTCCTACTGTTGTTATCAATACCATTATAATACATCGATTATGATGCTGGAATTCCAGAATATATTTCGGCATGAGGAGTCTGATACTGTATTAATTGATAAATTTGGTTATAAAATTCAGAAATGCAGGCCTTATTACTAAATGTTTCAGGAAGAAACATCTTCAACAAAACATGTATCTTATAAATTGCAGAGAAATACAACCGTGAGGTTCTTAGAACTGTCTTGTTTGAACTAAAGCACGCTGGGATTGAATTATGTATTGTTTTGTTTTATCTTAGAGTTATGTACTTGATAATTGGCAGGCTCAAAACGACAAAATAATGACATGACTGTAGAAATCACAAACCTCTACCTCTAATAGTTTCTCAGATAATACAATTAAACGTTTTTAATTGCAGAAAAATGCAAATATTCTTTGCTTTGACAGAGAAATTTTCTGATACTTTGTAACACTGAAAATGTATGTAAGGTGTTTTTTTTAAATTAAGTACGTATATAATTTGTAGGGAAATTATTATTTTAATAAAGTTATTAATATTAAAATTGTTGTTCATCAGTATAAATTATTTTAAACTAGAAATAAAGGAATTATAAAATAAATATTAAATATTTATTTACTACATTTAAAATTATGTATCCAAATTATAATTCAATTCAGACCATTCTGAAAAGTAAGAAATAAATGTCATACGAAAAAAGGTGAAACTGGAATAAAATCGTATTAGAAAGGAGAAGAATGGGATTTCAAAAAATCTGATGTGATCCATTCAAATGACTTTCTCTACATCTGCGCAACAAATTATTGTTAAAAACCTTATGCTTCTATTTACATCATGCTAATCGAGAAAAATGAGCAGAAATAGTCTTATTACTTGCTTCCTCGTAAGTAGAAGCGCAATAAGGGAGTTCCATAGGTTAAAGTGATAGTCAAAAGCTGGTTCCTATGTGACTGAAGTTTCTTTGTTTGTATGCACACGAGTAAACAAATTCCTGTATAGGAAAAGTACAAGTTTTTCAAAGCTGAAAACAAAATCAAGGAATATCTCAAAAACGATCAACTCCACGAAAAAAATGTATATAACAAAGTGTGTTTTAATGTGCTCTATATTTTTTGTGTGGTATGTTTTTGTCCACCTCTTACGGTTTAGCAGTTATGCAAAATTTCCTAAAATTCATCCAGAATAAAATAGTCTTCAGGGGCTATTCCCAGAAAATTCAAGATATGCATTTTATTTGTCAGGTAAATATCTTTAATATACGATATTTTAATCTAAATCGTTAGAGCCATTTTTAAGAAAATCAAAATTTTCGAAAAAAATTTCCATGTAAAGGGTAGTTTGGGTTGGGGGATTTTTCTCAAAATCTTCATGTCGCATCCCTGGAAGATACTAAACTTAAATACCAAGTTTGATATTTTACCGACTTTTCGTTTTTGGGTTATCGTGTTTACAGACACACGGACACACGGACCTTTTTTCTGAAAATACTTTTTTTGGATGCAGGGGACCCTAAAATATATATTTCCGGTGAAATCTCGGTACCGAATTTTTTGGAGGAGTGTAATATCTTCTCTATACACTATGTATATAGTACGTGTAGAGGAACTAAAAACGAAAGAATTTTTATTTGCATTTAAAAACTGCCTCAGTCTCCCTTAACTTCTTTCAACTCCTAGTTGCACGTCAGATCCTTAGAAACACCAAACCAAGGCAAGCTTACACTCTTGAGTTTCTCCACCAATTGGATTTACATCGTCTTCTCGTAACTTTCCAGCTGACAGCGCACTCTTTACTTTTAAGTTGCAAACACGAGGAGCTGTGCCTGTCTCAGCTGTAAGGTCCTGGAGTGATTTGTGAAACCATGGTAACGGGAATAAATAATTGAGGTACGGTGCGCGCATTCAAACAGCCACAGAGAAGTAAACAAGACATTCCTCTGAAGAACACTTGATTTACTTGATATCTATGTTGATGAATTGTTTTTGCCGGTAATTTGGTAAACGGTGTGAACAAAGAGTTGCACAAGAAACAGTGAACTGGCTACTCAAGTGTGATTCATATCACCGGGGAAAAAGTCCATAGGTTTTTCATTAGGATGGTGACTTTTTACTTTCTCAACAGCCAGAATCTAACTACACTTAATTAAGCATATACAGAATCTTCCCAGCTTCCTTCCTCACGAAGAACACCGTAATTAGAAATACCCCTCCCCAATCCCAGAATACGTATCATATGAATGACCCAACATTGAATTCTTTAGTATAATATTCTAGTGCCTATTTTTCACAATATAGAAACCAACTAGATAGCTCTATGATTTTCTGGACTTCTGTAACTCCCTTTGCCCTTGTAAAGAGGTTGGGTAATGGCGGTTTTTCATGTTTCCGGATATATTGAAGAATTCAGCTGACAGGCCTTCTATACCTGCTGCCTTCCCATTTTTAAACCTTTTATTGCATGGACTGCCTCTGCTATACTAATTTTGCAATTCAGCAATTCTACAATCGCTGCTCCAGCAATTGCTTCAACAGTCAAAGGAATTAATTCTATTTCTACTTTTCTTTCATAGACATGCAACATTTTGCAAAACTCAACCAGAATAAAGAGTTCTTCCGAGACTATCCCCAGAAAATTCGAAACATACATTTTATTTGTGATGTAAATATCTTTAATATACGGTATTTTAATCAAAATCATTGGAACATTTTTCGAGAATTTTCATCTTCTCAAAAATGTTTGAGTAAAGGGTAGTTTGGGTTGCGGGGATTTTCTTGAAAATCTTCGTGTTACATCCTTGGAAGATGCTGAACTTAATTACCGGTTTAGTATTCATCGGACTCTTCATTTATGGGCTATGTTGCTCACAAACACACACACACACACGGACGGACATATTTCTAAAAAAAATCTGATGTGTTCCATTCACATGACTTTCTCTATATCTCTATAACAAATTATTGTTAATAAGTTTATCTTTTATTTATTTCATGCTAATCGAGAAAAATTAGCAGAAATAGTCTTATTTCTTGCTTTATTGTAAGTAGAAGCGAAATAAGGGATTGCCATAGGTTAAAGTGAAAGCTAAAAGCTGGTTGTTATGTGACTTATATTCCTTTATGACAGGAGTTGACAAATTCCTGAGTTTTTCAAAGCTGAAACCAAGAAAAATAAATATCTCAAAAACGATCAACTCCACGAAAAAAAATTATATATCATAAATTGTGTGTTTTAACGTGCTCTGCATTTTTTGTGTGTTAAGTTTTTGTCCATCTCTTACGGTTTAGTAGTTATACAAAATTCATCCAGAATAAAATAATCTTCAGAGGCTATTCCCAGAAGATTCAAAATATACATTTAATTTGTCAGATAAATATCTTTAATATATGATACTTTAATCAAAATCGTTAGAGCCATTTTTTACAAAATCAAAATGTTCGATAAAAGTTCTATGTAAAGGGTAGTTTGGGAAGGGGAGATTTTTCTCAAAATCTTAGTGTCGCATCCCTGGAAGACACTAAACTTAAATATCAAGTTTGGTATTTTACCGACTTTTCGTTTTTGAGTTATCGTGTTCACAGACACACGGACACTCTGACATACACCCACCAACACACACACACACACACACACACACACACACACACACACACACACGGACCTTTTTCTGAAAATACTTTTTTTGGATACAGGGGAACCTAAAATATATATTTCCGGTGAAATCTCGGTATCGAATTTTTGGTGGAGTGTAAAAGTACATAGTTCGTATAGAAAAAGTAATACGTTATGTACATAATACGTGCAGAGAAAGTAAAACCTCATACTATTACTTCCAATCAACAGAAGATTTCTACGAGATTTTTCATGAAACAAAAGTAAAGCTATTGCTGAAGATACCTTGAACATTTTAGCTGCTGATAAAACCTGACGTGTTCCATTCACATGAGTTTCTCTACATCTTTGCAATAAATTATTCTTAAAAATGTATGCTTCTATTTACTTCGCGCTAATCGAGAGAAAAAAATTAGCAGAAATAATCTTATTACTTGCTTCCTTGTAAGTAGAAGCGCAATAAGGTAGTACGATAAGTTAAAGTGATAGTCAAAGGCTGATTTCTATGTGACTGAAGTTCCTTTGTTTGTGCGGATAGGAGTTGACAAATTCCTATATGAGAAAATTACAAGTTTTTCAAAGCTGAGACCAAAAACAAGGAATATCTCAAACAGGATCTACTCCAAGAAAAAAATGCATATAACATAAGTTGACTGTTTTAACGTGCTCTACATTTTTTGTGTGACAAGTTTTTGTCCATCTCTTACGGTTTATCAGTTATACAAAATTTCGTAAAGTTCATCCAGAATAAATTAGTCTTTAGAGGCTATTCTCAGACATTTTTAGATATACATTTTATTTTTCAGGTAAATATCTTTAATACACGATACTTTAATCTAAATCGTTAGCACCATTTTTGAGAAAATCAGAAATCTCGGAAAAAGTTCCATGTAAAGGGTATTTTGGGCTGGGGGGATTTTTCTCAAAATCTTCGGGTCATATCCCTGGAAGATACTAATCTTAAATACCAATTTTGGTATTTTACCGACTTTTTGAGCTATCGTGTTTACGGACACACAGACACGGACCTTTTTCTAAAAATGATTTTTTTGGATACAGGAGACTGTAAAACACATATTTCCGGTGAAATCTCGGTATCGGATTTTTGGGTGGAGTGCAATACCTTCTCTATACACTATGTACATAGTACGTATAGAGAAAGTAAAAATGGGTCAAACTTTAACATTGGCAAGATAGGATATTTCGATTCCCCTTAGGGAATAAAAGCTACAAAGTACCAGTCAGTCTGTAACTTTCTCAGGATGTGTTTATTGCCGAAAATGTAGTGCTTCTTTCGGTTTGGAAATTCTAACCTCTACCGTTCCGCCATTTTAACATTACAACTAAAATGAAGAGCGAGATAAATCGACGAAAAGCGGTCGTTCACGGCCGTTCAGATTCAACTATACTAAAATCCTCGATAAACTTTACCGTCGTAAAAGTTTATCACTGCACTCCACTGCAGCACACCCAATTCATACGTCCACGTGCAGCCATTAGATTCATAAATTATCATTATATAAATTTAGCATTTCAAAGCGCTCTCCATAGCGAAACGTTTTACTGCTAATCTTCCCATTTCAATTTCATCAACTTCATTAGCTGTTGCTAATGGAAATCCCAGAAATTCAGTGTAATACTCATGAAATACTGTAGCAAACCGATATTTACCGGAATACGATTTGAGATCTCTAAGCTTTTTTGCTTTTTCTACAGATACTGTGTAAGAGGTACGTCCAGAAAGTAAGTTACGTTTGGTAATAAAATTAAATTGTGTACAGATACAGAATAATTATTTATTGCACAAAATTCTACAACTCTTAAACTACTTTTCCACATAACTGCCGAAATTCTGCAGGCATTTGTCAAAGCGTGGCACAAGTTTTTGTATACGTTCTTCATAGAAGTTTGCCGCCTGTGTCTTCAAAAAGTTGGAAACATTTTCTTTCAGCTCTTCGTCGTTGTTGAAGTGTTGACCGCCAAGGAAAGACTTGAGATGTAAGAACAGATGAAAGTCGCTAGGAGCGAGGTCAGGGCTGTACGGAGGATGGTCAAACACGTCCCAGCCAAATCCCTGTAGGAGGTTTTTCGTCACATTTGCAGTGTGTGGTCGTGCGTTGTCGTGAAGAAAAACAACACCTTTTGACAGCAATCCTCGGCGCTTATTCTGTATTGCACGGCGCAATTTCCTAAGTGTCTCGCAATAAACATCTGCTTTGATTGTTTGACCACGCGGTAAGAAATCAATGAGTAAGATGCCTTTCCAGTCCCAGAACACTGTGCACATCATTTTTCGAGGTGTCAAGACCTTTGCTGGGTATGAAGTGTGCCTCCATTCCATTGATTGCCGCTTACTTTCAGGGGTGTCGTAAGAAACCCAAGTCTCATCTCCTGTGACTATCTGTGTCAGAAAGTCTTCACCGTCTTCATCGTAACGGGTTAAAAACTGAAGTGCACTACCCATCCGTTTTGTATATAGTGCATAGAGAAGGTAGATATTGTATTGCACTAAAAAAATTCGATGTCGGGATTTCAACGGAAATATATTTTTGAGGTGCCCTGAGTAAAACATTTGATGTGTTCCATTCAGATGACTTTCTCTACATTTCTGTAACAAACTATTGTTAAAAAGCTTATACTTCTATTTACTTCATGCTAATCGAGAAAAAATTAACAGAAATAGTCTTATTACTTGCTTCCTTGTAAGCAGAAGTGAATTAAGGGAGTACCATAGGTTAAAGTGATATTCAAAAGCTGGTTGCTTTGTGACTGAAGTTCCTTTATTCGTATGGACAAGAGTTGACAAATTTTTGGATTCAGGAGACCCAGAACATGCAAAACATGTAATCTTGATATCGAATTTTTGGGTGGAATGCAATACCTTCTCTATACACCATGTACATATTACGTGCAGAGAAATTAAAAAAAAGCATTTTTAAAAGAAGGTATGTGTGTGTGTTTCTGTGGACAGCATAGCTCAAAAACTAAAAGACCGTAAAATACCACACGTGGTATTTAATGTTGGTATCTTCCAAGTATGCAACACGAAGATTTTAAAGAAAATCCCCTCACCCCAAACTACCCTTTGCATGGAAACGTTTTTGAAAAGTTTTGAAGGCAAAGGTGGTGAAATCTGCAGACAGGGTGACGGCCTCGGTATTTTTATGATGCACGAGGAATCATCTACATTGATTACTTGCAGAAAGGAAGAACGATAAAAGAGTATTGTGCACCGTTGTTGCACAGGTTGAACGGAAAAATCCACAAAAAACGCCCTCATCTGGCAAAGAAAAAGATTGTCATCCACTAAGACAGTGCAAGGGTGGCACACTTGAGCAGTTTCGATGGTGAAAATTATAGAATTGAGGTTCAAATTATAACATCCACCGTATTCGCCAATTTTGGCCCCCAGTGAGCTTTTATTATTTTCAAACTTAAAAAAGTTGCTCAGCGGAAAACAATTCACGTCTAACGAAGAGCTCATCTCCAAAACAAATGTCTGTTTTGATTTGCTTTGAGAAAACAATTTGGGAAGCGCTGGAAAAGGTGTATTAAGCTAAAAGGAGATTATGTTGAAAAATAAAAAAGGCTACCAAAAATCATTTGTTTTTGTATCTTTTTCTAAAGACGTATTGAACGTCCCTCGTACCATTCTCACGCAAAAGTTGTTTTTGAGTAACGTTCATAGTTTCTGTGCCATAATCACACAGTAGGGTTTGTTTTAAAAGTGTAATAGCTGTATGAATAGAGGTTTGAGAAACTCCTACTTGCTGTGCAACACGGCTGAGAGACTTCTTAGGTAAGCGTTCGAATGCAGCACCAATTTCGTCTAGCTTTTCCTCCGTTAGAATATGTTTTCGTTTCTTTGGTTTAGCAATCCCGTTGTTCTTAATTTACAGACCAAACTCTCACAGTGTGTCTACCCGGAACGGGATAACCAGAAAATACTGCTGAAAAGTCTACACTCCTGTCTACATTATTCAGTTTTCATGAGTATCATACATAAAACATCTGTTCAAGGATGAATTTGTTAGTAAACATTTCTGTGGACTAATAAGAGAATAACTTTCCAAGAAAATCACACACAGCTCACGTATTGTCGAAATATTTCACAACACGAAGACAAAGCAGGCAAAGACATTGTCAATATGTACAAAAATGAAAGAAGAGGGTCAGTCTGTTTCCATTAGTTGTTTAGAAACTGAAGCAAAAATAAATGGGAAGCAATAGTTTTTTAATCTCAGAGAGCTACCTGGAGTTTTGTAGGTACGAAATATGAGACACCTACCTCTCTCTCTCTCTCTCTCTCTCTCTCTCTCTCTCTCTCTCTCTCTCTCTCTCTCTCTCTCTCTCTCTCTCTCTCTCTCTCTCTCTCTCTGAGCGCCGTCAGGGTTTATGGGCTCTAGATTTAGGCTATTGCTGTTGGTCGATAATTTCTCAAGTAGTCCATTACTAAAATTCTCTTTGCAGGATTGTAATATATTTTCAATTAGAGTTTGCAATCCATTCACGAAATTGTAATCACTAGTGCAATTCGGTGCTTCTCTTTGACGCGAAATTTCTATTTCTCGTGATTTTTATTCTTTCTTAATTCCAACGGAAAATCTATTTACCTGTTCGGAACAAAATATATTATTACTTTCCAGTTCAATAAGCGTAAGTCAATTAGTAATCCCGCTGCAAATATTTACGCGTTCCTCAATTCACGCGGAAACTTAACTGCACGCGTAGTAACCTAGGAAATATATCCCGCGCGAAGTCACGGTTGACCTCACTCGTCTACGAACATTCTCAGAGTGCCCTTTTCCTTGCTTATAAACAGCCTCTTTGATAATTTCTGGCTTCACAAACAAGATAATCAACAAGCTACCACTATACGTGTCTACAATGAACAAAATTGCAGAGAGAAAATCAAAACACTTATATCTAACGAAAGCACACGGAATAATTATATTGCACCCAGCGATTTCAATCTCCGTATGCAACAAGAAAACATTTGAACAACAAATACACAAAATGGAATATGATTTTCAAAATGTCGGGATATAAAAATTGCCTAAAAAATAAACGGTTTCCCGGGAATATTTTCCAATCTTAAAAGATATTTCATATGTTTATTCGAGTATATTGCCTATTTCCCGTGCACCTACAAGGAAACAAGTAAGAAAACTATTTCTGTTAAATCGATTAGTATGAAGCTATAAGATCTGAATAGTGAATACAACACATCATAATTTTCATCTCATTACTCTCAAGTTTAAGAAAGCTCTCTTACCTTTAAGAAGTTTGGGAATAATTTAAAGAGAATAAATGTTAGTTACTCTGAGTAAATATTGTGAAATAATTAAGGATATCAAAAACTGTATTGGTGTATATTATTATTAATGTATATATTAGTAATGTGCCATATTATTGTTGAGGCTTAATAATAATTGTTTATAAACTAGCTGGTAATTGAGATAATATTGCTATACTGAATAATAAGTAGTTAGCCATTTAAAAAAATCTGTGTGTACCATTCACAAGACTTTCTCTATATACCTGCAACAAATTATTGTTAAAAAGCTTATACTTCTATTTACTTTATGCTAATCAGAAAAAATTAGCAGAAATAGTCTTATTACTTGCTTCCTTGTAAGTAGAAGCGAAATAAGGGAGTACCATAGGTTAAAGTGAAGTCAAAAGCTGGTTGCTATGCCAATGAAGGTCCTTTGTTTATATGGATAGGAGTTGACAAGTTCCTGTATGAGAAAAGTATAAGTTTTTCATAGCAGAAACCAAAAATAAGGAATGTATCAAAAACAACGAACTCACGAAAAAATATATATATAACATAAATTGTGTGTTTTAACGTGCTCTACATTTTTGTGTAGTAAGTATTTGTCTATCTCTTACGGTTTAGCAGTTATTCAAAATTCAATAAAATTCATCCAGAATAAACCACTCTTTAGAGGCTATTCCCAGAAAATTCAAAACATACATTTTATTTGTCGGATAAATATCTTTAATATACGAAATTTTAATCAAAATCGTTAGAGCTATTTTTGAAAAAATCAAAATTTTGGAAAAAAAAGTTCCAAGTAAAGGGTAGTTTGGGGTGGAGGGATTTTTCTCAAAATCTTCGTGTCGCATCCCTGGAAGATACTAAACTTAAATATCAAGTTTGGTATTATACCGACTTTTTGTTTTTGAGTTATCGTGTTCACAGACACACGGACACACACACACACACGGACACACACACGGACCTTTTTGTGAAAATGCTTTTTTTGGATATTGCGGACCCTAAAACATATATTTCCGGTGAAATCTCGGCATCGAATTTTTGGGTGGAGTGCAATACCTTCTCTATACACTATGTAGATAGTGCGTATAGAGAAAGTAAAAAAACATGTGTATATAATATGTTAGTCGTATTACTATTTTAATATAACTTAAGAGTATTATTGTAAATGAAGTTTGTACATTTAACTCTGCCACCGGGCAGTACCCAATTGCAGAGAATAAATACATGCATACATAATAGGCAACTGAAAAATCAAGCTAGGTGTCTACGTGCGTTACGCTCCCCAAATTTGCATTCGCCATTCACGTTTCAATATGGGCGACCGAGTGAAAGGTAATGAAACCACACATGAGAGACAATGGCTGCCCAACGAACAGCTATCATTTATAATACAACTCTGAACACCACAAAGACGCATTAAAATACACCTACGTCCAGACGGAACTTGACCACACCAATGTGGTCGGCAACCGCTCACCTCAATATGCAGAGCCGCAGACGCTACTCCATTGTTTCCCGTTGCAATGGTTGCTAGCACAGACCTCAAAACCTGCGGGGCCTTAAGCCTCTACACTAATTTTATGCAGCTACTAAAGTGTTACAGGAGGACATACCAAATGTACAGAAATCAATATAAAAACAGAATTGTAATTAAAGAAAGCATTGTTAAAACAGTTGACAATATTGAGATTTAAAAAGATGTTCGAAACATTTTTTTTTTGCTTCATTTTTATATCGGAACATTAGGTTCAACTTTATATTACTAAACACACGCACATTCAATCTCAAATTCATACTTTCAGACTCTAAGGGGGATAGGGAATAATTCCGATTAAAGAAAAATTCAACGCCCCAGCCGGGAATCGAACCCGGGACCTCCGGGTGAGAAGTCAGCTCACTGACCACTCGACCACGGAGGCAGTCGAAACAGAATTGTAACCTAAGTAATTAAGGATGAGGCGAACTGTCCGTCAACCACCATTTGGTAATAGGCACAGGATTAGGTTAATTAACAAAACATCTGATGTGTTCCAGTCACATGACTCTCTACGTATCTGCAATAAATTAGTCTTAAAAAGCTTCTTTTTTTTTCTATTTACGTCATGCTAATCGAGAAAAAATTAGCAGAAATAGTTGTTTTTTATTTTGGCTTAATTTTCTTTAACCTGGTTCGTCATATCGGACGATGAATGAAATTGATGCTCAAATGAACTCGGGGTACATGGAGCTTAAAGTTACTCGACATTCGTCTTCTCAGGACAAGGGAAAACCCTAGGGGTGATTCGAAATAACGACCTTTTGAATATGAGGCAAACACGCTACCACCACTACCAAGGCGGGCTGAATAGTCTTATTACTTGCTTCCTTGTTAGTAGAAGCGAAATAAGGGAGTAACATAGGTTAAAGTGAAAGTCAAAAGCTGGTTGCTATGTGACTGATGTTTCTTTGTTTGTATGGACAGGAGCTGACAAATTCCTGTATGAGAAAAGTTAAGTTTTTTAAAGGCGAAGCCAAAAACAAGGAATATCTCAAAAACGATCAACTCCACCAAAAGTTGTATGTAATATAAATTGTGTGTTTTAACGTGCTCTACATTTGTGTGTGGAGAGTTTTTGTCCATCTCTTACGGTTTAGTAGTTATGCAAAATTCATTTACAATAAAGTATTCTTCAAAGGCTATTCCCAGAAAATTCAAGATATTCATTTTATTTGTCAGGTGAATATCTTTAATATACGATATTTTAATCGAAAATCGTTAGAGCCATTTTTTAGAAAATCAAAATTTTCGAAAAAATTTCCATATAAAGGGTAGTTGGGAGTGGGAGTATTTTCTTGAAACTCTTCGTGTCGCATCCTTGTAAGATAACAAACCTAAATACCAAGTTTGGTTTTTATCGGACTTTTCGTTTTTGAGCTATGCAGCTCACACACACACACACACACACACACACACACACACACACACACACCCAAAAATTCGATATCGAAATTTCGCCGGAAATACATGTTTTGAGACTATCTGAAGCCAAAAAAAAGCATTTTTAGAAAAATGTCGTGTGTGTGTCCGTGTGTGTGTGTGTGTGTGTGTGTGTGTGTGTGTGTGTGCCTGTGGGCAGCATAGCGCAAAAACGAAAGAATCGTTTAAAGTCCCAACTTGATATTTAAGTTTGGTATCTTCCAAGTATGCGACACGAATATTTTCAAGAAAATCCCCCCACTCCAAACTACCCTTTACATGGAAAAAATTTCGAACATTTTTATTTTCTTAAATATGACTAACGATTTTGATTAAAATATCGTATATTAAAGTTTATACCTGAAAAATAAAATGTATATCCTGAATTTTCTGGAAATAGCCCATGAAGACTACTTTATTCTGGATGAATTTTACGGAATTTTGCATAACTGCTAAACCGTAAGAGATGGATAAAAACCTACTCTACAGAAAATGTATCTCGCGACAAAACACACAATTTATTTCATATACATTTTTTTCGTAGAGTTGATCATTTTTAATATTCTTGGTTTTTCGTTTCTGCTTTGAAAAACATACTTTTCTCATACGAATTTGTTAACTCCTGTCCATACAAACAAAGGAACTTCAGTTACATAGCAACCAGCTTTTGACTATCACTTTAACCTATGGTACTCCCTCATTTCGCTTCTACTTCAAGGAAGCAAATAATAAGACTATTTCTGCTAATGTCTCTCGATTAGCATGAAGTAAATAGAAACATAAGCTCTTTAACTAAAATTTGTTGCAGAGATGTAGAGAAAGTCATGTGAATGGAACACATCAAATTGTTTTATGTTCTTTCTTGTACCCTACAACCATTTTCAGACATTTTTTTCATGGAGAGCTTCTTGCACTATTTGCACAGCTGCACCTTTTAGCCCCACGGCAGTTTTTGTTTGAACAGCTCTCTCTCTTGTTTGTCGAGAAAGTAAATCTCCGCTCGCTACACCACGTTTTGAAGCAGTCATTTGTCTCTGACCATTCCACCACAGATCACGTGACCAACCTCATATATTAGGGAAAATAGAATGCAGTAATTCCTTAAGTTCTCAACGATCATGAATTCTCCTGTTTCTAAAACAGAAGCCTACCAACGTCCATTAATTTTTCAGACAAATGAGAACTAAAGCGCAGGACTGCGGATTGATTACGAATGTGCATTAATCGATTACTTTAACCACAAACGTGTAGGTAGTGTTCATTTGTCTAAATAAACGTGTATTCAGTTTAGCCATTCGGAGAGTGAACACACCATGGCGGTGAATTCACAGCTACCACTGATTCAAATACAGGATGTACACTCAAAGACAATAAAAATACTCCTGGCGCTGTGATTTTGCTGAAAATGTGAACGTTTGAAAGAGACCTGTCCAACTACAATTTTCATTGTGTCATTCGTAAGTAAAAAAAATCTGATGTGTTCCATTCACATGACTTTCTCTACTTCCGTGTAACAAATTACTGTTAATAAGCTTATTCTTCTATTTACTTCCAGCTAATCGAGAAAAAATTAGCAGAAATAGTCTTATTACTTGCTTCCTTGTAAGTAAAAGCGAAATATTCTTATCATAGGTTAAAGTGAAGTCAAAAGCTGGTTACTAGATTACTCAAGTTCCTTTATTTGTATGGGCACGAGTTGACGAATTCCTGTATGAGAAAAGTACAAGTTTTTCAAAGCTGAAAACAAAAACAAAGAATATCTCAAAAACGAGCAACTCCTCGAAAAAAATGTATATAACATAAATTGTGTGTTTTAATGTACTCTACATTTTTTGTATAGTAAGTTTTTGTCCATTTCTTACGGTTTAGCAGTTATGCAAAATTCATCTGGGAATAGCCTCTGAAGACTACTTTATTCTGGATGAAATTTACAGAATTTTGCATAACTGCTAAAGCGTAAGAAATGGACAAAAACTTACCACACAAAAAATGTAGAGCACATTAAAACACACACTTTATGTTATATACATTTTTTTTCGAGGAGTTGATCGTTTTGGAGATATTCTTTGTTTTTGGTTTCAGCTTTCAAAAACTTGTACTTTTCTCATACAGGAATTTGTCAACTCGTGTCCATACAAACAAAAGAACATCAGTCACATAGCAACCAGCTTTTGGCTTTCACTTTAACCTATGTCCCTTATTTCGCTTCTACTTACAAGGAAGCAAGTAACAAGACTATTTCTGCTAATTGTTTCTCAATTAGCATGAAGTAAATAGAAGCATAAGCTTTTTAATAATAACTTGTTGCAGAGATGTAGAGAAAGGCATGTGAATGGAACACATCAGATTTTTATTGACTTTGAGTGTACAAGAATAATTAAAAGAGTTTTAAACCTATGGTTTTTATTTCTCTACTTAGTACATAGTACTTAGGTATAGAGAGTATTGTATTCCACCCAAATATTCGTTACCGAGCTTTCACTGGAAATGCACGTTTTAGGGTCCCCTGTATCCAAAAAATGCATTTTTAGAAAGGAGTCGTATGTTTGTGTATGTATGTATAATGCAGGTTAAATACAACACTTAATATTTAAGTTCAGTTTCTTCCATGGATACAACATAAGATTTTCAGCTGACTTATCACCCGGAGGTTCCTGGTTCGATTCCCGCCTGAGGGCGAGGAATTTTTCTTTAATCAGAATTATTCCTGCCCCCACAGAATATGGAAGTATAAATGTGAGAGTGAATATGTGTGTGTGCTTAGCAATATAATATTAACTAATCTAACGTTCTGAACCTACAGTAAAGCAAGTCGAAGCCCCCGATATGATCATTGAAGCTAAAGGGGGCTATACAAATGAAACAATTAAAAAAAAAAAAAAACATTCACAAAAATCTCACACCTAACTACCTTTTAAAAGGAAATATTCTCTTGTAGTTTACCAGTTATGCAAAATTCCGCAAACTTCATTCAGAATAACGACATCTTCATATACATTTCATTTGTCAAGCAAATATCTTTAATATACCAATTTTGATCAAAATCGTTATAGCCATTTTTGAGAAAATCAAATTTTTTGAATTTTTTCCCATATAAAGGGTAGCGGGGTGGGGGAATTGTCTTGAAAATCTTCGTGTGGCATCGTTGGAAGATACTGAACTTAAATAACCAAGTTTGGTATTTTACGGACTATTGAGCTATGCTACACAAAGACACACACTGACATTTCTCTAAAAATGTTTTTTTTTTTTTTTTTTTTTTGATTCAGGGGTCTCAAAAGATGTACACAGTACGTGTAAAGACAGTAAAAATAGTGTATTTTAACGGGTAGAGAAAGTAATGTGATTGTACCACATCAAATGTTTCTATTTGCTAGTTACCAGTTTAACCTTTGTACAAATGGTCTGGCTAACACCGTACTCAAGTAGCGCTGGCGCCCCAGTCTTATCACGATTCTGTGTAGCCCCATTTTCGCCTTACGTCCCCTGCAATCTCCCACTCTCTTCTTTCTTTTCCTTACTTCCGTTCTGGCAGCTCTTATATTTATCATTTCATCTTTTCCTGTCACATTTTTAAAGCTAGTATTTGTATTCTTTTCTTTTTTTGTTCTTTTTTTCTTTTTTTCTCCCATACTTTTTGTCTCCATACCGTTAGTTCCATACATTCTGTCTTGCAATGTTTATGTACTTTCACTTCCACCACATAATTCACAGACTCCTTTTTCCTCGCCTTTTAACCTTCTCAAGTATATTGATCCTGTGCTCATCCATGCTAATCCTTCCTTTTCCTGCCCTCTGCAATGGTTAGTCCTCCTCCCCTATCTCTCCCTCTCCCTTCCACTCCCTCTCTCCTCCTCTCTCCCTCTCTCTCTCTTCCACTCCCTCTTCCCCATTCTCTTTTTATTAACCTATAAAGAGAGCCTTAGTGACTTTGCCTTCTAAGTGCACCATTTTTACTTTCTCTGCACGTACTATGTACATAGTGTATAGAGAAGGTATTATAATGCACCCAAAAATTCGATACCGAGATTTCAACAGAAATATATGTTTTGAGACCCCCCGAATCCAAAAAAAAAGAATTTTTAGAAAAATGTCCGTGTGTGTGTCTGTCTGTGTCAGTCTGTGTGCGTGTGTGTGTGTGTGTGTGTATGTGTATCTGTGGGCTGCATAGTTCAAAAACGAAAAGACTGCTAAAAACCAAACTTGGTATTTAAGATCGGTATCTTGCAAGGATGCGACACGAAGATTTTCAGAAAATCCCTCCACCTCCAACTACTCTTTACATGGAAAAAACTACGAACTTTTTATTTTCTCAAAACTGGTTCTAACGATTTTTATTAAAATCCCTTATATTTAACATATTTATTGCCAAATAAAATGTTTATCTTGAATAGTCTCTGAAGACCTCTTTATTCTGGATTATTTTTATTGAGTAAACCGTAAAGATACACAAAAATGTAGAAGAGAATAAACACACAATTTATGTCATTTACCTTTTTTTCGTGGAGCTGATCATTTTTGAGATATTCCTGGGTTTTTTTTTCAGCTTTGGAAACTTATACCTTTCTCATACAGGAATTTGTCAAATCCTGTCCCTACAAACAAAGAAACTTCAGTCACATGGCAACCAGCTTTTGACTATCACTTTAACCTATAGTACTCCCTTATTTCGCTTCTACTTTCAAGGAAGAAGTAATAAGACTATTTCTGCTAATTTTTCTCGATCAGCATGAAGTAAATAGAAGCATAAGCTTTTTAACAATAATTTGATGTAGAGAAAGTCATGTGAATGGAACACATTAGATTCTTTTCCATTCTACTTCTTACTGTCTTCCAAAATACATTGTTGTTTTTTTCGCGTAGCTTCCGTATACCTACCACCATACCTATCTTCTCCATAACTTTTCCATCCCTGCTTACAATATTGCTGTACATCACACTACATCTTAAATATTTCTCCTTCCTCATTCACCAAACTTCGAAACCAGACTTTTAAAATTATTTCCAATATTATTCCATATCTTCTTGTTTTTCGTACTTATATTAAAGTTCCCTCCCTATGTACTGATTTGCTAGCCTTAATATTTCTTTACAAGATATTCTATATGCGACTGTCCATTCTTTATTTTTACCTGTTTTTAGTACACTTCATTAGCATATTCTAGTTCAAATGTCCACTGTCACTTCATTAAATTTGTTTTTACTTCATTATCGTAATCTAGTTAAAAAATTTTACTGTGACTTCGTCAATTTTTCGTCAGTGTCACTTCATTAATATAGCTTCTGTTACTTTAGCAAGTTCTTACTGCCACTCTTTACTAGATCTAGCTGAAGCCTGTACTGACACTGTTACTTCACAATGAAATCTAGTCCAAATTTCAGTCACTTCAAAAGTTCATTGACACTTCACTAAGTTTTCGTTGTCACTTCAAAAATCATATTTAGTTGTAATTTTCACTGCTACGTAAATATGTTCTTACTGTCATTTCACACTGTGATCTAGTACAAATTATCACTGTCATTTTACGAAATTCTCACCGTCACTTTACTAATGGAAACTATTGAAATGTTCACTATTGTTCCTTTCCACTTAGTTCATTAATGTGATCTAGTTCAAATGTTCACTGACACTTCACTAAGTTCTCTAGTTCAAATGTTTACTGACACTTCACTAAGTTCTCTAGTTCAAATGTTTACTGATACTTCACTAAGTTCGCTAGTTCAAATGTTCACTGACATTTCACAAGTTCGCTAGTTCAAATGTTCACTGACATTTCACAAGTTCGCTAGTTCAAATGTTCACTGACACTTCACTTTTTTCCCGATCTAGCACCATAATGAACAGCAATGCAGCCTCTTCTTCGGGGAGTCGAACAATATACTACTTTAGTCTTCTGGGACTCGAAAGTTTTGAGCAAAATCTTCCCATTCCAAATTATTATTTTATCGAAAAAAAATAGAAAATTTTGATTTTCTCAAAAATGGTTCCTATGATTTTGATTAAAATACTACAAATTAAAGATATTTACATGATTTTTTTTCAAAATGGCTCTAATAATTATGATCAAACTGCCATATATTAAAAATATTGAAATCACAAATAACACATATATCTTGAATTTTCTGAGAATAGCCTCTGAAAATCTCTTTATTCTGTGTGAATTCTGCACAACTGGTAAACTGTAAGAGGGAGACAAAAACATACTACATAAAAAGCAAGATTTTGTTAAAGCACAGTTTCTCATACATTTTTTTTATCATTATTTGTGGAGCTGATCCTCCTGAGATATTCGTTGTTATTGCTTTAAATACTTTTAAATTTTTCTTATACGCGAATTTGTGAACTCCTGGTCCTGCAAAGAAACGATTTCTACCAATGGCAACCAATTTTGAAAATATTTGACTAGCCTAGTGTATTTCCTTATTTCAGAGACGTAGAGAAAGTAATGTGAATGGAATATATCAGACTTTTTTTTTTGTAGAGTTAACGTTTTCGAGATATTTCAGTTTATTGGTTTCAATTTTTAGCAAGTTAAACGTTTCTCTAACAGGTAAGAATAGAATTATAGGACGAGACTATCGCTTTAGTCTGTGCATTTTCTTATTTCCTTTCTACTTACAAGGAAGCTAGTAATAAGACTAATTCTGCTAATGTTTATCTTTCTTAGCATGATGTAGATAACAGATTAATTCTTTGAATAAAAGGTTCATTTATAGGACAGCTAGAGGACATCGTGTGAATGGAACATATTAGGTTTTGTTTTTCCTTCTATTTACAAGGGTTTTTAACAATAATTTGTGGTAGAGATGTAGAGAAAGGCATGTAAATGAAAAATTTTTAATATTTACTGCCTATATCCCACATATTTAAAACGTATTTACATATAAGTGATTTTTTCCTTTGTAAGCCATCCTCTCAGTTTGAAAACAAAAGAGAAAGCGAGTGCTGCTAATGTTTTAAACTATGCGTCGCTCGACCGGAGATGTATTTAAAACCCATTATCGTAAGGGTAGGGTATTACTCCACGCGAGCGAGAGTTGCAAATCCATTACACGTCTGAAGAGCTGCCGAGCGTCTGCACTCTGGTGGAAAAGGCTGGAAGCTAATCCAGAGTTCACAATCCGCTTTAACACAACATTCTGCTAATTACATGACGTTATCACAGTGTTTGGCTTGACCCAAATTCCCTCCGCGGCTGACACAGGAAAGTAAGCCATTTCATCGACCTTCTAGTATACTTAGCAATAGAAAGGAAATCTATTACCTAGTTCAAATAGATCAACTTGCCACACAACAGCTCAAATCTGACAGGCATATGTGAATAATTCAGCCTGAGGAGGTAATTTAAGCGAGAGTATTCCTGCCACAAGCTGTGAAGCAAAATTGAAATACTCTGTGGTATTAGCTTCTAATGCCTAAGGTTACGGGTTCAAACCCACCGCAGGGTGATAATAATTACTATTATTAGTACGTAATACTTTATTACGTATATACAATGTACAGGATGTCCACAAAGTTCTGTCGCATCTTTATAAATATTAACCTAAATTGTTATTATTACTTTCTCTACACGTATTATATACATAGTGTGTAGAGAAGGTATTGCACACAACTCAAAAATTCGATACCGAAATTTCACCGGAAATATATGTTTTAGTGTCCCTTATATCCAAAAAAAGCATTTTCAGAAAAAGGTCCGTGTCTGTGTGTGTCCGTATGTCTGAAAACGATAACTCAAAAACGAAAAGTCGGTAAAATACCAAACTTGGTATTTAAGTTTAGTATCTTCCAGGGATGCGACACAAAGATTTTGAGAAAAATCCCCGCACCCTAAACTACCCTTTACATGGAAGCTATTCGAAAATTTTAATTTTCATAAAAATAGATCTAACAATTTTGATTAAAACATCGTATATTAATGATATTTACCTGACAAATAAAATGTATATCTTGAATTTTCTGGGAATAACTTTTAAAGACTACTTTATTCTGGATGTATTTTAAGGTATTTTGTATAACTTCTAAACCGTAAGAGATGGACAAAAACTTACCACACACAAAAAATTTACACCACGTTAAAACACAAATGAAGTTATATGCATTTTTTCGTGGAGTTAGTCGTTTTTACTTTCTCCATACGCACTATGTACATAGTGTATAGAGAAAGTAATGCACTCCACCAAAAATTCGCTACCGAGATTTCACCGGAAATATATGTTTTAGGGTCTCCAATATCCAAAAAAAGCATTTTCACAAAAAGGTCCGTGTGTGTGTGTGTGTGTGTGTGTGTGTGTGTGTGTGTGTGTGTGTGTGTGTGTGTGTGTCCGTGTGTCCGTGTGTCTGTGAACACGATAACTCAAAAACGAAAAGTCGGTAAAATACCAAACTTGGTATTTAAGTTTAGTATCTTCCAGGGATGCGACACCAACATTTTGAGAAAAATTCCCCCACCCCCAACTACCCTTTACATGGAACTTTTTTCGAAAATTTTGATTTTATCAAAAATGGCTGTAACGATTTTGATTAAAATTAAACATATTTACCTGACAAATGAAATGTATATCTTGAATTTTCTGGGAATAGCCTCTGAAGAGTAGTTTATTCTGGATGAATTTTACTAAATTTTGAATAACTGCTAAACCGTAAGAGATGGACTAAAACTTACTCCACAAAAAATGTAGAGCACATTAAAACACACAATTTATGCTATACACACTTTTTTCGTAGAGTTAGTCGTTTTTGTGACATTCCTTATTTTTGGTTTCTGCTATGAAAAACGTACACTTTTCTCATACAGGAACTTGTCAAATCCTATCCATATAAACAAAGGAACTTCATTGACATAGCAACCAGCTTTCGACTATCGTACTATGGTACTCCCTTGCATGGAAGCAAGTAATAAGACTATTTTTCCTAGTTTTTTCTCGAGTATCATGAGGTAAATAGAAGCATAGGCTTTTTAACAATAATTTGTTTCAGAAATGTAGAGAAAGTCATGTGAATGGAACACATCAGATTATTTTCCCCATAATTACTATGCACATGGTATATAGAGAAGGTATTACATTCTATCCAAAAATTTGGTACGGAGATTTCAGCCGAAAAACACGTTTTAGGGTCGCCTGTATCCAAAAAAACAACAATACATTTTTAGAAAAGCTCCGTATGTATGTGTATGTGCGCGTGCGGGTGCATGTGTGGGTATCACGATAGCTCTTTTAAATCAGGCAATTTACTAAATTATTTTCTGCAGGTTTGTTTTTCGTTTAAAACATTTTATTCGTTTTTTATTCTATTTGTTTATAGTATTATTTTTTGGTTCTAATACACAGATATATACACATTTTCAAACACATAAACACCCACGATCCCCTACGCCACGAAGCACCAAAGCGAGACACTTTAGCTAGCGTCGCCATGGGGACCGGCAATTCATTGAAAGAAGTATTCAAATTTGTTTAATTGATGCTTACGTTTCATTTATTTAAGTGAAATATTCAGTCATAATATAATAAGGATGTGTGCATGCGTGTCCATGTGTCTGTGAGCACGAAACAAAAGATCTGATGTGTTCCATTCACAAGACTTTCTCTACATCTCTGCAACAAATTATTATTAAAAAGCTTATGCTTCTATTTACTTCATGCTCATTGAGAAAAATTAGCAGACATCTTGCTTCCTTGTAAGTATAAACGAAATAAAGAAGTGCCACAGGTTAAAGTGATAGTCAGAAGCTGGTTGCTATGTGAATGAAGTTCTTTTTTTTTTTTTTTCGTATGAACACGAGTTGAAAAATTACGTATGAGAAAAGTAAAAAATTTTAAAGCTGAAACCAAAAACAAGGAATATCTGAGAAAAACGATAAACTCCACCAAAAAAAAATTATGTAACATAAATTGTGTGTTTTAATGTGCTCTACATTTTTCGTGTGGTAAGTTTTTGTCCATTTCTTGCGGTTTAGCAGCTATACAAAATTCCGCAAAATTCACTCAGAATAAAGTAGTCTTCAGAGGCTATTCCCAGAAAATTCAAGCTATATATATATACATTATTTATCAGGTGAATATCTTTAATATACGATATTTTATTCAAAATCGTTAGAGCCATTTTTGAGAAAATCAAAATTTTCGAAAAAAGTTCAATATAAAGGGATTCTGGGGTGGGAGGATTTTATTCAAAATCTTCGAGTCGCATCCCTGGAAGATACTAAACTTAAATACCAAGTTGAGTATTTTACCGACTTTTCGTTGTTGAGCTATCGTGTTCGCAGACACACGGACACACTGACTCACACACGGACCTTTTTGTGAGAATGCTTTTTTTGGATACAGGGGACCCTAAAACATATATTTCCGGTGAAATCTCGGTAAAGAATTTTGGGTGGAGTGCAATACCTTCTCTACACACTATGTACATAGTACGTGTAGAGAAAGTAAAAACAACTAAAATTTGGTGAAATACCGAATGAAGTTTTGTATCTTCCGAGGGTACAAGAGGAAGATTTTGAGAAAAATCCGCCACCTCAAACTAACTTTTAATTGAAAACATGTCGAAACTTTTATTTTATTTAAATAGCTCTAACAATGTTTATTAAAATACCGTATATTAAAAATATTTACATGAAAAATCAAATGTGTATCTTCTGGATGAATTTTGTTGAATTTTTCATTGCTGGTAATCTTTAAGTGGTAGACAAAACCATACTGCACAAAAAGTGTAGACGCCGTTCAAGCATATAATTAAAACATATATTTTTCCCGTGGAGTTGACCCCTTCTGAGCTATTTATTAATATTGGTTTCAGTTTTAAAATATCTAATGTTCTCATATGGGAATCGGTAAACCTCTGGCTATAAAAATAAACGGATTTCAAACACATATTTTAAAAGATTTGACTATCGCTTTAGCATAGTATATTCCCTTATTTCCCCCATACCTACACGGAAGAAAATGATAAAAATAATTTATTTTAGTGTTTATCTCGATTTGCATGAATTAGATAGAAAAAAACTCTGATGAGTTAAATTCACATGACTTTCTCTACATCTCCGCAACAAATTAAAAAGCTTATGCTTCTATTTACTTCATGCTAATCAAAAGTGAAAAAAATAGCACAAATAGTCTTATTACTTGCTTCCTTGTAAGTAAAGGGAAATTAAGGAGTATTATAGGTTAAAGTGATAGTCAAAAGCTGATTGTTTGTATGGACAGGAGTTGACAAATTCCGGTACAAGAAACGTATTTTAAAGCTGAAGCTAATAACAAGGAATATCTCAAAAATGATCAACTCTGCGAAAAAAATGCATACAACATAAATTATGTATTTTGACGAACCCTGCAGTTTCTGTACAGTAAGTTTTTGTCCATCTCTTACGGTTTACCAGTTATGCAAACTTCGCCCAGAATAAAAATGTCTTCAGGGGCTGCTCCCAGAAAATTCAAGATATACATTTTATTTGTCAGGTAAATATCTTTAATATACGTTAAAGCGATTTTTGAGAAAACAAAGAATTTCGAAAATTTTTTCATGTAAAGGATAGTTGGGGGTAGGGGGATTTCTTGAAATTCTTCACGTCACATTCTTGGAAGATACTAAACTTAAGTACCAAGTTTGGCATTTAACGGACTTTTCGTTTTGAGCTATGCTGCTCACAGCCCCTCTCTCTCCCTCTTCCTCTCTCTCCCCCTATCCTACCCCCTCTCTCCCTCCCTCTCCCGCCCTCCCTCTCTCACACGGTCCGGGTTTGATCCCAAGCGACCGCATGTGAGATTTGTGGTGGACAAAGCGGCGCAGGGGCGAGTTTTCTCCGGGTTCTCCGGTGCTCCTCGCTATAGCATTCCACCGGTGCTCCATCTTCATTCTATCTATCACCAATATCATCGCCTGCGATGCCATAAGCTGTAAAAGCGGGCGTTAAGCAGTACCAAAAAAAAAATTAAAAAGGTACACACATGGACATTTTTCTAAAAAATATTTTTTTTGTTATTCACTGGGTCTCAAAACATACATTTCCGGTAAAATCTTGGTATCTAATTTTTGGGTGAATTGCAATACCTTCTTTATATACAATGCACATAGCACCTGTAGAGAAAGTAATAAAAGTTCAACAATAATTTGTTGCAGAGACGTGGAGAATGGAACAAATTAGATTTTTCCATACATGTTTTACGTAGCGTGAAATAAACGATGGTTCAATTATAGTAATAAAGAACGCTTTATTGCTATTTGGTGGTAAATGAGAGACATAAAACAGGGAAGAAAATTACAGAAGAATGTGCTGACACCTTCAACAAATAATTTTGCTATGAGAACATAAACTTTTGCCACAGGATAACAAAATAATTTATGGCCATTCACAGGACTTTCTCTACCTTATAGCAAACAAACAACTTACAAAAGATTATTCTGCTCTCTACTCCATGCTAAACAATATAAACTACAGCAGAATGCTAAGGGACTATGCTAAAGCGATAGTCAAGTGTTTTAAAAGCTGTCGTTACGCGATTGTCATTGAAATTTGCTTCTTTGCATGGCCAGAAGTAAAACAGAAGAAGTAACTGGCAATTTCATGTTTGGCTTTCTCTACACAATGCTAATCGAGATAAACTTTAGCAGAATGTTCTTATTACTTAGTTCCTTATAATTAGAAGGGAACTAAAGGAATGCGCTATGCTAAAGTGATAGTCAAATATTTTAAAAGCTATCGTGTTTTCATCTTTAAGGACAATATTAAAATAATCGTGGTATTACTTACGAAAACCCGACAGTAAATGATCGATAATTTCAGAATTGTTTGTTTTGTCGCATGGTACATTTTTGGAGCCTTATTGTCCATGTTTTTATCATTATTTTAGCTATGACGTCTTATTGTCATTTAAATATGGTGAGTGTACGCTCATGTTTTTCGGCAGAGTAAATAGAATTCACAGTTATATTTTTAATTAGTTTATAGTTTAATTTGTTCATGAATGCTAGCACCAAGTTTGTTCATGATAATTCATGTTCCCTCGCTTGATGTCTATACTAATTAGTAGAGATACGTTAGTATTTTAAATATGAGTAGATACTGTGTAGCTGTGAATGCTTCTCATGAACACACAACAAGCAGGGTTGCCACATCACTGAAATTCAAAAGGGCAGTACGACATACCGGTGAAGGAACAAAGACGACGAAATTCTGCGGAGTGCTTTTGTTTATTTCGTGGTTTGATATGGCTAAGCTTTGTTTGTTCGTTTCCTTGCAGTCAGAGATGAGTTTTAAGTCTAACTTAACGTCTGTCATGTTGACAAGTAAATAAATTAAAGGTGTACATTTCTGCGGTTTGTACTGCCTGCAGGAGGTTTTCAGCGTGCCAACCTACGGACAGGGTCATCTCTTTTACTTTCTCTATACGTACTATGTACATGTGTATAGAGAATCTATTGCACTCCACCAAAAAAATCGATACCGAGATTTCACCGGAAATATATGTTTTAGGGTCCGCTGTATACAAAAAAAGTATTTTCAGAAAAAGGTCCGTGTGTGTGTCCGTGTGTCTGTGAACACGATAACTCAAAAACGAAAAGTAGGTAAAATACCAAACTTGGTATTTAAGTTTAGTATCTTCCAGGGATGCGATACGAAGATTTTGAGATAAATCTCCCCACCCCCAACTACACTTTACATGGAACTTTTTTCGAAAATTTTGATTTTCTCAAAAATGGCTCTTTCGATTTTGATTAAAATTTCGTATATTAAAGCTATTTACCTGACAAATAAAATGTATATCTTGAATTTTCTGGGAATAGCCTCTGAAGAGTAGTCTATTCTGGATGAATTTTACTGAATTTTGAATAAGTGCTAAACCGTAAGAGATGGACAAAAACTTACTCCACAAAAAATGTAGAGCACATTTTTTTCGTAAGTTCGTCGTTTTTGAGACATTCCTTATTTTTGGTTTCTGTTTTGAAAAACTTACACTTTTCTCATACAGAAACTTGTCAACTCCTATCCATATAAACAAAGGAACGTCATTGACATAACAACCAGCTTTTGACTATCACCTTAACCTATGGTAGTCCCTTATTTCACTCCTACTTACAAGATAGCAAGTAATAAGACTATTTCTGCTCATTTTTTCTGATTAGCATGAAATAAGTAGAAGCATAAGATTTTTAAGAATAATTTGTTGCAGGGATATAGAGAAAGTCATGTGAATGGTACACATCAGATTTATATATATATATATATATATATATATATATATATACTTAAAAAAATGGAATCTATGAGTATAAAAATATACTGTAAAGCATATAATAAGAGTTATATATATATGTATATATATATATATATATATATATATATATATCTTATTAGAATAAATAAAAAATATTGGAAATTGACTCAGACAACCATGGTAATTTCACTGAGTTACACTGGTGCTAAATGGTCACGTTCCCCCCATCTTCCCCTTGTTTGGATGCTCTATCCTAGTGGTAGAAACAACGGGAGTCTGGTGATTATATTACCGTTAGAGCTAGGTGATCTGGATTCTCTTTTTCTGTACAGAATAGAAGCACAAAACATTAATCGCAAGCTACCTGTAAGGAAGTCATTGAATCTCGCTCCTTGTCACACATCGAGACATGCAATCTGTGCCGCGCACCGTTTCGGAGACGTTAATTTAGCTAAGTGTAGTCGCTCTTTTCTCAACAGCCTTTTGAAAGTGACGACATTCTTATTGGTCTCTGTGAACACAAAATACTGGTACCCCATGGCAAACCATATTTGTAGAAATTCATATTTTGCGCCATGCTTGGAGCAGTAGTAGCGCATCTGCTTACCAAGCGGGAGACCTGGGTTTGATTCCCGGTACCCGCTGGGAGACCTGATCCGGGGTGCACTCAGCCTCGTGAGGTCCCTGGGAGCCAATTGAGGAACTACTTGATGGAGAAGTAGCGGCTCTAGATCATGAGAACCGCATTAACCGGCGGGGGGTCGAGGCGCTGACCACGTCTCACCGTCCAATACTGCTCCCCATCCATGACGTCTATCGCAGACCGAGATGGGGGACGCAGCGGCAAGGTTCCTGGTGAGCCGTCGTACCATGGAGTTACTATAAACCTATGCATTGCAGGCCGCGCCTTGGCCAAGTGATTAGATTAAACACTTCTCACCAAGGCGGCCCGGTTTCGATCCCAGGTGACCTCATGTGAGATTTGTCATGGACAAAGCGGTGTAGGGGGCGGGTTTTCTCTGGGTTTTTCGGTTTCCCCCGAATTTCGTTATGCTCCAACTTCATTCGCCTGCGGTGCCATAGTAGTAAAAGCGGGCGTTAAACTCTATAAAAATATTATATGTCCCATTCACATGACTTTCTCCACGTCTCTGCAACAAATTAATTGTTACAAAGCTTATGCTTCTATTTACATCATGCTGATTGAGAAAAGATTATCAGAAATAGTCTTATTACTTGCTTCCTTGTAAGCAGAAGCGAAATAAGGGAGTACCATAGGTTAAAATGATAGTCAAAAGCTGCTTGCTATGTGACTGAAGTTCCTATGTTTGTATGGACAGGAATGATAAAAGTAAAAGTTTTTTAAAGCTGATATCAATAACAAAGATTATCTCAAAAACGATAAACTCCACGAAAAAAAAATTATATAACATAAATTGTATGTTTTACCGAATTCCACATTTTCTGTTTGCTTAGCTTTTGTCTAGCCCTTACGATTTTCCAGTTATGCAAAATTCCGTAAAACTCACCCAGAATAAATTAGTCTTTAGAGGTATTCCCAGAAAATTCAAGATATACATTTTTTTTGTCAGGTAAATATCTTTAATATGCGATATTTTATTCAAAATCGTTAGAGCCAGTTTTGAAAAAATCGAAATTATTAAATAAGTTCCATGTAAAGGGTAGTTGGGGTGGGGTGATTTTCTTGAAAATCTTCGTGTCGCATCATTGGAAGATATGAAACTTAAAGACGGTCTTTTCGTTTTTGAGCTATATACCTACTTAGTACGTGTAAAAAAAGTAAAAAGTATTTTCAGAAAAAGGCCCGTGTGTGTCTCCGTGTGTGTCAGTGTGTCCGTGAACATGATAACTCAAAAACGAAAAGTCCGTAAAATACCAAACTTGATTTTCTCAAAAATGGCTATAACGATTTTGATTAAAATATCATATATTAAAGATATTTACCTGACAAATAAAATGTATATCTTGAATTTTCTGGGAGTAGCCTCTGAAGACTACTTTATTCTGGATGAATTTTACGAAATTTTGCATAACTGCGAAACCGTAAGAAATAGACAAAAACTTACCATACAAAAAATGTAGAGCACATTAAAACACACAATTTATGTTATATAAAATGTTTCGAGGAGTTGATCGTTTTTTAGATATTCCTTTTTTTGGTTTCAGGTTTAAAAAATTTGTACTTTTCTCATACAGGAATTTGTCTACTCGTGTCCATACAAACAAAGGAACTTCAATCACCTAGTAACCAGCTTTTGCCTTCACCTTAACCTGTGTTACTCCCTTATTTCGCTTCTACTTAATAAGGATATTTCTGCTTATTTTTCTTAATTAGCATGAAGTAAATAGAAGAATAAGCTCATTAACAAAAATTAATACACAGAAGTAGAGAAAGTCGTGTGAATGGAACACATCAGATTTTTTTGGATACAGGAGACCCTAAAACAATTTTTAGGTGGAGTGCAATACCTTCTCTATACACTATGTACATAGTACGTGTAGAGAAAGTAAAAATGAATGTGGCAAATGTTAACAATAAATTGGGGTTAGAGAGTAACCATAGGTGTAATAAGCACACTGCTATGTATATTGACAAATATATAAATTAGATATACATCAGAAGTAATCAAACCTTGCAGATTATTACTGTTCTATTATACATAATATGAGTAAATTAATTTATGGTTACTCTCACTCACATATTCCATTATGCTCATAAAACTGAATCAACACCCAGTGCAAGCTGATGATTACATTATTAAATCAGATTTAATAACAGCAGGTTGAAATAAAAAATAGATTAATTGCAACTGTATCTACTAGGCGGTCTGTCTGCCCCGTGTTTGACGTGTGTAGATTATCCCTTCGTGCGTTAAAAGAGGCACAGAATTCAATAGCGCTATTTCAAGTTAAAAGTAGTTAGCGGGGATCTATAATTAGTGAGAAATTACCTTGTGATTGACATTCCTGCTGACACGTGGCTGTCTCGGTACACTGTTGTCATATTTACTCACTATCCATCTCCAGCGCCACATGTTCACGTGTTTCTTATAAAACACCTCCTTTCCATACTTCTGTATGCTGAACTACTACAGTTACCTCTTCTATACCCTATAACATATTGTACTTCACTAAACCTAAATCGTTTATGTGTTCCATTCACAAGACTTTCTCTACATGTCTATAACATATTATTGTTAAAAAACATATTCTTCTATCTACTTTATAATAAATGATATAAACATTAGCAGATATTGTCTTAATTACTTGCCTCCTTGTAAGTAGAAGGAAAATAAAGAAATGCACTAGGTTAAAACGATAGCCAAAATTTTTAAAAGCTGGTTACCATGTGGTTGAAACCCGTTTCTATGCAGGGCCAGCAGTTTACAACCTTCCGTGGAAGAAAAGTTTCAGTACTTTAAACCTGAAACAAATAACAAGGAATACCTAAAAAATAGCCAATTCCACGAAAAAATCGTATATGACATAAATTGTATCTTTTAATGTGTTCTACATTTTTGTCTATCTCTCACGTTTTACCAGTCGTGCAAAATTCAGCAAACCTCATTCAGAGGTCATTAGAGGCTATTCTCGGAAAACTCAAGATGTACATTTTATTTGGACTATAAATATCTTTAATATACAGTATTTTAATCGAAGTCGTTAGTCATTTTTTAGAAAATCAAACTTCTTGAAAGTTTCCCATGTAAAAGGTAGTTTGGGGTGGGCGTGGTTCTCAAAATCTTCGTGTCGCATCCTTGGAAGATATTAAACTTAAATACCCAGTTTGGTATTTTACCGACTTTTCGTTTTAGAGTTATCGTATTCACAGACGCATGGACACTCACAAACAGAACAGAAATGCTTTTTATATATATATATACAGGGTAACCCTAAAACGAGTATTTCGAGTGAAATCTCGGTATCAAATTGTTGGGTTGGATGCAATATATTCTCTGTACACTATGTATATTGTGCGTGTACAGAATGTAAAACTTGTATTATTTCAGCTAACCTAACCTCAACTCTTTATCACGGCTGAAGACATTTTAAGTTACAGTATCACTCGTGGTAGTGTTAGAATGAGAACAAGGGCAATATCCGCGATATACAGAGTTATTTATATAGAACTGACACATTTCTTTCTATAATTATTCCGTTGGAAATTCATTCAATGTCCCAATTTTAGCACCAAATTAAACAGAATGTTCAGGAGCTTCGATTCCTTGCCACTAGATGCGCAGAGGTTTTACCGGACTGTGAACACTGCAGAGTATCGACTGATTATCATGGAGTTTGTTGAGCAACTGGACGATATAGAGCTGAGTCAAGGGTATTTTCAGTATGAATCCATGAACCTAATTGCCAGTTTATTTGACGACCGGATAATTTACAGGAACCTGTGGCCACCGAGATCTCCGGATTTGACATCACCGGACTTCTTTCTATGGGGTTACTTAAAAGACAGGGTTTACGCCACACGTCCCCAGACATTGGACGATCTGAAGCACAACATCACAAAGGAGATTTAGGCTATTGACAACAGTGTCCTCCAACGAGTGGCCAGTAACATGGAACGACGTGTTGAGTTGTGCCTTATGCAGGATGGAGGACATTTTCAACATTTGGTATATAGGTAAATAATCTCCCAAAATTCCTCTACAATTTAGTTATAGTAGGTTGTCGCTAGCACAATTCGTTTTAAAAAAATTAAAGAAAGAAATGTGTCAGCTCTATATAAGTCACCCTGTATAAAAGGTAGTATCGATTATAAATGTAAATCCTTGCGGAATCCCTATATATAACAACCGAACTTTTCACAGAGAAAAGTCAAACAAATCAGTCATGAGAGCGCGCGAGTAAATTTCCACTGAACCCGTAGGTGTAACGCCTGATGTCTCTGACGGTTTTACAGGCTGATTTATATAGAGCTGACACATTTCTTTCTTTAATTGTTTCAAAACGAATTGTGCTAGCGACAACTTATTATACCTAAATTGTAGAGGACTTTTGGGAGATTATTTACCTCTATAGCAAATGTTGAAAATGTCCTCCTTCCTGCATAAGGCACAACTCAACAAGTAATTCCATGTTACTGGCCACTCGTTGGAGGACTCTGTTGTCAATAGCTTGAATCTCCTTTTAGATGTGCTTCAGATCGTCCAATGTCTGGGGACGTGTGGCGCAAACCCTGTCTTTTAAGTAACCCCATAGAAAGAAGTCCGGCGATGTCAAATCCGGAGATCTCGGTGGCCACAGGTTCCTGGAAATTATCCGGTCGTCAAATAAACATGCAATTAGGTTCATGGATTCATTTGGTGTATGGCATGTAGCGCCATCTTGCTGAAAATAACTTTGACTGAGCTCTACCTCGTCCAGTTGCTCAATAAACTCCATGAAAATCAGTCGATACTCTGCAGTGTTCACAGACTGCTTAACATCTGCGCATCTAATGACAAGGAATCAAAACTCCAGAACATTCTGCTTAATTTGGTGATAAAATTGGGACATTGAATGGATTTCCAACGGAATAATTAAAGAAAGCAATGTGTCAGTTCTATATAAATCACTCTGTATATTCTTACACTGATTGGTCAGAAAGCTGACGAGCCCCTACCAGCAGGCGACACCCCCCCTCCCAAGTGTCAACCACAAGGAAATTTCTCACCGACCGTAACGTAAGTAATAATTTAAGATCAGCTTGTATGGTTTACCGGGAAACATGAGAGTCAGTTCAGAAATTCAATGCTGTTGCCATGGTAGCTCAGTTGTAGAGCAACCGGCTAGAGATCGGGAGATCCGTGGTTGAAATCCCGGCTATGGCATTGAATTTTTCCGTCTGACTCTACCTACCCAACTCCTGTCCTACACACGGCTTATGTGAAAAAAAATCCGATCTGTACCATTCACATGACTTTCTCTATATCCCTGCAACAAATTATTCTTAAAAAGCTTATACTCCTATTTACTTTATGCTAATCAGAAAAAAATAGCAGAAATAGTCTTATTACTTGCTTCCTTGTAAGTAGGAGCGAAATAAGGGACTACCATAGGTTAAAGTAATAGTCAAAACTGGATGCTATGTCAATGAAGTTCCTTTGTTTATATGGATCGGAGTTGATAAGTTCCTGTATGAGAAAAATATAAGGATTGTCTCAAAAACGACGAACTCCACGAAAAAAATGTATATAATATAAATTGTGTGTTTTAATCTGCTCTACATTTTTTGTGCAGTAAATGTTTTGTCCATCTCTTACGGTTTAGCAGTTATTCAAAATTCCGTAAAATTCATTCAGAATAAACTACTCTTCAGAGGCTATTCCTAGAAAATTCAAGATATACATTTTATTTGTCAGGTAAATATGTTTAATATACGAAATTTTAAT
The DNA here is from genome assembly GCA_030762935.1 of Hymenopus coronatus. NCBI lineage: Eukaryota > Metazoa > Arthropoda > Insecta > Mantodea > Hymenopodidae > Hymenopus > Hymenopus coronatus. The sequence continues at coordinate 20,742,621 of CM060891.1, forward strand.
CAAAATCGTTAGAGCCATTTTTGAGAAAACCAAAATTTTCGAAAAAAGTTCCATGTAAAGGGTAGTTGGGGTGGAGGGATTTTTTTTCAAAATCTTCGTGTCGCATTCCTGGAAGATACTAAACTTAAATACCAAGTTTGGTATTTTACCGACTTTTCGTTTTTGAGTTATCGTGTTCACAGACACACGGACACACGGACACACACACGGACCTTTTTGTGAAAATGCTTTTTACTTTCTCCATACGCACTATGTACATAGTGTATAGAGAAAGTATTGCACTCCACCAAAAATTCGATACCGAGCATTCACCGGAAATATATGTTTTAGGGTCCCCAATATCCAAAAAAAGATTTCACAAAAAGGTCCGCGTGTGTGTGTGTGTGTGTGTGTGTGTGTGTGTGTGTGTGTGTCCGTGAGTCCGTGTGTCCGTGTGTCCGTGTGTCCGTGTGTCCGTGTGTCTGTGAACACGATAACTCAAAAACGAAAAGTCGGTAAAATACCAAACTTGGTATCTAAGTTTAATATCTTCCAGGGATACGACACGAAGATTTTGAGAAAAATCCCCCACCCCCAACTACCCTTTACATGGAACTTTTTTCGAAAATTTTTATTTTCTCAAAAATGGCTCTAACGATTTTGATTAAAATTTCGGATATTAAACATATTTAACTGACAAATGAAATGTATATCTTGAATTTTCTGAGAATAGCCTCTGAAGAGTGGTTTATTCTGGATGCATTTTACTAAATTTTGAATGACTGCTAAACCGTAAGAGATGGACAAAAGCTTACTACACAAAAAATGTAGAGCACTTTAAAACACACAATTTATGTTAAATACATTTTTTTCGTGGAGTTCGTCGTTTTTGTGACACCACTTACTTTTGGTTTCTGCTATGAAAAACGTATATTTTTCTCATACAGGAACTTGTGAACTCCTATCCATATAAACAAAGGAACTTCATTGACATAGCAAGCAGCTTTTGACTATCACTTTAACCTACGGTTGTCCCTTATTTCGCTTCTACTTACAAGGAAGCGAGTAATAAGACTATTTCTGCTAATTTTTTCAGATTAGCATAAAGTAAATGGAAGAATAAGCTTTTTAAGAATTATTTGTTGCAGGATTATGGAGAAAGTCATGTGAATGGTACACATAAGATTTTTTTGGATATTGGGGACCCTAAAACATATATTTCCGGTGAAATCTCGGTATCGAATTTTTGGGTGGAGTGTACATGTACATAGTGCGTATAGAGAAAGTAAAAAACGTTTAAATCAATACTAATTGACCATACACTATGAAACCTGGAGCTTAAAGTAGTTACAACATTACAAATTGCCATTGGGGTTGTCATCTCAAAATATTTTGAAATCACTTTGTGATTTACTGGGAAATACGCGAGTCGGTTGAGAAATTCAGTGCTGTGCCGGCATGTTATTATGGTAGCTCAGTGGTAGAGCAACCACCTAGAGACCGGGAGATCCGTGGTTCAAATCCCCGCTATGGTATTGAGTTTTTCAGTCTGACTCTACCTACCCAATCCTGTCCTACACACGTCTTGTGTGAAAAAACAATGAAATCAATAGTAAGTCATCTTGGTTTACCTCTCTTATCAGCGGAGACGGTGAACGGGTCACGCTCATTGAAAGGAGTAAAACGAAGATCGCTCATGCCTGTGTTGCAACTCTTTTAGCACACGAAGGGGTGGGTACTTGGGCCATCTCGCATTGGTGGAAGACCGTTTCCGATCTCTGGAAACGAATTCCCAAGTGAGCCGAAGTAAAGCCTTTGCGCAATAAACATACATTATTCACAGCTTTGCCCTCCTAGAGCCAGCTGCAACAACGCCCTTTTGGGGAGGCTGTATTTTCGCTCTTTCCGATACAAGCTGCAGCTGTTCAGCTATTATTCAGATATGCAAGAAACAATATTTCACTGTGTTTAAGAAACAGGTAGAATAAAAAAAATCTGAAGTATTCCATTTACACGACTTTCTCTACATTTCTGTAACAAATTAGTGATAAAAATCGTATTACTTTTTCTACACGTACTATGTACATAATGTATAGAGAAGATATTGCATTCCACCCAAAAATTCCATGCCGAGATTTCACCGGAAATACAGGTTTTGGGTCCAGCTGAATCTAAAAAATCATTTCTGGAAAAAGGTCCGTGTTTGTGCGTGTGTCTGTGTATCTGTGGACAGCATAGCTCAAAAACGAAAAGTCCGTTAAATACCAGACTTCATATTTAAGTTCAGTATCTTTCAAGGATGCGACACGAAGATTTTCAAAAAAATCCCCCACCCCCAGCTACCCTTTTTCTCGAAGTAATTGATTTTCTCAAAAATGGATATAAGAGTTTTGTTTAAAATCTGTTATATTTAAGATATTTACATGACAAATAAAATATATATCTCGAATTTTCTGGGAATAGCCTCTGAAGGCGTCTTTATTCTGGATGATATTTTACTTTCTCTATACGTACTATGTACATAGTGTATAGAGAAGGTATTGCACTCCACCAAAAAATTCGATACCAAGATTTCACCGGAAATATATGTTTTAGGGTCCTCTGTATCCAAAAAAAGTATTTTCAGAAAAAAGTCCGTGTGTGTGTGTCAGTGTGTCCGTGTGTCTGTGAACACGTTAACTCAAAAACGAAAAGTCGGTAAAATACCAAACCTGGTATTTAAGTTTAGTATCTTCAAGGGATGCGACACGAAGATTTTGAGAAAAATCCCCCCAGCCCAAACTACCCTTTACATGGAACTTTTTTCCAAAAATTTTTATTTTCTAAAAAATGGCTCTAACGATTTTGATTAAAATATCATAAAAGATATTTACCTGATAACTAAAATGTATATTTTGCATTTTCTGGGAATAGCCTCTGAAGACTACTTTATTACGGATGAATTTTGCATAACTACTAAACCGAAAGAGAAGGACAAAAGCCTAACACACAAAATATGTAGAGCACATTAAAACACACAATATATGTCATATACATTTTTTTCGTGGAGTTGATCGTTTTTGAGATATTCCTTTTTCTTGGTTTCAGCTTTGAAAAACATACTTTTCTCATACAGGAATTTGTCAACTCTTATCCATACAAACAAAGGAGCATCAGTAACATTGCAACCAGCTTTTGGCTTTCACTTTAACCTATGGTACTCCCTTATTTCGCTTCTACTTACAATAAAGCAAGAAATAAGACCATTTCTGCTAATTTTTCTCGATTAGCATGAAATAAATAAAAGGTTAGCTTATTCACAATAATTTGTTACAGAGATATAGAGAAAGTCATGTGAATGGAACACATCAGATTTTTTTTTTTTAATTTTTTCCATGTAAAGGGTAGTTAGGGGGGGATTTTTTTGAAAATCTTCGTGTCGTATCCTTGAAAGATACTGAACTTAAATACTAAGTTTGGCGTTTAACGGACTTTTTGTTTTTGAGCTATGCTGCCCACAGACACACAAACACACACGTAGACCTTCTTCTAAAAATACTTTTTTTTTTTAATTCAGGGTGTTCTAAAACATGTATTTCCGATGAAATCTCGGTATCGAATTTTTTTAGTGAAATGCAACCTGTACATACGGTGCTAGAGAAAGCAATAAAACACCAGCGGAGCAGCGGCAAGGATGCTTGCTCCTGAAAAAGCAGCCATTGAAGTGCCTACCTATAGTAACACTACAAACTAAACTCCATCAAACCAAAATAAACCTCAACCCATTCCTGTGGTTAAACCCGTATCAGGGTAGGTACACAGAAACTTTACCAAGGTCCACCACAAGTCTGCCAGATTTCGCACGCACGTTTCCGGGTGTTACATTCAGCAGGGGTCCCATCGCCAAGCGATCAGCAGTGTGTGTGGTGTTCAAGCCTTATTGGCTCTCAAATAAATACCCCCTGTGTAAACAGATTGATACACATTACTTGGCAATATATCATGCCCCACTTCCCCTGCCTTTCGGAAGAAGCGTGGCACACATTGCGTGGCACACAATTTCCCTTGGGATCTATCGATAATCCACTATTCCATTATCTAACAGCAGGAAATCACCTTACGTCACAGTGTCATGCAGCGCATTGCATAAGCCTCTCATTATCACAAATTACTCGCCAAATTCCGGATACCTGCCTATATAGAAAACCGATAATGAGAAATGTTCCAATTTTCCATGTTTAGTTATTTCTCTTTATTCGTACTCGAACAAATAATACGTTTCTTCCAGGAATGTAGAAAAAATTGAACGTGAACATTTCCATTGCTTTTCTACCCATATTCTGGCAGAACCTTGTTCTTCTATCCGCTCATATTAATCAAAGTGAACACATATAGAAATGGCTTTATTATATATTTCTTTGCAAGTGCAAGAGAAACACATATCCATTAACATGAACATATACGTAAAAAATACAAAAAAAAACTGTAGTGTTCCATTCATATGAGTTTCTCTACATCTCTGCAACAAATTATTGTTAAAAAGCATTAGCAGAAATGGTCGTATTAATTGCTTCTTTGTAAGTTGAAAGGAAACAAGGGAGTACCATAGGGTAAAGCGATAGACAAATATTTTAAAAACTGGGTGCTAATTGATTGAAGTTCCTTTGTTTGTATGTTTAGGAGTTGACAAATTCCCGTATGAGAAAAAAATCTGATGTGTTCCATTCACATGACTTTCTCTACATCACTGCAACAAATTATTCTATTTACTTCACCTAATCGAGAAAAAATTAGCAGAAATAGTCTTATTACTTGCTTCCTTGTAAGTAGAAGCGAAATAAATAGGTATCATAGGTTAAAGTATTAGTCAAAAGCTGGTTGCTATGTGACTGAAGTTCCTTTGTATGGACACGAGTTCACAAAGTCCTGTATGAGAAAAGTATAAGTAGCTGAAACCAAAAAGAGGAATATCTCAAAAACAATCAATTCCACGAAAAAAATGTATACAACATAAATTGTGTATTTTAAAATGCTCTACATTTGTTGTGTGGCAAGTTTTGTCCATCGCATACGGTTTACCAGTTATGCAAAATTCCGTAAAATTGACCAAGAATAAAGTAGCCTTCAGAGGCTATTCCCAGAAAATTCAAAATATACATTTTATTTGTCAGGTAAACATCTTTAATATACGATATTTTAATCAAAATCGTTAGAGCCATTTTTGAGAAAATCAAAATTTTCGAAAAAAGTTCCATGTAAAGGGTTGTTTGGGGTGAGGGGATTTTTCTCAAAAGCTTCGTGTTGCATCTCTGGAAGATACTAAATTTAAATACTAAGTTTGGTATTTTACCGACATGTCGTTTTTTAATTATCGTGTTCACAGACACACGGACACCGGTGAAATCTCGGTATCGAATTTTTTGGTGGAGTGCAATACCTTCTCTATACACTATGTACATAGTGCGTATAGATAAAGTAAAAATACGTATTTTAAAACTGATTCTTACATCAAGGAATATCTCTAAAACAGTTAACTCCACGAAACAAATGTATATAACATAAATTGTGTCTTGACGAGCTCTACATTTTTGGGTAGTAAGTTTTTGTCTATCTCTTACGGTTTACCAGTTAATGCAAAAATCCGCAAAATTCAACCAGAACAAATATGTCTTCAGAGGCTATTCCCAGAACATTCCAGATATAAAACTTATTTTTAATGTAAATATCTTTAATATACCATGTTTTAATCAAAATCGTTAGTCATTTTGAGAAAATATAAATTTAAAAAAATTATATTCCATATAAAGGGTAATCGGAGTAGGGAGATTTTCTTGAAAATCTTCGTGTTGCATTCTTGTAAAATATTCAACTTAAATATTAAAGCTACGCTGCCTACATACACACACACAGACAGATACATGAACTTTTTTTATAAAAATGGTTTTTTTTTAGATTCGAGACATATAGATTCGAGACATATATTTCCGGTGAAATCTCGGTATCGAAATTTTGGGTACAATGCAATACATTCTCTATATACTATGTATATAGTATGTGTAGAGAAAGTAATAAACCAGAGCAGTGTGAGGGTCATGTGAATGCAACTCAGAATGTTTTCCCCTATATTGTTACTCTTAATCATGAAACATTAGCCACAATTGCCCTTGGTTTTACACAAAATAAAATAAATTAGCAATTCTATCTTCCCTGAAAAGAAATTTGAATAATATGTAAGGCTTGATATTGAGTACTATTTGCATAGGCTAACGAACAATATATATATATATATATATATATATATATATATATATATTTATATAACATTTTGGAAGTTTATTGCTAAAAATATTGGAAATTTGGAAGCAACAAAGGGATATAATTAGGGAAAACCTAACGTTTCAAACATTATTTCACACGATCTCCACAACGAGCTTCTAATTGAAAGCGAGAGTAGTATTTTTACTTTCTCTACATCAGGAGCGCCCTAGTAGGTAATACAACAATAACAATTTTAATATTGGATTAATTGTTGTTTCACACAGACCGTGTGTAGGACAGGAGTTGGGTAGGTAGAATCAGACTGAAAAATTCAACGCCATAGGCGGGATTTGTTTTTTTAAACAAAAAACGATACAGTTCTTGTCAGGACTCCGGCGCTGTGTTCCTTTTTTCTCCATGTTTTCCAGTTTCCTACATTTCCTTAGTAGACCTTATTATTCTTAACGTTTTCCTTTTACATACACAAACATAGACACATTTACAAACACAGAAACACCCATGCCCAAGGCGGGACTCGAACCCACGATCTTGTGCACCACGAAGCGGATGCCGGTCCACATGGCCACGCTCGCTAAAGCGTCTCGCTTTGGTGCTTCGTGGGCAGGGGATCGTGGGTTCGAGTCCCGCCTTGGGCATGGGTGTTATATGTTCGTGCAATGTGTATATGTTTGTAAAAGAAACAGTAAAACCAGTAATCAGGAAAAACCTACGGGGGGGGGGATATGTAAATAGGGATACAGTACCGGAGTCATGATCAGACTCCGTTACTGTTTTTAAAAAAAAAAAAAAAAAAAAAAAAAAAAAAAAAAAAAAAAAAAAAAAAGCGCCAAAGCGAGACACTTTAGCGAGACCGGCCACCGGGATCGGCAAGGATTTGAACCACGGATCTCCCTATCTCTAGACGGTTGCTCTGCTGAACTACCACTGCATAGCATTGAATTTCTCAACTAATTCGCATGTTTCCCGGTAAACCACAAGGTGTTCTCAAATTATTTTGAGATGACAACGATGTTGTTTAAGACTTTAAGTCCCAGGATTCATAATATAGCCAACTATTATGGTCAATTGTTTTTGGATAAATTGTTTTTCCACACAAGCCGTGTGTAGGACAGGAGTTGGATAGATAGAGTCAGACTGAAAAACTCAACGGCATAGCTGGGATTTGAACCACGGATCTCCCTGTCTCTAGACGGTTGCTCTTCCACTGAGCTACCATGGCAACATGCTGGCATAGCACTGAATTTCTCAACTGACTCGCATGTTTCCCGGTAAACCACAAGGGATCTCACTTTACCAAACGAATGGCTACTATGTAAATCCATGATTCAGTAAACTAAGTGCTATTATTGTGTGTCACAAAACACTGTTAAATAACAATTAGCTTCATTTGAGCGTGTGACTGTTATGAATCATCCATTTAAGGAAATTGTCAAATATGTATTCGTTGTGTAAATATAATTTATACAAATTGCTAAACGTTGGTGACAGTTAATAAAACGAAATTGGTGGATTGCTAACTTCATTAAATATATTACTCTGAGCCTCTAATTTAAATGGGCTGCAACACTTTTGCAAATGTAACTATATCATTTAAAAATATAATAAATTACACCTCATAGGGCGGATTAATCATTTAAAGAATTATAGAACATAGCAATTGAGCATAGCACATTTGAAATATTGTCCGCTTTTATTTCAGACATTTTAGAATAGTGAATCTACTACCTGTAACAAAATATATTCTTGTTATTGAATTTATACTTCTTTCTATCACGTGCAATGTAACACATAAAAATGTTACTGCATTCCATCAAAAAAAAAAAAATCTGATGTTTTACACTCACATGATTTTCTCTAGATTCTCAACAAACTTCTTACAAGATTGTTCTTTCTACACAATGCTAATTTAGATAAGTATTAGCAGAATGTTCCTATTACTTAGTTCCTTATAAGTAGAAGGGAATTAAAAAATCTGATGTGTTCCATTCACATGACTTTCTCTATATCTCTGTAAAAATTATTGTTAATAAGCTTATCTTTTTATTTATTTCATGCTAATCGAGAAAAATTAGCAGAAATAGTCTTATTTCTTGTTTTATTGTAAGTAGAAGCGAAATAAGGGAGTACCATAGGTTAAAGTGAAAGCCAAAAGCTGGTTGTTATGTGACTGAAGTTCCTTTGTTTGTATGGATAGGAGTTGATAAATTCCTGTATGAGAAAAGTATAAGTTTTTCAAAGCTGAAACCAAGAAAAAGGAATGTCTCAAAAAGATCAACTCCACGAAAAAAATGTATATAACATAAATTGTGTGTTAATTTTTTGTCCATCTCTTACGATTTAGTAGTTATGCAAAATGCATCCATAATAAAGTAGTCTTCAGAGGCTATTCCCAGAAAATTCAAAATATACATTTTATTTGTCAGGTAAATATCTTTATTGTATGATATTTTAATCAAAATCGTTAAGAGCCATTTTTTAGAAAATCAAAAGTTTCTAAAAAAGTTCCATGTAAAGGGTAGTTTCCACTGTACCTTCGTCCCTGAAGTGTAGTTCCATGTTTCGTTCATAGTTATGTATTGACGCAGAAACCTGTCAGGATTCCGACGGAAAAGTGCCAAACCAGTTTCCGAATCGATCACACGATTGCGTTTATTCTCCATTGAGAGTAAACGTGGATCCATCATGCCTAGACCATTGTTAGGCCTAGTTTTTATGCAAAATTGAGAACACTTGCGGCTGTTCAGCTGCGAGTTTGTATCCCGTGTGCAGGTTTTGGGTAGCAGGAATGGTGTGGGTATGTGTGTGGCCTAGCTCAGGGTTTTTAGTAGCATGGAAACTCTTTCAGGATGTGGTGGGACACAAGTTCTTTATTAATTTAGTTCGGCCTTTCTCCGCCGTCGTACACACGCGTATACTTCTAAATTTTCTACTATGAAGTTACACTTTACCCGCCCACGAATATTATTATTTATTTGTTTCATGCAATGCTATGCTCCGTACTCTCTTCCATATTAAAATAACTATATCCCTCTCTTTTACAGGTAGCCTGTCCGGCTTCACCGGACCCTAAATTTAATTTCACATCTTACTTCGGCCGATGCTCTTCCCCAAGTGCCTTAAACAGTGTCGCCTGAACAGCGAGCATTGTTTTCTGTCCCATTATGTTCCCTCGGGCAGTGTCCGTTCATCCCTTCGGGTCAATGCACGGACGTAACGGTATCTTGTGCCACTAGCTCGTGACAACTCGGCTACCTTTCTACTCTTCCCATTTTCACTGTACATTTGTATTTTCTCTTCTTGATAATTATATTATTAGCTATGATATATATATATATGTATATATATCCTTTCTGAATAATATCCTTTGCCCCGTGACAAGATGTATACTGTCTCACATTGTACCTTGTGATATTCCTGTGGCCTCTATAATTTCGTGAACTTTGATTCGTCCATCACTCAAAACCACATCTTCTGTCAATCATTTAGGAAGAAGTCACTTCTACTGGACGTCCAGAACGATGTTCATCATTTGTGGATGTACAGCCACGTTTAAATGAATTTATCCAACTGTAAATGATTGCAAACGCAGAAGCAGATGTGCCATGAACTTCATCCAACTCGGCTTTTATCTCTTTCGTCGTTAAGCCTTTTAAATAGAAGCGTTTATTCACCGCACGAACGTCGCTTTTATTTCCCCCTTTCTAGATAAGCACAAGATTGTCGATTCAATCGGCTGTGGCAACGAAACAACGTGATGGATATAGCTGAAACTTTAAAAGCCACCTAGTACGAGACGACGGTCACTAAACAAACTTTTTTCAATGCTACGAGTGTCATTTCTTGGATTTTCTAAGCTCTTATTGAACGCCTGTTGCATATGTAGTATTTCTACTCTAAACATATTTACATTCACATTAACATCCATCTTGTAACTGAACGCAAGTTGGAAAAGTACACGCAGGAGTACGAAAACACATTAGGAAGACAAACAGAGAATCAGAACTATGTTGAGGTAAACCAAATAGATGTGGAAGACGCAGGAGGTCGGGAACAGCGCAGATGGTACCAGATATTACATCAGAAGATCCAAGTCAAGTTTAACATTTGCTTTATCTCAGCATTTTAATGTTTTCGTACTATTATATGGGAACGAATTCAAAATTAAGTGTGCAAATATTAGAGCTTCTACTCTCGCATTTAACAGTTTCCACTAAGCAGAGCTTATCTATCTTGAAATAATATTTTCCGGCATATCTGTGGTGCTATTGACCCCAAAGTGCGGTTATGGCCGACCACCTGACCACCGAACCTCTCGCCCACGTGTCCACAATAGAATAGAATTATCATCCAACCGCTTTTCAGTTTGCCCTCGCAATAGCATATGGAATTTCAGAGCCAGAATAACATTATGTTTAAAACTTTCATTTCCTCTACCCCCTTGTGCGTACAACGAAATATATTATGAGACTATTTTTGCACAGCTTTATCTTGATTAAAAAAGTGTATAGAAAAAATTCTGCTGTGTTTCATTCACATGACTTTCTCTATATCACTGCAACAAATGATTTTATTTGCTTCATCTAATGGAGCAAAAATTAGCAGAAATAGTCTTATTACTTGCTTCCTTGTTAGTAGAAGCGAAATAAGGGGGTACCATATGTTAAAGTGATAGTCAAAAGCTGGTTGCTATATGACTGAAGTTCCTTTGTATGGACACGAGTTCACAAAGTCCTGTATGAGAAAAGTATAAGTTTTTTATAGCTGAAACCAAAAAGAGGAATATCTCAAAAACAATCAATTCCACGAAAAAAATGTATATAACATAAATTGTGTGTTTAAAGGTGCTCTACATTTGTTGTGTGGTAAGTTTTTGTCCATCTCTTATAGTTTAGCAGTTATGCAAAATTCCGTAAAATTTACCAAGAATAAAGTAGTCTTCAGAGGCTATTCCCAGAAAATTCAAAATATACATTTTATTTGTCATGTAAATAGCTTTGATATACAATATTTTAATCAAAATCGTTAGAGCCATTTTTGAGAAAATCAAATTTTTTTAAAAAAGCTCCATGTAAAAGATTGTTTGGCGTAGGGGGATTTTTCTCAAAATCTTCGTGTCGCATCCCTGGAAGACACTAAACTTAAATACCAAGTTTGATAGTTTACCGACTTTTCGTTTTTGAGTTATCGTGTTCACAGACACACGGACATACACACGGACCTTTTTCTGAAAATACTTTTTTTTGGATACAGCGGACCCTAAAACATATATTTCCGGTGAAATCTCGGTATCTAATTTTTGGTGGAGTGCAATACCTTCTCTGTACACTATATACATAGCACGTATAGAGAAAGTAAAAAATCGATGAGTTCCCTTCACATGTCTTTTTCTATCTGTTTCTAACAAAATTATTTTTATCTGTGTAGATTATACTAATCGAGATAAACATTAGCAGAATTGGTCTTGTTACTTGCTTCCTTGCAAGTAGAAGGGAAATAAGGGAATGCACTAGGTTAAAGCGATAGTCAAGTCTATTAAAACCTATTCGCTAGTGAAACAATTGAAATTTGGCTAAACAAAACACAAATATAGAACAAAACGGTATATGACATAAATTTGTGTTTTAACGAGATCTACACTTCTTGTCTATATCTTACGGTTTGCCAACGAAATAAAAGTAGTATAAAATTCATCCAGAATGAAGAGGTCTTCAGATGCTATTGCCAGAAAATTAAAGATACGCATTTTGTTTCTCGTAAAATGTATATTAAGTGCATGGTATTTTAAGCAAAATTGTCAGAGAAATTTTTGAGAAAAACAATTTCAAAAATTTTTCCATAAAGTTTTTTTTTTTTTGGAGTGGGAGATTTTGTTGCAAATCTTTGTGTCGCATATTGTAAGACATTAAATATTAGTACCAAGTTTGGTATCTAACGGTGTTTTAGTTTCTGAGCTATGCTATCCAGACACACACAGATATTTTTCTAAAAAGGCTTTTTATGGACTCAAGTGACCTCAAAACATATATTTGCGAATATCGATATACTCGATAACGAATTTTTGGACAGAATACAATACCTCCTCTAGCTAGAAGGTAAAAATGATATTCCTACACCGATAGTCAGTTTTCCAGAGCGATATATAGCTTGTTTTCCATATCCTAAGATATATGTATTATAATTTTAAATTCAGAAATGTCCATGGAGATTTATTCATCTCCACTTATAAATTCACATTCAAATTTACACCCGACTTGCAACTGAACACAAATTGGAAAAGCCACACGAAGGAGTATAAAAACACATTAGAAAGACAAATAGAAAGTCAGAACTAAGTTGTAGGAAGACGTAGGAGTTCGGGAACAGACATCAATAGACCCAATTCAAGTTTAACATTTGTTTTATCGCAGTATTTTAATGTTTTCGTACTATTATATGGAAATGAATTCAAAATTAAGTATTCAAATATTATAGCTTCTACTCTCGTATTTAAAGTTTCCAATACAATAGTGAAGGTGTATGTTCTAGTAAGTGGTTACAACACTGGATTGATGTTGTAGGAATAGATAATCCGGTAGACGTTAGAAGAATACCCACAACTTTAAATTACATGCGCCTTTATATTCAAGAAAGAAGTTATCTACCTCTTGAACAATGCTGTACATCGAAGACAACCTATCGTACGCTCATGCTTTACTGTAGGGCACCTGAGATGAGAATACTGAAGGTTTTGCCTCCTCACACTCATTCTTACTTTCTCCATACGCACTATGTACATAGTGTATAGAGAAAGTAATGCACTCCACCAAAAAAGTCGATACCGAGATTTCACCGGAAATATATGTTTTAGGGTCCCCAATATCCAAAAAAAGCATTTTCACAAAAAGGTCCGTGTGTGTGTGTGTGTGTGTCCGTGTGTCCGTGTGTCTGTGAACACGATAACTCAAAAACGAAAAGTCGGTAAAATACAAACTTGGTATTTAAGTTTAGTATCTTCAAGGGATGTGACACGAAGATTTTGAGAAAAATCCCCCCACCCCCAACTACCCTTTACATGGAACTTTTTTCGAAATTTTTGATTTTCTCAAAAATGGCTCTAACGATTTTGATTAAAACGTTGTATACCAAAGATATTTACCTGACAAATAAAATGTATATCTTGAATGTTCTGGGAATAGCCTCTGAAGAGTAGTTTATTCTGAATGAATTTTACTAAATTTTGAATAACTGCTAAACCGTAAGAGATGGACAAAAACTTACTAGACAAAAAATGTAGAGCACATTAAAACACACAATTTATGTTATATAATTTTTTTTCGTGGAGTTCGTCGTTTTTGTGACATTCCTTATTTTTGGCTTCTGCTATGAAAAACGTATACTTTTCTCATACAGGAACTTGTCAACTCCTATCCATATAGACAAGGGAACTTCATTGACATAGCAACCAGCTTTTGACTATCATTTTAACCTACAGTTGTCCCTTATTTCGCTTCTACTTACAAGGAAGCGAGTAATTAGACTATTTCTGCTATTTTTCTCTGATTAGCATAAAGTAAATAAAAGTAAAAGCTTTTTAAGAATTATTTGCTGCAGGAATATGGAGAAAGTCATGTGAATGGTACACATCAGATTTTTACTTTCTCTATACTCACTGTGTACATAGGTATAGAGAATGTATTGCACTCCACCAAAAATTCGATACCGAGATTTCACCGGAAATATATGTTTTAGGGTCCCCTGTATCCAGAAAAAGTATTTTCAGAAAAAGGTCCGTGTGTCCGTCTGTCCGTGAACACGATAACTCAAAAACGAAATGTCGGTAAAATACCAAACTTGGTATTTAAGTTTAGTATCTTCAAGGGATGCGACACGAAGATTTTGAGAAAAATCCCCCACCCCCAACTACCCTTTACATGGAACTTTTTTCGAAAATTTTTATTTTCTCAAAAATGGCTCTAACGATTTTTATTAAAATTTCGGATATTAAACATATTTACCTGACAAATAAAATGTATATCTTGAATTTTCTGGGAATAGCCTCTGAAGAGTAGTTTATTCTGGATGAATTTTACTAAATTTTGAATGACTGCTACACCGTAAGAGATGGACAAAAACTTACTCCACAAAAAATGTAGAGCACTTTAAAACACACAACTTATTTTATATACATTTTTTTCGTGGAGTTCGTCGTTTTTGTGACATTCCTTATTTTTGGTTTCTGCTATGAAAAACGTATACTTTTCTCATACAGGAACTTGTCAACTCCTATCCATATAAACAAAGGAGCTTCATTGACATAGCAACCAGCTTTTGACTATCACTTTATCCTACGGTTGTCCCTTATTTCGCTTCTACTTACAAGGAAGAGAGTAATAAGACTATTTCTGCTAATTTTTTCTGATTAGCATAAAGTAAATAAAAGTATAAGCTTTTTAAGAATTATTTGTTGCAGGGATATGGAGAAAGTCATGTGAATAGTACACATCAGATTTTTCGTATTTATTTCACAATATCTCCTTGAAACATCTTCCAGCTAGAATCAGATCCTTATGGTTTCAAGTTGTACATGATAACCTACCCACTCGTAGCAGATTACATCAAATTCATCTCACTGATTCTAGTAAGTGCCCGAAATGCAACGGACAAGACACATTAAAACATAGGTTGTATGAATGTCCTGCTATACAAGAAATTAAGATCCACTTTATGGACTCCATGAAGAAACTACGGCTAAATCTCTATAAACGGTGCACTCCAAATATTCTTCTTCGACCAGATTTTGTTTTAACTCAAGACTTTAAGACATAAGTTTACATTGTGGTTAATAGCAAATACAATGTATTATATATTGCAAAATTATGAATACGCGAATTTAATGGAGTATGTAATTTATATGAAAACAGAGAATGCTAGGCTCTTCCGTAATACTTACTCTGCAAAATCTTACAAGATGTATGAAAACTTTTTTGATTGATCTTAATTCATTAACTGCAATAGAATGTAGTAATGTGTTTGTAACCAGTTAAAGATGTGATACTAAAATTATGTATATTCATAGTTTTATTGTAAGGTATAAAAAAATTAAAAAAAAAATACACAGAGCTTATGTATTCTGAAATAATATTTTCCCAAATATCTGTGATGGTATTGCCCAAAGTGAGGCCATGGCTGACCACGTGACCACCGAACCGCTCGCCCACATGTCCACAACAAAATACATGCAATCGCTTTTAAATATGTCCTCGCAATAGCATATGGAACTTCTGTTTTAAACATTCGTTTCCTCTAACCCCTTTTGCATACAATGAAATGTATTATGAAACTATTTTTACACAGCTTTATCTCCATTAAAGTAGATAGAAAAAAAAAATTGTTCCATTCGCATGACTTTCTCTACATCTCTGCAACAAAGTATTATTAAAAATCTTACTCTTCCTTTTACTTCAGACTAATCGAGAAAAAGTTAGCAAATACTGTCGTATTACTTGCTTCCTTGTAAGTAGAAGGGAAACAAATGAATACACTAGGCCAAAGCGTTAGTCAAACCTTTTAATATCTGGTTGGTATGTGATTGAAGTTCTTTTGTGTGGCCAGGAGTTGACAAATTCCCGTATGAGAAAAGTATAAGTATTTTAAAGCTGAAACCAGTAACAAGGAATATCTCAATGACGGTCAACTCTACGAAAAAACTCTATATAACATAAACGGTGTGTTTTAACGAGTTCTGCAGTTTTTATTTAGTAGGTTCTTGTCTATCTCTTATGGTTTAACAGTTATGCAAATTTCCTCCAGAGGCTATTCCTAGAAAATTCAAGATATACATTTTGTTTTGGTAATATCTGTAATATACGATATTTTAATCAAAAATTTTACTGCCATTATGAGAAACTCAAAAAGTTCGAAACTTTTTCCGGTGTAAAGGGTGGCTGGGGATGGAGTGATTTTCTTGAAAATCTTCGAGTCGCATCCTTGCAAGTTTGGTATTTAATGGACTTTTAGTTTTTGAGCTATGTTCACAGTCACGCACGCGCGCGCACACACACATTGACTGATAGGCACATAAGTTCCCAATCTCAAACTAACTAGGACCCCTCTAAACCCCTGCCAATGTGTGCGGTCGAATTCTGGTACAACTGTATATGTCATGTAAACATCTTTAATATGCAGTATTTTGATTCAAAATCGTAAGAGCTATTTTTGAGAAAAAATAACTATCGATTTTTTTTTCAAGCAAAGGATCGCATAGCATGCTTGGAAGATAGTGACGTTTTTATTATTGTTTCCATTTATAACACCCCCTTTAACATCTAAGGTCATATTGGGGTCTTTGCATTAAAAACAGACACATTCACTCTCACATACATACTTCCAGACTCTGTGGTGGATAGGGAATAATTCTGGTTAAAGAAAACTTCCCCTTCCCAGCCGGGACCCCTGGGCCAGAAGTCAGTTCGCTGACTACTCGAACACGGAGGTAGTCTAATAATGAACTTAAATACCAAGTTTGAAATATAACCGACTTTTAGTCACACATACACACAAACGCGCGCGGACCTTTTCCTAAAATTGCTACTTTTTGGATTCAGTAAACCTAAAACGTGTATTTCCAGTGAAATCTAGGTACGGATTTTTTGATGGAATGCAACACTTTCTTTACCTATGTGCTATGCACCAAGAAGACAAAGTTAAGCTTTCGTAATAATAGATTGCATAGCTGCTAATAAACTATAAAGGGTAGAGAAAGTCGTGTGAATGTAACATATAACACATATATCGCCCTCCGTGGTGTAATGGTTGCCATGTATCCAAGGTTGCAGGTTCAAATCCGGCGGAGGACGATGGATTTTTTCGGGCGTAAAAATCCTTAGCATGGAAGGAAATAAAGCCGTTAGTCCCGTGTCATATATACGGCACGTTAAAGAGCCTCAAGCTTGATAAAAAGGTCTCTGAGAAAAATTAGGCGGTCTTTCACGCCCAGTATTGAATGAGATGCTAAAAACCACAACAGTTAAAGAGCGTCCATAAATAAAACTACATTTCATTTTCATTTTTACTTTCTCTACACGCACTATGTGCATAGGGTATAGAGAAGGTATTGCACTCCACCCAAAAATTCGATACCGAGATTTCACCGCAAATATATGTTTTAGGGTTCCTTATATCCAAAAAAAAACATTTTCACAAAAAGGTTCGTGTGTGTGTGTGTGTGTGTCTGTGAACACGATAACTCAAAAACGAAAAGTCGGTAAAATACCAAACTTGGTATTTAAGTTTAGTATCTTCCAGGGATGCGACACGGAGGTTTTCAGAAAAAGTCCCCACCCCAAACTACCCTTTACATGGAACTTTTTTCGAAAAGTTTGATTATCGCAAAAATGGCTCTAACGATTTTGATTAAAATGTCAAATATTAAAGATATTTATCTGACAAATAAAATGCATATCTTGAATTTTCTGGGAATAGCCTCTGAAGACTACTTTATTCTGGACGAATTTAACGGAATTTTGCATAACTGCTAAACCGTAAGACTTAGATAAAAACTTACTAAACAAGAAATATAGAGCACGTTATAACACAAAATTTATGTCATATACATTTTTTTCGTGGAGTTGATCGTTTTTGAGATATTCATTGTTTTTGGTTTCAGATATGAAAAACTTGCTTTTCTCTTATAGGAATTTGTCAACATCTGTCCATATAAACAAAGGAATTTGTCACATAGCAACCAGCTTTTGATTATCACTTTAACTTATGGTACTCGGTTATTTCACTTCTACTTATAAGGAAACAAGTAATAAGACTATTTCTTCTAATTTGTTCTCAAGTAGCATGAAGTAAATAGAGGCATAAGCTTTTTAAGAATAATTTGTTACAGAGATGTAGAGAAAGTCGTGTGAATGGTACACATCAGACTTTTCCTAATTGCAATTATATCTGTTGTTACAAAATTAAAATGAAATATGCAAAAAGGTTTTGTTCCTGAGAGTAAAACACACAATAATGAAGTTAATTCTTCCGGTGTTCAACGGCTTATAGTATCGCCGGATTTAAAAGTGGATACGTGTGCGTCACTGTTAACGCACTTGATTGGTCGATCAGTAGGCCAATGCGCTGGAGATCAAACGACGGAAAACAAATGAAATGCGCTAGTGTTAAACGCCAGCGTGTTTGTTATTATTTATGTGTCTCTCGGTTGACAGATTAATCACCATTTATGACAAGGGTGTTTGTAAATCATTATATGGGAGCGAAGTGCTCTAATGTCGACCTGATATCCACGTTTACTACAACACTTTCATGTAAATAGCGTATTCACAGACGCGGACATGGACAGAAAAAAAAAAAGTCGAGCCTCGCATTTTTTTGCTTTGAAAACTGTGTAGGGCGCACCGGTCCTCGTATTAAATTGTGCACTCAAAATGGAAATGACCCATGCTAGCAAACGCTTTGTACACACTTGCCGCAATGAAAAAGTTGACGCTCTGAAAGTATGTGTTCTTTTTTCCCATTATTTTAAACATTTCCAACTGTTTTTCACAACACGCTTGGAATACCGAACTTCGGCCGGAATTAAAGTTTCTTTGGAGTTTCTGTGCTCTCTGTATATCACCAATTTATAAAATGGTTACCATAAATATGTCTTGAAAAAGAAATTCAAGTTTTTTTTTTACTTTCTCTACACGTACTATGCACATAGTGTATGAAGAAGATATTGTTATGCACCCAAAAATTCGCTACCGAGATTTCACCAGAAAAATATGTTTTGAGACCAACTGAGTCCGAAAAAAACATTTTAGAAAAAGGTCCACGAGCACTAGCGTGCGAGTGTGTGTGGGTGTGTAGCACAGTTCAAAAACGAAAAAACCTCTAAAAACCAAACCTGGTATTTAAGTTTAATATCTTCCAAAGATGAGACACGAATATTTTCAAGAAAATCCCCCTTTAAATGAATTTTTTTTTGAAAATGTTGTCTTTTTCAAAAATGAGTCTAACGATTTCGATTAAAATATCGTATATTAAAGATACTTACATCACAAATATACTATATATTATGAATCATCTGGGAGTAGCCTCTGAAGGCCTCTTTATTCTGGACGAGTTTTGCGGAATTTTGCATATCTGGTAAACCGTAAGAGGTAGGCAAAAACTTGCTACACCAAAATGTAGATCTCGTTAAAACACATAATTTAGGTCAAACTTTTTTCTTTCTTTAATTTAATCGTTTCCGAAATATTTCTTGCTATTGGATTTAATTTGAATTTACTAAAAATTTTCTCAAACGGGAGGTCATCTTTCGTTTCTGTTCTCTTTTGTTTTACTTGTGGTCTAGCAAAGAGAACTGAATTTAAATTACTTGACAAAGCGATCGGTTTTTTAAAAGATATGAATTACTTTATTCTAGTGTATTGCTATTTCTACAAATGTTTATCTCGACTAATATGATGTAGATAAAGTAATAAACTTTTTCAAGTCTAGTTGTAGAGAAAGTCTGGTGAATGAAACACGTCAGATTTTTTCACTTTCACTACCAAGTACTTACTCATGTATGTACATATTAGGTATAGCAGGAATTGTATTCCAACGAAAAATTCGATACCGAGATTTTAACTGAATCATGTGTTTAGGTCCTCTGAAACCAAAAATAGCATTTTTAGACAAAGATCCGTGTGCTCTGTGTGTTTGTGGGCAGCATAAATAAAAAATGAAGAGCTCATTAAATAGCAAATTTGGTATTTAAGTTTAATTAACTTCCAAGGATACGGCACGAATATTTTCAAGTAAATCTCCCTCCCAAAACTACCCTTTGCAAGGAATTTGTTTTTTAATTTGTGATTTTCCCCATAACGATTTTGATTAAAATACAGAAAATTGGAAAATATTTACATAATAAAATGTACATCTTGAAATTTCCTGGGAATAACCTCTTAAGAACTCTTTATTCTGGATGATTATGCATAACTAGTAAACCTAAGAGATGGACAAAAAGAATAACAAAAAACTCGGATGTATTCAACTCACATCACTTGCTCTACATCTCTGCAATAAAGTATTGTTAAAACCCTTATGCTTCTATTTATTTAATGTTAATAGAAAAAAAATAGGAGAAAGGGTCTTATTACCTGCTGCCTTTTAAATGGAAGGGAAGTAATTGAGTACCATAGTTTAAATCGATTGTCAAATCTTTTAAAAGCTGGTTGTTATGTGAATGAAGTACCTTTGTATGGACAGGAGTTGACAAATTCCCGTATGAGAAATGTATAAGTACTTTAAATATAAAACTAATAACAAGGAATACCTCAAAAAACGGTCAACTCCACGAAAAAAGCGTATATAACATAAATTGTATGTTTTAACAAGTTTTGCATTTTATGTTCAGAAAGTTTTTGTCTGTGTCTTGCGGTTTACTAGCTATGTAAAATTCTGTAAAATTCATTCAGAATAAACAGGTCTTCTGAGGCTATTCCCAGAAAATTCATTATATACATTTTATTTGTCAGATAAATATCTTTAATGCACGATATTTTAATCAAAATCTTTAGTCATTTTTCGATAACAGTTCCATGTAAAGGATGGTTGGGGTGGGGGAATTTTCTTGAAAATTTTCGTGTCGCATTCTTGGAAGATGTTGAATTTAAATACCAAGTTTGGTATTTAGCGAACTTCTCGTTTTTAAGCTATGTTGCCTACAGGCACACACAGACCGACAGATTGACACACTCAGGCATTTTTTTAAAAAATGCTTTTTTTGGATTAAGGTGGTATTAAAACATATATTTCCGCTAAAATTTGGTATCGAGTTTTTGGGTACAATACAATATATTTTTATACACAATATACATAGGACGTGTAGACAAAGTAAAAGAAGTAGAATATATGCACAAAGTATAAATTAAGGAGTTAACCATTTCCGAGACATTATTTGTTATAGGTTTAAATGTTCCAATACTTACATCAAATGTGAAGTCGTTAATCATTTTTTTCATCCTTGTCAAGCAAAAATAACGCAACTTCAATGTCATTATATAGCGACAGAGTTTCAAAAGATTTAGTGATTTCTTTAGGGTATTGGATTTCTAATTCCCCTTGATCAAGGACATAATAAGGTGTTAAAGCAATTTCTATTCATGTTTATCCTGATAAGCATCAAATAGAGAGAAAAATGAGTTTTTATAAGAATAATCTGTTGCAAAACAGGAGATAGTTTTTCGAATGTGGCACCTCAGATTTTTTGGTAAAAATGTAAACATGCTAAAATATTTTATATTTTAAGTTTTTTTAAATAAAAAAGTTTAGAGCCAGCTAACGCAAAAAACAAATTGATAAATTAATCCTGATCATTTTTAATAGGTTTCACAAGTATGAAATCCCTAGCTTGATAGCATTAGGTCAGAAAGGTAATTCAACTGACAAATATTTATTATTATAAAAATCTGATGTGTTCCATTCACATGACTTTCTCTACCTCTCTGCAACAAATTATTGTTAAAAAGCTTATGCTTCTATTTCCTTCATGCTAATCGAGAAAAAAATTACCACAAATAGTCTTATTACTTGCTTCCTTGTAAGCAGAAGGGAAATAAGGGAGTACTATAGGCTAAACTAATAATCAAAAGCTGGTTGCTATGTGACTGAAGTTTCTTTGTTTATATGGACAGGAGTTGACAAGTTCCTGTATGAGAAAAGTATAAGTTTTTCATAGCTGAAAACAAAAACCAGGAATATGTTAAAAACGATCAACTCCACGAAAAAAATGTATATAAGATAAATTGCGTTTTAAGGTGCTCTACAATTTTTATGTTGTAAGTTTTTCTCCATCTCTTACGGTTTAGCAGTTATGCAAAAATCCATAAAATTCATCCAGAATAAAGTAGTCTTCAGAGGCTATTCCCAGGAAATTCAAGATATACATTTTATTTGTCGTGTAAATATCTTTAATATACGAAAATTTAATCAAAATCGTTATAGCCATTTTTGAGAAAATCAAAATTTTCGAAAAAAGTTCAATGTAAAGGGTAGTTTGGGGTGGGGGGATTTTTCTCAAAACCTTCGTGTCGCATCCCTAGAAGATACTAAACTTAAATACCAAGATTGATATTTTACCGACTTTTTGTTTTTGAATTATCGTGTTCACAGACACACTGACACACACACACACACACTTACACACACACACACACACACACACGGACCTTTTTGTGAAAATGCTTTTTTTTTTTTTTTTTTTTTTTTTTTTTTTTTTTTTTTTGTATACAGGGGACCGTAAAACATATATTTCCGATGAAATCTCGGTATCGAATTTTTGGGTGGAGTGCAATACCTTCTCTATACACTATGTGCATAGTGCGCATAGAGAAAGTAAAAAGTAATTAAAATAGCGATAATAGCTATAAACTGTGAAATTTCTCTAATTATTCTTTACTTTTCTCTCGCTTACTATGCACATACACAGTAGTTAGAGAATCCAAATCTCTGAGAAAAATAAAAAAAAAGGAAAAAAAAAGAGGATTTTTAGAAAAATGAGTGTGTGGACAGAATAATTCAAAAACGATAATTCAATATGTTAAGGGTTGAGACACCAAGATTTCCACACCCCAAACTACCCTCTACATGATTTTGTTTAAATTGTCGATGTTTTAAAAATGGTTCTAACCACTTTGACCAAAATGCAGTTTATTAAAGATGTTTATTTGGCAAATAAAATGCATATCCTGAATTTCTTGGGAATAGCCCGGAAGTCCACTTCATTCTTATGGCTTTTGCATAACAGATAAACTGTAAGAGATCAACAAAAACTTACTACACAAAGATGTAAAACGTACAGTTCATACGAAATACATTTTTTGCAATTACTGCCTGATGTTATAATGTTTAACGCACGCTTTTACTACTATGACACTGATGGAGCACCGGTGAAATACGATGGCGGGGGAAACCGGAGAAAACCCGTCGCTGCGCCGCTTTGTCCATCACAAATCCCACATGTGGTCCCCAGGCCACCTTAGCGAGAGGCGAGTGGTCTAACCTTGTATTGGTTTCAATTTTAATATACTTATACTTCATCAAATGGGAAGCTCTTATCCGTTTCAAATCCCTTTTGTTTTACTCCTGATTATGGAATGAGAACTGAAATTCAAAGTAAATTACATAGCGACAACTTTTAAAATGTTTATTCTTGCCATAGCCTAGTGTATTCTCTTATTTCCTTTCTACTTGTAAAAGAAACTAAGTAATAAGATCGTTTCTGGAAACGTTTATCTTGATTAGTATGGTGTATATAAAAGAATAATCTTATAGCAAAAGTTTGTTTGCAGAACAGATAGAGAAAATCATGTGAATGGAGAGGTGTGTTGTTAGACAGCAGGTACGAAATTACATTATTAAACAGTGAAGGTGAGGGTTCACAATAAATATCCTATAGATTATTGGAAATTAATATAATAAAGAATGCGAGAGATTAGGAAATGAATTAATTTGTCATTCGAGTTTAAAAAGCTTCCCGCGTTACTAGGATAAGCCAGGTAGCGTCATATCAATATAAAACTTAGGATTTAAATTACCTTTGTAGGGATAAGGTGTAATTTTTATACTCAAAAATGTTTCTCTCGATGTTAATTAAAACGGCATATGTTTTAATAAATGCATGCAGAATAAAACCTATACGCTATATTTTCGGCGATTATATAGACAAGTCCGCTTCATTCCAAATGAATTTCTATAATCTTGTATGACTTAATTCTGTCAGACGATTTAATTCAGAGGGCGTGGTCTATTTCCTACCATAAGCGTTCAAAGTCCATCCAAGTTCTCGTTGAGTTGCCTAGTTAAATATATGCGTATTGCCGCTTTGAGTGAAGTAATTAAAATATTACATGATACGGAAAATATTTTAATAGCTTCAGAAAAAATGTTCTGTACGGAGGGATCACTTATTTCTGGGCATACTGGTGAAACTCTTCTATTTCTGGCAATATTAATTAAATTTCAACGAGCACTTTCGACGTTGGATTAAAGAAATTGTTAGTTTCCTGCGCCCATAACAAAATATTGTAGGATACTCATGTGGGATATAGAATTTACCCCTACACTGAGCATCACTAGAGAGTAGTAGGTTCAGAGTTACAGCTGGTGCTCGCGTCTGCGAGAGGGAAGAAGGTAGTCTCAGGGTTTAAGGTGCAGGATAGTGTACATTTGGGGAGAGACCGGGGGCTATTAACAAATACACAAGGGTGCGAGGAGCTCAAGGACTTTTAATACGAGGTACGTCCAGAAAGTAAGTTCCGTTTCAATTTATCTCCGCTGCAGCGGTGCGATCGCAGTTCCGCACATGCGCGGTAGACGCTCTGTATCAAGGAGAAGAAACGTGCGCCATTTTAAGATCGCTGTCAGCCACGTACGATTTGTTGTGCTTGTTTACAATGTCGGTGTTGATTGAGAATCCCGTCGCTTGTGAAATCAGATCTGTGATTCGTTTTCTGAATGCTAGGAAAGTGAAACCAATTGAAATTTATCGGCAAACTTGCAAAGTTTACGAATAAAATGCAATGAGTGATTCAATGGTGAGAAGATGGGTCCGACAGTTCAATGAAGGACGTGGTGAAGTGCACGATGAAGAACGAAGTGGGCGTCCATCTTTGGTTACAGAAGAACTGGTTCGCGTGATTGACAACAAGATCCAGGAAAACCGCAAGTTTACAATTAGTGCTCTCGCTATGGAATTTCCCCAAATCTCACGATCACTAATTCATGAAATTGTTACCGAAAAACTGAAATGTCGTAAACTTTGCTCACGTTGGGTACCAAAGATTCTTACTAAGCAACACAAAACAAAACGGATGGGTGGTGCACTTCAGTTTTTAACCCGTTATGATGAAGACGGCGAAGAATTTCTGACACAGATAGTCAAAGGAGATGAGACTTGGGTTTTTTACGACACCCCTGAAAGATAGCGGCAATCAATGGAATGGAGGCACTCTTCATCCCCAGCAAAGGTTAAGTCGAAACAAATCTTGACACCTAAAAATTATACGCACAGTGTTCTGGGACTGGAAAGGCATCTTACTCATTGATTTCTTACCACGTGGTCAAACAACCAAAACAGATGTTTACTGCGAGACACTTAGGAAATTGCGCCGCGCAATACAGAATAAGCGCCGAGGATTGCTGTCAAAAGGTGTTGTTTTTCTTCACGACAACGCACGACCACACACTGCAAATGTGACGAAAAACCTCCTAGAGGGATTTGGCTGGGACGTGTTTGACCATCCTCCGTACAGCCCTGACCTCGCTCCTAGCGACTTTCATCTGTTCTTACATCTCAAGTCTTTCCTTGGCGGTCAACACTTCTACAATGACGAAGAGCTGAAAGAAAATGTTTCCAACTTTTTGAAGACACAGGCGGCAAACTTCTATGAAGAAGGTATACAAAAACTTGTGCCACGCTATGTCAAATGCCTGCAAAATGTCAGCAGTTATGTGGAAAAATAGTTTAAGAGTTGTAGAATTTTGTGCAATAAATAATTATTCTGTATCTGCACTGAAATTAATGTTATTACCAAACGGAACTTACTTTCTGGACGTACCTCGTATTAATTAGATACATTTTAGGGAGAAACGGGGGAGAAAAGGGGGAGAAAAAGGGGAGAAAACCCATGGAATAAAGCAAATTCCATCAAAATTCACCTATACATGTTGATGTTTTTGAAGTTAGCTCTGTTTAATGATATTATGCCCTTTGTGTAGATGTTGGTCCGAAGTCCGTGCGATAGTGTCAGTAGTTCAGATCTAAGGGATTCTGTGGCCTAGTTATTTGGGCTTTTATAGTTAAGCTTTTATAAAGCCAGCAATGCATTATGAGGACACCATTATGTCAGCATAACGACACCTTCCCGCCGGCATCGATTACCGAAATTAGTGCAACATTACCCCTTGCTAAATGAAATATAATTTATTCAAAATAACCGTCTGGTGCTCTATAATATTGATATACTCGATGCATAGCTTGAGGCAGCTTGTAGCTATCCAGACACAAAAAGCTTTGAATGTGAAGCTATATATCTAACAAGTATTTGGTCTTGCGATAGATATTTTGTGGAGCGTTTTGTGTTTAACGTTTCGTAATATACTAGTAATAACGGTAAGTGTTGTATTTGAGTGTTCCCGTACTTTGTGCGGGTGCATGTTTGTTAAATATACATTTTAAAGAGTCCATCAGCAAAATGTCAGAACAAAAACCAGCACTTCTAACGAAAATCAAGGGAACCTCATTTTCAAGTTATGTTTTGAGGTCTTAGAAGACAGTGATACGATGATGAGCACGATGGCGACGAATGCAAAGAAGGTGTGACAATTTTAGTGTCACTTGTCGCGTGATTCCATTCACATGACTATCTCTATTTCTCTGCAACAAAATATTGTTAAAAGGTTATTCTTCTATTTACTTCAAGCTAATCAAGAAAAAATAGCAGAAATAGCCTTATTACTTGCTTCTTTGTAAGTAGGAGGGAAATGATAGTCAAACGATGGTTACTATGTGACTGACGTTCCTTTGTTTGCATGGACAGCAGTTGACAAATTCCTGTATGAGAAAAGTATGTTTTTTCATAGCAGAAATCAAAAACAAGGAATATCTCAAAAGCGATAAGCTCCAGAAAAAAATGTATATAACATAGATTGTGTGCTTTAACGTGCTCTGCATTTTTGTGCAGCAAGTTTTTGTCCATCTCTTACGGTTTTAAATTATTCAAAATTCCGTAAAATTCATCCAGAATAAAGTACTCTTCAGTGGCTATTCCCAGAAAATTCAAGATATACATTTTATTTCTCAGGTAAATATCTTTAATATAGGTATTTTAATCAAAATCGTTGAAACCATTTTTAAAAAAAAAATAGAAAATTTCGAAAAAAGTTGCAGGTAAAGAGTAGTTTGGGGTGGGGGGATTTTTAGCAAAATCTTCGTGTCGCATCCCTGGAAGATACTAAACTTAAATACCAAGTTTGGTATTTTAGCGAATTTTCGTTTTTAAGTTATCACAGACACACGGACCTTTTTCTCAAAATGCTTTTTTTGGATACAGGGGGTCCTAAAACATGTATTTCCGGTATAATTTCGGTATCCAATTTTTGGGTGGAATACAATACTTCTCTATCCCTATGTACATTGCACATATGGGGCTAGAGAAAGTAAAAAAAAAAGTATAAAAAGGTCCGTATGTGTGTGTGTGTGTGTGTGTGTGTGTGTGTGTGTGTGGACAGCATGGCTCAAAAACGAAAAGGTCATTAAAATCAAATTGGTATTTAAGTTTAGTATCTTCCAAGGATACTACACGAAAGGTATCAAGAAAGTCCCCCACATTCCCAACTACCCTTTATATGGGAAAATTTTCGAAAATTTCGATTTTCTCAAAAATGGCTTTACCAATTTTATTTAATATCTCTTAAATTTAAGATATTTACATCACAAATAATATGTATATCTTGAATTTTCTGGGAATAACCTCTAAAGACCTCTTTATTCTAAATGATTTTTATTGAATTTTGCATAACTGGTAAACCGTATGAGATAGACAATAACTTCACACAAAAAAAATGTAGAGTACGATAAAGCACACAATTTATGTCATATAGGTACATATTTTTGTGGAGTTGATCGTTTTGCAGATATTCCTTGTTATTGGTTTCAGCTTTGAAAAACCTTTACTTTTCTTGTACAGGAATTTGTCAACTGCTGTCCATCAAACATAGGAACTCAGTCACATAGCAACCAGCTTTTGGCTTCACTTTAACGCATATTACACGCTTATTTCGCTTCGATTTACAAGCAAGCAACTAATAAGACTATTTCTGCTAATTTTTTCTCGGTTAACTTGACGTAAATAGAAGTACAAGCCTTTTAATATTAATTTGTTGCAGAGATGTAGAGAAAGTTATATGAACGGAACATATTACATTTTTTTTCTTTTAGAGATATTCCGTATTATTTATTTCAGTTTTAAACTACCTAAAGTTTTCGCAAAGGTGAAGTCAACTTACGTTTCATACCTTTTTGTGTTTTACTTATATTCAGGCAAAGAGAACCGAATTTCAATTGTTTCACATAGTGATAGATTTTAAACGGTCTGACTAAAGCTTAAGCCTAGTGTGTTCCTTTCTACTTATAAGGCAGCAAGTAATAAGACAATTTCTGGATCAGCATTATGTAGGCAAAAGAATGATATTTTGTAAGGAAGGGAATTTTGTGAAATCAACGCTCTACAAATATTGAGTACACTGCAGGAGGCTTACAAATTCACCATAATAACGACACCCAGCCCTGTTCAACATAACAAAACTTCGATAGCGAGATTTCACCGGAAATACATGTTTTGGGTTCCCCTGAATCCAAAAAAAAAGCATTTTTGGAAAAAGGTCCGAGTGTGCGCGTATGTTTCTGTGAAAAAGAGCATTAAATATCAAACTTAGTAGGTATTTAACATCGGTATCTTCCAAGGATGCGACACGAAGATTTTGAAGAAAATTCCCCCAACCCCAACTACATGGAACTTATTTCAAAAATGTTGATTTTCTCAAAAAAGGCTGTAAGGATATTGATTAAAATTTGGTATATTAAAGATATTTACCTGACAAATAAGATGTACATCTTGAATTTTCTGGGAATAGCCTCTGAAGACTATTTTATTCTGGATGAATTTTACGAAATTTTGCATAACTGCTAAACCGTAAGAGATAGACAAAAACTTACCATACAAAAAATGTAGAGCACATTAAAACACAAAATTTATCTTATATACATTTTTTTCGTGGCGTTGATCTGCTTTAAAAAACGTATACTTTTCTTATACAGGTATTTGTCCATACAAAAAAAGGAACTTCAGTCTCATAGCAACCAGCTTTTGACTATCACTTTAACCTATGGTACTCCCTTATTTCGCTTCTACTTACAAGGAAGCAAGTAATAAGATTATTACTGCTATTTTTTCTCGATTAGCATGAAGTAAATTAAAGTATGCGCTTTTTAACAATAATTTGTTGCGGAGATGTAGAGAAACTCATGTGAATGGAACATATCAGATATTTACTGTAGTTACGTGGCAGAGAAAGTGAATTTGAATCACAGGATAGTGAAATCAGCGCTCTACAAACTCTATTGAGTGCAATGTTGTAATAAAACAGGAGGCTTACAAATTCACCATAATAACGACACCCAACCATGTTCAACATAACATAAATGGCGACCACATACAGCAGAGAAGTTGGGCTTTTTGTTCGCTAGTAATGCAATCCACTGGAAACCAATGACCAACATGGAGCGGTGGCAACCCGCAAGCGCGGCGGGGGAGGGTGAATGTGTGGGCTAGCTAATCAGCTCCATGTTCGTTACTCAGCGGAAGAAATGTTATGCAGTTCTACTTTATAACACAAATGTTAATGCGAACACGATATTTATATTTATTGACTTCTCATTATGCCTGGCACAAATTCTTACTTACATATTTCAAAACAAAAGTATTCAAAATTAAAATCGTATGTATTCCATTGACGTCTTTGTCAACATCTATACAATAAATTACTGTTAAAAAACTTATTCTTCTATCTACTTCATGCTAATCGAAATAAACATTAGCAGAAATGGTATTATTACTTTTTTTTTCTTTTTTTAGCTTAACTTCCT
This sequence comes from Hymenopus coronatus, assembly GCA_030762935.1. Lineage (NCBI taxonomy): Eukaryota > Metazoa > Arthropoda > Insecta > Mantodea > Hymenopodidae > Hymenopus > Hymenopus coronatus. The sequence continues at coordinate 20,772,523 of CM060891.1, forward strand.
TTAACCTGGTTGGTCATACGTTCGTCTTCTCAGGATAAGGAAAAACGCAACAACAACAAAATATTACCCGGGTAAATCGCCCAAAGCGAGATTCGAACTCACGACCTGTTGAATGTGAGGCAGACACGCTACCGCCACACTACGTGCTTTCTTGTAAGTAGAAAGAAAATAAAAAAAGACTTTAGGCTAAGGCGACTATCAAATATTTTAAAAGCTGATCGTCATTTGTTTGAAATATGTTTCTTTACATTACCAAGAGCTAACAAATTACAGAATGAGAAAAAGCTTACGTATTCTAAAACTGAAACCAATAACAAAGAAATCTCAAAACTGGTCAACTCTACGAAAAAATACTCCATTTACTCTCTATATTTCTGTAACAAGTTATTGTGAATAAATTTATTCCTATGTCTACTTCATGCTAATCCGGATAAACATTGGCAGAAATTATTTTTAGTTAGTTCCTTATAGATAGAAGGGAAATAAGGGGATACACTGGGCTAAACTGACAGTCAAATGCTTTAAAATGTATTTGCTATGTATAGAAATGTATTTGCATGGCCAGGAGTTTTCAAATCCGTATGAGAAAATTTTAAGTATTTTAAAAGTGAAATCAATGACAAAGAAAGTTTTAAAACTGATCATCTTTACGAAAAAAATTTACATGGCATAAATTGTATGTTTTAAAGATATCTACATGTTTTGTGTAGTAAGTTTTTGTCTACTTCTTACGGTTTACAAGTTATGGAAAACTCAGAAAATTCATCCAGCATAAAGAGGACTACAGACACCATTCCCAGAAAATTCAAGATATGCATTTTATTTGTCATGTAAATATCTTTATTATGCGGTATTTTAATCAAAATCGTTAGAGCTATTTTTGAGAAAATCAAATTTATTACTTTCTCTATACGCACTATGTACATAGTGTATAGAGAAGGTATTGCACTCGACCCAAAAATTCGATACCGAGATTTCACCGGAAATATATGTTTTAGAGTCCCCTATATCCAAAAAAAGCATTTTCACAAAGAGGTCCGTGTGAGTCTGTGTGTGTGTGTCCGTGTGTTAGTGTGTCCGTGTGTCTGTGAACCCGATAACTCAAAAACGAAAAGTCGGTAAAATACCAAACTTGCTATTTAAGTTTAGTATCTTCCCCGGATGAGACACGAAGATTTTGAGAAAAATCCCCCCACCCACAACTACCCTTTACATGGAACTTTTTTCGAAAATTTTGATTTTCTCAAAAATGGCTCTAACGATTTTGATTAAAATTTCGTATATTAAACATATTTACCTGACAAATAATATGTATATCTTGAAATTTCTATGAATAGCCTCTGAAGAGTAGCTTATTCTGGATAAATTTTACTGAATTTTGAATAACTGCTAAACCGTAAGAGATGGACAAATCTTACTACACAAAAAATGTAGAGCACGTTAAAACATACAATTTATGTAATATAATTTTTTTCGCGGAGTTCGTCGTTTTTGAGACATTCCTTATTTTTGGTTTCTGCTATGAAAAACTTATTTTTTTCTCATACAGGAACTTGTCAACTCCGATCCATATATAAACAAAGGAACTTCATTGACGTAGCAACCAACTTTTGACTATCATTTTAGCCTATGGTAGTCCTTTATTTCGCTTCTACTTACAAGGAAGCAAGTAATAAGTCTATTTCTGTTAAATAGGAGCATAAGGTAAATAGGAGCATAAGGTTTTTAAGAATAATTTGTTGCAGGGATGTAGAGAAAGTCATGTGAATGGTACACATCAGGTTTTTTTCCATGTAAAGAATAGTTTGAGTTGGGGGGATATTCCTCAATTGTGCTATCCGTGGAAGATTTTGTACTTAAATACCAACTTTGGTACTTTATCAGCTTTTCATATCTGAGCTATGCAGCCCACACACACACACACGGACATGTATCTAAAAATGCTGTTTTGGATTCATGTATTTCCGGTGAAATATTCATATCTAATTTTGGGTGGAATACAATACCTTCTCTATCCACTATGCACATTGTATATACGGGCTAGAGAAAATAAAAATGCAAAGCAGATTATATTGTTTACTTAGATAGTTTTAACCGAGCGAGGTGGCGCAGCAGTAAAGTCTGCGACTCACATTCGGGAGGTCCCGGGCTCGATCCCCGTCGAACACGCACTTTGGCTTGGGATTTCTAGTTCCCCTTTGCCACTTATGGAACTACCTTTCTCTCATCACTTCCACGCCATTTCTTTAACATCTGGGTGTGTGATCTGTGGTAGTGTTGACAAGTGGCGCGCGGCTGCATGTGCTTTCTGAATACTGTTCTCGGCGTTGGGATGGCGTTGTGGTCGCGGGCTTAGAGTTATAATAAGATGGAGAGCTGACGGGGATGCGCAGTACATTACTATGTGGGGACAGCATTGAAACCACGTGACTTATGGATAGAGGGAGTACTTGAAGTTTAAAGTGCTTAAAATTTCCACAAAGGGGACTTTGTCATTATTGTTTGTTTTATCTTACTCCTGGCTATGCAAAGAAAATGCTGAAGTGTGTATAAATGATAAACCGTAAGACATAGATAAAACCTTAGTACACAAAAATGTAGATCTCGTTTAAAAAATTAACAAAAAGAATTATGTCATATACACTTTTTGTAGAGCTGACCATTTTTGAGAAATTCCTTATAAAGGTTTCAATTTTAAACTACGTAACTTTTATCAAACGGACGATTCCTTTCGTTTCATTTCTCGTTTGTTTTTAATGGTTTTACTCGCTTTACAAAGCGAGACGAACTTCAATTGTTCACATAACGACCAGCTTTTAAAGATTTCACTGTGGCTTTAGCCTAGTGAATTCCCTTATTGAAGAAAGTAAGAAACCTTCTGCTAATGTTTATCTTGATTGGCACGATCTAGATAAATGAATACTGTTTTGTAAGTCTGTTTGTAGAACAGGTAGAGAAAGTCATGTGATTGGAACACAGACATTTTAGATTAAAAAACTTCCATATGTTGTCATTTTTGTTCAATTTGCTATAAAATTTTAATGCAAAATGCAAATTAAATGTTGATAATTATTAGGAGCATATTAACCCATTCAAGGATACCCAGGAATGGCGACGAGGTGGTAACATAAAAAAAAGAATCTATAAAAAATCTGATGTGTTCCATTCACATGACTTTCTCTACATCTCTGCAAGAAATTATTATTAAAAAGCTTAGGCTTCTATTTACTTCCTGCTAATTGAGAAACCATTAGCATTAATGCTCTTATTACTTGCTTCCTTGTAAGTAGAAGCAAAATAGGGAGTACCATAGGTTAAAGTGATAGTAAAAGCTGGTTGCTACGTGACTGAAGTTCCTTTGTTTGTATGGACAGGAGTTGACTAATTCCCGTATGAGAAAAGTAAGTTTTTCAAAGCTGAAAGTAAAAACAAGGAATATCATATAAACGATCAACTCCACGAATAAAATATATATATAACTTAGATTGTGTGTTTTAATGTCCTCGACATTTTCTGTGTGGTAAGTTTTTGTCCATCTCTTACGGTTTAGCAGTTATGCAAAACTCCGTAAAATTCACTCAGAATAAAGTAGTCTTCAGAGGCTATCCCCAGAAAATTCAAAATATACATTTTATTTGCCAAGTAAATATCTTTAATATGGGATATTTTAATCAAAATCGTTAGAGCCATTTTTTAGAAAATCAAAATTTTCGAAAAAGTTTCATGTAAAGGGTAGTTTGGGGTGGGGGATTTTTCTCAAAAGCTTCGTGTCGCATCCCTGGAAGATATTAAACTTAAATACCGAGTTTGGTATTTTACCGACTTTTCGTTTTTGAGTTATCGTATTCACTGACACACGGACACACACACGGACCTTTTTGAGAAAATGCTTTTTTTTTGGATATTGGGGACCCTAAAACATATATTTCCGTTGAAATCTCGGTATCGAATTTTTGGGTGGAGTGCAATTCCTTCTCTAAACACTATGTACATAGTGCGTATAGAGAAAGTAAAAAGAAGTTTAAAAAATTGGTACGTTAGGGCGCGAACCTCCAACGTACCAAATCTTACATATTTATACCTTAGACAACGTGGCCATTCGATTACATGGTGGCCGCAGTATTATCTGACCTTATAATTCGGCGTAATAGTGTGAGTGAACTTTTTAACGCAATAAAATGATATAATGTATGCACCTGCATTCAATCGAAAATATCCAACCATTCCATCACACCAATTGTTTTTGTTGGGCTCTCTCCGTCCTTTTCACAGTTTCTCTTGAATGTAGATCCTTGAATTAATAGGTTAGCCACTCCTATCGTACCTTAGACCTCATGACTATCACACCTATGTTTTTGTTGGGCTCTCTCCGTCCTTTTCGCAGTTTCTCTTGAATTCAGAGCATACATTTTTGCTGCATTCTATTCCGCGATCGTTGGTTTGATAAGTTAGGTACTACTATCGTGCCTTAGACCTCATGATTTTTTGGTAGTGTTTAACGCCCGCTTTAACTACTTATGGCACCGCAGGCGGTGACACTGATGATACATGAGCACCGGTGGAATGCGAAACGGGAAACTGGAGAACCCGGAGAAAACCCGCCCCAGCGCCGCTTTGTCCACCACAAATCTCACATGTGGTCACTTGGGATCGAACACGGGCCGTCTAGGTGAGAGGCGAGTGGTCTAACTACTCGGCCACGGCGCGGCCCCAACCTCACGACTATCACACCGATTGCTTTTGTTGGTTCCTCCCCGTCCTTTTTCACAGTTTCTCTTGACCGCATGGTCATAAATCCAGACATCGAGGTTTATATTATTTAATGGAGTTATCCAATATTACTGTTGGTAAAATGTGTACTATAACAAACATGCACAGGACGTCATATCACGTCCATATCATTAAGTATGTTAATTGTTACACTCGATTAACATTCTAAAATTATCTGAAAGTTGCTTTTACAGAGTTTTTGAGCTTTTGTTACAGAAATACACTTTTTATTTATTCAAAGGATCTCAAAACTTGTAATTCTGATATCTCGGAATCGAGATATCTGTAGAGAAGGCGAATACATTGGTGGGTATTACCGAAATACTGCCATAAGGTTCAGCTCCATGGCTCTAGTGTCAATGAAATTACTTTTGCACTGTTGCCACCTGATGTGCGCAGAGAATAGGTAAACCGTTTGACTACGATTCCCTCTATATGCTTTATGAGATGAATATGGATGCCACACCGCCCAGTTACCTCTAATCCAGCCCCAGTCAACATACCCTTCGGAAATGCAAAACAGCTCCTCCCTGTTGCAGATATATTTATTGCTTGTATGTGTACACCACATTTGCAGGTCAATATGTCGCCATGTGTATCAAAGTTGGCTCTCTGCCATAGAGATAGCTAGCGAGCAGAACAGCCCTTCCTCAATGGCTCTCAAACATACATTCATTTCTAGCAGAATTAAATATACGTAAGTTTTCCATAAGTGGTGTGTAGGCAATTTCAACCAATCGCAGTCTACTGATTGAAGCGATATTGTCGAAAAATCTTATCGCAGCTGATGTTCATCTTTACTTTCTCTATATTCACTATGTACATAGTGTATAGAGAAGGTATTGCACTCCACCCAAAAATTCGATACCGAGATTTCACCCGAAATATGTTTTAAGGTCTCCTGTATCCAAAAAAAAGTATTTTCAGAAAAACATCCGTGTGTGTGTGTGTCCGTGTGTCAGTGTGTCCGTGTGACTGTGAACACGATAACTCAAAAACGAAAAGTCGGTAAAATACCAAACTTGGTATTTAAGTTTAGTATCTTCCAGGTATGCGACAGGAAATTTTTGAGAAAAATCCCCCCACCCCAAGCTACCCTTTACATGGATTTTTTTTCGAAAATTTTGATTTTCTAAAAAATGGCTCTAACGATTTTGATTAAAATATCGTATATTAAAGATATTTACCTGAAAAATAAAATACTTGAATTTTGAATTTTCTGGGAATAGCCTCTGAAGACTACTTTATTCTGGATGAATTTTGCATAACTACTAAACCGTAAGAGATGGACAAAACTTAACCCACAAAAAAGGTAGAGGACGTTAAAACACACAATTTGTCATATACATTTTTTTCGTGGAGTTGGTCGGTTTTGAGATATTCCTTTTTCTTGGTTTCAGCTTATAAAAACATACTTTTCTCATACAGGAATTTGTCAACTCCTGTCCATACAAACAAAGGAACATCAGTCACATAGCAACCAGCTTTTGGCTTTCACTTTTACCTAAGGTACGCCCTTATTTCGCTTCTACTTACACTAAAGCAAGAAATAAGACTATTTCTGCTAATTTAGATAAGCTTGTTAACAATAATTTTTACAGAAATATAGAGAAAGTCATGTGAATGGAACACATCAGATTTTTTTTTTTAAATCTTGTCGTACCTTACGTTCGTTTGTTTAAGCTCCTGCCTTGGTCATTGGTAACAAGGTGACAATCCAGGCAGCCGACCGTCAATTTTAATAACTGTCAGTTCCACAATTATACTTTCAATTAATTCAGCTACAATGTTCATTTAAAGCTGTATAGTTCATAGAGTATTTGGTTCAAAAATGGAGTGAAAATAATCAGTATTTTTATTTCACATGCATGAGATGAGTGAAATAACCACAAATAAAATAACGTTTGTTTCATTTCATGTATTGCTTATTAAAAGCTGGAAAAAAAAGTGTTCCCTATTTCTATTGTTGCTATGGATATTCGTACATTGGGTATAGACACGGTCAGCCATTATCATCATTTAGGAGGCAGTGAAGAAAGAAAAGAACAAAAAATCTTATGGGTTCAGTTCACATGACTTTCTTTACATATATGTAACAAATTATTGTTAATAAACTTATTCTTTTATCTGTTTAATGCAAAAACATTAGCAGAAACGGTCTTGTTACTTAGTTCCTTTATAAGTAGAAGGGAGTACACTAGGCTAAACCGACAGTCAAATGTTTTAAAATGTTGTTGCTATGGATTGAAATCCGTTTGTATGGGTGGCCAAGCGTTGACAAGTTCCCGTATGAGAAAAGTTTTAAGTGTTATAAAACTGAAACCAATAACAAGGGATATCTCGAAAACAGTCAACTCCACGAAAAAAATGCTTTATCGTGATCTACATTTTTTGTGTAGTAAGTTTTTGTCTACCTCTTACGGTTTACCAGTTATGCAAAATTAAATAAAAACCCATCCACAATAAACAGGTTTTTAGAGGCTATTCTCAAGAAATTCAAGATATACCTTTTCATTGGCGTGTAAATATCTTAAATACTTTAATCAATATCGTTAGAGCCATTTTTGAGGAAATCAAACTTTTCGTAATTTTTCCATGTAAAGGGTAGTTTGGGGTGGGAGAATTTTCTTGGAAATCTTCTTGTCGCATCCCTGAAAGATACCAAACTTAAATACCAAGATATACACACGGACATTTTGCCAAATGGGTGCATTACAATACCTTCTCTATACACTATGTACGTAGTACGTGTAGAATAAGTAAAACATTTGGTAAATAAACATGGTCGAATGCGTCATCTACCATTTGAGAACTAATGTAAGCTTGGAATCTTAACTTGATAAAATTTCCCTTCCTATATAGTATAAATTATTAATAGTCTATTTCGCTGAATTGCCTTATTAAATATCACTCGTGATTTCATCTATTGGGACAATTCGCTGTGGTCGTGAATTATCGACAAGATGAAAACATTCCTGTGTTTGATTAGGTCAACAATGACTGCACGCCGTTAGAGGAGTTCCATTTTCGACCTACTCCTATCTATCTATGCCTGTGGGAGTGAGAATTTATCCACTCAGCATGGAATGAGAAACATTGAGTTATATTCTGGCAGAAACCAATATTTGCCACACAGTTTCTGGAATCCAATCGGGAAATGAAGGTTTATATGCATGTAAATTTGGACGCTGGGTATCATAAAATTGGGTTTTTACTTTCTCTACCGCCGTGGTTGAGTGGTTACACCGCTCGCTACCCATCTAGGCGGCCTGGGTTCGGTCCCACACGCCCGCATGGTGGACAACGGGGTGTTTTCTCCGGGTCCACCGGTTTCCCCCGCCACTCACTCCACCAACTGCTACATCACCACATTTCCAATCATCCATTTCGCTTACATTTCATAGCATCCAATTCCTCATGTTGAGTCGCTCTCCGTGGTGTAATGGTTACCATGCAGACTTCATATGCCCAAGGTCGCGGGCTCAAACCCGGCGGAGGACGATGGATATTTTCGGGCGTAGAAATCCTTAGTATGGCTTCCTTCGGAAGGGAAGTAAAGCCGTTGGTCCCGTGTCGTAGATTTACGGCACGTAAAAGAACCTCAAGCCTGATAGAGAGGCCTCTGAGCAAAATTAAGCGGTCTTTCACGCCCAATTTAGAATGGGACGCTGAGAACCAGAGTAGTTAAAGAGCGTCCATAGATAACACGCCACTTATATTTTTTTTATTTTCTTCATGTTCATGACTGGCTCGGGCCGACCCCTCGTAACAAGTTCTCCATTCTGTGGTTTTGTGTCGTTTCTGATCCTTAGGCATTGGCTAGGGGGTGTCAGTATATATAGAAGGTATTGTATTCCGCTCAAAAATGTTGTTAAATGCATGAAAATATTATTGCGATTGATAATATTAGGGCAATTACACCACCCAATTTAATGGGAATGGAGCGTAAAATAGCGTAAGCAAATAGAAAGTGTCATTCTGGTTGAATATGTACTGAGTTACTAAAGGATTGGCAGGTATCTGGATCCCCTAAGCCGAGATTACACCGAAAATACACGTTTTGAGACTACCTGAAACAAAACAAAATAGGAACATGTACGTGTGTCTGTGTGTGAGTGTGCGCGCGCGCCAGTGGGCAGCATAGCTCAAGAACAAAATTCCGTAAAATACCAAACTTGATATTTGAGTTCACTATCTTCCAATGATGCGACATAAAGATGTTCAAGAAAAAAACCCTCCCCCAGCTACCCTTTATAAGGAAAAAAATTCGAAATTTTCAAAAATGGGTCTAAAGATTTTGATTAAAATCTCTTATATCTAACAAATTTATATCACAAATAAAATATACATCTTGAATTTTCTGGACCCGGGAAAGTACCAGAATTGATCCCACGACCTCCCGAATGCAAGTCTCGGTTCAATATAAGCATTGTGTAAATAAAGTATTATTCTTTTGTAAGAATAGAGTGTTTGCAGAGCCGGTAGCGAAAGCCATCTGAATGCAAAATATCAGATATTTTTATAAAAAGGGAAAACGTAATACCTGTCTGACGAAAGAGTGCAGTTGGGAGGTCGCTGGTGTAGCTATAGTGCGGTCAGAGAAGGCTGGAGTATAGTGCAGTAGACAGGTTAAACTTGCTGTTTTCTTTATCACTAGTGTTATTTATGTATCCATAAGGTCTTCTCTTACACTCTACCAGGCAATATATTAAATTCAATACAGCCGTGATACAACGAATAAAGAACAAAAAATCAGTTCTATACAACTTAATAAAACAAATATAAAAAGTACAAAAAGTATACTGAAATGAAAGAAACCTGGTGTGCTATATTCACATGCCTTTTTCTACATCTCTGCAACAAATTATTAATAAAAAGTTTATGATTCTATTTACTTCATGTTAATCGAGAGAAAATTAGCATAAATAGTCTTATTACTTGCTTCCTTATAAGTAGAAGCGAAATAAGTGAGTACCATAGGTTAACGTGATAGTCAAAAGCAGGTTGCCATGTGACTGAAGTTCCTTTGTATGGACAGGAGTAGATAAATTCCAGTATGAGTAAAGTATGCTTTTCAAAGCTGAAACCAAAAAATCTGATGTGTACCATTCACATGACATTCTCTATATCCCTGCAACAAATATTCTTAAAATGCTTATACTTCTAATTACTTTATGCTAATCAGAAAAAATTAGCAGAAATAGTCTTATTACTTGCTTCCTTGTAAGTAGAAGCGAAGTTAAAGTGATAGTCGAAAGCTGGTTGCTATGTCAATGAAGTTACTTTGTTTATATGGATAGGAGTTGACAAGTTCCTGTATGAGAAAAGTATACGTTTTTCATAGCAGAAACCAAAAATAAGGAATGTCTCAAAAACGACGAACTCCACGAAAAAAATGTATGTAACATAAATTGTGTGTTTTAATGTGCTCTATATTTTTTGTGCAGTAACTTTTTGTCCATCTCTTACGGTTTAGCAGTTATTCAAAATTCAGTAAAATTCATCCAGAATAAACTACTCTTCAGAGGCTATTCCCAGAAAATTCAAGATATACATTTTATTTTTCAGGTAAATATCTTTAATATACGAAATTTTTAATCAAAATCGTTAGAGCCATTTTTGAGAAAATCAAAATGTTCGAAAAAATTTCCATGTAAAGGGTAGTTGGGGGTGGGTGGACTTTTCTTAAAATCTTTGTGTCGCATCCCTGGAAGATACTAAACTTAATTACCAAGTTTGGTATATTACCGACTTTTCGTTTTTGAGTTATCGTGTTCACGGACACACACACACACACACACACACACGCACACGCACACACGCACCTTTTTGTGAAAATGCTTTTTTTTGGATATTGGGGACCCTAAAACATATATTTCCGGTGAAATCCCGGTATCGAATTTTCGAGTGGAGTGCAATACCTTCTCTATACACTATGTACATAGTGCGTATAGAGAAAGTAAAAAATAAAGGATTATCTCAAAATCCATCAACTTCACGAAAAAGATGTAAATAACATAATTGTGTGTCTTAAAGTGCTCCACATTTTTTGTGTTTTAAGTTTTCGTCCATCTCTTACAATTTAGCAGTTATGCAAAATTCCGTAAAATTCATTCAGAATAAAGTAGTCTTCAGAAGCCATTCCCAGAAAATTCAAGATATACATTTTATTTGTCAGGTAAATATCTTTAATATACGATATTTTAATCAAAATCGTTAGAGCCATTTTTAAGAAAATCAAAATTTTCAAAAATTTTTCCATGTAAAGGGTAGTTTGGGGTGGGGGGAATTTTTTGAAACTTAGACGAAACCAAACTTAAATACCAAGTTTGGTATTTAACGGTATTTTTGTTTTTGAGCTATGCTGCCCACAGACACACACACATACCATAGACACATGGACATTTTTCTAAAAATGCTTTTTAAGAATGCAGGGGATCTCAAAACATGTATTTCCGGTGAAATCTCGGTATCGAATTTTCTGGTGCAATACAATACCTTCTCTATACACTATGTACATAGTATGTAAAGAGAGAATAAAAAAACTAAAAGTAAAATTATTTTAAGTAAAATGATAAATGTACGTTGAAATCCATATTTTTCATATTTACAGCTGAAATGCATATTATTTGCCAGCACATAAAATATTAATAACAATAAATGAAAGTAGTGACGCATTTATCATATTAATTTAGCAACAAATTAGCTTTGATTTTAAATGTATGCTCTAATTTTCTGCTTGAACAGTATGACGTTTCGGCAGTCCCTTACGTCTTCAGGGAGGGAATTCCAAAGACGAGCTAAATCTATTGTAAATGATGATGAATAGAAGGTTGTATGTTGAGCAGGTTTAGCAAGAAGGAAAGAGTGTCGTGAGCGAGTTTCTCGATTATGGCAGCCAGAAAGATATTTGAAGCGAACGTTTAGATAGTTTGGAATGCTAGACGTCCCGGGATCGATCCCAAGCGCCAGCATGTGAGATTTGTGGTGGACAAAGCGGTGCAGGAGCGGGTTTTCTCCGGGTTCTCCAGTTTTCCCCGCCAACGCATTCCACCGGTGCTCCATTTTCATTCATGTATCATCAGTGTCATCGCCTGCGGTACCACAGGTAGTTAAAGCGGGCGTTAAACACTACAAAAAAAAGTTTTGAATGCGAGAATGAAGGAGTGTTCATTTTCTATTTTCTACTTTGTAGCGTATGACTACGCGCGGTGGTGTTTACATCTGATTCGAACCCGTCCACTGTAAGAGACTCCACTGCTGCACCGGGAGTGATGACGTAATGGCGCTTATCTTTCTGTGTTCACGCAACCTTCCACTCGTGGCCACCTGCATTCATTCTTCAGACAGGTAATACTTTTTAGGCCCCTCGTACAAAGAAATGAGGCAAAGGTAATCGTAGCATTCGCCTACCGTGCAGGAAAACCCATGAAATACCCAAGTCTAGAGCGATCTGTGGATGGGAACCAAAACCGAGACCTCTCGTACGTTACTTTAGCTTAACCTAGATCAGGAAAAACCCATTAAAGCTTGTGAAACATACTTTTACTCCATTCTGTACATAATGTTAGACTTTTCTGGGATTTAGAGAGCTCGAAAGTGGTATTACGGACCTGTATTGGATGCGCATGAAAATCACAGCACCGCGTTGTTTATTTTAGCCCTTGCACATATAGACCGTGGGGCTGCGAGCGCTATTTCATGGGAATGTGCATGCGGTAAGTTCCCGGCATTGCTCACATTAGATTCGTTGGGGCGAGGGTATTGTTTTCCAATTACAGTTAGAAACATCGTGCGGAACTGCGCCTCTGAGAATGGAGTATGTTAAAAATATTATCTGCATTAAACCTCCCCATTCACGGTACGCTTTCCTCTCCTATGTTAATATCGTTTAGTTTCTTTAATAGAGATACAAAAGCTAATTTGGTATAAAATCGTTGGAATTTACACTACTTGTACCTTGTTTGTTCTGCAGAAATTGCCCAATTGGCTATACTGTGGAAAACAGTTTGTATTATCTGTGAATTAACATAACTGTAAGCATTTAAAACGTTTCGTACATCCCCCCTCTCCCTCTCCCCCTCTCTCTCCCTCTCCTCCCTCTCCCCCCTCTCTCTCCCCTCTCTTTCCTCTCTCCCCTCTCTCTCTCTCTCCTCTCTCTCACGTATATAGTACATGATTATATAAATAATAAAATGTCATAGATAAATTATAATGTATTATATTTTAGTAAAAATGCAATTTAAAGATAAATAAATTTAGTAATTTGATTTTATATATTTCTTATTATTGTTTAGAAGTAGTAATGGTAATTATTGTTGTAAATTATGAATCTATTTATGAAGTGTGTTTGATACTTTTGTTTATTGTTTATTTATTATTAATCATATTTTAGAAATTGTAATAGTATTTTTATTTGTTTAAAGTTATATTTTTAGTTTTTATATTTTTTACTTTTATACTGAATTATAATTTATATTTATAATTATGTTGGCTTAAATTTACCTGTAAATGATTATATGTGTAGAAATTTGAAGTTTAATAAATATTAAACATCTTGTATATAATTGCACTGGTTTAATTAGGTACCAGAGTTATTTTACAGATGTGTATTTTATTTTATTTATTACGTATATAGTATATAGGTGGATAAGACGTTTCGTTTGGGTCATGGAATCAGTTCCCCGCGGCGGATCTCTCTGACCCATAAGTTTTTCGGGCTTTTCTCGGGTTACCAGGCGCTTTCCTAACTTCCTGTACCTTCATTTCATTGCAATCAGTCCCTTTCAGTGTCGATGAGAACTGCGACAGAGGCGTCATTCCGTGGAGGTGACTGCGCTCTAAAATCATAGCTCTCAACGGCGGCATGGCGCTGATGGTTGTCTGCGGACTCAGATGGTCTATCCGGAGTGGCGGCCTCCTGGCGTTCTCCGCTTCGAGGTGAAGAACTTATTATGAAATGTTAGGGACCCTCCATGTTAGCTCTCTCTGTGCAGATGTCGGCCGCCCTCTGAAATTACACTCATCTCATCCTCTCCTCCAGGTGTTTGAGGTACTCTAAGCTAACGGCTCTGTACCGCTCACCTATAGTATTCTCCAAAACGTGTTGGCCTTCAAACGGTACCGCTCCTGCAGTGGGCAATAACCGTTAGCAAACAAGAGACGAGCCTGTTCTAGTGGTGAGAGGCAACGTACTAAAATGTCTGTTTCTTGGAGACTCGAAGATTCTGCTCGCGCTTCAGTTAAGGGACCAGTAAATGGAAGACTTGGTAACTGCGAGGAATGGTTTCCAACCGCATACCTCCTAAACTCAAACTTTAAAGTAAGGCCCAGGGTTATCATGTACTGAAAAATACTGTACACACAGTACACTCTCTGTTCATAGGCACACATGCACTTTAAAAAAATATTTATTTTGGATTCAGAGGGTCTCAAAAACATATATTTCTGTTCTAAACTTGTATTCGAATCTTTGGATAAAATACGATTTCTTTCTCTGCCTGATATTTATAGTGTACTTGGTCGAAAAAATACAAACACATTTTAAGAGAAAAAGTTTTGTGTGTGTGTGTGTGTGTGTGTGTGTTTGTGTGTGTGTGTGTGTGTGTGTTCGTAAATACAGCAATTCAGAAACGAAAAGTCGGTTAACAGCATACTTGAGATTTATGTACAGAATCTTCCAAGGATACGCCACAATAGTTTTCTGGAAAATCCACCCACTAAAAATTAACCTTTACATAAGACATTTTTCTCAAAAATAAATAACTATTTTGATTATGATACCGTATGTGTGTTAACGACACTCCATGGCACACAAATTATATATCCTCAATTTCATGGGAATCGCCTCTAAAGTCCTCTTCATTCTGAATTATTTTTGCATAACTCATCTGCCAAAAGAGATCAACAAAATTTCGCACCAAAAATGAGACCTCGTTAAAACATGCAACTTATTTCATAATCATTTTTGTAGAGTCAAAGATGTTCGAGATATTCCTTGTTATTTGTTTCAATTTTAAAATATTTGTGCGTTTTCAAACGGGAAGATATCATTCGTTTCGTATCTCTTATGTTTTACTCCTAACCATACAAAGTAAATCCCCTTATTTCACGTCTACCGACAAGGAATAATAAGACAATTTCTGCTATTGTTTATCTTGCTTATGCATGAAGTAGATAGAAGAAAAATGTTTTGTGAAAGTTTATTTGCAGAACAGCTAGAGAAACTCATGTGAACGGAGCACATAAGATTTTTACTTTCTTACTAAAAAATCATCACCTGCCTCTCTAAAACATCATCGATATTTAACACACGTTTTAAGGTCACCTGATAAATAAAAATCTGATGTATTCCATTCACATGACTTTCTCTACATCTCTGCAACAGATTATTCCAGTCCCGTCCAGTGTGATTGGCGGGCTGAGGGCAGCCCGAGGTGTGTTAGACGTGTCCCTGTTCTCAGAGAGAACTTAACCACGTTCTGACGGGATTGTGGGTTTTGTAGGATGGCGGGTGTGTTTTGGGGTTGTGGAGTGACAGGAGGAGGCGAATATTGCTCCTCGACGGTTGCCTTGATGGTGCAACGGCCCTTGTGCACCGCTGGCGTGTTTTTATCAAAATGCTTCTTGAGATTAAATTTTGGATCCAAGCAACTCTTGAAGGATAATAAGGAGCTTAGCCGTAGCAGCTGTTGGTGGTGCTCCTTCGTTACCGGGGATGCCCGCAAGCCATGCGGGGAAGCCGGTATCGCCTGAAGCGGCGGTTTGTGGGATCGTAACAGATTATTGTTAAAAAGCTTATGCTTCTATTTACTTCATGCTAATCGATAAAAAATTACCAGAAATAGTCTTATTACTTGCTTCCTTGTAAGTAGAAGGGAAATAAGGGAGTACCAAGGTTAAAGTGTTAGTCAAAAGCTGGTTGCTGTGTGACTGAAGTTCTTTTGTTTGTATGAACAGGAGTTGACAAATTCCTGTTTGAGAAAAGTATAGGTTTTTTAAAACAAACTAATAAGGAAAATCTCAAAAACGATCAAATCCACGAAAAAAATGTATATACCATAATTTGTGTGTTTTAACGGGCTTTAAATGTTCTGTTAAGTTAGCTTTTGTCCAGCTCTTACGGTTTACCAGTTATGCAAAATTGCGTAAACTTCATCCAGAATAAAGTAGTCTTCATAGGCTATTCCCAGAAAATTCAAGATATACATTTTGTCAGGTAAATATCCTTAATGTATGACATTTTAATCAAAATCGTTAGAGCCATTTTTGAGAAAATAAAAATGTTCGAAAAAAGTTCCATGTAAAAGGTAGTTGGAGGTGGGGGGATTTTCTTGAAAATCTTCATGTCGCAACATTGGAAGATACCAAACCTAAATACCAACTTAAATACCAACGGTCTTTTCGTTTTTGAGCTTTGCTGTCCACACATACACCGACACACACCGCTCACGCACGGACCTTTATCTAAAAATGTTTTTTTTTTTTTATTCAAGGGACCCAAAACATCTCGGTATCGAATTTTGGGGTAGAATACAATACCTTCTCTATGCGCTATATACATTGTACGTGTAGAGAAAGTAAGTCATTTTGAAGTGTCCATTTATTTACTTGCGTATATGTATGCATCTGAACAACACTACTCAAAATGAAAAAGTCGATGAAAACCTTACTAGGTGTAATTTAAATATAGCATCTTCTAAAGATGTGATACGAAGGTTTTCAAGAATAATATCCCACCGTAACCGCCCTGTAGCCTTTCTAAATATACAGTTTATTCTTGTCATTAAAATATATTAAATAAGATACATTTAATTTAAACCGTTTAAGGTATTTTGAGGAAATAAAACAACAAAAACTCTTCCAATGTAGTTTGGGGTTGAAAGAACTTCTTTTAAGATGTTTTTGTTGCAGTTTTGGAAGACGCAGAACCTATATACCGAGTTAGATATTTATTGGAAATTTCGTTTTATAGTTATACTGTCAAATGTAGTGGGCACACTTTTATTAAAAATCTGATGTGTTCCATTCACATAACTTTCTCTGCATCTCTGCAACAAATTATTCTAATTACTTCATTTAATCGAGAAAAAATTAGCAGAAATAGTCTTATTACTTGCTTCCTTGTTAGTAGGAGCGAAATAAGGGGGTACCATAGGTTACAGTGATAGTCAAAAGCTGGTAGCTATGTGCATTAATTTCCTTTGTATGGATACGAGTTCACAAAGTCCTGTATGAGAAAAGTATAAGTTTTTTTTAAGCTGAAACCAAAAACAAGGAATATCTCAAAAACAATCAACCCCACGAAAAAAATGTGTATAACATATATTGTGTGTTTTAAGGTGCTCTAAATTTTATGTGTGGTAAGTTTTTGTCCATCTCTTACGGTTTACCACTTATGCAAAATTCCGTAAAATTGACCCAGAATAAAGTAGTCTTCAGAGGCTATTCCCAGAAAATTCAAAATATACATTTTATTTGTCAGGTAAATATAGTTAATATACGATACTTTAATCAAAATTGTTAGAGCCATTTTTGAGAAAATCAAAATGTTCGAAAAAAGTTCCATGTAGAGGGTAGTTTGGGGTGGGGAGACTTTTCTCAAAATCTTTGTGTCGCATCCCTGGAAGATACTAAACTTAAATACCAAGTTTGGTATTCTACCGACTTTTCGTTTTTGAGTAATCGTGTTCACAGACACACGGACACAGACGGGCCTTTTTCTGAAAATACTTTTTTAGATACAGGGGACCCTAAAGCATATATTTCCGGTGAAATCTCGGTATCGAATTTTTTGGTGGAGTGCAATACCTTCTCCATACACTGTACATAGTGCGTATAGAGAAAGTAAGGATGCCTTTCTTTTATTCAGGGGACCTTAAAACCTCTATTTTAGTTGAAATCTGATACTAAACTTGTGGGTCTAATAAATATTTCCTCTACCAGATATATGGTAGAGAAAATGCTGGATATATTTATTTCATTCTTCGCAAACTCCTTTAACAAACAACTCTGAACTACAGTGACTTTCAAATGGGATGAGATTTGTCCTTGAGTGCCACCAGGCCGGCAGCCAATCTGAATGCTGCTGTGTTTACATATTGCATTCGCGCTTAACTGGGGAATAACGCGCTCTAAATACTACTTGCGCAAGAGGAAATATCAAATTTTGCAAAAAATAATTCACGAGGAATATAGGGAGTAATGTTTAAAAAGAACCGTAAAAACCACGAACTTTTATCTAAAATAGTTTTCATAATATAAATAAATAAACATTTTGTCGCCAGGCAGATTTGCATGCTAAGTGTGCGGGTGAGAGGGAAATATGAAAAGAGTGGGGGTAGCGACCTGGCAACGCAGAGTACGATAACGCAAACTCATTCGCTGCAGCGTAGTTATTTTGATCACTTCTTTAACCAGAACTTTTGTGTTTAATATCCTATTATCAGAGGTAGAGGCTGAAAATTAAGGTATTTGTAACTCTGTTCTAATGTTATTTTCTGAATGTTTCAGTGGAGGTGCTGTTTCTTGTGTGGGGCATTCGACTTTGCATTGTTGTGCGGAAAGCTCCTTCAGAATTCAACGAGAGTCGCTTCATTTCCATGGCCATCTACAACGAGTTCCTCCTCTCCGTCTTCCTGAACGTCTCTATGTAAGTAAAACCCTTACAGAATATAAAAGTATTATAAACGTTCTGATGTTTCGACTAGTTTCCTTTTCCAGAACGTTCCGCTTTGTATAGAAATCGCGGAGATTGTAGCCAACCTTTTCTTAAGACTCTGCATAAAACATCTTAACTTTCTGACTATATTTCAGAGTGATATTGAACGGTAAAGTAAGCAATTCTACATATGCATACTGATAAATAAGGAAAGCGTTATACCAACACGGAAGAGAGGAACGAACCCAGGCCTTTGCTGGGAATGAAGCACAACAGCTAACCTCTTGCAATTTAATAAAGCTACAGATATTTTTTCAATTAAATAAATTGAGCGAAACTAAATAAATTGGATCTATGAGTATTAAAACATAGGATATTTATAGATGTTTGCTCTTGAGTCTAAAGAATTATCACTGCTGAAGTTTTGAGGACACTCTATTGTTATTTAATTTTTCAAGTTGGTTAATGGTAAAATTTAGTTTTTTACTTTCTCTAAAACGTACTATACACAAGTTATATCTTTATTTAGAATTAAAAATGTTCTTTTAAAGGTTAAGAAGTTATCGGATTAAACACAAAAATTCTCTACAGAGATTTCATCGGAATGAGATACACTTAATAAAAAAAATTAGGAAAAGGTTAGTGCGGTGTCTGTGTGTATTTGTATGTATTGGTGTGTGTGCGTGTATGTATGTGTTTGTATGTGTCGGTTGTGTGTGTGTATATATATCTGTGTGAGTGTGTATGTGTCGCTGTGCGTATGTCTTTTACTTTCTCCATACGTACTATGTAATAATGTGTGTCCGTGTGTCCGAGTGTCTGTGAACACGATAACTCAAAAACGAAAAGTCGGTAAAATACCAAACTTGGTATTTAAGTTTAGTATTTTCCAGGAATGCGACACGAAGATTTAGAAAAAAAATCCCCCCACCCACAACTACCCTTTACATGGAACTTTTTTCGAAAATTTTGATTTTCACAAAAATGGCTCTAATGATTTTGATTAAAATGTCGTATTTTAAAGATATTTACCTGACAAATAAAATGTATATTTTGAATTTTCTGGGAATAGCCTCAGAAGAGTACTTTATTCTGGACGAATTTTACGGAATTTTGCATAACTGCTAAACCGCAAGAGATGGACAAAAACTTACCATACAACAAATGTAGAGCACTTTAAAAACACACAATTTATGTTATATACATATTTTTCGTGGAGTTGGTTGTTTTTAAGATATTCCTTGTTTTTGGTTTCAGCTATAAAACAATCTTTTCTCATAAAGGACCTTGTGAACTCGTGTCCATACAAAGTAACTTCAGTCACATAGCAACCAGCTTTTGACTATCTTTAACCTATGGTACTCCCTTATTTCGCTTCTACTTACAAGAAAGCAAGAAATAATACTATTTCCTGCTAATTTTTTCTCGATTAGCAGCAAGTAAATAGAAGCATAAGCTTTTTAAAAATAATTTATTGCAGAGATATAGAGAAAGTCATGTGAATGGAACACATCTGATTTTTTAGGTAGAGAAAACCATGTAAATGGAACACATCAGATCTTTTTTTCATAAAATAGGTATCTAATGAGCATCTGTTCACACCCAGTGGTTTCCGTATCTTTATTTATATGAGAATAATTTGAATCTATAGAACACATAGGTTAGGACAGGACAAATTCTCTGAGTTATTTGAACGGGTTTGAGTCTCAGTCATTATTTCTGGCATTAATATAAAATTACGGTAACGTAATGTGACGTAACGTGAAAACCTCACGTGTGGTATTAAATTACGGTATTTACAGTTGACTTAACCTAACTTAAGACTTTACCAATGTCACTATTTTCCGTTCCGGCGAGTTTTAGTGAACCGTGGTTAATTTGAAAACAATCGGTGTTTGGCAGAGGCCAGGAGCAATAAACCATTAATGGTTACTCACAGAGAAACCATTAACGTTAATGTGAAGACATCCATGTTACAATAACAGTGGAGAGTCGAGTCATCATTCACAGTTGACCCATGATGTTGTATAGGCCACGAAACCTCTCGATAAAACAAATGCCTCGACGAGAAACAAAATGGATACCGATACAAATTGCGTAGCAGATATCTTATGCTTTATC
This sequence comes from Hymenopus coronatus, assembly GCA_030762935.1. Taxonomy (NCBI): domain Eukaryota; kingdom Metazoa; phylum Arthropoda; class Insecta; order Mantodea; family Hymenopodidae; genus Hymenopus; species Hymenopus coronatus. The sequence continues at coordinate 20,793,074 of CM060891.1, forward strand.
AAAACATTCCGGTTTTAAAATGGCTTAATTTGGAGTACTTATAAAGTTGGAAATAGATAAAAACCATAAAGAGATGCATATAATTGAAGATCGAAATTAATAAAATGGAATATTAATCAAAGAAGAAGAATGAATCAAAGTTTAGAAAATCCACACTAATAAGAGTATGTTAAGGTGAAAATTCTGAGAAATCTGACCAAACATTCTGAATATTTGAATAATTTCTTTCTATAATATAATAATCCGAATACTAAACTTTAAGAAAATATATCGTTTTTCTTTCTTGACGCACTTTAACTAGATCCGAGTTGGCTCGTGGTTATTAATTGACACTCCTGACTTTAAAACTTCCTTTCTAGTAAAATTGTTTCCAACACTTTTTACTTTCTCTACACGTATTATGTATATGGTGTATAGAGAAGCAATTGTACTCCACCAAAAAATTCGATACCGAGATTTCACCGGAAATATATGTTTTAGAATCCCCTGTATGCAAAAATATCTGATGTGTTCCATTCACATGACTTTTGCTACATCTCTGCAAAAAATTGTTGTTAAAAAGCTTATTCTTCTATTTACTTCATGCTAATTGAGAAAAAATTAGACGAAATAGTCTTATTACTTGTTTCCTTGAAAGTAGAAGCGCAATAGGAGAGTACCAGAGGTTAAAGTGATAGCCAAAAGCTGGTTGCCATGTGACTGAAGTTCCTTTGTTTGTATGAATAGGAGTTGAAAAATTCCTGTATGAGAAAAGTATAAGTTTTACAAAGCTAAAACCAATAACAAGGTATATCTAAAAACGATCAACTCCACGAAAAACCCTATATGACATAAATTGTGTGTTTAACGTGATCTATATTTTTGTGTAGTAAGTTTTTTCCTGTCTCTTACAGTTTAGCATCGCCCTCCGCCATCTTGGGAATAAATCTGATGTGTTACACTCACATGACTTTCTCTAGTTGCTCTACAAAAAAACTTCTTACCAAAGAGTATTCTTCTTTCCATATAATGCCAATCGAGATAAACATTAGCAGAATGTTCTGATTACTTAGTTCCTTATAAGTAGAAGGAAAGGAATGCACTACAGTGATAGTCATATGTTTTAAAACCTCTCGTTATGCAATTGTCATTGCAAATCGCTTCCGTGCTTGACCAGGAGTAAAACAAAAGAAAAACGGAATCTTCCTGTCTGAGAAAAGTATAAGTACTTTACAATTGAAACTAAAAACAAGGAATATCTTGAAGACGGTAAACTCCACGAAAAAAATTAATATGACATAAATTGTGTATTTTAACGAGATTTACATGTTTTGTGTACCAAGTTTTTTTCTATCTTTTACCTATTATATATACTTTTTTATGGAATTAACCATTTCCAAGACATTCTTTGTTAATGGGTCCAGTCTTAAAATACTTAAACTTTCCTCAAAAGGGAATTTGTCATTCCTGTTACTTCTGGCCTTAAAAAGAACCGAAATTCAATCACATTTCAACCATATTTTAAAACATTTGATTATCGCTTTAGTATAGTGTATTCCCTTATTTCCCTTCTACTTTTAAGGAACTAAGTGATAAGACCGTTTCTGCTAAAATTTATGTTGATTACCATGAGGTGGATAGGTTTTGTAGATATTCCGCTTTTATAAGTATAGTTGATTATAGAATAGGTAGCGAAAGACACGTGAATTGAACACACAAGCTTTGTTAGAATAAGAAAAAATCATTCACATGACTTTCTCTACCTCTCTGCAACAAATTATTGTTAAAAAGCTTATGCTTCTATTTACTTCATGCTAATCGAGAAAAAACTTAGCACAAATAGTCTTATTACTTGCTTCCTTGTAAGCAGAAGGGAAATAAGGGAGTACTAAAGGCTAAGCTAATAATCAAAAGCTGGTTGCTATGTGACTGGAGTTCCTTTGTTTGTATGGACAGGAGTTGACAAATTCCTGTATGAGAAAAGTATAAGTTTTTATAGCTGAAACCAAAAACAAGGAATATCTCAAAAACAATCTATCCACGAAAAAAATGTATATAACATAAATTGTGTGTTTTAAGGTGCTCTACATTTGTTGTGTCGTAAGTTTTTGTCCATCTCTTACGGATTAGTAGTTTGTAAAATTGATCCAGAATAAAGTAATCTTCAGAGGCTATTCCCAGAAAATTCAAAGTATACATTTTGTCAGGTAAATAAATTTAATATACGATATTTTAATCAAAATCTTTAGAGCCTTTTTTTATAAAATCAAAATTTTCGAAAAAAGTTCCATGTAAAGGGTAGTTGGGGGTGGGGGGATTTTTCTCAAAACCTTCGTGTCGCATCCCTGTAAGATACTTAACTTAAACACCAAGTTTGGTATTTTAACGACTTTTCGTTTTTGAGTTATCGTGTTCACAGACACACGGACCTTTTTTCTGAAAATACTTCTTTTTGGATACAGGGGACCCTAAAACATATATTTCCGGTGAAATCTCGGTATAGAATTTTTGGGTGGAGTGCAATACCTTCTCTATACACTATGTACATAGCAGGTATGAGAAAGTAGAAAATAGTAACTTCAGTACGAAGTTGTGCCCCCAGCAAAAACAATACACTACGTGGTTTAACGGAGATTTCGGTGTGACTTTTTCTTTTTTCTCTGTTAACGAGGCGTTCAATTGATTGGGAACTCGATCAGCCGAACAAAATTGCTTTTTCACTTCATGACGTTTTCATCGATTTTTAGATACAACACAAGGGTTGAGGTAATCTCTTCTTTAAGTCTTGGTTTCTGAACACAGAAACAATTTTATTCCGCTTTCTTTTGTATAAGACTATACGAGGGCGGTCTGAAAAGTTTTCGGCCTCACCCAGAGATCGTGGCACTACTTGCAGACACAGACACTCACACACTCACACACAGACACACACAGACTCACAAACACACACAGACACACAAACACACACAAACACACCGACATATTTCTAAAATGTTTTTGTTGAATTCAGGGGGTCTCAAAGCCTGTATTTTGGGTGAAATTTTGGTATAGAATTTTTGTGGAATGCAATACCTTCTCCATTCTGTTAATATATTGTTCATACACGCTAAACAAAGTAGAAATTGAAAAGGAATCATAAGATGTGAGATATTAGTCCTTCTACAATAAAGTGCCAGGGTATATTTAAGTAGTGTATAAAGTTAGAAAAGGAATCATATTCCCTCTGGTCTAAAGCTTATTCTCCAACACACTACGACAGACTCCATTTCCCCTTCTCCTATCATGATTTATCAACATCCACACTCAAATATTATTACGCAAAAAACTCTAAAATGTTCCATTCACATGCCCTTCTCTCCATCTCTGTAACAAATTGTTGTTACTAAACGTATTCTTCTATTTGATTCATGCTAATCGAGATAAACATTAGCAGAGTGTTATTGTTACTTAGTTCCTAAGTAGAGGAGAACTAAAGGAATGCGTTATTCTAAAGCGATAGTGAAATCTTTTAAAAGCTGTCGCTATGTGATTATCACGAAATTGGCCTCTTTGCTTGGCCAGGAGTAGAACAAAAGAAAAACGGATACTTCCTGTTTTAGTAAAGTGTAGATATTTTAAAATTGAAACCAATAACAAGGAATGTCTTGGAAATTGTCAACTCTACAACAAAAATCTTATGTGTTCCATTCACATGACTTTCTCTACAACTCTGCAATAAATTGTTGTTAAAAAGCTCATGCTTCTTTTTACTTCCTGCTAATCGAGAAAAAATTAGCAGAAATAGTCTTATTACTTGCTTCCTTGTAAGTAGAAGCGAAATAAGGGATTACCATAGGTTAAAGTGATGGTCAAAATCTGGTTGCTATGTGACTGAAGTTCCTTTGTTTGTATGTATGGACACAAGTTCACAAAGTCCTGTAGGAGAAAAATATGTTTTTATAGCTGAAACCAAAAACAAGGAATATCTCAAAAACAATCTACTCCTCGAAAGAAATGTATATAACATAAATTGTGTGTTTTAAAGTGCTCTACATGTGTTGTGTGGTAAGTTTTGGTCCATCTCTTACGGTTTAGCAGTTATGCAAAATTCCGTAAAATTGACCCAGAATAAAGTAATCCCCAGAGGCTATTCCCAGAAATTTCAAAATATACATTTTATTTTTCAGGTAAATATCTTTAATATATATGTTAATTAAAATCGTTGGAGCCATTTTTTAGAAGATCAAAATTTTCGAAAAAAGTTCCATGTAAAGGGTAGTTTGGGGTGGGGGGATTTTTCTCAAAATCTTCGTGTCTCATTCCTGGAAGATACTAAACCTAAATACCAAGTTTGGTATTTTACCGAATTTTCATTTTTGAGTTATCGTGTTCACAAACACACTGACACACGGACACACACAGGGACATTTTTCTGAAAATACCTTTTTTGGACACAGGGGACACTAAAACATATATTTCCGGTGAAATCTCGGTATCGAATTTTCTGGTGGAGTGCAATACCTTCTCTATATACATAGTGCGTATAGAGAAAGTAAAAATACAAAAATAAAAAAATTTGCAGCGTAGTTTGAGGGGGTGGATTTCCTTGAAAATCTTTGTCAGATTGGGAGATACTGAACTTGGTATTTAACGAACTTCTCATTTTTGAGCTATGCTGCTCGCAGACAGACACACACACGGACATTTCTCTAAAAAAGTATTTAGGGGGTCTCAAAACATGTATTTCCTGTTAATCTCGGTATCTTCTCTATACACTATGTACAAATTACGTGTACAGAGATATATTATTAGATGGAAAAATTATAAATAGATTGTTATTTTATAAATAACTTAATACAGGGTAATTATAGTAATTTTAATAATTATGAAAATATTAAAATAAAATATAGAGTAGTGAAGGCATTAAATTTTGTTTACATTATACTTAAAATAATTGTTTTTGAATTGTAAATTTGCTGTTTTTATTGTTCTATTTTATTTTTATTTTTGTTTCGTAGTTTTACTTTGTTAATAATAATATCCCTGCTATAAGAAGTTTTAATGCGGAATATATAATACAAATTTTGTTATTTTATTATTTTTCTACCTATTATGTACGTCGTAAAAAAGTAAAAAGCCTCTTATACAAACGTTATTTAAACAGTGTATAAAGTTAGAGAAAGAATCACATTTGCGCTGGCCTTAAAACTCATTTTCCCATCTCAGATCTTGATTTATGAGCATCCACACTAAATAGTATTACACAAAAAGGTGTGTTACGTGTGCGTGACGCGTCACTAATTAACTCAAGATGTCCGCGGGACTTTCTTCAGACCAGTAGCAAGTTTAGGCCGGGATGTAACACAAGTATTTCCTCTGTATCTGACAAGAGAAGTTCACACTCCACAGTACAATCTCATTATGGTACATTAAAGCCTTTGTTATGAACTTGTAAGGGTATGAAAGCATGATGCTGTGAAAACGGAAAAGTCATAACCGGTCCGTGCTCTATCTGTTTCACAGGCTGTTCCTGCAGTCGCCGGCGAACCCAGACCTGCTATACATCATCTTCTTCTGCCACACCCAGCTCACAGTCACGCTATTGTTATGTCTCATCTTCGGTAGTAAGGTAAGATATTTAAAACTACTCTTTACTCAAGTTAAAACTTTCATGTGTTACACTCACATGACTTTCTCTAGCTATTCTACAAACAAAAAGTATTCTTCTTTCTACAAAATGCTAATCGAGATAAACATTAGCACCATGTTCTTATTACTTAGTTCCTTAAAAGCACAATGCAACTAAAGGAATGCACTATGCTAAAGTGATAGTCAAATGTTTTAAAAGCTATCGTTATGCGATTGTCATTGCAAATAGCTTCTTTGCTTGGCCAGCAGTAGAACAAAAGAAAAACGGACACTTCCTGTCTGAGAAAAGTATTAGTACTTTACAATTGATGTGTTCCATTCACATGACTTTCTCTACACCTCTGCAACAAAGTATTATTAAAAAAAACTTGTGTTTCTATTATGCTAATCGAGAAAAAATTAGCAGAAATAGTCTTGTTATTTGCTTCCTTGTAAGTAGAAGCGAAATAAGGGAATAACATAGGTTAAAGTGATAGTCAAAAACTGGTTGCTATGTGACTGAAGTTCCTTTGTTTGTATGAAGGAGTTGACAAATTCCTGTATGAGAAAAGTTTAGGTTTTTGAAAGCAAACGATCAACTCCACGAAAAAAGTTATATAACATAAAATGTGTGTTTTAACGTGCTCTACATTTTTGTGTATTAAGTTTTTGTATATCTCTTACGGTTTACTAGTTATTGAAAATTCAGCAAAAATTCATCCGGAATAAAGTAAATTCAAAATCTTCTCGGGCTTCTAGCCAGGTAAAAACTTGGCTTGACACCAACGTTTCGAAGAAGTGCATCTTCCTCGTCTTCAGGGTGAACTGATCAGCTTTAAAATACCTATACTTTTCTCACATGGAAATTTGTAAACTCCTGACCCTGAGTAGAAACGGATTTAAGCACATAGCAACCAGTTTTTAAAGATTTGTCTATCGTTTTAGCATAGTGTATTTCCTTATTTACAAGGAAGCAAGAAATTGAGACAGTTCCTACTCATGTTTATCTCGATTATTATGAAGTAGATAGAAGAATAAGCTTTCTAACAATAATTTGTTACAGCGATGTAGAGAAATTCATGTGAATGGAACACATCAGATTGTTCTAAATAGAAGCCTTAATGATTGTTTAGAGTAGTATATGACATAACCATTTGCCCTGATAAAAAAACAATTGAAAACCCTTGCGAATTAGTTTCGATTGCCAAAATCTCGACTATCGAAATTTTTAGATATCTAGGCATGTCTTAGGGCGTTTTAAAACAGAGAAGGGTTTTTCACCTTTAAGAAACTGCTAACTTTTCTGCGCAGTGATGCCAATAGTATCCTGTCCATTTCCTTTCTGCAATACTTCACCATTTGCAGTAACAAATTCGTGTTCTTGCACGATATCGCCTCTGTGTTTAACAGAATGTCTTTTTCTTGCTGTTTCTCTTCCTTTTTGAGACCGTTTATAGTACAAATAAACTGTCATTTCACGTATTCACTGCTTACTTCTTACATCTGCGTCCACTGTGAGCTCAAAAACGTTTCTTTGACGTCGAGTTTTCCTGCCCCAATTTTCACTCATCCGTATGGGCTTCCCTATACGGCTCAGGGGAAGCACTTGTGTCTTTCAACACATTTTACTTTCTTTACCACGTACAATGCACTTAGTAGGTAGATAATGTATTCCATCCAAAAATTCAGTACAGAGATTTCACTGAAAATACGTATTTGGAGGTCCCGGAATCCAAAAAACTACTTTACAAAAAGATCGCAGTGTGTTGTGTACATGTCTGTACAGCATAACTAAAAAATCTTATGTGTTCCATTCACATGAATTTCTCTACATCTTTGCAAAAAAAAAATATTGTTAAAAATCTTAAGCTTCTATTTACTTCATGCTAATCGTAAAAAATTAGCAGAAATAGCCTTCCTTATTACTTGCTTCCTTGTAAGTAGAAGTGAAATAAGGGAGTACCATAAGTTAAAGTGCTGGTCAAAAGTTGGCCGCTATGTGACTTGATTGTATGGACAGGAGATGAGAAATTCCTGTATGAGAAAAGTATAAGTTTTTAAAGCTGAAATCATAAAGAAGTTTTGAATATCTCAAAAGCGATCAACTCCACGAAAAAAATGTATATAACAAATTGTATGTTTTAACGTGCTCTACATTTTTTGTGTGGTAAGTTTTTGTTTATCTCGTACGGTTTGCCAATTATGCAAAATTCATTAAAATTCATGCAGAAGAAAGTAGCCTTTAGAGGCTATTGCCAGAAAATTCAAGACATACATTTTATTTTTAGGTAAATATCTTTAATATACGATATTTTAATCAAAATCGTAAGAGCCATTTTAGAGAAAATCAAAATTTTCGAAAAAAAAGTTCCATGTAAAGTTTAGTTTGGGTTGGGGTATTTTTCGCAAAATGTTCGTGTCGCATCCCTGGAAGATATTAATCTTAAACACCAACTTTGGTAGTTTACCGACTTTTCGTTTTTGAGTTATCGTGTTCACAGACACACGTACACACGGAGCTTTTTCTGAAAATGTTCTTTTTTTTTTATACATGGAACCCTAAAACATATATATCCGGTGAAATCTCGCTATCGAATTTTTTGGTGGAGTGCAATCCTTCTCTGTACACTATGTACATAGTATGTGTAGAGAAAGTAAAAAACAGAAAATATAGATATCAGCCTAATAAACTATCTCTAAAGAATGTTCTAACTTCAAAATATCTGATGACATCAAATGACATTTTCTAGCTGTTCCACAAACTTTTCTTACATAAGATTATTATTTTATCTATATCAAGATAAAAATTAGCAGAAATAGTCTTATTACTTGCTTGAAATAAGGGAATGCACTGGGCTAAAGCGATAGTCAAAGTTTTAAAAGCTGGTCGCTATGTGAACAATTACAATTCGGTTCACTTTGTATTGCTAGCAGATGACCCACTTTGAGAATACTTAGGTAGTTTAAAATTGAAACCAATAACAGGAAATATCTCAAAAATAGTCAACTCCACGAAAATATTTTTTACGTAAATTCTGTGTTTTGACGGGCTCTACATTTTGTGTAGTTACTTTTTGTCTATTTCTTTGCCAGTTATGCAAAATTTAACAAAATTCATCCAGAATAAAGCGCTCTTCAGAGACTATTCGCAGGAAATTCTTTAATACACGGTATTTTAATCAAAATCGTTAGAGCCATTTTTGATAAAACCACAATTTTGAAAATGTTTTCATGTAAAGGGTAATTTGGTGTCAAAATCACAAACGGGAATTTGCCAACCCCTAGCAAAGCAAAACAATCTGATGTGGTCTATTCACATGACTTTCTCTACATCTCTGCAATAAAGTATTCTGTTTATTTCATCTAATAGGGAAAAAAATTAGCAGAAACAGTCTTATTACTTGCTTTCTTGTTAGTAGAAGAGAAATAAGGGAGTACCATAGGCTAAAGTGATTGCCAAAAGTTGTTTGCTATGTGACTGAAGTTCCTTTGTTTGTATGGACAGGATTTGACAAATTCCTGTATGAGAAAAGAATTTTTTTCAAAGCTGGAACCAAAAACAAGGAATATCTAAAAAAATATCAACTCCAAGAAAAAATGTATATAACATAAATTGTGTGTTTTAACGTGCTCTACATTTTTTGTGTTTCAAGCTTTCTTCCATCTCTTACGTTTAGGAGTTATGCAAAATTCCGTAAAATTCCTCCAGAATAAAGTAGTCTCCAGAGGCTATTCCCAGAAAATTCAAGATAAACATATTATTTGTCAGGTAAATATCTTTAATATACGATAGTTTAATCGAAGTCGTTAGTCATTTATTAGAAAATCAAAATTTTCGAAAAATGTTCCATGTGAAGGGTAGTTGGGGGTGGGGGGATTTTCTTGAAAATCTTTGTGTCGCATCCTTGGAAGATACTGAACTTAAATACCAAGTTTGGTATTTTACAGACTTTTCGTTTTTGAGTCATCGTGTTCACAGACACACTGACACACACAGAGGGACCTTTTTCTGAAAATACTTCTTTTGAATATAGGTGGCTCTAAAACATATATTTCCGGTGAAATCTCGGTATCGAATTTTTTGGTGGAGTACAATAACTTCTCTATACACTATGTACATAGTACGTGTAGAGAAAGTAAAAAAAGAAACAAAACGGATGTCAATCTCACGGCAGCCAGGTTTTAAAGTATTTGACTATCTGTTTAGCCTTGTGTATTCCCTGATTTCACTTCTCCTTACAAGGATGCAAGTAATAGGACCATATCTGCTAATATTTATCTCGATTAGTATGAAGTAAATAGAAGAATAAGCATTTAATAATAATAATAATAATAATAATAATAATAATAATAATAATAATAATTTGTTTCCAAGCTGTTGAGAAAGGCACACATCAGATTTATGATATTTGATTTGACGTTACCAACTTAATTTTTTGTGCTTTATATTAATGGCTCATATTTTGTGTGGTTGGCAGGCGTACATGGTGTTTAAGGGTCACGGCAAGGCTGAGGAAGGTTCCAGCGTTATCCCAAAACCACAAGCAGCCAAGTTCCTGGCCAAGCCGCGTTCAGGAAATTCCCAGTGCGTTCCTTCGACGAACTCTTCAACGGCAGGAGCACAGGAGTACTCCCGACTCACGGAGCAAGATGTTCAGGTATGTTACATCCAATAAAATCTGCCTCAATGCAGTTGTCATTGACGTTTCGTTTTTGTTTTTTGTTTTTTTTTTGTTTTGTTTTCCATCTGCTAAGAGTAAAACAATTTACAGGCCGTTTCGAAACGACAACAAACGAAGATAGCATCGATTAGCTTACACTTTGACTTGTCCGAAACTGGATGTCGCAACTTTCAAACTCTTCTATTTAAATGTTTGTGTGTGTTTAAATATAGCACACATTTGGGATTAGACAGCGAAGGAACAACAGTTGTCATACGCCATACCCACATGCTACGTTTTCCATTTCTAAGGTGGCACCTACACCACGCGATTGCGACCTTTTCTTTTTTTTTTTTTTCCTCTCTCTCTCCATTTTTTTCAGTTTCCTATATTTCCTTAGTAGACCTTATTATTCTTAACGTTTTCCTTTTACACATACATACACAAACATAGACACATTTACAAACACATAAACACCATGCCCAAGGCGGGACTCGAACCCACGAGCCTGTGCACCACGAAGCGCCAAAGCGAGACACTTAGCGAGCGCGGCCACCGGGATCGGCTCCTTCGTTACCAACCGGTATCTCTCTTGGAGTGGGCCAGGCACGTGCCATTTGGTCATGTACGACTGCCTAATCTATGGTGATTTTATGGCAGTTTTTGTATGTACCGAATTTAGAGCTGAAAATTATATTCACGTATCCCGTACGGTATGACCAACATGGTCCACATCTTTGTTTGGTGTCGTTTTGAAACAGCCTGTATAAAGCGGATGAGGACCTCCCATTTAAGTACTTTAAAATTGAAACTGTAACGGGGAATATATCTGATATGGTTAGTTCTATAGAAAACCAGAATAAACATATCTTCAAAGCCTGTTCCCAGAAAATTGAAGATATACATTTTCTTTGTCATATAAATATCTTAAATATAAGAGATTTTTAATCAAAATCGTCTATTTTTGAGCAAATAAAAATTTTCAAAATATTTTCCTTGTGGGGCAGGGGAATTTTACTGAAAATTGTGTCACATCTTTGAAGATACCGAGCTTAAATACCAAGTTCGTTTTTGAGCTATGCTGCCCACAAACAGACACATGAATATTTTTCTAAAAATGTTTCTTTTTGGATTCAGGGGTTCCCAAAACATACATTTCTAGTGAAATCTCGGTATCGATTTTTGGGTGCAATACAATACCTATACATATGTACATAGTACGTGTAGAGAAAGTAATATGAATATTTTTTGAATAAATCTGTAGAAAAAGTTAATAAGAAGATACAATCCATACAACTGCAGACTGATGTAACCCCGTGCCATCACACCAGTTATTTTACTTGGGATCTCCCCATCCTTTACTATAGGCACATTTGACTGCAGACGCTGAGACTCTGAGCACTTCCTATCGCACTAACGATCACGGCTATTCAAGTCGCTTCGAACTGGTGAAACGGATATGAATATCGGTTTGCGAATTAGAGAAAAAACGGCATATGTAACAAAATAATTCATGCAATAAAGAGTTGACTAATATACATTTTCATTGGATTTTGTTTCTTGAGTTTTATACATATATCACAAACATTCATTCATACTGCCAACCTCGAGCTTGGCTAGAAAAAATCTCCACTGCCAAACTGGGAATTGAACCCAGATGCTCTACAGACTGTATATAACTGCAAGCAGATGCTCTATAGACTGAGCTACGGAGCCACCCAAATGATTGTTGAATATGCAGGATAACATTTTAATTCCTGAAGTCCGAAGGCTATCCAGAAATTGACAAACGATTTGAACTAAATGATAACCAGAAGATATCGACACAAAACTTTGTTTATAAATTTACTGTACCTTACTATATTTCTCAACGTAATCTCCATTCTGTCAAGACATTTATTGTCACGTGGTACCAGTCTTTCAATACCGAAGTTATACTTTGCTACCGCCAAAGATCTTTTTCATTTTTTGAATGCATAAAATCTTCAGCCAATAGAATTGTATTGGCGAATAACGCATGTCTATAGTGATTGTGCAATGAACGAGTGGCACATAATTTACGGGTAATCAAGGAAGAACCAGTATGTACGCTAAAGACCGGTGTGGTAGTTCATCAATTGTTACTGAGGAGTAGAAAGCAAATAAAAAAAATCTGCTGTGTTCCATTCACATGACTTTCTCTACATTTCTGCAACAAATTATTGTTAAAAAGCTTATGCTTGTATTTACTTCATGCTAATCGAGAAAAAATTAGCAGATATAGTCTTATTACTTGCTTCCATGTAAGAATTCGACAATAAGGGAGTAGGTATCATAAGTTAAAATGGTAGGCAAAAGCTGGTTGCTATGAGACTGATGTTCCTTTGTTTGTATGGACAGGAGTTGACAAATTTTCATATGAGAAAAGTATAAGTACTATGAAGCCGAAACTAATAACAAAGAATATCTCAAAAACGATCACTCCACGAAAAAATGTATATAACATAAATTGTGTGTTTTAAGAACCTCTGCATTTTCTGTTAAGTAAGTTTTTGTCTCTCTCTTACGGATTAGCAGTTATGCAAAATTCCGTAAAATTCATCCAGAATAAAGTAATCTCTAGAGGCTATTCCCAGAAAATTCAAGATATACATCTTATTTGTCAGGTAAATATCTTTAATATACGGTATTTTAATCAAAATCGTTAGAACCATTTTTGAGAAAATTAAAATTTTCGAAAAGTTTCTCATGTAAAGGGTAGTGGGGGTGGAGGGATTATCTTGAAAATCTTCGTGTCGCATCCTTGGAAGATACTGAACTTAAATACCAACTTTGGTATTTAACGGATTTTTCGTTTTTAAGCTATGCTGTCCGCAGACACACGGACCTTTTTTCCAAAACATGTATTTCCGGTGAAATTTCGGTACAATACAATAAATACCTTCTCTATACACTAGGTAAATAGTATGTGTAGAGAAAGTAAAAATTAAAATGAAATCTACATTTTTTTAGCTAAAATTCACAAGTGTTAAAAAGATAAAAACACTACCAAACGCTTCATGCTGGTGTCATAGAGGATAAAACTAAAAGTAAAATTAAATCCTGAGAGTGAGAGAGAGAGAGAGTGTGTTTGTGTAGTTTTCCACCTCCGATGAGAGATGCCTCTGAATTACTCGTGCATTTGAGTGAATCCAATTCTTGACAATAAGCGTGAATGTTTTGTTTCAGGAGGAGTTTCAGCGACTCTACACACAGCTAGTGCAGCTCAAAGAGAAGAACATGAGGCTTGGAAACAGACACCTTGCCGCCAAAATCACAGCAATGCAGGAAGCCGCTCAGCGTCAAGAGGATGATCTCACAGCCGAAGATCCAGAAGACGACAGCGTCAAGCTCAACAATGTCCTAGCCGTAGCCGTGGACAAGGTTCAGGAGGAGTCTGCAGCAGGTCCACAGGAAAGCGGATCCTCACACCGCAATGGTGTGGCCAACTTGGGAAGCACGACAACTGAAGCCGACAGAAGTTCTACATCGCCAAGTTCCGAGACTGCTGCAGAGGAGTTAGGTGTGAGAATGGTGGAGATGAGTAGCAGTACTTGTACAAAAAGTGTTGACGGGTCTGTTAGTGACAGTGGAGAGAGTAGGAAAAAGCGAGGGAAGTCTAGTGGCGCCAAAAGACGCAGCAAATCGAGGGAAGGTCATAAGAGACATGGTGAGGATTCTGTGGGACAGCTAAAGGCTGTCACGGAGGACTGTGAGGAGAGGGAAACGCCCTCTTTGGCTTCACCAAAGACTCCTGCACGTACAGCGACGCACAGTCAGTCTTCATCCGAAGGAGCTAGTCCTAGCGGCAATAATAGAAATCTCAAATCTGGACATGCGCGTACTCATGCGATCATAATCAATTTGGATGATAAAAACCGTTTCACCGAGGAAGTTACAGTATGAACATTGAAGTCTGCCTTTGTTAAACCATTATTGCAAATCACTGCATTTACATTTACATATTGTTACTGACAAAGGACTGCTCTGGGATCAAGAAAAGTTTTAAATATTAAACACTTTCAGAGCCGATGCAAATGACTCGATTGTATTCTCGTATCATCCATCAGCTAAGATTTCTCCAAACAGCATTGATAGCTAATCAGTTTTTTTTTTTACAATATAAACATTCCCTCATTCAAATATTTTTAAAGCCATAATTTTCTATTATTAAATCATTTCATTTTTTAAAAAAATGTAATTGAATATTACACAATTTATGCTGAAAATGTTGTGACGACACAGCATAAAAGATTATAATAATATTGCTGCCCTTTTATGGCGATATGAAATATTCTGATCAAATTTTGATGTCCAAGGAAGCACAATTTATACTCGTGTTATTAGCCAATGTTAAGAATCGATGCATCAAAAGCTCCAGCTCACATGTAGTTGATTTTGGTGTATGCAGAAGAGACCTAACGCCTTGATATGAGTGAGGTTGGAACGTTCGGCATCCATAACATGGAGTGTAAGCTCAGAGGGCAGCAATGAACCGGTTTCTATACCGTAGTGCAATCAATTTATTTCAGTTGTCCATAAGCCTAATAATAGCAATGAAATTATACGAAAACATTTCACACGACTGAGCAGGAGTGATTCTGAACTCGATACATTTGAGCAAACAGACTCTAATTGGTACAGGAGACCGTTAGCATCCAAACGTCACGCAAATTACTTCTGTACACAGATTACTTTATGGTATTCTAAATTAGCATCTTATATTTTTTTTAGAATATTACTCATTTGATCAAAAAATTAGTCAAATAAAATTTCTCTTTATAAAAGAAAGTATACTCTTGCATATTAAAATTACTTTTCTTCGCTGATTAAGATATGCATTTCAATTATTTTAGCTTCCTTGGAACCTGAGAATTTTAATAGTCATCATAACTGGCTTAACAATTACATTTATTTTTTGTTGGCTTATTATAACAATATCTTTAAAATAAAGAGTGAAGCTTGTTGTTTTCTTAAAAGAAATGAAGATTTTTTAAATAAAAATATTTGAAAATAAAAGTTTATCTTTTTAGAGAAATTGAAAGAAAGATGTTTCTCATCTATAAACCATCTTTCTAAAAATTACTTTATTCAACTAAAGGTATAAAATCAGACTCCTGCTTGGATCGAATTGTTTAATCGTTTATTCATCACCATTCGAAACCCCAATCATAGTTGAATTCTAATCATGTTAAACCATTATTTTCTAACCGATGGTAATGATCCCGCGAAGAAATATGAGAGCCTCAGGAGTTATCGATTCGATTTCCGTTGGGCTGGTCATACTGAACTAGGGTATTTTTTTTTTTTTCGTGGTTTTCTCTGCGGAGTAGTTTTTGTAATTCAGTTAATTTATTTGCACCCCATCTGCTGTAAGTTTATCTCCTCGACATGTTTTATGGTCGGAGGAACAGGCGAATGGACGGTTGGCGAGGGTATGGCGGTGGAATCTGTACTGTCCGGTGTGTGGCGAAACGCCAGTGGAGAGGAAGGCTTTTGTGGACTGTCTGGAGATTCTGTGTGTTTCATAAACAAGGAGCTTCTTCTGAAAATGCTTTTTGGATTCAGGCGACTCCAAAAACCATTATTTTCACTTAAATATGGGTATCGAATTTTTGGGTGGAGTGCAATACCTTCTCTACCCACAATATACATTGTACATGGTAAAGGAAGTAAAAATATTCAAAATAATTTCGATTTAAAAATTCGTTATTTATGAAAAACAATCCATTGTGACCAAATTAATATATATATATATATATATATATATATATATATATATAATTCACTGTGGTCCGGTTTCATTGCTGTTATGTTGTTAATATTTGTTTAAAGTTTCATTATTTTATTTGTTATAGTTTTGCAGAAAACGGGGCATACATAACAAACATTTCAGTTTTGCAAAAACAGAATTTATTTTAATATTTTTCTGTTTAATTGCCCAACGCACTAATCTTCTTGAAAATATATTTAACCCTTAGTTGCCTGCACTACTATACTACATATGGCGTTTTTCCTTTAATTCAAGTTTAAAACTGGAGTTCTAGTAAAAATATTTGGAAATAAACCTATAAAATTATTATATGACATAATAAAGAAGATAGAAATGAAAACAAATGTAGAGTCTTATTAATATTTTTCTTTTCAATTAAAAGTTTAAATTCTTCTAAACCAGTTTTCATAATGCTGCCAAAGGCACTACCAAAAAGTAGTTCAAATTGCCATGAGTGTTAGGTGATAGATAATGGACTGGCCATCCATTCAAAGCCAAATATTGCAAATTCAAATCCCATTGATTATGGTAAAGGACGGGGAGAGCCCAAGTAAAATAATCGGTGTGATGCTTGGAAGTTAATGGGATTACATTTGGCTGTAGTTATGTCGATTTTCTTTTTTATTTAAAAAAAATCACTGCAATTTTAGGACAAAAATATAAAACAGGCTTGATTACTTGTCGTTTATGGTTGAATGTTTGTATACGATGAAATTAATCCTAGAGTACAACCACATTTGTATAGTTACGCTTAAAACAAGCGGAACTTATAGGTACCGACAGGCAACAAAGGGTTAATACGCTTAAAATTGTTCAAAAAACACAACTTATATCAAATTAGACAGCATATTTTTATATTAATATGCCGATATAAAGAAATAACACAGATGTTTTACCCAAAGCGTCATTTAAACTCCCTTCAAATTCCAAAATATTCCTTCACCTCCTGTAAATAGAGGCGTCTTCCTTTTGTTATATCTTCTTATGTTTGTAAAACATTGATTAAAATGACAAAGCAATCTGCAAAGTATGTACACAAACTCCAACAAAGAAGCAAAAAGACGATTAAATTCAGGCAGAAGCCAAGAGATACAACGTCACAAATAGATCTAATTTACAGACATCAATCATTTTATGAGCTGAAAATTCGTGCAAGTATTGTAATTTCGCTTCACCTTTTCATATCGCTGCATCATATTTTATATCAGAATGGTGGTGAAAAGCTTAATGAGATTTACAAGGTGAGTGGCCGACAATTTTGCTAGAGAGCATTATGGACAGTGATATTTCAGTGACTCGGTGAATGAAGGTATTTTACCGTATGAAACATGTCAACAACTTTTTAATATATTTTTCTTCACGCCTATATTTTTAAATACAACATGTAAGCATGTCTGCAGATCCTGAAAAAAAAATCCTTCAATGAAAACAGTTGAATAGTTCATATCTAAGTATTTTAGTCCATAAAATAGACATAAGGTAATTGTTTATTACTGATAAGCAAAAATATAATTACTTCTGGAGTTTTTGAAGAGAAAAAAGCAGTTCCTTCAGTCCCTAATAAACAATGAAGGCCAATAAAAGGTCTACAAATATATATCTATGTTTGGTACTAACATGTAAGATTCAAAATAAAAATCAGTTATTACAACTGGTAATTTAGTTATTAAGACACTTATTGTTGAGTCCAGAAGGTTGATATGTAATATATATAAGAACACCCATTCATGAATTGTGTAACCACACAATAATACATGTTCCTTTATGTAATATGCTGGTCAAGAAGTATGTATTATAATTTAACTCGTTTTAGCATTCTCTTCTGACCCAAGAGAAGTTTCAGTATTATTTCTGAATGGCTGCAGTTAAATTCAATCATACATTTTTGTTCTGGCTTTAGCTGCGTCCATGTTTTGATCAGAAATCTACAACTTACACAATTTGTCAATTTGTTTCTTCCTCACTAAACAGACATCTATGGAAGTATGATAATGTGGAGAAGCTGTGCTATAGAAGTTAGCGATAGATAGCAATGAGCCCCTATCTGTCGCATAGCTAGCACTATTCTCCTGTTACAAGAACACAACAATTAACACATCATTGTTGAGAGTAAGGTTACATTTTGTGTCTCCCTGTTTATGCATTGTTAATTAAACTTTCTTCAGTCCCTGAAAGTAATTGCTCTTCCCATGAAAATAAAATGTATATATAGAGTAAATTTTTAAAGAATGACCTGCAGGTTGTTTGTCTTGCAATTTTTAAGATATAATATATTTGTAAAAATCGAAAGCAAAAGACTTTTGTAAATAAACGAGTAGATGTATTGAAAGAATACTATGTTGAAATGCATATCAGTACGCTCTTATATTTATAACCCTTGAAAGAAATAAAAACAAAAAGGAGCATATAAATAATGTAAAGAATGTTGTGCTGTAACAATAAAATATTACTCATCTGTGATATGAAAGCCATGTTTTTTGCTGTGATGTAGCATCCCACGTTATAACGGGTGTCTCAAAAGTTTCACTCGGACGCTTGTGGTTGTATTGGGAACGGAGCTATAGAGGTTTGAACAATACTGTGAGAACTGTTTGCTTCAACTCTAAAGTCAAGATGTTAACCATCGAAAAGTGAGCGTTTTAGTTGAGCACATATTCCTTAATGTTGATAAGATTTCAGAAAATATAAAACGTACATTTCTTGAACGTTTTCCACACTCGGAATGTCTTCATCGTGATTCTACGAGAGCCATCCAAAAAGTGACAGACGATTCGGCATAACTAATAATAATACCGAGACTATCAATATAAAACTTTATTTACAAAGTTACAGTACCTTACTCTGTTTTTAAATGTAATTGTCATTGCAAACAAGATTATATTACTTTCTCTATACGTACTATGTACATAGTGTATAGAGAAGGTATTGCACTCCACCAAAAAATTCGATACCGAGATTTCACCGGAAATATATGTTTTAGGATCCCCAATATCCCAAAAAAAAGCATTTCACAAAAAGCTCCGTGTGTGTGTGTGTGTGTGTGTGTGTGTGTGTGTGTGTGTGTGTGTGTGTGTCAGTGAACACGATAACTCAAAAACGAAAAGTCGCTAAAATACCAAACTTGGTATTTAAGTTTAGCATCTTCCAGGGATGCGACACGAAGATTTTGAGAAAAATCTCCCACCCCAAACTACCCTTTACATGGAACTTTTTTCGAAAATTTTGATTTTCTCAAAAATGGCTCTAACGATTTTGATTAAAACGTTGTATATTAAAGATATTTACCTGACGAATAAAATGTATATCTTGAATTTTCTGGGAATAGCCTCTGAAGAGTGGTTTATTCTGGATGAATTTTACTGAATTTTGAATAACTGCTAAACCGTAAGAGATGGACAAACACTTACTGCACAAAAAATGTAGAGCACGTTAAAACACACAATTTATGTTATATACATTATTTTCGTGGAGTTCGTCGTTTGAGACATTCCTTATTTTTGGTTTCTGCTATGAAAAACTTTTCTCATACAGAAATTTGTCAACTGCTGTCCAAACAAACAAAGGAACTTCAGTGACATAGCAACCAGCTTTTGACTATCACTTTAACCTATGGTAGTCCCTTATTTCGCTTCTACTTACAAGGAAGCAAGTAATAAAACCATTTCTATTGTTTTCTGATTAGCATAAAGTAAATAGAAGAATAAGCTTTTTAAGAATAATTTGTTGCAGGGATATAGAGAAAGTCATGTGAATGGTACACATCAGATTTTTTTTTAATGCCGATGTTATACCTTTCTACCGTCAAAGAACTTCTAGTTTTTGAATGCACGAAATGTTCGGTCAATCGAATTCTATACGCAAAGTAAGCTAATGTATAGTGATAATACAATGAACGAGTCTTCAGTGAGGAAATAGTGCATAATTTACGAGTAATCAAGGATGAAACAGTGTATACGAAAAAGACCGGAGTGGAAGTTGATCAATCGTTATGGAGGAGTTGAAAGCAAATGTTGATAAAAGAATTCAGAAAAACCGATGTTTCACTTTGGACACTGTAGTGACTTTTTGGATGGAAAAGATTTCCCAGCCATGAAGACCTCAAAGTGGCAGTGACATCTTGACTGATCTTTAGCGGTGAAAAACCGGTACCACGTGACAAATACCAATGACATTTACACTGAAAAATCTTATGTGTTACATTCACATGACTTTCTCTACTTCTCTGTAACAAATTATTGTTAGTAAGCTTATTCTTCTATTTACTTCATGTTAATCGAGAAAATAATTACCAGAAATAGTCCTATTACTTGCTTCCTTGTAAGTAGAAGCGAAATAAGGGAGCACCATAGGTTAAAGTGGTCAAAAGCTGGTTAATAGGTGACTGAAGTTCCTTTGTTTGTATGGACACGAGTTGACAAATTCCCGTATGAGAAAAGTACAAGTTTTTCAAGGCTGAAACCAAAAACAAGGAACATCTAAAAAACGATCAACTCCTCGAAAAAAAGTATGTAACATAAATTGTGTGTTTTAATGTGCTCTACATTTTCTGTGTGGTAAGTTTCTGTTCATTTCTTACGGTTTAGTAGTTATGAAAAATTCAACCAGAATAAAGAAGTCTTCAGAGGCTATTCCCAGAAAATTCAAAATATACATTTTATTTGTCAGGTAAATAACTTTAATATACGATATTTTAATCAAAATCAAAATTTTCGAAAAAAGTTCCATGAAAAGGGTAGTTTGGGGTGGGGGGATTTTTCTCAAAATCGTCCGTGTCGCATCCCTGGAAGATATTAAACTTAAATATCAAGTTTGGTACTTTACCGACTTTTCGTTTTTGAGTTATCGTGTTCACAGACACACGGACACACACACACACACACACACACACACACACACACGGACCTGTTTCTGAAAATACTTTTTTTGGATACAGGGGACCCTAAAACATATTTCCGGTGAAATCTCGGTATCAATTTTTTGGTGGAGTGCAATACATTCTCTATACACAGAATAAAGTAGTCTTAAGAGGCTATTCCCAGAAAATTCAAGATATACATATTATTTGTTAGGTAAATATCTTTAATATACGATATTTTAATCAAAATCTTAGAGCCATTTTGAGAAAATCAAAATTTTCGAAAAAAGTTCCATGTAAAGGGTATTTGAGGGTGGGGGGATTTTCTTGAAAATCTTCGTGTCGCATCTTTGGAAGATACCAAACTTAAATACCAAGTTTGGTATTTAACGGTCTTTTCGTTTTTGAGCTATGCTACACACAGGCACACACACGCACACACATGGATCTTTTCCGGTGAAATCTCGGTATCGAACTTTAGGGTGCAATACAATAGATACGTTCTCTATACACTATGTACATATTACGTATAGAGAAAGTGAATGTAGAGTAAGGTAGTGTAACTTTGTAAATAAAGTTTTGTGTTTATATCTTTCGTTATTATTTAGTTATGCCAAACCGTCTGTCACTTTCTGGATGCCTCTCGTATGTATGTTAAGGAACCCTACCAAGTGAGTGCAAAAATAGATCAGGAAAAAACTGTTTCTGTGCAGGCGTTAGTAAGTATCCGAAATAAGGGCAAAACAGTCGAACTCTGCCTACAGGAATGAAGACAGCATTTCCAACTCCTGTGACAGTGGTAAGTGACCTCATTTTCAGTTCACTTTAATTTTCCAATAAAAACTAGCGTGATCCGTTACCAACCGAACTGTGATAAGTGAGCGTGCTAGCGCATTCACTTCACTGCGGAGACACTTTTGAGACACCCGTTAGTTCTTTTGCAGTAGGCACTTTGTATAAGGTGGGTATCCTAGAAAAGCCTGCAGAATGATTTGTAAATCATCAGAGGAACTTATTGACATACCTATGCTAATATTGTAAACATAGATTAATGTTATGTAGAGTGCAATACAATTACTATTTATTGGTACTTAAAATGTTACGTTTTGACACCCATACATCGTACTGGTCAGATAGACAGTACATGTTTGTATTATATACTGTGGTCAATGTTCCATTCTGTCATACTGTGCCTTTAAAAAGCTGATGTGTTCCATTCACATGACTTTTTCTAAATCTCTACAACAAATTCTAGTTAAAAAGCTTTTTCTTCTATTTACTTCATGCTAATCAAGAAAAAATCAGCAGAAATAGTCTTATTACTTGCTTCCTTGTAAGTCGAAGCGAAATAAGGGAGTACCATAGGTTAAAGTGATAGACAAAAGCTGGTTGCTATGTCACTGAAGTTCCTTTGTTTCCATGGTCACGAGTTGACAAATTCCTGTATGAAAAAAAAATATGTTTTTCAAAGCTGAAACGAAAAACCATGAATATCTTAAAAATGATCAATGCCAAGAAAAAAATGTATATGGCATAAATTGAGTGTTTATTGTAAGCTACATTTTCTGTATGGTAAGTTTTTGTCCATCTCTTACGGTTTAGTAGTTATGCAAAATTTCGTAAAATGCATCCAGAATAAAGTAGTCTTCAGAGGCTATTCCCAGACAATTCAAGATACACATTTTATTTGTCAGGTAAATAACTTTAATATACGATATTTTAATCAAAATCGTTAGAGCCATTTTTTAGAAAATCAAAATTTTCGAAAAAAGTTCCAAGTAAAGGGTAGTTTGGGGTGAGGGGATTTTTCTCAAAATCTTTTTGTCGCATTCCTGGAAGACACCAAACTTAAATACCAAGTTTGGGCTTTAACGGTCTTCTCGTTTTTGAGATATGCTATCCACAGACACACACACACAGACAGACAGACACACACACACGGACCTTTTTGTGAAAATGCTTTTTTTGGACTCAGGGGGTCCTAAAACATGTATTTCCGGTGAAATCTCGGTGTCGAATTTTTGGGTGGAATACAATATTTCCTCTATACACTATGTAGGTACATAGTACGTATAGAGAAAGTAAAAATTAATGATATTTGATAATGAAAAATACAAAGAAATGGACAACAAAAGGTCCACACAAAACAGAAGAAGGATGGAGAGAAAGAAGCAATTTTGTGCGCATGTGCACGCTATTAGTTACAAAACCAAACATAAAACACTATACCCCCCTCTTCACTTGTCCCTCTTTGTTACACGCCGATCACCTGCACATCCCTTTATTAAACAAATCTGATGGTGCCATTCAAATGACTTTCTCTACATCTCTGCAACAAATGATTGATAAATAGCTAATGCTTCTATTTACTTCATTATAATCGAGAAAAAAAATTAGCAGAAGTAATCTTATTACTTGCTTCCTTGCAAGTAGAAGCGAAATAAGAGAGTACCATAGGTTAAAGTGACAGTCAAAATCTGAAGTTCCTTTGCATGAACAAGAGCTGACAAATTCCTGTATGAGAAAAGTTTTTCCAAGCTGAAACCAAAAACAACGAATATTTCAAAAGCGATGAACTCCAAGAAAAAAATGTTTATGACATAAATTATGATCTACAATTGTATGTAATAAGTTGTTGTCTTATCTCTTACGGTTTGCCAATTATGCAAAATTCAGTAAAACTCATCCAGAATAAGGTAGCCTTCAGAGGCTCTTCCCAGAAAATTCAAGATATACATTTTATTTGTCAGGTAAATATCTTTAATATACGATATTTTAATCAAAATCGATGGAGACATTTTTGTGAGAATCAAAATTTTCGAAAATAGTTCCACGTAAAGGGTAGTTGGAGGTGGGGGGATTTTTTTTTAAAATCTTCGTGCGGCATCCTTGGAAGATACCAAACTTAAAATACCAAGTTTGGTATTTTACCGAATTTTCGTTTTTGAGTTATCGTGTTCACGCACACACATTTTTTGTAAAAATGCTTTTTTGGATTCGGGAGCACTCAAAACATGCATTTCCGGTGAAATATCGGTATCCAATTTTTGGGTGGAATATAATATTTCTCTATTGCTATGTACATGTGTAGAGAAAGTAAAAATGAACCAATTGCTAGCCCCGTCCTTCCCCAACAGCAAGGTCACCCTCTCCTTGAGTTAACAGGGAAATGTGGCGGATACTTTCTCCTCAGCTCCTTGTCTTAGTACAATGCGCTAGTATATGAATCCGGTCTTTCTCTTGAAAATATCAGAGGCTGAAGTTAGGTGAAATGCATATAATAAGGCATTATTGTGCGGCCTTAAATATTGTGAACGGACAGAAATATAAAGCAAAATGCACTAACATTAGAGAGCGTTACTCAACCTAATTATATGTATCAGCAGTTTATTCAAAACTAATCGAGTATATGGTGCTACTTTGTTGAATTTTAACTACTGGCGTATTATCATTTTAGAGAAGTAATGTATTCACAGTTAAGAATGCACATTCAGTAAAATACTCCCTGGTAATTATGTACAAGTTGGGCCGCTAACTCTCTCCGCTGCGACTTACACACGGGACCGGTGTGGTTAGAGGGGGATTAGGGATGGGGAGATGGTTTAAAAAACTAATGTTGCTACCTGTTTATATACACACACTAACCTAAACGGATTGGAACCTAACCTCGCGCTAAAGTCAATCTATCGCACTTAGTTTCATTCGATTTTAGAGTGGCCAAAGTTCTGTATAATAAAATCCACTGAACAGCTGTATCTGCGTGAAACATACTTGTCATACACCAGCACAGCGTCTAGCGACATATGCCGGTGTTGCATTCCACAACACTGTTCGCCTGCCGCCGACATTGAAACTCAGGTTTTAGGCACTTTAGTGTGTAGTATTATTATATATTTACATTGCAAAAGTACTACAAGACTTCTTTATTTATATTCCACTCCTTCTAGGCAGCATACTTCATAAATATTCACAAAAAAGGATCGCTACGCCCACGTAATAAATTAGCGTTTAACTTAATTACGGAGCTTTTCCGATAAAAAAAATTGGTGAAAACGTAACAATATAAACCAAACTTACAGTCAAATCACAATTTGTTTAATTTGTAGATAGGCCCAAGTTCTCAACAATAACCTTAAATTGCATTCAACATATAACTAGCGTGTGCTTCTGTGAAGATTTCTTCTCTTTTCTTAAACAAATTTGTGAACTCAAATTTACAAATTTAAGAAAACTGTAAGGTTACAATAGAAATTAATATTCGAGTTTCCCAATTATTAGCGCATGTGACATGCTTGATATGAATTCACTCAGTTCCAGAATCACGAAAAGAAATCACACAATGTAAATGAATTTCTAAAATCTCAAAGTTGCTAAACAAATCACATTCACAGCCTGAGTTGCCTCAACTTTGAAGTTTACAAAAAAATGACATCCATAGCTTGAATTTTCTCAGTCGTGAAGTTTGGAAAAATCTATTTCACAACCTGAATTTCCTCGGTCTCGAAGTTACAAAGAAATCACATTAACATGCTGAATTTCCCCGAGTTTTGAAGTTACAAAACAAATGACATTCATATGCTGAATTTCCCTAATCTTGAAGTTAGGAACGAATCATTAACAAGCTGAATTTTCTCAGTCTCGAAGTTTGGAAAATTCAGATTTACAACCTGCATTTCCTTAGTCTTGAAGGTACAAATAAATCCGATTCACATCTTGAATGCCTATATGTTTGAAGACAGGAAACAAATCGCATACGCGAAATGAATTTCTACAAATGGAATTACGACCTCAATTTCCACAGTCTGGAAGCTACGAAAACATAAAACATTAGAGGAAATAAATTTCTACAGTTTCGAAATTACGAAAAAAAAAAATCACCTTTAAAATCAGAATCTCCTCAGTTTACGTAACTCAAATGCTTGCAACTTTCTTAAAAATGTTACGCATCTCTCCGTTCTGCTTAAATTGCGACTTCTGTACTCTTAAAAGACAGGCTACCGAAATCGCCCCATTAGACAACTTGATTCTGCATTAGAATTTATGAATTGAAAATTAAACTCTACTTTACCCTAGCTCCTAAATTCAAATAAGATACATTTTTTAAACATATATAAAGGAAAATTTGTATTAAAGCTTATCGTTCTCTAGGCAGACCTCCTGGTTTTCAGGTGTACGCACCTTTTTGGTTAATTGAATTATACTGAACATCATTGTAATACTCACACCTCGGTCACAATTTGGCTACATCGTCCCCAAAACTTACGAACACAAAAAGCACGCGACTGAAGCATCCAGTTATGTCAGGCGTGACTCTTCAGAAATCCAAACAGTGACAGCAACGCAGGAAACAACTGCACAGCGAGGGTCAGGGATCAGTACAGCCGCATTGCAGTGGCTGGAACACCAACTGCGGTCAGGTGAAACAAAACAACTGAAATGTAAACAAACCGCCAGTGCATTCGTTGCACCCATGTCAGGGGCTCAGCCAATGGGAAGGTATGAATAATCCAGACAACAAAGTGTGTTGTGTGTCACTTTCAACTCAAAATTATAGGTTCTTTTACCTATCAAAATTGCAACTGGAGGTGCAACTACCTCAAAACACTTATTTCCGTTGAAATCACGACATAAACTTTTGGGAGGAACACAATACTTTCTCTAGCTACTATACCCACTGTATATATACGTGTTAGACAAAGTAATAAACAGTTTTAAAAATGGATAGGTAGAGTCAGACAGGGAAATTCAATGCCAAAACAGTGATTTGAACCAAGGATCTCCCGGTTGCCAAAGAGCCGGTTGCTCTTCCACTGAGCTACCCTGACAATATGACGGTATAGCACTGAATTTCTCAACTGATCCCCATGTTTTCCCAGTAAACCACAAGGTGATCTCAAATTGTTTTGAGATGACATCCCCCAGGATTCAGTCCTTCTCTACCTATCCAACTCCTGTCCTACTCACTGCTAGTGTGAAAAAACAATTAGTCCAATACCAATTGACCATAATAGTTGGCTATACTATGAATCCTGGAACTTAAAGCACTTGCACCATTGGGTAATTATAGAGAACTTCGGCCCCTCTACAAATTAAACAAATTGTGGTTTGATTGTAAGTTTGGTTTATACTTGTTACGTTTTCACCATTTTTTTTTTTATCGGAAAAGCTCCGTAATTAAGTTAGACGCTAATTTATTACGTGCGCGTAGCGATCCTTTTTTGTGAATATTTATGAAGTATGCTGCCTAGAAGGAGTAGAATATAAATAAAGAAGTCTTGTAGTACTTTTGCAATGTAAATATATAATAATACTACACATTGAAGTGCCTAAAACCTGAGTTTCATTTGTCGGCGGCAGGCGATCAGTGTTGTGGAATGCAACACCGGCATATGTCGCTAGACGCTGTGCTGATGTATGACAAGTATGTTTCACGCAGATACAGCTGTTCAGTGAATTTTATTATGCAGAACTTCGGCCACTCTAAAATCGAATGAAACTGAGTGCGATTGATTGACTTGGTATTTATGATGACAATTTCAAAGCCTGTGGATTTCAAATTTAGCGCGAGGTTAGGTTCCAATCCGTTTAGGTTAGTGTGAGTATATAAACAGGTAGCAACATTAGTTTTTTAAACTATCTCACCACCCCTAATCCCCCTCTAACCATACCGGTCCCGTTAGAGTGCAAAACTGGTATAAGTCGCAGCGGAGAGAGTTAGCGGCCCAACTTGTAAATAATTACCCACCATTGTAAGTCGCCATTGGGGTTGTCATCTCAAAATAATTTGAGACCACCTTGTGGTTTACTGAGAAAACATAGGGGTCAGTTGAGAAATTCAATGCTATGCCGGCATGTTGCCATGGTAGCTCAGTGGAGGAAAAACCGGCTAGAGACCGAAAGATTCTTGGTTCAAATCCCGGCAATGGCATTGACTTTTTCAGTCTGACTCTACCTACCCAATTCTTGTTCTACCCACGGCTTGTTTTAAAAATATTTTTCTGCGCTCATTATAGAGGGACCTCTAAAGGAGCTACCCTATCTGTTGCTATCCACAGATGTTTTTAAATGTAAACGTATGTTTGATGAATCTCAACTCCATCCTCAACTGGGACGCAGATAAGCTCCACATGGTCAAAACAGTTCAGCTGATTTTGTGGGTAGCCGTGAAAATCAATTTGGAGTTTTTTCAGACATGAAGAGTTCTGTCGATACATGCAAATCATCTCTGTGACTTCACATAATTCATTTTAAATGAATGTTTCAATTTCTTCAGAGTCGATTGTATCTGAAAGTGTACTTTCTTGATAAGAAGCTAAAAATTCGTATGCATCAGCAGGTACTTCTCTCTTCGAGCCGGTCGCCCTCCGTGGTGTAATGGTTACGATGCTAACTTCATATTCCCAAGCTCGCGGGTTCAAACCAGGCGAAGGACGATGGATTTTTTCGGGTGTAAAAATCCTTAGCATGTATAAGTAAAGCCATTGGTCCCGTGTCGTAGATTTACGGCACATAAAAGAACCTCAAGCCTGATAGAGAGACCTCTGAGCAAAATTAAGCGGTCTTTCACGCCCAATGATGGGACGCTGAGAACCACAACAGTTAACGAGCGTCCATAAATAACACACCATTTCCATTTTTCTTTGGAAAAACTTCATATGTATTATTATTTTTGAAGAAACAAAGATTAATCAGGGTTATGGATTTTGTTAGAAGAAATACGAAGTGGGACGGGTGTGAGAATTGCAGAAATATTAGATTGTCTTTTTCCTTTGGCAAAGCTGTTCATCATGGTTACGTCATCGCTTTCCCGCCTAACATTGAGCTTAAGATAAAGTCGGATGTGTTCCTCTATAAACAATTGTTAAAATGGATTATTCCCTTATTTAAAACGAGGTAACTGAGATAAACATTATCAGAAATGTTTGTATTAGTTCATTCTAAGTAGATGGGAAGTTATGTAATAATACACTAGGCTAAAGCGATGGACAAATCTTTTAAAAGCTCAGTCGCTATGTGAAACAATTGAAATTCGGCTTTCGTTTTATACGGCCAGGAATAAAATAAAAGAGAGATGAAACACAAGATGACCTACAGTTTGATAAAAGTTTTAAGTAACTTTAAATTGAAACCAATAATATTGAAGAATATCTCTGAAATGGTTAGCTCTACAAAAAACGCAAATGACATAAATTTATGTTTTAACCAGATATACATTTTTTGGGTAGTAAGTTTTTGTCTATCTCTTACGGTTTACCAATTACATAAAATTCATTCAGAATGAAGAGGTCTTCAAAGGCTATTCTCAGAAAATTCAAGATAGTCATATAATATCTTTAATATAAATATTTTAATCAAAATTCTTAACGTCATTCTTGAGAGAAACAAAATTTAAAAAAAAAAAAAAAAAAAAAAGTCTATGTAAAGAGTAATTTGGAGTGAGGAGGGATGCTTTGGAAGATACCAAACGTTAATACCAAAGTTGGTATTTTATAGTTTTTTCGTTTTTTGTGCTATGCTGTCCACAGACACACACATACACACAGATACAAAGACAAACACACACACACACACCTTTTTCTAAAAATATTTTCTTGTTTATTCGTAGGTCCTCAAAACATGTATTTCCAGTGACATCTGGTATCAACATTTTGGGTGGATACAATACCTTCTCTATACACGATGTACATAGTATGTGTAGAGAAAATAAAAATGGTTAAGATCTATATTACATTTTCTTACAAGGAGACAAACTATGACGGAGTTGATAAACTAGAATTAAATAGAATACCAAGTAACATAAAATCATTGCAAAATATTATTATATAATTGTTTAATTAATGATTAAATAATGAGATCTAAGCAAATACAGAGGCTTATCTTCCTGACAGTCCTTAGCATTAAGTCGCAGTCTTCAAGCTACGCTCTAGAGGGGGAAAAACAAAAGATATTTCTTTGAACAGAAACGACAGAAAAAGAAGAGTCGAGAAAAGATCATTTTTTTTGTTGCACGGACACAAAAATATTGTACAATATAGAGCATGGTACTCTATGTATTTATATTTATATTTTTGATATGTTTATAGAAAAAATCTTATATGTTCCATTCACATGACTTTCTCTACATCTCTGCAACAGATTATTCTTAGAAAGCTTATGCTTCTATTTACTTCATGCTAATCAAGAAAAAAAATAGCAGAAATAGTCTTATTACTTCCTTTCTTGTGAGTAGAAGGGAAATAAGGGAGTACCATAGGTTAAAGTGCTAGTCAAAAGTTGGTTGCTATGTGATTTTTAGAAGTATGTCAGTGTGTGTGTCTGTGGCCAGCGTATCTCAAAACCGAAAAGTGCATACTTTAAATACCATACTTTGTATTTAAATTCGGTGTCAGACATGCGACACGAAGATTTCAAAAGAATCCCCCACTTCAAAATACCTTTTACATGGATCATTTTTCGAAAATATTGATTTCCTCGAAAATAACTCCAATGGTTTTGATTAGACGTTTAAGATATTTTTATGTCAAATGAAATGCACATCTTGAATTTTCTGGGAATATCCTCTTCATTCTGGATGACTTATGTGTAACTTTTGTATAACTAGTAAACCTTAAGAGATAGACAAAAACTTGTGCACAAAAATTTAAGATCTCGTCAAAACACACGATTTATGTCGTCTATATTTTTCTTGAATAGTTGGCTTTTTCTTAGATATTCCTTGTTATTGCTTTAAATTTACACTACCTAAATTTACTCAAATAGGACCATGCAAATCGAACCGAAACTCAATTGTTTCACATAGCGACCACCTATTAAAAGATTTGACTATCGCTTTAGCATAGTCCCTTATTTCCCTTCTACTTATAAGGAAGCAAGTAATAAGACCAATTCTGCTAATGTTTATCTCGATTAGCATGATGTAGATAAAAGAATAATCGTTTGTAAGAACAAATATGGAACAACCAAGTTGGTATTTAACCGACTTTTCGATTTCGACTAGTGCGGTCCACAGACAGAGGTACACGCGTGCACACAGACACACACGGGCATTTTTCTAAAAATTATTTTTATTCAGGGATCTCAAAACATTTATTTCCGTGGGATCTAGGTATCGAATTTTGGTTGGAATACAATACTTTCTCTACCTACTATGTACGTTGACCGAGCCAGGTGCCCAGGCGTTACGACTGGGTCTGATATTTAGGAGGTCATGGAATGGATTCCCCGCGGCAATATCTCTGACCCATGGGTTTTTCGGAGGTTTTCCCGCATCATTAAGCCAATGCTGGATATGAAGAATCCCTTCATTCCATCTTTATTTCATCCTAACCGGTGTCTTTCAGGGTTGTAAGTGTCGACGAGAACTGCGGTAGAGGCGCCACTTGGTGAAGGTGACTGCGCTCTGGAAATACAGCTCTCGGGGGCGGGATAGCACTGCTGGTTGTCTACGGACTCAGGTGTCTAACCGGAACTGAGTGGCGGGCTCATGGCGCTCCCCACGTCGAACTGAAGAACTGCTAATGAACTGTTAGGCACTCTCCACTCTGTCCGGATGTCGGCCGCTCTCTGAAATTACACTCGTCTCATCCCTCCTCCAGGGGTCTGCGTAGGATAAGCTCACGGCTGCAGTGTGGAATACCCCTCCGCGCGCGCGCGCACTATATACACTGAGCATACGTGGTTGAAACAGCAATAGCAATCGGCGGTTATGTATAGGTCAAAAATAAAACAATTATTGTTAATCTAAAAGGAGAGTTTATGCCCTCAAATATAAGGTCCCAGTAATTGAAGTGGAAAATATTCAAAAACATTTGCAATCTGTTTTCACTGTTCTTGTCTATCAGAGTTGAAGAACTAAGGTCTTGTGTTTACCTGGAACTGTCCAAGTCTCAACTCGTTGAGTTTTGCAGTCAATTTAGCGTAGGAAGGGATATTTGCAGACGTGAAATACGGTGCAGTTGGGCCACCTGGTATTCTAAAGGTGACCATTCTAATGTATACACCTGTTACTCTCACGAAACGTCAGGGCGTATAACAAATAATGGAAACCTGCCTGTTTCCCAAAGCTTCCACTTTATTTAAACACTAGACAAAGTCTGGCAAATGTACACAGGGAGCCACTGTCGCCTTTCAATTGCAGGTGTCTGTCCAATACAGGTTCGCTACCATTGGTTACAAAAGGAACGCCATTGGATCAACATTAAATAAAGTCGTTGATGCCGCGTCCATACACCGCAGGACATTAGCGACTTCAGAAACGAGAAATTAATCGCCTTGTTCTCAGACTTTAACAAGACTTTTTCTATAAACTGTGCTAATCTTTATCTTCCATAGACTAAGTGCAGCAGTCGATTACGGGCACACAGAAGTGCTGTTTTTAACGATTTTGGTCAAAATGTCAAGCACCATACTTTAAAGTAAATATTTCTAATATTTGTTTCTCACGTGTTTTTGGCGCCATTTGAAGGTGTCGTGTTAGTTAAATGACTCTTTCGTATGTCAAACTTTAAATTCGTTTTTCTCTGGTTTTAATTCCCTCCCCACCTCTCCCCCCCTCGTATTTAAAGTCTATCTTCTTCCACAAAAATAAAGCTAGATTCTGAACATTTTTCCCAAATCACTGCAGAATGTGTATAAAGAATTTCTGTTTGGAATTTTAATAGCTGTCGTCGATTAGTTTTAAAAATTAATCAGTAGATTTATGTGCTACTTTTTTTAAATTTTCTTCCACTTTATAGTGTAAAATATTTTAAAAAATAATACTATCTACTTTAGGAAAATTTCAACCTGACAGTTTGTTACAAAGATATTAATACATTTTAAAGAATGTTGCATGTAGTTCAATATCTGTAGGAGAAGATAGATTTTGACTTTAGTTCATTAAATCGAATACATTAATATATCCATAATGAAAACATAATTGAATGAAATTTGATATGAGTACCTATTTTGCTACTGGTAATATGTGTACAAAAAATTAAATCTCTAGCTCTAATATTTCCGAAAATCTTATCACTTGTGTCCCTCTTAATAGTATATTAAATAAAGCGCTTTATTTGCAAAAACGCAATAAATATATTCAGTGAAAAGACGTTTCACGTAAAACTTGGGCACAACTCCTTTCTGTCTCAGGGAAATTTAGTATTTGTAAAAAAAAATATATTGCAATACAATTTATTTTCTATCATTTCAGCATAATGATGTTACACTTGTTCGTTTTCAACTATTGTGAGGGGTTAGTGCTAGGGATAGCAGAAATATTGGTCCTCTAGATCCTTGGCACCTCAAGAAGAGTCACGGTTAACTAGGATAGTATTTGCTATCCACTGTCTTGCAACTTGAGAATGAGGAGCGAGGTAGTCCAGGAGAATCCTGCTGGCTGTTTCGGGCATCAGTAAGCTGCCCACCACGACAAAGAAGCACAGAGGACAAAGGTACGATATCGCAGATCCGACAATATAGTACACTATTAATGCACCCCCAACCAATATTGCTGTTATAATTATCACTTCATTCTGTGATTCCCTCGCCCAATCAGGTAAGTAGGCAGCTAGTGTTTGAAATACACCGCGCAAGTCCTGCAAAACAAATGCATACACGAGTTAGTCAATTCAGCATAGGACAACATTAAATCGGTGACCAGCAGAAGGAATTGAACTCTGAAATTGTGTTGTTTAATAATAAGAATCACTTGCAATTAGCCTACACTACATGTAGGTAGTTGTGTACGACAGGATGGTTGTTTTACTTTAAAACAAGCTTTTCTAGAGATGTGAGAAGAATCAAATTAATTTTAAAGTCACATGTGGATGATGATTTTTCTCATGGGCACATACAGTCAATAAGGTTTTAAAACATTAACTCCGCGGCACTACAGCCGGAAATCGGACCAAGACCTACCGCCCTTCACCTCTGCCCAATATAGACGTCATGAATAAGGTGACGTACAGGAGGATGAGACGAGAGGGCACAGACTTCGCGTGAAAGGGTCAAAGTTTTACCAACTGCGCGCCAGCTACTGGAGGGTAAACAGTCAACTACGCGCTCGCGGATATATAACAAATACGTCAAATACTTGCGAAGCTTTCTAACATAAGTGTGGCACCACTAAAGGAGTTAATTTTAAAATACATACAAGGAATTATCTCATGATTTCATTTCCTAAAGAGTGTTGGTTATTATTACAAGAAAGGCACATAAGTTAAGTGTATATTTTACTTCTTGACATATGTCCTATTCCAACAAGGAAGATAGGCATTTTAACTTTTTGAGAAATACCCTTCGGCATGCATTTTAAATATACCTATGAATGGCCAATAGTCTCGCATTCATAAGTGTCCTAAGACTCCAAGAATGGGAAGAACACTAAAAAAATGACTGCCGTGTGCAGTTGACCTATACACAAAACTGACAGCCGGCAGTTGGCACTTTAAAATAGATATAAATGTATCTTGGGGTTGCCCGGGTGGGAAGTGAGACCCTTCAGACCAGTTACTGAGATACAAGCAACCTGGAACCGCTGATTTTGCCTCAATCAGCTTCTCAGTTGGTCCCAAGAGACTTCACTGGGCTGAAAACCAGATCTCCTAACCGGAGAAAATCCCCACACCAGTGCCAATAATCGAACCCGGTTATCTACGCTACCACCGCGCTGAGGAGGCCATCCAGCGAGGATTTAGGTTTGTCTAATTTTATAGTTCTAATATGCACTATGTGTTTGTGAAAATTGCAATACCAAGAAGGAAACACACGAATTCAATAAATTACTATCATATACTACATAAATGACAATAAATAAATCTCTAGCTTTTCAAATATGTGCATGACCTTTGAACCAGAATATTCAGTATTTGATGTGCAGCCTCCAGGCACTGCAGTTAAGAGATGCTATACGCCGTGGCATGAAATCAAAAAAGTTCTGAATACATTCCTGGGGGATCTCCCTCCACACAATATGCATTCGAGCCCACAAATCCGTGGAACAGAACACTGGAAGACCATGACGAACAAGTTACCAACCAATCATATCCCAAACGTCATCGATGGGCGACATGTCAGGCGAACGTGCAGGCCAGGGAAGCAATAGTACCCGTCGTTCTTCGAAGAAGGCTAATATGTGGCCGGGATTGTCGTGCTGAAATGCAGCCTATGGAGATGCACCGTGCAGTCGGAGGCGCTCTGGTTTCTGGACAATGGAAGCCAACGTAATGGAATGTAACAAACAAATCGCAATTTACAGCGACGAATCGTCTATGCAGACAAGTTCACGCCTGTTGCAGTGCTCCAGCGTCGAGCCAACTCTATAGATGTATATGAAACTATGCAATGCGTCATGGCCAAGCGGGCAAGATGGAAGTCATCCCCTGGTGCGGTCATCTTGCGTGGTCCAGTGCTCTCTTCTTTGTGTACAACCTTCCTCATACCCACTGCTTCCACACATCAATGTCGTGGAGCCATGCCCTATACAAGTCTAAATGTTTGACAAACCCGCTTCCCGTAGACCAAACACTCTACCCCGTTCGAACTCCGCACATACTGATGTGGCTCCACGAGGCATGCTGGCACTCTCTTTAACGTGTCCACTTTGTTTCGCATCTCATTTGCGCAGCACAGACCTTGTCAGACAAACAAAATAGGGCTCTGCTTGGCCTGTGTCCCATCGCTGTGCACCCCTAATCACTTATTGCTTGCACACATCCGTCAACTTTGGATTCATTCGGGGAATTCTTTCATGGTGTTGCAATTTTCACTAACAGTAGTGTAGTTTACGATTTCTAGCTTTATCTTCAAATAAAGCGCTTTACTTGTAATATAAATCTAAGTTAAACTAAAAGGATCACCCAATAAGTAAGTTTCCCTAAGAAGGGAAATATATTTAACCCTCTTTTATTTTAAAATAATATAAACGACATTCTACACACTTAAGGCGTGTGTTCTCTAAATGTTAAAATTAGATGAATTACAGAATATAATGCTCCACTTGAATTTCTTAAATAAGTACTGATTCTTTCATATGAGCGAGTGTTATGCTACAACAGTATAAGTTTGGGATCTATACCTCAGGATATTCCCATTGATAGCGACTTCAAATGAGTAAGATTTTTTCAGGAATCCAATAATGCCCATAGACCCAGTAAAAACGCTTATGATTCACAAAACACCTCGTCATAACCTTTCCTGCAGAGTCTATGACTTCGGCTTTTTTGATGAGTACTATTTTCAAGTGAGCACTTCTTTTAGAGCTTAGAAATTGAATGATGTGCAGTGTTTAACCAACAGTATTGTTAAATTTCCCTCTCTTTGGTGAATTTTCAAAAGGAAAAGAGATAAATAAGAAATTCTATGAGCTCATGTGCTGTGTAAAGGATTTTTTGTTAGATTCTGCACATGTTCTGATTCTGTTAGATGTCCAGATTCTGCCCCAGGAGGTACCGGCAAGGCTCTCCACTGTTGTACGACTACCCACGATTCGAAGAACAGTTTTCTTCCTGAACATTGTAATCTAATACAAATATTGTTTTAATACACGATTTCATTCTCTTCTATGAACCGTAGAAGTCAATGTCAACAATCCTTGTATTTGCTAACGTATGGTGTATTTTTTATCAGTTTAAAAGTATAATAGTGCAGGCACGCCATTCATAAGGAGACATGCTTTATAGTTAACCTCTTTAATAGATCTCAACTTCCAACGTAATATAAGCAAATGAATGAAATCTGTCAATCTTACCAGCTCTTCTAATTAAATATTTTATTAAAAAGTGCGTCATTAGCTTGTTCTCTTATAGAGATTAAAACATTGGGAAACTTACTACTGGAAGAACCTCTTGTATGTCGCTCTATTGCATTATACAAAATGTCTTAGTGAGAAATATTCCAAGCAATACATGATCACAGCTCTTTTTACTGAGGAAGATGAATTTATGCCTTGAAAAAATTGAGATACATTTTAGTTTTTTAATATTTAAACATTACTTCGTTCAATGTTTTATTTTCAACTGCTGTGGAGAGTAAAAGTAATGCTATGCGAATGCATTTTGCTCCCCTGAAGAGTTGTAACGCTTGATCCTTGGCACATCACGAGGCAGCAGGCTGAGTGACACTTTGGGCAAGGCTCCTCATCCCTTCTCTTGCTCTATTGACATGAGGGGCAAGGAATTCGGTGAGAACTCTGCTGGCCATGTCGGGCAGCAGTAAACTGAAGCCAACCATAAGGATGCATAGAGGGCAAAGGAAAGATAATACTGTCCCGATAATATAGAACACTACCATAGAACCCCCAAGCACCAATGATGCAGATATAAGTAATGTTTGGTTCTGTGCTTCTCTCGCCCAGGCAGGTAAGCACGCAAGCGCCATTTGAAATGCACCATTCAAGCCCTGGAAAACAAATGCAGAGACGAGTTAGTGATACAGCTGAAGCAAACGCACCATAGAGAAACGTACAACAATAGTAATCAATATTCTCTCTTTCGCTAGGTTTACATCCGCTTTCAATAGACAATCTTTGTCCTCTTCAACTATGTCTAAGAATCCTTATGTTTACCTTCTTTTTGAAAATGCATCCTTTTATATAATGCAGAAGGATTGACATTTCAAAATAACCGAAATGTTGATAGCGGCAGTGTTGTTATCATAATTTTCAAAAGGAAAGGTAGAATTCCTTTTGACTTAGCATATTACCTATCTTTATGAGAGAGTTAATACATTATGGGGACAAGCGTTGGTTAGATAATTTCTGACTTGAAAGGGAAGGCACAACATGATCTGGACATGTTAATAATATACAATAAAATCGCTGTGTAAGCATTTATGAACATCATCTCTATCAGGATAAGTGCTCGAAGTGGTCGCTTTGTATGAAAATACAAACACTTAACTTCGAAACATGTACACGTGAACCCTCTCAGAGATCGAAGGGTCATTTTGAAGAGAGAGGCCTTGGTACATATCATTTAGATCCTGACATAAACCTTGCTCTTCCGAAGCCGCTTTAACGTACACAACTATTCATGTACTCCGAAAAGTAAACATGCAGTTATATGTGGCGACCATAGACCATGCACCTCAGCCATGAGGGAACCTTTATTTCAATAATGGCATAGTTGAAGGAGATTGAAGCTCCTTTACATTAGAACCAGCGAATTTGAACGCATTGAAACTTTGATTAAGAAACAACCATGGCATGAAACGAAAGATGAATTACCTTTCACTGTGCTGTGGAGAACAAGGAATCTACTAATTTAATATTGATAAAAATACTAAACTGTCCTGTTATCCGCAGTCCCCACCGCTTACCTGGTCACTTAATGGGTGTCTTATCCCCCTTTCCTCGCTTAAGAGCCTAAAACTGACCTCTGTTCGTAGGTTAATGTTTAATACCGGACTGTTGACATCAAACCAATATGCGATGGACTTATCCAAGAGCGAGTGTAGACTAACATTACAAATCCTACCTTCCAACCACTCAGATGAAATGCTTTCCTACGCCTCCTTTTTCCCCATGCAACTAGGCCCAGGCTTTGTTCATAGGTTAATGCGTGTGTGTCGGACTTGGATTAAAACCAACAAGAGACTGGCTGACCTATCCGGTTGGGTGTAGAACACAATTGATAAGTGGTTTCTGCTAAATTTAAATAGATAATTAAAAACAGTATATGAAGCCAAAAGTATCGGCAAGTTTCCTGTACAGGACTGTACAGGAGTAACATTTTGAAATGAAGCAGACTTAGCAGGAATCATAAACCGAAGCATTTGTAAATATGTGCGAGTATTTATCAGGCATCCTTTATCTTTGTTATACCAACAATCATCCCCCAAAACGTATCGCCACAATTATTAATTTGACTGTAGATAACTGAATTATTGTTTTCAGTTCATTCAACAACCAATCTCGATGCACTGAGTTATAAGTCAACTACTCTGAGTGCAGCTTCAGGGGATACAACCCATGTTTTGGCTGTTGTGACCAGCTTGAATTAATTCTTCCTAACAATAACAAATAGGTCGAAAATCAAAGACAATTCTGTGTTTTAAATTTTTTGAATATGCCATACAGTGATAATAAAAGGGAACGAATGGCATTACGAATGACATGTACGGTTCATGAAGTGTGATGACTGTTAAGTGGGAATTATTAGTTCATTAATAATTACTTACAATTCATGAATGTATGAACTGTAAGTAATGAAACGTTCATTTTAAACGTCTCATTCATGAACTACCTATTCTAAGTTTGTTTTAAGTAGAAGCAATTTCATTGCATTAACTTAATTATTCATTTCTGTACTTCAAATAAAGCGCTTTATTTGTAAATCAAAGTTTAATTACAAAGAGATTGTCTCGTTTAGTTACATAATACTCGAGTATTCAGTTAAAAACAGTTTTCCAGTAATACAGTGTCATTAATATATTTCCATCCATGGGAGAGAAACATATCCCTTGTGAAAATTGTAATACAGGTGTATATTTAGTATTTAAAAATTATTTTATTACATGTTTTTTCTCGCTTTCGGAAGGTGTGAAGTAGTTTAGCTCCGATTGACAGATAGGGGAGGTTGTGTGTACTCTGAATCCTTGGCACCTCAGCCAGTGGCAGCCTCAGGCTGGTCAGTGGTAGCCCCAGGATCGTCAGTGGTAGCCTCAGGCACGTCAGGAGTTGCCTCAGGCACGTCAGGAGTAGCCTCAGGCACCTCAGCCGCAGGAGGTGACACGGAAGCTCGAGCTCTTGGAAGTGTGCTGATCCGTTGTCTCAATGTGTTAATATGGGGAGCAAGATATTCTGTGAGAACTCTGTTGGCCAAATCGGGCATCAGTATGCTGAGGACCACTATTATGCAACACATGGGACAAAGGAAAGAGAGCACGGTTCCGATAATATAAAATACTGCTATAGCACCCCCAAGCACCAAGGATGCGGCTACAATTAAAGTTTGGTTCTCTGGTTCCCTCACCCAATCTGGGAAGAAGGGTAATGCCATTTGTAATACTCCAAACATGCCCTGCAAAACAAATGCACATACGAATTAGTAAAGCAACAGAAGGAAAATCAACAAAGGGGTAAGAAGGCCTTGAAGTATATAGCTCCCAGTAGGAAATGAGCTCTGCAATGATGATTGGTTCATTCCACAGTACTTGTAAACTCGCAAACAAAAGGTATATTAAAACCTTCAAGGTTATTAATGGTTATATATAGGTCCTATCAGAGCAGATCGAATGCTCTGGTGTATATTGAATCTTAGACGTCACTACAGTTCTTCCTCCTAATGTGAGAATTCTTAAATAGTTAGTAGTTATAAGGAACTGGTTCTTTTGCCTCCAATTCTAGGAACTACAAAAAGCTGAAATCTGTATTAGTTTTCTCCGTGACAGCCAGATGGCACTCGCTATTAGATGCTTTCACCCTCTGTGGATAGATGGCAGCGTAATCCCAATTACCATCTATGTTTCAGTTATACTATTGTTTGGACTGAAGGGTAACTTTGGGTCGTAGTATTAAATACTCAAGAGCAAAACTAAGCGGTCCTTCACGCCCAGTATAGAATGGGACGTTGAGAACCACAGTAGTTAAAGAGTGTCCATTTCCATTTCCTGTGAAATCTCGACATCGAATCTTTGGGTGAAACGCATATCTTCTTCGCTACTATGTACATAGTACGTTCGTCCAGGACTGGTGCAGACAGTGGCGGATGTCCATTAATCCGGGCAAAAGTCATGCTGTTCTGTTCACCAGAAAACGCCCCGAAATAAACCAGATACCCAACTTTTCCTATCAGGGCCAAAGGATAGAGTGGGGGAATTCCATCAAATACTTGGGCGTCATTCTTGATAAGGGCCTAACTTTTCGTGAACACGTGCGGGGAACGTCGGACAGGGCGAAGGGGGCGGTAGCCTCCCTTTACCCTGTACTGGCCTCCCAGATGCCGGTTCAGCCTTTTCAATGCGCTTATAGTCCCCCTGATGCTCTATGCCTGCGAAGTGTGGGGTATGGCAGCAGACTCCTGGCTTCTCTGGTTACAGCGGGTGCAGAATAGAGGACTCCGGTCCATATATTCTGTATGTCGACGTTTCCCTTTGAGGCTACTACATGAAGCTTCGGCCCTCCCATATGTGGAAGATGTTATTAGGCGCCGGGCTCAAAAATTCTACGCCAGATTGGGCGAACATGAGAACGCTCTTGTCAGATCTCTGGGGGAGTACTTACCCTCTGAACGCCGAAAAAGGCGGTTCCGGGTTCCCCGCATGGCTTGTGGGCACCCCCGGTAACAACGGCTTTAAACCAGCCAACAGCGTAATAGCTGAACAAAACACTCCCCCCCCTCCCATAGGGACATCTATCAAAATTCACCACCATATTTAAATAAGTAAATAAACACCAGCGGAGCAGAGGAAAGGATGCTGCTCCTGAAAATGCAACCGCTCGAGGAGCCTACCAGCGCTACCTCCTTAACACCAACACTCGAAACCTCAAACAAAACCTTAACCATCACCTCATTCCTGTGGTTAAACCCTTACCAAGGTAGGTACACAGCAACAACACCCAGGCTCACCACGAGCCTACCAGACACGCACGCACGCATAGTACATGGTAGAGAAACTAAGAATCTTATGTGTTCCATCTGTAAGGGTATATGATGTACATAGGAAATCAATATTAACTAGCAACATAAGGAAATGTATATAATTTAAGTATTATTGTATAAAGGCAATAAATATGTAGAAAGCATCGGCTTGAAACCGCTTAACGGTGCAGGTTTGGACAGGTTTTACAGAAAGGTAATTTGCAACTATCTGGCTTAGCTGGATTTCCAGGTAAACAAGCAGACCAGGTGCTCCTGGAATTTGTGAAATGTAGCAACTTTGACGATGTTTGAAGCAGAAGTTTGTCATACCAAGCACCTAGAAACGA
This sequence comes from Hymenopus coronatus, assembly GCA_030762935.1. Lineage (NCBI taxonomy): Eukaryota > Metazoa > Arthropoda > Insecta > Mantodea > Hymenopodidae > Hymenopus > Hymenopus coronatus. Next base: position 20,834,872 of record CM060891.1, read on the forward strand.
CCTGACAACCAATCAGGTGGCACCTGACGCTCGAGGCGCGAAAGCCTAGCGTCACCCCCTAGAGGTATAAATTCAGCGTGCTACCCCGGGGCTGTACAAGCGTAAAGTAAGGAACAATAATGAGCTAATACAAGAACTAGGCACCTATGAAGCAGTAAATAACAAACACAAGAGACCGCTCTCTATATTTTACAGAACCCTCGGCCTGGGGGAACCCGATTTAAATGTACAAGAATATTTAGATACGCTAGTAAGAATTCCATAATAAAATTACCCATGAATGTGTCTACGACATTAGTTTCGTGGTCCTTGATGTCCTTGCTTTCTGAGTCAATGCGGACCTGGGGGTATGAGGGACTCCCACTCTACGGCGACCTGGCAGAACCCTAACGGACCATATCTTGTATATAGCTAATAGAATATAACTTATATGTGCTTAGAATAAGGTTTTATTACAGGTTAAGCAGCATTGGGCGTGGCCATCACTTGATGGGTGACCACTAAGGTAGGCCACGAGAAACTAATTAAGTCTCTACTAAATGACTACGTCCTTTCTCTTACAGGGCTGAACACAACTAATGACTATGCCAGACAGGGCAGCAGTTGTAAAAATATAACTAGCTTAGAATATACACCAAATAAAATATTTTAAATGACTATGACCTTATGTTACAGGGCTGCAGACACAATTAAATACACCAAAGACTTCACCCGAAAAGGCAGCAAATGTTAAACTATGTCCTTTTTGTTACAGGCATGCAGATATATACACATGTAATATGTATGTAATCCTCACCACAAATCTTCCAGGGGCGCAATCAGGGCTCCGGCCATGTTTGCGTCCTGGCTCGCGCTCTCTCCTGGCTATGGCCTCTGGCCAGCCATAACACCCGCTCCTTGAATCCGCAGGTGCAACAAGCGGTACTGCTACATCCCTACACGCGAATTCTCTCCGATGGAGTGGTTTTTTTAGTGGGTATTGTCAGTTTATGGCGACCCCCACACTTGGCAGAGTTGTCCCCTCTGTCACCTGTAGACTGGATTTTTCTACTCCACTCGAAAAAAGGGGGGGGGGCTTTCTTATTCTGAAACAAATCTTCAAGCAAGTGACAGTGCGGTAACATACGTGTGCTAGGTGACGCTGCTATGTGTTGGGCAGGCATTAGTAGTTTAGTTTAGGCTCCTGTAACCAAATAATTATCAAGGTTTATTCAAAGTATTTATTTGTTTTACGGGAATTTAGAAATCAAGTATTGTAAGGGAACCAGCTAAGCCGTCAACATTCAAGTAGTTGCACTTTAAGTTAATAAACGTACTTTTATTAAGGGGAACTGCCAGTCTCGTTATTTTTCCTCACCCACAATTAGAACCCTGAGAAGTAAGTGAATTAAAAGTTAGAATTGAAGTCTCAGCAACCGACTAAATCAACCGAGGATCCAGCAATGAGCAGTCGTGAGAGAGACAGCATTCCAGCCACGTGGTTTTAGAAGGTAACAACCCACCTAGCACATTTTCCCGCCACACATTCACATGACTTTCTCTACATCCATGCAAAAAAATAGTATTAAAAAGTTTATACTTCTGTTTACTTCATGCTAATCGAGAAAGAATTAGCAAAAATGGTCTTATTACTTGCTTCCTTGTAAGTAGAAGCGAAATAAGGGAGTACCATAGGTTAAAGTGATAGTCTAAGCTGGTTGCTGTGTGACTGAAGTTTCTTTGTTTGTATGGACAGAAGTTGACAAATTCCTGTATGAGAAAAGTATAAGTTTTTCAAAGCTGAAACCAATAACAAGGAATATCTCAAAAACGATCAACTCCACAAAAAAAAAAATGTAGATAACATAAATTGTGTGTTTTAACGTGTTTTCTATTTAGTGTGGTAAGTTTTTATCCATCTCTTATAGTTTAACAGCTATGCAAAATTCCGTAAAATTCATCCAGAATAAATTAGTCTTCAGAGGCTATTCCCAGAAAATTCAAGATATACATTTTATTTGTCAGGTAAATATCTCTAATATACGATATTTTAATCAAAATCTTTAGAGACATTTTTTGAGAAAATCAAAATTTTCGAAAAAAGTTCCATGTAAAGGGTAATTGGGGTGGGGGGATTTTCTTGAAAATCTTCGTGTCGCGTCCTTGGAAAATACCAAACCTAAATACCAAGTTTGATTTTTAGCGGAATTTTCGTTTTTGAACTATGCTGCCCACAGACACACACACACACATACACATAGATAGACACACACACGGACATGTTTCTAAAAATTTGTTGTTGTTTTTTCTTTTTGACTCAGCGGGTGTCAAAACATGTATTTCCGGTGAAAACTCGGTATCGAATTTTTGGGCGCATTACAATACCTTCTCTATACACTGTTTATATAGTATGTGTAGAGAATGTAAAAATGTAACTAGAAATATTGCAATTATGGAACAGAATGTATTAAGGAAAATTGCATTGGTAACATATAATTTATGTCATATAAAATTAGTATGAAGTATTTATTACGTTGCGTAATGGTTTATACTTAAGGAAAGTGTTATAAACCCCAAAGAGCTAGAAGATCTACTATAGAGTTAGGATACGTTCTATTGAGTTCACTTGTGCCACAGAGACCCCTGAATATAAAATCTGTCAAGAAAATTACAATTTGGATACATGTATAAACAAACGTGAAATAATGACATAAAACGCGAAAATAAATAAATTGAGGTAAAAACCCTGATATGTATCATTCACATGACTTCCTCTACCTGTTCAACAAAGAAACTAATTCTTACAAAAGATTATTCCTTTATCTACATAACGCCAATTGATACAAATTGACAAAAAAAATTTTATTACTTAAAAGTTGTGGACGCATATCTTGGCAAGATGTAGAGGTACGGAGGAATGGAGGAAAAAGTATTTACCGCGATTCTTTACCACCGCGAATAGAGAATTAGGAGCATGTTGGACGCTACTGGCAGGCATGGAAGACGCGAAGAGCATAGGTAAATGTCTGCTTAAGCTGAGATAGCAGGGAAGAGAAGGGGACGATGATAAGAGCTAAAATGAGTATGTTTATATATTTTTTCACTATAATAGACTATACTAATGCATCGGAATACATTTATAACGTTTTTATAATATTTTTTTTTTCCATGTTGATTTTTTTTTTTTTTTTTTTTTTTTTTTTTTTTATGTTTCGTATTATTTACAAAAGCATGTATGGTATAGGACTCGTGAGATTGATAAAGATCAATGTATTCATACTGATATTTAAGTAAATATACTTATTCATTCATTCATTCTAGTTCCTTAGAACGAAAGAAGAAGTGAAATGAGGGTATACCCTAGGCTAAAGTAATACTCAAATATTTTAAAAACTGTCGCTATGCGTTTGTCATTGAAATTCTGTTCTCTTTCCAAAGTCAAGAGTAAAATTAAAGGTATATGAAACCAAAGATATCTTCCCGTTTGAGAAAAAATGAGTAGTTAAAAACTGAAACCAATAACAAAGAATATCTCGGAAACGGTTACCTCTACAAAAAAAATGTATATTATATAAACTGTGTGTTTTAACAAGATCTACAAAATTGTGTAGTAAGTTTGTCTAACCCTACTATTTACCAGTAATACAAAAGTCATTTAACCCACCTCGATAGCGTAGAGTGTCTGTCTCACGTGAAAGAGGTTGCGACTTCGAATCTCGCTTAAAGTGAGTTTCCCGGATAAGTTTTTTTTCGGGGTTTCCCCTTGTCCTTATCATTTCACCGACTTCATTCATTGTCCAGTATGACCAACTAAGTTAACCGACGTTAAACTACCTACATAAAAAATGTTATCCAGAAAGAAGAGATCTTCAAAGCCTATTTCCAGAAAATTCAAGTTATATATTTCGTTTGTAATAAATATATCTTAAACGTGTGCTATTTTAATAAAAATAATTACAACTATTATCAAAATTATGAAAAATATGTATTGTAAAGGGTAGTTGAGGTGGGAGATTTTCCTGAAAATCTTCGTGTATCTTGCAAGATGCTAAATTTAAATACCAAGTTTGATATTTAACCGACTCTTCGTTTTTGAACTTTGCTTCCACAGGCGCGCTCTCTCTCCCTCTCTCTCTATCTATCTATCTATCTATCTATCTCTCCCTCTCTCTATCACATACACGCCAAGGACCTTTTTCTAAAATGGATTTTTGGACTCAGGGGACTTTAAAACATATATTTCTAGTGAAATCTCGACACCGAATTTTTGGGTGGAATAACACTTTCTTAAGTATAAACCACTACGCAAGTTTTGTTACAGCATTTTTTGTTTCATTAACCATGCATATTTTCACGTGCATTCTTTCATCTTTATTTTCTATACCATGTATCGTTAATGGAAGGTAAGGAGCAGTAGGTTGAGCCGAGCCGAGTGGAAGTTCAGCACAACATACAAAAGTGGAGAAATATTGACACCTGTGATCTATTCTTAAATTTCATATGTTATGACTAAACGCAAAGCAAACCTTATGTTAAGTTATACACACAGAAACATAATCAAAATTCAAATATTACTATTGAATAAACCTCGTATTGTCATTGTGCCAGTTATTTTGTGGTTTATATATAAAATAATTAAATAACCTGACAAATTATGTTTAACTATAGCCTACCCCAATCTTAAAAGACAGTGTGGAGATAAACGTTATATCTCAATCTCTATCTAACACATATATGTTGACATTGCTTCATCCTTATCTATTCTTGCGCTGTCGCCAAGTTGCTAGCAATATACTGTAAATATTAAATTGTTAAATTTTCAGCTTTGAACAAATTATCCGTAGCAGAAGATACTTTTTCTTTCAGATAACATCAATTTTAGAGCCTTTTGGATGATGTGGGCTCAATTTCTAAATAATTTTTTTTCAGTAAAAGCTCTTATGCTTATCATTGAGTAACTAATAAACTAAAAAACACAATGCAACAATAAGTTTTCTTAGAGTAAACTAGAATGCTGATACATGCCTTGTTCGAGCTTTCTATCTTTAATAAAATTAATGTTATCAGGGTTTTTTAATCAAAGATTTACGAAAAGTCTATACATACGCAGTAGAAAAGTCAGGCAACGAAAACAATTTTATTGGGTTTACAAAGGAGGACCAAACGAGAGAAAATGTTGATAAGGTTTGGAGAGAAGGTTTAAAAAAATGGAATCTTGTAACTTCTAGCAACATTATCTATAACAATAGTCTCCTATCCATTCAGTAGTCGCCAGTACTAAGCAGATAGCGTGCTGCAATAAAAGTTACTATAAATTTGTTAGGGGGTGTTCCTGGCATGCGGAATACTATGAAGTGTTAATGTAGGATCTTTATTTTATGTTTTACGTCAGTATTTGTATTAATGAAGCAGAAGTTTGGAAGAAACGAAATGGATGTAAACTAAGAAGGAACACAAATAATAAAGATGAGTTAGATTATTCAAATAAAAATGAGTGTTAGAAAGGGAATAAATGAAACAACTAAAGCTACCGGGTGTTTAGAAGCAGTAGTGTACAGGATAGAAAATAAACGAATGAAAGAACCTGCAGGGACGTCATTAAGTAGAAAGCAAAAAATGATGAGGGAAACAAAAACACGCTAGTATAAAACAAATGCCTTATCATAATGGAATAATGCACAACAGAGTGCGGTGCTCGTTCATTCTTTGATGTTTTAAAACATTACATCCATCTGAATGCAAATTTGTTAAGAGTAAATAATGATGTTACCTTAAAAAATTAAAATCTGCATTATTTTCAGTCTCCTTATTTGATATTTTATGCCTATAATAACGCATTTTGAAGTATTAAAACTATAAAGAGAGACAAAGTACAGGAGAAAAATAAATATCTTACAATAGCCTTAAATAGCATGTCTCTATTTGGTGATGTACATATAATTCACAAGATGACATTGAATTGGTAGTCTTATGGCAGCTGATCGCCAAAATTGTAACGTACATATAGTAAATGTGGCAACAATGTGCTCCTTTTAATATATACTGTCTTCTAAGGTTGAGACGTGCTTTATTATTGTTAAAGAGAAATACATCCAATTGCTTCTGTTATTCAAGAGTTGGCTAAACTGCTCAACCGCACAGTGCAGTCTAGCGGAATATCATTCAACTAAATTGTGGCTAGCAGGTTTGTCGACATTTTAGGTTATATGCTCAAACAAAACGTATTACGTCGCTACGCACAAGCTGTTTATACATTTCCAATGGTAAAGCATTACACAAATAATTTCATAAGAGAATAAATTACGTAGAGCTGCAATGAATAACGGAAATTTCAAGCTCCCAAACAAAATCATTTTGGATGTTTCTTTTGTAGCACTTCATAATATAACTTTGAAAAGACAAGTAAACCATGCTCTTAATAATCTAAAATTAAATATGCTTACCGCCATTTTAAACGATTATAAAAATAATCGATTATGAGAACAGTGAAGTAGTAGATAGACTCACATAAAATTTTAAGTTATTTACAACAGATTTTAGTGGTAGTTCCTTCCAAAACAGATGCTGATCTACAGTTGGTCTTACAAAGTTGAAAAATACAGCAAGCCTGTAAATAGGTACAGATATCAGGGTAGGTAACGTTGAAGTTGGAATGTTTTGTATTGTTGCTTAAGCATATGCAGTCTCCAAGCAATTTTCCGTTCCATGTGCTAATCCATATACCTATTTTTCTGTTTCAGACATTTTTAAGTGATTCCAGGATACTGAGAGCTTATCTTGTAAGCGAAAGTATTCTATAAATATTCATCATTTATGTATTCATACATTTTAGTTCAAATGTTTATTCTGAGTTTTTACTTTCTCTACACGTACCTACCACCCAAAAATTCGATACCGAGATTTCATCCGAAGTACATGTTTTAGGGTCTCCTGTGTCCAAAAAAAGGCATTTTTAGAAAAAGGCCCGTGTGTGTGTCCGTGTGTCGGTCAAGTCGGTAAAGTACCAAACTTGGTATTCAAGTTTAGTATCTTCCTGGGATGCGATACGAAGATATTGAGGAAACCCCCCCCCCTTTACATGGAAAAACTTTCGAAAATTTTTATTTTCACAAAAATGCCTCTAACGATTTTGATGTAACTGGTAAACCGTAACAGATAAACAAAAACTTACTACATGTGGATGAAATCCGATTCTATGCATTGCGAGGTGTTCACAAATTCTCGTATGTCAAAAGTATTAAGTACTTTAGAACTGAAACAAATAAGAAGCAATATCTCAAAAATGGTCAGCTCTACGAAAAGAAAACAAAGAATATGACATAAATTGTGTGTTTTAACGAGATCTACTTTTTTGTCCGGTAAGCCTTTGTCTATCTCTTACGGTTTACCAATTACGAACAATTCAGCAGTTCATTCAGAATAAAGAGGTCTTTAGAGGCTATTCCCAGAGAATTCAAGATTTACATTTTATTTGTTATGTATATATCTTAAATATAAGAGTTTTTAATCAAGGTCGTTACAGCTATTGAGAAAAACAACATTTTTTAATTTTTTCCATGTAAAGGGTAGTTTGGGTTAGGGGAAGTTTTCTCGAAAATCTTCGTGTTGTATCCTTGGAAGATACTAAACTTCGTTTTTGATGTATGCTATCCACAGACACATACACGTTCACACATACACTCACACAAACAGACAGACACACACATATACGGACATTTTTCTAAAAAAAAATACATTGTTGTATTCAGGGGGTCCCAAAATATGTATTTCCGGTGAAATCTTGGTATCGAATTTTTGGGTGCAATAAAATACCTTCTCTATACACTATGTACATAGTACGTATAGAGAAAGTAAAAATAAGATATAGTTGATAATTATTAAAGTATGTTTTATGTTTTGTTGAACATGTATTTTATGTTTTCATAGCGTGTTTTCGTTTTGTTAAAATATAAAATGTAGATGTTTTGTTGCCTAGTAACTACGAACTAAAGCACCACTGATTAATATAATAGTATAGAAAATAATTGAGGGGCTCAGTGCCAGAGGGAGCTGTCCCACACATTTTGAAAAAATTAGATTTTGTTGTTTTTAGACAGCTTCTGCCGTCTCTCATGTCTGTAGAAATCTTGGTAATATTAACTGTATTAGAGTGCCATCTACAGTAACTTACAGAAACTGTCAGTTTCCAAAGTGAGAAAGTTTGTGCCAGATGGGGATATCCCACTATGAAGTTGCCTGCTATTTAAAGAACAATGCCACCAAACTTACAGAACTTTAACTATTTTAATAGTATTGTTTGTTGTTTAAACTATAGGCCAAGAAATAATGATTTTAGGCCTTAATACGTGAAACAGAATAATATGTAAGATTATTATTAAACATTAAGAATATTGTGTAAATAGTTGACATTTTAGGCATTATACTATGCTGCAGATTATTCTGTTTTTCAAAATGGAGGTAAATAGTATAGCTAGTGAAGGAAAGAAACGAATATGCAAGACAAACATATGGAAAAAAGTTGTTGCTAAACGAAAAAGAAACAATGGTGTGGAATATGAATGATAGCATGTTTAGTTTCTCTCTCTGCATAAGTAAATTTTTAGTAAATAATACGGTTTGCAGTGGTAAATAAATAAAAAAAACCGTTAAATATCACTTTTTTGTATTTTCTAGGGCATTTCAAAATGTGGATCAAATACTGGATTTAAAAAAGTTGTACCTTAATATTACATTTTTCACCAAATCAACAACTCTAATAAAACTCCTTTTTTCTCAAATTTAGCTATTTGTGGAATAGCTCCCTCTGGCGCTGAGCCCCTCAATTTTAAAAACAGTAAATAAAATAAAATGGCAAGATTTGATCAGCTCTAGAGATTCGAATAAATACCCAGCTCTCTCTATGGTCTTCATTACCAACGAAAATCGCTTGAGGGTTCCACAAATATTATAGAGGTTCATTTTCATAAGCTAGGTCAGTATCTTTGATGTTCTACTCGAACTGCATGAGTATTTACTCACGTAGTGAACTGCTTCATTTGTTGGCATACCAGTCCAGTCTCTCACGTGACGAATAGGAGCAAACAGACATATATGAATATTTCAACAGAACATCTGCACAAAGGCCGTCTGGTTGCACACTCAGTGAATTCGAATTGAAAATGAACTCTCCGTCGGCGAAGTAGAATAATACTGTGCTTTAAGATGTTACATTCCAGAAATGTTTAAACTTGGATGAAAGTATAAAACTCTTATTTGTAAAAAAAAAAAAAAAAAATTGGAAATGGCGTGTTATTTATGGACGCTCTTTAACTGCTGTGGTTCTCAGCGTCCCATTCTAAATTGGGCGTGAAATACCGCTTAATTTTGCTCAGAGGCCTCTCTATCAGGCTTGAGGTTCTTTTACGTGCCGTCAATCTACGACACGGGACCCACGGCTTTACTTCCCTTCCGAAGGAAGCCATGCTAAGTATTTTTACACCTGAAAAAATCCATCGTCCTCGGCTGGGTTTGAACCCGCGACCTTGGGTATATGAAGTTAGCATGGTAACCATTACACCACGGAGGGCGACTTTATTTGTAGCACTCATATGTCTTTCACTACTCACTCTTCTACCAAGCAGATGGTTCAGGCTTTTCTCTTCTGGGATTGGCAATCGGGAGTGAGTGGGTGTGATTCCGGTGGCCAAATTCTCTGACCCATTGTAATTTGGGGGGTTTCCTGGGAGACATGGTCAGTGCCTCGAACCCCCCAGCCGGTTAATGCGGTCATTGTGACCTGGAGCCGTTACTTTTCCATCAAGTAGCTCCTCAATTGGCCCCCCAGGGACCTCACCAGGCTGAGTGCATACCGGTTCAGGTCTCCCAGCGGGGAAAAAATCCCCATTCCCGTACCGGGAATCAAACCCAGGTCTCCCGCTTGGTAAGCAGTTGCGCTACCACCGTTTAATGTACGGTAATTTAATCAAAATTGTTAGAGCCATCCAATTTTTTTTTTTTTTTTCATGTAAAGGATAGTTTGGGGAGTGGGAAGTTTGGTATTTTAGCGACTTTTCGTTTTTGAGTTATCATGTTCACAGACACACGGACCTTTTTCTAAAAATACTTTTTTATAATACAGGGTACCCTAAAACGTATATTTTCGGTGAAATCTCGGAATCGAATTTTTGGGTGGGGTGCAATACCTTCTCTATACACTATGTACATAGTATGTGTAGAGAAAGTAATAATGTATATGCCCTGAATTAAATTAACTTACCTAAAATCTAGATATCCTCAAAAACAATAAACATTTCATTACCAACAATTATATTCTCTCACACATTAGGGCGAAATAATTTCAAAGTGACAGCAACCAACACACAAGCATTATATGCGTGTTTCGTTTACATAAATCACTTTCGAGTCGCTGCAAAACATACTGGCATTGCAAATAGTCTCCTCCTGTAGTGGATGCTTCAATTACAGCTTCCGGAAATACGGGTATTTGCGAAGTATACTACTGTATAAGTACCACTTGGACCTGACATTTACACGCCACCTTTAAACCTTTAGTAGGTCATACCGGCGGCTTTGCCTTTGGAACAACTGCTCATCGTTTACTATTGCGTTAAACTGTGTTAAAATATATTATAAATCTTGTTTTATGTGTTTATTTTAAGTGATTGTATTTCCACATATAACCATCATAATAACTGTGAAATCAGTTTATTAATAACGTATGTAGTATCATAAATAAAAATAAATCTTATGCGTTCCATTCACGTGACTTTCTCTACATCTCAGCAACAAATTATCATTTTTTTAGCTGTTTCATTTATATAGCCCCCTTTAATATCTAAGGTCATATCGGGGCTTTGCACTTGAAACAACTCGTTGTCTCTAGGTGCTTTTACGTTTGGTTTAATTCATTTTATTTTCCTCAAACACACACACACACACACACACATTCACTCTCACGTACATACCTCCAGACTCTGTGTGTCGCCCTCTGTGGTGTAATGGTTACCATGCTGACTTCAAATACCCAAGGTCGCGGGTCGGGCGTAAAAAGTCTTAGCATGGCTTCCTTCCAAAGGGAAGTAAAGCCGTTGGTGCCGTGTCGTAGATTTACGGCACGTAAGAGAACCTCAAGCCTGATAGAGAGGCCTCTGAGCAAAATTAAGCGGTCTTTCACGCCCTGTATAGAATGGGACGCTTTTTTTCCAGACTCTGTGGGGAATAGGGAATAATTATGGGCAAAGAAAATTTCCTGGAATCGAACGCGGGACCTCCGGATGAGAATCAGCTCGCTGACCACTCGGCCATGGAGGCAGCCAGCAAATTATTATTAAATAAGCTTATGCTTCTATTTACTAATCGAGAAAGAATTAGCAAAAATAGTCTTATTGCTTGCTTCCTAGTAAGCAGAAGGCAAATAAGAAGTATCATACGTTAAACTGATAGTTCAAAGATGCAAGGACAGAAGTTGACAAATTACTATATGAGAAAAGTATACGTTTTTATAGCTGAAACAAATAACAAGGAATATCTCAGAAATGACCAATTCCACGAAGAAGAAAAAAAGTACCTCAATAATTTGTGTTTTTTAATGCGATCTACATTTTTTGTGTAGTATGTTTTTGCCTCTCTCTCTTACGGTTTACCTGTTAACGCAAAATTCAGAAAATTTCATTTAGAGGCTATTTCTAGAAAATTCTAAATATACATTTTATTTTCCATATAAGGTATTTTAATTAATATCGTTAGAGCCATTTTTGAGAAAATGAAAATTTTCGAAATCTTTTTCCATGTAAAGGGTAGTTTGGGGTGGGGAGATTTTTCTCAAAGTTTTCAGGTCGCGTCCCTAGAAGATAGTAAACTAAATAACAAGTTTGGTATTTTGCTGGCCTTTCGTTCTTGAATTAACGTGATCACAGACACAGGTCACACGGTCCTTTTACTAAAAATGACTTTTTTTGGATACAGGCGACCCGGTAAAATCTCGGTATCCAATTTTTGGGTGGAATGCAATACCTTCTCTATACACTATGGTAGGTGTAGAGAAAGTAAAACTAATCATTTGTAAGAATAGTTTGTATTTGGAACAGCTAGAGAAGGTTATGTGAAGTAACCAGTGCGCTTTATTGATAACCGCACTCGTTATATCACTATGCATCATAGTTGTGAATTTCTACACTGTATTTTGTGTTTATCTTGGGCAGTATTTAACTTTGCTGTTTCCGTAAAAATTTGTATTTTGCTGATAATACTCTGGGAACGTTGTATTGCTTTAAATATTAATTTAATTCTATGTGTCTGCCTGTTTTATGTTATAAATAAATTATCTCAGTGCGATATGCTTTTTCCTCGTACTCCATGGTCTAGAGGTAACGTGTTAACCTCTGTTTTCAAAGGTCAAGGCGATGGATGTTTTTCGGATATAAAATCCCTAGAATGACTTCTTTCGAAAGGAAGAAAATCCGTTGGTCCCGTGTCGTATATCTACGGCATATAGAAGAACCTCAAGCTTAATAAAGAGGCCTCTGAGCAACACAGTATGGAATGGGACGCTGAAGATCACAGTAGTTAAAGAGCGTCTCTGAATAAAACTCAATTTAATTTTAACTTGAAGCTCATTGTAGTTGTTTGGCGTAATTGCTCTCTAGTGTGTTTTTTGAAGATTTCTGATTATTTTAACCCATTATAAAGACATTCGTCGTTTATTTATTTCATTTTTATTTTCTTTACATAGGACATCGCACGTAGGTAGAAGAAAGTTTTGCATTTCACACAAAAATTCGATACCGAGATTTCAACGGAAATACACACTCTAGAAGTCCCTGTATAAAAAAGGCATTTTTAGAAAAAAGTCCATGCGCACGTGTGTCTGTGCATGTGTGTGTCTGTGGACACAATAACTCAAAAACGAAAAGTGGTAAAATACCAAACCTGGTATTTAAATTTAGTATCTTCCAAGGATGGATATGACGCTAAGTTTTTGAGGAAAATTCCCCCACCCCAAACTACCCTTTACATGTAACAATTTTCGAAAATGGATCTTGCGGTTTTGATTAAAATACCGTATATTAAAGACACTACATCACAAATAAAATGTATATTTTGAATTTTTTGGGAATAGCCTTTGAAGATTTCTTTATTCTGGTGGAGTTTTTCAGAATTTTTCATAGCGGTTAAACCGTAAGTGTTAGATTAAAACTATTGCCCTCTGTGGTGTAATGGTTACCATGCTGACTTCATATACCTAAGGTCACGGGTTCAAACCCGGCGGAGGACGATGGGTTTTTTCGGGTTTAAAAGTCTTTAACATGACTTCCTTCGGAAGGGAAGTAAAGCCCGTGTCGTAGATTTACCTCAAGACTGATAGAGAGGCCTCTGAGCAAAATTAAGCGGTCTTTCACGCCCTGTATAGAATGGGACGCTGAGAACCATAGCAGTTAAAGAGCGTCCATAAATAACACGCCATTTACAATTTTTTAGACCAAAACTTACTGCACAAAAATGTAGATCTCGTTAAAACATATAGAAACACGTTTTTATTGTAGAGTTGCCGTTTTCGAGATATTCATTTATTGGTTTCAATTTAATACAAATTAATTTTTACTTTCTCTATAGGCACTATGTATATAGTGTATAGAGAATGTATTGCACTCCACCAAAAAATTCGATACCGAGATTTCACCGGAAATATATGTTTTAGGGTACCCTTTATCTAAAAAAAGCATTTTCGGAAAAAGATCCGTGTGCGTGTGTGTCCGTGTGTCTGTGTGTCCGTGCGTCTGTGAACACGATAACTCAAAAACGAAAACTTGGTAAAATACCAAACTTGGTATTTAAGTTTAGTATCTTCCAGGGATGCGACACGAAGATTTTGAGAAAAATCCCCCCACCCCCAACTACCCTTTACATGGAAATTTTTTCGAAAATTTTGATTTTCTCAAAAATGTATCTAACGATTTTGATTAAAATTTCGTATATTAAAGATATTTACCTGACAAATAAAATGTATATCTTGAATTTTCTGGGGATAGCCTCTGAAGAGTAGTTTATTCTGGATGAATTTTACTAAATTTTGAATAACTGCTAAACCGTAAGAGATGGACAAACACTTACTACACAAAAAATGTAGAGCACGATAAAACACACAATTTATGTTTTATACATTTTTTTCGTGGAGTTCGTCGTTTTTGTGACATTCCTCATTTTTGGTTTCTGCTATGAAAAACATTTCTCATACAGGAATTTGTCAACTGCTGTCCATACAAACAAAGGAACTTCAGTGACATAGCAACCAGCTTTTGATTATCACTTTAACTTATGGTACTGCCTTATTTCACCTCTACTTAACAAGGAAGCAAGTAATATGGATATTTCTGCTAATGTTTTACTGAAGTTAATAGAAGTATAAGCTTTTTAAGAATAATTTGTTGCAGGGATATAGAGAAAGTCATGTGAATGGTACACATCAGATTTTTCTAAAATGGGACCATACAAAGGAACCAAACCAACTGTTTCACATAGCGACCAGCTTTTAAAGATTTGACTATCACTTTGGCCTAGTGTATTCCCTAATTTCCCTTCTACTTACAAGAAAGCAAGTAATAAGACCAATTCTGATGTTTTCTTAGATTGGCATGACGTAGATAAAAGAATAACCTGTTTAAAGAAAAAAAGTATTTATGGAACAGATAGAAAAAGTTATGTGAGTGAAACACAACAGATGTTTTTTTGTTTTTTTTTTTATCAAAAGTTGAATGAGTCACAAAGTCGCAACTACTAGAGCTTTCGTGTGGTCTATCAACGCAAAATTATATCTCCCGGCTCCTTTCGTCGATTTTAATAAACTCGGACAAGTAATAAATAATGCATTACTCCAGAATTATGTTTTATGTTAGTGATAGATAACATTTATTCCACTTAAATATTTCGTCAGACCAACGCGTAAACGTCGTGTTCCATTCATATGACTTTCTCTACGTCTCTGTAACAAATTATTATTAATAAGATTAATCTTCTATCTACTTCAAGCTAATCGAGATAAACATTAGCAGAAACGGTCGTATTACTCAGTTCCTGATAAGTAGAAGGGTAGAAAGAGAAAAAATTAGGCTAAACTGTCAGGTAAATGTTTTAAAATTCTGTTGGTATGGGATTGAAATCCGTGATCAGAGGTTGACAAGTGCCTGTATGAAAAAAGTTAAGTATTTTAAAACTGAAACCAGTAACAAGGAATATATAGAAAATGGTCAATTCCAGGATAGAAATGTGTATGACCTAAATTGTGTGTTTTAAGGAGATCTACATATTTGTGTAGTAAGTTTTTGTCTGTCTCTTTCGGTTTAACAGTAATGCAAACTTCAGAAAAGATCATCCAGAATAAAGGATATTCCCAGAAATGTTATTAGTTAAGTAAATACTTTAAATATAAGTGATTTTCATCAAAATCGTTAGCCATTTTTGAGAAAACCAGAACTTTCTAAATGTTTTCCATGTAAAGGGTAGTTGGGGGTAAGGGGATTTTCTTGAAAATCTTCGTTTCGTATCCTTGGAAGATACTTAAAATTAATACTAAGTTTGGTACTCTACGGTCTTTTAGATATGCTGTCCACAGACACACAGGAATTTTTTCAATGTTGTTGTACTCAGGGACCTCAAAACGTGTATTTACACCAAAATTTTGACGTTGAATCGTTGGTGGAATACAATACCTTATCTAGCTATTATGTACATTGTATGTGCATACGGGCTAGAGAAAATAAGTTTCCAGGCAGTTTGTTCCTTGGTCTCGGGAACCAAAATAAATATGGAATTTTATTTATAGATGCTCCTTAACTAGTTGTAGTTCTTAGCATCCCATTCTGTATTGGGCGTGAAAAACCGTTTAATTTTGCTCAGAAGTCTCTTTATCAGGCTTGAAGTTCTTTTACTTGCGTAAATATACGACACGGGACCAACGACTTTACCTTCCTTCCGAAGGAAGCCATCTAAGGATTTTTAAGCCAGAAAAAATCCATCGTCCTCCGCCGGGTTTGAACCCGCGACGTTGGGTATATAGTAACCCCAGCACCACAGAGGGCGACATAAACATTGTGTTCCAATACACTAGCAAAATATCCAAAATAAGTAAATATTCTGTTTGGATAGGTAGAGTCAGACTGAAAAATTCAGTGCCACAGCCGGGATCTGAACCACGGATCTCCCTGTCTCTAGTCGGTTGCTCTACCACTTAGCTACCATGGCAACATGTTAGCATACCACTGAATTTCTCAACTGACTCGCATGTTTCCCGGTAAACCACAAGGTCGCGGTTTCAAACCCGGCGGAGAATGGATTTTTCCGGGCGTAAAAATTCTTAGCATGGCTTCCTTCGGAAGGGAAGTAAAGCCGTTGATCCCGTGTACCAGATTTACGGCACGTACAAGAACCTCAAGCCTGATAGAGAGGCCTGTGAGCAAAATTAAGCGGAGCACCATAGCAGTTAAAGAGCGTCCATAAGTAAAACTCCATTTTTTAAACCCAATGACGACTTACAATGTTGTACATTATGTTCAAGATGCTGTAAACTACCAGGATCACATCAGCGCCACCGGAATTTCGTCCCGCAGGAGTTCTTATGCATGCCAGTAAATGTATTGACATGTCGCTTTTAGGCACACTTAAAAAACATATATCTGGTCGGATTTAAGCTCGCGTCCTTAGGATCAGAAGCTTAATCAACTGAGCCACCGAAGCCAAAAGCAGTTTATCTATTAATGCAATACTTCAAAATCACTTTCTTACGAATTTGTGTTTTCTGACAGTAATATAAGATGATTTATTTCCATATTTCATACATTGATAAATTATCAACAACTGGAACAGTTAACTCCTTCAGCTACGTTGTTACACTGTTGACGAAGATTTACATATACTTACAGGCATTGCTCAAGATTTCATGAACAGTTACAAATTTCTTGCCAACGTATGTTTAGATGGACCAGAAAGCATTTGCAAGACGTTCAGTTATAGTGACAAGATTGTCTATTACGACCAAGAAGGAGTATTCTGCGTTACAAAGAATGGTGTCCATGACATAGACGACAGGTTTCAGCAATGCAAGAAATATCCACAGAAAGCGCTCCAGAGCGATCATGATGAGCCCTATGGCTGAGAGAATGGCCACCAAAATGATCATCACCATAATCTCCATAAGCCGCACCGCCACTGTCATCTTGACCTGCAAAACAATTCATGTATTTAGACACATCGAATAATGAAATTTAGCATCTGAAACAGAATAGTAATCATAACAAAAGCTTGGTCCGGGGTCATGAAATTGCCAGACAGAGATTCGGTGCACACAGTACACAACTATGACGTGTTGCACTATATAACATTGCTCAACGCCTGACATCGTTCAGTTCCTGCTAATAGATAAGCTAGTGAACACTGAAGGAGAGGATAGATTGCAAAATACGAATGTGTAAGCGTTCCACACTGAACAAACGTGAATGATACAAACATACATTTATTTTGAGTGACAGAAGGAGAGCCCTTGCTTTCGATACAGTAAAAATCTTTCTCTAGCTACTCTACACACAAACTTCTTACAAAAGATAATTCTTCTTTCAACATCATGCTAATCGAGATGAACATTAGTGGAATTTTATTACTTGGTTCCTTATAAGGACTGGAACTAAGGGAATGCACTAGGCTAAGTGATAGTCAAATGTTTTAAAAGCTGTCGATATGCGAATGTCATTGCAAATCGCTTCTTTGCTTGACTAGGAGTAGAACAAAAGAAAAACGGACACTCATGTCTGAGAAAAGTATAAGTACTTCACAACTGAAACTAATAACAAGGAATACCTCGAAAACGGTAAGCTCCACGAGAAAAAAAAATGTGTGTGACATAACTTGTTTATTTTAACAAGATCTACATTTTTTGTATGGTAAGTTTTTGGCATATCCCTTACGGTTTACTAGTTATGCCAAATAAAGCAAAATTCGTCCAGAATAAACGGGTCTTTAGAAACTATTCCCAGAAAATGTAAGATATACATTTTATTTGTGATAGAAATTGCTTTAATATGTGGTATTTTAAGAGAAATCGTTAGAGCCATTTTTAAGAAAAACAAACTTTTCGAAAAATTTTTCATGTAAACGGTAGTTAGGGGTGTGGGAGATTTTCTTGAAAATCTTCGTGTCCCATCCTTGGAAGATACTTAAATACCAAGTTTGGTATTTAACTGTATTTTCGTTTTTGAGCTATGCT
Source organism: Hymenopus coronatus (assembly GCA_030762935.1). Taxonomy (NCBI): domain Eukaryota; kingdom Metazoa; phylum Arthropoda; class Insecta; order Mantodea; family Hymenopodidae; genus Hymenopus; species Hymenopus coronatus. The sequence continues at coordinate 20,853,101 of CM060891.1, forward strand.
GTCCATAGACACACAGACAGACACACACACACGGACTCGATTCTGAAAATGTTTTTTTTTTTTTTTGATTCAGGGGGGCCTAAAAGATGTATTTCCGGTAAAATCTCGGTATCGAATTTTTGGGTGGAATACAATACTTCTCTTTCCCTCTGTACATTGTACATACGGGGCTAGAGAAAGTAAAAATGTATGTTGTAATTCAGTGCAATGAATTCTAATTGAGTTTGGTTGATTTATTTTCATTGTCTTTTTAAATTTCTGTGCATTATTATCCTGAAATTGTTGTATCAAGCTTTATACTTTTATTTGTAAAAGTAAAAGACGTTTTATTTGCTAATCATATTATGAAATAATCGTTTTATTGTGTTATTTTAAGAATTAGAACAATGCATATAATGTCCATACGTGTAATGAGCTACTTTTGGAACAGATTATACCTAAGTGTGTCCATGTTTACCCTACAAAGCCCTACCCACAACGCTCTCCTTGTCTCGCGTATTGCTCTGTGTATTTTCTTTTTTTTTTTAACAATAAAAATACAGTACCGGAGGCTTGTCAGGACTCCGGCACTGTATTCCTTTTTTCTCCATCTTTTCCAGTTTCCTATATTTCCTTAGTAGACCTTATTATTCTTAACGTTTTCCTTTCACATATACATACACAAACTTAGACACATTTACAAACACAGAAAAACACCCATGCCCAAGGCGGGACTCGAACCCACGATCCTGTGCACCACGAAGCGCCAAAGCGAGACACTTTAGCGAGCGCTTATCCGGGTAACTCGACCTAAGCGAGATTCGAACTCGCGACCTGTTGAATGTGAGGCAGACACGCTGCCACCACACCACCCAGGCGGGCAATAAATAATGTGTATTGTCGATATTGTGATTTTTTTTTGTAGTGTTTAACGCCCGCTTTAACTAATTATGGCACCGCAGACGGTGACACTGATGATACATGAATGATGATGGAGCACCGGTGGAATGCGATGGCGGGGGAAACCGAGCACCCGGAGAAAACCCGCCTCAGCGCCGCTTTGTCCACCACAAATCTCACTTGGGATCGAACCCCGGCAGTCTAGGTGAGAGGCAAGTGGTCACTCGGCCATGGCGCGGCCAAAACAAGCCGTGTGTAGAACAGGAATTGGATAGGTAGTGTCAGACTGAAAAAGTCAATGCCATAGCCGGGATTTGAATCAAGGATCTCCCGGTCTCTAGCCGGTTGTTCTTCCACTGAGCTACCATGGCAACAAACGTATTCGTAACTGTGTGTGCTTTGAAATCCAAAACCGAGCTCATAGTCATGGAAATTGGGAGAGGCTGCAGTCGAGTGCAAACATTAAATAACCTAATGCCTTCCATGCACATGACTTCCTCTAATTGTTCTACAAACTATTCCTATAAAAGATTATCCATTTATCTGCATCATGTTTATCACCTAGACAGGTGGCTCAGGCGTTTCGATCGGTCCCCACGGCCGACCTCTCTGACCCATGGGCTTTTTCTATGGGTATCCCGGGTCACTAGGCGAGTGCTGGGGAGGTTTCTTCATTCCCTGAACTTCCTGTCCCTTCATTTCATCTCCATTTCATCCAGCCGGTCTCTTTCAGGGGTGCAAGTGTCGACGAGGACTGCGTAGAAGTGACTGCGCTTTAGAAATTTAACTCTCGGCGGCGAGATGACGTTGGAAGCCGTCTGTAGACTCAGGGGCGTTCGGTGAAATCTGAAGTGCGGGCTGATAGATACTTTATTTCACTGCTTAGGGCGTGGCCCGGTGGCAGCGCTGTCAATGTAATAATACAATTGAGTTAAATAAACAATAATGTGAGTAATACCCTCTTAAAATGCCAATGACATCATAGTATACTAATCTATACATAATTTTAACAACAGTAATAATAACGCAATATTTTTATTTACTATCCTGACTATAAATCACTCTTCTTTAGTCTCTTTTTGAAAGTATTTACACTTTGAGGCAAAGTCTCCAGTAAATCTGCAGGTATTTTGTTCCATTCGTTTATTGTTCTATTTGTGAAAGAAAATTTACCTATGTCTGTTTTCTGTTCCCTATTTCTTATTTTTTCCGAGTGATCATTCCTCCCACAGTATAATGGCTTTAATAATCGTTTGGATATGTCTTTCCATGCAGGATCCCTAGTTGCTCCCCGCGCCGAGATGAAGACCTGTATTTTCCAAGGATGCAATAAGAAGTTTTTGAAAAATAAACCCTCATTCCAAACTAACCTTCACATGGATAAAATTTCGAACATTTTAAGTGTTTTAAAAATGACTCCAACGATTTTGATTAAAATACTCTATATTAAAGATATTTTCGTAAATATAAAATTAATATCTTGAATTTTCTGGGAAGAGCCTCCAAATGCCCTTTCATTTTGGATGAATTTTGCATAACTGGTAAACCGTAAGAGACAGACAAAAGTGTTCTACACCAAAAAATGTATATGTTGTTAAAACAAACAATTTATACATCGTGTATTTTTTTTTTTTTTTTTTTTCTTTCTGGAGTTGACCATTTTCGAGATCTTCCTTGTTATTGGTTTCATTTTTAAAACACTTAAACTTTTCTCATGAGGGATTTTTAAACTCCTGGTCGTGCAAAGAAAGGGTTTTCAACCACATGGCAAGCAGCTTTCAAAAGACTTGGCTTTAGCCTAACGTATTCTCTTATTTTCCTCCTACTTACGAGGAAACAAATAATAAAGACAATTTCTTCTTATGTTTATTTTGATTAGCATGAAGTGGATGGAGGAATAAAAATTTTAACAATAACTGGTTACAGAGCTGTAGAGGAAATCGTGTGAATGAAACAATATGATATTTTATTCAGGGGTCCTCAAAACATGCATTTCCGGTGAAATCTAGTTTCCAATTTGTGTGTGAAATAAAATACCTTCACTACCGGCTATGTACTTGTACATACGTGCTAGAGTAATTAAAATATTTTGTTTTCTAACGAAACGATATGTAAATATCGTTAATATACGGCAGTTAAATCAAAATCGTTAATAAATAAATATAAATTTTCCATATAAAGCGTAGTTTGGGGTAAGGGATTTTTTTTAAAATAAGCATGTCCCATCTATGAAATCTGTTGAATATCAAGTTTGGTGATTGACCGAATTTTCGTTTTTGAACTATGCTGTCCACAGACACATTGACCTTTTTTTTTTAATCGGCCTTTTTTAATCAGGGATCCTCAAACCATGCATTTCCGGTGAAATCTCGGTATAGAATTTTTGGATGAAATACAATACCGTTTCTACCTACAGTGTACGTACGTGCTAGAGAAAGTAAAACGAGTCTGAGCTGTTTAGGGCTTGTGTTTCAGGCAGTTCAAATTGAAGTCACGTTATACCCCTTCTACTTACAAGTCGCCCTCCATGCTTCATATACCCAAAGTCGCGGTCTCAAACCCGGCGGAGGACGATGGATTCTTTCGGGCGTAAAAGTCCTTAGCATGGCTTCCGTGTAAAAGAACGTAAAAGAACCTCAAGCCTGATAGAGAGGTCTCTGAGCAAAATTAAGCGGTCTTTCACGCCCAATTTAGAATGAGAACCACAGTAGTTAAAGAGCGTCCATAAATAAAACTCCATGTCATTTATACTTACAAGGAAGCAAATAATAAAAACAATTTCTTCTAATGTTTATTTTGATTAGCATGAAGTGGAAAGGAAAATAAGATTTTAACAATAATTTTTACACAGATACAAAGGAAGTTATGTGATCAGATATTTGTGTTCAGGAATCCTCAAAACATATATTTCCGGTGAGATCTAGTTTCGAACTTTTGGGTGGAATACAATACCTTCTCTTCTTAAATTTTACATACGTGCTACAGCAAGTAAAAAGAATCTTGTATTTCAGAGAGGTCAAATTGAAGAGTATTTATTTGCTCTTGCATTCGTTCCTTTCTAGTGTTGAAAATCCGCACAAGGTTTGAAGTTCACGAAACTAAGCCAACGGTATTAGGGGCGCGAAACACCAAGATTAGTTTTCTCTCTAAACGATAATCCTGCATTGGAATTTGCAGTAGAACTTTGTATACCAGCTGAAAGCAATTTCTCTCTTCATGCAAATTTACCGTCGTATTAGCGTGCCTCTATTGTTGACAAGCAGTTGAAGGGCAACTGTTAGTGCGTGTGCCGTGTAGATACCTTATATGTACATTCCGAAATGGTTTAATCAGAACTCAGTGAAAACATTCACACACGTGGTGAGCAACCATACATAATTACCAGTAACCACGATCTCGTATACGTACATTTCAATAAACATTTATGCTAATAACCTGGAAACTCAAGAAATGTGAAGATAATGGACCAAGAATACTTTTAGGAAACATTTTGATTTACATTCACAGGCATTTCTCTACTCTGTTCTGTGTAAACTGTTCTGACTAAAGGTTATTTTTATGTGCATTATTTTTATTTTTGCTATATGTAGGTGCAAAGTATATAATACATAGAGGAGATGTTGTATTTCATCCAAAAATTCGATACCAATTTTTCTCCAAAAATATGTGTTTTAAGGATCCCTCAATAAAAAATCTAATGTGTTCCATTCATATGACTTTCTCTACATCTCTGTAACAAAGTATTGTTAATAAGCTTATTCTACTATTTACTGCATGCTAATAGAGATAAACATTAGCAGAAATAGTTTCATTACTAGAAGGGAACGACCCCTCAATAAAAAAATACGATATGTTCCATTCATATGACTTTCTCTATGTATCTGTAACAAATTATATATATTGTGGCTTAACGTCCTTTAACCTGGTTGGTCACATCGGACGATGAATGAAGTTGGTAAAATAATGCTCAAATGATCTCGGGGTCCATGGAGCTTAAATTTACTCGACATTCATCTTTTCAGAATAAGGGAAAACCCCGAAAAAAGCCTTATGCGGGTAACTCACTCTAAGCGAGAACGAACTCGCGACCTGTCGAATATGAGACAGACACGCTACCACCACACTACCCAGGCGGGCTGTAACAAATTATTGTTAATAAGTTTATTCTTCTATCTACTGCATGCTAATAGAGAGAAACATTAGCGAAATATCTTATTACTTATTTCCTTATAAGTAGAAAGGAAATAAGCGAATGCTCTAGGCTAAACCGACAGTCAAATGTTTTAAAATGAGGTTGTTATAGAATTAAAATCCCATCATTTGTGTGACCACGACTTGGTAAGTTCCTATGAAAAAAGAATAAATATTTTAAAATTGAAACCAATAACAAGAAATATCTCAAAAACGTCAAATCCATGAAAAAAGTTTGTAACATAAATTGTATGTTTCAACGAAAACTACATTTTTTTGTGTAGTAAGCTTTTGTTTCTCTCTCTCTCCTTCTCTCTCTCTCTCTCTCTCTCTCTCTCTCTCTCTCTCTCTCTCTCTCTCTCTCTCTCTCTCTCTCTCTCTCTCTTACGCTTTACCAGTTATGCAAAATTCAGCAAAACTCATCCATCTTCAGAAGCTATTTCCAGAAAATTCAAGTATTCATTTTCTTTATAATCTGAATATCGGACTTTTTTTACTTTCTCTATACGCACTATGTACATAGTGTATAGAGAATGTATTGCACTCCACCCAAAAATTCGATACCAAGGCTTCACCGGAAATAAATATTTTAGGGTCCCCAGTATCCAAAAACAGTATTTTCAATAAAAGTTGCCCGTGTGTCAGTGTGTCCGTGTGTCTGTGAACACGATAACTCAAAAACGAAAAGTCGATAAAATACCAAACTTGGTATTTAAGTTTAGTATCTTCCGGGGATATGACACGAAGATTTTGAGAAAAATCCCCCCACTCCAAACTACCTTTTACGTGGAACGTTTTTCGAAAACGATTTTGATTAAAATATCGTATATTAAAGATATTTACTGACAAACAAAAAGTATATTTTGAATTTTCTGGGAATAGCCTCTGAAGACTACTTTATTCTGAGTGAATTTTACGGAATTGTTATAACTGCTAAACCGTAAGAGAGAGACAAAAACTTACCACACAAAAAATGTAGAGCACATTAAAACACACAATTTATGTTGTATACATTTTTTTCGTGGAGTAGATTATTTTTGAGATATTCCTTGTTTTTGGTTTAAGCTATAAGAGCTTATATTTTTCTCATACAGGACTTTGTGAACTCATGTCCATACACACAAAGGAACTTCAGTCACATAGCAACCAGCTTTTGACTGTCATTTTAACCTATGGTACTCCCTTATTTCGCTTCTACTTACAAGGAAGCAAAAAATAAGACTATTTCTGCTAATTTTGTCTCGATTAGCAGGAAGTAAATAGAAGCATAAGCTTTTTAAAAATAACTTATTGCAGAGATATAGAGAAAATCATGTGAATGTAACACATCAGATTTTTTAAAAATGCTTTTCTGGAATCAGGAGATCCTAAAACATGTATTTCCGGTGAAATCTCGATATCGAATTTTGGGAGCATTGTAATACCTTCTCTATATACTATGTACATAGTACGTGTAGAGAAATTAAAAAATAATTTTTGGATAAAGGTTTGTGTTGTGTCAGAGTCTTGTGTTTTTTTCTTGTAAACTGATATTTAAAAGGTGTTCCATTACAAATACTACACATTCTGTGATACACAAGTTATATATTTACAATGTTAATACTTAAAGTTAGTAACATTATTGTTTGACGGTTTATAGTATGTTTTATTTATTTATCTTTTTTTGTGTAGCTTACGTCCTTTAACATGGTTGGTCATATAGGACGATGATTAAAATTGCAGAAACGATGCTCAAATGAGTTCAGGGTCCATGGAGCTCGAAGTTACTCGACATTCGTTTTCTCAGGATAAGGGAAAACCCTGAAAAAACCCTTATCCTGGTAACTCACCCTAAGCGAGATTCGAACTCGCGACCTGTTGAATGTGAAGAAAACACGCTACCACCGCATTACACAGGTGGGCTATTGGTATTGTTGTAATGGTAATCAAATTCTAATTATTTATATATTATTCCTGGTAATTTTTAAATGATCTTTTTACTATATTAATTGATGCTCCACTATAGTTCATCAAAGTTTATTTTGTTAATAAACTGCAGAAAGTACGCTATGTGTTTGTAACGAAGTCCATTCCTCCATTGGACATTATTTTCTTTTTTTTAAAACCGAGGTTCGAATCGTGTTTCCCCCCCCCCCTTCTTTTTCCAATAAGCTGCGTCATACAAAAGGTGATAAACTGCTTGTTCTCCTTTGTCTGTGTGTATGTGTGTAAGTGTGTGTGTGTGTGTGTGTGTGTGTGTGTGTGTGTGTCGTGGACAGCATAACTAAAAAACGAAAAGTCAGCTAAATGCCAAACTTGGTATTTAAATTTAGTATTCCAGGGATGCCACGCGAAGATTTTCAGAAAAATCCCTACCCAAATTATCCTTTACATAAAATATTTTTCAAAATTTTCGATTTTTTAAAAAATGGCACAGACGATTTTGATTAAACTGCCATATATTAAAGATGTTTACATGGGAAATAAAAGAAGTATCCCGAATTTCTGGTAGTAGCCCCTGAAGTCTTATTTTTTCTGAATAACTTTAGTATAACTGGTAAATTGTAAGAGATAGTCAAAACTTACAAACAAAAATGCAGATCTTAACACACAATTTATGTCCTTTACGTCTTTTTTTTTTTTTTTTTTTTTTTTTTTTTTTTTTTTTTTTTTTGGAGCAACCATTTCTGGGATGTTCCTTGCTACTAGTTTGAATTTTAAAATAGTTATACTTATCTCAAACAGGAGGTCGTTGGTGTTTCTTTTGTTTCCCTCCTGGAAATACAAAGAAGTGAATTTCAATGACAGTCACATTTAAAATATTTGAGTATCGGTTTAGCCTAGTGTACTCCGTTATTTCCTTTCTACTTAAAAGGAACCAAGTAATAATACTTCTGTTAATGCTTATCTCAACTAGCGTAGAGTAGAGAGAAGAATAATCTTGACCGAGAAGTTTGTTTGTAGAGCAGATGGAGAAAGGCATGTGAATTTAATACATCAGATTTTAACTACTGTGGTAAAATCGGAGGCTTTGCTTCAGAAATGACTGAAGGTGTTTTACTCGCTAAACTCTAGCATTTCTTAAAGTTGTTGTTTTCTTTGGGTCAATACTTCTCCGGTGACTGTTTCTTCATTGGCAGCATTCATTTCATTTCTGATGGCTCGGAAACAGTTGCTTCCCCCTTGCAGCTCTCGTTACATCTTCCCCCACTACACAAATTTTCGTAAATTTTGATATTCATGAAAGTATCTTTACAGGGAGAGCGTGGGAGTTATACCACGACCAGACGACATTTTGGGTTAGTTTCACTTCTTAAATGCGTTATATTAAGTGGTGGAACCCCCTTAACGTTAACACAAATACACTATCGAGTGAATTTAATTTGTGGAGTATTCTTAAAATCACCTCAATAACAGTTGTGCAGCTGGGTGCCTCGGTAAAATATGGTAACGCAGCAACATGCTAGGTTAAATAAATCGCAGCAACATACTAGGTTAAATAATTAATGAGCAGTTCTTGTTCAGCCATGTTATTCTCGGTGCCATATTATTTCCACGTCGAAATATTGTCTTAAAATTACAAATGCCTTACTGTTTATCTGCTTGCATTATGAGAGATGTTAACAGTACTGTACATACTCACTGTGTATTTTAACTGATGTCAGAAAACTTCTTTCAATGTGTTCTTTTTTCTGTTTCTCAGATTCACAAACATGATAATTTTAAGCTTATAATTTTAATGCTCCTTCCAGCAAATCAATTTCGCTTACGTGAGTGGTAAACTGATGGACATTTTAAAATTTTACACAAGGCTTACTCTACTTCCAGCAAAACAAAGCAATGCCGATATTCGTTATTCACTTGTTAACTTTTGGGGACGAAAGGAAGGCGTAGATATATCACAAGGCCAACTCGAATAAGACTCTCTCCCCTTTCCCACGGCCAGCATACGAAAGGAAATTATTCCGACTAGGAAGCGCTAGTAGACGGTTTATGCCATAGAGAAAATACAAAATAAACAGTGGAATTTATCAGGGCATAAAATACAAACGCGTACAAACCATACGATCATATTCTTACCTTGCCCATTCCAATCTCCTCCCACCTGACAGAATTGTGCATTGCCTTGTGTAATGTGATAAATAAACCAAAACCACAGAAAATAAAACAAATTGCTTTCGCATATCACTTCTCACTCTAATTAGTTGATTTACTTCATGGACTAGGCATTCAGTTCTTGCTATCCAATTCACAGATGTATCAGTTTGAATTCTGAACATAAGTTGGTATAATACAGGCATCACCAACTCGCTTGATTTTGTTGCGAAGCAAATAGGCTTGCTTGGTGCATGCAATGGGTAAACATGCGACAGCACGGATTGTCTCTCTTCCGCGTATAATACGTCATGTGTCAGTTTATGATGTCGGGTGCATCCAATACGGAAGCCTAAGAGGAATATTTCTTATGAATAGAAAGTGGCGGCATAAGTGTTCAATTTTCAGCAAAGTTCTGCACTCAGAAAAGTCAACACGTCATTGCGCAACCCATGCAAGTAATATGAGAGTTATTAAGGAGAGCGTTTCCTTCAAATTGTGTTCCATACCAATTAATTACCAATGTTTCTGTTCATATTCAATGCTTTAAATGTAAACGTTTTTCGTTACATGTAATTAGAATGGTATTAATCAAGTTAAAGAGTTTGTTGTATTATGTTAATACTACAATAATTTTCATTATTTTTTCAATTATTTATGTTAAAATTACCAATTACCACCAAACCTATGGAAATATGTATGCGAGGGGCGTCAACAACTTAAAAAATCCAAGAAATTACAATCGTAACATCGAAAACAAAATATGTATTTAGTGACTGTTACTAGATGGCAGTTAATGTTTCAGCTACACGTTTTTCAGCTACGCGATTGGATCAACAATCTGGGCTTTCTTTAAAAAGATGGGGGGGAAACGAACTTGTGCAGTGATTAAATACTTCTATTTAAAAGCCTTAACAGCGAAGAGATAAAAGCCGAGTTGGATGTAGTTCATGGCACATCTACTCCTGCGTTTGCAACAATTTACAATTGAATGAAAGAATTTAAACGTGGCCTACATACGCAAATGTTGAACATCGTTCCGGACGTCCAGTAGAAGTGACTAGTGACAAAATCCAGAGTATGGTTTTGAATGATCGACGATCAAAGTTGGCGAAACAACAGAGGCCACAGTTGTCCTCCGTGGTGTAATGGTTACTATGCTAACTTCATATACCCAAGGTCGCGGGTTCAAACCCGGCGGAGGACGATAGATTTTTTTCGTGCGTGAAAATCCTTAGCATAGCTACCTTCGGAAGGGATGTAAAGCCGTTGGTCCCGTGTCGTAGATTTACTCTGAGCAAAATTAAGTAGTCTTTCACGCCCAGTATAGAATAGGACGCTGAGAACCGCAGCAGTTAAGGGGCGTCCATAAATAAAACGCCATTTCATCATTTCTTGCAGAGGCCACAGGCATACCACAAGGTACAGTGTTCTCAATTTTGTACCAAAAATTAGGCCTAACAAAGGTCTCGGCAAGATGCGTTGATACATAACTATGGATGAAACATGGTTACACTACTACACTCCAGACCCAAAAGTACAGTGGAAACAGCGGTTTTTTAAAGGTGGTGAAATCTGCAGACAAGGTGAGGACCGCAGTTTTTTGGAATGCACGCGGAACCATCTACATTGATTATTTGCAGAAAGGAAGAACGATAAATGAGATTATTATGCATCGTCATTGCACCGGTTGAACGAAAGAGCCCTCATCTGGCAAAGAAAAATCTGATGTGTTCCATTCACATGACTTTCTCTCCATCTCTGTAACAAATTATTGTTAAAAAGCTTATGCTTCTATTTAGGTACTTCATGCTAATCGAAAACAAATTAGCAGAAATAGTCTTATTACTTGTTTCCTTGTAAGTAGAAGCGAAATAACGGAGTACCATAGGTTAACGTGAAGTCAAAAGCTGGTTGCTATGTGATTTGAAGTTCGTTTGTTTGTATGCACACGAGTTGGCAAATTCCTGTATGAGAAAAGTATGTTTTTCAAAGCTGAAACCAAAAACAAGGAATATCTCAAAAACGATCAACTCCACGAAAAAAATGTATATAACATAAATTGTGTGTTTTAACGTGCTCTAAATTTTTTGTGTTTCAAGTTTTTGTCCATCTCTTACGGTTTAGCAGTTATGCAAAATTCATCTAGAATAAAGTAGTCTTCAGAGGCTATTCCCAGAAAATTCAAGATATACATTTTATTTGTCAGGTAAATATTCTTAATATACGATATTTTAATCAAAATCGTTAGAGCCATTTTTTAGAAAATAAAAATTTTCGAAAAAAGTTCCATGTAAAAGGCATTTGGGAGTGGGGGGATTTTTTTTTTTTTTTGGAAATCTTCATGTCGCATCCTTGGAAGATATCAAACCTAAACATCAAGTTTGGCTTTTATCGGACTTTTCGTTTTTGTGCTATGCTGCCCACAGACACACACATGGACATTTTTCTAAAAATGCTTTTTTTGGATTCAGGTCTCACAACATGTATTTCCGGTGAAATCTTGGTATTGAATTTTTGGGTGCATTACAATACCTTCTCTATACACTAAGTAGATAGCACGTATAGAGAAAGTAATTGAAGTGAAAATTATGTTAATTTGCTCCATCTGTTTACATTGTCCTTTTACATCTTCATGGATAGTACAATCCTGGGAGCTGCCTCTCAGTGAGCGCGATTCCTTCATCATTTACGCTTATACGCAGGAGGAAAGAACGAAGGTCACTGTCGCTTACAACGCTACTGACTGGCGTACGCTTGGATTTACCCCGTGGAGCTTTGAAATTTTATACGCACGAAGGGTCATCTGCACACGCGAAATACGGCGCCTTTGGGCCACTTCATATATTGTGGACATAGATATGGAAGGCATTATTGTGGTTATCTTGTGTGTCGGGTTAGGTTTCAGTTAACATATACATGCAAGGGGAATTACTTGATGCTGATGCTTCAGCGGGAATATTCTAGGCGCTTGGGAGCGTTAGGGCGGGAGAATTCAGCTCTGTGAATCGTGGTTTTGGAACAACCGCACCGTGCAGGGAACAGGAACAGGAACAGTTAGTATGGAGATCGTTGGTGACGGACGCGTGGGGAAATTTCGCCCAAGTGCCTGCCGGGCTGATATAGCATGCTAAACACGTAGTTAATGCGGTGAAATGTTTTAATAAACTGTACTTTCCATGTGCAAAGTGTATACACAAAGTATTGTATTCCACCCAAAAATTCGATACCGAGATTTCTCCGGAAATACATGTTTTGAGAACAGCTTTTTAGAAAATGTCAGTGTGTGTTTGTGTGTGTCTGTGAATAGCATAGCTCAAAAAAAAAGTCCGTAAAAATACCAAACTTGACATTTAGGTTTAGTATCTCCCAAGGATATGACACAAAGATTTTCAAGAAAATCCCCCACTCCAAACTACCCGTTACATGGAAAAATGTTTAAAGTGTTGATTTTCTCAAATGACTCTAACGTTTTGATTAAAATACCGTGTATTAAAGTCATTTACATGAAAATGAAATGTATGTCTTGAATTTTCTGGCAAAAGCCTCTAAAGACGTGTTTATTCTGAATGAATTTTGCTGAAGTTTGTATAACTGGTAAATCGTAAGAGATAGACAAAAACTTACTACACAAACATGTAGATCACACTGTTTCTGAGATATTCCTTGTTTATTGGTTTCAACTTAAAAAATCTGATGTGTACCATTCACATGACTTTCTCTGTATCCCTGCTACAAATTATTCTTAAAAAGCCTATGCTTCTATTTACTTCATGCTCATCTAGAAAAATCTGATGTGTTCCATTCACATGACTTGCTCTATATCTCTGTAAATGATTATTGTTAATAAGCTTATCTTTTATTTATTTCATGCTAATCGAGAAAAATTAGCAGAAATAATCTTATTTCTTGCTTTATTGTAAGTAGAAGCGAAATAAGGGAGTACCATAGGTTAAAGTGAAAGCCAAAAGCTGGTTGCTATGTGACTGATGTTCCTTTGTTTGTATGGACATAAGTTGACAAATTCCTGTATGAGAAAAGTATAAGTTTTTCAAAGCTGAAACCAAGAAAAAGGAATATCTCAAAAACGATCAACTCCACGAAAAAAATGTGTATAACATAAATTGTATGTTTTAACCTGCTCTACTTTTTTGTGGGTTAAGTTTTTGTCTATCTCTTACGGTTTAGTAGTTATGAAACATTCATCCAGAATAAAGTAGTCTTCAGAGGCTATTCTCAGAAAATTCAAAATAAACATTTTATTTATCAGGTAAATAGCTTAAATATACGATATTTTAATCAAAATCGTTAGAGCCATTCTTTAGAAAATCAAAATTTTCGAAAAAATTTCTATGTAAAGGGTAGTTTGGGGTTGGGAGATTTTTCTCAAAATCTTCGTGTCGCATCCCTGGAAGTTACTAAACTTAAATACCAAGTTTGGTATTTCACCAACTTTTCGTTTTTGAGTTATCGTGTTCACAGTCCCACGGACACACTGACACACGGACACACACACACGGACCTTTTTCTGAAAATATTTTTTTTTGATACAGGGGACCCTAAAACATATATTTCCGGTGAAATCTCGGTATCGAATTTTTTGGTGGAGTGCAATACATTCTCTATACACTATGTACATAGTGAGTATAGAGAAAGTAAAAACCTTAAACTATTCTCATACGGGAATTTGTCAACTTCTGACCATACAAACAAAAGAATTTCAATTGCATAGCAACCAATTTGACATCGCTTTAGCCTATGGTACTCCCTTATTTCCTCTAGCTACAAGCTCAATTTTAGGAACTCAAAAGTGGCAACTACTCGCTTGGCATGCATGAGGCTATAGTGAATAAATTCAGCAGGAAATGTGGCACAAGACTATCTCTAAATCTCTGTAACAAATTACTACTTTTTCGGTATCTAATTTTTGGGTGGAATATAATACCTTCTTTATAAACTATGTACATAGTACGTGTAGAGAAAGTAAAAACATTTTTTCGGACCAGGGGATCTCAAAACATTGAAATCTGACATCGAATTTTTGGGTGCAATACAATACCATCTCTGTACACCTATGTACATAAAACGTGTAGAGAAAGTATCAAATTCCCATTATAGTGTCACAACCCTGATTGGGGAACGTAGCTTTGGGACTTAGTGAAAGAGACAACACTCGATTAAACGTGTATAACTGATTGTATTTATCAGAACATTAAGAATAACCAAGCATCTTGGATCAGCCAAGTTGCTTCCTGAAAGGAGTCCGTCCTTCTAAAGCGATAACTTTGTGTCACTTATATTGTTTTAGTAATTACGAATTAATTAATCTGAATTAATTGGGATTTGAGCTTACATATTCTCAGGAAAATACAAGCTTTGTTATAAGCTGATGAAGTAACAGGATGGAAGCGACTAGCCTCCTCCGATGGCACTCCTGGTGGACTTTTAGATGATACCAACTTCCGTCGGTTTACGTGCACATTCGCACTTTGAGCATTCGGTGCTGATTGGCCACCATATTGGAATGTCCTTCCGGGGACGCCACTAAATCTATTTAAGGGACGGCAGACCCGTCCTCCGGGGCTATTGTCTTTGACCTCTATTTTGCTTGTGTGCGTCTTGAGGCGTCGCTCAACCAGCCACCACTTCATCTCTCACCTCGCCTAGACACACCATGACATATTTCTTAAGGTAAAGATTTATGTTGGTAACCCCATAATCAGAATTATATTAAGAACCCCATGGCACGACAGCTCACGGGGAAGCTTGGCCTACCGCCTGGCCGCTGCGTCCCCCATTTCGGTCCATTACAGACGTCATTGACGGGGTGCAGAATTGGAGGGTGAGACGTGGTCAGCGCTTCGAGCTCCCCCGGCCGGTTAATGCGGTCCTCATGACCTGGAGCCGCTACTTCTCCATCAAGTAGCTCCTCAATTGGCCCCCCAGAGACCTTACGAGGCTGAGTGCACTCCGGGCCAGGTCTCCCGCTTGGTAAGCAGCTGCACTAGCACCGCGCTAAGGAGACGACTATCAGAATTATATTGGCCAGGATTAATAGAATAGGTTGTAATCACCCACCTTTGTAAATCAAACATGCGTAATCAACAGATTATTTAATATTTCTTAATATAGTACTTTAAGTCCCGTTGCTATCATTGCTCTATCATCTGCCTTCCTTTTACCACCCTCTAATAGCTATCCCCCACAAACAAGCAATAAAGTTGAAGACCAATTGTAGTGTCGAATTCCCTATCTTACTTTAGAGAGATGTCTAAAATGTTGAGAGCCTTCTGAAGAGGTGGAGAAGAGCGCCCGCAGAAATAACAGCCACACAGCACACAGCAGCACTGTGGCATCGACTTCTAAATATGGAGTGCCAGCGATCTAGGTTTAAGTTGTAACAGCCAATAAAAAAAAAATCTTATGTGTACCATTCACATGACTTTCTCTACATCTCTGCAACAAATTATTCTTAAATGCCTTATTACTTCTTCCTTGTAAGTAGAAGCGAAATAAGGGAGTATTATAGGTTGAAGTGACAGTCAAAAACGGGTTGCTATGTGACTGAAGTTTCTTTGTTTGTATGGACAGGAGTTGACTAAGTCTGTGGGAGAAAAGTATAAGTTTTTAAAGCTGAAACCAAAAACAAGTAATATCTCAAAACCGATTAACTCCATGAAAAAAATGCATATAACATAAATTGTGTGTTTTAAAATGCTCTACACCTTTTTTGTGGTAAGTTTTTTTTTTCCATCTCTTACGGTTTAGCAGTAATGCAAAATATCGTAAAATTCTTCCAGAATAAAGAGTCTTCAGAGGCTATTCCCAGAAAATTCAAGATGTACATTTTATTTGTCAGGTAGATATATTTAATATATGATATTTTAATCAAAATCGTTAGAGCCATTTTTGAGAAAATCAAAATTTTCAAAAAAGTTCCATGTAAACGGTAGTTTGGAGTGGGGGAATTTTCTTGAAAATCTTCGTGTCGCATCCTTCACAGATACCAAACTTAAATACCAAGTTTGGTTTTTAACGGTCTTTTCGTTTTTGAGCTATGCTGTCCACAGACACACACACACACACGGACCTTTTTCCAAAAATGTTTTTTTTTATTCAGGGGAACCCAAAACATGTATTTCCGGTATCGAATTTTTGGGTGCATTATAATACCTTCTCTATACACTATGTACATAGTATCCTGATTACAAATAAAGTAATTTAAGACTGGAAAATCCAATATCACATGTTATTGATCATATTAAAATTGCAAAGCATGTTTTTTTTTTTTTTTTACTTTGTTTTATGTCAAGTGCCTTCTATTTTAGATGTGTCTACCTACAGTACATAGAAGAGGTCTTGAGTTTCATAAGCATATCCACATGTTTTCTAACTGAAGAATGCTTTTTAATATTGGAGGAATCAGCAAGAACGGTATTTTCTGAGATAGCGTCCTTGTGCATGTACAAGATGCAGGATGTTATAGCGACCTTCTTATTTGGCTGAGTGGGGAATGTATAAGCCGGGCTCTTGGAAAAGCAGGCAACGAGAAAGCTCGCTCTTGTGCAATATGTGGAGAGGTTACCTCAAAATACAAGATATTCCACAAATGTAAGAGTCTGAAGAGACGAGAATAATATTCGATGAAAATGCACTCAAGTAGTATATGTTAAAAGCATAGGAAAGAAATGTTACTCTATAGACTGTCCATAAATCATAGGTTCAATGCTCTATAAGACGAAACCTGCATGACAAGATTTTTTGTTTTCTCTGGTACATAACTACGTATAATAATTCCAAGCTTGATGGCACTGTGTTAACGTGTGCAACTTTCATTTGGGAGGTCGTGTTTCGATTTCCTTCCTGACCACTGTTTCTCTCTCTCTCTCTCTCTCTCTCTCTCTCTCTCTCTCTCTCTCTCTCTCTCTCTCTCTCTCTCTCTCTCTCTCTGTGTCGGCAAACGAATGCATCTTTAATGCACCGGTTGAACGGAGAAATCAAGAAAAAACGCCCTCATCTGGCAAAGAAGAGGATTCCCTTCCATCAAGACAATGCAAGGGTTCACAACTTGGTAATTTCGATGGCAAAAATTGTGGTTCGAATTACTACATCTTCACCGTATTCACCAGATTTGACTCCCAGTGACTTTTTTATTTCCATACTTGAAAAATCTGATGTGTTCCATTCACATGACTTTCTCTATATCTCTGTAAATTATTATTGTTAATAAGCTTATCTTTTATTTATTTCATGCTAATCGAGAAAAATTAGCAGAAATAGTCTTATTTCTTGCTTTATTATAAGTAGAAGCGAAATAAGGGAGTACCATACGTTAAACTGAAAGCCAAAAGCTGGTTGCTATGTGACTGATGTTCCTTTGTTTGTATGGACAGGAGTTGACAAATTCCTGTATGAGAAAAGTAAAAGTTTCTCAAAGCTGAAACCAAGAAAAAGGAATATCTCAAAAACGATCAACTCCACGAAAGGAATGTATATAACATAAATTGTGTGTTTTAACGTGCTCTACATTTTTTCTGTGTTAAGTTTTTGTCCATCTCCTACTAATTATGCAAAATTAATCCAGAATAAAGTAGTCAGAGGCTATTCCCAGAAAATTCAAAATATACATTTTATTTGTCAGGTAAGTATCTTTAATATATGATATTTTAATCAAAATAGTTAGCCATTTTTTTAGAAAATCAAAATTTTTGAAAAAAGTTCCATGTAAAGGGTAGTTTGGGGTGGGGGGATTTTTCACAAAATCTTCGTGTCGCATACCTGGAAGATACTAAACTTAAATACCAAGTTTGGTATTTTACCGACTTTTCGTTTTTGAGTTATCGTGTTCACAGACACACGGACACACGGACACACACGGACCTTTTTCTGAAAATACTTTTTTTGGATACAGGGGACGCTAAAACATATATTTCCGGTGAAACCTCGGTATCGAATTTTTTGGTGGAGTGCAATACCTTCTCTATACTCTATGCACATAGTACGTATAGAGAAAGTAAAAAGTGGCTCGGCGGAAAGCGATTCACGTCTAACGAAGAGGTGATTTCCCAAACAGATGCCTATTTTGAGGACCTTCCGAAATACTACTTTTTGGAAGGCTTAAAACAGTAGGAGAACTCTGGGAAAAGTATATCGAGCTAAAAAGAGATTATGTTGAAAAAATCTACCAAAAATAATTTGTTTTTCTATCTTTTTCTAAGCACTTACTGAACGATCCTCGTAGGTCGTATAATACAGTATGGAATGGAAAGTTGACCGATGGAGGAGAAACATAGGCGTAAAGTTACAGCAGCCGAAATGAAATACATTAGAAGAATGGTGGGTAAGTCCAGAAGAGATATGATTAGGGATGAACAAATAAGAGAAGAGGTAAAACAAAAATAAATGTAAATGGCGTGTTATTTATGGACGCTCTTTAACTGCTGTGGTTCTCAACGTCCCATTCTAAATTGGGCGTGAAAGACCGCATAATTGTGCTCAGAGGCCTCTCTATCAGGCTTGAGGTTCTTTTACGTGCCGTAAATCTACGACACGGGACCCACGGCTTTACTTCCCTTCCGAAGGAAGCCATGCTAAGGATTTTTACACCCGAAAAAATCCATCGTCCTCCGCCGGGTTTGAGCCCGCGACCTTGGGTATATGAAGTCAGCATGGTAACCATTACACCACGGAGGGCGACAGGTAAAACAAGAGAAACCATTAATTAAGAATAAAAAAATCTGATGTGTTACGCTCACATGACTTTCTCTAGCTACTCTACAAACAAACGGATCATTTTTCTTTCAACACCACGCTAATCGAGATAAACATTAGCAGAATGTTATGTTGTTACATAGTTGCTTATAAGTAGACTGGAACTAAGGGAATGCACTAGGCTAAAGTGATAGTCAAATGTTTTAAAAGCTGTCGTTATGTGATTGTCATTGCAAATCGCCTTTTTGCTTGGCCAGATGTAGAACAAAAGGAAAACGAACACTCCCATCTGTGAAAGGTATAAGTACTTCACAACTGAAACTACGAGTAATAACAAGGAATAACTCTGAAACGGTAAGTTCCACAAAAATAATGTTTATGACATAACTTGTGTATTTTAACAAGATCTACATTTTCTGTACAGTAAGTTTTTTTTCTATCTCTTACGGTTTACTAGTTATTCTAAATTAAGCAAAATTCATCCAGAATAAACAGGTCTTTAGAAGCTATTCCCAGAAAACTCAAGATATACATTTTATTTGTGATAGAAGTGGATTTAATATGTGGTATTTTAATCAAAATCGTTAGAACCATTTTTAAGAAAAGCAAACTTTTTGAAACTTTTTCCATGTAATGGGTAATTAGGGCTGGGGGAATTTTCTTGAAAATCTTCGTGTCGCATCCTTGGAGGATACCAAACCTTAATACCAAGTTTAGTATTCAACCGTCTTTTCATTTTTGAGCTATGCTGTCCACAGACAAACACGGACCTTTTTCTAAAAATGCTTTTCTTGGACTCAGGGGGTCCTAAAACATGTGTTTCCGGTGAAATATCGACATCTAATTTTTGGGTGGAATACAATACTTCTATATCCCTATGTGCATTGTACGTACGGGGCTAGAGAAAGTAAAAAGAAGTACAACTGAAATGGTATGGGCATGTTCATAGGATGCCCTAAGAAAGGAAAGCATAGCAAGTAAAGGACCTCAAAACATATATTTCCGGGGAAATCTCGAACTAATTTTGGGTGCAGTACAATACCTTCTTTATACATTATATACACGGTACGTGTAGAAAAAGTGAAAATCTTATTCCTTGCAATTTTAATTTCTGTGTTATTGGATTTTTCAATTTTACATTATTTTATCAACAGGATAGTTCTGTTAAAGAAGGAGATTAGGAAGAAGACAAAAATGCAAATAGTTTAATCAGTAATATGTGAGGCGTTCAATAAGTTCTTAAAAAATTCAAGAAATTACACGAAAAAATCTGATGTGTTCCATTCACATGACGTTCTCTATATCTCTGTAAATTATTATTGTTAATAAGCTTATCTTTTATTTATTTCATGCTAATCGATAAACATTAGCAGAAATAGTCTTATTTCTTGGTTTATTGTAAGTAGAAGCGAAATAAGGGAGTACCATACGTTAAAGTGAAAGCCAAAAGCTGGTTGCTATGTGACTGATGTTCCTTTGTTTGTATGGACAGGAGTTGACAAATTCCTGTATGAGAAAAGTATAAGTTTTTCAAAGCTGAAACCAAGAAAAAAGAATATCTCAAAAACGATCAACTCCACGAAAAAAATGTATATAACATAAATTGTGTGTTTTAACGTGCTCTACATTTTTTGTGGGTTAAGTTTTTGTCCATCTCTTACGGTTTAGTAGTTATGAAAAATTCATCCAGAATAAAGTAGTCTTCAGAGGCTATTCCCAGAAAATTCAAAATATACATTTTATTTGTCGGGTAAATATCTTTAATATACGATATTTTGATCAAAATCGTTAGAGCCATTTTTTAGAAAATCAAAATTTTCGAAAAAAGTTCCATGTAAAGGGTAGTTGGGGGTGGGGGGATTTTTCTCAAAATCTTCGTGTCACATCCCTGGAAGATACTAAACCTAAATACCAAGTTTGGTATTTTACCGACTTTTCGTTTTTGAGTTATCGTGTACACAGACACATGGACACACTGACACACATACACACACACACACACACACACACACACACACACACACGCGCGCGCGGACCTGTTTCTGAAAATACTTTTTTTGGATATAGGGGACTCTAAAACATATATTTCCGCTGAAATCTCGCTATCGAATTTTTTGGTGGAGTGCAATACATTCTCTATATACTGTACATAGTGAGTATAGAGAAAGTATAAAGCTTGTATTTAGTCTTTTACTAGATGACACTTAAAGTTTCAGCTATATGCATCACGTGCTTGCGTTGCCATAGGTGATTTAATTAACAATCTTGTGCTTCTTTAAAAAGATGGGGGGAAACGAGTTTCATAAGGAGATTAAAAATTCCTATTTAAAAGGCTTATATGACATTTTTCTAAAGTTGCTGTTTTATTCAGAGAACCTCAAAACACGAGTTTCCAGTAAAATTCTGGAACTCAAATTCTTGATGGAATACAGTACTTCCTCTTGCTAGTATAGGTAGCAGAGTAAGTTTTCGTAAAAATAAGAAAAAGCTCCTCGATTGAAGTTTGCATTTATATGTTATATTTACACTCATTCTTTCAATATCATCTAAAGGTTGATGTACCTCTTTCAGGAAACGCAGAAAGAGATAAGCCCTTTATCTTATGTTTCTGGGTCATTGGCCCTCTGAGAGTGGAAATCTTTGGGTCGTTTGAGACCAGCAGCCGGAGAAGCACATCTCTTATCGTGTCCTCTCTTGAGCATTCTCGAGAGAGATTTTTTTTCTAGTGGAGGGGGAAAAAATCTATCTTAGGGACTAACTCAGCAAGCTCAGGGTGCACAGATCTGGCGCCTTTAGTCGTACTCACTAAAAAACCGTGCACAAAAAGTGACCCTTGGTGCAACGCGCTTGCTTGTGTTGGCCTTCTGCCAACGTGAACTTTCTCTGTTGTTCAAACATATTTCTAGCCACTAAATTGTTAGAGTACTCTATCTCCATTGCCGAATTAGTAAATGTCTAATCTTTGTTTAATTAAAACTAATTTACAGAGAAGTTAATGATCACTCAGGCCCTCAGAAATTTTTACGATCTTTCGGTCATACATCTTTACAATATTAATACATAAAATGAAGGAACATGAAAAGGTAACATATATAATTCGGTGGGAAAGTGCAGCGGCACCGCTGTTGCACCTGCGGGTGTCAAGGAATAAGCATATTGGTCAGCCACAAACGCCTAAACCAGGTGAGAAATAGGCCCCAAGCATGACCAAGGCACAACTTTCGCCCTCGAGAATTCAGGTGAGGAAATATAGGAAGTATTTTTACTGTTTCTAGCACGTATGCATATTGTGCATAGTAGATAGAGCATGCATTGTATTCCACCCAAAAATTCGATAACGAGATTTCATCGGAAATACATGTTTCAGGGTCCCCTGAATGTTTTTTAGAAAAACATCCGTGTGTGTCTGTGTGCTGTGTGTATGGTGCTTTAGTCTATTATTCCCTTATTTCCCTTCTACTTACAAGGAAGCAAGGAGTAAGACTAATTCCCTAAAGTTTATCTCGATGGCATGATGTAGATAAAAGAATAATCTTTTGTAAAGAAAATTTGTTTGTGAAACATTTAGAGAAAGTTCTTTGAATAGAACACATAAGATTTTTTTTTTCATTTATTTTACTCCGCTTTAACTTCTAGGTTTAATCGCAACGGATCTCTTCGGTAAATGGAAATGGAGCTTAATTTATGTACACACTTTAACTTTGGTTCTCAGCTTTGAACTTGGGTATATGAAGTTAGCATGGTAATCAATACACCACGGAGGGCGACAATATCTTCTTTATACACTACTAGCTGACCCGGCGAACTTTGTTCCGCCTTAGAGGCAATAAATGAGCAAATTTTGGATTTTATTAAGTTGAATTTTTTATTAGGATAATAAATATAAATAAAAAAATCAAGTATTTTAATGATTCTTTATTTGCCATTTATTTTGGTGCGTGGGTTGCACCTTGTGATAGACGATATTTCTTGTTTTATTATCAGGCGGCGCAAGAACAAATAACGCAGATGGGCTTCCGACCCGTGGACATGCCACATATAAATTGACTATGTGAAAAACATGGATTTTCTAGATTCAGACCACAAACTTTCAAGGACTGGCCTTGTGATTTGTTAATGGTCATGGCGAATGCAAGACGGATTGGAAATTGAAGTCGTTTAAACTCAAACAGCAAATTGGTTGGTATCATCAGGATCCTCGTAATGAGAACTTCCTCACCTTCGAATTTTCCTTTGAGTATCGACGCGTAAATCACATTGTTCATCAATTTACTTACCACTAAACGCCTTCCGTTGCACAGTTTTTATGCAAGAGTAATCAGTGCTGCAATCGTATCGAAACGCTGCTCGATTCAAATCAGTACTTGATAAATTTCTTCTTGTGCGTCAAAAAGTATCTAGTTGTTGATCTCTGAGGTTTGCTCGACAATCTCGCATTGCCAACCGAGCTGCCTCACTTTGCTCTTGTGATTGAGAAGCACCAAGTCGAGCCATACTAACGCGGTGCTCTTCACGTGCAATTTCTTGTTCTTCTTCAGTCCTTTCATTCGCAATTTTTCGAATCCTAGTTGCATTACGGCTACGTCTTGGTCGTGGCATGGTTAATGATAATATCAGCACAATAAGCCAATAGAAACTCGAAACAAACACATCAACCAGTCAACTTCAAAATTTCTAATTGTCAAATTTTCAACCATACTGAACCATAGACAACATTACGTTTAGCTGTCAGTTGCGTTTTGCTATTCCCAGTCAGTTGCGTTTTGTTATACCATTTTTAACAAATGAACGGTTAGATTCATGTTTTGACTGATAAATGTTTCGTTTTTCTGTCTGTTGCATTTTGTTATACCACGTTTTATGTCATGTTCAACAGAAACGGGATAAAAAGCATCCTATCTCCGTCTCCTGGTTCTAAGCTACCTCCCCAAATCGGTTCAGCCGTTCTTGAGTTATAATTAGTGTAACAAACACGACTTTCTTTTTACTTTCTCTAGCCCCGTATGTACAATGTACATAGGGATAGAGAAGTATTGCATTCCACCCAAAAATTCTATATGAAGATTTCACCGGAAATACATGTTTTAGGACCCCCTGAATCCAAAAAAAAGCATTTCCAGAAAAAGGTCCGTGTGTGTGTGTGTGTGTGTCCGTGTGTCTGTGAACACGATAACTCAAAAACGAAAAGTAGCTAAAATACCAAACTTGGTATTTAAGTTTAGTATCTTCCAGGGATGCGATACGAAGATTTTGAGAAAAATTCCCCCATCCCAAACTACCCTTTACATGGAACTTTTTTCGATAATTTTTATTTTCTAAAAAATGGCTATAACGATTTTGATTAAAATATCGTATATTAAAGATATTTACCTGACAAATAAAATGTATATCTTGAATTTTCTGGGAATAGCCTCTGAAGACTTTCACTTTAACCTATGGTACTCCCTTATTTCGCTCCTACTTACAATAAAGCAAGATATAAAACTATTTGGAGCGAGAGAATGTTTAGTGTGTTTAGTGCAGGCCTAACTGCGGGGAGACAAAACCGATCAGCACTTCCCCAAAGCTTTCAACTCGCACCCACAACAATGATGTAGGTGCATGTATGCCCGTTAATCCGGACGAAAGCCACGCCGTCTTGTTTACCCAGCGCCATATCCCCCAATAATACCTCCACATTTACATATGAGCGCCAGAGGATTGAATGAGCAGATTCCATTCGCCATTTAGGTGTCACTCTGGATAAAGGTCTAACCTTCCATAAACACGAGCGTGGATGGGGCGCCGTAGCTTTCCGCTGTTAAAGCAGGCTTGTCAAAGAAAATCCTATTAGCGCTAGGGCATATTTCAGTTCCTAACTAGGGATGGACAGAAAATAACGTAACGGTTACTAAAGTAAAAAGACACATTATAGTTACAAATGCAAATACAGCCCTATTTTCCTAAGTTGGGGCCTGACCTGGTTGGTCATATCAGACGATGGATGAAATTGGTGAAATGATGCTCAAATGATCTCGGGGTCCATGGAGCTTCAAGTTACTCGACATTCGTCTTCTCAGGATAAGGAAAAACCCCCAAAAAACCTTATCCGGGTAACTCACCCTAAGTGAGAGTCGAACTCACGATCTGTTGAATATACCCAGGCGGGCATATACATTTTATTTGTCTGTAAATAGCTTTAATGTACGCTATTTAATCAAACCCGTTAATGCCATTTTTGAGAAAATCAAAATTTTCTAATTTGTTTCCGTGTAAAGGACAGTTGGGAACGGGGGAATTTTCTTGAAAATCTTCGTGTCGCATCCTTGGAAGATACGAAACTTAAATACCAAGTTTGGTATTTAACGGTCTTTTTGTTTTTGATCTATGCTGCCCACAGACACACACACATATAAGCGTGCGCGCAGATAGACAGACAGACAGACAGACACACATGGACATTTTTCTAAAAAGTTTTATTTTTATTCAGGGATCTCAAAACATGTACTTCCCGGGTGCTCTCGGATCTCTCGCGCAGTGGAGAGAGGCCGCGAGAGCGGTTACCTTATAATTTAACTGCCTATATATTTAGTGCATTTAATGAAATGTATTTATTGCGTAAACGATATGTTTAGAGAAAGAGTAATGTGGGCTTTGGAAAAAAAGACATAAAATCAATAAACATTGTTGTTTTATTCAGCAAATTTTATATTTAAATTTAAAGTAAAAATGAGCGAAAGAAGGTGATTTTCACTGTTAAACAGTAAAACGTTTTAAAGCAGTCCAAGATGTAACTATTAATATACTTCCAGAAAAGTCTAGGGAAGTTTGTTTATATAATTATAAGAAATTCAAGAACTGGTGTGTGGATAATGAAGAACACTTAAATGAAGATTCATTGGCGTATTTTTATGAAAGTCGAAATATATTAAAGCTTGAAGTACTTGGAGTGAATATTCCATGGTGAGATCAACTCTATTGACTAATAATAATATTATCAAGAAAAATGAAATATTGATAATCATCATTAAAGGGATTCTTACGTTTTTTACTTTCTCTATAGGCACTATGTACATAGTGTATAGAGAATGTATTGCACTCCACCAAAAAATTCGATACCGAGATTTCACCGGAAATATATGTTTTAGGGTTCCCTTTATCTAAAAAAAAAAGCATTTTCGGAAAAAGGTCCGTGTGTGTGTGTGTCCGTGTGTCTGTGAACACGATAATTCAAAAACGAAAAATAGGTAAAATATCAAAATTAGTATTTAAGTTTAGCATCTTCCAGGGATGCGACACGAAGATTTTGAGAAAAATCCTCCCACCTTCAACTACCCTTTACATGGAACTTTTTTCGAACATTTTGATTTTCTCAAAAATGGCTCTAACGATTTTGATTAAAATTTCGTATATTAAAATATTTACCTGACAAATAAAAGGTATATCTTGAATTTTCTGGGAACAGCCTCTGAAGAGTGGTTTATTCTGGATGAATTTTACTGAATTTTGAATAACTGCCTAACCATAAGAGATGGACAAAAACTTACTGCACAACAAATGTAGAGCACGTTAAAACACACAATTTATGTTATATAAATTTTTTTCGTGGAGTTCGTCGTTTTTGTGACATTCCTTATTTTTGGTTTCTGCTATGAAAAAATTGTACATTTCTCATACAGGAATTTGTCAACTGCTGTCCATACAAACAAAGGAACTTCAGTGACATAGCAACCAGCTTTTGATTATCACTTTAACCTATGGTACTCCCTTATTTCACCTCTACTTACAAGGAAGCAAGTAATATGGCTATTTTTGCTAATGTTTTACTGATTAGCATGAAGTTAATAGACGTATAAGTTTTTTTAAGAATAATTTGTTGCAGGGATATAGAGAAAGTCATGTGAATGGTATACAGCAGATTTATTGAGCGTGTATTTTATGCTTTGATAGCGTGTTTTGTTACCTAGTAACTACAAACTAAAGCATCACTAATTGTAACAATTATTATAATATTAGATAACATTATTTTGCATGTTCTGCTAACGAACTTATTTAGAACATAAATACGAAGGAAACAAAATAAAACTTCTTACACGAGGGTTATTAGAAGGTGTTTGCGTGCAAAAACTTCAGTGCATACATATATAGAATGAATGAATTGAAGGTTATTCAGAAATTTGATAAATGCCAATTAAAGAAACAAATGTAACACAGGATCCATTGTCGCTTTTTGAACTCTGGATGCTGAAGTATCATATCATGGCCACCTACATACACTCCTTGCAAACCCAATTACTTTCTCTACACGTATAGAGAGGGTATTGTATTGCACCCAAATTCGATACCGAGATTTCACCGGAAATAAATGTTTTGAGGCCCTAAATCCAAGAAATCATTTTTAGAAAAATTTCCGTGTGTGTGTGTGAGAGCAGCATAGCTTAAAAACGAAAAGAGCGTTAAATACCAAACCTGGTATTTAAGTTCGGTATATTTTAAAGATGCGGACACGAAGATTTTCAAGAAAATTCCCCCAACCCCAACTACCCTCTTCGAAAATTTCGATTTTCTCAAAAATGGTTCTAACGATTTTGATTAAAATCTCTTATGAGAGATAAAATTTATATCTTCATTTTTCTGAGAATAGCCTCTGAAGATATGTTTATTCTGGATGAATTTTACGGAAGTTTGCCTAACTGGTAAACCGTAAGAGATAGGCAGAAACTTATTTAATAAGAAATTTAGATCTCGATAAAACACACAATTTATGTTATACACATTTTTTTCGTGGAGTTCGCCGTTTTTGAGATATTTCTTGCTATTAGTTTCAGCTTTAAAATACTTATACTTTTCTCATATGGGAATTTGTTAACTCCTGTCCATATAAACAAAGGAACTTCAGTCACATAGCGACCAGCTTTTAAAAGATTTGATTATCGATTTAGCCATGGTACTCCCTTACTTCCTTTCTACTTACAAGGAAGCAAGTAATAAGACTCTTTCTGTTAATTTTTTCTCGATTAGCATGAAGTAAATAGAAGCATAAGCTTTTTAACAATAATTTATTGTAGAGATGTAGAGAAAGTCACGTGAATGGAACCATTAGATTTTTATATCATTAAACACGTGCACATTCACTCCCACATACATACTTCCAGACTCTGTGGGGGATAAGGAATAATTCTGGTTAAAGAAAAGTTTCCCGCTTCAGCCTGTAATCGAACTCGGGACCCTCGGGTGAGAGTCAGCTATAAAATATGTTATATTCAGTGGAAAGGTACAATTCCTAAATTCTTTGTCAGCTTCTGCAAAAACGTTGGCGTTGGTTGTCAACTGATCAAAGAAATGGCACTTGGGATCCTCAGATGCTATTTATGTATTTTAAAAACAAATTAGTTTTTCCTGTCTAATTAAACATTAATTCTTTAACTCTTCTCATCTTCGTGTTCCTATTCAAGGTCGCGGATTTAAACCTGAAAAAATCCTGACCATGGTTTCCTTCGGAAGGGAAGAAAACCATTGGTCCCGTGTCGTAGATAAACAGCACGTAAAAGAATTCAAGCCTGAAAGTGAGGCCTTTGAGCAAAATTAAGCGGTATTTCACGTTAAATATAGAATGGGACGCTGAGAACTACACTAGTTAAAAAGAATCTATAAATAACACCCAATTTCATTTTCGTGTTTCATAGTTCAATTTGTAAATTTAAGTCTATCTTGCCATGTCGGCGTATTTGGGATATCTAGCGGTGTTTTCCTGATCGTGTATAATTTCTAGTTCGCGATTCCGTCACTATGCGCATATTGTGACGATCGATCAGATCACCAATAACAATAGGACTTCGGGATCATGAAAATGGCGGAATTTTGCCCCGACACTTTCTCTTTTAAATATATAAATATACTTACATGCGGTCAACGGATTTACTTTCCTTCAAAGGAAGGCATGCTAAAGATTTTACCTTCTTTCAGGATTTAACCCTCGACTTTGCGTATGAGGCATGAGGTATAGAATATACTAGCGGTGGGGGACACCTCGGCAACTGCAACCAAATTACTCTATTACGGTCTACAGGCCAGCACACAGGAGCGGACGGAGCCTAGCGCAGAGACGCACGGAAGTCTATCAGTGTCACTGCAGCCCCGACGCTGCCAACACAGATGCCGGGAGGCCGTCGGAAGTATGCTTCTACAATGCACCTAGCCTCAACCAAGAGGAAGAGAGTTTTACTCGGAGCAAGCGATTGTGCCATCTACCTGCAAAGATGAAGAAGGGAAATGAAATAATGAAAGCAAAGGAACCGTGGCATTCGCGTAAGCGACCCCAGGAAAAGCACGGGAAAAAAAACCAGGGTGCCAGTGCGCGGTCAACGGGGAGAAACCCGGACCTCCCGAATGTCAGTTACAGACGAAATCTCCTGCGCTACTGGATCGGTGCCATCTTGGGTACTAGAGACAACCACTATACCATGGAGGGTGACTTATTTACTTTTATTATTAGTAATATAACACATAGAATATGTTTCTATTAGTGGTGAATAATGTTTATGTATATCCTTGTATTTTCATTATTTGTTATGGTTCATTAATAATTAAGGCAAACCTAAAATTGGTACTACAGAAAGTTTTCCTTCAAAATAAAACGCTTTCTACTCTATGGCATTCTCAATTAAAAGTCAAGGTCTTTCTCGCAAGCATCTGCTTTTATACCTCCAATACGTTGGTTTTGAAACACAAGAACTTTTTAAATATTTTTTAATGTTTTTTTTTTTTTTTTTTTAAGTTTAACGTCCTTTAATCTGGTTGGTCATATCGGACGATGAATGAAATTGGTGAAATAATGCTCAAATGATCTCTAGGTACATGGAGCCTAAAGCTACTCGACATTCGTCTTCTCAGGATAAGGGAAACCCCCGAAAAAACCTTGTCCGGGTAACTCACCCTAAGGGAGATTCGATTTCACGATCCTTTGAATGTGAAGCAGACAGGCTACCACCACACTACGCAGACGGGTTTTTTAATGCTTTATTTATTCAAGAAATATAATTAAAAGATCCCCATGTCCTACGGGTTTTACAATGGTGAGAGAATTTCCAAAATCGATTGAAGGTTCTTTATATTACTGGCCCACCTCGCACACATACACATACACGTTTAATTATTTCTTTATAATTGTAGTGCAGCTTTAAAATCAACTTTGTTGGAAATCTTATCTTAATAGAAGAATGTGGATTAACTTTACGGTTCCAGAAAGGTTATCTTATCTCACACTCGTACTTAAGATTGAGATATGTCACAATTGGTGCAATCCACCAGTAATGGGTTGAAAAAACCCAACAAACGTTGTTGTCAAACTGTATTTTATACTTGATTATGAGATGCCAAAGAAGCCGAAAACTCCTCTAGAAATCAACTTTGTATGTATAACATTAAACACGTCGAGGATTCCGAAAAAATGAAAAAATTCTCCGAAAAAGCAAAGTGCTAACAAGCTTTTCTCAGAAGATATGAAATATTCTACAAATTATATTCTCTACAAATATTTGTACATAAAGGTAGAGAAAGTATTACACTCCAGTAAAACTTTCGATGTCGATTCGAACCAGAAATATATGTTTTGAGATTCCCTGAGTACCCTCCTCCCCAAATAAAAAAAATCTGATGTGTTCCATTCACATGACTTTCTCTATATAACTGCAACAAATTATTCTATTTACTTCATCTAATGGAGCAAAAATTATCAGAAATAGTCTTATTACTTGCTTCCTTGTTAGTAGAAACGAAATATGAGAGTACCATAGGTTAAAGTGATAGTCAAAAGCTGGTTGCTCTGCGACTGAAGTTCCTTTGTTAATATGCACACGAGTTCACAAAGTCCTGTATGAGAAAAGTATAAATCTTTATAGCTGAAAAAAACAAAGAATATCTCAAAAACAATCAACTTCATGAAAAAATGTGTATAGCATAAATTGTGTGTTTTAAGGTGCTCTAAGTTGCTGTGTGGTAAGTTTTTGTCCATCTCTTACGGTTTAGCATTTATGCAAAATTCCGTAAAATTGACCGAGAGTAAAGTAGTCTTCAGAGGCTATTCCCAGAAAATTCAAAATATACATTTTATTTGTCATGTAAATATCTTTAATATACAATATTTTAATCAAAATCATTAGAGACATTTTTTTAGAAAATCAAAATTTTCAAAAACGTTCCATGTTTGGGTTGAGGGGATTTTTTTCAAAATCTTCGTGTCGCATCCCTGGAAGATACTAAACTTAAATTTCAAGTTGGTACACATCAGATTTTTTACTTTCTCTATACTCACTATGTACATAGTGAATAGAGAATGTATTGCACTCCACCAAAAAATTCGATACCGAGATTTCACCGGAAATAATATGTTTTAGGGTCCCCTGTATCCAGAAAAGGTATTTTCAAAAAAAGGTCCATGTGTCCGTGTGTCTGTGAACACGATAACTCAAAAACGAAAAGTCGGTAAAATACTAAACTTGGTATTTAAGTTTAGTATTTTTCAGGGATGCGACACGAAGATTTTGAGAAAAATCCCCCCACCCCAAACTACCCTTTACATGGAACTTTTTTCGAAAATTTTGATTTTCTAAAAAATGGCTCTAACGATTTTGATTAAAATATCTTATATTAAAGTTATTTACCTGGCAAATAAAATGTATATTCTGAAATTTCTGGGAATAGCCTCTGAAGACTACTTTATTCTTGATGAATTTTTCATAACTACTAAACCGTAAGAGATGGACAAAAACTTAACCCACAAAAATGTAGAGCACGTTAAAAAACACAATTTATGTTACATACATTTTTTTCGTAGAGTTGATCGTTTTTGAGATATTCCTTTTTCTTGGTTTCAGCTTTGAAAAACTTACACTTTTGTCACACAGAAATTTCTCAACTCCTGTCAATACAAACAAAGGAACATCAGTCACATAGCAACAAACTTTTGACTATCACTTTAACCTATGGTACTCCCTTATTTCGCTTCTACTTACAAGGAAGCAAGTAATAAAACTATTTCTGCTAATTTTTTCTGATTAGCACAAAGTAAACAGAAGTACAAGCTTTTTAAGAACAATTTGTTGCAGGGATATAGAGAAAGTCATGTGAATGGTACACATCAGATTTTTTTACTTTCTCTATACTCACTATGTACATAGTGAATAGAGAATGTATTGCACTCCACCAAAAAATTCGATACCGAGAAATAATATGTTTTAGGGTCCCCTGTATCCAGAAAAAGTATTTTCAAAAAAAGGTCCGTGTGTCCGTGTGTCCGTGTGTCTGTGAACACGATAACTCAAAAACGAAAAGTCGGTAAAATACTAAACTTGGTATTTAAGTTTAGTATTTTCCAGGGATGCGACACGAAGATTTTGAGAAAAATCCCCCCACCCCAAACTACCCTTTACATGGAACTTTTTTCGAAAATTTTGATTTTCTAAAAAATGGCTCTAACGATTTTGATTAAAATATCTTATATTAAAGTTATTTACCTGGCAAATAAAATGTATATTCTGAAATTTCTGGGAATAGCCTCTGAAGACTACTTTATTCTGAATGAATTTACTAAACCGTAAGAGATGGACAAAAACTTAACCCACAAAAATGTAGAGCACGTTAAAACACACAATTTATGTTATATACATTTTTTTCGTGGAGTTGATCGTTTTTGAGATATTCCTTTTTATTGGTTTCAGTTTTGAAAAACTCATACAGGAATTTGGCAACTCCTGCCCATACAAACAAAGGAACATCAGCCACACAGCAACCAGCTTTTGGCTTTCACTTTAACCTATGGTATTCCCTTATTTCGCTTCTACTTACAAGGAAGCAAGTAATAAAACTATTTCTGCTAATTTTTTCTGATTAGCACAAATTAAATAGAAGTACAAGCTTTTTAAGAATAATTTGTTGCAGGGATATAGAGAAAGTCATGTGAATGGTACACATCAGATTTTTACTTTCTCTATACTCACTATGTACATAGCACGTATAGAGAAAGTAATCTCATCTTTTCACATAACTTTCTCTAGTTGTTCCATATCCAAACTATTCGTACAAAAGATTATTCTTTTATCTACGTCATGCTATTCGAAACAAACGTTAGCAGAATTGGTGTTTGCATGCCTCCTTGTAAGTAGACAGGGAATACATTAGGTTTAAGCGATGGGCAAAATGTTTAAAAGCGAATCGCTATGTGAAACAATTGAAATCGATCAATGCTACAAGAAAAATCTGGTATGTTACATCAGATGACGTTCTCTACATTGTTAGTAAGCTTATTCTTCTATCTACTTCATACTAATCGAGATAAACATTAGCAGAAACGGTCTTATTACTTAGTTCCTTATAAATGAAGGGAAATAAGCGAATGAATATCTTAGGCTAGTGATAGTCACATGTTTTAAAATGTGGTTGCTATGGGATTGAAATCCGTTTCTTTGCGTGACCAGGAGTTGACAAATTCCCTTATGAGAAAAGTTCTAAATGTTTTAAAACTAAAACCAATAACATGGAATATCACGAAAACGTTCAACTCCACGAAAAAGATGTATATGATATAAAGTGTGTATTTTAAGGAGATCTACTTTTTTTTTTAGGGTATATATTTTATTTGCCATTTAAACATCTTTAATATATAGCACGTTAATCAAAACATTTAGGGTCATTTTTTTCGAAAATTTAAAACTTAGGAAAAATCTTCCAAATACAGGATAGTTTGTGATGGAGGTATTTTCCTTAAAATCTTCGTTTGGCATTTAACCGGCTTTTCGTTTTTGAGTTATGTTGTCCACAACACACACGGGTCTTTTTCTATAAATGTTATTATTATTATTTTTATTATTATTATTAATGTTGTTATTCAGGGGTTCTAAAACATATATTTCCAGTGAAATCTCGATACCTACTTTGTACGAGTAGAGAAAGTAAAAAGGAAGGTAAGTAGGATAAGTCTGCAAGGATTAATGACAAGCGGCAGAAGTATGTAAATAGTAAATATGAGTCATTCTTTGTTTGTGCCGACAGATGTCATCCTTGCTCAGCGAGATAAGAACAAACTCCTGCCAATTCGCTACCAAGAGGTTGGAAGGTTAGTGAAAGAATAACCTTTGTGTCGAGAAGCAGTTTCAGTTCAAAAGCATTACAATTACTTGGAATATTCGCTAAATCTTCGGATTGAACAACAATAGCGTGGAAAAAAAGGTAGCATCTTTATTTTTATCAAGCGTTTGTTTGTGTTTCTTCACATAAGGAGAACGTTTCCTATATTCTTCTAATATTTCTGAGTAAAGATAAGAAACATTAACAAAATATCTGATGTGTTCCATTCACATGACTTTCTCTACATCTCTGCAACAAATTATTCTATTTGCTTCATCTAATCGAGAAAAAATTAGCAGAAATAGTCGTATTACTTGCTTCCTTGTTAGTAGAAGCGAAATAAGGGAGTACCATAGGTTAAAGTGAAAGCCAAAAGCTGGTTGCTATGTGACTGATGTTCCTTTGTTTGTATGGACAGGAGTTGAGAAATTCCTGTATGAGAAAATTATGTTTTTCAAAGCTGAAACCAAAAACAAGGAAAATTTAAAAAACGATCAACTCCAAGAAAAAAACTATATAACATAAATTATGTGTTTTAACGTGCTCTGCATTTTTTGTGTTTTAAGCTTTCGTCCATCTGTTACAGTTTAGCAGTTATGCAAAATTCCGTAAAATTCATCCAGAATAAAGTAATCTTCAGAGGCTATTCCCAGAAAATGCAATATATACATTTTATTTGGCAAGTAAATATCTTAAATATAAGAGATTTTAATCAAAATTGTTAGAGCCATTTTTAAGAAAATAAAAATTTTAGAAATCTTTCCATGTAAAGGGTAGTTTCGGATTGGGAGATATTTTTTAAAATATTCGTGTCGCATCCTTGGAAAATACCAAACTTAAATGCCAAGCGGTATTTAACGGTCTTTTCGTTTTTGAGTTATGCTGCCCCCCCCCACACACACACACAGACACACACGGACATTTTCTAAAAATGCTTTTTTTAGATTCAGGGGGTCTCAAAACATATATTTCCGGTGAAATCTCGGTATCGAATTTTTGGGTGCATTACAATACCTTCTCTATACACTATGTACATAATATGTGTAGAGAAAGTAAAAATCTGATGTGTTCCATTCACATGACTTTCTCTACATCTCTATAACAAATTACTTTTAATAAGCTTATTCTTCTACCTATTTAATGCTAATCGAGCTACACATTAGCAAAAATGCTCTTCTTACTTAGTTCCTTATAAGGGAAATAAAGGAATACACTAGACTAATCCTACAGTCAAGGGTTTTAAACTGTGGTTGCTATGGGATTGAAATCCGTTTCTTTGCGTGGCCAAGCACTGACAATTTCCTGTATGAGAAAAGCTTAAGTATTTTAAAACTGAAACTAATAACAATGAGTATCTCGAAAACTGCTAACTCCACGAAAACAAAATGTATGACACAAGTTATGTGTTTTATCGTGATCTACAATTTTTGTGCAGTAAGTTTTTGTATTCAACAAAATCATTCATAATAAAGAGGTCTTTAGAGGCTATTCATAAAAAAATCAAGATATCCAGTTTATTTGACATGTAAATATCTCAAACATAAGATATTTTAATCAAAATTGTTATAGCCATTTTGAGAAAATCAAAATTTTAGAAAAATTTTGGACTCAAGTTGGACATATATTTCCGGTGAAATCTCGGAATCGAATTTTTGGGTGCATTACAATACCTTTTCGATACACTATGTATATAGTGGTGTACAGAAAGCAATAAGGAAGATCAGAATGGAGAGGCGCTGCAAACCAACCTAGGAATGATGACAAAAGGAGACAGAAAGCATAAGAAACACGTATACGGTAAATATGAGTCATTTTTTTGTTTCTGACGACAGAAACTCCCCTCTCCCCTTGCACCGGAGATAAGAATGTTATCCTGCTAATTCGCTACGGATAGGTCGGGTGCTCAGTGTAAAAATAACCTTTGTGAGAGAAGTAAGCACTACATCGTCTTACTTGGAAGTATTCCCAAATCTTCGGATAGATCAGCAATAACGTGGAAATACAGGTAACATTTTTACCTTTATCATTCTTGCTTTGTGTTTGCATTTCTTCAGATAAACTCTTCAAATATTGCTAAACAAAGATATGAAACATTCGCAAAAACTCAAGAAAATATTATCAATATGTGTTTTTATTGACTTCCTTTTCGTATATTTACTGGTGCTTAAAAACTTACGTTACGGTCTGTGTATGTGTCTGTGCGTGTGAGTAAATATGTAAACATATATATTTTCTTGACTACGTACCTATAAAAATGTGGTGCATTCCATACACATGCCTTTCTCTTCCTATTCTGTAACAAAAGCTTATTCTTCTATTTACGTGCATCGTGCTAAACATTACCAAAAATTGTATTATTTAATAAGTTTCTTATACAAGTATAAGGAGAATAAGGGTATACACCACGCTAAAGCTATAATCAAATCTTTCAAAAGTTGTCACTCTACAAAGAAAAAAAAATCGGATGTGTACCATTCACATGACTTTCTCTATATCTCTATAACAAATTATTGTTAATAAGCTTATTCTTTTATTTATTTTATGCTAATCGAGAAAAATTAGCACAAATAGGCTTATTTCTTGCCTTATAGTAAGTAGAAGCGAAATAAGGGAGTACCATAGGTTAAAGTGAAAGCCAAAAGCTGGTTGCTATGTGACTGATGTTCCTTTGTTTGTCTGGACAGGAGTTGACAAATTCCTGTATGAGAAAAGTATAAGTTTTTCAAAGCTGAAACCAAAAACAAGGAATATCTCAAAAATGATCAACTCCACAAAAAAAATGTGTATGACATAAAATGTTCTACATTTTTTGTGTGTTAAGGTTTTGTCCATATCTTACGGTTTAGTAGTTATGCAAAATTCATCCAGAATAAAGTAGTTTTCAGAGGCTATTCCCAGAAAATTCAAGATATGCACCTTATTTGTCAAGTAAATATCTTTAATATACGATATTTTAATCAAAATCGTTAGAGCCATTGTTCGGAAAATCAAAATTTTCGAAAAAAATTCCATGTAAAGGGTAGTTGGGAGTGGGGGGATTTTCTTGAAAATCTTCGTGTCGCATTCTTGGAAGATACCAAACTTAAATACCAAGTTTGGTTTTTAACGGACTTTTCGTTTTTGAGCTATGCTGCCCTCAGACACACACACAGACACACACGCACACACACACACACAGACAAACACACGCACACGGACATTTTTAAAAATATGCTTTTTTTGGATTCAGGAGGTCTCAAACATGTATTTCCGGTGAAATCTCGGTATGGAATTTTGGGTGCATTACAATATCTTCTCTATACACTACGTACATAGCACGTATAGAGAAAGTAAAAAAAAACAGCAACAACAAAAGCAAGCAAAGGCCATTCAGAATAAAAAGGATTTCAGAGGCTATTACACAGAAATTCAGGATATATGTTTTACTTGCCATGTACATATCTTTAATTTAAGTATTTTAAATACCGTGATTATATACATATAATTTTGAGAAAATATAAAAGTTTGAAAAACAGTGTGTTAAGATGAGGGTATTTTTCTGAAAATCTTGGTGTCGCATCGACGGGAGATACTAAACTTAAATACCAAATTTGGTATTTAATGGATTTTTCGTTTTTGAGCAATGCTGAACCAGACACACTAGGGTATTTTCCTAAACTTTTTTTTTATTAATCAGGGGTACTCAAAACATTTATTTCCGGTAAAATCTCGGTATCGAATTTTAGGTGAAATACAATACCTTCTCTATACATCATAGAAAAAGTAAAAAGGAGCGTTTCCTAATTCTTCTAATATTGCTGAGCAAAGATATAAAACATTCCCAAAAACAGCATCAGGTGAATATTATCAATATGAGATGTTATTGACTTCTTGTTTGTATATTACTGGCGCTATACATTTTAATTTACGGTCTGCTGTGCGCGTGCGTGTGAGTCGCACTATGTACATAGTGTACAGAGAAGGTACTGTAATGCACCCAAAAATTCGATACCGAGATTTCACCGGAAATACTTGTTTTGAGACTCCCTGAATCCAAAAAAAAAAAAAAAAAGAACTTTTAGAAAAATTTCCGTGTGTGTGTCTGCCTGTATGTGTGTATGTGTGTGTGTGTGTGTGTGTGTGTGCAGCATAGCTCAAAAACGAAAAGTTCGTTAAAAACCAAACTTGGTATTTAGGTTTGGTATCTTCCAAGGATGCGACACGAAGATTTTCAAGAAAATCCCCCCACCCCCAACTACCCTTACATGGAACTTTTTTCAAAATTTTAATTTTCTCACAAATGGCTCTAATGATTTTGATTAAAATATCGTGTATTAAAGATATTTACCTGACAAATAAAATGTATATCTTGAATTTTCTGGGAATAGCCTCTGAAGACTACTTTATTCAGGATGAATTTTACGGAATTTTGCATAACTAATAAACCGTAAGAGAAAGACAAAACCTTACTATACAAAAAATGTAGGCCTTGTTAAAATACACAATTTACGTCATATACATTTTTTTCGTGGAGCTTACCGTTTTCGAGGTATTCGTTGTTATTAGTTTTAGTTGTGAAGTACTTTTTCTCAGATAGGAGTGTCCGTTTTTCTTTTGTTCTACTCCTGGCCAAGAAAAGCGATTTGTAATGACTATCGCATAACGACAGATTTTAAAACATTCGACTATCGATTTAGCCTAGTGTATTCCCTTATTTTCTTCCTACTTATAAGGAACTAAGTAATAAGAACATTGTGCTGAATACCTCGATTAACAAGGTGCAGAAAGAAGAATAATCTTATGTAAGAAGTTTGTATAACGGCTAGAGAAAGTCATGTGAGTGTAACACATCAGATTTTTCTTCCTATTCTGCAACAAAAGCTTATTCTTTTATCTACTTCATGTTGATCAAAATAAACATTACCAAAAAATGGTCTTATTAATAAGCTCCTTATACAAGTGGAAGGGAAATAAGGGAATACACGAGACTAAATCGATAATCCAACCTTTCCAAGTTGTCGCTGTACCAAAAACAAACAAACTCCATCAAAATCAGCTGTTGCCAACTTTTGTCTCATAACTGGACATGATTGAATAAATCATCTCCAAGGATTGGCCTTTAACCTCACTAAACTGCCTACTATGTACATGAAATAGCTAGAGAAATTTATGTCGGTGGAACACATTAGATTTTGGTATAAGTTTTTTAATATCTCTTGCGTTTGAACCAGATATGCAAAAGTCGTTCAGCATGGAAATGCCTTGAGAGGCTATTGACAGGAAATTCAAGACAAATATTTTATTTTTCATGAAAACATAACTAATATTCAGTATTTTTATCAAAATCATTAAAACCATTTTAGAGAAAATCTACATTTTCGAACATTTGCAGTTTGTGGTAGGAACATTTTACTTAAAATGTCCGTGTCGCAACCATGGAAGGTGCTGATTTGAAACAAATTCGGTACTCAACCGACTATTCGTTTTTAAGTTTTGCTGTCCACAAACACATACACATGTACATTTTTCTAGAAATACTTCCACTTTTTCTACACGTACTGTGTATATAGTGTATAGAGAAGGTATTCTATTGCACCCAAAAATTCGATACCGAGATTTCGCCGGAAATAGATACGTGTTTTGAGAACCCCAGAATAAAAAACATTTTTAAAAAAATGGCCGTGTGTGTGTCTGTCTGTGTATATGTGTGTATCTGTGGGCAGCATATCTCAAAAACGAAAAGACCGTTAAATACCAAACTTGGTATTTAGGTTTGGTATCTTCCTCCCACCCCAACTACCCTTTGCATGGAACATTTTTCAAACATTTTAGACTTTCTCAAAAATGGCTTTAACGATTTTGATTAAAATACTGTATGTTTAAGATATTCTTATCACAAACAAAAGTTATATCCAGGATTTTCTGGGAGTAGCCTCTGAAGACCTCTTCATTCTGGATGACTTTTGTATAACTGAAAAACTATAAGAGATATGTAAAAACTTAAAGGTGTAGATATTGTTAACATACAATTTATACTATATAAATTTTTTGTACAGTTAACCGTTTCCGAGATATTCCGGGATTATTAGTTTCAATTTTAGCCTCTTAAACTTTTCTCAAACGGGAAGATATCTTTCTTCTCGTTTCTGGTTTGTTTACTTCTGGCAAGAAAAGAGATTGGAATTTCAACTGTTTCACATAGCGACCGCTTTTAAAGGATCTCGTTTTCTTGCTACCCTTCTATTTATAAGGAGCTAATAAGAAGACTAATTCTGCTTATATTATCTTGATATAGATAACAGATTAATCTTTTGAATAAAAGTTTTGTTTGCCGAACAGCTAGAGGACATGTGAATGGCACACATTAGATTTTTTTCATTTCTACTCACAAGGGACCAAGTAATAGGAACAATTTCTGCTAAAGTTTATATCGATTAGCATGATGTAGATAGAATAACAATAATTTATTACAAAGAATGTAGAGAAAGCCATGTGATTGTAACATATCAGATTTTATTTAGGGTTCGGTGAAATCTCGGTATCGAATTATTGGGTGGAATACAATATATTCTGTATCTACAATACACATTGTATAATACGTGCAAGTAAAAATTGAAGGTATTTGTCATGAAAATGTCTTAAATATATGGTATTTTTTGGAAATATTTTGTGTTATACATATACACAGTATTTTAATTAAAATCGTGACGCATTCTTCGAAATTGCTAAACTTAAATATCAGTTTAGTATTTAATGGACTTTTCGTTTTTTATTTATCGTGTTCATACACACACACACAGACACTGAAGCTTTATTGGATGCAGGGGAGCCTAAAACGTTTATTTCTAGTGATATCTTGGTATGCAATTTTTTGGTGGCATGCAATGCGTTTTATATACTATTACGAAGTAGAGAAAGTAAAAATCCGAGGCGGTCAGTTGCGAGGGTGCAGTTGATTTTGTGAGAGAATTGAAGCAGTTGTCAGCTGAGTGTACGAGCGCCGAAGCGACAGAAATACAATTATTCTGCTTGAATAAGAAATGTTTGTTACAATATTAAACAGTTGTCTGTGTTATTATTTGTGCTATTGAACATTTATGAAAAGCTGCTCTTGGTGAAGAATTTTGAATGAATGAATTAAGTCACCACGCGAGTTTTAATTTTCTAGATTTATAATCATCATAAAGCATATTTGTACACTGTGAAATGGCATACATCGTTAGGGAAAGGGAATAAACTAGCATTAATGTAGCAATTTAAGGTCGTAATGTTGCCATCACACAAGCTTTCCAGCTAAACAGTACAATAAAGTATTTTTTGCTGTCGTTTATCTTTCAAATGCAATCCAAGTTGTCATTGTGGTAATATACGAGCGTGTGAGTAAACATAATGACCAGTGGACGTTTATTGTTGGTTTTAATTACAAAATGGCGCAAAGAACACGCTGAAATTGTCCGCAAAATATTTATTTACATTAACATTGATGTAAAAATGTAAATAGCGTGTTATTTATGGACACTCTTTAACTACTGTGGTTCTCAGCGTCCCATTCTATATTGGGCCGCTTAATTTTGCTCAGAGGCCTCTCTATCAGGCATGAGATTTTGATGTTATGACCTCTGAAAAATAGATTAATTAGCATATTATAGTCAAAGTTCATCAAAGTAAACAACTATAATGCCCAACAACTGCTGCCTCCAAGGAAGTGGATTAGAAGTTGATTTCTGCCGATTATTCGGTTTGCACACAGTTACGAATACACAGAGCAATAAGCGATATAAAGAGAGCGCAGTGGGATGGGTTTTGACATTATATGTATCGTTCTAATTCTTAAAGTAGCACAATTAAACAATTATTTCATTATATGATTAGCAAATAAAAACGTATTGTATTTTTTACAAATAAAAGTATAAAGCTTGATACAAAAAAATCAGGATAATAATAATGCAGAACTTTGAGAACAAAAAAACACAATAAGCATGCTGAATTACAAGATACATCTTTACTGTATCGAAAGAAAAGGCTTTACTCCTGTCACTAAATAAGTTTGAATCATCCACGAGTTTGCTCAGTGCCAAATGGCTATCTTTATATCCTTGTATTTTTTTTTATATTTGACTTTCTCTACACGTACTATGTACACAGTGTATAGAGAAGGTATTGCACTCCACCAAAAAACTCGATACCGAGATTTCACCGGAAATATATGTTTTAGTATCTCCAATATGCAAAAAAAGCATTTTCACAAAAAGGTCCGTGTGTGTGTGTCAGTGTGCCCTTGTGTCCGTGTGTCTGTGAAAACGATAAATCAAAAACGAAAAGCCGGTAAAATACCAAACTTGGTATTTAAGTTTAGTATCTTCCAGGGATGCGACACGAAGATTTTGAGAAAAATTCCCCCACCCCAAACTACCCTTTACATGGAACTTTTTTCGAAAATTTTGATTTTCTAAAAAATGGCTCTAACGATTTTGATTAAAATATCGTATATTAAATACCTGACAAATAAAATGTATATTTTGAATTTTCTGGAGTAGCCTCTGAAGACTACTTTATTCTGGGTCAATTTTACGGAATTTTGCATTACTGCTAAACCGTAAGACATGAACAAAAACTTACCACACAAAAAATGTAGAGCACGTTAAAACACACAATTTGTGTTATATACATTTTTTTCGTGGAGTTGATCGTTTTTGAGATATTCCTTTTTCTTGGTTTCAGCTTTGAAAAACTTATACTTTTCTCATACAGGAATTTGTCAACTCCTGTCCATACAAACAAAGGAACATCAGTCACATAGCAACCAGCTTTTGGTTTTCACTTTAACCTATGGTACTCCCTTATTTCGCTTCTACTTACAATAAAGCAAGAAATAAGACTATTTCTGCTAATTTTTCTCGATCAGCATGAAATAAATAAAAGATAAGCTTATAACAAGAATAATTTACAGAGATATAGAGAAAATCATGTGAATGGAACACATCAGATTTTTCAATTTGCGCTCTGTTTCAGTGTTTACTGTTTTATCTACTAGCAAGGACAGTACGAAGCCAAGCCGTGAGCAATGCTGGGCAGTGCAACACGTTTCGAAACGGACTATAGAGACCACACCTACTCCATCACGTCATAGTTATACTCTGTGCGCA
This sequence comes from Hymenopus coronatus, assembly GCA_030762935.1. Taxonomy (NCBI): domain Eukaryota; kingdom Metazoa; phylum Arthropoda; class Insecta; order Mantodea; family Hymenopodidae; genus Hymenopus; species Hymenopus coronatus. The sequence continues at coordinate 20,896,183 of CM060891.1, forward strand.
CCGAAACTCAATACGACAATTTCGTGACTCGAGAGCGAGTTCTAGTAATAAACACCAGCATGCATAATCGTTATTTAACTGTCGTGTTGAGACCCGAAAATTAGTGTCAGATTTTTTTGTTGTTTTTATTTATTTATTTGTTTTTTTTTTTTTTTACGCTCTTTGACTTCTGCGGTTCGCGGCGTCCCATTCTATACTGTGCGTGAACGACCGCTTAATTTTGTTCAGAAGGCTCTTTATCAGACTTGAGGTTCTTTTACGTGCCTTAAATCTACAACACGGGACCAACGGGTTTACTTCCCCTCGTAGGAAGCCATGCTAAGAATTTTTACTCCTAAAAAAAGCCATTGTCCTCCGCCGGGTTTGGACCCACGACCTCAGGAACCAGCGGATAGCATGTTACCCCTAGACTACGTAGGACTAAGTTCAGCCCCGCGCTAGCACGCACACTCCACAGAGAATCGTGCGCTAGTGAATATCGCTAAGGCACCACTAACAGAATGGTAAATCGATGCGGATAGCTGAAGTCGTTAAACTACGTGATTGGAAGGTCTGCGGTTCAAATTACGTCACGATAGTCCATCCCACTAAGGTTGCATAACTAGTAACTACTGATAGACCTGCAGCATTTTCTTCCCAAATTTCCTTTCCCAATTATACTACATTTCATATATCACCAGAGTCTACTGCCGTGTGCACTATAGGGCATACAAAGGAGGTGGACAATTCGTGTACTGTGACCTAAGAGAGGCCTATTGCGACTACACCGCGCAGGCTACAGGTGGCAGACAGACAACACAGATGCGCGGAAGTCCAAATACCCCAGGCTCGAAAACCTATCCTACACTTGGAGCTGCCCACATGTCGATCAAGAACCGTCAACCTTCTAGACGGAATGATGGAAAAGAAATGATGCTCGATGAGAAACCACCCAAACGTTCGCCTACCGACCAGGGAAAACCATGATAAATAATACAATGTAATGATAATGTGATTCCAGACTGTTTGTCTCTTCATCCAGTGCCTAAGCTGGAGAACCAGCCCCCGGACACTAGGTAGCTCGGGTATCTCGGGTGTCACTGCTCCCCGTACCTACACAGTGGGCCCCTGAGGGAAAATCATTATTAATTATTGAATCATATCATATTTATCATTCTTGTAAAGTTCATCAATGTTCACAAGAATCAAACTAGTGAATATCATTGCCGAAGAGCAATTTGCTTCAAAGGCAATATCTTCACACACACACGACATGTTCTAATTTTTTTCAGGAAGTGTCTAAACATGAATTTCTGGTGAAATCTCGGTATCGAAGTTTTTGGTGTAGTGCAATACCTTCACTATATACCATGTACGTGTAGAGAAAGTAATAACAAAGAATAAATAATCATATAAAGTTGAAAACCCTCAAAAGGTATGTCTTCGTTCTGTCACCAGGAAAACTCGTTTATGAGTGAGACTAATAAGGAAACAAACAAATACTAAAAGAAGTAATAATCAGTTTCATGCTGCTATTGTTATCACAGTCTAACATGCTATGCTTCGAACTTTATTAACTTGGCAACCAAGCGATTGTAAGCATTATTTTCTCTAGCCCCATAGGTACAATGTATATAGGTACTGTAATGCACCCAAAAATTCGATACCGAGATTTCACCGGAAATACATGTTTTGGGGTGCCCTGAGTCCGAAAAAAGCATTTTAAAAAAAAGGCGTGTGTGTGTCTGTGGACAGCATAGCCCCAAAACGAAAATACCGTTAAATACCAAACTTGGTATTTAGGTTTAGTATCTTCCAAGGATGCGACACCAAGATTTTCAAAAAGATACCCCTACTAAAAACTACCCTTTACATGGAACAAATTTCGAAAATGCTGATTTTCTTAAAAATGGCTCTAACGATTTTTATTAAAATCCCATAAATTAAAACTATTTATGTCCGAAATAAAATGTATATCTCGAACTTTTGGGAATAACCTCTTAATACCTCTTTATTCTGAATGAATTTTGCTTAACTGATAAACCGTAAGAGATAGAAAAAAAACTCACTGCACAAAAAATGTACATCACGACAAAACACACAATTTATGTCCTTTACGTTTTTGTTGTGGAGGTGACCGTTTATGAGATATTCCTTTTTATTAGTTTCAATTGTGAAGTACTTATACTTTTCTCAGACAGGAAGTGTCCGCTTTTCTTTTGTTCTACTCCTGGCCAAGCAAAGAAGTGATTTGCAATGACAATCGCATAACGATAGCTATTAAAACATTTGACAATAATTTTAGCATAGCGCACTCCCCTTCTACCTATTAGGAAGTAAGTAATAACATTCTGCTAATATTTATCTTGATTAGCATTGTGTACAAAGAAGAATAATCTTTTGAAGGAGGTTTGTGGAGCAGCTAGAGAAAGTCATGTGAGTGTAACACATCAGATTTTTTTTATGTATCCCATGCCAGAGAGGATGTCACCATCATTTTATAGCCCTGAAAAAGAAACTGGCAAGATCTACAAATCAGATAACCGCAGAAACATGGAAAACTTGCTATTATCCTCAACAAGAAAAACAAAGAAACGGCGTTGGAAATCAGAGGACGAAGCCCAAATCAACACCGAATAGGGGAAAACATGGTATCTATGAAAAATCAAAAAGCAGTAGACCCAGATGGTATATATAACGAGAATTTGAAAGACGCTCTACAAATCCTTGACCTAATATGGACATAACTTTCGCACAAATGTTTATAAAATGGTAACCTCCCAGAGAATTGGAGACGATCACAAATAAAGGTTCTATATAGGGGTAAAGGCAACATAAAGACCCAAATTCATACAGGAATAGCTATGGAAAACAACCTTTTAAAGGCTTACAAAGAATTCTAACACAGAGAAACTGAAAACCATATACCAAATGAACAGTTTGGTTTTCGAAAACGAAGGAATACTGTACATGCAGTATAGAATCTCCTAAAATGAAATGGAGTGTTATTTATGGACGCTCTTTAACTGCTGTGGTTCTCAGCGTCCCATTCTATACTGGGCGTTAAAGTCCGCTAACTTTGCTCAGAGGCCTCTTATCAGGCTTGAGGTTATTTTACGTGCCGTAAATCTATGACGCGGGACCAATGGCTTTACTTCCCTTCCGAAGGAAGCCATGTTAGGGATGTTTACGTCCGAAAATATCCATCATCATCCGGCGGGTTTGAACCCGCAAGCTAGGGTATATGAAGTTAGCATAGTAACCATTACATCACGGAGGGCGACTGAATGTGAAAAGTAGAATAAAACAAAAAATCTTATGTTCCATTCACATGACTTTCTCTAGCTCTTCCACACACAAACTATTATTACAAAACATTATTTTAACTACATCATGCTAATCGATATAACAATTAGCAGAATTGGACTTATTACTTGCTTCTTTGTCAACAGAGGAGAAATAAGGTAATATATAGGCTAAAGCATAGTCAAAACATTTAAAAATCTGATGTGTTCCATTCACATGACTTTCTCTGCTTCTCTGCAACAAATTATTGTTAAAAAGCTTGTGCGTCTATTTACTTCATGCTACTCGAGAACAAATTAGCAGAAATAGTCTTATTACTTGCTTCCTTGTAAGCAGAAATGAAATAATGGAGTACCATAGGTTAAAGTGATGGTCAAAAGCTGGTTGCTATGTCACTGATGTTCCTTTGATTGTATGGACAGCAGTTGACAAATTCCTGTATGAGAAAAGTGTGCGTTTTTCAAAGCAGAAACCAAAAACAAGGAATGCCTCAAAAACGATTGACTCCACGAAAAAATCCATATAACATAAATTGTGTGTTTTAACGTGCTCAACGTTTTTCGTGCAGTAAGTTTTTGTGCATCTCTTACGGTTTAGCAGTTATTCAAAATTCCGTAAAATTCATCCAGAATAAAGTACTTTTCAGAGGCTATTCCCAGAAAAGTCAAGATATACATTTTATTTTTCCGGTAAATAGCTTTAATATACGATATTTTAATCAAAATCGTTAGAGCTATTTTTGAGAAAATCAAAGTTTTCGAAAAAAGTTCCATGTAAAGGGTAGTTGGGGGTGGGGGGATATTTCTCAAAATATTCGTGTCACACCCCTGGAATAAACTAAACTTAAATACCAAGTTTGGTATTTTCCCGACTTTTCGTTTTTGAGTTGTCGTGTTCACAGACACAACGACACACTGACACCGGACACACACACACACGCGCGCGCGGAACTTTTTCTGAAAATACTTTTTTTGGACACAGGGGGCCCTAAAAAATATATATTTCCGGTGAAATCTCGGTATCGAATTTTTTGATTGAGTGTAATACCTTCTCTATACACTATGTGCATAGTACGTGTAGAGAAAGTAAAAATATGCTGTGTTCCATTCACATGACTTTCTCTATATGTCTGTAAATTATTATTGTTAATAAGCTTATCTTTTATTTATTTCATGCTAATCGAGAAAAATTAGCAGAAATATTCTTATTCCTGTATGAGAAAAGTATGTTTTTCAAAGCTGAAACCAAGAAAAAGGAATATCTCAAAAACGATCAACTCCACGAAAAAAAATGTATATAACATAAATTGTACGTTTTAACGTGCTCTACATTTTGTGTGTGGTATGTTTTTGTCCACCTCTTACGGTTTAGCAGTTATGCAAAATTTCGTAAAATTCATCCAGAATAAAGTAGTCTTCAGAGGCTATTCCCAGAAAATTCAAGATACACATTTTATTTGTCAGGCAAATATCTTTAATATAAGATATTTTAATCGAAATCGTTACAGTCATTTTTAAGAAAATCAAAATTTTCGAAAAAAACTTCCATGTTAAGGGTAGTTTGGGTTGGGGGATTTTTCTCAAAATCTTCGTGTCGCATCCCTGGAAGATACTAAACTTAAATACCAATTTTGGTATTTTACCGACTTTTCGTTTTTGAGTTATCGTGTTCACAGACACACAGACACACACACGGACCTTTTTCTGAAAATACTTTTTTTGGATACAGGGGACCCTAAAACATATATTTCCGGTGAAATCTCGGTATCGAATTTTTTGGTGGAGTGCAATACATTCTCTATACGCTATGTACATAGTGAGTATAGAGAAAGTAAAAAACTTATATTTATGTGAAATAGATTTTTTGCTTCCTTTGCATGGCAAGCAGCAAAACTAGAGAGACGAAACGACGAAGGCTTCCTGTTTTAGAACAGTTAACGCACCTCAAAATTGAAACTAATAACAAGCAATATTTTAAAAACTGTCAACTTTAAAAGAAAAACGTATATGATATAAGTAGTAAGTTTTTGTCTATCTCTTACGGTTTATCAGTTTTACAAAATTCATCCAGAATAAAGAAGTCTTCAGAGGTTATTCCCAAAAACTTCAAGATATAAATTTTATTTGTGATATAAATACTTTAACATAATATTTTAATCATTTTTGAGAAAATTAAAACTTTAGAAAAGTGTTCTATATAAAGGGCAGTTTGGAGTGAGGAATTTTTCTCGAAATCTTCGTGTCACGTCCTTTGAATACTAGGTAACTTGAACACTAAATACCGACTTTTTTCTAAAAATGCTTTTTTGGGTACAGGGACCCTAAAACGTGTATTTACAATGAAATCTCGGTATTGAATTTTTGGGTGGATTGCCGTCTATATCGATATACTATGTACTATGTAAAGAAAGTCAAAATAGTGACATAAAAATCCAGTTTTACAGCAAAGGAGTTTACAAACATATATGTATATGATATTTTTATATCAGCCAGAGAAAATCATGTGCATGAAACAGAGCAGAAGCTACTCTTCGCCCGCCAATTTGAGGATAATTTGAAATCATTACATTGCGGAAACGGCTCTAATGCAATACATTCCGTCACTAAATCCATCGACAATTGCCTCCGGTTGATTTAACAGCTGTCGAAATTGCTCGCAGACTGCAGCGATATAATGATGGACGAATTACGGTGCACAAGATTTTAAAACACACCCTCAAATGGAGAGAATAGCGTTGTCAAAAAAATACAATGGCAGGACACACGTTGTTACTATGGCATATAACAAGGTAGTTTCCATGTCATTATGCGAACATGTTAACGTGGCAACCCTGTTGATAGAAGCATTTTTAGCGCGCGAGGGAAAATCTTGTTACAGGAACAGCGTAAATGTCACACAGGGCATGAATTACAGCACATTTGTCAGTGATGTAACATTCATTATTATCATTACATGCTGTTTCATAATCTACTGGCCAGCGTTCATGGGGTTCCTTGATGTCCATGCGGTTATTTATTTACCGTGAGGACAAAGCGATTGATTGAACATCTATGTAACGCCTCGAGCATATTTCGGCAGTAATAATTTGCTTCACTACAAAGATTAGTGGCATTTGCCTTCATGTGTGTCATGTTTTTTACTTTCTCCATACGCACTATGTACATAGTGTATAGAGAAAGTATTGCACTCCACCCAAAATTTCGATACCGAGATTTCACCGGAAATATATGTTTTAGGGTTCCCAATATCCAAAAAAAGCATTTTCACAAAAAGGTCCGTGTGTCTGTGAACACGATAACTCAAAAACGAAAAGTCGGTAAAATACCAAACTTGGTATTTAAGTTTAGTATCTTCCAGGGATGCGACACGAAGATTTTGAGAAAAATCCCCCCACCCTCAACTACCCTTTACATGGAACTTTTTTCGAAAATGTTGATTTTCTCAAAAATGGCTCTAACGATTTTGATTAAAATTTCGGATATTAAACATATTTACCTGAAAAATAAAATGTATATCTTGAATTTTCTGGGAATAGCCTCTGAAGAGTAGTTTATTCTGGATGAATTTTACTACATTTTTAATAACTGCTAAACCGTAAGAGATGGACAAAAACTTACTACACAAAAAATGTAGAGCACATTAAAACAGACAATTTATGTTGTATACATTTTTTTCGTGGAGTTCGTCGTTTTTGTGACATTCCTTATTTTTGGTTTCTGCTATGAAAAACGTATACTTTTCTCATACAAAAACTTGTCAACTCCTATCCATATAAACAAAGGAACTTCATTGACATAGCAACCAGCTTTTGACTATCACTTTAACCTACGGTTGTCCCTTATTTCGCTTCAACTTACAAGGAAGCGAGTAATAAGACTATTTCTGCTATTTTTTTCTGATTAGCATAAAGTGTATAGAAGTATAAGCTTTTTAAGAATTGTTTGCTGCAGGGATATGGAGAAAGTCATGTGAATGGTACACATCAGATTTTTTACATCATATCATATACGGAGACAACATTGTTTATTTCGTTGAATAAAGAGGGATGGAAAACTCATCAAAGGTAATGTTTGGAAGTTATGATTTTCTTCTTTCATTCCAAATACTGGGTAACGTTTAATACAGTAGGTAAATTATTTAAATATTTTTTAAGCATCACCACAAACCATGATCTTACATTTAGCACTAGAAAGAAATTTGAGCTAAATAACAATAAGTATTAACATGGATAGGCAGAGTCAGACTGAAAAATTCAATGCCATAGCCGGGACTTGAGCCATGGATCTCCCGATCTATAGCCGGTTGCTCTGCCACTGAGCTACCAATGGCAACATGGCATAGCATTGAATTTTTCAGTCTGACTCTACCTATCCAACTCCTGTCCTACACATGACTTGTATGAAAAAATTATTAACCAGGGATTGACATGTTGAAGATAAACATATTTTCACCAATAACCGAATATATTGTAAATCATTAACTCACAAAAATATATCTGGCATAAGTTGCGTATTTAACGAGATCTGCTTTGCTTGTTGTTTTATTTTTTTTGTAGTAAGATTTGTTTATTTCTTTCGGTTTACTAGCTATGCAAAAGTCATCAGAGTGAAGAAACGTTTTTCATGAAAAGATCTTAAACATATGGCATTTTTATCAAATTCGTTAAGAATATTTTTGAGAAAATCGAAAGTTTTAAAAAATGTTACGTGTTACGGTTTTTTAGGGAGTTGGGGGGGGGGGTTCCTTGAAAATATTCGTGTGTATCCTTGAACTCAAAGATATAGTTTGATATTTACGGACTTTTCGCTTTTTAGTTATGCTGTTCTCAGGCACACACGCACGGACCTTTTTCGAAAAATGCGTTTTTGTTTTGGTTCAGGGCACCTCAAAACTTGTATTTCCGATGATATCTTCATATCGATTTTTGGATGCAAATTCTACCAACAATGTTCATTGTACATTGGTAGAGAAAGTAATAATGAAAACAGTATTTGTTTGAAAAATAATTTCAAAATGTTCATGATGTGTTTATTACACATTAAAACTTGATTGCTGTAATAAAATGCCAAATTACTCAAATTGGTATTGTGAATTTGGGAAATGAGATAGAAAGATGTCCTTAATTCTTATATCATAATTCCTCCATAAATGGCAGGGCTTCCTTTGTGGCCAAAAAATATATCGTAAATCGTTAACAAACAAAATATTATAACACAAAAAAAGCTGATGTGATTCACATGACTTTCTCTATAGCTCTGTAACAAATTATTGTTAATAAGCTTATTCTTTTATTTATTTCATGCCAATCGAGAAAAATTAGCAGAAATAGTCTTATTTCTTGCTTTATTGTAAGTAGAAGCGAAATAAGGGAGTACCATAGGTTAAAGTGGTAGTCAAAAGCTGGTTGCTATGTGACTGATGTTCCTTTGTTTGTGTGGACAGGAGTTGACAAATTCCTGTATGAGAAAAGTATGAGTTTTTCAAAGCTGAAACCAAAAACAAGAAATATCCCCAAAACGATCATCTCCACGAAAAAACTGTAGATAACATAAATTGTGTATTTTAACGAGCTCTACATTTTTTGTGTGTTAAGTTTATGTACATCTCTTACGGTTTAGTAGTTATGCAAAATTCATCCAGACTAAAGTAGAGGCTATTCCCAGAAAATTCAAGATATACATTTTATTTGTCAGGTAAATATCTTTAATATACGATATTTTAATCAAAATCGTTAGATCCATTTTTTTTAGAATATCAAAATTTTCCAAAAAAGTTCCATGTAAAGGATAGTTGGGATTGGGGAGATTTTCTTGAAAATCTTCGTGTCGCATCCTTGGAAGATACCAAACCTAAATACCAAGTTTGGTATTTTACCGACTTTTCGTTTTTGAGTTATCGTGTTCACAGACACACGGACCCACACACACACACACACACACACACATGGACCTTTTTCTGAAAATACCTTTTTTGGATACAGGGAACCCTGAAACGTATATATTTCCGGTGAAATCTCGGTATCGAATTTTTGGTGGAGTGCAATACCTTCTCTATACACTATGTACATAGTACGTGTAGAGAAAGTAAAAATGTAAATGTCGCTCAAGCACACAGTTATAATATCTTGTTTTTCTGTTATGTTTACCATTTGTGCAAAAAGCTTCCAGAGTGAAACGACTTCAGGAGCTATTTTTAGAAACTGCACGATATATATATATATATATATATATATATATATATATTGCATATTTTATTTATTTATTTAATCTAATGCTCAGGCTGTTGAACAATTGTCATTATCCTCCTGGCTTCCCAACACAGTTGTCCCAAAATTGCTGAAGAGCAGAGCATGTACTAAGATGTTCCCAGTTTTCAATAGCATTTTCTTGACACTTGCAGTTCGGTGAGTTAAGAATTCTCATCCGGTGTAGATGGTGTGCTAAACAATCATGTTGTTTTGAACATTTTATAGTTTCTTATAAATAAGAGGGGAAAAATTGTGAGAATTAGTTTTGTTAACGTGCTTAGTAATAATTTAATTAAATAGCAATGATCATATTTTGTAAATCTTTAAGCCAAAAACATTAAGTTTCTTCTACAAGACATTTTCTACACAACTATTAGGGTAATTAATTAAAATTAATACTTAGAATTTATTAATATACTTATTAAAGCGTAAATTATATTTTTTTCAAATAAGAATAGCATTATTTGCAATAATTGTTCTAAACAGTAAATAATGAATTTAAAAAATAATTTGAAATTTGTCTTAAAGGTTTCTTGGTCAAACACAAAGTTAAGAATTCCCAAGCGCCCGTATGACGGATATGTGGTGGATGAAGCGGCGTCTGAGCCGGTTTCTACGGTTCCTCAGGTTTCCCCCGCCACTCATTTCACCTGATAGCTCCATCATCATATTTTTACTTTCTCTAGCCCCATATGTACAATGTACATAGGGATAGAGAAGATATTGTAATGCACCCAAAAATTCGATACCGAGATTTCACCGGAAATATATGTTTTGGGGTCCCCTGAGTCCGAAAAAAGCATTTTTAAAAAAAGGTCCGTGTGTTTGCGTGTGTCTGTCTGTCTGTGGACAGCATAGCCCCAAAACGAAAAGACCGTTAAATACCAAACTTGGTACTTAGGTTTAGTATCTTCCAAGGATGCGACACGAAGATTTTCAAAAAAAAAATCCCCCCACCACAAACTACCTTTTACATGGAAATAATTTCGAAAATTTTGATTTTCTTAAAAATGGCTCTAACGATTTTGATTAAAATCCTGTATACTAAAGATATTTATGTCCGAAATAAAATGTATATCTCGAATTTTTTGGGAATAGCCTATGAAGACCTCTTTATTCTGGATGAATTTTGTCGAATTTTGCTTAACTGCTAAACCGTAAGAGATAGAAAAAAACTCACTGCACAAGAAATGTACATCACGTCAAAACACACAATTTATGTCCTTTACGTTTTTGTTGTGGGGGTAACCGTTTCCGAGATATTCCTTGTTATTGGTTTCAATTGTGAAGTACTTTTCTCAGACAGGAAGTTTTTCTTTCGTTCTACTCCTGGCCAAGCAAAGAAATGATTTGCAATGACAATCGCATAACGATAGCTTTTAAAACATTTGACAATCACTTTAGCATAGCGAATTCCCTTATTCCCTTCTGCTTATAAGGAACTAAGTAATAAGAACATTCTGCTAATATTTATCTCGATTAGCATTGTGTACAAAGAAGAATAATCTTTTGTAGGAGGTTTGTACAGCAGCTAGAGAAAGTCATGTGAGTGTAACACATAAGATTTTTTATCATCCATTTCCTCGTGTTCATACCTCGCTATGGGCAGACTATACTCGTTCTAGGTTCTCCATTCTGTGGTTGGCTCCCCTGCAGGCTTCTGATCCCTAGACATCCGCTTGTAAGTCCTAGGGGAGGAGTCAGCCGTAAATACGGGGAGGGTAAGCCAACTACGAAACAAAGTTAAGGATAGGTAAGTTATGTAAAATTTTCCCTGATAAAGAAGATTATTAAAAACCCGATGTTACACTCACATGACTTTCTCTAACTGCTCTACAAACTTCTTACAAAAGATTATGCTCTCTTTATACACAATATGCTAATGTTAATCGAGATGAACATTAGCAGAATGTTCTTATTACTTAGTTCCTTATAAGTAGAACGAACTAAGGGAATGCACTACGCTAAATGTCAAATGGTTTAAAAGATATCGTTATGCGATTGTTATTGAAATTTGCTTCTTTGCTTGGCCAAGACTAGAACAAAAGAAAAACATACGCTTCATGTCTGAGAAATGAGTAAGCACTTCACAACTGAAACCAGTAACAAGGAATATTTTAGAAACGGTTACTTCCACAACAAAAACGTAAAGGACATAAGAGATCTACATTTTTTTGTGTTGTGAGTTTTTGTCTACCTCTTATGGTTTAGGAGTTAAACAAAATTTGGCAAAATTCATCCAGAGGCTATTCCCAAAAAATTCAAGATATACATTTTATTTGCGGTGTAAATAGCTTTAATATACGGGATTTTAATCAAAATCGTTAGAGCCATTTTTAAGATAATCAAAATTTTCGATTTTTTTTTTCTTTTTTTCATTTTAAGGGTAGTTTGTGGTGGGTAGATTTTCTTGGAAATCTTCGTGTCGCATCCTTGGAAGATACTAAACCTAAATACCAAGTTTGGTATTTAATGGTCATTTTGTTTTTGAGCTATGTTGTCCACTGACACACGCACAGGGACCGTTTTCTAAAAATGTTTTTTTCGGACTCAAGGAGCCTCAAAACATATATTTCCGGTGAAATCTCGACATCGACTTTTTGGGTGGAATGCAATACTTCTCTATCCACTATGTACATAGCACATGCGGGCTAGAGAAAGTAAAAAGTTGTTTAACAACTTCTATAACATCCTTGTATTTTTGCATTTCAGATAACTTTAAAATGGAGTTCTGTCGATTGAAGAGGAATACTTGGCACTATAGCCGACAAGGTAAGTCTCAGAAAGCTATATCTCTCATACTACTAGGAATAACACATGTTACACAATAGGATTGGATTGGATTGGATTGACTCACAGAAGTGGTCCCCAGTCACAGAGACTGCGGTGAGACAGACAAGCACAAGTAAGCCCCAGGAGCCCTTAGTAACTTAAGAGACCCTAGGGACCCTTTGTAACTTAAGAGCCCCAGGGGCCCTTTGTAACTTAAGAGCCACAGGGGCCCTTTGTAACTTAAGAGACCCTAGGGACCCTTTGTAACTTAAGAGCCCCAGGGGCCCTTTGTAACTTAAGAGCCCCAGGGGCCCTTAGTAACTTAAGAGACCCTAGGGACCCTTTGTAACTTAAGAGCCCCAGGGGCCCTTTGTAACTTAAGAGCCCCAGGGCCCTTTGTAACTTAAGAGACCCTAGAGACCCTTTGTAACTTAAGAGCCCCAGGGGCCCTTTGTAACTTAAGGGACCCAGGAGCCCTTTGTAACTTAAGAGACCCAGGGGCCCTTTGTAACTTAAGAGCCCCAGGGCCCTTTGTAACTTAAGAGCCCCAGGGGCCCTTTGTAACTTAAGAGACCCTAGGGGCCCTTTGTAACTTAAGAGACCCCAGGGGCCCTTAAGAGACCCCAGGGGTGCTTTGTAACTTAAGAGACCTAGGGATTCTTTGTAACTTAAGGGACCCCAGGGATCCTTTGTAACTTAAGAGACCCCAGGGGCCCTTTGTAATTTAAGAGACCCCAGGGATGCTTAGTAACTTAAGAGACCCCAGGGATCCTTTGTAAATTAAGAGACCCCAGGGGCCCTTTATAACTTAAGAGACCCCAGGGATCCTTTGTAACTTAAGAGATCCCAGGGGCCCTTTATAACTTAAGAGGTCCCAGGGGTCCTTTGTAACTTAAGAGACCCCAGGGATCCTTTGTAACTTAAGAGACCCCAGGGGCTCTTTGTAACTTAAGAGGCCCCAAGAAGGAATGAGGGAAGAGACCCGAAGGGCGACCAGATCTGGATGAAACGGGCGACGCTTGACCGCGGTCCCTAACGGTTCCAGGTTGAACACCTCCGACGCCGCCAGCCCGATAGAGTGGTCCCACAATGACGCCAAGAAGAAAAGTCTGATCCTTCAACCCTGAAACAGAATTATTCGATAGTCGTCTTTTGGTTATTCGATCGTTACCCAAGCATTCCGTTTAAATGTTACTATACTATAGGTTGCCTGGCAGTCGACAGTCCCCAATCACTTTTCAAGTTCCTTCCTAGATGCAACCAGGAATATGAACTCCATTCTACTGTTTTATTTTCTTTATTTAACAGTTTTGGCAATTCAGATATATTACACTAACGTTTAACATAGTGTACTTAGGTTACATTTACAATTTTTTACAAAACCATTTCCTGCTATTTAAACTAGTTTACTTATTCTAATTTACATGGGTTTGAGTATCGCTTAGGCACTACATCCGCATAGTTCCCTGGCAATTAGTGAGTGTAGCTCGCCATCTATTCCATCCCAATCTCTGCGTTTTCTTTCCTGTTCTCTCTCTCTCCGTATGCATGTTCCTTTTACATTTCCCAAACATTTCTTTATTTCTTCTCTTTCCAATGACATTCAACATTTTCATTGCTACTATCTCATTTGCGTTCCCAAATTTCTTTCCTCCATTTTCTTGCCTCTTTACATTCTGTGGACAATACTTTCTCCCCGCATAAATTACAATGTTCATTGTCCTTCATCCCTTTTAAAAGTATTGGTGCTGTTCTCATCCCTCTCTTGTTTATTACATATTATATATCTACATACCCTACTTTATTTTTTACTTTCTCTACACGTACTATGTACATGGCGTATAGAGAAGGTATTGCACTCTACCAAAAATTTCGATACCAAGATTTCACCGGAAATATATGTTTTAGGGTACCCTGTATCCAAAAAAAGTATTTTCAGAAAAAGGTCGGTGTGTGTTTGTGAACACGATAACTCAAAAATGAAAAGTCGGTAAAATACCAAACTTGGAATTTAAGTTCAGTATCTTCCAGGGATGCGACACAAAGATTTTGAGAAAAATCCCCCCACCCCAAACTACCCTTTACATAGAACTGTTTTCCAAAAGTTTGATTTTCTAAAAAATGGCTCCAACGATTTTGATTAAAATATCGTATATTAAAGATATTTACGTTACAAGTAAAATGTGTATTTTGAATTTTCTGGGAATAGCCTCTGAAGACTACTTTATTCTGGATCAATTTTACGGAATTTTGCATAACTGCTAAACCGTAAGAGATGGACAAAAGCTTACCACACAACAAATGTAGAGCACTTTAAAATACACAATTTATGTTATATACATTTTTTTCGTGGAGTTGATTGTTTTTGAGATATGCCTTGTTTTTGGTTTCAGCTATGAAAAATGTATACCTTTCTCATACAGGAATTTGTCAACTCCTGTCCATACAAAGGAACTTCAGTCACATAGCAACCGACTTTTGACTATCGCTTTAATCTATGGTGCTCCCTTATTTCGCTCCTACTTTTAAGGAAGCAAGTAATAAGACTATTTCTGCTAGTTTCTCTCTCTCTCTCTCTCTCTCTCTCTTTCTCTCTCTCTCTCTCTCTCTCTCTCTCGATTAGCATGAAGTAAATAGAAGCATAAGCTTTTTAACAATACATGTTGCAGAGATTTTGAGAAAGTCATGTGAATGGAACACATCAGATTATCTGTATAAACAAAGTACGTGTCAGACATAAATGAATATAAATATGCAGTTGGTCAACTAGGCACAATACATGCCGTTTATTCTGAATATGGCATTAATGGCAATATCACGGAAAGGTCGCCATTTTGCGGTAGATACATAAATCGCCCACGGTGGAAGGTGGCTTTCTGTTTCATAACAGAAGATAAGCTGTAGACATATTTCTGATTTATGTTTGCTACCTGGTTAACAGCCACAAAAACTATTGTAGCTCCCCATGTGTATATTAAAATGTTAGCTAGCCAAACATTCAATTCAAGCCAAAATATCATTTAGCAAAATCTAGGGGCGAGTACTTACTACAAATACAGAATAAGAATTAATTATTTAATCAAGATCTCGCCATATTGCGAGGAAATAATATTTGTCTTATCCATCTTAACCTAGAATCAAATGAATACAAAATAGCAATCACAATATAATATACAACATAACCTCAAATTACTGAACCATAACCGCACATATTCGAAACAGGTAGATAACCTTAAAAAGGAAAATATATTCCTTGATGTATTTTTATTTTAAAAACACCGTCTTGTATTTCAGATTTATTATGTGCTAGTCTGATTGAGAAACGGTGTGCTTTCACAATACGATATTCATAGAACTTCTTTCGTATTTTAAAATCCGATTGATAACTACTTACTTTAGTAACTCGTCTATGCTATTACCAAATACACTATAGCTTAATACAGGACACTCGTTTTCGTCATTTGTTATTTCATATCTTTAGCTGTAATGCGCCAATATTTCTATTAATTTATTTTCGTGTTCTGTGCCCTTTACAACTTCATATACCCGAGGAGGACCACCGATTTTTTTCGGGCGTAAAAATCCTTAGCATGGCTTTCTTCGGAAGGGAAGTAAAGCCGTTGATCCCGTTACGAAGATTTACGGCACGTAAAATAAATGCAAGCCTGATAAAGGGGCCTCTGAGCCGCATTAAGCGGTCTTTCATGTCCAGTACCGAATTAGACACAGAGAACCATAGCAATTAAAGAGCGTCCATAAATAAAACTCCATTTCCTGCTCCCATCACCTTGTTATCCGCCACAGAATAATAAACTGATCACACCGCTTCGACAACATCCAATAGATAGTCAGGTGTTTAACAATCTCAACTGCCACCTATAGGCGTTTTCTCAAAGATGGTAAAATGCCGCCGAATTTGAACTGCAATGGGCCATAAAAGGAAAAAGTTGTAATGTTAAAATGCAACGATTAGTACAACTGAAGTTCTCTAATTTTGTTTTTCTTACAGTGATACCTTGGGATGGCGATCTTCTTACGAGCATGCGTCGTCTGACGGAAAAGGATGTTAAAGTGATAGCTTCACATTTAGCTGGAAACTGGAGAAAACTTGGTCTTCGCCTCAACTTCCCTCCAGAAGTCCTAGAACGCGTCGCAGCTGCGTCCATCGAC
This sequence comes from Hymenopus coronatus, assembly GCA_030762935.1. NCBI lineage: Eukaryota > Metazoa > Arthropoda > Insecta > Mantodea > Hymenopodidae > Hymenopus > Hymenopus coronatus. Next base: position 20,912,657 of record CM060891.1, read on the forward strand.
GACAAAGAGGTATCGGAAGTAAAGATGCTTTTGCAATAAGCGAGAACGGTAATCAGAACAAGAACGAGAAACTTTTAAATAATACCTACATGTATTGTGAGGCGAGCTTTCAGAATTAACGTCGATCTAGGTGATTGAGTTGGTTAAGCGCTGTCCTTCTGTCGCGGGTGCAACCCTGTTCCTGGCCTGGATTTACCGGCATGTAAAAGAGCTTCTACGGGATGAAATTTCGGCAGCTGATATGATCCTGGAAACTGACAGCATCGTTAACAAAACCTTTTTTTTTCCCTCCCTCCCTCCCTCCCTCTCTCTCTCTCTCTCTCTCTCTCTCTCTCTCTCTCTCTCTCTCTCTCTCTCTCTCTCTCTCTCTCTCTCTCTTTTCACAATTAACGAGAAGCTCTCCCAAGTCAGGAAGGAAAGAAGACTGAGCCAGTTTTAACTTACTCCTTTTTGTTTCTGGGTACGGTATATTAATTGCCATGTTTCCTTGGGAATTTAAATCCTTTCCATCTGAATACGATCCGCGTTTCACCCTCCTTGTCTTATGTAACTATATACGAATAATATACACAACATAATAATTACAAATTCAGTTCAATTGAGATCGTTTTGAATACGCAAGTTTCAAGAATAATAATTTTATTCATCCATTTATGTTAGTCACTTGAAATTGCGTTGGCGAACCTGTTAAACTGTATTTACTATCCAAGTATTGCAGGTTTTCAAATTAAATAATTATTTTGGGAATACTATAAAAGTGCTTCTGTTATAATCTACCACATAGCAATAAAAATAAATAAATAGCATTTATAAAAAAAGATTAACATGTGACTTTCGCGTGGAACGAGTATAGCAGAAGAAGAGTTTCTTTAGCTTATTCTAAACGATTTGAATACGGAGATGTTTCCATAAACAAACATCGATTTCGATCCGATTTCATTCCGATTTCACATTTTAAGAAGATTCAATACAATTTGAATCCACATTTTTATGTAGTATTCAATATGTAAGTGTACTCAAATTGTTTAAATTTCCCCATGGAGACGTGATAATTCATTGATACATATTTTGTATAATAGACGCTTCACTATGGAAACTTTAACTTCCGTCAGTATTCAAGGCATCTGTGGCATGAAACAGACGCTAAAGCTCTATCTAGTTGCAATATAAGAAAATGAAACTGAAAAATCTGATGTGTACCATTCACATGATTTTCTCTATATCCCTGCAACAAATTATTCTTAAAAAGCGTATTCTTCTGTTTACTTTGTGCTAGTCAGAAAAAAAAATAGCAGAAATAGTCTTATTACTTGCTTTCTTGTAAGTAGAAGCGAAATAAGTGACTACCATAGGTTAAAGTCATAGTCAAAAGCTGGTTGCTATGTCAATGAAGTTCCTTTGTTTATATGGACAGGAGTTGACAAGTTCCTGTATGAGAAAAGTATACGTTTTTCATAGCAGAAACCAAAAATAAGGAATGTATCAAAAAGGACGAACTCCACGAAAAAAATATATATAACATAAATTGTGTGCTTTAATGTGCTCCACATTTTTTGTGTAGTAACTTTTTGTCCATTTCTTTCGGTTTAGCACTTATTCAAAATTCAGTAAAATTCATCCAGAATAAACTACTCTTCAGAGGCTATTCCCAGAAAATTCAAGATATATATTTTATTTGTCAGGTAAATATCTTTAATATACGAAATTCTAATCAAAATCGTTAGCGCCATTTTTGAGAAAATCAAAATTTTCGAAAAACGTTCCCTGTAAAGGGTAGTTGAGGGTGGGGGGATTTTTCTCCAAATCTTCGTGTCGCATCCCTAGAAGATACTAAACTTAAATACCAAGTTTGGTATTTTACCAACTTTTCGTTATTGAGTTATCGTGATCACACACACACACACGGACCTTTTTGTGAAAATGCTTTTTACTTTCTCCATACGCACTATGTACATAGTGTATAGAGAAAGTATTGCACTCCACCAAAAATTCGATACCGAGATTTCACCAACTTACTTTCTCCATACGCACTATGTACATAGGGTATAGAGAAGGTATTGCACTCCACCCAAAAATTCGATACTGAGATTTTACCGGAAATATATGTTTTAGGGTCCCTAATATCCAAAAAAAACATTTTCACAAAAAGGTCCGTGTGTGTGTGCGTCCGTGTGTCTGTGAACACGATAACTCAAAAACGAAAAGTCGGTAAAATACCAAACTTGGTATTTAAGTTTAATATCTTCCAGGGATGCGACACGAAGATTTTGAGAAAAATCCCCCACCCCCAACTACCCTTTACATGGAACTTTTTTCGAAAATTTTGATTTTCTCAAAAATGGCTCTAACGCTTATGATTAAAATTTCGTATACTAAACATATTTACCTGACAAATAAAATGTATATCTTGAAGTTTCTGGGAATAACCTCTGAAGAGTAGTTTATTCTGAATGAATTTTACTAAATTTTTAATAACTGCTAAACCGTAAGAGAAGGACAAAAACTTACTGCACAAAAAATGTAGAGCACATAATAACACACAATTTATGTTATATACATATTTTTTTCGTGGAGTTCGTCGTTTTTGTGACATTCCTTATTTTTGGTTTCTGCTATGAAAAACGTATACTTTTCTCATACAGGAACTTGTCAACTCCTATCCATATAGACAAAGGAACTTCATTGACATAGAAACCAGCTTTTGACTATCACTTTAACCTACAGTTGTCCCTTATTTCGCTTCTACTTACAAGGAAGCGAGTAATTAGACTACTTCTGCTATTTTTTTTTCTGATTAGCATAAAGTAAATAAAAGTATAAGCTTTTTAAGAATAATTTGTTGCAGGGATATGGAGAAAGTCATGTGAATGGTCACATCAGATTTTTTTGGATATTGGGGACCCTGAAACATATATTTCCGGTGAAATCTCGGTATCGAATTTTTGGTGAAGTGCAATACTTTCTCTATACACTATGTACATAGTGCGTATGGAGAAAGTAAAAAGCATTTTCACAAAAAGGTCCGTGTGTGTGTGTGTGTGTGTGTGTGTGTGTGTGTGTGTGTGTCCGTGTGTCTGTGAACACGATAACTCAAAAACGAAAAGTCGGTAAAATACCAAACTTGGTATTTAAGTTTAGTATCTTCCAGGGATGCGACACGAAGATTTTGAGAAAAATCTCCCCACCCCCAACTACCCTTTACGTGGAACTTTTTTCGAAATTTTTGATTTTCTCAAAAATGGCTCTAACTATTTTGATTAAAATTTCGGATATTAAACATGTTTACCTGACAAATAAAATGTATATCTTGAATTTTCTGGGAATAACCTCTGAAGAGTAGTTTATTCTGAATGAATTTTACTAAATTTTGAATAACTGCTAAACCGCAAGAGATAGACAAAACTTACTACACAAAAAATGTAGAGCACTTTAAAACACACAATTTATGTTATATACATTTTTTTTCGTGGAGTTCGTCGTTTTTGTGACATTCCTTATTTTTGGTTTCTGCTATGAAAAACGTATACTTTTCTCATACAGGAACTTGTCAGCTCCTATCCATATAGACAAAGGAACTTCATTGACATAGAAACCAGTTTTTGGCTATCACTTTAACCTACGGTTGTCCCTTATTTCTCTTCTACTTGCAAGGAAGCGAGTAATAAGACTATTTCTGCTAATTTTTTCTGATTAGCATAAAGTAAATAAAAGTATAAGCTTTTTAAGAATAATTTGTTGCAGGGATATGGAGAAAGTCATGTGAATGGTCACATCAGATTTTTTTGGATATTGGGGACCCTGAAACATATATTTCCGGTGAAATCTCGGTATCGAATTTTTGGTGAAGTGCAATACTTTCTCTATACACTATGTACATAGTGCGTATGGAGAAAGTAAAAAGCATTTTCACAAAAAGGTCCGTGTGTGTGTGTGTGTGTGTGTGTGTGTCCGTGTGTCTGTGAACACGATAACTCAAAAACGAAAAGTCGGTAAAATACCAAACTTGGTATTTAAGTTTAGTATCTTCCAGGGATGCGACACGAAGATTTTGAGAAAAATCTCCCCACCCCCAACTACCCTTTACGTGGAACTTTTTTCGAAATTTTTGATTTTCTCAAAAATGGCTCTAACTATTTTGATTAAAATTTCGGATATTAAACATGTTTACCTGACAAATAAAATGTATATCTTGAATTTTCTGGGAATAACCTCTGAAGAGTAGTTTATTCTGAATGAATTTTACTAAATTTTGAATAACTGCTAAACCGCAAGAGATAGACAAAACTTACTACACAAAAAATGTAGAGCACTTTAAAACACACAATTTATGTTATATACATTTTTTTTCGTGGAGTTCGTCGTTTTTGTGACATTCCTTATTTTTGGTTTCTGCTATGAAAAACGTATACTTTTCTCATACAGGAACTTGTCAGCTCCTATCCATATAGACAAAGGAACTTCATTGACATAGAAACCAGTTTTTGGCTATCACTTTAACCTACGGTTGTCCCTTATTTCTCTTCTACTTGCAAGGAAGCGAGTAATAAGACTATTTCTGCTAATTTTTTCTGATTAGCATAAAGTAAATAAAAGTATAAGCTTTTTAAGAATAATTTGTTGCAGGGATATGGAGAAAGTCATGTGAATGGTCACATCAGATTTTTTTGGATATTGGGGACCCTGAAACATATATTTCCGGTGAAATCTCGGTATCGAATTTTTGGTGAAGTGCAATACTTTCTCTATACACTATGTACATAGTGCGTATGGAGAAAGTAAAAAGCATTTTCACAAAAAGGTCCGTGTGTGTGTGTGTGTGTGTGTGTGTGTCCGTGTGTCTGTGAACACGATAACTCAAAAACGAAAAGTCGGTAAAATACCAAACTTGGTATTTAAGTTTAGTATCTTCCAGGGATGCGACACGAAGATTTTGAGAATAATCTCCCCACCCCCAACTACCCTTTACGTGGAACTTTTTTCGAAATTTTTGATTTTCTCAAAAATGGCTCTAACTATTTTGATTAAAATTTCGGATATTAAACATGTTTACCTGACAAATAAAATGTATATCTTGAATTTTCTGGGAATAACCTCTGAAGAGTAGTTTATTCTGAATGAATTTTACTAAATTTTGAATAACTGCTAAACCGCAAGAGATAGACAAAACTTACTACACAAAAAATGTAGAGCACTTTAAAACACACAATTTATGTTATATACATTTTTTTTCGTGGAGTTCGTCGTTTTTGTGACATTCCTTATTTTTGGTTTCTGCTATGAAAAACGTATACTTTTCTCATACAGGAACTTGTCAGCTCCTATCCATATAGACAAAGGAACTTCATTGACATAGAAACCAGTTTTTGGCTATCACTTTAACCTACGGTTGTCCCTTATTTCTCTCCTACTTGCAAGGAAGCGAGTAATAAGACTATTTCTGCTAATTTTTTCTGATTAGCATAAAGTAAATAGAAGTATAACTTTTTAAGAATTATTTGTTGCAGGGATATGGAGAAAGTCATGTGAATGGTACACATCAGATTTTTTTGGATATTGGGGACCCTATAACATATATTTCCGATGAAATCTCGGTATCGAATTTTTGGGTGGAGTGCAATACCTTCTCTATACACTATGTACATAGTGCTTATAGAGAAAGTAAAAAGTTACCGGCAAACAAACGTGGGTCCGGGGTCACGAAATAGCCGGGCTAAGTTTCGGTGTACATAAAGTATAACTATGACGTGAAGAAGTAGGCGTGGCCTTTAGAGCTCGCTTCGAAACCTGTTGTACTATCTAGCAATGCTCATTGCCTGGTCTCGTTCAGTTCCTGCTAGTATGATGATGATTAGGAATGAAAAGCGCTCAACAGCCGGTCATTGGCGCCCTTTCCTGCTGGTAGATAAACCAGTGAACACTGAAGAGAGCCCAGATTGAAAAATGTCGAAAATAAGAAAGGGTAGGCGTTCGACATTGAACGAACTTTTTTTTTTTTTTATCCTGCTTGACGTCCTTTAACCTGGTTGGTCATATCGAACGATGGATAAAATTGGTGAAATGATCTCGGTGTCCTTGGAGCTTAAAGTTGCCCGACATGCTTCTTCTCAGAGTAAGGGAAACCCTCGAGAAAAAAAACTAATCCGGGTAACTCACCCTAAGTGAAATTCGAAATGGCAAATTTTGAATGTGAGGCAGACACACTACCACCACACTACCCAGGTGGGCTGAACAAACTTATGGATGAATCAAACATGCATCTATTTTGAGTGACAGGAGGAGAGCCTTTTCTTTAGATACAGTAAAGATGTATCTTGTAATTCACTGCAATGAATTCTGAGTGAGTTTGATTTATGTGCATTGTCTTTTCAAAGCTCTACACATCCTGATTTTTTTTGTAACAAGATTTATACTTTCATTTGTAAAAATACAATTTTTTTTTTTTTAATTTTTTTTTTTTACTAATCATATGAAATAATTGTTTTGTTGTGTTAATTTATGAATTAAAACGATGCATATGTCAATAATGTAATGAACTACTTTTGGGACAGATTATACCTCAACGTATGCATGTTTACGCTACAAATCCCTCCCCACTACCTCTCTTTATACCGCTGACTGCTCTGTGTGTTCGTAACTGTGTGCGCGTCGGAATCCGAAACCGAGCTCCGGTCATGACTCTTTCAGATCCATTAAATGTTAGTTCTTCTAACAAAAGTTCTTCTTTATATGCGACTCAAAACTGGTTATTGCCTATTAAAAAAAAAACAGCAGAAACAGCAAAAACCAGTAGAAATTAACACAATTTTAATCTAACCGAGCGGGATGGCTTAGGTGGTAAATCTGTGCCCCTCATTCAGGAGGCCATAGGTTTTTAACCCATGGATCGATTAATCTGGCTGGGATGTTTTCGTGGTTTCCCTCAGTCACCGAAGTAAATACCGGATTGGATAAAATTAATACCACGATCCAAAGTTCCATTTTAAGTCTAAAACAATAGCAAACTGAAAATATATGGTAATTGTTATTGCACTGCATCTATCGTCGCATCTGCTTGTCGCGCAGCGAAGTAGTATGATACCTATATGGGGATGATATCTCGAAGGGCTAACTGAATTCTCTCATCTGACTGCGGATGACAGAGGCACGCGGCATTCTGACGGTGAAAGCAGTCAGACTGTGGCACCCTATCGCCATCTGCTTGGCACGAAGCAAAAATGGTATGTTATGAGTATAGTCCTGAAAGACTACCGTCAACGAGGTATCCTACGTGCTATTTCCCACAGCAAACAAAGTTGTGGAGAATGAGGCGCAGAGGAGATATTGCTGATTTGCTAAGCCGAGCCGTGGCAAGTGTTCTCTGTCGCACACGTTCACCGTCATTGTCGTATTATTTAAAAACAGATACGATAATAGGTATTTTTCAGGGCCTTCTCTCCGTTGGCGAATAGTAAAAGATCCTCACGACATGGCCTAGAAGATAAATCGACGTAAAATAAAACAGATGCCTCCTGCAAAAAAAAAAAAAAAAAAAAAAAAAAAACAACAACTTAGCTATTAATAAAGGAATTAGTCTTTATATAACGAGACAAATAAAATATAGTAATATCAATTTAAAAAGGTTTATTTATTCGAATTTTGACATTAGCTAATCTGTATTAAGTTGGCTCAATTGGAAGCGGGTGAAAAACTTTAATTGATCATTATACAAATGACGTCCCAATCCGCAAAATCGACTTCCTATTCTGCTATGATATGGTCATCGATTCGCATTCCGGCGCTCGTTGCCGGTGTATTGTGAACCAAAATGCTGTGCGCTTCCCATTCTCGTTTCCGTTCAGGTTTCCGTTCTCGGGCTATTGTGAACCAGCATTGATCTTTCTTTTCTGAGCTATTTGTTTAGCTTTAGGTTCTGTGCTAATTAAATCCATCAAGGATACATATGACTGATTAAATGTTGCAATTGCTTGAATGTATAAACGCCAGAATCTCACTAGTTGTTTTGGTAATCCGAATTCCAGCATGGTATTACATAATCTGTATTAATTGAACCATAATTGAAGTGCACAAAGAGATGCTATATAGGGTCTTTCTCTTCAAACTTGAAACCGTTATAAACATAATATTTGAGATAGAAAAAAAAGGAAACATACTGGGCAACATTGGAGTTTTATAAAACATTGGGAAGACGTCCTTCGTTCTTTTGCTCAATGTAGTTTTTTTTTTTGACTCCATGCATAACATTTTGCTGATAATGTCTTGAAATATTACCAATTAGCTTTATTATCTTTCAGTTGTGTTCACATTGTTGGATGTGTCAGGAAAATCGTTCTTTAAGCTAACCCCACAACAAAAAATCGGTCGGATAGAGATCTAGAGATGGCGGCGGTCACTTTGTTGGAATTTTATGAGTGGAACATGGCCCTGCTCTTAAATTGTTAAAGAGTTCTAAAAAACTGTTATTTCCATATGAGCATTGAATCAGCCGTAGTCTGTCATTTAGGATAAAGCATTGATTTGTAACTTACAAATTCTTAGAGCAAATTACTAATGTTTTATTCAGCAAAACTGTGCCCATGAGCTGGACAAAAACAAAAGAAAACCAAACCCCATTGATTGTCTATTTACTCTTTGTAAAGTCCTGCTTGACTTGCTCTGAATATTCTAAATCTTACAGGTACACATTTTAGAAGCTTACCACCGTTTATATATAGCCCCCTTTAACTTCTACGGCTATGTCAAAGGCTTTGCTTTAGAAACAACTGCTAGTGTTCTCTCAACTAGTCAAGATTCATTTTATATTAAAAGGGAATGCAAAACATGTTTCAGATGGCAGAGAAGATGCTGAAGACATGGTCAAAGCTTTCCACTGCTACTGTTGGTCGTCTTGCCATCACGTTATGGGAAATGGGTCTTCATGCCATTGCTCTAGAGTTATCTCCTTAAAGTACCTAGCCATAAAACTAGGTAATAACTAAAGTGGCTGTGCATATTGAGGAGTATTACTTACTAATTATTTTCATACAGGGTGAGGAGTGGATAAATGCAAATAATTTGATATTTAGTAGAGAACAATGTGTATATTGCATAAGTGTATCTCATTTTGTCCACTTACTAATAGCATTGTCTAATGTGTTTAGAACAGCCCTGTGTTGTCTCACTTGTGTTTACATACATCATGCACGGCCAACTCCTTTGGAAGGGAAGTAAAGCCATTGGTTCCTTGTCATTGCTTCAAGCCTGATAAAAGAGACCTCTGAACAAAATTAAGTGGTCTTTCATGTCCAGTGTAGAATGGGATGCTGAAAACTATAGCAGTTAAAGCGGGTCCATAAATAAAAATTCAATTTTTCAATAGCTAATTCCTATGTTTAGTGCAACTTGCACACCACCAACCTCCATTCACATGACTCATACTGACAAAACAAGGGGCCGATTCAGTTACAAACTTTCCTTTACACAATGAATAGTTTTACATATCCTGAATTAGCAGATATCCATTTAATTTATACCACAACTGTGGAATCTGCTAATACTGTGAGGAATTGTATCATTGGTAATATATAAATTATCATCTTCCCAAAAGAAGAATGTTAACTGCAGTGTATCTAAGGTCCTATGACATAGGTTCTCTTAATTCCTTTTTTTTTTTTTTTCTTTAATCTTGAGGTGTAATTTCAATTTTGCAGCTTTGTAGAAGCAATGAGGATGATTTTGTCATTTAAAGAGCAGAAGTGCACAAGCTTACAATAAAGTCAAATTTAAGTAAAGTATAATGTCATTGTATTCAATATATATAAGTTTAACCTGAATACATTTTGAATTCTAATCAGATAATGTTGTATAAAAATAAGAATGTGTTGTTACGTAGGTTGAAGTTTAAGTGTGATCAACATTCTTCCCACCTAGTGGAGTATCAACCATGTACATCAACAATCACCAAGCACCATTTAAGGAATAATAGCCATCCTAAAAACATAATGAAAACGTACTTCAGAAAATAGTAACAAAAAACAAAAGAAAACAAAAAAGGGGGGGAAACTTGCAAATGCTGGACCATCACATCATCCTCAAATATTCATGCAAATATTTGCATTTATTCACCTCCCATTTTATATATAAAGAACTATGTTATATACAAAGTGCCAATTCTGTTACAATTTAAGTTTGTATTATAAAAAATGCTGCCTTTATTTAGGAACAAATGTGAGGTTGTTCTCCAAAGAATTAGCACTGAACTGTAACATAAGTCAAACTTCTAACTACTAGTCACTTCATGATAAATTCCCTCTGTTCCATACACGGACACAGAAAAATAATATCTCAAACAATAATCCTACAGTACTCAATGAAGTCACAAAGATACCAAAAAGAATAGATTTTTTGAAAGGTTCATCTGTTTATTAATCTGTATAATTCTATGGAAATATCTTATTTAATTGTGGTTAACATTAAAAGTATTAAATAAACTAAATGTTAATTGTAATATTTAAAACAAAATTATGCTGAAGTTAGATGATAGCAGTTGCTATGTTCTTACATTGTACTGTGCTTGTACCATACTATTTAATCTTTAATTTCTAAACTAACAAATAATTTACTTTTCTGTTATATTATACTTATGACACTATTTAATTATTAACTTTTTTAAGCTGGTACTGCATTTGTTAATATATTGTTGCACTGTACTGAATACTACATTTAAATTGTCAATTGCTAATTTGTTAAGTTGGTGAACATATTGTTATTAGTTACATTGTTATATTTCTTAATTATTTTTAACTGAATTAAAATTTTAGAAGTTGCTAAAAGATCTTATAGTTAGCTGACTATAAATAAAGCAATTTTTAAAAGGTATGATATAGCATGCACATGTATCAAATATTCTATTGCTTTTACACACATAAGGGCTGTTCAATGTGACTGTGAATATACAATATTTCACATATCTGCAATAAACAGACCATCCCCCCCCCATCCAAAAAAAAAAACTGCTTCAAGCTTAAACAAACCACTGAATAAAAAAAAAGGCTTGAATACATACAAAATTTCTTACTTAGGCAGATTTTAAGCCAAATGTATACCATACTTATTCATAAATAAATAAATGTTATTGTCATTCAACTTGTACAACAATACAAGGTGAAGTTAAAATACAATATATTCAGTTTCAAGAAATTCATTAATAGTATAAACAGGATTATTCACTAGCAGCTTATATAATCTAGCTTTAAAGATATTTATAGGTAATTCTTTTTGACCCAACCCCAGCTTGTTGTACATCTTTAATGAGATTTATGTGACTTGATTGATCTTTGATATAGTATTTCTATACAAGTGCGACACCTAGGATTATAGTTATGCACATCTCCCCTAACTGCTAATGTTGAAACATTATTTCTAACATACATGACATATGTATAGATTAACTACTGTCAAAAACTGCAGTCTAATGAATAATGGTTTACAATGACCTAATTTATCTGAGTCAGTGGTTATCCTAACAATTTTTTTCTGCAACAATAAAATGTCATGTACATGTCCACTACTTCCCCATAATAAAACTCCATAAGATATAATACTTTTAAAAAAAGTAAAATATGCTGATCTTACATAGTTATCTGAAATATGATTTTTTAAATTCCTAATCAAATAAATAAATCTAGAAAGCCTTACTGCTATATTTTTACTTTCTCTATACATACTATATACATAGTACTCCACCAAAAAATTTGATACCTAGATTTCACCAGAAATATATGTTTTAGGATCCCCTGTATCCAAAAAAGTATTTTCAGAAAAAGGTCCATGTGTGTGTGTGTGTGTGTGTGTGTGTGTCCGTGAACACAATAACTCAAAAACGAAAAGTCGGTAAAATACCAAACTTGGTATTCATGTTTAGTATCTTCCAGGAATGCAACATGAAGATTTTGAGAAAAATCCCCTCACCCCAAACTACTCTTTACATGGAACTTTTTTTGAAAATTTTGATTTACTAAAAAATGGCTCTAACGATTTTGATTAAAATATTGTATATTAAAGATATTTACTTGACAAATAAAATATATATTTTTAATTTTCTGAGAATACCTCTGAAGAGTACTTTATTCTGGGTGAATTTTGTGGAATTTTGCATAACTGCTAAACCGTAAGAGATGGACAAAAACTTACCACACAACAAATGTAGAGCACTTTAAAACACACAATTTATGTTATATATATTTTTTTCGTGGAGTTGATTTTTTTAGATACTCCTTGTTTTTTGTTTCAGCTATGAAAAACCTATACTTTTCTCATACAGGAATTTGTCAACTCCTGTCCATACAAACAAAGGAACTTCAGTCACATAGCAACCAGCTTTTGACTATCACTTTAACCTATGTTACTCCCTTATTTTGCTCCTACTTTCAAGGAAGCAAGTAATAAGACTATTTCTGCTAGTTTTTTTTTTTTTTTTTTTTTTTTTTCCCTCGATTAGCATGAAGTAAAAATAAGCACAAGCTTTTTAACAATTAATTTTTTGCAGAAATGTAGAGAAAGTCATGTGAATGGAACACATCAGATTTGTTATGTGTAGTTACCAAGACAATTTACTATCAACAAGAATACCTAAACATTTAACAGTCTCTATTTCATGGTGATTTGGTATATTTCTTAAACCAAAAATCATTTCCTGAGTTTTACTTTCATTTAGCACAAAGCCATTTGCTCTGAACCATAAGGAAACTTGAGAGAGCGTATTTTGCACTAAGGTTTGAAGTGAGTTTATATCACAATTTTCATTTAGAAAAGGGGTTTCATCAGTGTTCAATATAGTTCGAGAATTTACAAAAGATGGCAAATCATTTATATTAATATAAATAGAAGGGGCCCTAACACAGACCTTTAATTATACTATCACAAACAACCCTTAAAAAGAACATTTCATTTCACTTTATTTTCAAAACTTGCCTCTTAAACAGCTTTGAAATATCATGAATAGTTTGAATGTTATGCAAATAGCCTGAAAATGTATGTCTCTTTTAAAATATGCATTACAGAGAAATAAACTTATTCTTACCTTATGTTATTCTTATTTCTTAATGCAGGACCCAATACAAACAAAAATTTAAAGTAATACATTCACATGACCTTACCAATGACAAATTCACTCTCATCTTATTTATACATTAGTAGCTGGCTCCCAATGTTGCAGAGGTAGCTTTTTAAACTCAAATGTTTATTAATTTCATTCACTCATTTATTATCTGCTTAAAATAATACAAACATATTCAAAGCATCGTCAGGTTAAATATGTACAATAACATATACTATCTAACATATACAAAAACAACTTTTAAAGTAACATTTTACAATTCATAATTACTTAATTTAATTTTCCTTTGTCCATTCTTTGTGGAATTATTGTACAATGGCCTATAGGTATCCCGCCCTGCATGTGAAAGCCAAGAGGGGTACTATAGGTATATATTGACTTGTAAATGATTACATTTCTACAAATTTAACATGCACTTGTACTGTTTTACTGCTAGAACCAGATAAAAAATTCAATGCTGCAGCCATCCTGCTCTCCTTGCAGTTGCTCTAATCATTCCATGTTTTTTAAAAATATTTTCTCATGAATTTAAAGAGTTCTCTGAAGATACCAATTGGATGACAGGGTAAAAAACGTGAATCAGTTGGAGGATTGAATGTCATACCAGCATGTTGTCACAGTAGCTCAATAGTTAGAGCATCTGCACTGAGCAGGAGAACCATGTTCAAGTCCTGGCATTGAATTTTTCATCTGGTTCTAACAGTAAAAACTATACCCATGGTAATGCAAATATAGGAACATTACTGCAATAATAAAATTGGCCAATAATAGTTCGCAATAACTATGTTAATATTATCCCAACACGAAGTACTTACAAATGTAAGTTACCATTAAGGTGTTCTCTGAAGGTAAACATACCAGTTTGACGATTGAATGTCATACCAGCATTGTCATAGTAACTCCCGGCTAAGGCATTGAATTTTTTATTTGGTTCCACAGTAAAAATTATACTCATGGTAACCTAGCCTATAGGAGCATTGCCAATGCAATAATACTTAAATTTCAAAGGGATGCTTGCTATGAATCTATGCTGAAATCTATTAATTTATCTTTATAAAACAAAAATTTTGATGTGTTCCATTCACATAACTTTCTCTGGCTGTCCCAAATACAAACTATTTTTATAACAGATTATTCATTTATCTAATCGTACATCATGTTAATCGAGATAAACACTAGCAGAATTGGTCATAATTGCTTCCTTGTAAATAGAAGGAAAATAAGGAATACACTAGGCTAGAGTCAAATCTTTTAATTTCTGGTGGCTATGTGAAACAACTGAGGTTTGGTTAACTTTGCATGGTCCTATTTGAGAAAAGTTACATAGTTTAAAACTGAAACCAATAACAAGGAATATCTAAAAAATGGTCAACTCTACAAAAAAACATATGACATCAATGATGTGTTTTACCAAGATCTACATGCTTTGTGTATTATATTCTGGTCTATCTCTTATGGTTTAACCGTTATGCAAAACTCTGCAAGATTCATTTAGAATAAAGAGCTTCTCAGAGGCTATTTCCAGAAAATTCAAAATATACATTTTATTTGTGATGTAAATATCCTTGATTTAAGGTATTTTAATCAAATTTTTAAGAGTCATTTTTGATAAAAACAAAGTTTTCAAAAAAGTTTCCATATAAAGGGCAGTTTGTGGTGGGGGGATTTTATGAAAATCTTCATGTTGTATCCTTGGAAGATACTGAATATAAATTCATTTTTGAGATATGCTGTCCACAGACCTTTTATTAAAACCCTAATGTGTCCCATTCACATGAATTTCTCTAGATCTCTGTATGAGAAAAGTTTTTAAAACTGAAACCAATAACAAGGAATATCTTGAAGATGGTCAACTCCATGAAAAAAATTTATGACAAAAATTGTGTGTTTTAAGGAGCTCTACATGTTTTGTGTAGTAAGTTTTTGTCTATCTCTTACAGTTTACTAGTTATGCAACATTTTAAAAAAATCATCAGAATAAAGAGGTCTTTAAAGGCTATTCCCAGAAAATTCAAAATATACATTTTACTTGTCCTGTAAATATCTTAAATATAAGAGATTTTAATCAAAATCAATAAGAGCCATTTTTCAGAAAATCAAATTTTCAATAATTTTTCCATGTAAAGGGTAGATGGCAGTGGAGGGATTTTCTTGAAAATCTTTGTGTTGTATCCTTGAGAGATACTGAACTTAAATATTATTTTTGAGCTAAACTGTCCACAGACACATGCACCTGTTTCTAAAATTGCTTGTTTTGGATACAGGGGTCCCAAAATATGCACTTCTGGTGAAATCTTGGTATGAATTTTTGGGTGCAATACAGTAACTTCTCTAAACACTGTATACATAGTACATGTAGAGTAAGTAAAAATTATTCTTTTTTTTACTCTGGGGACCTCAAAACATATATTTCCAGAGAAATCTCAACATTGAATTTTTGGGTGTAATGCAATACGTTCTCTAGCTACTATAAATACATCTATGTACATTGTATGTCTATACATTTTATAGAAAGTAAAAATATACAATTAGGTAATTTGTGCATTCTGATGGACTATCCTACTTCATAGTTGCAATTTTTTCTAGCATTGGTTAAAACAATTTACATCAATCCTAGTAAGATCATAAAAATTCATATCAGCTGTACTATAATGCAGTGTGTTTTGAATTTCACGCTTTGTCAAATTCAAACAATATTTAGTGCTTTTAATGTTTTGTTCAAAATTAAAAATCCTTTCTCTATAGAAGCATTTGAGCCAGCATGAGTAATGAGTAAAAATGGCCAATGAATAAAAATCATGGGCATTGCATGCATTAATGACAATCTTTAATGACGCTCTCAATTTTAGGATCATATCAATGTCGTTGGTGTGCTGCAATTTCATCAATTAACTGATTCCTCAAAAATGACCAATGAATAAAAATCTTGGGCATTGCATGTATTGATGACAATCTTTAATAACGCTCTCAATTTTAGGATTATATCAATGTCGCTGGTGTGCTGGAATTTTCATCAATTAGCTGATTTCTCAAATATTAGGAGCTAGTGTGCTAACCATTCAATCAGGAGGCTGGTCTGTTAATATTAATCTACCTAGGTATAATAAATCACTAATTAGTTGTATTGTCTGTTACCTGAGCCTACATTTGGTTGAATTAATGTGGAGGCAGACTGCATTTAAGCAGGTCAAAATCGCCCAGCTACATTATTCTTGGTTTTGATACCTTACTTGCTAAGAGAATATAAAATAAAAAATCTGATGTGTTCCGTTCACATGACTTTCTCCACATCTCTGCAACAAATTATTATTACTTGTTTCCTTGTAAGTAGAAGCGAAATAAGGGAGTTCCATAGGTTATAGTGATAGTGAGAAGCTGTTTGCTTAGTGACTTAAGTTCCTTAGTTTGTATGGACAGGAGTCGACAAATACCTGTATGAGAAAAGTATAAGTATTTTATAGCTGAAATTAAAAACAAGAAATATCTCAAAAACGATTAACTCCACGAAAAATATGTTTATAACATAAAATGTGTGTTAAATTTTTGTCCATCTCTTATGGTTTAGCAGTTATATAAAATTCATCCAGAATAAAGAAGTCTTGAGGCTATTCCCAGAAAATTCAAGATATATGTTTCATTTATCAGTTAAATATCTTTAATATACAATATTTTAATCAAAATTGTTTGAGCCATTTTTGAGAAAATGAAAATTTTCGAAAAAAAGTTCCATGTAAAGGTGGATTGATGGTGGGTGGATTTTCTTGAAAATCGTCATGTCGCATCCTTAGAGGACACCAAACTTAAATACCAAGTTTGGTATTTAATGGTCTTTTCATTTTTGAGATATGGTGCCCACAGATATTTCTCTAAAAATGCTTTTTTTTTTTGATTCAGGGAGTCTCAAAACATATATTTCTGGTGAAATCTCGGTATATAATTTTTGGGTGCAATTACAATAACTTCTCTATACACTATGTCCTTAGTACATATAGAGAAAGTAATAGCCTTAGTTTATATGTCTCATTTGCCATTCCCAGTTCATCTCTCTTAAATCAGAGTTAAAAATCCTGGGAATGTCGTATTTAATCTACCAACTTTCTACTCGATAAGCAGATTTTTCAGAAATCAACTACAGTGAAGTACTGTACACAAAAAAAGTATAGAACGATATAATTTCAATGTTTTTGTCACCAATATGATGCTTTTTAAAAACTTATGTCAGTTCAAAATGATATTATTTAAAAACAAACCTTACTGTTAAACTAAAGGTGTAACATAGAACAGTGCCCATCACTAGCATTAACTTAGGCATTGTGCTTGATTTTCAGAGGTGGCTTGGAGAATTCTCTACTTTGAGGAGATCTAGGTGTTGGGGCTATTGAAAGAAATCCATATATTGTTTAAAAATCCATCTCAACATCACATTTTTGTACGAGTGTAATACTTCCTCAGCCTACAGTCCATTTGGACCAGAGCAGAGAAAATAAAATAGAATTTGTTGAAATGTTGACTGCTAATATTCCAGTTTTTGTCCTAACATGTCTAAGCCACACTGTGGCTCAGTGGTCAAACCACTCACCTATATCACATTTGATACCAAGCGACCAAACATGGGATTTGTGGTGGACAAAGCAGCACAGGCAGGTTTTCTCTGATTTCCCCAGCCTTGGCATTCCTCCAGTGCTCCATCTTTGTTCCATGTATCATCAGTATAATCGCCTGCAGTGCCATAGTAGTAAAAGCGGGCATTCAACACTATCAAAATAAATCAACATGCCTATCTCCCACCATAATGGTCTGCCTCGAGCATGGCAGTGCTTGAAGGTTATATATATGTTTATGATATATTGTAGAGGCCTTGTTTCAAATTGGATTCACCACTATGAACAATAAACCTCAGAATTGCAAATGTCACACTGTGCTTTGAAACTATGAGGCACATCCATAATGTAAGTTTCCCACTTGTCCCACACCAGTTGTGCGAAGCAATTGCATGTTGTAGGTGATAGATTAATGTAGCATGGCGCACGTGCTAATGGAATTGTCTAATGTCTCTTGTTAGCTTCATAGCAGTAGTTGAAAATGGAGGTTCATGTTCCAGTTCCTGCTGTGAATTAGGTGTGAATGAACAGAGCTTAGAACAAGAAATTCGTCAGCTGTTCCAGGTATATGGGCATAACATCATGAGCAAGCAGATGGTACATTGCTGGTGCAGAAACTTTGCAGTAGGTTGCTAAAGTGTTCACAATGAGCACAGGAGTTCATCATTACAGGCGATTGTTGAGCTTATGCGGGAACACATTACATTTCGGAGAATCATCCACCCTACAGCTAGATCTCACTCATGATGATTTCCATCTGTTCCAGAACCTCAGGAAATTTCTCTCTGGTCAGACAGCATTTTCAGATTGACACAATGGCAGAAATTGTTCCAATTCCAGGGGAGAGACTCCTATGACATAGGGATAAAAAAGCTTGTTCCAGTATGGCAAATGTCTGATTTTCAGTGGTGACAATCTTAAAAAAAAAAAAATAGCTCAACAATTGCTGTATCTGTTCCAATTAATATTTCAATTAAGTTATGTTTTGTTCTGTTCATGGCCCGAGATAAACTTACTTTATGATGAATCTTGTGTTATTTTTCACAGACACTAAACAAAGTTTCCCTTCCCCCCATTTTTGTTAAATACACATAAAGTTGTTTTTCTTCAGCCCAGAAACATTCACTTTCTGTCAATAAATAGCAAGTAACAAAAAATGCAACAAGCACAAGCCCATAAATGTCTTCCCTCTTTAAGCACAGAATGAAATACAGGAATTTGGATGTCTCATATTATGGTATTACAGTATACAATTCTGCTTCCTCAAATACAGAAATATGGGATATAATACGGATGCTTGATAAGTTTACCCTCGACTCTTGTAGCGGTCTTACCCAACAGCACAGGGTTGAAAATAAGGATAGGGGTGATTTTTAAATGTTAAGTTGGCTAACTTGTACTTGTGTCTAAACCACAAGTATCAAAAATATTACCCATATTAGTTGAATAATTACAATTAGCACACAAGAGATTGAAAAACATGGGTATGGGTACTATGATCGAAGTGCACAAACACATAAAAGAGCCTCATATTTTAAAGGAAGTTTTCCTTGGCAAAATTTTCTGCAATTTCATATCTGTAAGCCATGATTTCGTACTACAATGTCACCTGTGAGCGGCAAGCTCGTCACCATGGCGCATAGCAGAAAACTCACGAATTAGAAATTCAAATCCAATCATGGAAACATCATAATGATGCCCTTTGCTCCACTTAGGAGCTACAGGAAATACTATTATTACTACTATTACTGTTGTACAAGAGCAGTTCAATAAGTATTTATTTTTAGGAATGAAGATGCCATTGTTTTTCTTCAAACACAAATTATTTCTCAAAATAATCTCCATTTAGGTATATGCACTTTTCCAAACATTCTTACCATTTTATATACCCCTCCAAAAAGGAATTGTCAAGCTCTGCAAACTATACCCCTGTCTTGATGATAAACTCCTCATTTGAACTAAATTTTTGGTCTGCAAGCCATTTCTTCATGTTTGAGAATAAAATGAAACTGCAGGGAGCCAGATCGGGTGGACATGCAGGACTGTGCAGCAGTTCATAATGCCATTCTTACAGTTTGGCACTGACAACTCCAGATGAGGTGCTGGTGAAACTACTTCGCCAAATGGGGTCATGTCTCCCTTTACTTCTAATCAAAACAGGCAAATAACTCGCTTTAGTCTTTATTGTCCAGTAATTGTTTTTTCCTTTTTCTAAGAAGTCAAAGAGTATGTTACTCTGCACATCCAAAAAAATCATTGATATCACTTAACCTGCTGATGGAAAATATTATAATATAACTAAAATTAATGGAATGAAAAAAATAATTAAATAAAACTTTAGATCAAAAATCACCAGAAACAACCCACTGTTTTCATTGTTGCTTGGTTTCTGTATCAGAATAATAAATTGAGGTCTCATCAAAGGTGACAACTCAATATAAAAATTTGGCTTAAATTGCTACAAGCACAGCTTTTAAGTTGTAAATTACACCTGCTTTTTGACTACTGTGAGCTATTGTGGCATCCATTGAGCCAAAAATGTGTTCATCTCCAGCTTATCACATAAAATCTAAATTACTGCTCCCATTACCTATGCTCTCTGCCACTTTCCAAAATTTTGTTTTAATATCAGTGGTAATCATATAACTTTTCCAATGAATTCCTCAATAAAACATTTGCCAGGCATCTGGGGGCTCATCGAAAATGGATGTTCAACTGCATTTAAAGTTCCTGAACCGATATCTGTAATTTTTTTTGTCAGTATCCAGAAGATTGGTTGCACTTTCAGCACATTTGATGCAGCAGAAACAGGTGCAAACAATTGAAGTAACACAGTGATACACTTATACTCTGCACTTTCATTTGGTTTTGTTGTTTCGGCACAGAGCTACTGTACTCGTCCAAATTTGTTACCATAAATCGTGAACAAGCCAAGTATCACCAGCCTTCTTTATGCAGAGGATTGCATAAGAGAAGAATATCAGCATGTTTTACACCGTCAGGCCAATGTAAGTTCAATAAATTTGTGAGCAATTAAGCAAGGAATGGTTGACCTACAGGTTAAGGCATACAGGAATTGGATAAAGTGTCAAGCACAACTGAGGATTTATAAAGACATTAAAAGATTAATTTAAAAATTGTTGAATTTACATGATTTATTACACTTTACACAATAACAGGCTACAGTGTTTTTCATCATGGACTCAAATTCTTTATTCACAAAACCTACAAATGTGAATGCAGTACAAATTTTTCAAGACTACGTACCAATAGATCTCAAATTTTAAATCAATGTTTGTACTGTTAATTCTTCTTTAGGCAATAGGATGCATACCTTAGATCATTCCTACTGCATGAACTAAAAAAAAAAAAAAAAAAATAATAATAATAATAAATAAAAACTCATATTGGGCTAAACTTGTGGTGTTCTGTTCTGTTCTTTCTTTTTTCATTCTTTATATATGTATATATTTATATATATTCATTTGAAGGTATCAAACAACACCCACATTTAATAATAACAACACATCATTTGTCTTTCTGTAAACAATACTAACATCTTTCAAAACAAAATGACTACAAAAGATTTCCAAGTAGAATCAGCCAATAATTTAAAAAAATAAAAAGCAGGGATAAGTTTCAAAATCCATTCATGGCAGTGATAAAACACAGATGTAAAATAAGAATTCTGAATCTCAATTTCTATCCAGTGTGCAGATGTAAATCCTGAATTATCATGCAAACCTTTATGGGAAGACAAAGCAATAAGCTTTAAAGGCAACTTTGTAACATGGGACGTTAATTTTATTTGTAGCACTCCAAAAGAAACATTTATAATGCTCGTATTTATCGTTGGCTACATATGGAATTTATAAAGTACCACAAAATGATGCACACTGTTTTTTCCATCTGCAAGCCAGATCCCCTTCACCCTCCCATTATATTCTATTCTTACTCTCAGTGACCAGCAAAATGCGGACACAGAAAGTGACAATAAAATGGCTGATTCTACAGGACAGCTAACAAAACAAAACAATATTCACTTAGGGAGAGAGTTTGAGGTTGATAGATGCTTGCTGAGATCTCAAAAAATGTTTTGTTTTGCTTTGTCTGCTTCTTAAACACACATGCTGCAATGGCAGTGTTCAGTTGAATACAAAAGAAAAATGGCAGTGAAAACTACATAAAACATGATCCCTTTCTTAATTCTGGTCTTTTTTTTTTTCCCATCTTTATACACAACACATTAACAACATTGTAATAAGTGTATAAAATATTGAAAACCACTGTAAAGTTTCCAGAATGGAATGAAAATTACAGATAGTGTAACCTGAAGTTAAAGAGTTCATGTAACAGAATTTTCTTTCAGCTGCATAACATGGTAGTAATGATAAATCTCTTCTTCACTGGTATATGCGTTCTTATCCTTAAAGGTCAGTTAAAACATTCCCCCCCCCCTTTTTGTTCACAAATATACACTTTTTTTTCACCAATATTTTAAACACTATCAGTCACAGGTACACAAAATTCATTCTCGCAACCAGCACTCTTGTAAAAATTGTCCCTGGCTCAAAATCACAAACGTGTTGGGATGGGGAATTTACTCCCTTTTGTGCCAGGCCGTCACAGTAAAACCTATAAAGTACTGGCACATAGCATGCGAGGAGGCAGAACACATTGAATAATTCCTTCTTCTCAGCTCAATGAACAATAGCTTTCAGGGAAATCAAGCTGGCAAAGGGGAATATGTAAATATTACAACAAATCTAGTGTCTCTGGAAGTCTGTACAACCAATGTCTGCTTCAGTCCATATAGAACACTTCATTAATTTTTTTCCAGTTTTTTTTTTTTTTTTCTTTTTTTGCTCTTTTGAAAAGCCATTTTTTATTTCCTTTGTTCACCATAATCATTAATAACATTGTCAAGCCTTAATAATAATATATATTACTTTAATTTAAACAAAGAAACAAAAAACACAAGCAACACAATAAAATTTACACTACGCAGACTCATTATTCAACATTATGTTTAACAGAAAAATAAATAACCTTGGAGCAATGGTGGCACACATACATAAGACTTTTCCCATGCTCTGTGAAAACCCCACGGTAACAATTATACATAACTGGGATCAACAGGACTAGCAAATAAAAGGACTCAACATACATAAAAGACTAACACTAATTTACAAACCAATGGCAACCCTGTTGACCCCTTTTAATTACACTAATGACATCCTGTATCCATCTATACAAATCTCTGCCCCCTGCAATGCGCATTAGCCACATGCTCCTAACATCTAAAGATGTGGAGGGCATTTGAGCAAGGCGTTTTTACATTGACATTTTTGGGGAAGGCTGCAGCGCTTTTTAGCAGTAGGCAGTAATTAGCTGTTGAGGTGGCAGTGTTGGCGGCTGGCTAACGATTGTGAAACATGATGATATGGCAGTGACTATCCTTAAGTCCAGATGATGTAACAGTTCTGAAACAAAATAAACAATTGTTCAGTGCTGGCCAAGCCTATTAATTATAAAGTAATGAATACTGTAAAGCATTTAATTAGAATTTACAATTAATGGGTTAGATACTTCACATCGTTTATAATAACTAGAGCTTGGTTTCTAATGTAATTACATATTCCTTTATATGTGGGCATACACAAACAAAAAAATGTCTATGAACTGAAGCAAATGCATTGCAATACTGGTTTCGTTTTATATAATTTTATATATTTTGCACAATCTCACATAATAATACTGTATTTATACATGTAATGGATAAGTTTTTTTCTTCTTCCAATTTTTGGGGGAGAAAACCTAGGGTGTGTCCTTTATGTTAGATGAGAAAAAATGTTCCTATCACTCGCTTATCTTATTGATCTGGAACATTTTCAGCCTCTGTATCTCTGTTACTGCTATTTTCAACCTCAGATTCTTCTTCATCTTCAACCTCTTCCCATAAAATGCCATTTTGTGATGGCTTCAAAAAGCTTTTCACAGTCACTTCTAGTTTTATCAGTTTCCAGACTTTACAATCCACCCGCACACCATTTCTATTATAGGCCATTGTATCTTCACTGTTGGTGTCAAGTCAGGACAACCCACCCATATAAAGCTTACTTATGTTATCTTTAAATGGTTTGTTTACACTTACATTGAGTGACTGGAGCACTAATGTCAGATCACCAGGAATAACAACAAAGTCAGCTCTCGCAACTGCTAGAGTGCTTTTAGTAATTCGTCGCCAAGATGACCTTTGAAAACTCTGGTTGGCGAAGCAAAACACGAGCCTGATTTTCCATACTGTCTGCACCCGATCTTTTACCATATCTATCCATTCATCCCTTTTTGTGGACTCGAATATGAATGTCTCCTGGACATTTAATTTTTGGCATAGGTTTTCTTTTAACACATTGAAGCCCGGACCTTTCAGTAGTTGAAGTGCCAAGAAACCCAGGGTTTTTATGCCTACTTTGAATTATTATTAACAGTACATCAATTAAATCTGCCGAAAACTATTGGAACAATCTAAAAGTATGGCATTCAAGGGTTTCTCAACAAGTAAGAAAATAGTCATAACTTCCGTATTAATATTTTATTTTAAATTTACAAGTAACAAATATGAGTTTGAAAAAACCTGCGTAAAGCTGCTTACACTCCATTTATTCAAAGTTCGAAAAACTCTCCTTCAGCATCAGAATTTTTCACAGCTTCATTTGTATCCTGAATTCAGCTTCAGTTCACAGAAATCGAGGAAAATGCAGCATTTTAACATTTAAAAGCAGATACAGATCACCACCTTCAAAGAAAATGGTGCAACTACCCGAGAGCAAACAATATTACTAAATCTCCTAATATTCATAATAGTTGACTAAAGCAAGGACAGATGGCAGCACAAATCAGACAACTAAATGATAACTGATGTATGTTCTTTGTCGCATAGACCAAGACTGAGTTAAGGTCGTGGAATTGCATTAAAACTGTTAGAAATACCTGCCCGAGCTATACTCGGGCGTGGGTCTCATGAGCATTTTGCACGGCCTGAGCTATACTCGGGCTTGGGCTCCAATGTGTTAAAAATTGCATAAAGTGGTAGCTTACTGTGCACTGCATTTTCTCACTGCTTGTAGTACATATAACACACTTCTTTCTCCTTTCTTGTTGATTGTTGTGTTAAAGGGTATATCAAAGTAGAATGTGTTTCCTTTTTGTGATAACAAGTAATTGTTTCTCTTTCTCATCTTAATTACGAATGTATGGAATTCTAAAATGTTTTGTTCAATTGTGGCATTTTTTGGCAAATTGATGCAAGTCTTATAAGTGAAACTCCCTTGTGTGCCATAAAACAGAAGATCCAGCCTGCATTCATTTTGAATTCATTATTACTTATATCCTATGCCATACTATTTCCCTTGCTTTAAATTGCAACATTTCTTGAGAAACTGTAATTCCTTTATTATGCAACTCACTAATGTAGTTCAAAAGTTCACTTTCAACTGTAGGATATTTACTATTATTTGGGCCATGAAATTATTTTCTGGACTTGTTTGAAAAAAAAAAAAAATGAAATGGAGTTTTATTTATGGACACTCTTTAACTGCTGTGGTTCTCAGCGTTCCATTCTATACTGGGCATGAAAGACCACTTAATTTTACTCAGAGGCCTCTCTATCAGGTTTGAGGTTCTTTTATATGCCGTAAATCTACGACATGGGACCCACAGCTTTACTTCCCTACCAAAGGAAGCCATGCTGAGGATTTTTACACCCGAAAAAATCCATCGTCCTCCGCCGGGTTTGAACTCGCAACCTTGGGTATATGAAGTTAGCATGGTAACCATTACACCACAGAGGGCGTCTGTGGACTTGTTTGGTGTCTTCATTAAGGCTTCTTTTTGTTCGTTATTTGCATACATTACAAATCAGAAACGATTAATTCACAGCTGATGAATATATTTTCATTCTCTTCGAATGCAAATTTGATCACTTTCAACTTAAATCCAGCAGTATAACTGCAATATTTCTTTTTGTTATTAATTTCTAACACTTAAAATAGGTAGTCGTGGGAAGCTGACAAGTCATACCAAATGAAAACTATGCTATGTTTTTAATTTGCCAATCATTATCCCCAGTTCCCTCCATTGTTGTTCAAAAGAAGGTTAAGCAATTCTACAAACATGACGATAATGTTTGGCCAGAGATTTGTTAAAAAAGTTGTGTCCATTATGCACAGATATTATTTCTTCAGTTTTAGGAATTCAAATTGGGATGTATCCATTACACACATAAATATGGTATTAAGCCATTTCTTTGTTTAAATATTTATTACGTTTATATTTGCTATCTTTGCCTGCCTATATTTGTTTCTTTAAAAATGAGAATAAATAGTTGGATGTAATATCTCTAAAAACTGCCAAAGTAATTGATAAAAGCCTGGCTAATCTATTTTCCTAACTGTATGCAACATCCTCAATGGTGAAGAGTTGCAGCCTCTGGAGGGCATATTTCCAAGATAAAGTATGGTTCAAGTGCAATCCTATGACATCCTGCGATGTCAAAAGAAATTTTCCTCACATAAGGAAAGTTTATTGGACAGAAAAATGGCATTTACATCAGGAAAGTATTTGGTTTGCACTGTGCTAGGAACTAATACTCATTCTGAATTTCAATTATATCGAGAATATTTGAAGTGTTCATAAAATATTATGAATAATGTGAATGTGAAATTTAAAATCACAATTTTACTGTGGAACAATTAAAGCAATAAATGTGACGGTACAAGGAATGATCGGCGAGTGAAATAAATTAATTGTCATTTAAAGTCTGAACTTAAAAAATTTAAATTACATCTTATATGTTCATAATGACTATTTATTTGATATTACAAAAAAATATCATGGTAATAACTGATATCACAGACTGGACCATGTCTCAATTTGAATGTTCTACATTAATTTATTAAGTAATAAAATACAAGTTGATGAACCAAACTAGCATTTCAGAGGTCCTGGTCAAATCCTATAGACCGGCCTATCTAACTAGGTCCGTTTTCCTGGTTTCCCTGGGTTGTCAAGGTAAATACCAGACTGGATTATTAATACTACGACCCAAAGTTCCACCTAAGGTCTAAAACAATAGTAAAAATGAACACTGATAATAGGAAATGCTCTGCCATCTATCCACTGAAAATGAAAGTACACAAACTGGACAGCACCCTAATGCCATCTGTCTGGCACGTGTAGACATAGAAATAAAGTTGTCTCACACTCAGACCTCTGTGGACGTGTGAAGAAGCAAAATGGTATCACAAAGAAATAACACCTAGAAGACTAGCTGTCCAATCACATCTTACAGTCTATTGCAATATGATCACGATTAAAGGAGTGTAAAATAAAAAGAGTGAAAACAAAAGTCATTGAAACTCTTTATTTGTTGAACTTGCTGATAGAGAAGTATTAATGTCTGAATAAATAACACAGAATATCACTACTATGCAAGCACATTTTCTTGTGTGCTTGGCTCCCTGGTCTTCATACCCAATTTCAGAAGCAGAGCAGAGCAACAACAATGAGACATCAAGTACGCTATACACCCTGATATTTATGCTTCAATGCTAAGCTTTCATTCGGTCTGTAACTACCAAGAGTTCACGCACATTCACAAGCGCTGTGTTTAGTTTAATAATTCAGCTAGTTCAACGTAATTAGACAATCTATATAATAGCTGAGAACCACATAGAAAGAAACTTTCTTTTGTTGACAATACTGCAGAAAGACAGGCAGGCGACCTTTCTATTCTTCCTGGGCCTCAATTCCCTATAAAACTAGCACCCAAGAAAAGTTGCGCACCTAGTCTTTAACTTCTTGAAAGTTATCCATTTTCTGTCACAGTTGTATCCACTTCTTGTTTGCCAGAGCACTTTGGGAACAGTTGGACAGCGCATTTCTCCTCTTAATTCTTCAACAGACATCATTTGAATCACCTCAAGATTTTCCCATGGCCCACCTGGGTAGTGTGATGGTAGCGAGTCTGCTCACATTCAACAAGTAGCCATTTTGAATCTTGCTTAGGGTGAGTTAGCAGGTAAGTTAAGGTCCCCCCCCCCCCCCAGGGTTTTCCCTTAGCCTGAGAAAACAAATGTGGAGTAACTTTAAGCTTCATGAACCCCGATATCATTTGAGCATCATTTCATCAATGTAATTCATTGCTCAACTAACCAAGTCAAAGGCTTTAAGCATAAGATAAAAAAGAAAGAAAGAAAAAGAAAAAAAAAAAAATCCTTTATGTAGCACCACAGTCAATTTATTGCATGTCCTCAAATTGGAAATTCTTGAAAATCATATGAGACTTCTACCTTGTCTAAATGTATAAATTACTCATTCATATTATCATTGTGGGTTTTTTGCAATATTTTTTTTTAGGTTTTCCTTTATGGTTAGCATCCAAAACGGACCCACTAGCAAATGTTCACCTCATCACTTTCTGCAAATTAGAGTTGGGGCTGCCTTAATGAAGTGATGAAAGCTTTCTCCGATTTGTTCTTCTGTTTTGGCAGTTCAGTTTTATTCATGAGTCTACACAGGAAGTATTGACAGCAAATAATGAACACTCATAAAAATGTTTTGTTTATCCCAGTTTCTCAAAGATTTCTCCCTGACACTGTATGCAGTATCCTGAAACCATTTCCACAACACTCAGTTTGTGCAATGCCGATAACTCCTCTTGGTATGCTGTAGCAGCTTCTTCAGGGCTACAAAATTGCTGACCTTGAAACTGGTTCTTTACCATACGAAAGAAGAAATTATATGGTGCCAGATTGGGACTATAGGGTGAATATGACTACAGTTTTACCTTAGTTCCTTACAGAAATGTCACTCTTACATAAGCGGTCTGACCTGATGCATTGTCACGACACAGCAAAATGCCCCTCGTTTTTTTTTGTTTTTTTTAAAGCACAATTGTTGTCAAGTGACCACTTGAGGAGAAGAAAAAAGCAACCATTTTCTTTCTGGCACTCTTGTTTTCTTGACACCCAAAAGCCATGCTGATGTTTTGTTTCTAGGTCAAACTGATATATCCATGTTTTGCCACCCATAACAATAACTGAAATGCAATGACCCTTTCCACTGTTAATGGCACTCTTGTTTTCTTGACACCCAAAAGCCATGCTGATGTTTTGTTTCTAGGTCAAACTGATATATCCATGTTTTGCCACCCATAACAATAATTGAAATGCAATGACCCTTTCCACTGTTAAATCTTTGAAGTATTTTGACACCATTCCACCCTTAGGAGTTGTGATGCTTCAGATAAATTGAGGCACCAGACTTGAACAGATTTTTTTACATGAAGGTCTTCATGAAAGATGGTTGAAACACTTAAAAACTAATCGCTAATGCCAGTTCAATGCCCTTATAGATTAGTCTTGGATCTTCCCTACTCATTGTTTCCTATGTATATATTGCATAAGTAGAATAGACAAATATACACAGAAATGATGAAGGCGTTATTCGTTAAATTAATTTCATTAGAAAAAGACAATTTTAGAATTCCGGAAAGATTTATACACTCCTCAACCCCTTTCAATTTGAAATTCACAGTTTGTATGTGATACTCAGTTTTAAACCTCATCAATGTTAAGATCTTAAGGTAATCCCAGCTTTTTTTATTTTTTTTACTACTTTGAAAGTTTTACCACATAATATGCAGAAGATATTACACATATGTACTAGTAAGTTATGTCAAATTGTTTTTTGAGGTATTGTTAGTTTTGTTTTCCTTTAAAATTTCTTTTAATTAGCTAAAATGCTCCTTGTACCACACAAGTTTATTATATCTATTCTAAATGCTATTTGATTATAAAAATGCAATGTAAAACATTGTTTTGTGCAAGTGTTATTGAAAATATAGATTGCAGAAAATATTTAATTGCAGATAAACTCTTCTTAATAATCCCATAACATACAAAGAATATGAAACTTTGATATGGCTGAGATTGTTTTGATGGTGGTATGGTCCATTAGCTATTATTTAATTTCTTTCAGATAGTAAAAATACAGAACCCCCTAAATGAGTAGAGTTTAATGGAAAAACATTAAGAGAAGAGACACAAAGTAACAAAAGAGTGCATATGTAAATACATTCTGATCTTGAGCACTCCTCCATTGGAAGAACCACGAGCTTGAATATACAGGGTTACTAAAAATGATTCATTTATTTTTAAATCACATATTTCCCCAAGTATTCCATGAGCAACAATGGCTGATACATCAAAAGAACTGTAAATGTACCAAATTTGCACCTGTTGGCAGCAAGTCTAGTGTCTTCACAAAATAGAAACAAAAAAAATAAATAAATAAATAAGTAAAGACCATTGGCAGGATGATACTACAGAACGTAAGGAATGAACTGGACTGTCGCCTGCAATGTCATGTTACCCAAGGGACACACGTAGAACACTCGTAGAGTATAAGAGAAAAACTTGGTGAGATTATGGTTCTTTTAATATATCATTATTGTATGTGTAATACTTTGGAAAACATAGCATTCTGAAAATGAATGAATCATTTGAGCAGCATATTTTCAAAAATGTCTTGTCCACCAAATACCAAAATTGAATTGTTGCCTCTACATTCTATTCAGGCTATTCTACGTGCAAATGTCATTTGGCTTCTAAGCATCCTGTAAGGCAGTAAAGCCTTGCATTAAACGTGGCTATTGGAATCAAACCCATTTTCACAACAAAATATTGTATTTATTTGGCAGCGGTATGTTGATAACATCTTTGCCATAGTGCCAAAAAGGCACATTGATGATGCCCTAAAACTTTTGAATATCCAAGAAAAAAGTATAAAATTCACAGTAGAAATAGAAAAAGATAATCAGCTACCATTTTTAGATCTGAAAATGGTCAAACATGAAAATAGAATAAACTTTGGTATTTACAGGAAACCTATTCAGACAGACAATTATATAAAAACTAATAGTTATAATCCAAGAGCACATAAACAGGCAATCTTCAATATCGTAACACATAGACTGGTTAACATGCCACTACTTCAAGGCAAAATACTACAAAATAGTCAAAATTGCAAATAAAAATGGTTTCACAAGATCTCTTGTAGATAAAAAAAATAAAATCAACCAAAAAGAAGAAATTCCTAAAAGAAACAACCAGAGCAATAGAATAAAAGATGAGCTACAAGAAATTCACATACCACCCATGGGCATTGACAAGTTTCAAAAAATACAACATTTAGCTAGCACCAGTAAACCGTCACAGCATAAAAAATGAATTAGGCTCAAATCTCAAGGACGTCATCCCAGCAAAGAAACAACCGGGCATATACAAAATGGAATGCAAGGATTGTAATCAGATTTATATTGGAAATACAAAAAGAAATCTAGAAACAAGATCCAAAGAACACTTCAGAAATATAAATCAAAAACAATTGAAAAAATCAGCAGTTGCCACCCACTTTTGGACAAAACACCACAATATAAATTCAGAACCAAAACTTCTAAAACACACAGCAGGAAAACAAGAGCTGGCCACATGGGAACACATCTTCATTGTAAAAAATAGAAATAGGGTTTTTAATTTCAATGTTCCACAGAAGGATATATTTAGCAAGTTCATGGCACCACCACCAGAGGAGACAGCACTTACGTCCGGTTGAAAATGAAGGAAACTAGTCCTTTGAAACATATTCCGGCAAAAATCCAAGTGTTGTTTAGTGTAATTAATCGACTCATGTCAAATAAATGAATATAACAACACTGTTTACAAACTTCCAAAAAAGAAAACTGAAAATATTTTATATTTATTTTGTAGATTTCCATAAATTTCTCAAAATGGACAAGAAACATCTTGTACATATTTCAGCAGTAAGATAAACATTTTTGCCAAGATAAGATGCCCCTTCTACTGAAGCCATCTAGATATATCTGCAGGCTTCCACGGCCATAGACCATTGAGATTATGGTTTCCAGTGCAGGTTGCATTATTTCTTATAGTGCTCTCTGTGCAGTAAGCAGTGAAAGAAATGACACAAGAAAAATATCCAGTATGCTCCCTAAGGTATGAATGTTCCAAATTTGAAATTAAAAATAATAAAACTCAATGATTAACACCAAATATAAACTAGTTTTATCACTAACAAACAACTGTTTCCAAAAGCAGAACTGTGAATACTGCATTGCTTTAATATTAAAATTAAACAAAACAATAAATGAAATTTAAGAGAAACCCTAATGCCAGAGCTGAAGCTCCCCTTCTTAAACCATGGAGGCGCTATCTCCTCTGTGGGGCTTTACATTAGGGCAATATCTGGGGTCTAAGATACCCCCACACCAATGCAAGCTTGCATTCATCAACCCCTCAGGAGATTACCAAAAACCTCAATAGAATCATCAGCATTTTAGCTTTCCATCTCCCAGCAATTCAGGCTGGTACCAGCAGTCATTACGGCATCGCACAACCCTGCTTGGATATTACTGCCCAGAAGTACTGAAATCCCATGGGTGTCAAGAACCCCTTTTCTCCCAAGTGCAACCCAAACAACTCTTTAGGAGGGGCTCGGCCTGACATACTTCTACTATGTGCACACATTTTCTTAGGGGCTAGATTTATGGGGAAGCAAGGAAAAAGAGAGAAGTTAATTTAATTTCCCCCCTCCCACACACAAGGACAGGAGTTGGATAAGTAGAGTCAAACAGAAAAACTCTATGCTTTAGCCAGGATTTGAACCATGAATTTTTCAGTCGACTTTATTTATTCAAGAGAGAAGTTATCTGCCTGTCTTTCTGCAGTTTGTCAACTGAAGAAAAGTTTCTTTCTCTAAGCCTTCAGCTAATATGGTGAATAAGTTATTTAATTTACCATAAACCAGCTGAATTATAAAACAAAACACAGCACTTGTGCACATGAGTCAACTTTGGGATATACAGAGAGAATAAAACCTTAGCATTGAAGCCACTAGATGTTATTTTCCATTCATTCTTAGGTTGATCCACGCCAAAACAGATCCACATGGTCAGTGCACTGCGATACAACACAGTAGCAGCACGCGCAAGAATGTAATCCCATTCTAACAATCTAAATTAAAGAATGAATTTATTCTTAAATTCTACAATATTCTATACAAATGTCAAAGAGTTAAATTGACGCCAATTTGTACTATTAAATAGAGCTACATGTCCCAACATTCTGTTCGTATGGGTCATCTGATTTCCGCAATATTGTTTACACAGTAACGGTTGCTACTATTTAGAATCATGGAGGAGGGTCGCCGTGAGTTTTCTCTAGCAACTTTCAAATTTAAAGCATAAGGCTGGTAAACCATTGACTAGTGGTGAAAAAACTATAGTGTTGAAAATTTATGGTAAGTTTATTGAGAAATTCCAACACTTCCCACAAAATAAGTGATGAAATTAACTTCTGAGTTCACCAGTGTTTAGGCTACAAATATAAACAGTGCTCATAAAGAAAAACCTGAAACAGAAAAAGTGGTTGCACCCGGGGGGGAAAAAAAGTGTGACGATGCAAGAATGTAATGATTTTGTGAAGAACGCAATTCACATAGAGGTGCACAATTTCTTTTTTAAAAATGAGCCCCCAACAGTTAATAAAGTGCTACATGTAACAAAAAAAGAAGCGTTGTTTTGGGAGATGGATAGTTTAAGTGACACCATTATCGATAACCTGGTTAACAACCTTTAAGAGGAAATCAGCAGCACAAGCATTTCAGATGATGATTCTGATCTGGAGGGAATAGAGCTACTTCCGAAGAGTGAATAAATGTAGGTTTTCGCATACATGATGTTTATTTTTTTGCACATGTTTTTTAAAGTTAGGTATTACATGTGTACCTATTTATTTTTTTGTGACTATCAACATTATCACCATTATACCTAACAGAAATTATAGTCACCATTTAAGTTGTGGGAATAAGGGCTCTGTTCGTTTTACATTACAATATGCTATGTGTATGCGCCGAGTGGTCGTGAAAGTATGACAGCATTTCCGGAGCGAATGGCGGAAGGTTACATTATAACTGTGCACTGGTCACCTGGGTTTTGTTTTGACGAGGATCAACTTAAGGCTGAATACGCTTTAGGTGTACAGCATACATGTCTCAATAATGTCACTTTACTCTGAAATATAACAAATGAGACTAGGGAGTTGAGCGCCCAAGAACAGGTGTGCGCATCATAGTAACAACAGAAGCACCACTAGTGTTAGGGGTATGAAGCACCTTCACAATGCTTGGGTTCAGAATCCCTCCACTAAATAAACAAACAATAGATTAAATTTAAGAAAACTTACATGAGAAGCCTTAATGTGGCCATGGTTGATACCGCCCTGTACTGCCTTGCAAATGCTCTTCTTGCTGAGAAGGTGAATAACCAACCCAAGAGTTAGGCGCATGAGGGCGATGATAGCGAGGATGGTGTGGATGGTGATGAAATCGATGCTGTGGTGCAGAGGGTGGAGGAAGTGCTGTGTTAACCAAGTGGGGAGGTGGCACAGAAAAGTCTGGAGGTGGCACAGATGCAACTGAAGGTTGTGGTGTGGGTGTCTGTTGGACCTTATTGCCATGCCATTCCCAATCTTTGCCTTTGGGTCTGAATTTACCACCAGCTCCACTTCCTAACTTGTGATGTGAACTACCACCACTACTGCTGCCACCACTTCCTCCTCCTCCTCCTACACCACTACCACCCCAATGTCCACCACTACCCCAATTTTCACGGTGAAAAAATTTCTTCTTGAAGTGATGATCAGGTCGCTGGGAATTCATATCAGGTCGCTGGTATTTTAATGGTACAGAAGGTGGTAGAGGTGGTGGTGGAGGACTAAGAGCAGGTTCGTTTCCAGAAAGAGGTTGTAATGAATTGCTTCCGGCAGACACAGGGCTGTATGGTCCATCAAGAGGAGCAGGGCTAAAAGGTGCAGCAGAAATGGCAGGAGGATGTTCATCAGCTGATAAGGATGAAGGGGATGGAGTGCGTGGCGGTCCAGCTGTCTCATCCATTAATGGAGGTTCCAAAATTGGTGGAGAGTCACGATCCACGTGGTCAGGGGATTGCTTTGATGCTGGAGTTTTAAAAAGTCGTGGCATCCTGGGACCTGGGCTGCCACCATTGGCACATTCTGAAGATGAAGGTGAACGCTTCTTGGCAGGAGACTGTGCAGCTGAGTTTGCTGCAAGCGCAGGCGGTGCTAGTGGAGGATCCCCGTGCCCGATGCCACTGTCTGGACTTGTGTTACAACTGGCAGCCGAGTCTCCACCTCGAGGTGATGAGCCTTCTGTACTTCTACGCCGTTTGTCTAGTTCTGTAGAGGCGAATGACATGAGTCGATCGAAACCACTGCTTATTTTATCTTGCCATTTGTCCACCTTGCACAAATCATCCTCCTCTACATCTGCAAAGAGTGGCAATCACATCATTTAGTACGAACATGTGCCATTCATGTGCACACATGCATTATTTCTCATTAAGTACATATGTAATTTTACTTGCTCTATACAAATTTATAGGTTATAACAGCAACTTTAAAACACATATAAGTTCTTAATATTCAAAAATTTACATTAAATGATATTACAAAAATCCCAAAGCAAGCTGACAAGTTTGTATTCTGTCTTTCAAAAATTATACCCTTCAAGACATTGAACTTTATTAAAATAAATATTAACAAAATTGACTATCATTAATGAACTCATTTCATATTTCATTAATCCATTGTGTATTATGAATTTCTTCTTATAATGAAACTTTAAGAGTAACATGTTTGCTATAGAAAAATAGCATTTGACAATAAATTGATATAAAGATACCTTACACTGAAGTTAGATGGTAGTCTCTGTAGAAACATCAGTCCCCAATACTGACTCGTAGCAATCTGAATATCTATTTATTTAAGATGACTGATTAACCAGGTCTGAAGAATGCATTCAATTAATTTTTCATGGCATTGCAGTCATTAATTCTGGTACCAAAATTTTAAGAGCTGCAGCAGTTTATTTACTGCCAGAAAAAAAAAAAAAAAGGCTGTGCTGCAAAAATTAGCTTTTTTCTGTTCAGCTATAAAAATATCATCAATACTTATTACGTATAAATAGTTTTCAAAAAACAATTACAGCAATTAGTATGCACTCTTGGGACATCACATTGAATTAGAAACACTTTCACACAGACAACATGTTCAGCGACTATCTTTAATGAGTTGAATGGAGATAGGCTCAAGTGTTTCTAATACTAAACCTAGTCCTTAGGAAATAATTGTAATTCTACTGTATGTACTTTTATTATTTTCCACCATAAATTTATTAAATGTTTATGCCCTTTGTAAGTTGGAACTGCACAATTATTACAACCATTGTGTCTGCAATCCATTGCTTGACTCCTTCAGCTAGGACATTAAATTTAATGAAATGACTCTTTCAACAACTACCTAGGCATTTTTCTGTACTAAAACTTTCAAGCCAAGATCAACTGAGACACAAATTCAGCACAAGGTTGTTAAAAGGTGAATCAATGGCATTTTTTTTTTTTTTGATAAGGCATAGACTTCAAGTCTGGCCTATAGCTACTACAACCTTCACCACTATCAACATGCCACACTAAATATATGCCATCACCAATGTGCATAAGCTAGCTTAAGTGCAAGCTAAGTGCATCTATTTAAGTTACCAGAATATAGTGCTCATGCTTTGCATTCAGCTAGCAAAAAATTCTATTGCTAGTAATATGCAGTGAATGCTTAAAACTTAAGTGAATTTTGAAGAATATTTGCATAGGCCTGTGGAGATAAACTTGTTAAACCTGCTGAAGCAACCACATAACTGCAAAGCTGATTCTATTTTGTTTGCATTATGTAGCGGGAAGAAACCCCATGGAATACTATTTAAAATGTTATAATTGCAATGCGCTTCATATGTTCTGCATAACTTCATATTTTGAGTATAGTTTGGGGGATTTGAAATCTCAGGTTTGGAAATGTGTTTAAATAAAAAGAAGGCCCTTTTTCAATAGAATGGTAACCCATACATATGTTTTACATTGCTGAACTGTTATCTCCATTCTCCAGGTATATAATATAGTTATTGTTTTTTATTTAATTTTCTCTACATATTACTGTATAAAAACCATTAGTATTATTGACACACATTGATGGCAGTAGTGGAGATGCTGATCATTTCAAACATGTTTTATACTAAACGAGCTGCCAGAAAAGGCAAAACTTCTACTTTTTGTTTTAATTTATAAGGGGGCTTCATTTTGCCGATAACTCAGGGGAGCTTCAAAGGAAGTTTTGTATAGATAAATGCTAGATTTATTAATTATAAATTTAGGTTTAGCACTTTTAGTTTAAATTGTAAAAATGTTTTTGCTGTTTTATTCGTAGGTATATTTTTGAAACTATATAAGGACATGAATAAATATTCAATTCAATTAACAAAACTTCTTAGCCAGAACTGTAATACAGTTTATTCTTTTTACATTAACTACCAGCCGAAAAAGAAAAATCTTGGATACATTTTCCAAACTATGCAAAGAATATGTATATGGTATTTCAAAAGTCACTTCAAACTTTAAACCACTCTAAGTATTATAATATTTGAGACAGGATAAAAGCAAATGAAGTTACATACTGGGCAAGCAGTACTTTTTTTTTGTCCATTTTTTTTTCTTCCTCTTATTCCTTTTCTTCAGTGTACAGTTTCCATTGGTAGAGTTTCATTGATAAACATTAGTAATTTTATTCCTACTGCAATAAGACTTTATAAGTTACAAATCATGGTTGTATCACTGAATGATACAATACAGCTGATTCAATGCCAATATGAAAGCAAGAGGAATTTAGAACCCTTTAAGACTTTAAAACAGGCCCATATTCCATTCGTTAATTTCCAATGAAGTGGCTGCTGCGATCTCAGATCTCAAATACGACTGACTTTTGGTTGTAGGGTTACCTTAAACAACAGGTTTTCCTGACATATTCAACAACCCAACAGCAAATGAAAGATGCTATCTCACAAGAAACTGCTGTAAAACTGCACCATCTGTAAAATGCTGTGCATGGCATCACAAAAAGAATGGTGTATGTTGAACAAGAGGACACAGGACATCTTCCCGATGTTTTATAAAAACCCATAGTTTGCCCAGTATGCGACCCCTCCCCATCTCAAATATAACATTCATAATGGCTTAACGTTTTTAAATTTATTAAAACCAGTATACTATTTGCTGGATTGACAAATTACCTGGTATTGTTTTCTTTCTTACTAGTAAATACAGTTAACCTAGTAGGCTAAACCCAGGTTATTATTTGCTGCATTGACAAATTACCTGCGTTTTTGTTTTTTCTTCCTTAACAATACAGTTAATTAGTTACCTATCCTACCTATTAAGTTCATAGAAAATCTGACAATCTATAAATATATGTATTAGCTGCATCCTTTTGCATATTTATAATACATTAACAATAAATTATAGTCTTTGTAATCCAGTGCGACTGCACTTTACTGTAACATTTTTAAAAGCAATATAATGATTTACCACTGCCTGAAGAATTTTAGGACAGCCCTTTTTACAGAAGCAAATTACAGTTTTGGTATTTAAAAGGATCTCTTTATATAATATTTAAGACTTTAATGAACTTACTAGAAATCCTAGCAAAAACATGTAAAGAATTTATTATGAATACACATTTAACCCTGTTTAGTTATGCACAAAAACAGAACAAACACAATCCTTGTACACAGTGAGGAGTTAAATGCAAATATTTAATCACACACTAAATATAGACTTTTCATTGTAGAATATGACATTATTTTTTTAACTTTTAAACTGGGTGGGAGGAAATAAGAACACTTTCTTTAACCAGCATAGGTTTGAAGTGCTTTCATGTAAAAGCAAATTAAATGCTTTCCTTCATTCATAGATTTTGGCAAAACACTTTGAAAGAACTATTGTTGCATTCACCTGGGTTTTTTATTCATTTTTCTGCAAACCCTGTTACAAAAATTCATTCATCTACTTCTTGTTAATCATGACAAACTTTCATTATTAGCTTCATTGTGGGTGTAATGAAGATATAGTAGAATATTCAAATCAACCACAAACAATATCTCGGAAATAGTTAAGGCACAAAAAAATATTTATCCAGATCTATATTTAAGAAATAAAATTTGTAATCTCCCAATTTATTTTCTTTTACTCTACTCAAAAATTCCTTTCTAGACAATACTTTTCTGGTTATGTTTTTACTTTCTCTGCATGTAATATGCACACAGTAGCTAAAGAAGTAATCGTATTCCACCAAAAACATGTGATGTCAAAGGTATACACACGCATGCCTGTGAGCATAATTCAAAAACGAAAGGCCAATTAAACACCATACTTGATTTGTAAGTTCAGCAACTTCCAAGGTTGCAACACACGTTTTCAGAAAATCCCCCCACCCCAAACTACCCTTTACACAAAAAAGTTTTTTTCAAAAATGGCTGTTTTGATTAAATCATATATTCTATACATTGTGATCCAAAAATACTTTTACAATGTTTGGGGATGGATTCCTGACATCAAAGCAAGAAAATAGGTTCATATAAATATATGGTCTAAAACGCTTTATTTTCACAATTAATTTATTAATGAGTCTCCTTCTACAGCTCTCCGGGTCCAACCTAATATTTTCATTTATTTATGCACTCATTCATAGAAGGTTTTGACTCATTTTACCCTGCAGAGATGGCCTTGTATTGTCATGGCTGCTTGTTAAGATTTATCATTTATCAGATGTGTAATATATTCCCCCAGCATGCCTTACGAGTACTGTCTACAGGGACTTCATTCACAAGACTCTCCCAGATTTACTAGAAAATGTGCCTCTGCAAATAAGAAGAAACATTTTAGTCTCATTATTCGAGATTCATTGGTGGTATCTAGATGACAAATGGCTAGGTATACAGGAAACGTTCCATGGGCTGCATATTCCCCCTACCTCAATCCTTTGGATTTTTATCTTTTTGGGAGCACCTTAAACCATTCGTTTATACAGCAGACATCCTATGAAGAAACTCTTAATCTACGTGTTACGTAAACCTGCAAAACCATACGACACCGACTGGGAATATTTGACATTCCATGCTTCGACAAGTGCACATGTATTTAGATGCATGAGAACATTTGGATCATTTTCTATAAATGGTGTTTGTGTGGAACACCTCCTAACATGCTGACAATGTCACAAATAGAATAAAGTGTTCACTTTAGAATGTTTTGATTAATAGCATTTTGAACCTCACAAAGAACGAAGGGTTTTGGGATAGGTGTTTATATGAACATTTTTTCTTGTTTTGATGTAAGGAATCTCTTCCCAAACCATAAAAATATTTTTGAATCATCCTGTACAGTTGACAATTAAAATAAATATTTTAAATTTTATAGAAATAGCCTCTGAAATTTCTTCATTTTAAATTACTTACATAACTGGTAAATTTTTTGTAGAGTTAATGGTTTCCAAGATATTCCTTATATTGGTTTCAATTTTAAAATTCTCAAACTTTTCTCATACTAGTAGTCCTCATCCACTTCATTTCTCTTTTGTTTTACTCCTGGCCATGAAAAGATATCTATTTTCAATGTCAAATACATAGCAACAGATTTTACTGTTGCTCTAGGCTAGTATATTCCCATATTTCTCTTTAGTTATAAGGAAGCAAGTAATAAGTCAATTTCTGCTAATGTTTATCTTGATTAGCATGATGTAGATAAAAGTTATATGAATGGAAAGCATCCGATTTTTTAAATTCATATCATCAAACTATTTTTGCCCCTCCAGAGTGCTAATTCTATACATTTGCTGATAAAGTCTTCCCCTCAGAAGACTTACCAAGCAACTGTTCCTTATCTTATAATAACGTTGGCTTTGCTTCAATTGTATACAGATCCAAAGATTGCCATTACATTATTTTACCAACAGGTGTAACCATAGAAATTTATCACAGGTCAATTACTTGAAGAGCTCCCATCCTTCTTTATTAGAATATGTAATAATAGTAGAGTTCTGTAATTCAAGTAGTTTCATTTTGAGTTTAATGTGGAGACTCACTGCAAGGGAAGTTCAGAGGGGCGTTAAGTAGGCAAATTTTTCAGGCCAGCATTTTCAGGTCGCCCAATTGCAGTCCAAATTTGGTATAAAATTGCTGTAGAACTACAAAGCAACTGCCACTGAAATTTGTGAATGGTCAAGGAGATGGAGGTGTTCAGAGTCCATTGTTCATAACTTGCATAGGTTACAGTTCAGCCTGTCTGCTCTGCAAGTTTAATGTGACAGTGAATATCAGCATGTTTCCAAATGGTATTTAGTAAAAATCCTATAATCAAAGAGTTAGTTGTTTCTAAAATTAAAACAGGCTATAAAAATGAAACAATAAAATAAATGCAGATTTCTTTTTATCATACTTATCTCTGTGCATAATATCACTAATTACATATGTACACCTCGCACCCAGTACCTATAGTCATTATGTTCATCAATTTGCCTAAAAATTATTAATTTAGTCAATGATTTCCATATAAATTTACTACACTCAATTTTGTTACAGACTTAACCACTTTCAAAATTTCACTCTCTTATACATAAACATCTAGTCACATCAGTGATACTCCTAAAAATAACACAAGTATGGAATCCTAAATATTGAGTTTTAATGCATTAATTTGTCAATTACTTCATATACACAAATGGCCAAAGTAACATTATTTTATGCTCTAAAATAGAAAATACAAAGAGATGTTTTTGAGGAATTTTACACATTTGTTCAACACGTGAATGCAAATTACTATACTTATTAAATGTTCATCTAGAAAGAGTTCTGTGGCAAAGAAAAGTGATTCCACAGTTTCAAAAAAGTACCATGTCTTAATATTTCTTAAATCAACACATGCATTGTTACTAATATTAAACAGAACAGAAAAATATATCCTGCATAAATTGCAAATCATTCTACACTCAAACTTATCATAACCTGACTTTTTCTGTGGATAACTGTTATAAGAATATTTTGAAATACCTTTCTAGGATTTCCCTTTGTAAGGTATTTTTGATTATATTTTCTTCCTATTATTGCAAAATGATTTACTATGTCAAAACTAGTTGCTCCCTTACACAGTTTGCATACATCATTTGAAATATGCAAAATTCATTTTTTGTAGACGGTAGCAAAATCTGGGGTAATAATTTGCAATGAGAACTTGCATGTAATTTAAAAAAACCTTATTTGTTCCATTCACATGACTTTCTCTACATTTCTGTTACAAATTATTTTTAATGAGCTTATTCTATTTCATACTAATCTAGATAAACAATAGCGGAAATGGTCTTATTACTTAGTTCCTTATAATTAGAAGGGAAATAACGGAATATACTAGGCTAAACCGACAGTCAAATGTTTTAAAATATGGTTGCTATGGGATTGTAATCCATTCCTTTATGTGTCCAGGTGTTGATTAGTCTCCATATGAGAAAAGTTTTAAGTATTTTAAAACTGAAATCAATAACAAGGAATATCTTGAAAATTATCAATTCCAAGTAAAAAATGTATATGAAATAAATTGTGTGCTTTAAGGACCTCTACATTTTTTTTTTTATACAGTAAGTTTTTGTCTATCTCTTACGGTTTACTAGTTATGCAAAATTCAAAAAAAAAAAAAATTCATCCAGAATAAAGAGGTCTTTAGAGGCTATTCCCAGAAAATTCAAGATACACATTTTATTTGTTATATAAATATATTAAATATACCAGATTTTAATCAAAATCATTAGCCATTTTTGAGAAAATAAACATTTCTGAAATGTTTTCCATGTAAAGCGTAGATAGTGGGGGGGGATTTTTCTTGAAAATCTTCCATGTCGCATCCTTGGGAGATACTTAGTAATTAAGTTTGGTATCTCACAACAATGAGACACGGAAGATTTTCAAGAAAATCCCCCCAACCCCCAACTACCTTTTGCATGAACTTTTTTCAAAAATTTTTATTTTCTTAAAAATGCCTGTAACGATTTTGATTAAAATATTGTATATTAAAGATATTTACCTGACAAAATATGTATATTCAATTTTCTGGGAATATCCTCTGGACTACTTGAATTTTGCATAACTGGTAAACAGCAAGAGATAGACAAAATCTAATTTAACAGAAAATGTAGAGCTTGTTGAAACACACAATCATTTTTTTAGATATTCCTTGTTTTTCGTT
Source organism: Hymenopus coronatus (assembly GCA_030762935.1). Classification (NCBI taxonomy): domain Eukaryota; kingdom Metazoa; phylum Arthropoda; class Insecta; order Mantodea; family Hymenopodidae; genus Hymenopus; species Hymenopus coronatus. Next base: position 20,955,621 of record CM060891.1, read on the forward strand.
TCAGCTTTAAAATATTTATACTTTTTGCATACAAAAATTTGTCAACTCCTGTCCATACAAACAAAGGAACTTCAGTCACATAACCAGCTTTTGACTATCACCTGAACCTCTGGTACCCCCTTATTTCCTTACAAGGAAGCAAGTAATAAGACTATCTGCAGTAGACAACTAATTTAAAACATACTGTTTGCAACACTACACACAGATTACTGATTATAATTACTATCCAGTTAATCCAACATACAACGGATGTTTTGTAGGAAAATTTAGGCCTGCCAAACGCAACAGCAAAGAATTTTCTGCGGAACATGTGAAAGAAGAGAGCAACAAGTTTAACCCAGTTTGTCATGATTTAAATGGATTGCTTCATCCACTTGCTGTCCTGTTTTTACTCTATTCATACTTAAAACAACTTGGTGCATAGAAAATCTAAAAAGCAATTATTTTAAATAATGCAAGCATTGTCTGGCTTTTCAGTAGCATTAAAACGATTTGAGTATTTTAACATTTAGATGATGTTTTAAGTGGTTTTGTCCTTAACCAATGTTTCATTTTTGCAAGCATCCCTAACTTATTTTAGCTTATAACTAAGCCTCAGATTTTTAGGTCCTAAAAAGTTAATCACTGGGCATGCCATTGTGTTTAAAAGACTGTAACTTTAAATTGTAAAAAGTTCAATTAACTGCAACTTTAGTATGTATTTGAGATAATACACCTACAATTGATATGACACTGAAAAATACCAATTAATTTCAAACAATATATATGTAAAAGTTCTCAGTATATTTAGTGTTAATATGGCACCAAAAAGCACATATATAGTTTAATTTCTGAATGTGCAAATGTTCTCGTATACTCAATTTTGTTTTAGTACAGCACTAAAAAAACACAATTAATTGTAAACATCATATGAACAAAAGTTTTGGCACCCCTAGTGTGACACTGAATAACCAAGAAGAGATTTTACACCTGATAATCTTTCAGTCTTCTGTTACAATGTGCTTGAAAGTGGAGAAACAGCATCCATTTCACAAAGTGCTAACTTCATTTTGGCTATTTCCTAAGGACTCTTGCACTTTTTCTCCACATATTAAGCAACCAATTGTTGCTACAACTTGAAATCTAGATGTGCACTAACTTATTTCTTGTCCAGAAAACACATTTTATAAGGCTATAATCATTTAAAATGTTCATTATTCGAGTGGTCTCCTTGGAAAATATAATCAACATAAATGTATTTTAATACTGTAATTTTAAATAAATATTTTATATGTGTAGTTTTGTAAATAATAACTTAACAATTTAGAAAGACAATGACAAAATTTCTATGTACAAATTTAATATTTTCAGAATATAGATCTTAACATTAAATTTGTACACTTTTGCATATAAACATGTAAGCACCATATATTCGTATAGACTGTAAAAACAAAATGATACTGAAAGTTTCAGACATTTATTATTAGTTTTAATACAAGAAATTTAAATGTTGTGACATGTTCTAGTTCAGGGCCTGCTTGGATATCATGAATCCCCAGAACATAATCTAATTTGATCTAATCTAATATTTTACATAAATAAATGTACTCTATTTGCTTAAATAATTGCATTGGGTATTTTTAGATCCACACAAAAAATAGGTCTTATTAGATCCCAATGTAGAATTAGATTGATTTAGGTTTTTATAAAATTAAAATATATTAATTGTTGATACCTAAAATATTGAAATACACTGGCATTTGGAAAGTAGAAGATCAGGAATAAAAATGGTCAGAACCTCTGAATTTGGGGCTTGCTTATATCTTCATGAAACATTTCTAGAGTATGCAATTTAATATTTGTTTTCTCTGCAGCCATAAAATCTACATAAATTAAGCTCCATCTTTATATTACTTATACCAATTATATCTCACTGCTATAATGTTGCAAAACACTGTCCTGAATTATAACATATCTCAGAACCTAAGGCCGGTTTAAAAAGCCAAGAATGGTAACCAGAATGAGAATGACAGTTGAAATCATATATTTTAATGGGAGCATTCACATTGAGGGGAAGCTTTCCCAGTCTCTGAGAGCGGGAAAGAAGATCGCCTAAGTTTTAACTTCCTCGTTGTCATTAACGGGCACAGCATATTTCATGCATATTGTGCACTGTAGAGATTATTATAGAGGCTATGAAATTAAATACATGAAGCAACCACAATTCACTCTAGTTGCAATTCTATCAAATTTTAATGCTTGCTAATCCACATTATGGTCGTCTCCTTAGCGCGGTGGTAGCGCAGCTGCCTACCAAGCGGGAGACCTGGGTTCGATTCCCAGTACCGGCGTGGGGATTTTTCCCCCGCTGGGAGACCTGGACCGGGGTGCACTCAGCCTCGTGAGGTCCCTGGGGGGCCAATTGAGGAGCTACTTGATGGAGAAGTAGCGGCTCCAGGTCGTGAGGACCGCATTAACTGGCTGGGAGGGGCTCGAGGCGCTGACCACGTCTCACCCTCCAATACTGCACCCCATCCATGACGTCTGTAGTGGACCGAGATGGGGGACGCAGCGGCCGGGCGGTAGGCCAAGGTTCCTCGTGAGCTGTCGTGCCATGGAGTTAGTTAATCCACATTATATTGACCGAACTGGAGGCTGGTGCAAAAACATCATTAGTCAGTTAAAAACAGATGAAATCACAATTCACAAAACCTAGGGTTATCAGATGACAGTCTTCAAAAAAGAGCTTTTGGTGAGCTTCTAGGTCAAACCCCCCCCCCTGCAATAATGACTATAAAACAATATTACAGATTATTCAGCAAATAGGCAAATTTCTAGTGTCATAATACAGTATTTATGTACAAATGGCCACAAGATAATAAACTCTGCCTTAAGGAAATAATTTTTTTTAATTTGCCACTAAAAACACATTTGCAATTTGGCATGATTGCAATTGAACATTAACACTGCTTCACTTCACAACAAACAACGAGAGTAGAACAGTGCAAAATAATTATTCTAGAAGCCAAGGTATCTTGTGTTGTTGCATATGTAATAATTTTTAACTGGCCACCTTGATAATGTCATGATAATTGCAGAGCCAGTTATTTCAACTGCTCTGAAATCCTAATTTGAGTTCGGTCAAAAAAAAGTTTGCAAGAGATCAGAGAGTTATATTACTGCACTTTCAAGTTGAAGCAGTTGACACAAGAGGACACTAGGTAACCCTAAAAAATACACTGTTCACCTTGAGTCTGTTATGGTGGACATGCATTCCTTTTTTTAATTATCTTCCCGCCCCCTCCAGTTTTTATTTCCATTTTGCTTACCATTCTTGGGTTGTTGCGACCAACCTTTAAAGTTTAAGTTTGGAGGAAAAAAAAAAAAAAAAGGAATGTGCACTTTTAGTAGCAAATACACAGAATTAATTGAACACCAAGAGTAAAAACATTGAAAAGGAAAGTTAAAAATGCATATTATAATAGCCTGCTACTCACTCTATGTACAATTGTGGGCCTATTTGAGGTCCTAGATTTATTTAATGTTACACACAGAATGAAAAATATTAACCTATGAAAGCAATAAATGCAGGGTAGAGGGGGAGGCTAGTAGCACTTACCTTATGTTAGTATGCCTGCCTCTTTTTCTGTTTGCGAGAGCGTGCTTGCCCTAACCCTACTAGACTAGTATCACTACAAGAGGTGCACTGTCCACCTCGCCTTCTTTGCGGCGGCGGACGTGACTTTATTTTTCTACCTACGGATGCAAAGCATTAAAAATTACTTCATGACAACATTCGACACAAAATCAAAACACGTAACTACCTCAGCCTGCTCTTCATACATACCTAACATCTTCATTGAGGCGAGTTCATAAAAAATTAAATGAAAGTAAAACAGTGAAAGATGAGAACATAAGTTTTTTTAAAGATCTACCTTTTCCTGTCAGTTTATACCTCTATTTAAATGTTTGAACACAAATGAAAATTCTTATATCCCTTTGTTGTCAGTCAAAACACACTCGTGTCATTTGACTTGATAGACCCCACTCTGGTATAGCTGGCACCTGCAACTTTGAATTGTAAAGCCAGATATGCTGGGGATTCCTCTTGTTCACTGCCCTACATGGTGTAAAGGTTACCATGCCAGACTCTGTATCCAATATTCCAGGTTCAATCTTGGTAGAGAGGGAGAGTTTTGGTTGACAAAATCTAGATAAAATTAATTCCAGCACCTGTAATAACTGTCGATCCAACCAAAACATTTTTACCACTCTGTGATATTGTGTATATCAGTTGTGCTGAGCAAACACAAAAAAACAAAAGCCACCAAACACAAGCAAACAATCAAAAGCCATGTGAATCATGCCTAGTTTATAATGCAAATAGCTTTAAGCATGGTACTCATAATTCAGGAGGGATATGGATTTGCTCAGAGTTGCAATTATTCTTTTAATATTCATTAACACCCCATCCTTTAACCTGGTAGGTCATATCGGACGAAGCATGAAACCAGTGATCAAATGAGCCTTGGGTGCACTGAGCTTAGGTTACCAGACATTTTGTCTTATTGGGTTAAGAGAACTCCCCCCTCCAAAAACCTTATCTGGGTAATTCGTTGCAAGCTCAGTACCTCTTGAATGTGAGACACGCTACTCCCATACTACAGAGCCGGGCTGATAACATTTGTTTGATAATCACAGATTTTATTTATATGGTAGTACTACTTACTACTCCTTCGGATTACCCTCCTCTTTGAAGGATTTATACACCCAAGGCCTTGTGTTAGAAATCTGTCAAAGAGCAACCTAGGATGGATGATCAGTCCAATGACTGGAATGGCAGTGAAAAATAAAGAACTGAAATGTAGTGATGAAAAGGATGATACAAAATTTCATGGATTAAATTAACAAACCCAGCATCCAACTAGTTACTGAGTAAAGCAGTGAAAAAACTGTTGGTGTTATTGATTGGTCTGGCGTTTTAACTTTCCCACCAGAGCCATCTGTTTGGTTATATGACTGCGTAGGACTGAAAATTCTATTAAAAAAGAAAACAACTGTTCAAAAATTATATCTTTTAATGTTTGGTCGTTAAATTACAGTCATTGAAGAACAATGAATGTTAACAGGCTTGATGAAAGAAAGGGCCATACCCACCTTGTCAGCAGTATTGTGTCTGCAACTATCTTTCTCCAAGAGCTGAAAACAGGCCCAGTTTCATATCTGAATTCTTTATCTGCTGCATTTGAATGGTCCTTGCTTTTGCAAACTGCTATTTATACCAAGCATTTATTCATTTTTAGGTAAGGTTAAGGAGTAACTTGTTAGCCTCTGCTTCCCAAGGTCATGGGTTCAAACCCAGCAGAGGGCGATGCTTTTTTCAAATCTTTATCATGACTTCCTTGGGATGGGAAGTAAAGCCGTTGGCACCGTGTCATAGATTTACGATAGATAAACAAACCTCAAGCCTGATCAAGACGCTTCTGAGCAAAATTAAGTGGACTTTCATGCCCCAAATAAAATGGGATGCTAAGAACCATTAGTTAGAACATCCATAAATAACTCCAATTTAATTTTCTTCTTCTTCTTTTTTTGTAGTTTAATGTCCTTTAACCTGGTTGGTCATATCGGACGGTGATTGGAATTGATGAAATGAGCTCAAATGATCTCGAGCTTAAAGTTACTCAATATTCGTCTTCTCATGATAGGGGAAAACCCCGAAAAAAACTATCTGGGTAACTCATCCTAAGCGAGATTCGAACTCACGACCTTTTGCATGTGAAGCAGACGTGCTACCACCACACTACCCAGGTAGTAGGCAATATAATTTTGTTTAAGTTCAGTAAATTGTTAGCAAAGTGGATCAAATGATGGCCCTTGGTGAACCCAGAAAGAGCAAATGATATGCAGATGAAGCAAAGAGCAATCTATTCACTGTACAGGTGGTGCCTTAGTGTATAGCAGGAACCAATTCTTCAGATCACATGAGTAGTGACAAACATTTTTTCTCAGAGCCCAAAATTGAGATACATCATTGCCTCATTCTTTTCCTCTTTATTGGAAGGCTATTTGAAGAAATAAAGCCCAATGGATTCAGTGTAAATGATGCAAACATCTTGCTAGCAATTGCAGCTGATGGTTGTCTGCTAGCTTGTTTCAACAAAACATGGCAGTTCACTCTCAGAATTTATATAATTTCTGTTTTGAAATAGGTTTTCAAAAATAATTCTATCAATGTATGTTTCTCATCAGCACACATTCAAAATGCATTCCTTCTTATATAAGTTCTAAAATAGTTTGAAATAGGCACTAAATTTGATTTTTCCTTACTCTCTCTATGCTATCATCAAAATGAATATATATTGGGAAGCCATATCACACACTTGTCTGTAAGCCTGCACATACATGTAGATGAAACAGATCTTAAATAAACCCACATTAAAAGAGTGAACTGCCATGTTTTGTTGACATTTTTCATTCTTGGTTCGCAATGATAGCACATTGCATAGTTTCCACTCATTATGATATACAGATGCTTCTCATTACATATTTGTCACTAAAAGAACAAGGCCGGCACCTTAAAAACCTATAGTAACAGAGATTTAAGAAACAGAGCATCAAGTATTGTTAACAAAACAAAGTTTTAAATAATATTCTAGTTGTCACACAAGTAAACTGTTGCAAAATAAATAAGTACCAAATCACCACATAGATGTTAGATGAGGAGAGCAGACTGAGGAAACGAACCGTGAATAACTTAAGAATATAGTCTTGCACTGGTGTTGCAGTTACATCAATATCTACTGCTATTGAGAAGTATAGGGAGCAAAAACTGCTAGTTTATACTAAGGCATTCAAGAAATGCTACATCACACAGTTACTGGTGCAATCTTTACATTCTGCTATTTTATTTCTGCTTGGTACGATGCAATGTGTAAACATGAAGAACACAAACAGGAGTAAGTAAAATTACTGGAATTATCTACTCAGTTCCTATAAGGTAAGGAAAAATAATTATCTATGTTGTTCCTATAATAAAAGATCAAAACAAAATATTGGGTGCAAAAGTAATATTATGTCAAAAGGCACAAAACTGTAATAAAATGAGCTGAACAAAAACAGGTTAATACTAACTAAACTGTTACCTGAATCATATGCTATGTGCAAAACATGTATTAATTATGTAATTAATTCATTCACCTATGAAAACAAGGCCAATGCTGGTTTCCCCTAAAACAGGAAAAGAAAGGAGGGGAATACTTTTGAGCATGTGGTGCAAGGAGGCGAGCAATTTTTCAAAATCCTAAGGTTGACGAATGCGCAAGATGACAGAAACTACCAATTACTAGTGTCCTATTGCTTCTCACATCGCAGCCAACATGCACATTATTTGTAACAATTGTAGCCAACCTCTACAAATAATCCCCCAGACATCTAAACAACAAATAGGATGGAAGTGATTAACAGCCAGTCATTTTCAAACAACCTGACCATGCTTTCTCTTGGGTTTTATTGCTTTACAAACACGCAGAAGTCTGAGAATCGAAGGCTGCATGCTCTTGGTAATATTCTTACAGATTATAAGTTTTAGAAATGGCTTGTCCAATTAACAAAGACCGACCTATCAGTTTATTGTTATTATACTGTCTTCAACTATTATCTGATAAGGATGTGCTGGGAACAAGAGTGGGACAACTTACAACCAGGTATATTGTATTTAAAACATTTCAGAAACACATGAAAGAATTTTGGAAACAATTGAGTAAATTAGGTAAATGTGTGGGGAAGGAAAACAAGAAATGCTGTAGAAAAGTCAGGAATAACTAAATAACAGAAAAGAGAATATAGGAAATTAATAGAAGAGGTAAATTAAGTTTTGAATCCATCAACAATATAACAATGAAATTAGGATGCATATCCACGAATAACCAGGGTGTTAGGTATGTATGTTTCTATTGTTTCTGATCTTAAGCAACTCCTAAGAGAATAGATCAATTAGTGTAGTGTAAATTGTAAATTCTGTTGAGAAATAAAATTCATTCAACCTTAGTATGCCTTTCCTTCGGAAGGGAAGTAAAGCAGATGGTAGACTTACAGGACATAAAAGAACCTCAATTCTAATTATAGAAGGGAACATTGATAACGACAGAGACATTATTTATGCTCAGCTTGTATCAAACTCGTCAATCAAAGGTGTGTATCATTCATGTTATTGATATATATATATATATATTTTTTAATCAAGTGTTTATAATTTAATATCTAATATATTTGGAATGATATTTAAATGGAATAAGAAACTGCAGTGGAACTTGTTAGGAGCAAAGGGAATTTCACTCCAAAAATTGTATTTGTGCACAGGGAACATTAGAAAAAGGGCGAAGATTGTAAATATTCCTTGTCAGAGCAATAAACACACAAGGTTAGAGCAATAAGGTCTTGTAAATAGGAAGAGCCCAAAACTTTCTCTTAAACAGTCTTTGTTAGTCAGTAGCTAAAAGAACGAATGAAAACACTATACATCTAAGGATGACATAGAAGAATTTTGAGTTGAAATTTGAAATAAACCAATAAGGAAATAATATTTTGAACAGGTTGGTCAAGCCGATGGCTTAAAAAATCACGCTGTTTCCAAAGCACCAAAATTTTATTTGGCATCTTAAAGTCATGTAAGTCAAGTCGATATGTCTGATAGCTCCCAAAACCATGCTAAGTGCCACTAAAATGTGAGTAAGGTAACCATTATTAATGAGAGTGAAGTTCGCTTTGTGTGCACCAAGTGGCGAGTGTCTGTTTGTCAGAATATAGTAATTTCTCCTGCTGAGTGCCAAAGTCATGCTTTAAATTCTAGAATTTTGAAGATCTCGAACGTTCACTTCCGAACTTATCCACATGCCCTGAGGCCAAACAAACCTAAGATTAACAATCCTGAGAAAAAATAACCTGAGATAAATAAATTACCAGCACTGTAGGTAAGCTATCCACCTGACTTGATGACTCAAGAGATCTCAACAATCATCCAACAATATTTACGACAATTATTATGTGGAAGGACAACACACCATAGGAGCTATAGCATCCATAAATAAATTTAATTACACAGGTTTTTGTTGTAATCGAATACAGGATTATTTAAAAGAATAAAAATAAAAATAATAATAATAATTATTAAAATCATTTTATTGCCTATTTTTCAGTCTATTGGAGATAGGCTCACAAAAATCTAAGTTATTTAGCTTCAGTGCTCCTTTTAATTATTTTCTCTTGAATTCTAAAAACTCTTGGATGTCTAACTGCTTTTGAGAATACATAATCTTTAAAATAATAGGCTATTAATGCCAAAAGCTTCTATTAATTAAAGCTTTCATTTGCACCCAACACTGTGTGTCACAGAGCATTTAGTAGTATTAAAAGATGGACAGCAAAATAAAAAGGTGTATTATACCCTTAACCAGTGAATTTATGCCATAGCCAGTAGCATAATTAATGCAAGTGCAAAACACCAGGAAAAAACAAAGTGTAAAAGCAAAACTAATAGCAAAAAAAACAATAAAACAGCATTGGCAGTGAGGTGGAAAAAACAGAAAGATGAAACTTGCCTCAAGGGCAGCTTAGACATAGATTTCCTGTTATTAGCTATTTATAAAACATTTTCAAATATGGTATAGTTCTGAAAAAATGAAAAATTATGTCCAGCTCAAGGAAGAAAAAGATAAGTGTTCTCAAAGGGGCACTGATTCAAACACATCATCTTAAACATAATGGTTTCTAAGTTACATACTTTTATACTAAAATACTGATAATACTGATGTCACACTGCCATTCTCCTCTCAGCATGACAGCTGCTAACACCATACTGTGAAACTGTCATTCCTCGTTCTTATTTAATGTGTTTTATCTTTTCCTTACAGTAACCTCTGCAATTACACAGCTGTGAAGTTATTTTATGTCCTATCACCATTTGGAGCAAAAAGTAGATGTTTAATTTTTCATAGTGATATTCTAAATTTTCGTTTGAAATTGCCTATATGGTACAATCCACTTAAAATTCTTTAGCAGATTGAAGATGATGGATAATTAGTTGTCGATATCTGTCGGATATTATTCTTAGCTATTCCTAATAACTAGGAATATGCTTTGGAGACCAATAGTTACCATTTTCAACCTTATGTTTGGAAGTGATGTAGGAAAGTTATAGCCCCATTGTACTGGTTCCAGGAACTTTCTGAAAATAAGTACTTTAGAGAATTTCAAAGCTGAAAGCAGCTAGATTTGCTGCTTAGTGGTTAGTTCCTATTGCTTTTTTAAAATTATTTTAAGAGTATAGGAATGGGATTTAATCACAAAAAGGACTCACTCAAGTATATATGAAGCTGCAGGAGAGCATATGAAACATTAGCTCATTTATTGTATGACTGTGAAGTTCTCGCAGTTCTTAAGGGTTATTACTTTTATCAGGTTATCATGAAGTTCCTAATAAGATTAAAATAAACAAAATCTCATGTGTTCCATTCACATGGCTTTCTCTACATCTCTATATCAAATTGTTAAAAAGTTTATCCTTCTGTGTGCTTCATACTAATCAAGATAAACATCAGTAGAAATGCTTTCTTGTAAATTGAAGGTAAATATGGGAATACACTAGGCTGAAATGAAATCATCAAATCTTTTAAAAGATGAATGAAATCAGTTTCTTTGCATTGTCAGGAGTTGACAAATTCCCATGTGTGAAAAGTTTAAGAATTTTAAAACTGAAACTAATAACAAGGAATGTCTAAAAAATGATCAACTCCATGAAAAAAATGTATGACATAAATTCTGTGTTTTAATGAAATATACATTTTTTATGTCCTCATTTCTTTTCTATCTCTAACAGTATAATAGTTATGCAAAATTCATTTGGAATAAAGAGGTCTTCAGAGGTTATTCCCAGAAAATTTAAGATATATATTTTATTTGTCGTGTAAATATCTTATATACAGTATTTTAATGAAAATCATTAGAGCCGTTTTTGAGAAAATCAAAATTTGAAAATGTTTCCATGTAAAGGGTAGTTTGGGGAGGGGGGGATTTTCCTCAAAATCTTCATGCTGCATCCTTAGAAGATATTAAATTATATACAAAGTTTGGATTTTACGGACTTTTCTTTTTTGAGTTCCCTCCCTCCCACACACAGACACGCATATGCAAATTCACACACGCGAACAGATGTTTTTCAAATTATGCTTTTTTGGATACATGGCACCCTAAAACGTGTATTTCCACTGAAATCTCTGCATCAAATTTTAAATGAGTCAATTAATGGCACTAAACAACTCACTTTTTTTTAAATTACACATTTTGAGGCTAATTTCCTCTCCGATGTCAACCAGACACCAATGTTGATGGGAGTCGATGTTCTGTTGATAGCCTCCAAAACATCTTCCAGGAAATTTAAAAAGTGATGTTTAGTGTCATTAATCATCTCATATTTTTTTTTTTTACTTTTATTGTTTTCAACATTGTCATCAACTTCCGTTATTTCAAAATATCAAGAAAGCCCACTAAGATACTTATGGACTTGTGAATTAGACAAAATATCTTAGGAGATAAAATGAGTTCCTGGAACTGCCATAGACGTCTACAATGTCAATATCAATACATCAGCAGTCAAACAATAGGTTGAATAAAATGGCTTATAATAACAATAGTGAACTCAAATACTTGACAAATTACTTAAAATTTAGATATAGTCTTGAGCTGCTATTGTTAACACTAAAACATAACTGAAAGATAAGTTTACCTGGACAATAAGTGTAAAAAGAAGCTAGTAACAGTAAAGTAGCACAAATATTAATATAATAATTAATAATGTAACAAATCTTCAGTTATCTTTAGGAATCCTTGGACTAGTTTCTCAATAAATGTATCTATTGCATCGTCAGCACTAATTTCCTTTTGGTCTCAGTTTTTTTTTTTTTTATGTTGCGAAACTAGTCCAAGGATTTCTAAAGATAAGTGAAGATTTGTTAAAATTATTAATTATTATATTAATAATTACCTGTACAAGTTTTGAATCTTGTTCACCTCATTGTCACCTGTGGAGAATGCTGCTGATGAGGTGAACAAACCGCAAAACATATCCAGAAAAAAATTACCTTTCATTGATGGTTTAATGTTATAAATTTGAAATCAAAATAATGTCTAATTCAATACACATTTCAGTTACTAACTTCTGTATAGAAGGTACAGCTAAAATTTGTTTATCCTTGATAATTCCTGATTGGATGTGTTCTTTAAATTACATTAATCCATTCTCTCCTTCCTAATTTATTTTCAACTCTTCTTGCTGCCTTCTCAGGAATGTACATTAAATAATTACATCTTAATTTGACGAGTCAATTAATTACACTAAACAACACTTACTTGGGATTTTTGCTGGAACATTTTCGAAGGATTAGTTTCCTTCATTTTCAACCAGACACCGACTAATTCCTCGTGGTGAAGCTGGCGATGTCAGTGCTATAGCCTCTGGTGGTGGTTCAATAAACTTGCTAAATGCATCCTTCTTTGTAATGTCAAAATAGGAACCGAGTCTTCAATTTTGACATTCCACAGGATGTATTTAGCAAGTTTATTGAACTACCACCAGAGGCTACAGCACTGACATCGCCAGCTTCACCACAAGGAATTAGTCAGTGTCTGGTTGAAAATGAAGGAAACTAGCCCTTCGAAACATGTTCTGGCAAAACCCCAAGTATTATTTAGTGTAATTGATATATTGTCAAATTAAAGATTATAACAACACTATTTTCAAACTTCCATGATAAGAAAAGTGAAGCGCATCTTAAAATAATTACATGCATTCAGGAATTCAGCCATTTTCATATGAGACAATGGTGAAAGTTTTGTAGAAGAAAATAGTAGGTACCACATCTTCATTTAGCAATAGGTGTATATTATTACTAAATATGAAGTACACTTTTTTCACTACTGACACACAAATGACACACTTTATTAAAAACTTGCACACAGAACTAGCCTCAGGATTAATTTTGGTCCTAATCATAAAATAATATAATGAAAAACATAAAGCGAGATGTACTGTATCATGATCTAAGTTAGATTTTCTTACAAGCTGTGAACTTAAACTTGCATGAGAATTCTGGCATTGTACGGTGTAGCAGTGTGACATCATAGCTGCAAAAGATGATTATTTCATTATGTTCTAAATTAAAAAATAATGTTCTGAACTACTGTTGCTACAAGAATCAGACTGAAAACAATATATCAAAAATACCTAATTGTTGTTCAGTGCCCCTTTAAGCCACTAAAATAAAACCATTATTTAGCTCTTCCATGCCAAAAGTTAATTCCAATGCAAGTTGGATCTTTCTTCTGGAGGCTAGCCACCACAACATGCACCATCAAACCACTGCCAAGCAACAGCCAATTGAATGACAGAAAGCTGCACTCACCTTCTTCACGTTCCTCTACTTGCTTGTCGTTAACTAATTCAGCTGGTGTGACAGGTGTAGACTTGCCAGAGTCAGCCTCAGCAGGAGATGGAGAGGGAATGACTGCAAGTGGTAAGGGCTGACTTGCTGTGCTTACAATTGACGGTATTCCTATTCCATCCTCCTCACCAACTTCAGCATGTAACTTCTTACGAGGTGGACCTTGTATCACAGGAGATGCTCTCTTCATGCTACCATTGAACTGTTGCCCTGATCTAGAAGCAAAAGGGTCTTCCCCAACTTCAGGGACCTTCGCCCCTTCCACAGCTTCTGTCTTAATGGCAGTTGTAGATTCAATTGGCAATGGCAATTGCTGCCTCAAATCTGCGTACCTTTGGTCCCCTGAACTCCCATCCAATGACTTTCGCTGCATCATGCAGTCTGAATGTCTGTTTCTCTCTTCTGCTTCCTCTTTTACCACTGGCATTTCCTGAGTTTGACCTGACTGTTTTGGGTTTTCACCCTGGCCAAGTATTCGAGCATGTAATGTTGCAGCCAGACCTTCAACAGGTGTGAAGTGTTCAGAGTTTCCTCTTGTGTACTGAGGTTTTGCACCTGATGAATCTGCACCTTTATGTTCTGAAGATGCTGTACTTACAATTATTGGTGGTTTTGTGTCTGTAAAATATGATTCATGATAAGGTTTAATATCTGCTCGAGGAAGCTGAACTGGAGTGTAGCTGTTGCTCTCTGAAGCATATCTACACGATGATGTTGAGGTCACATGTGCAGTTGTTTTAGCTGCAAATGATGCTGTGGATGATGGATACAAAACGGTAGTGCGAGGAGAGTATGTGCCATTACTATAGCCATGGTGGTTGTAAGCCACTTGCGCCAAAGTAGCCAAGCCATGATGCTGGGGTGGAGTTTTGGGCCGATGTTGGGGATATGCCAAGCCTTCAAGCACCTGAGCTGTTCCTGTTGGTGTGGGGGGATTCTCGGCTGAACTGGGCCTCGAAATGGGAGAATATACAGGAGTGCGATGGAGTGAAGGAGATGGGGAATTATTACCGCCATGTGAATCCTCCACCGGTTCCTTACGCCCATCTTCGACTAGGCGTGAAATGCGCACATTAACACGTTCAGGTCTCGGAGGCAAATTTTGATTAACAATTCCAGCTGGAGTAGTAGTCATAGTGCTCATGTCTACTGCAGCATTGATGATACTTTGGTTCGAAATTTCCAAGGTGCGTTCTATTTCTCCACTAACTAAATCTCCGATTGTGCGTGTTGCTACCATGCCTTTCTCTCCATTTCCCAGGGCTTGTAACTGCTGAGCTGATGCTGCAGCAAGCTTTTCTTGTGAAAGATGACGGCGTAGAGCAAGCTTTGCAGGAGAAACCTGTAAACGTAAATGTAACATTACTTTTGCCCTAACATCCTGAGTAAAAGTGCTCAAATTAAAAGTGCCCAGTAAATTTATCTACAAACAATACAGTGATACCTGTGCTGCACATAAAAATCACTGTATCACTTGTGGTTCTTTCAAACAAATCTGAACTACTTATATATCATATTTATCCAAATACAACACAACCTCGAATGCAAGACCAACTGAATTAGAACTGAATTTTGGAATTTAACACATCATCTGCATAAGACATAGGTATATAAAAAGAAGAATTTCTATATTAAATTTAAAGATCTGCCATTATATTTTGAACAAACTAATGGCCATTTAAGCTGGTTAAATCCCCTTTTATTTATGTTTGTACTTAATTTGAATTTGCGTGGAAATTCACTTTTTGAGCAGTTGTCGGAAAGAGGAGTATGGAAATATACAGTATGGGTGCGATGATACATGACAGCAGCAATGGCAGTGGCATAGCTGTAGCGATGATGGATATAATTTTGTTTTTAGATAACATAGTTAATATAGCACATCCTAAATGTTTTTACCTAATTAGAATTTGCGCAAAAATTAACTTAATTGTAAAATGTTTTACCTAATTCAAATTTGTGTGTAAATTCACATAGTGGTATATGTGCGGCCGAGGAGGGGAAACGCACAGCTAACCTCTCTCTTTCTGCTTCACCGTTAATTTCCAATACATTATGTGCAACCACCGATGCAAAAGGATATCCTGTAATTTTATTTTAGTCTCGGAGATTAATCTTTTTTCCAATGAGAGTGCTCATAAGCTCCTTAATAGCTAATTTTCAGCATGAAATGAAAGGTTCAAAATCTGCTGCATACGTTGCAACCTTGGTGGTAATCTATAACATTTCCCCCAAGCTTCACCACTACCATATTCACGAAGTTTGAACTTTCTTTTCCCCATATGGTATTTGGAAAACATATATTGCAAATGCAAGATGACAATATTTTGGAAAAAAACATTGTCTTGTATTCAAATAAATACAGTAATTAAATAGAATGAGCCAGAAGTTAAAGATACATTAGTTCTTTTGCATAGTTTTGAAAAATATGTTTCAAGAACCTTCATGCCCATCATTAGCTTTCCTCCAGCCACATCAACAAACACTGAAAGTGTTGTCAACTATCTAGGGATAATGAATTTTTTGAGGTTGTTCAGCAGCAGAATGTTGAAATTCATCAAGTGGTGCCTGTTCTTCATTACATAACTTTTTCTTAGACTCATAATTCTGCTGGGTTGTTTATGTGACTCAAAAGTTTTCTTGCTGATGTTCTATGAAAATTTGTTGCCATTGCTGATTTTTCATGGATTCTCCTTGGTATATCCTTGCAATTAATTCTCTAGATTTGCAAATTACAGGCAATATGTGGATTTCAGAAGGATGCTCATGCTGTAATTGTATGTTGTTCAAAATTTAATTTAGTAAAACCTTCAAGAAGCTCAAATTGCTACCATGCAATAAATTATAAATTGCAAAGCTCAGTAACAGTAACTCATTTTAGGATGCAAGAAAGACTATCAGCATAAAATATCTTAAGAGCCACAGCAATAAATTATTATAACTAGCAATATAGAAAAAAAAAAATGTAACCCAAAGTAAAGGCCATTTCATTTCCATACTCCAGAGTTGAGAAACTTTAGTGATCATTGTGTCATCACCAGATATCTTCAATACTTCATACAGTATTCAGTGAGGATGGCTTAAGAACCAATAATGGGCTCACACTCAAAACTTTTTCACTGAGATGGTTCCTCTGTGGTTCAAATCACAACAGGACCTTCCTCCAAGGTTTTTTCAAGGTTTTCCTTGGTCTCATACCTGGCAAATGGCAGAGAGGTAATCTAACCAAGATGTGCAATGTTTCCTTCCCAAAAATAATTTACTGTGTGTATAATTGATGACTGCCATTGGTGCCATATGCAATAAAAATGTGGATTAAACACTAATATATATGTGTGTGTGTGTTTGTGTGCGTTTAATGAGTTTCCATGGGTTGAAATATAACAAATTTGCAAAAACAAGAGAAACAAAAAGAG
Organism: Hymenopus coronatus; assembly: GCA_030762935.1. Lineage (NCBI taxonomy): Eukaryota > Metazoa > Arthropoda > Insecta > Mantodea > Hymenopodidae > Hymenopus > Hymenopus coronatus. The sequence goes on from CM060891.1 coordinate 20,972,512, forward strand.
GGGATTTATTCCACACTTTTAAGTAGCAGTGGTGGTAGCAATAATAACTAGAGGTAGTACCATATTTATCCGAATACAAGAATAAAAATTGTACAGTGTGTAGCAATGATATAATAAAAACGGCAGCAGTGTAAGCTGTATGGACAATGATGGATATGATTTTCTATCTAAACAATGTACTTAATAACACATTGTAATTTTTCTAAACCCTAACTTGAATTTGAGCAGAAAATCCCCTTGAGTGAATGAGTGAGAGTGAGAGAGAGAAGGATGAACGTAAATGTACTGGTATGTGTGTGTTCAGTGGTAATGACAGCAGCTTAGCTTTAACGACAACTATGGATATGATTTTTTATGACATCATCTTAATATATAAAATATAAGTATATAAGTATATTGTAAAATGTTTTACCTAATTTGAATTTGGGTGTAAATTAATCTTCTGAGCAAGAGAGATAGAGAGGAGATTATGGAGATGTATGGAATATGGGCAATGGTAAAATGTGACAACATTAAGACAACATACTTAATATACTGCAAAACATTTACATTGTGGGTGGCACAGAGAGGTAGAAGGAAACTGGACGTGTAGCCGAATGTGTGGTGGGAGGAGGGAAATCTTAGCTAACCTCTCTCTTTCTGCTTGACCGTTGGCTTCCTATACAACCTTACATGCTAGCACTGACCGTAAAAGGATTTTCTCTAACTTTATTTTAGTCTCAGAGAATAATCTTTTTTATTTCCCGAGAAGCTCATAGACCCATTAATAGCATTTTTGGTGCAAAATGCACAAAATCTGCCTCATACATCGCAACCTTGGCTGTAATCTACACTATTTCCCCCAGACTTTGCCACTACCATATCTGCACAGTTTGAAACGTTTTCCCCCCTCATGGTATTTAGAAAACTTATCATGAATGCAAGATGACCCCCAGTTCTGAACATTAATATTTTGGAAAAAAAACAGTCTTGTATTCAGATAAATATGGTAATAATAATGTTTTCATTTGAAAAAGAGTTGAGTTTCATGTTAGGATCAAAGCTGCATTAGTTTTAAACAAATAATGCTGAAAATTGCATTTATTTTAAATTCACATTGATATTTAAAAATTCTGTATTTGTGTGAAAATCAATTTTATAGTAAACAGAAATGTTATAAGTTCGAAATACCAATATAAAACTACGTATGTCAAAATGAAGTAATAAATAAAGTGAAGTATTAAATTTCTAAAATGTTTTGAACATATACTTTCACTTTTTTCAATTTTAAAAATGCAACATGTATTTCTGTGAGGATTCTTTCCTTCGTCAGTCTTCAATCAGAATGGGGAGAATTCTTCCAGAAATGAATCTTGCATTTTTAAATTCAACATAAGCATATGTACAAAATCGACTCAACTAAATTTTAATTGTTAAAACACATCACTGTCTCAAAGTCCACCATATATCAGGATAATAAGCATATGTGTCTACAAGTTAAACAATTTTACAAAATAAACTAGTGTGATTAATCAAATAGATATTCATTACTATACCTGGGTGTAGTCAGGTTGGGATGTTACATTTCGTGACTGGGCATCTCTGCACCTATATTCCTTTTTTGTTTCCCGTCCACTTGACTTGCCAGACTCTGAAGGTGCATTATAATAGCCATTCCCTGCTGCATAGCCATTTAACTGATTTGTGGAATATGTAGGCACTACCGCTTGCTGTTGTTGCTGTTGCCTGTTCTGTTGATCCTCATTCAGCACGCTTGTAATTATGCTCTTCAAGCGATCTTCAAAGTTGGCCACACGAGGGGGCTCCTGAGCCCTGTTGCTGGTAAAACTGCCCTTACTGCTACCACTAGATCGCCCATGTTTTACTTTTACTTCTGTTGAACCATAAGTGCCACTTCGAGCTGCTGCACGAGGTGTAGCATCTGGCACTGGTTTGTTGGCACTGGCAACTCCATGTCCTGGATAATGATGAACATGCCTCTGAGAATTATTATATTCTCTTGGATATCTGCCATTATTTACATGCTGAACTGCTTCGTGCTGGTTGGGCAGTGGGGTATCGCTATGGCTGCCATTAAGCTTAGGCACTTCTCGTATTTTCCCAGCCTCTATTTGTCGACCAGTTTCCAGAATTTTTTGTGCAAGAATCTCTGGATTGTTCTCCTCTATTTTACCTATATCAGGAACATCTGGCCAATCCTGAGAACGGGTACGAGTTTCTCGGGACTTGCGCTGAGGTTTTACAGTTTGCTGGGGTAGGTTGTGATGGTGAAGATGGTGACCTGACATAAGTGGCGGCTGCAATGGTGGGTGGGCATGCTGCATTATTTTCTCAGGCAAAACAACGCCATTCACTTTAATATTTGACAGTTGGTAAGCAGCTATGGCACCATTTGTAGGCAATGGTGGTCCAAGCTTGCGATCATCTGAAGCTTTCTCCAAAGCATTCAATTCAGTTTCCAAACGGGACACCTTCGTGTGCAGCTTCTTACGATGAGACAATGTAGCCGATATTTCTTTTAAGATGTACTCCTGTGTAAGACCCGAGAAATCAACCTGTTGGCCATTTTGTGACGCTCCGTTCATTAACCCAGCTTTACGACAGTTCTCTAGAATTTCTTGCTGACGCAGAGAAACATATTTCACCTGATCTTGCTCTATTGCGGTCACCTGGAAGAAAATTGTGCACTCATTAGCAATGCAAGAATGTTAACCTAAGTTTAAAGTCACAGTTATGGGGCTATGCAAATGTGAAAGCAGTAGATTAGAAACAAACCTCACAATATCTATTTTGTTTGGCTATAATGAGTATTAGTCTCAATGAATTCTTTCACTGATTCTACATGCAATTTCATTGGAGCATTTTGGTTGATCAAGAATATGTCTCAAATGGTGATAAAAGCACTCCTTATCAAGAATTACAAATCTTACAGATTTAGTGCTCAGCCTCAAGCAATATTCTAACTGCACTAATAGACAAAAGAGATTTCTAACACCAATGATACCTTAGAGATATTTATTGTGAGCTAATTAGTCTGTAAGTTGCATTAATTAGCTTTACTTCTCAATAATAAATCCAATGCAAAAAATATGGGTACAAGAGCTTATATATGACTAATTTCACTCAGTATAAATACTTTGAATATGTTTCGACGCTTTTGTACCAAAGCATGTTCAAGATATACTAAGTTTGTTTAGTATTTCAAATTTCCAGCTCATTAGTCACATAAAAAATTACAAATTGGAACCTATTATATATACTACTTTTCTTTCAATTGCAGTAAACACCATAGACATTCTAGAATCTTTAACTTGAAGGGTCCCGATTATCCTGAAGAATATTTCTGTACAGTGAAAAACATCTTTCAGCTGGTGTCCTGGGTACATAACCGAAATAAGCAGTCTCCTACCACAGCTTTTCACAAGTAAGTCAAAATTTTCTCCTTGAATTTCTTTATTCATTTTACATTTTGTCTGGTAAACAATGTTCTTTTACAGCAGGATCCCCTCCCCCACCCTGTTTGATCTATCTTAACCAATTTTCCTGCATAATGTCCCAAATGTAGTTCAACCCTTTTTATATTCCGAAGACCTGTGTGCATCTGAGAGTTTTTAACTTTTCAAGTCAGAATCAACAGTTTAATTCTGACAAATGGCTATTACTGCATCACTCTTCCTATCAAAAACCTCACTTTCTGATTTCACTACTCAAAATTGTCAGAATGATGTAAAAGACCAAAATCAGAATGATGCAGCTAGAGGTAACATAACTTGAGCATAAACAGCAAATCTTCATGGTATGTTGTAGCTATATCTGGCTTGCGTTCAATCACTGCATTTGTGGTGTATAAATTCAGCCACATCTGCATATTTAACATTGTAACAGGTGAAGAAAGCTTGATTTATCAGTATGAAGATGAAATTATGTTTTTTACTTGATTGTTTAGTAAATAAAAATGAGATGTATTTGATCCAGGAACCAAATGATAATCATTGATCTGGGTCTTCCCAGAAGAAGATCCCCAACAAAAAAGAAGTAAATTGACAAGATATGATTTGCCCTTCTTCTCAGCAATTGGCTATATTGCGATGATTCTGCTTTAGGGAATCTGCCATAATGTCTATCAAAAGTCCTCAATGAACCAGGAAAAAAGCTTCCTAAGACTAGTCAGCATGGAATTTTGTTACACTATGACAATGTCTGCGCCCACACTGCACAAGAAACAACTCAATTACTGCACGAGTCAGAAGACAGACATTTGTCCCACCCTCCTCACAGTCCAGAACTGGCCATGCTCAACTTTTTTCTATTCCCCAAAATGAAAGAGCAAATTCAAGGACAGTAAGTCACCTGACGTCACAAGTGCTGCTTAAGTACAATGTATTTACACTCTTTTTAAAGAAGGATGGTCTTGAGGCAATATTCATATCCTAACCACAAAATCTGCCGACATTCTGTGAGTTTCATGTCATTTTTGTAATATCTGATGTTCAAATGATTTCGTTCTGTTGCATTCCGAAGTTGAAATCGCTGGATGCAAATGTTTATTATTCCTTGTGCTTTCATCACATACAAGTGTTTTGATTTTCTCTATGCGATTTTGTTTTCCAACAATAAGCATATTAGTTACATGTTGATTTGTTAGCTTGTGAAGCCAGTTATTAAAAGGAAAGAGGTTTTTTCACAAGTATGGAAAAGGCCACTTGGAGATTACGTGTATATTAATGTATTCGCAAAGACTTATATGCGTACAAACATTTGCCGCATTCAACAAATCACATAAATTGCATCGAGCAATTGCAGCTTTACTTTAGAATTGAAAGAAATGATTACAAAATAAACTACAATTCTACAAAGCAAATCCTAGTGATTTATTTAAGACGACGCCAGGTAGTCTGGGTCTGTGAAGACCAAGAAGCCTGTTAAAGTACCTTGAGAAGAGTCGATTGCTACTCAAAACAAAGCATAAGCACAGGTAGACTTTTAATTCAAATTTAGCGCGCGTGCAAAGAGGAACTTTTGCTTCGGCATTCAGCATTTGAAAAACGGTTTTAAAGATAAGATGGTGTATAGAATGCAATGAAGAATGTGGTGAAAAGATGTGTAAATTTTTAATATTTTATTGCATCCATTCTCAAACTTTAGGAATAACCCTTGTATGATTATGAAACATGGAACACAGATCAAAATGGGAAAAAAGCATAAATTGGCATGTCATTACTCACCTGAGCCTGCAACTTGCTAGCCTTTGCTTGCAATTCCTTATGTCGCAACACAATCTCCTTTGCCTTTGCCAGTAAATCTCCTGGTGAATTAGCATTTATTCCCAGTTCAGACATGCGAGCCTTGAGCAGAGCTACACTGTCATCTATAAGAACCTTTATCTGTTTCTCCAGTTGGGCAGCTCGACTTTTCAGTTTCTGATTCCGTTCCTGTTAAGTGAAACAATGTAGTTCAGTTGTAAGCTACATGAAAATAGTTGAACTACATGAGCAATATAGTAACAGCACTTAATTTAACAGCGTATACACAAAAAACAAATTTGAATATATTGACATCTACCAGACATAAAACAAATTTTCCCCTTCACACAAACAATAATGAAGTTAAACTTTACCATTGCTGCAAAATTTGAAAATGCTTTAAAGTGAGAGATGTCAAATAAAATGGTCAACATTTTTACATTTTCTTTTCAGCTTTTTTATCTGATGTTTATTTAACATGTTCCAAAAGTTTTATTTCAAAAGTCCATCAAATGTCTAAAATTTAATGAAATGCCTTCCTACTTAGCCAAGATTATTTTACTTCTTGTTACAGTTATGCACCTCCTACTCACCTTTTCTCTCTCAATCTGAACATTCACTTCATCTCTGTAGTGAGGACTCTTCATCATCTCAACCATTTGCATAAACTGCGCACGGTACATATCTAACAAAATTTGTAAGGCATAAGGAGTATCTGCTGGAGCAGGTGGAATATCCAGCTCAGTATGCACCGAGTTTGTAGTGTTGGTAGTAAGACTCGTAAGCTGCTGATCCACGCATCCTGGAGCTGGTGGTGGTTTCTTCCCTATTGCTACAAAATAAAAACATAAGTAATAACAGCAAGAAATTCTAAAACACTGAAACATATCAATTAGTACTGAGTATATACAAATGTATTTGAAATGCAGCCATATATCTTAATATGACTTTAATTATATATTTGACATTAAAATAAAACAACTATATTAGTGCATATTCTGGAGATTTGTGCAAATTCAATGATAAGAGCATATTTAGTGCACTTGGTGAATGTGCCTCCAAATGTCAGTGCCTATACCATGACACCCTGAATTGTTGCATGTGCATACAAAGTGTTACATAGCTCCCCAGCACTGCTACAGGTGTGAACAAATGCATGAAGAAGCACATGCAATGGCAACTCTGACCCTCGGAAGTTTCCTGCTGCACAATGAGAAACTATAAAAGGAGAGCAATCAGGACCACAGGTCAGTTTGGACACTGCATTTAGTGAGTACAGTTGGATTACAGAGAGCCAAAGCAGTCAACAACTTAGTAAATGAATGTCAAGACAATGAGAAAATTGTTCATTTGTCATCTGTATTTGAAACAACAATGGTTACAATATCCATGAATTTTTTGAGTGGAATAACATTTCAATTTTTCTGAACTTTGATAAAACTTATGATAATATTAGCAAAGCTGTATGGAAAAGAGATGAATGGCTCCTTTGCATTTCTTTTGTCTCGTTCATTGAGCATTTAATCAAGATAAAGCAAGCAGATAGAATGACAACAGAAAGACGTCCTTGAGTCAGGAGAGGCTGAAGGTGCTTGTTGCTACCATCTAAACTTTAGACACAGAGGTGGGAAATGTGGCAATGATATGAAGAAGACATTGTAAACATCTTTCAAAAGAATAATGGACAAAGAAAGCGAAATCAGCAGAGTCATTCCAGGTTCTGATAGTGATGCAGAGACTAACATTATTTCAAGTTTTGTTCCATCATTTCCTGTGATGTTGAAGGATATTTTCTGTTCTTAAGTACAATTTTAGATCGGAGGAATAACCTAGAACCAGAAAATGTTGAAAATTTATTGTGTGTCATAGTTTTATCCGTTAAGGTTGTTTAGTAAGAAAGGTGTTCATTTTTATGATTAAAATTTTGAAGATGTAATGTTTTATTGCTAATGTTTGCACAAAAGAGTGTATTGTATAGCATATTTGGGCATTATAAATTACAGTGCATATTTGCAGATTTTTAGTGTCTATAATTCTTAACACTAAAAACTCATGTGGTTGTTACATCCCTCCCATAGCATTTTATATTAGTAGTTTCAAGTTTATTTCAGTCCCAAGATAATGAGGACTGCCCAAAAGAAAGTTCCTTGATCTACATGTCATGTCCATTCTCCACATTAAGCATCTTAGCAGAAGTAACCACTGCTAAGGATGTTGCCAAACTTACTATGAGAGCAGTGAAATTTGATTAGATAAGTAAACTTCATTTTAATTAATTATCTCACTATGTAAAACATTAAAATATACATTGATAAAATGAGTCGAATTTACACTTGAATTGCTTCACTAAGTAATAAATTACCTGGCAGGCAACATAAGCCTGTAAAACACGTCCAGGTGATTTATTACTTGAAGCAATTCAAGTGTAAATTCGACTCATTTTATCAATATGTAATTATGCTTCACTGTGTACCACTTCCAGTATTTTGACTCTTTTGATGATTAAAATATAATTTCATAACTAGGTAATTTAATGTTCATTGCTTTTTCCAAACAGGCATTAAGATCAACTTGTGGTTTACCAGGAAACCAAAAAGTGAGCACTTGAATTTAATGCTGTGTCGACAGCATGTTGCCATGGTAGCTCAGTGGTTAGAGCAACCAGCTAGAAACAGGAGATCAGTGGCACAAATCCTGGCTTTAGTATTGAATTTTTCAGTCTGACTCTACCTATCCAACAATTTCATAATATTTAATCCTCCAATCCAAACCAATTGATTTTATGGATTTCATACCAATTGGAGCATCTCACAATTTCAAAAGTAAATAGAGAAAAAAAGAACACGGATTCCTATAAACATTTAATTTATGGAATTTTCGTTAGTTATTCCTGTAGCTCCTAAGTGGAGCAAAGGGCATTGTTACAATGGTTCTTTGATCAGATTTGAATTTCTAGTCTGTGAGTTCGTCGCTATGCACAGATGGTAGAGCAGGATGAAATAATGACTTGCAGATGCAAAATGGCATAAAATTTTGCCCAGTAATCTTCTTCCTTTAAGGTAGGGGGTTCTTTTGCATGCAAATAAATATTACATGGGACCACTAATTTACTTCCCTTCTGAAGAAAGCCATACTAAGAATTTTTGCATTCAAAAAAATCCATCACTCTCCGCCAGGTTTTACCCTGGGTTTTAGAGGCTAACATGGTATCCACTACACCACAGAGGGTGAACTATGGCGTTTTAGCTTGGTTGTATATTCACTTTGAGATGTGAAGGCTGCAATATTATAGTATATTCAAAATTATTACAAACTCTTAATGATCCTTTCAAAAGACCATAAAACCTACATTTTAATCTTGGTGTAATGTAAATTCCCAGGACAACACAGTATAATACAAAAATGCAGAAAAACTTACAGGTTGGAGCATAAAGAAAGCAATAGGCAATGACATCCAAGGAACTAAATGCTTCACTGACCTTGAATATGTGGTTACTTCACGTAGACATGTATTATTCACGTAGACATGTATTATTCACGTAGACATGTATTATTAGTTCATAAATTAATCAGTTTCACTCATACTTACATGGTACAAATTCCATTTAAGTACATAATTCCATCTTGCTTTAAATGTGTGAGCAGTATTTAGAATAGAGACATACCTTGAGGTGAAGTGCTGAGAAGAGTCTGACTGTGTAGAAGATCCAAACCATTGATTTTAATGGCCTTCTTTGGCTTCCCTTTCTTCACACGTCCACGTGCTCCACGTTTTGGTTGACTGGTACGCACAGGCTGCATAATGGGTGGAGTCGAAGCTGTGGAATTGCGTGACAATTTGCGACGCAACTTCTTTGCCTGCCGTGACCGCCCCCTTCCACCAACTGCAGCAAGGAATTTTTCATACACCTCTTTCAGAAAAGCTTTTGTTATTACCTTCACTGTGGTAATATATTCCAAAAGGATTGCATTATTAATAGGTTAGGAACACAAAAGCAATTGCCATAGAAAATGAACTTTAAGAACTGACACTCTTTAGATATGCTGCCTATTGTACTGACTAAAATCCTGCAAATTTCTTGCAGAATTTTCTGCTTTTAACCAATGACCCAATAAAAAACAAAACTGAGCAAATCACTTGTATTCGTATTTGCTGTTAATTATACTGGAAACATTCTTTTGCACCATAATTTAAAAATAAAATAATGGGAAACAGTCCAATTTGAGAAATTCTGTAACAGGACTTCCTAATAAAGATGGTTAGATATTTTTGTAAATTACCATTACATGCAGGAAATTGTTGGTAAGAGTGACTTGAATACCCAATGACAAATTTCCAAATAAATATTAAGTTCAGTTAATTATTAAGATCTATCTGAAGAAGTCAATGTCAACATGCCACAAAATGAGGGAAAAAAACCAGATATGTGTGGCTGATATGAAAACTTATTGTACTTTCTTGCTTCTTGATCAACTAAGTTTGGATATCTTCTATGGATTTTCGTCTTTTGAATTGTTTGATCTTCAGGTCTATTAAGTCTAAAGTAAAACCATTTATTATTGCTATGTTTCTGATCCGCCTAGTCTTCTATGTAATGCAAAGCTGAATTCCTGAAATTTAATCCATGAAAGAGAAGCAACTCTCTCTCTTAATGTCCATTATAAATTTAAAGGATTTTTCTTGGAGATTTAGTACTTGCAATGCATTTTCTGTGAACATTAATAATTTGGAAAAAAACTTTGTATTGTATTTGGATAAATATAATGCTGCATACCATACCAATGCCATTTATTTTCAGGGAGCACCCGCAATTATATGGCAGCTGCTGCATAGCCAAGTCCAACCAATTTTAAAATTATATGTGAAAAATTATTATACACTTTGATTCAAAATCAGATTCTCCGAGGGTTTTCACAGTGCATTAAATGTATTTTGGTGGACCTTTATAAATTAAAGTAGTTGTTTTGTATTTGATTTTATGAGCAATCAGCCCCCTTTATTTTTCTTATTTTCTACTTACCTCAAGTTTGTGGTACAGGCAAAGTCTTTTTATATTTTTTAATTATTTCCTTTACTTTAAAGATGCTGAAAGCTGTCTTCTTAAATACAGTTTACTTAAATGTAATGTGTTTTCTGCCAATTTAATTCCTTTTCTCAAGATGTGTATCACTTATTCCAACACACAATCTCTTAATTGGATAACTAACAACAGTATGAAAAGCTTTCTCAACTATGTTATTGTCACTGTCTCCATGGTGATTTATCAACAACCATTATTGCCCATTATTTTCCTTAGTTACAAACAAATGACTGACACTTTCTTTACAAACTCTATGTGAACGTTATAGTTGGTCATGCACACATGCTTTTGCTTCTTTTAATCCTGGCCTACTTAACTATTTCATCTCCTAACCAACAAATATGAACATTAAATACATTATCAATAATGAACAAGAAAATATGGCAAATTATAAATGTAAAAAGAAGCTAGTAACAGTGAAGGATAACACAAATATTAATATAAAAATAATAGTTGCAACAAATTTTCACTTATCTTTTGGAATCCTTGCTTGGACTAGTTTCGCAATGATTTCATTGCATTATCAACATATCCTTTTGGTCTCTTTTTTGATGTTGTTTATTTACACTGTTATGGTTACTGCTACTAGGTGGATTGTGTACTAATGCATTGCTAACTACTGGAATCAAAACAAATTTGGTAAGAGTGTCAATTGGAGGTATATCAAAATTCATTGCATGATTTCTATACTTTAATATAAATATTTTCTCCCAAACCATTAAATCTATGGGCCCATTTAAGTGTTTTAATAATTTAACATCTGGATTTACTTCATGATTAAATTTCCAAAAATGTTCTGCTACAGCTGATTTATCAATTTGTTTGTATTTAATATTCCTAAAGGTTCTTGTACTCTGGATTCCAAATGGCGTTTAGTCTTACCAATATAAACAAGGTCACAATTTAAACAGTTTAATTGATAAATGCCAGATTTTTTATTTTTTGAAATTTCATCCTTTTTAGAAAAGCCTAACAAATTTTTTATACTATATTTATTTTGAGGAACCAATATTATGCCATGCTCTTTGAAAATATTTGTGAATTTTTTATTTGCCCAAGGGTGATAAGTAAATTTTTTAAAAATGTAATTATCTTTTATTTTCTTAAGCGCAGAAATATCTTTAATAGCTTTTTGATATTTAAACTTCTCAATTTTTTTTATTTATAAATCAGTATTAAAACCATTAATTAAAGCAGTGTTAATAATGTGTTTATATTCTTTATAGAATTCATCTTTATTAAGGGGTAAATTAATTAACCTATAAATTAAACTATTAAAAACAGTACATTTATGTGAAAAAGGGTTAAAGCCATTATTTTTTATATAATTATCAGTGTGGGTTTGCTTTCTGTATATTCTAAAATTCAATTTGTCTTTTTTTATTATTTTTAAATCCGGGAAAGGGAGATAGCCATCACTTTCAGTTTCTAATGAGAATTTTATACCCTTATCTTGTAAATTTAAAAGTTTTAAAGCATTATTTACATGTTTATCAGGAACAATAGCAAATATATCATCTACATATCTATACCAAGTTTTAAAAATTAGAGGGAATGCTTTAGTGACCTGTATTTCAAAATAGCTCATGAAAAGATCAGCAAGAAAAGGTGAAAGTGGACTACCCATTGCTAAACCAGAAGTTTGTTGATAGAATTTGTCATTAAAGCTGAAAAAATGTTGATCCAAACAAAGACTAGTAAGGATAACAAAATCATTTATTAAATTTTCATTCAGTTCTATAGAACTTACCATTTTTTTAAAAATGTCAAAAGTTTTTCTCTAGGAATGCTTGGAAACAAAGCAGTTACATCAAAAGAAACAAGTTTATCATTAGTATATAATGTAATATTGCTGATCCTTTCGACTAGCTCAAAAGAATTTTTAATACTTAAACTCTCAAATTTTTCAAAATTAGTGAATTTTTTATTTAACCATTTAGCTAGGCTGTAAGTAGGTGAATTTATGCAATTTACAATAGGTCTCATTTTATTTCCAGGTTTATGAATTTTGGGAAGAGCATATATTCTGGGTAAAATTGGATTACTGATTTTTTTTTTTTTTTAATTTACCCCTTAATAAAGATGAATTCTATAAAGAATATAAACACAATATTAACACTCCTTTAATTAATGGTTTTAATATTGATTTTATAAATAAAAAAATTGAGAAGTTTAAATATCAAAAAGCTATTAAAGATATTTCTATGCTTAAGAAAATAAAAGATAATTACATTTTTAAAACATTTACTTATCACCCTTGGGCAAATAAAAAATTCACAAATATTTTCAAAGAGACTGGCATAATATTGGTTCCTCAAAATAAATGCAGTATAAAAAATTTGTTAGGCTTTTCTAAAAAGGGTGAAATTTCAAAAAATAAAAAATCTGGCATTTATCAATTAAACTGTTTAAATTGTGACCTTGCTTATATTGGTAAGACTAAACATCATTTGGAAACCAGAGTAAAAGAACACTTTAGGAATATTAAATACAAACAAATTGATAAATCAGCTGTAGCAGAACATTTTTGGAAATTTAATCATGAAATAAATCCAGATGTTAAATTATTAAAACACTTAACTGGGCCCATAGATTTAATGGTTTGGGAGAAAATATTTATATTAAAGTATAGAAATCATGCAATGAATTTTGATATACCTCCAATTGACACTCTTACCAAATTTGTTTTGGTTCCAATAGTTAGCAATGCATTAGTACACAATCCACCTAGTAGCAGTAACCATAACAGTGTAAATAAACAACATCAAAAAAGAGACCAAAAGGATATGTTGATAATGCAATGAAATCATTGCGAAACTAGTCCAAGCAAGGATTCCAAAAGATAAGTGAAGATTTGTTGCAACTATTATTTTTATATTAATATTAATGACAAATTATATTAATAAAAAGTCATAGTGAATAGCTACTAATATAACGTTTAGTAACTACATAAAATCAGTATGTTGGATGATACAAATTTTAAAGAAACTTTAAAATGAGACACATATTTTGCGCAGAAATCATGTATTAGGTTGGAGGGGGAGGAGAGTGAAAATGTATTGGTATGTACACAGCGGTAAAAAATGACAACGGCAGCTCTATTTATATAATATAGCCTATAAAACACATTGTTGTAAAAAATTTTACTTAATTTGAATTTGTTTGGAAATCCATAAACAGTGCATTTTAGGGCAAGAACTGAAATGCACAAAATCTACAACATACATCATGTCCTTGGTACTTATCTTTACCATTTCCCCCCAAGCTTCGCCACTGTTGTTTCCACATTGAAACTTAAGATTTTTCCTGCAGGCTATCTGGAAGATGTATATTGGAATGCAAGACAAAACCCCCATTTCTCAAAATAAATATTTTGAAAAATGGTAAAATTAAATTAATATACATGAACTACAGTAAAACCCTGATAATCAGAGTATACTACATTTTTCTTTATTTTTTCTTAATTACGAACCTCAAAACAACAATAAAAAGGGGGAGGGGGATTAATCCAATCAACAAGGAAAATGCAATAGGTCCTACAGTGTGATAGTCAAAAATTAGTAACTGGTTTATTAAGCATCATCATCCTGTAGGCCCTCTCGGAATTTATGGATGAGTGGCAGACTCTTGCTCTTTTGTTTTGGTCATGGTTTTAATATTCTCTGATCCTTGGTAGGGCGTTAATATAACATTTTCAATACAATAATAAGAAAGAAGGTTATGTTAACAATTGCACAAAAACTTGAAATGATTTCCAAAATATAAAATGATATTCCAAGGCAGTATACTACTATAACCCACTGAAAAATTCAAAGTCACAATCGGGATAGCTGGTTTTAGTAGTAAAACATACACCCTTAGTAGGGCATTGCAATATTATCAATATAATAACGTAATGATAAAGACGGTTATATTAACAATTGCACAAAAACTTGAAATGATTTCCAAAATAGAAAAAGGTACTCCATGAAAGTGGATGTATTTGAATTACAGGATCAGGGAAACAATCATGCAGGATGTTTTAAAGCAAAAAGACAAAACTGATGGCTGGACAGCGTTCTGAGATATAAAAACAAAAAATAATGAAAAAATCCACATATAACGAACTTGACTTAACATTAGTGGGATAGTTAGCTCAGGTGTGTCAACATTAGCAGAATAGTTAGCTCAAATATGAAGTGATGGCACTCCTGTGTGCCAAAGCGAGAAGCAAAATAGAGTGACTGAATGTTTTTAAAAATGATAACTGAACAGCTTTATTTATAGCACAGTACATATTGTTTTTTCTTTACTGTCTTTTATTTTAGTGATTTAGGTGTAGAGCAAAGGCTTTTGTTGTACTGCTTACCATTTAAAAATTTTACATATGTTTTTTGTAAAGGTAAAATAGCTTTTGCTGAAAGAATTTTTTTCGCATTTGCACCTTATTTTTAATCTTTTTTCTGGCTATCTGTGATTTTCGTTATCTGCAATGCCCTTGTTACCCAGTTTATGTTCTTGCTCTTAATTAGGCTACAAACGTCTAACTTCTGTAACATAATAATGTCCACAGCACAGAATACCTACATAGATTACACATATGCATTTCCTATTAATCCAATCGTGCACAGGGCATCTGCTAAACAAAAATTCAGAAACAAGCCAATACTGGAATATAAACAAAGCTGTTTATTTAAATACCAAAACCAAACAACAATACATACCACTTGTACTATTTTCCTCACTTTCGCTGCTCTTGCCAGGTTTTGAATTGGAATTGGAACACCAATCGCTCCAAGCACGGCGTGTGGTTGGCCCTGTAGATACATTTGTTCGAGAGCGTGAGGTAACAGTTGAACTGTCATCACTGTCTCTCGAACTATTAGAACTAGTGTCCATGTTGAGCTGCTTACTAAGGTCTCGGCGCGCTCTTTCTCTTGATGAACGAGGAGGTGTGTTTTCTTCTTCACCTGTTACACCTGTCACTGCCAAGGCTGCTGTTGATCCATTTGAATTACCTCCACCCTGTAATATTCATCAAGTCTTTATAACAGAGAGGCACCAAAAGCAAAAACTAGCTGCATGTTATGTATCTAAAGGTGCTCATGACCCTTTATTGCAAAATCTTCAATTATTGAGCAATCTTTATCAAACTTTTACTGATTCATAATAAAACCAATACTAAGAGTTCTGTGGGCAAACAGGATGGGGCATGAGGGGGGGGGGGGTGTTATAACAGTAGCACAAAAACGTGTGTGTGTGTGTGAGTGTGTGCGCACATACAAAATATTGATTTTTTTTTCCCCAAAAAAATTCTTAAATGTTAATGAGATTTTGTTAACTTGTTTCTTTGGTTTGAGAGATTCTTAAAGATGTGTAGAATCTCAGAAAGTTATGCAATGTACATATTGAAGTTTAAACTCCCCCCCCAATACATTTATATATATTATATAAATGTTTGTTTTACTATTTTCTAAAGAGGTTTGTCATGTTTTTTCTTCAGAACATAAAAAAAAACATAAATATTAATAAATGAGAAAACAAGGGACAAATTTTTAGATTCCAGTTGAAGTCTTCACTACTTCCAGTTAGAAAATGCAAATAATGGCTAATTAAAACAAAATATCATACATAAACTATATATATATATATATATATATATATATATATATATATATGTATAGCAGAAAGAACAATGATTTTTGTGCAAAGAAACCTGACGAGGGTTACATGAACTATAGTATCATGATGTTGCACATTAGCTTTTGCATGTAGTATATTCCTTTGTTGTTTTAAGACTCCTTTTGCCACAGAATAATCAAAACCTCTACACTTCTTGCCATAAAGTAATGAAGTCTCTCTATTAAATTTTCAGTCACCAATAAATGTATTACATACCCGAACTTTTGGATTTTTCAAACGCTGAAAATAACGTTCCAGCTGAAAAACAAGAACAAAATAGAGTATTATAATGCATACTTATAAATGTGAAAAAATATAAAAACCTACAATTTTTAGCACATGTCATGTTAATAATAAACAATCTTTTCTAGACAATCTTATATCACAATGTTATAAAAGCTATGATACTAGTTCACCTAGAAGAACCATATTATAATTATATGTTATAGCATAACTGTGAACATTATATAAGCATAATAACAATTTTAATATTTCATTAAGCTGTATATGAATCTGTATTGAAAGAAAATGATATTATATCAAGTATTAAGTATTGGCCATTCCTCCCACATGTCTAATGCACAAGCATGTGATTTGAGCAGTAAATCATGGTAGCAGAATCATTTAGCACATTGCAACTTTACAAAAGAAACTCACTTAAGGAAGAAAGTCAAGATAGAAAGAGAATGTGCTACTTGAACACTTTTTCTTGAGAATTTGGATGGTAGTGTTGCCATAGGTAGGAACATTCTATAGAAGTGCATGAGATGCACTTTCTGTCATTGATTTTTTCAAGTTAACCAATTATTGAATTAAAAGTACATTGTGAGGTTTGTATAATAAATTAACCCGCATTTTAGGCATAGCATCAATGCTAATGATCCTGGCTCTACTTCATCTGGAAGTTAAAATTACTGTTGAATTGGTTAAACACAAAGTAAACCAAAATAAAGTGATACAGTTAAAAGTCAAGTGGTAACTTTGGAAATGGGCAATGCTCAGTTATTCCTGAAAGTAAACCACATGTCTTCTTCACTCAGACCATTTGCAGCGCTAGCAGGCAGGGCTCAAGAAAAACTGGGCAAGAAGTAGTTCATGGGTTTTATATGCCTTAACGTGAGTGTCATGAAAATTTCTCAAAACTTAAAATTTTTCTGTTGAAATGTGAGATCCAAAACTAAAATTGTATTTTTCGTTCATCTCTGCACATATAATTACCACCTAAGAGGATTACCCTTTTACCAACTGTGTATGCACCTTTTCTTGGGTGCTCAGCTCCATAGTCTTCATTCAATAGATTTTGTGCAATTTTGGAAGCACAACAGAGAGACATTAAGACATGAAGTACACTGTACAACCTGAGTGGCTTCAATGCTAAGATTTCATTCTTTCTGTTGACACTGAGGTTACGCTCATAAAATGTGAGCTGTGCTTAATTTAATAATTCGGTTTGCAGTAAATTAGATAACCTATTCACCATATTGGCTGAGGGCCTCAAAGAAAGAAACTTTCTTTAGTTGAGAACACTGCAGAGAGAGAGAGGGGCGAACTCTCTCCTCTTCCCTCCCTTACCTATACAAATAGTACCCAGTAAAAGGTCCACACATAATCCACTGTGCCCGGAAATGAACAGATTAAAATTTAGTTGTCTTCTTTTCCATTCCCAGGGATTGGGAGAGCTTTCCACCAAGTGTGAATCCTCCAATTAAAATATCTTTATTTCAACTATGATGTTCTTTTTTGGATCTTGTGAACCAGCCCTAACAGGGAAAATTTAATGCTGATGCATAGTAAAAAAAAAAGCTTCTGCGACTCCTTGTCCCTGTTCTTAAAATGTTTATTTTGGTGCTGTCTTTCTACTTTACAATTATCGGCACATTGATTTTTTCACACACTTTGTGAGTGAATTTTAATAAGTAGAAGCATAACTTTACCTTTGTACGGTCTATGATGTGGAGGTAGTATGAAACAGGTTTACCAGTCCATGAAACTGAACCACGTAGCGGGGACATCTCCGAAACATGCATAATAGTACCAATATCTGTAAACAGACACATCATAGAGATGAAATTTCAAAATGTTACTCATTATCTGGCAGAGGTAAAACAACTGCCAGAAGATGAATCAGTTAGCAAGACAGGGCTGAGGAAAAGCTGTTTAGACATGAATATGTTTTGGACAATAAGGCCATGATTTTATAGCTTAACTTACCAATTGGTTGTTTACTTCTCCTAGTGAACATGTCTGATTTTCATGTTCTCTGATTTCAAATGATAGGATGGACGTACCATCCTAGCATTCTATTCTCAGATGCCTGGTTATTTAATTTAATAACAAATTTTCTAAATAACAGCTTCTATTCCCTCAGATGGGAGAAAGGAAGTTCTGGTTTTCATATATGAAACGACAAATGAATGTAAACACACACAATATTTTAACAATCAAACTATGAGGATTTGGAAAGTAGTAATCCACTGAAAACATTGCTGCTTCTCATACAGTAAATATTGGGAAATAATACAGAGACTCGAAAACAGGTCAAAGAAAATCTAAGGAGGAAAACCCTACACTTACATAGATAAGGCAATGTCTAAAAAATACACAAGTATAAATAAAAGAAATTAGGCAAATTATTTAATGATTAAATAAAAGGGTGAAAGATTCCAAGGTAATACATAGCACATATTATTTGTCACTTCTATACAAACAACATGTACAAAGTGGGCTATGCACTATTAAATCCACCACAATTTTCAATATTTATATATCTACATGCTCTGTCTGCCCTGTATGAAAAAATTTGCCATCAGCAGAAGATAAAAACAGTGCTATAAATGATATTAAGTATAAAATCTAAAACACTATTGAAACAGACCACCTTCAAATTCAGTACTATTATTTTGGAAAATGACAAAAATATCAAGTGAGCATATGGTGCGTACTCTTCAGAAATCTAACATTCTAAGAAAAGTTATGATTTGTTGGGGTCCAAGAGCTATTTTACAGAAATGATGTACAATATCCAAATCAAATTGCCAGCAGAAATTTTTTAGAGTGAAATTAATTTAGCAAAACAGTCTTGCCAACAAATGGCCTTGTTGTTGCAAACAGTGACTTTGAGTGCATTTATTTATTACGGCCAGTTTCACCAACCAATGTTATAATTATTCTTTAACATCTTGTTTGTTAACACTGTGTTAAAAGTTTAAATAAATGTTAAGATTCATGTTTCAACAAGCTTAACTTTTATAGCAAATCCCTAACAACTTGTTAATGTCAAAGAAAATGATAAGCAACTACGCTCTGCATATTCTTGTAATACACAATTTATCTATGCATTAAAGTGCTCTCAATTTCAGTATGAACTCAAGTTCATAAACAACTGATTGTTTAAGTTAGAACCGCAATGTCAAGTGAAAAATCTCTGTGCAGAGGAAGTAATTTTTCACCATTTGAAGAGTTAATTATAGAACTGGATCTAAGTATATAGAAATTATCAAATGCAATTAGACTTAATAGATTTACATTATAGGAGAGAGATGTAACCTGGGAGAAAATCCTTGAGGAATTTAATTGCAATGCAGGCATTCCTCCCAAGTCCAATAAGCAATACAGCAATTGTATGCTAACATAAAATGCAGCACCAAAAGTACCAAGTGGAGAGAATATTTAGAACGGTTTAGAACTAGCAATAGTCTTTGCACTGAAACTACAATGGACAAAAGCGTATTATCACTGATCATCAAGCAGACCCAATGAAATTTTCCCTTCATGAAGCAGTTGCTTTCAAAATGTTCCAGCGAAACCCACCAATATTACCTTTAGAAATTCGAACACTATCACATGCCATTAAAGGGAAAGTGCCAGTAAGAAAAAAACCTCATGATAATAAACATGTGTTACACAGAAGAAAAAGTCATGTTTCTGTTCTTATATTGTAATCTTTCTCATATTGGGCAATCAACATAAACCAAAACAGGTTCCATGCCTCATAGCTTGCTGGCGGTGAAGTGCAAGGTTTTAATGAACCCTTGCAAACATGCTTCTTAAATGATGCAACCCAGTGTGTATTAAATGCAATGGCTCTATTGTGGTACCAATATACAGTTCCCCAAAAAGTGTTATTTATAATTTGCACATCTGTACAGAATCTGTGAGTGGTCCCCACATTCCCCTGATTTAATCCCAAACAACTTTTATCTCTGGACAGAATATTAAATGAGAAAGCTTACAAAACATATCCACACATTTAAGTAAAATTTAAAAATAGCATTCTTCAAGAAACTGCTATTATTTCTCAGAGAGAACTAAAGTGTATAATGGCCAATTTTCTAAGCAGGCACCAGAAATGTTTAAACAACTTAATGTGATAAATCATAGTATATTTACTGCTGCCAACTGTATGGCTTGCATAGCAAGCAGTTACCCTCAGTGGTGTAATGGTTACCATGCTAAATTCATATGCCCAAGGTTGCGGGTTCAAACCCGGAGGAGGATGATGGATTTTTTTCGGGTGTAAAAATCCTTAGCATGGCTTCCTTTGGAAGGGAAGTAAAGCCGTTGGTCCCGTGTCGTAGATTTACGGCACATAAAAGAACCTCAAGCCGGATAAGAGAGGCCTCTGAGCAAAATTTAGCGGTATTTCACACCCAATTTAGAATGGGACACTGAGAACCACAGTAGTTAAATAGCGTCCATAAACAGCATACCATTTAAATTTTAAATTTTTTGCATAATAAGCAGCACATCACCCAGCTAAGAGCAATGAAACCTGTTTTGCTATATGCTGATCTTCCAGTATTTTCCTTAAAAAGGCTACACACAACCGCAATGTAAGACCAACTATCAGTTTAAAAATCACTCTTGTAGGTTTTTCAAAATCATTATGATGTGGCTCTTCCTTGCTTAGGAATGGCATTCAAAGATTCCTAAGACCTCACATCAGCTTAATTTGCATCAGCTATTTTCCAACTTTTGTTAATGCCTTGGCACAAGAGTATGGCAATGCTAACTTAACACAATGTTGCAGCTAACATGTTGGATGAAACAGAATTTATCTTAACTTCAATGTTAAATCACTTTAACATTGTATTAAAATTTAACATCAGTTAATGAAACCGGCCCTAACAGACAAAAGTAATCTCTAAATAAACTCAGAAAGAGCCTCTGAATCATAAGCAGTCTGCAGTGCTGTGCATGTATGACTAAATAGTCTAAGCACAGCAGAGACAGTGTCAAAAACGTAACCAGCCATCTGGCAGGCATACCTTCCAGCGGCTGTTATGATTATAAGGAACCCCTCAAGCCGGAATAGAGTAAAAAATTATAGTTATAGCAAATACTGATTGAAGCATGTTTCTTCTTCACAACTTCTCAGACTTGACTTGTGGACAGCTGAATCCACTTCTTAATGAAACTGAGTGAGTCATGCTTTCTTCCAAAAAAGCAGTAAGTTAAACATCACATTAAGGCATAGCTCACCAAGTGTTGAAAACCACTGTAAATATTCTTGAACGCAAGTTTCAAATATTTCTCTGTATTTTCCTGCAGTTACATATGAAAACGCTATGCCGGCCTGAAGGATTCATGAAAAAACAACAAATAAAAAACTTTAAAAAATGTGAACTCATCACCGTCTTGATGGCACAATAATAAAGTCCTCTAAAGCTGTGATGGGGCCCATCATCCACTGTGTTTTCATGTTCAGCACAGTCCACTTATCTGGCCTCCTCCCACACATTATCAGCTCAAATTTTGCATTCCAAGTCGAAAATGTGACACTATTTCAGAATGTGTGGCACCAATAATTTTAACTGCAAATTATGAAGCTTCAGTTCTACAAGTTTTAATATTCTCCATAGTTCCCACGCCTGTTAAAATGTATACAAAGTGATTCATATACAAGAGAGTCTTTTATTGAAGTTGCTTACTGTTTGGTGGTCATTTTAAGCATGCAAATCCTTGATACTTGTACTATTTCTTTGGGAGAATGGCTATCATAGTAAATGGAACAGAAAAGTTTTTCTTACTCCATAGTAATTTGTACAATCACTTGCACTTTGTTACAACCTTATGCACTTCACAATTTGTGGAGTGAAGTTCAGAGTATGTTTTGACTTAATATTTCAGTCATTTTAACCGTATGTTGCTGGTTAACATACGGAAGTTTATTTTAAGAACATCAGTGCTATAAATAAATAAACAATGGAAACTCACTCAATATGCAAGCATTACCAGCTTTACTGTTCAGGGAAGTTGTAAAGCCCAAGCTGGTTTTCCTATTGTGAAACTCACAAAGCTAAAACCAAAATGTAGGCCTGGCATAAGTGGCATCCATACCTTACAAAAGTTTTGGCTTGAGCTTAAACGCTGAAACCCCCCCTTAGAGTATCAACTTAAATTTTTAATAACGCAAAAATTATGCAGATGATGCCCAACATTGTACAGGATGCTGACATGATTACTACTAGAAAAGAAAACAAATTTGCAGATGATGAAATAAAGATAAATGTTATTAAGATTTCAGTGGAAATACTTCAATTGCCTAAAATAATGGTTAAAATGTGGCAGAAAAACAGGTAACCAAACAGGGGTATGTCTACTTGAGGTGCAACAATAAACAATTATACCTTAATTAGCATTATCTGTTCTGTAACTGCTTCCCAAATACCCATCATTTTTGCTTTGTGATACTGAAAACTTAGCCCCCCAAGAAATCTTGGATTTGCCTCTGGAATGCAGGAAGAGCATTTACTGAGACAGTAAATCATCCCCCCCATACATACTGTACATTCAGCAATTATTTTCAGGTTTACAATTATCACTCAGTAACTAGATAGTTTTAAAAAAACACACATTTTATATGAATCACTCTGTTTAAGGAAAATGATGACTAATGTTCCACATGAATTCCTTCAATAATAATAAACATTTTATTTTTGTATCTTTACACTATGGGTGCTGACCAGAGAAAAGAAAACAATAAAGAGCGAGTGGAAGGAGTCCAGATATACAGTTATACCAGCCCGCATCTTCCTTCTCCTGTTGTTACTGTCATTGCTTGAAGAGCTTTCGATCGCTGAACTTCACATGCTACAATAACATTCTTCTTCAAAACATTAACTAGTAAACCTGCAAAAAGGGCAGAGGGACAGATCAATAAGCCAGTATATACAGTCTTAATGAAACCAATCATTAATAAAATCCTTTCACACTGTTGTTTGCCAGGTGCAGTTTTTTAGTTTAATTTTGTTTTCCTTCTTTCTTTCTTTTTTTACGAAGATGCTAAGATGCCCCAAGTGTTGCACTTTTAAATTTTTTTTTATAAAATACTGAAATAGAAATTAGAAAAAGTTTTAGTAACAAGATTAGAGTAATTTAATACACTCAGTACCATAAACGATTTAAAGTGATAAAGCTAACCATTTCTTTCTAGTCAGTTTAAGTATTTTAAGGGCCATTCACATAGAAAATTAACCGTAGATGCACTGACACAGAATATAGACGCAGAATTAATATTCATTTTACCCCAAATTTGGTACTAGAATTTCAGCAGAAATACAGATTTTGAAGGGAGAAAGGAAAAACATTCAAAAACAAAAAGATAGAACATACATTTTTTTAAAAATATATCTGTGTGTATTAGTGAGCAAAGTAACTCAAAACAGAAATGTTGGTTAAATACCGCAGGTTCAGCATCTTCCAATAATGCAACATTAAGATTTTCAAGAAAATGCCCTCTCTGCAAACTATCCTTTAAATTGATCCCCCCCCCCCTCTTTCCATTTTTACATCTCAAAAATGGCACTAATGACTGATTAAAATGACATGTTTAATATATTTGCATCACAAATTTCACATATCTCTTGAATTTTTGGAAATAGCCTTTTAAGCCCCATTCATTCTGATTGACTTGTAAAACTGATAAACTATAAGAGATAAGAGAGAGAAAATCTTATTACACATTAGATGTTGATCTTGTTACAGCACTTTTTATTTTCTAAATTGATTTAAATATTCAAATATATATCTTTTTTTCAAAATGATATGTGGCTATTTATTTTTCCCCATGGCCATGAAAAAGAGCACAGAATTTCAAAACACTCAGAAAATTATCACTTTTTTTTAAAATGTTGACTTGTGTTACCCTTTCTGTATCCTTATACCTACAACGAAATGTGATGATGTGTAGAGAATGTTTAGCTTAATTAACAAGAAGTAATGAGAAGAATAAATCTTTGTAAGAATAGATTGTAGAAGAGAGAGTAGAGAAAGATGTGAATGTAACACATCAGAGCTACTAGATTTATTCTCCAAGATAAACCAGGGGTCTATAAGTTATTTCACTGTTTTCCTAATCATACTACCATATTTCTGAACTCCAATTATAAAAAAAACACTCACAGCATAAAAATTATTTTAGAAGCAGATTAAAATTTTGATTGAATTTATTTTACAACATTAGTCTGTATATTCATAGCTTAGTAAAGAAATATTGCAACTCCACTTGTTACATTTTAATTGATGCAATTTTGAAAATTTTTAAACACTGCCAACAGTTGAAGAAAAATGCAAGTAATCACCATTTATACACGCCATTTTAGTTCCCTCCTTGTCGTCCTCCAAAATCTAAGAGTTAACACGCCAGCCCCTGGTTCCCAAAGCTGTAGATCCAAACCCAGTGGAGAACAATGGATGTTTTTGGGAGTAAAAATCCTTAGCTTGGCTTCCTTTGCAAGGGAAGTAACACCGGTTAACCCATGTCGTAGATTTACAGCATTTAAAAGAACTTCAAGTCTCATAAAGAGGCCTCTGAGCAAATTGAATTCATGCCCAATATAAAATAGGATGCTGAGAATCATAATTAAAAAGCTTCCATAAATAAAACCAACCTCCCCCCCTCAAGTTTTGGATATAACATAGCATGAGATATAACATATTTGAATATACCAATGACTATTCCAAATGCTCTATTGTTTTGGAAAAGTTTCCTTATTTATTACCTTAGGAAAAGAAAAGATGAAGAAGAGGAAGAGGGGGGGGGGAGAACCAGCACTGATCTCTTTTTCTTTAAGATTAGTGCAATGGAACCTTCTGGGTATCACAATATGAATTGTTAGTGTTCTTTTAAACGTATAGACATTGTTCAGCACTCAGTTATAAAAATTTATGGAAGTTAAATAGGAGAAATCTGGCGGGTAGCTGGTACTGATTGTGTTAAGCGTTCACATTTTCATTCTAAAATATTATGTTTATCTGAGAGAACATTAGTAGTTAAAGTAATGCCAAGTTATTGATTTTTTCCTACATTTCTGTGCTCAAATTTTAAAATCACATTTTTGAAATGCAGTGTTCATAAACTGCATTTGTTTAGTAGTTTCAGTAGAAAAAAATTGGATGTTAAAACCGAAACAGCAGACAAAGGGTTAACCATTTCAGAGACTCAAGAGCTTCATGAAATGCTCTGATATAGCCTGAGAAAAAGGAAAAATAACAAAACCACACCTGGCAGTCATAAATGGAAAGCACAATTTTATTTATAAATGGCTGCAGTCTTTACCAGCTCTAAACATATTTTATAGAAACAGTAGGCAAAAGTATTAGTAAACTTAGCTCAGAAGGATTCAAAATACTGAGATAACAGTTTACAAATCATGCAATTTTCCAGAAACAAACTCCCAATTTGAAAAAAATTAAAGGACATATTTAAAATAGAAGAAGCAGCAGCATTTTTAATAGGGCAACAAGCATACGGAACTGTTACTAGAATGTCACACCAAACAACTCTATTAAAAGAATTATATGGCTACAAGATCCACAAATAAAATGTTTGCTTAACCTCCTTCACCAATAATAGGACTCTAAGCAAAGAAAGGAGAAAACTAAATTGGAATGATTGAAACTACTGAGAATTTAGAAATAAATAAGTAAACATTATATATCTTCAAGTGCATATAAGTATCCACTCCTCTTAAGAATTAAGCTGGGCTACAATAAAAGAGATATGACAGCTTCAAAGAAGTAATTTTTTTTTTCCCCCCAAAAGACCAACTTGAGATGAAGTTAGTTTTGTTATGAGTAGAGGCTGAATATTTGGCAAAATAGTCCCCCTTTTTACTGGGTTATCATAAATTAAAAGTTATGTAGATATAATCTTATTTTGAGGCATTTGGAAGCTTTTATTTTGTCTGTTTTTCTAGTGTCTAACTGTCTATTTGAGATATAAAATCCAGTATTTGTATTTTTTAAATCAATTTAAACACTTTCAGTGACCATCTTTTGTACTGCAATGATTTTATTTGCTAAGGGTTCACATTTTGTTTATCAAATTATAGGGGAAAATTTTGACGAACAGTAATGATGAGTAATGCCACATTCACAATGAAATGCAAGCGCAGACGTAACATAGCATAAGCACGGACACAAAGAAACACTATTCACAATGCAGTCGTAAGCGCAACGCAAGAAGTTGTCATGGGTTTCTAGATCCGCAAGTTACATGCGAATATCTTTCGAGTGATCCACAAATTACAAACTGAATAACATAAACCAACAACTATATAAGAAAATTCACTCAATCTTTTACATTACATACTAACAACTGACGCACGCGCCAGATGTCATAATAATTGCTCATTCAAAATTACTGAAAATAGAGTAATCCTGCACAGCGGCTTTATTAATTCTACCATCTGATAAATGGATATATCAGGGTATCTATAGCAGGAAATAAAAGAATTTAAAATCTGTTAATAAATAGAAAGTCTTCAATTCAGATCCAGCAAAGACTGTTAATTCAATACAATATATAGAAAGTCTGCAATTCAGATCCAGCAAAGACCGTGAATTCAATACCTGCCAAATTATTTCTGGGTATTATTATTTATTATTATTATTATTTATTTACGGTATTTCTGCACCTTCTATTTATTTTCAGAGGACGAAAATAAAATAAAAATATTAACCTGTTTTAAATGACTTGTTTTTTCACCACAATCCACACATATCACTTTTATTTCCTACTATAGATACCAACATGGTAGTTTCTGTTTTGCAGACGGAGAATTAATAGAGCCATTGTGCAGAATTACCAAGAATAGTACAAGCATAGAGACTGTAGTAAGTGATAAAGCTACACATTTAATGAACCAAGAATTATCTCTCTGCATCTTTGACTTATGAGAACCAATAAATCTATACACAGATGATAGTTACACCCATTAAATTAAAGAAGGATTCGCAAGGAGACTGTCATAACCTCTTGAGGGAGATTAGAGATGGGGCAGCACGGCCAAATAGAAGAGCATGTATGTACAGCAGGCCCTGCAAAATCTTGCAGTGTGATCGTTTATTTAATTCATAGGCATGCATAGAGAAAAGCAGAATTCTTCCTCTTTGCACACAATGCAAGGATAAAGTTTGGAGTTTGCAAACTCTTGCATTGCATTGTGTCTTGCATGTTTCTATGTGAATGCTTACATTAAATAATATGAGTCCAAACTCTTGTGCTTACATTGCATCTCTGCTTGCATTTCATTGTGAATGCAGCTTTACTGTTGCATGAAACCATACATAACATTATCTATCTTAAACATTAAAAGCTGCAAAATAATCTTTTTTAATCAACAGGTAATATTCTAACTTGCAAATTGTTTTTCAAATAAACACAAAATATACCTTGGTCAGTCTTTTGAAACAGTGGAAGGGGAGATAAGTGTCTCATGGTTAGTTAGCACAAAGTGCCAACATACAAAAACTGAGTTGGGTATAAGCAACCTTTGTACTTCCCACCGTCTCAAAAGACTTTCACTAATGAATAATATCAGACATCACAATTCATAATAATACAATATCATAAGATAAAACTTTGACTGTGACCGTAAACCAAGATTTTAGTCTCAATGATTTTGATAGACTTTTGGTACGTCATGCTTATTGACACCTTTAAATATTGGAAAGCATTTTTTTTTTTTTTTCGGAAAAAAACTAAGTGAAACTGTGTCCATATTTCATTCAAATTAGTTACATAATAATTTAAAAATTTCACTATTTAAATCAGTTCACATTCATACTTTATTGATAAGCACTTTTAATCCTTTCAATCTCTACACATACTATGTACATAGTAAAAGGAGAAGGTATTGTATTCCACTCAAAAGTTTTATGTCAAGATTTCACTGAAAATATATGTTTTGAGTATCCAAAAAACAGCATTTTTAGAAAAAGGTCCATGAACAAACGAAAGTCAGTTAATGAAAATATATGTTTTGAGTATCCAAAAAACAGCATTTTTAGAAAAAGGTCCATGAACAAACGAAAGTCAGTTAAACACTAAACTTGTTGGTTAAGTTTGCGACAAAATATTTTAATTTAAAGCCTGCGAGTTTGAATGTTGCTTAGGTATAGTTTCCACCCCCACCCTGAGAGGACTAATGTTGGGAACTCCATGGGCCACGAGATCATTTCACCAATTTCAATCATTGTCCAATATGACCAACCACATTAAAGAACAAGTGAAAAAAATTTCACACCCTTTAGGCAGATTTTTCAAATATTTTGATTATAATACCACTCAAGATATTTTTATGACAAATGAAATGTGTATCTTAAATTTCTGGGAATAACCTCTTCATTTCAGATGGCTTATGTATAATTAGTTAACTATAAGAGATAGACAAAAAGTTACTACATAAAAAATGTAGATCTTATTAAAATACATGTCGCCCCCCCCCAAGCTGCCATTTATTTATGTCTCTCATTTTACTTCTAGCCATGTAAAGAGAACCAAATGTCAATTGCATCATACAGAAACAGCTTTTGAAAGATTTGACTCTTGCTTTAGCCTAGTATATTCTCTTATTTTCCTTACTTACAAGGAACTAAGAAATAAGACAACTTCTAATGTTTATCTCAATTAGTATGATATGGATAAAAGAGTAACCATTTGTAAGAACTATTTGTTTGTTTGTTTGTTTGTTTGGAGAACAGATAGAGAATGTCATGTGAATGGAATACAACAGATTTTTAAATTTAAGGTTACAGTTGCTCAAATGAAAGTCATATAGACGGAAAAGCACTAAGCTAAAATATTCTGAAAATCATGCTGTTAAAATATTTCAAAAAATATGAACGTTACTATGCCTTCTGACTGATTGGTCAGCTGTACAAGTGTCAACCTTGAGGAAATACTGCACCATGCATGCCGCCTTTATTTGTTTACATTTCCTGAGGAGTAGATAGCTTGGTCCTCAATTTTTAATCCCAATAAAATATTATTCCCAACACTACACCCACACAAGAAACAGTACGCCTTACCGCTGAGGTTCCTGTCAGTGATGCGAAAATTCAATGGGCAGAAGGATTTTGAAGAAACAATTCGTGCACCATCCTTGAGATCAGCAAAGCGCTCCTTCAGCATGTGATCCACAGTGGGACCAAATGCAAAGTTGTTAACGAACACAATGGTGGCACCGACTATCTTCTCTCGATGTTCATCTGTGAGAAAATCTCCCTTGATAAGGCGATACTCTCCATATTTCTTCCCATACCATCTCATCCATTTGCGGAAGTGGATGTTCATTGCCTGTAAAACAAAGAAAATGCAAGCTACTAACAAATTCTTATGGTAGCAGTAAGTCTTCACATAAAATTAAACATTTTAAACCATAACGCTTTAAATGCAAAAAGATGCCAATTATTTTATTGAATAATCATCGAGCAAATTAACTTTAAATTTTAATGACAACAGAGTTTCACTTAAAGTAGGAACTGTTAATATTAAATTTTCTAGTTAACTTAGGAATGTTCCTTATAGTACAAGAGAAGGTAATCCTGCATCCTTTACATCCAAGGCAGCATAATGTCAGGTGGACAACTTATGAAAACCAAATCTAGTGGAACTTCAAGCTTCTGTCCTTTATGAGGTATGAAGTTGGTAATAGATTCATTAACAGGTGAATAAGGCAGGAAATCAACGATTATTGTACACATGGATAGTTAGCTGTGAATACTGCATTTCAGAATAAGTGAGGACTTCCCTTCATATAGTGATAATATACGAATAATTCATTTGTTACTTAACTGAAATAGCTATTAATCATAATCTCATCCAATTCCGCAATATGAAATTAACTTTAAAATCTGGATACATTTTGTTACATGTTTGTTTATTTAATGCTGTTTTGTAACACAACTACAGATAGCAGCCGATAACCCAAAATATAACCTCACATATTTCTGTAATATTATATTAACCTTAAAATCTAGTTGTTTTGTGATATATGTGGCAGTGTACCACATACTCTGAAATAATCATTAAAACATAACATAATGCAATTCTGAAACATTAAATTAATCATAAAATTTGATTAGTTATTAACGAATGATAGGAACCTACAAAGTTCTATCATACAGTTAAAGATGGCAAAGTGTCACATAACCCGAAATAATAATTATTAAAGCATAGCCTCATGCAATTCCAAATTATTAAATTAACCCTAAAATCTGAACATTTCATAGTAATATGTTTATTTAACAAAAATACAAAATTCTGTCAAAGGGCTACAGGTGGGAATGTAAATTAGACTGAGTTTTATTTATGAATGGTCTTTAGCTGCTGTGATTATTAGCATCATATTCTATTGCTGGGTGGAAAGACCACTTAATTTTACTCAGAGGTCTCTTTATCAGGCTTGAGGTTCTTTTACGTGCCATAAATCCACAAAATGGGAATAATAGCTATACTTCCCTTCCAAAGAAAGCCACGCTAAAGATTTTTACGCCCAGAAAAATCCATTGCCCTCTGCCAGGTTTGAACTCATGACCTTGGGAACCAGAGGCTAGCCTGTTACCCCTACACCATGAAGGAGACAGAGGTGGCATGTTTGACAAATTGTATGCTTTCACAATCCGATATTACTGAAATCCAACTTCGTCAACTTATGGGGATTAGGATATTAAATGCAGAAGAAACGTAATGAACATCTAAAACCAAATGAGTAAAAAGAAGTTAATTGATCCATCAGTGTTTATAACTAGTCAATTTCCATTTAAGTTTAAAATTGCATTTTAAGTCATAAATCTCCTCTTTTCCCGTTCTCTATTTGCCAATTTAATCATGATCATAGCAATTTCTTCCTTCCTAAAGATTAGTGTGACTTAGCGAGATTATGTAGTGCCTGGATGCAAGGAATGCAACATTACTCAAAAGAAACCTATCTCCTGTGGCAAAACAACATTCACTTCCAAATTCATTACTGAATAAAGCTAAATGACATGAGTGCATTAAACTATTGTTACCATTAACAGCCTCAAAAGCATGTTGTCAAAGAAACAAAATCCTGTTAACTGATAATACATGATTTATCCACAAAGAATTAACAAAACACTATATGGAAGACCAATTTTGATACTCAAAACCTAAAAGTTAGCTTAAAAATCTTAAAAAGGGAGGGTGTTTTGCACTTTTGAACATCAGAAGCAGATATTTTAATTAGCATGTCACCTAGTGTGGCTTTTCACCTCCATGTAAGGGGAAAACTGCATTTATCCAATATTACTCTGCTATTTACACACACAAAACAAAATTTGTTATGTATGTTGCTTTATAGGGTTATTTCTGAGGTTTAAAACAGATAAACTGTTTGCATTGCGGAAACTGCATTTGCATTTCAAAATTATAAAACAATAAAACCATTAAAAATGTCAATTACGTGGATTTGATTCTCAATGACAATATGTTATAAAACTATTATGAGCAGCAGCATCTTAAAGCACTGATCTTTTAGTTTTGAGTTTCAGAACTGGATTTTAAGCTCATCATGATGACACAAAGAAATGCACAAAGAGAGAATTGCAAATGTTATGCATTTGGTTTGAACATCAAAATGTTTAGCTTCATTTTTTCGTCTGCTAGGTTTAATCAACATTGTCACCAGAGCTCAGAATTCTTTTCCCTTCCAAGTTATGTTCTTCCAAACAAAGCATACACCCACAAATTTTACACATATAGTAGTGTGACTGCTTTAAAAAAGCAAACTTCCACGAGAAAGCCCTATGGAAACTGGAAAACCTAACATCCTCACACTTGCTAATATGAGGGTCACAAGATAAGTATTGAGGCAGCAAATAATGAATATTCATAATAATGTATTGTTTATCCCAGTTTCTCAAAATATTCTAAAAGCATTCAGTCCTCTGGAACCACTTCTGGAAGTATCCATGCCAGTCAGTTTCTGGCACTGCAGATAACTCTTCATGTGCTGCAACAACTTCTTCAGGGCTAGAAAATCAGTGTCCTCAAAGTCGATTCTTCACCATAAACAGAAAGAAATCACATGGTGACAGATCACGGCTATAGGGTGGATGAGTCAATAATTTTGCCTCAGTTCATTGCAGAAATTCCATTGTTACATTAGTGGTGTGAGCTGATCATTGTCAACAAAATACCCCAGTCCTGTCTTTGAATACCTTTCTT
This sequence comes from Hymenopus coronatus, assembly GCA_030762935.1. Lineage (NCBI taxonomy): Eukaryota > Metazoa > Arthropoda > Insecta > Mantodea > Hymenopodidae > Hymenopus > Hymenopus coronatus. Next base: position 21,004,971 of record CM060891.1, read on the forward strand.
GGAGTATTTTTTTTTTATCCCTTTCAGGAGGAAAACTTCTTTGTATTATTTTGCAGTAACAATTTCAAGCAAACCTGTTGCCAAGTGACCATTTGAGAAGAAGAAAGAAGTAACCATTTTCATTCCAGCACTCCTTGCTCTCTTGACCTTGACAGGTTCACATGTGAACACCCAAACGGAGGACTGTTTTGTTTCTGGGTGAAGCTGGTACATAACATTATTAAATAGAAGGTTAATAAATATGTGTTTATCATTAGCAGTAATGAGTTGGACTTGTTAACACTAACATCACTTAATGGTATTTCTTACTTGAACAGTTCGTTTCCATCATCAGCATCTATCCAACTGGTCGATCTGTGGTTTATTGAGTAGGTAGACTGTCTGTGGTGGCATCTATTGGTTGTGAGACGAGCTTTCATAGTGAATTTTCTGGCGGTAAATCAAAGTTTAATGTATGCAATTTGCTTTTTATGATTTTCTTTTCCCAAGTGTCAAGTTTGGCTGCATATTTTGGCTTGTTTTATCAGTTTTATATTTGGTGTGACTTCATGATTGGTAGACCAGAAATGATGGCCTATTGCAGATTTTTCTATTTGTATTTCACACATCTCACATGTTCTTGTAGTCTAGTTTGTATACTTCTTTCATTTATTTCAGATTGCAATAAGTTTTACATCATAGAACGAAAATAAGTATACAAACCAGACTACATGAGATGTGTGAAATGCAAACAAACAGAAAAATCTGCAATAGCCCTATCATTTCTGATCTGCCAATCATGAAATCACACCAAATATAAAACTGATAAAACCAGCCAGATATGCAGTCAAACTCAATGGATGGTAAAAGATACTCTTCTTAAAAAACAAATTACACACATTAAACTTTGATTTACTGCCAGAAAATTCACTATGGTAGTTCATCTCACAACCATAAGATGTCACTACAGAAAGTCTACCTACCACAACAAACCATGGATCAAGTCAGTTGGAATGCTGAAGATGGAAACAACCTGTTTCCGAAACATATTCAAGTAAGAAATACTGTAAGTGGTATTGGTGTCAACAAGGCCAATTTATTACTTCTAACGATATATCCATGTCTCATCACCGGTTACACATCCGAAACATGGCAAGAATTTCCATTAAATCTTTGCAGCATTTCTTGATATCATTCCACCCTATGGAGCTTCTGTGCTTCAGATAAATTATGAGGTACCCATCTTGGAAGATTTTTTTTTTTTTTTTACAGCAGACTAATCACTGGTGCCAGTCCTGGTAGGAAAGTCTTGGATCTTCCCTAATCATTATTTCTACAATGGTGAAGATTTTCTCAATCACTACTATTGTTGGTCTGCCACTCTTCTCTATATCTAAAGATAGAGATAAGAGAGATTGCCATCCCCTCTTGAATTCTCCAAGCCACATTTGACGGAGAATAGACCTCAAAAGCCCCCCCTCAAATGTTCAAGTGACTGCATTTCATTTAAGCCACATTTGAAGTCGTATAAGATCATTATATGAAAATGCCCTCTCTGAATCTCCATTGCACTTGCAAGAACATTCACAGTTTCCAGACCTCAAAATAATAAGAGGGAAAATGAACGGCACAATAATGCTCTGTCTGCCACCATTGCATTCCAATGAGTAAGCTATTTCGACACAGCAACAATGTTTTCCCCAAGGGTGGCCAATATTCCATGTCTCAATACTTATCTTCATAATAAGCAGAATGTAAGATCTATAAAGTGTTTTCTTTTACCAAATTATTGCAAAACTCTCTTATACTTAAGTACAATCTATGTGCTTTTTCTATATTCCTATGTAAATTTTTGCCCTTTAATTATACTTATAGCATACAAGGTTTTATAGTCATTCTAGCAGCAATCATAGGTCCAACTGTAAAAAGGATAATAAATACACAATTTCATCTATTTCCTTATCCTGTTTCAATATTAGAGAAGATTCAGAAACTTTTTCCCTAAGCTTTCCATTATTTAATACAAAAATGCTGGAAACAGAAAGCATTAAATCTTTCTATGCATCTGTTCTCTGGTGTATTCTGCCAGGACAAATTAAGTGTATATTTGGGGAGGGGGGGCAGCAGGAGGGTAGGGTACTGTATTTGTCATATGACATGGCTAGATGTTAACTAAGCATGTAATGTGAGACACAGAAATTTCTTACTGAAATGCAATGTACTGTAAGAATAAAACAAAAATACATAACTAATCTTGTGTGTCAAAAGCATTATTGACAAACTGTACAGAAAAGCAATGAATATACTACTCTAGCTTGAAATTGAGGAATCTAATGAGTAAAAAATAAATTGTATTTGGTAAATTTGTCAGTTTTTGTAAACAAGAGCAACCAGAAATGTCACTGCTAAAAATCAGGTGCAATACAAAATATATTCACAATCAAAGAAAGCAATCTACACTTTCTTTCAGTAAAATAACTTCCAAAGTTTTCCTGACAGAATAATAACTCGTCTAAGCTTCCAGTCAGGCATATGGTTGATTTGAAACAGACTTTTCGAAGGTGTTTTATCTTCATCAGAGCCAACTGATGGAAATAAAAGCAAGGCTCTCCTTATTCACAGTGCCAGAATGAAACTGAAATATCAACGATTTCCTGAATTTTTGGTCATGATGCCACTTCGATTTAATATGACTGAGATATGGGCATGCCTTGGTTCTCAGATGTTAATGAGCCTTTTGCACAAACTATACCTCAAGTTTCAAATACTGCAACTATCTGCTGGAGAGTCTAGCAGTCCTCTACCCAATGAATATCTTCCAGGTAAGGTATATTTGGCTTTGCTTACCTTCCCCACTCATAAACTCCTGTCCTTACCAGTTGCAGTGCCTAACATTTTGAAATAAACTAACTGAGTTTAATATATTTCCTAACAACTGCATGAGTGCATTCCCTTGCTTTGTTACAACAAGATAACATTCTGTGCTACTCACTTGCTTAAATGATGTTACTGCAAGAGCGTGTTTAATGTAAAATAATGTAACTGCACACCATGTATGCTTGCATTAAAAAAAATACATGTATATAAAAAGTTCCCTACAATGTCTGCTCAAATACAAAATATCACACAAATATCATAAATAGTTTTAATATAAGAACCAGTTGAAAAATTCTATGCCACAGCCGGAATTTTTCATCTGATTTTAATATTAAAACACATACCTAACGTTACCAATATAATAATATATAGTTTCTTACATCAGTACACTAAAACCAAGTTGCTTATTTATGGCCAAAAAAATGTAGCAAATCAATGATATTTCAGCCCCACTCTAACACTATAAAATACAGAGATTTACACTTCCATTTCCATAAGTTTATTCTGAAGATGAACACTTTGAAAACGTTGATTTCAAACCAAATCATTTACCTGGCTATAAGCCCAAGAAACTTTAGTATTACTTTCTTTCAGTATTTATCAGCATTGCTTGGTGTACAACCAAGCTCCATCAGATTGTTCACATACATGTTTTGTCTACCATCTCTGCCACTAATTGCACTAACTGTGAAGAAACACAGTGTCCTTGAAATATGATAAGCAAATGTTCCCAAAACAATGCATACATTTCTCATAGCACCCAACAGCGGAGAAGATATGATACATAGAAACAGTCTTAATGTTAAACAAGTCAGCATTTTTGCATTAAAGTTTGAAGAATAAGTTAATTCTTGCTTATTAAAGCTACAGATGCATTATTGTTTATTTAGTCACCCAAAGCAGAACAGATTAAAACAACATTTTCACAAATTTTATCATAAAATAAATGCCTGATTTACCATTTGTCTTATATGGTACTGTCAACTAGCAATCACCTTTTCTGAAAACATCCTTATCCTGATAATGTCCTCTTACAAACGTTGCTTGTTTCTCAAATTTATCTTTGTTTTCTCAAAGAACTATACATTTAAGTCATTCTCTGTTCCTGTCCAGAAGCATTCAATGAAAATCTTTCCACAATGATTATGTCCTTCACCATAGCTGACCCAATTCCAAATAAGTTAATAGCTTATACTGCCAAAATACATTTTATGTGAGCTGTGTTCAAAACAGACTTAACTTTTGAAATACATCAACCAGCACCACAGCAACTGAGCACATCCAGTGGCAGTTTTAAAAAAAATTGCCATTTACCTTGTTTCGCTTTGATCTTTAGTTGCCAAGCTACAGCCACTGAAGTGAGCATATGCATAAGTTTTCGGATTAGTGACAAAATGACAATGAAAGTGCTTGAAGAGAGTGTGTGTGTGTAATTTTGCTAAAAAGTTGACAAAACAGAGACCTTTCAATTGCTTAGCAAAGTATACAGGAAAAAGTATGTGAGTCGCACTAAGTTTAAGCATTTTGAACCGGGCAGAATGTTGATCTGCAAAGGCTCCAGCTCTAGACGAACTTCCACACATGTAATTCATGGAAAATATTTTTAACTGTTCAACAAGTTGCTGACAATTTCATATGAAGTTAAGATTAGCATGAATTTTATTATCTTTATTTTTTAATTAGAAGTTTAGTAATTTTAAAACCAAATTAATACAAAATGTCTTTTTTTAAAAAAACAAATTTAAAGAAAATGGGGCATCAGTGTAGTAGTATCATGCCATCAAATATTGAGTGACAAACTTAAGATGTGTTGTGTCAGTGCAAAATTTGTACCATGTTTGTTAACTGACAATCATAAATGGAGGTGAAATCAGCCAGGAACTGCTTGGCTCTGCAAATGGCAATGAAAACTTCCTTAAGAACATCATAATAGGAAAAGAAAAGTGGGTTTATGGCTATGATTTTGAAACAAAGATGCAGTTGTTGCAGCAGCACAAAAAAGCATGCATGATTTGGTGGTAATGGGTGTGTTTTTGACTGCAAAGGCACTATACACCAGGAAATTTGTATCATATGGCCAGAGGGTAAACAAGTCTACCATGGAATTTTTGCAAGTTTGAAGGATACTGTTACAGGAAGAGGCCTGAATTGTGAAAAACAGATTGGATGTTGCATCATAACAATACGTTAGCTCTTGTGTCACTCATTGTCCACAGCTATGTGGCAAAACATCAGATTCCCGTTGTACCCCATTCACCAAACACACTTTTTCCTGTTTCCTAAACTTATGCAAAACAGCACTGAAAGGACGTTGTTTCGAAACTATAGAAGGTATACAAGAAAATGCTACATGTGTGCAGAATGCATGTAAAGATATTTGTCAGAATTCAGAAGTTACGTTAATTGAAGTAGGTATAATATAGCCAACTTGCCCACAGCCCTCCTGGTGCAGTAATGAATAGCATTCAAAGTTTGCTCTGCTCTTTGCTGACAAGCTGAGTATGAACACAACACACCTTGTGATGTAGTTGAGTGCTATTATTGTTCTGGTGTCAACATAGGAAAAATGTATAAATGTGATTTACATTGCTTCAGAGATACCATATCTACTCTTAATTTTCATGCCACTAGAGGGACAGTGTCCGAACTCACATCAGGATGCAGCACATTTAGGTATAATGTTCTGTTACTACTGGGACAGTACATTAACTCGCTTCTTCAGTAAATGACATTTCTTGCATGGGAAATTACAAACTAAAATGACCACCCAGTATATATAGCAGAGAAGTCTGTAATGGCAATTTTTCATAGAGATAATTGAAGCATATATTTGTAACATATACATCTTCTAAAGGTTTAAGTTCCTATTGCTTTTCATTCATCTTTGAACAGGAAAACATCTATATTCCTTCCACTGTGTAATATAACCATAAAAATGCAGGTATGTGTGTATTACAACCATTGAAATGCCCAGGTTCCCAGAGTAGCACACAACTGTTATCCTTCCCTCCGAAAAATGGTTTAGTAGTTTCACAGTATGCTTCACATTTTTTTAAGCTATGGAGAAGTTGCCCTCCTGCAATTTTTTGGTGGCTCAAGAAAATGCCAACATGTGACACTGTGATGAGACCCTTCACAATGGTAAAAACCTTCACGTCACTCTGCCCCTCACATACAAAGTATCCATTTCCCACCTTCTTTCATATACCCCATCTTTTCCCCATTTTAATCACACACACCTAAAAAAATGCATTGGAGCTACACAGTGATATAACAATTATTTTCATTCACTTCAAAGGTGTTCTGTAGCAAAGCAGAACTTCTGACTCTTTCTTGGACTCGCAAGACCATTCATATGCTTCCTAATAACTGCATGTAGCAACAGAGAGGAGTAATATGCATTTATTTGCACATGAAAATTTGTCAAAACGCAATCTGAAGAGGTGTATGCTATTTGCTAGGTATTTGATAGTCTAATTGTAAAAACGTGAACTAATTGTAAACTATGGTGCTAAATTGTCTAATACTGCATTGTAGTTAAGGATAGTAATATTTCTGTGCACAAAATACTATGAAACCTTGTAATTCCCACTATTAGAGTATCACTCTTCTACTTGTTACAAAATAGGAAATAATGTAGGTATCAAAATATAACGAGAAAATTTGAAAGGTGATCATCAATAAAACCCGTAAGCATGCTTGGCATGGCTACCCACTGCCACTTGTTTTTTCACCACTGCTCTCTAGTTTATTCAAGTAGTCTAAGTGCAACATTTTCCCCTTATGCGAAATATGTGTACGAAATTAAAACTAAATTAATTTTGGAAAGATAGAGAAAAGCTATAAAGGACAGCCACGATATAGTAAATTCAAGCACCTTCAAGGGAAAATGATGCAACTTTTTAAAGGATGCTGCAAGTGTTAGAACTGATACTTCAACAAGGCAAAAGTTAATTCCATTTACATAGTACTACATTTGCCTCCTTTACTCAAATGAATTTAGAACAAAATTGCACAGGTACTTCATGAACATCAGGCACGGTTCTAAAGAGATTTGACGATGTTTAAAAAGCTTTGCAGCACTCTATGTTATGTATGCCCTTTATTGGTTCTATGATTTTAGTCTATGTAAGTCAAAAACTTAAGACCAAATTATTGTGGACTAAATGGTTGGGAAGATGGTCTAGATCACATGAAAATCTAAGTAAACGGCCATTTAAGATAAACTAAACTGGACATTTGAGCACTATTAAGTACTATTTAATGTACAAATAGAAAAAAACAAAGCTGAAAGTGTAGGTAGAATCCATTAGTTTTCCCTTTTTTCAAATATATTTTTAATGCAAATGTGTTGAAAAGCTTAGGCATGAAAATTAGGTAGTATGCAGCAAATGCTCAAGTACCATGATTTATCAATTTCTAAGAAAAACAACTGTTTGTGTACAGCGTGCACCACAGTGAAGAAATATAACCGCTAAATGATACATGAAAACATATTTATAATTTGACATGATTAATTCCAACTATTAGATTTAACTTGCAGCATCCTAACACCTGGCCTTACTCCGAGTGTATCTTGTAGTGTGATCTACGCTATTTTTTCCCTGATCTCGCAAGTAGATACTGCCCTTACCTGGAACAAATACACAATGAAACAATACCATGCCACCAACACCAGCATACTCCACTCTCCAAACTTCTCAAAATATCTTTCAATAATGATCATTTACAAAGACTTTCACTATAAAAGCATTATTCGAAATGTACATCAGATGAAAAGAAAAATTCAGAATACGAAGAAGTCTAAGAGAAAATATGTTTAACAGGATATGATTGCTCAAGATAAACTCAGTACATTCACACAAACACTACCAAATTTAAATTTGTTTTGCAAAAGATGAAAAAGTGCATAATAGACACCATGATGCCCTTCCATGCTTGTAATATTTCTAACAAACAAAACACTGTAATGGAAACAATTACTCGAAGAAATTCACTGTACACCAGAAATATAGCTTATAGCTAGCATTTATTAAAAGAAATAAAACATCAACTATGACCAGCATTTCAGAAGAAAAAAGATATGTGATATATACATAACCATTGCCACTCAAGTGCTTGCAAACCAAGCCCAGAATTAAAATATATACAAAAAGAATAAATACTTTTTGTTCTTTAATATACAGAGTGTAACTGATAAAGTTGAACCGCTGAGCCAGTGATACAGGACACCATGCTGAGTATTATATTAATAAAATTGCATGTTTTCTGGATTAAGGTACACTGATCCAAATTGTTCCAAAGGTTGTAATTGCATCTGCCTGTTTACCTTGAATTAGCCATCATGTCAGACGATTCCAGCCGGGAGAGTGCAGAAGCAGTATGCACATGGTTGCACCTGCTGTCAGAAAGTCTGCTCCGTAACATACTGTAAATTTTTATTTATATCTAAACAATGCAATTTATTTCCTATCGAGAACCAACTTGTGTTATAAGAATTACTGCAAGTGAGGGGCATCTTGATTCTGATGAAATTTGCTGAAGTGCTTGGTCCATAATTTGAGACGTCTTTAATCTCACGATGTTATTTGATATGCTCTCAGGAGTTATTTGGGGAAGTTAATAACAACACTCAAGGATACTTGATTACGGTTTAAAAGAAGCATGCGCAGATGTTACCACTCAGGATGCATGGCCGATTTTTTTCTCGTACCTCAAGCCTTATGTCAGGTAAGTTGACAGCTGCCTGTTCATGGTGATGTGGCGCAGTTTTGGTTTTGTATTTACATACCATTATTAACAACAAATTCCAGTATTGATTCCCATTTCAAATTCTGGTAATTTTTGTCCTTCAGATCATAAATAATGTGAGACCATATTCTGGTTTCAATTATTCTATGTTCCTACAAATACTAGGAGGTGCTTGGGGATAAGATCTAGAGAAGCTGCAGGTGAAATACATTTAGAAAATGACTTGATGATTAAAACTGCCCTTACTTTGCCAAATACAATTATTAGCATGAACTGTGGCCAAATCTTGACAATAAAAAGAAATTTACAAGTGTTTTAAGTGATTCCTCTGTGAATCTACTGCTGCTTCAAAAACTATAGACCCATTATTTTGGCTATAATCGCACACCATATGAATTTTGATATAATGTAATAGATCTTTGTGAGTTATGTTACGGGTATTTGCTGTTTTGTGTACATGTATAATTATAAATTGAAGCACATATTGTATTAAAAAACAAAACTGTGGTTCATCATGACATCAACAATATTTCACAAGCTCAATTAGATAAAATTAATGAAGCTGTAATTTCTGTACTATTGATTTCAATAGCTAAGCTGCTTTTTATTGGCAGATCCTTTTGACAATGCTTCTAGGGGTAAAATTTTCTGGGACAGCATTCTAATGCTGAATCAATTTCATTCAGCCCCCCATTTAAAACACATTTTTTATTTACAAATGTGTAAGTTCACTTTCTCACCTAACTAAAAATCTGTTTGTGGAGACCATAGGATAGTAACAATTCACTTGAGCTAATTGCTTATACAGGGCTTAAGTCGCTAAATTAGTCTCCATGTCAGGTCCTGCACTCTACTGGCTGAAGCATGACATGACCCCCTTAGTAGTATCTGTGAATGTTAAGAGTACTACAAACTTTATTCCACATATATTATATGTAAACTGACCTTAAATGAATCAAATTTGTAAGATGCCATTGACGAGAAATGTTGATGTTAACTATAGTAGCCAGAATGGTCTTAACTAAATAAATCTCTTGAACAAGAGTAAAAATCAGTATGTTAACTAACAACACAAAGTCTTGTAAAAAAAATCAATGAAATAAAACAGAGTAAGCAACCTAAAACTAGTATGCTTTAGACTCGTTGACTATAAAATATATATGCACTTTATGTGCTATCTCAGAAACAAAGATTCATTTCATGTGTTTGGGGATGGGATATATGGTATAAGAATAGAAATCCATGCAAAATATCAGTTTTTATCCAGAAATACTATTTTTATTTTTCTCCAAACTTAGAGGAATTTATCCTTAGAATGGAAGAAAGTGTACCATTACGAGCTGAGATGATATTAATTCAAATCTTAAGGGAAAAATGCATTTGCCTATGAGGATTTCTTTTAGAAAAGAATTACTGGTAGGCCCTGAATGATCTGCAGGGCAATTCTAGATGAAGGAACTATTCTGTGTACTTATTATGGCAACAGTATTTAATATAAAATAAAAACATTTCTACCATTCAATCCTCCAGAGCAACATTTCTTGGGCATACATAATCACTTACACTCCATCAGGATATTATTGGTGCAAATTTGTGGAACGGCAAACCATCTGACAGAGTATTTGTTATGTTGAAGCTAACATTCTGCAAGTATAAGAATTCAAAAGGTTCCTATGACTGACTATTACAGGTGAGCATGAACTGTTATCAATAACAATTCTTAATGCCTTGATGCTGGATTGGTCACAATGCCAATGATCTCATATTTTCTACTCAGCAGTCAGGTCACCTGAGCTCATCATCCTATTACTTTTTTTTAAATAGTGTTTAATGCCCGCTTTTACTAGATATTGCACTACAGGTGATTATGACCTTATTTCATGAAGTTATTTGAAGGATGTCACTTCTACCTCACTATGCCAAAGTTACAATGACACATAGCAATTGCTATGGAATTCAAGAGTACATATTCTGAAAAATGTATGGTAATAACTTGATATGATGTGAAACAAAAAAATAAACCACAATCTTCCTGTAGTGGCTCTGAGAGCCATTAAAGCATGGTGGTATGCTGCAGGATGGTAAACTGTTGCTTCCTTTAGTGATCACATGCAGCAAGCCATATTGTCCTCCAGTATGCCACTGAGTGAGCAAGTACTATCCCCCACACATTTATCAAATTTCTTGAAAACAACCCAGCAGAAATTTTGAGGAAGCTCTAGCCACAGTTCAAGAAAAAATAAGTTTCTAAAATTCACTGTATGATTAGCACAAAAAGTCTGTAACAGGAAGGGAAGCTGTAGAAAACGAACATAACCAACAAAAGTCATGAACAGCATTACCACAGAAGACTGTTCAGGCTTACTGAACCCGATGAGCATGTAAACATTCCTTGAGTACTGGAAAGTGTCTGTTAGATAACATTTCCTCAAGGGACAAATGAAGTATTGGTCCATAAGTTTTGCAAAGGCTCCTTGCTCATTATTAATACAATTGCTCATTATTAATATTAATTGCCCTGTTTCTTTGACTGCTTAAAGAAACAATGAGAGGACTGAGGTTAATCAAAATTGTACAAGAGTTTGTGCGCAACTACCTCTGCATCCGTCCTTTTATCTATTATTAAGGAAGAAGCACAAAACTTCCCAATTAGTTGGCAAAAATGTCTTTTCATATCAGGAGATTATGTACAAAACTGATGCTTTTTATATTTTGCAAATTTGTTTTATATTTGATTCACGTACTTATTACTTGTGAAAATGAACAGTTCCTATATTGCTGTGCTGTAAGAAAATTAAATGTCTTGCTAGCTAATGCTACTCAACTTGTTTTTCTATAATTACTTAGTATATTCTTCGTAATAAATATGCAGAACAGTTTCCTTCATTTAGAATACTCCTGCATAAAAGTGACAGATGCTTACACTTTGGAATTCTGGTGTAAATGTCTAAAAGCAACATACAGGCTGCTGATAAAAATAGCATCACTTCTGTCCCATTAGCTATTTAAAAATGTATTACCTAGTAAATGTCATTCTAAACTATTTTGAAAGAATACACACAACCCTTTTTAAATGCAAAAGCTTATTTGCTGGAGGCTAGTATTAAGTTGCTCACCCTGTATAAGCTTGAAAGCCCTTGAGATGAGCAATGGTAAGGCTATGCATATTTAGCTTTCAGCCTGAAATCAAAGCAGTTATTTACAATGTATATTCTGCAAAAATTTCACTGTATATAAAGAACTATTATTTAAAATGCTATAAATCAAAACCTGTAATTTAGCGATGCCATACCATACTTGATACATAAGAATTTATTAGTTTTCATTGCCAAATTCCAATAAACAATACCAAAAGTCTAAAGACACAACAATCAATATGCACCGTCTGTAAAATGTATTATGTAGAATATTCCTCTCAAATCACTCATGGCATGGAAGTTAATTCTACCAGCACCACACAAGACCCTTATTAATTTTTATTATATTGGAAGATTTATATGTGAATCAATGGAAATGTTGAAATCAATTAACTCAAAATATCCAGAAACATAAAAATTTGCAGTGGGAACTTTAATTCATTCAGCATTAAAATACACCTCTTATAAATATTTCAAGCAAGAGTTCACATGTTTTGGCTGAAAACTTCTCTTTGATTTGCAATGAAGAACTGTAGAGGAAGAAATAATTTGGATGCATCCATTTCAATGTAAATTATTTCTTACTAAATACTCCAAATTTTCTCGTTTGATTGCTTCTGATCATAACGACTGTCTTTCTCTTTAAGAATTCCTATAACAATACTTCAGATGAATGCATGAATAAGACATAATAATGATGTGAAATTATACATAAGAGAAGGTTTGAATCGGAATAGAAGCGCTTGCTTCACTTACATATCTTGTTAGATAGCAAAAAATATAAGTGATGCAAGTTATTCCAACTTAATCCTTCTCTTAAGTAGTTTGATAATAAGAGTCTATATTTGTCCTACATCAAATTTTAGATTTCTTTCTTTTTTAGTTTGTGATTTGAATATCTCTCTTAGCCGTTTTCAAGAACTCTTAATATAGACAGTATATAGTATAAGTTTGATTCGATGAAAGATTTTTACATATTATAGCCTAATGATTGTGAATACAGATATATTAGATTGATTTTAAATCCAACCCACTCCAAAAATTTCAAATGAGAAGAGACCTGTATCTAAATTAAAAATAAAAAGTCTGGTCTTCAAGTTAAAACAGTCTACACACGCAATCTGTCAGGCCAACTGCCCAGCCAAACCACAGTTGGGTCAGTTGGAAAGGCAGAAGAACCATCCAACCTTTGATTTCCCCATCCCATCACCTGACAGGTATATTATCTGTAGCACACTGGACCAAATCTAGCCTGTCTTGATTTAATTATTTTTTTCACACAAGCCATGTGTAGGACAGGAGTTGGATAGGTAGAGTCAGACTGAAAAATACAATGTCATAGCCGAGATTTGAATTTTCCAGTCTGACTCTACCTATCCAACTCCTGTCCTACACATGCTTTGTGTGAAAAAAACACATCAATACTAATTGACCATAATAGTTGGCTCTACTATGAATCCTGGGATTAAGTACTTACGACATTGTGAGTTGCCATTGGGGTATGTCAACTCAAAGTAATTTCAGCTCACCTTGTGGTTTACTGGGAAACACGCAAGTCAGTTGAGAAATTTAGTGCCGTGCCAGCACATTGCCATGGTAGCTCAGTGGTAGAGCAGCTAGAGACCAGGAGATCCATGGTTCAAATATCAGCTGTGGCATTGAATTTTTCAGCCTGAATCTACTTAACCTGTCTTCTTACACAATGAACATTGTCCTGAGAAGTTGAATGCCAGATATTCTAAAACTCTATGGATCTTGGACTCATTTGAGCATCATTTCATCCAATTTCATTCATTGTTCGATATGACTTCACAGTTTAAAGGACTTAGTGTAACACTTGCTACTATAATGGCATCTCCAGCTATAGAGAAATAAGTAATACAGAAATAAGTAATTTCGGCCAGCAGTAAACATTATACAAGATTTGCAGAAGATTAAAAAGGTATGGTACAAATGAAGCATATAAGGCATTTTCAGTGATATTTAAAGCAATACTGTGTATGAATATATAAATCTTTCCTTTGGATCAACAGTATTTTACTTGTATTTATTTTCTTTTTCTTTTGTGTCATATTGATCTGAATTAAACTCATTGTTACTAATACAACTCCAGTTTTCTAGATGGAGTCATATTTACACACCAAAAATACAATCCCCTTGCTGTCAGATTGGGATCTGTCGGATGCTGTCCAATCTCATTCCACAAATTCTCAACAAGTTGTCTAAAAACCTTATGTGGTCCTAAATTAAAATATATCTGTCCTATATGCCCACTGAAGGCAGCATAAATAAAATCAAGCATAATTGTTCATATATCTGCATTTTAAAGTAAGAGTAATTGATTTATTTCTGCATTTCGGATTATTCACATATAACCCCCTGCCCCAGATAGAGAAAGTACTGCATTACCCAAAAGTGTGTGCATGTACAAACAGCCTAACTACAAATCAAAATGTCTGACAAATTGAATGTAAGTTTTGTATCTTAAAAAATGCAAGGCAAAGATTTTCAAGTACAGCATCTATCTCTGAACTAGCCTTTAAATCCCCTTCAAAAATATCGACAAATATTTTCAATAAAATACCATGTAATATTAATGTAACAAATAAAACCTTTTTTTTTTTTTTTTAAATTTGTTGGAAAAAGCTGTGAAGTCCTCTTAATAGAGAGAGAATTGTGTAATTTCTGCATTACTGATAAATCATAAAATATAGACCAAAACTTACTAAATGGATTAAAACATACAATATATTTATAGCTTTTTTGTAAATTCAGCAAATTCTGAGATATATGTTGTTATTGTTTTGAATTTTTCAATTCTTTGGCGTGGTCATTATACAATTGTTTCTCGTGATGTTAAAAAACTGAGTATGGAATTTCAACGCCAGCATATAGTCACATTACTAAAACATCTCTTGCAACCTCTTTGGTGCCTATAACGAAATACATAATGAAACTCTTTCTACAATAAATGTTTATCTCAATTAACCTAAGTAGTCAAAAATAAAGGAATTATAATAAAATGCAGAAGAGATATAAAAATAAACCATAGGGATAGAGAAATTGTCCCTGTATCACAGTAGTAGCATATCCGTCTCAGCGTGGGGGACCCAGATTTGATTACCAATGGGGGCATAGGGATTCTTCCCAGGTCTGGGTGTTGTGTCCCTTCACCTCCATCCTGTAGAAGATACCGTCAAACCACAGTGGTATCATTCTGCTTAGTTGCCATGGTTGGGTTGTGGTCTCTCCCATGATTCTGTCCCGGTTCCAACCAATCTTCAGGTTGATCACCCCTTCATCATCAGTAGATACAAAAAGGCACGGAATTGTAAGACATCAGATTTTTATGCAAGACATCAGATTTTTTATCATAAACACTCCTTTCACTATTAAAATTGAAAGTTGAAAACACAAATGCTCCTCGAGATTTCCCTCAGTTAAAGAAATTGCTGAGTATGCACAACATTTCCCCAGTTAGAATGGGGCTGTTGCCCTTTAAGCAACCTGATAGCATGAGCAAAATCCTACCTTCAAAACTTTCTGCTGTTTGATCATAAAAATGGAGCAATGACAGAGGTAAATCCATCAAAAAGGCAAGAAAGTTGATTAAAGAAGCTGTTACTCCCCTAGTTGCCCTACTGTATTATACTTTAAGGGGAAGAAATAATACTGCATTACTCACATTTCCTTTTACAAGTACTATGTGTATCATTCCCTCAAATGCCTCTGAAATAACTGTGTTCCTACAAGCAGGCAGCTACAACCAGTTAACTAATGAAGAACATCAAAGAAGGTGCCTCACTCATACTACTTGTAATTCTCCAAGATACTTCAAGTTCTATGAATTATGCATAAATCTTAGGAAATGCATAATTTTGCAAAAGTGCTATTTTTGCATCTTTTCTATTAGTACAGCTGTTTGTGAAACACAAGGAAGGAAAGCTACGCACACAAAGGGCCACTTAGGAACAGTCTCACCTCAGCATATTTGGACGGCACTTCAGCTCGCTCCACGCCAAAACAGATTTTACATGGTGTTGCTGCAGCCATTTGGAGGACGACCTGACCCACGCCAGATCCTAAGTCCACAAAGATGTCATCCTTGGTGATATCTATCTGATCGATCATTTGACACACCAAATCGTATGATGTTTCACCATAAACCTGCAGCATTTTCAAAAAGTTGCATTTAAACTCTGTTCACAAAAACACTACTAAACAATGGCATAACAAAAATAATCTACTATTTTATAATTTTTATTTTTTATTTATGAAAATACCCCGACAAGCATAGCTCACTTTAAGAGGCTGTATACAAATTGAGATGTAATATTAACAAACCTCAAGTCATATATAATTACATAACACAGAAAATATCACAAAATTAAGTAAGAAAATATAAAAAATGGAAAAATAAGTACAAAACATGAACACGCATAAGTTCTTTTCAAATTTAATAACAATGAAACTAATGGGTAAAAAGAATGATAAATATAAATGGCATAAAATTAACGTGTTTCATTAATTTTAATTCAAATTATATTTGTTTTTAATTTTAATTTAAGATTCTGAAAATTATTCTTTATTTCTTCTGTAAATTCATTATAGAGTTTAATTAAGAAATGTTTTAAGTCTTTTGTTCCATAAGTTACAATTTCAGAATGGTTAAAATAAAGTTTAATTTCTGGCCTGTGTTGTGTTAATTATTTCTTTGTTATATTCTACAATAAGGTTACTATAAATTTGTTTATGCGTGGCTTTATATACATAAAGAGTGTGTAAATGTAATTATTAATTTCAATGGTAATATGTAATATGATTCTTCATAAAGACTTTTAGTGGAAGTTAAATAATGAACTGCTAATAAATTTGTAATAGTTCTGTTCTGAAGTATTTTTAATGTCTTCAAATCCGCTTTTTATAACCCCAAATAAATATCATATTAAAATTGAGTGTAAAAATTAAGTCTTGCAGAAATGAAACTCTACCATAGCTACATATACAAAGAGACAGAATACTCTTCAAAAAGCTAGAAAGCAAGCATTTTACCCCATAACCCATTAACAGTGTCTTGACGTCCAGCGCATTAACGCCTTACTTAGAGCCTGTTCTAAGTGCCAGATAAATTATTCTACAATGTGGAAAAACAGTGTGCATAACTGTATAGTAAAATGCCAATGCCAAAAAATACATTTAGAGGTTAGATACCAGAAGCTTACAGTAATATGTTTATGTTCTATTGTATGTTTTATTGTATTGGAAAAGAAATTGCAAAATATTGAATGAGAGGTGGAAGAATAGCAGGCAGGCTTTAGATCTAAAAGGCAGACGCTTACACTAATAACAAGACAGTGGTTGGCAAATTAACGAATAAGGACAACAAATCAATTTGGCATTTTAGATCTACACGGAATTTTTTTTTTAATTTTTAACTCTGTGCCTATCCAATATTTATGGGAAGCCTATAAAGAAAAATGTGGCAAATCAGCTAATTACAGCAATCCAAAGTTCTGACGGTAGGAGAATAGTCTTGTTCAGTATGGAACTTGCTAGTTTCTCATTCTTTACTATACTCATTAGTTGAGACAATATGAACTCAGTTCTTGTACCAGTTACAATTTATTTTCCTTGCAAATAAAACTTCATAAAATTCCAATTCTGTTAATGCAGTGCCTCAGTTATACTGTATCTGTGATTTCTTGATCCTCAAAGAGCTTATTTTGGTAATTTTTCTACTCTTCAATTTTCTGAACATTCTTTTTTCATGTCCAATATAGGTACTATAGTTTATCTAACTAAAAGCTATTTCCTCCTGCATTACCAATGAATTTTAACTAATGTGTTAGCAGTGCAACATCTAAAAATATGGTAGTCACATATTGGCAATAATTCACTTCTAATGTAACTTTAGGTTTATAATATAGGTAACCACCCTCATTTGTTTTCTTCCATATGTTTGTTGATAAATACATTTTTGGCAACAGTTTTTCAAGGGTAGTTATACTCTATTCCAAAATTAAATGAACCATAACATACAAATATATTTCTGTTCTGGATAATATTCCTCCAAAAAATACTGCTTAATTTTCTTGCAATCACCAAGATACTTTTGAATTACAAATTGAGAGTAAATAACAGAGATTTGATATTTGTCACATGTGTATGAAATGTAAGAACCTAACTGAAATGCAGAAAAAATATGTACATATTATGGAAATTGAGACCCAAACATTCATCTTTTTTTTAAAAACCACAAGTGCACTGGGGCCAGTGATTTTAACCTTTCAGCTAACTTGCTAGCTGAAAATTTGACTCTTATCAGTAATAATACCATATACGACACAAATCTTCTATATACTAGCACCCCTGGTAGCATGGCTTGACTAGCTATGATCATCATCTCAATAAATGACAAAGTATACTTTTGTTACTGTGATCTGGCGGGGAAAATAAATACTTTTCTCCCATTATTTAAACATTATAAGCCATATTTAATTCAATATTTTAGTGAAGTAGAATAAATTTCACCATAAACACAAAGAGGTAAGTTGTTATTATTTTAGGTGAGTACACTTATTCATATTAATGTAACTGAAAACAGTTGTTTTCATTCATAAATTGTATGAAATGAAATGGCCTGTTATTTACGGACGCTCTTTAACTGCTTTGGTTCTCAGCGTCCCGTTCTATATTGGGCGTGAAAGATCGGTTAATTTTGCTCAGAGGCCTCTCTTATCAGGCTTGAGGTTCTTTTACGTGCCGTAAATCTACGACACAGGACCCACAGCTTTACTTCCCTTCCAAAGGAAGCCATGCTAAGGATTTTTACGCCCGAAAAAATCCATCGTCCTCCGCCGTGTTTGAACGTGCGACCTTGGGTATATGAAGCTAGCAGGGTAACCATTACACCATGGAGGGCGACATAAATTGTATCAACAACTGGGTCATTAACACTTATATTTTTACATTTTAAGTCCTATGAACACATTTTACTGGATCTTCTGGAAATCTGAAGAAAGGTGACCTATTTTTCTTACTGTTAGCACAATAAAATTTATATCACTACAAAGATCTTCTTCTTGTTCTTGTCATTGTCATTCTCATTGTTATTAATTATTATTATTGTTGTTGTTGTTGCACCAGGTCAAAGTGGCTAGGCCACTCGCCTCCCAACTAGGCAGCCAGGTTTAATTCCAAGTGCCCACGTGTGGGATTTGTGATGAAGTGGCATCTGCGCAGTTTTTCTCTGGATATTCAGTTTGCCCTGTAACACATTCCACCAATTGTGGAATATGGAAAATGGAAATAATCACCTTTCATATCATCCATTTCACTTCATCCACTTCCTCATGCTCATGGCTCCTACAGACCGACTACTCATTCCGGGTTCTCCATTCTGTGGTTTCGTGCCATTGGCTCCCCCAACAGGCTTCTGAACCCTAGGCACCTGTTTGTTAGTCCTACATACAGAGAGGGTAAGCCAACTAAGGATTTTTTTTTTTCTTAGGCAGGATGATTATTATTGTTGTTATTGTTGTCGATGTTAACTTCTAGCAGTTTGCTGCTAGAAGCGCTATAACACCAGAATAAGGAACACCTCAAGCTCCGTAACTATATTATACAGGGTGATTTATATAGAGCTGACATATTTCTTTCTGTAACTGTTTCAAAACAAATTGTGCAAGCGACAACTTACTATACCTAAATTGTAGGACTTTTGGGAGATTATTTACCTCTATAGCAAATGTTGAAAATGTCCTGAATCCCGCATAAGGCACAACTCAAGAAGTTGTTCCATGTTACTGGCCACTCGTTGGAGGACTCTTTTGTCAATAGCTTGAATCCCCTTTGTGATGTGCTTCAGATCGTCCAATGTCTGGGGACGTGTGGCGTAAACCCTGTCTTTTAAGTAACCCCATAGAAAGAAGTCCGGCGATGTCAAATCCAGAGATCTCGGTGGCCACGGGTTCCTAGAAATTATTCGGTCAAAGAAACTTGCAATTAGGTTCATGGATTCATTTGATGTATGACATGTAGCGCCATCTTGCTGAAAATGTCCTTGACTCAGCTCTACATCGTCCAGTTGCTCAACAAACTGCATGAAAATCAGTCGGTACTCTGCAGTGTTTACAGTCTGGTTAAAAAAAATTGGCCCCACTATTCTCTGTGCAGATATTGTGCACCAAACTCTGATTTTAACCGGATGCATAGGTGCTTAATGGATAACATGTAGATTTTCGATGGCTCAATGGCGCGAGTTCTGTGAGTTCACATAACCGGATAAATGGAACCATGCCTCATTTGTGAACCATATGATGGACAATATGGCAGGATTTTGCACAATGAACATCTGAAACCAACAACAATAATTCAATCTTTTATCGTTATCTGGTTCCTGTAGCTGATGAACAACCGTAACCCTATATGGCTTAGACCTGCACTTTTCGCAGCTCTCTGACACATTGAGTATGTACGTGTACCCTCTCTCCTGCAATGATTTTTTGGGTGACTGCTCCAGTTGTGCATCTAGTGACAAGGAATCGAAACTCCAGGAATAAAACATAACATCTGCACATCTAGTGACAAGGAATCGAAACTCCAGAACATTCTGCTTAATTTGGTGCTAAAATTGGGTCATTGAATGAATTTCTAACGGAATAATTAAAGGAAGAAATGTGTCAGTTCTATATAAATCCCTCTGTATTATAATTTCTTTAGTGGTAGCTTTCATTTCAGACACCCTGTAGTAAACTGGTATCAAATGTGTTCCACTGAAATTTATACAGAACATACCCTGCTTTATGCAGTGCTCATCTAAATTAGATAGTCAGCAATCCAGCTATAAATTTTAATTGTTTAGGAATATTAATTCATACTTGAGCATCAAAGGGGAAATAAAACAAAGGAAATCTTTGAGTGATTATTTAATTCACAAATCCATGCCAGATACTGATGCACAAAAGGTGTGAAATTACTTTCTTGAAGGTAGCACACACTCCCACAAAACAGCGTTTTTGGTACCAGCTATAATGTATCATAAATAGAATATGGCATGCAGCCATATGTTTTTCTTTGATCTCTATCTGCCCTCCCCCCACCAATTATTTTTGTTAATGAAGCTGCCAATTGCCAAGATTATATCAGCGCTGCTGGTGTGTCAGAATTTTGTCCCACAGGCGTTCTACTATATGCCAGTAGTAAATCTACTCCATGGTGCTGTTATCTTAATTTCAATCACATAAGATATGACTATCACTTTAATTTAGTGTTCCCTAATTGCCCTTCTACTTATAAGGAACTGAGCAATAAGAACCATTCCTGCTAACAGTTATCTCTATTAGCATGAAGTACATAGACGAATGTGATTTTTAAGAATAATTTGTTACAAAGAAGGAGAAAAAGATACATGAATAGAATACATCAGATCTTTAAAATAAAAACCTGTGGAAAGCAGAAGGATACAATGTTTGAGAGTTGGAAAAATGTGGCTACTTTTAAAGAAAATACAAATGCTTACCTCTGGAGAAAAGGGTTCATATTGGTTCAACTTCTCTGGGTCAATCACAGCTTGATTATACACCTGCTGCAAGATGTGACGCAGCAAGCCCCGAGATGGATGTTTGTTCAGTCTCTGTGCTGGCAGTGAAGTTCCTTTTTCCTGGAAAACAAAGTTACACAATTAGTACCCATGATTTTGTTCCATGAAATTCATGGCACAAAATAATTGCTACAAATAAAAGAGTGTACAGCTTATAAAGCACACAATACATGGAGTATTAAAACATACATTCTAAAACTAATACACAAACATTTTCTCAAGCCTTTCAATTCTAAATTATGATTTTCATGACTTTTGTTTATTTTCTCTGCTATGAATTGTAACTGAGATTCACCAGAAGTTAACCTTTACATCTTTTGGGGCCCCTGAATCAAAAAAGCACTTAAAGGTGTGCATGTATGTGTCCGTCCATCTGTCCAACCTTTGGAGATGCTGTACTTAATTACTAAATTTAGTATTTAACCCACTTTTCAAGTTTTATTTATGCTGTGCATAGACATTCATACCTTTTTCTGAAAAAATGAATGGTGGGTTGGGAACTCTAAAACGTGCATCTCCAGTTTGCTGGAAATACAATACTTACTGTGGGTATTCCTAGCAGAAAAAGTAAAAAGATCTGCAAAACAAAATTCTATGTATTATATTTGATGTTCAATGTAATTCTCTTTTCTCTCTTTCCCATTTCGTGTTTTGAGAGTAGTTAAGACTATACTATGACAACTCTGTTCTAATGCAATAAGACTTGGGTGTTAGGCTATCCAAAAAATAAAGTGGGGAGGAGGGTGACAATAAAATACTACTTCCCCCTGATCCTAGGTATAGGATTTTACACAAACCATTTATATACAATTTCAAAACTTATAAAATGTCTAATTAAATCACTGCATCCTTACTCCCTTAATAATACATACATAATCACAAAATAAAATACTTTTTATAACAGTATATGACATATCATTCAGAATTTAAATATGCTTTCGATAAACTCTGCATTGATACATGTGGGTACCTATAAATATAGTGTGCACAAAAAATGTTAATCTAAAATGCTTTTGTCTTATTATTGGAGTTTCAAAATGTGTACTTGTGGTGAAATCTCTGTATCAAAGTTTTTGATGGAATACGATACTCCCTCTGACTATACATAGTAAAGAAAGTAAACATTACCAAAGATCTTCATATGTATGTGATTTCCAAAATAGTTATCAGAAAGAAAATGTTTGCATAACTGCATAGATGTCAAAGTTTTGTAAAACGAGCATTAAATCAATGCCCTGTGGAATGTATCACCTATAATGTTTGTAGAGCTGACAACACTGTAGAAAGGCTTACTTGTAAACAAACACATGATCTGTTTGAAAGTGTCATGAGCGCATAACACAAATGCAATTTAATTGTTGATAAGTATAGTTTTTCAAGTGCTTTGTTATAATTCAGCAATTTTCAGTGTGTGGCAGGTATTAACAGTAAATACTTAATACTAACCTCAAATTTAAACCCCACCTCCAAAGATATGTTTCTAGAACACCTTAAATATAATCTTAGATGCCTAAAAAGTTCTGCCCACTTGGCTGCAAGTCTGATAATTCCTATGTAAAGAGTTTCCTTTCTGTTCTTATTAATAGTAATCTCATTGTTTAGAAGACTGCTGTACACTTAACAACTCAGAAGTCCTATATGTATGTTGTTAGGTATCAATGGCATTTGCAAGACATTGAGCTGTGAGGGGGGGGGGGGGGGGTTGAAATCTACTTTGATCATTCACAGCATGGAGTTATCTCAGTGCATTATTAGAGGCGAAACACTCGAATCTAACAACCAATGCATAGACCTCAATGCTGTTTATAGTGACATTAATGAAATAGGCATGTTTTCGAAACTTAAAAACATGGTTACCAAAAAAGTTTTAAAGTATTAAATAAAATAATTTCACTGAGTGCATAGATGATCAAAGGAAACATTAACCAATGTGGCATTTAGGTAGTGCAAATAACGTTTTCTCCATTGGAAATAACTATATATAATTGTTATTTAGTAGTCTGCACTATTACAATCGTTATTTACGTCTGACTTGCCTTGCTTATAACACAGCATTTAGAGCTTCCGCTACAGGCCTCACGTTTTGCAGTTAAACAGCATTGCTACATGAATTCCATAAAACGATTATTAATTCTATTAAGCTGTGATCACAATGTACAGTAGAGAAAGTAAAAATTACCAAAATATTTTCAATTATTTAAATATGTCATGACTGCATTGAAGAGATGTCAAAGTTTCACAAAATGAACATTAAGTCCATTAAGCTGTGGATAACCTTACTATCCGTGGTAAAGTAAATGAAAATTGCCACAAAATAGTCATAGATTGTTTTTATTATGTACACAAGATAACCAAAATACTTATGAAGTTATCAGAAGCAAAATGGTTGCACGATTGGCATTAAGTAACCTCTCAGAATTGCATTGAATAGACGTCTTGGACATAATAATGGCAGGGTCCTTGGGTTAAGAAGCGCGCCTGCCTGAGGGTTGAGTTTCTTAAGGCTGGCGATGTAACCTTGCTCGTGCTGGTATTGATTGGCGATGGGCTGATGGCCAACAGTGCACTACTCAATGGCTGGATCTGAAGCGCAAGGCAGGAGGGACGCCGATCGATTCATTCGTCCCCTAAAACTGACGTCACTATATGACGTAGCTCGCTGTCACTGGTTTTGCTCGCTTCCGGGTCGGAGAGGCGTACATGCACGTCATAGAAACCACTGCGCGTGGGTGGCGAGGTCAGCTATACTTGTGTTTAATTTTAAAACATGCCTTTTATTTCCTTATTGTACTCGATGGCGCGCAAGACTCTCGACAACCTGTTCCGGAGACAATTATACAGGAAGTTGCTCCACTTGATTCCAGCCACGTTAATGAGCGGGTAATCAATAAGAACTATGACAGCCCAAACGCCTTCCGCTGGTATGCGCGCTGGTCAATGCTATGGCCAAGGTTTAACATTTAGCCTACTTCCCCCCCCCCCCCTTTCTTTTGGTAAATTTATCATCTAATCCGCGTTCGCCCATTAAGTGTGAGTTATTTGGGGCGGGTTCCGTAATCCCGAAGTATGTATTACCGGGCTACTCAAAAGGTCCGATAAGACGTATTTCTGTCATTTCTATTGTCAATATCTCTTCGCCTGCTATAAGTAACACGCTCATTTGTGCACTGCAAAACGTCGGCGACTTCCCACAATAATCAGTGCGTTATCTGAGAGGTTTGTATCAACAAAGATAAAGCCCATGTTGACCTTTTCAGTAGCACGGATTTAAAACTCTGATGTCGCGACTAGTGTGAAAGATGCTATGGATGTAGATAAAGTGACCACACGTCCTGTTTTTCATCCTGTTGTTCCGGCGTCCCGATAGATTTTGTCGGGACTCCTCTTAGACTGATGTGTTCATGTGTTCGCATGACTTTCTCTATCTGTTCTGCAAACAAACGATTCTTGCGAAAGATTATTCTTTTATCTATACCGTGCTAACTCAGACAAACATTAGCAGAATGGTCTTAAAACTTGCTTTCTTGTAAGTAGAAGGGAAACGAGGGAATACACTTGAGCGGCAGTCAACTTTTTTTTATAAGTTGCCGCTATGCGATGGCTGCAAAATAAAAAATGAATAAAAATAAATGAGAGGCGGATAAGATATTCTGGTTTGCAAGTACTTAAAGTACTTTCGAATTGAAAGCAATAACACGGAATATTTCGGAAATTGTTACCTGTATAAAAAGAGAGAGGCATAAATTTGAGTGTTTTTATGTTGTTTTTAGTGTATTTTACAGTTTACCAGTTAAGCAAAAGTCATTCAAAATGTAGAGGATTTCAGGGACTATTCCAAGATATTCACGATATGTATTTTATTTGTCAGGTAAATACCCTTAATGTA
The DNA here is from genome assembly GCA_030762935.1 of Hymenopus coronatus. Classification (NCBI taxonomy): domain Eukaryota; kingdom Metazoa; phylum Arthropoda; class Insecta; order Mantodea; family Hymenopodidae; genus Hymenopus; species Hymenopus coronatus. The sequence continues at coordinate 21,030,202 of CM060891.1, forward strand.
TGGCATTTTAATCAAAATCGTTAGTGTAAAGGGGGGTTGGGGGATTTTCCTGAGAATCTTCGTGTTGCATCCTTGGGGGATCCTGAATTTAAAATATGCGCGCGCACGCGCACACGCCTAAAAATGCTTTATTTGGATTCAGGGGATCGCAAATCATGTATTTCCGGTGAAATTTCGGAATTGAATTTTCGGAATTGTGTACACCGTTACATGCGTGCTAGAGAAAGTAATAACGCCTATTCTCCATGTTGTGCTGGGTAATATTGTACACAGTAGCTATATTAAAGCAAAATAAGAAACTTTTGAATAAAACCCATTATTGAGGAAAATATGTACAGTAAGCCAAATATTTTATGATTTGAATAACATAATTTTATTTGGGTTTTTATTTTTATAATAATTGTAATGTCATATTTTTGCATTGTAATAAGATTGTCTTTGGTGTAATATTATCTTGCGTATCCTGATATTTTTTTTTTTCTATAATAAAAGTCGACGCTGTGGCCATGTCGTTAGGCTCATATGGGATTTTAGGTGGACAAAGCGGCGTCTAGCCTGGTTTTCTCCGGGTTCTCCGATTTCCCCGCCATTTGTTCCACCAATTGTACCTTCGTCGTGTTTCCTTTCATCCATTTCCCCTTCATTTTGTCATCTTCCTAAGCTCTCACCTGGCTACGAGCAAATCTCCTGTTTTGGATTCTCACTCTGATGCAATATTTCCTTTGAATATGTTTGGGCAGAGTTAGTCGGGTGAATGTGACTCCGATCCCCCACCTCCTTGTTAGGGGGGAAGTCCCTTAACCTGGTTGGTCATATCGGACGATGAATGAAATTGATGAAATGGTGCTCAAATGATTTCGGGGTCCATGGAGCTTAAAGTTACTCCGGGTAACTCATCCTTAGCGAGATTCAAACTCACGACTTTTTGAATGTGAGGCAGACACGCTACCACCACACTACCCAGGCATCGAAGATACAATACACCTTCGGATTACCGGAAACACAAGTATATAAAATCGCCCTCGAAGAAATAATGGAGATCGAAGCTATGAAGACAGAAATATGCTTCGAGCTTCGCCACCCATGGGAGAGAGCCAGAATGAGCTATACCATGAACCCAAGCAGAAATGTGACTGCAAGAATTGCAATAAAGCATGCCCTACAATATTTTTCAGAGCATATTGACCCTGTCCCACTCTTCTCCTCAAGGCTTTCAAATTTGGAATTAGGATGAGTGCGGTTGAAAACCAACCCTCGCTGTTATTAAGTCTTTCCCTTACTGGTCCCTTAACTAAGGAACAAACTAAACTTAAATATCAAGTTTGGTATTTTACCGACTTTTCGTTTTTGAGCTATCGTGCTCACAGACACACTGACACACGGACCTTTCTCTGAAAATGCCTTTTCTGGATACGTGGGACCCTAAAACATATATTTCCGGTGAATTTTGGGTGGGAGTGCAGCAATAACTTCTCTACATAGTACGTGTAGAGAAAGTAAAAAAGCACTTTTGTTTCGTTATTGTGAAGAATATAAGACACTATGATTAGAGACAGACGTGGACAAAAATCGCGTTTAAATCCACAAATGTTTATAAACGGCAAAGTTATTTATGACCGTTCTAACACATGAAGCGAAAATTACACTGCAGCTAAACCTCCAACAATATATATTTACAATTCATACTAAAAATAATGTCCAGAAACCTTTTCACATAATTGTGAAGGGAATTTAAACTGTTTAAATGGCCGGAGAACTCCTTGGAGCCGCCATAAACAGCTAAAACCCATTCACCGGCCGGTCTACCCTTGCAAATGCTTGTATACTGCTTTCAATACAATACACGCAAAAACCTGTCTGACAACCGGTTGGGGCCAGACTGCTGCCCCTGTTCCAAATTCCCTTCTTTTGTTTAGCAGACGCAACGCCATTCCTACCGGTAGCAATAAAACTGGACATCAACAACAACCTGCACTCTGGAATGCCATGTTTAAGACTAATCGCAATGTTTATTTAAGACTAGTCAAAGCGAGGATCTCACAAACCCTTTGTGCCAGAATACGGAGTGCGGAAAAACAATACGCAGAACATTGTGCAGTAGAAAGACAGTAGTTTTCAAACTAAGCATGTTTAGGTTAGAAACATGGAGACGCTGATGAAGCGGTGCTTTAACATGATCCAAATCTCACTATGAAACATTTCCATTTGCCATTCAATATGAAATATAACTCACACGACAACTGTGTACCTAATGTCTCAACTAATTAGTACTGGATATTGTAACAAATGTGTTTATTGTCTCAGAATGTAGTTACAAATAAAGTCTTAGTTTCACTGATTCGCTCGACGTTAACGCTCCAGTCACTCAGTACAATTTACAGCTCACCGCAATTCTTCCTCATTTTATATCGAAGAAATAACGTCACAGATTTTTTTAAACTTGTCGAAGGTACTAGAAACCAAAGCTTGGAGAAAACATCTCAAATATCGAGAAGAATCATGTGTCTGTGTTCCGAGGGATCGTGTTGCGGCGCGCAGTTATTTAAGGATCCAGCTCCACCGCCGCATACCAGAGAGAATATAGCATGAGAGTGATCACATACCGGATGGCATTGCCACAGTTTAATCAGAAACTAACCAGTAAGGCATACACTATTAAACAAGAGATATCGTAAAAACGGTAGGTTTTAAACCAAACACACCTACATAGTAGCAGTGGCTAATACTGTACTGTCTAACCACGAGAATAAGAGTAAGCGTAATTTGTTAAATAAACATTTTCTGAGCAAAAGCAATGCATACGCTTTCAAGACATCGGTGTCTATGGGGGCATTGGTAATTCAACATCGTCTTCTACACTTAAATCAGAGGAAAGAAAATGGGGAGAAACCTTACGTAGACCTTTGAGAGAAGTGTGTATTTTTGTAATCTTGCATTCACACGCCGGGGACGGATCCAAAACTCAAAGGATGCCTTTGGATTATGGTGCTATTAAGAGTTCTCCCTTAGATTACTTCTCAAAATTCATGAATACATCCATTATGCATAAAATTTAAAACCTACTAAGGACATTATGTTGTCTCGTGGAAGGTTCGAGGTCAGGAAGATAACTCACAAGCTGGATACAGCAGATTCCCAAGGAAAGGAGCCAACTGATCAACGTAGCACATGACAGGAGCCAACGAAGATCAACATGGACAGCGGTGGAAAATAGAAAGGGAATCAACAGATAAACAGAGATCCTTTTATCTTATATGAAAACCCATTGGATCTTCAGGAGTCGTCTGCTGTTCGATGGATTACTACAGTAGTGGTGTTAACTCTGGACATTTTTTTTTTCTTTTGTTAAATTAATATTCAAATTTGAATATTGCATTGAACTCTCCTTCAAGATCATTCTTATCTGATAAATTACACCAGGAAATGTTACCATAATGCGTATTGAACCCTTTACCACAAACTGGAGCTAATTTGGCCCAGCTTTGGAAATGATTTAGTTTTATGAATATATACATTATTTCATACTGTATCCAATGTGAAAATCTGAATATAAAAATAAGGCTAAAGCGAGTCAAATCTTAAAAAGCAGGTCGCTGTAAGGGCTTTGAAATCCCATGTTCTTCGCCCACGAGAAAAACGAATAACGACTTATCATTTGGAAAATGTATTTGGAAATAAAACCAATCATCTTGGAAATGGATAACATTTTAAAAAATGGATACCATGTGTTTTAACGTGATCTACATTTTCGTGCAGTTACATTCAAAATGACAGGACAAATAGGCTCACAAAACTCAAGAGATGTATTTTATGCCATGCAAATATCTTAAATTTATGTTGTTTAAAGCAGAAGAGTCATTTTTGGAAAATAAAACTAACCAATAACTTCCCATGGTAGCTTGGGATAAGTTAATATTCTTGAAAATCTTCAATCGCGTTCTTGGAAGATGCTGGACTTAAATACAGGTAAAGATCATCATATTGAATTTGTGAATGGAATGTAATGTATCGCGAGACTATCCAAAAGCGACAGAAATCGTTTCGGAAGTAAAGTTTGTGTTGAAGATCCTGCTCATAATGCCTAAAAACATTTTTAGAAAGATCTGATGTGTTACACTCTCGTGACTTTCTCAGCAATAAATGTCACGTTAAAAGAGAAAACATTGGCAGCAATGGTCTTAATACTTGCTTCCTTGTAAGTAGAAAGGAAATATAGGAGTACCATGAGTTAATACGATGGTCAAATCTTTTAAAAGCTGGTTATTATGTGTCCTTTGTAAGGTCGGAGTTGACAAATTCCCGTATGAGAATTAAATCTGAAACCAATAACAAGAAATATCTCAAAAACGGTCACGAAAAAAATGTGTAGAACATAAACTGTGTGTTTAAATGAAGTTTTTGTCTATCTCTTACGATTTATGCAAAATTCCGATCAATCCATCCAGAATAATATGTCTTCAGAGGCTATTCCCAGAAAATACAAAATATACATTTTATTTGCCATGCAAATATCGAAAATTGTTGCATGCAAAGGGTAGTTGGGGTGGGGTATTTTCACGAAAATAATTTGTGTCGCATCCTTGGACTATACTGAACTTAAATGCCGCGTTTGGTATTTAATGGACTTATTGTTTTGAGCTATACTGCCCACAGACACACACATACATATGGCATTTTTCTAAAATCATTTATTTACGGTTCTCAAAACATGTATTCCTGGTGAAATCTCGGTATCGAATTTTGGGTGTAATACAATACCTTTTCTATACACTATGTAGATAGTACGTGTAGAGAAGGTAAAAGCAAAAGGACGCTGCTGTCATGCACACTATTGGAATTTCAGGGATTAGGGTTGTTCCCGGACTTTGCCAAACGCTGGCGACGTCGGAGCGACGCCTTTCATACAGATGCCGATTATCTCGGGGTCCGCATATTTTTTCATGGGATCCGCCCTCCAAGGTCGCGCACGCCCCGCTTACATCCGGAATGTGCCTAAATGTACAGGTAGAACAAGTAATACGGACCTCATGCTGGCGTTCACTCTTCGTGTCATGAATTGAAGGGCATCCCTTTGGTTTCTCTACTCGCATAACAATGAATGTGGTACTACAAAGAAATCCTACAACGTATACGCCGTTTTAACACCACACACTGCATAGGGGTCCGTGCGAACCCCACTGTGGAAAGCATCCACTTTGTTACATGTTTTACTTTCTCTACACGTACTATGTTGAGAAAGTATTGCACTCCACCCAAAAATTTGAAACCGAGATTTCACTGGAAATATACGTTTTAGGGCCCCCTGTATAAAAAAAAAAACTATTTTCAGAAAAAGGTCCGTGTGTCTGTGAACACGATAACTCAAAAACAAAAAGTCGGTAAAACACCAAACTTGGTATTTAAGTTTAATATCTTCCAGGGATATGACACGAAGACTTTGAGAAAAATCTCCCCACCCCCAACTACCCTTTACATGGACATATTTCGAAAATTTTGATTTTCTCAAAAATGGCTCTAACGATTTTATTAAAATATCGTATATTAAAGATATTTACCTGACAAATAATATGTATATCTTGAATTTTCTAGGAATGGCCTTTGACGTCTACTTTATTCTGGATGAATTTTACGGAATTTTGCATAACTGCTACACCGTAAGAGATAGACAAAAACTTATACAAAAAATGTAGAGCACTTTGAAACATACCATTTATGTTATATACATTTTTTTCGTGGAGTCGATCGCTTTTGAGATATTCCTTGTTGTTGGTTTCAGCTTCGAAAAACTTAAACCTTTCTCATACAGGAATTTGTCAACTCCTGTCCACACAAACAAAGGAACATCAGTCACATAGCAACCAGCTTTTGACTGTCACTTTAACCTATGGTACTCCCTTATTTCGCTTCTACTTACAAGGAAGCGAGTAATAAAGAGTGTTTCTGCTAATTTTTGTCTCGATTGCAGTAAACAGAAGCATAAGCTTTTTAATAATAATTTGTTACAGATATGTAGAGAAAGTCATGTGAATGGAATACATCAGATTTTTAAAGGAAACGCTGTCATAACTGGCCGAAAGAGAATTAACTTCTGCTTTGTGTGAATTGTTAGTCTATCTGTTCTGATTTTAATGCTGGAAGAACACAAAGTGAATCACTAAAGTCAAGAGCTTTGACCCCTTTGACCCAATTCACAATCACATGCCAAGCTTTTCAATCGATTGTAGTTATAGCTCTAACACGAACCCTTTGCCAAAAAACGGTGTCCTGCATTTCATGGCAAAAGCCATTGCCTTAACAACATTTTCCTGCATGTTAAAGTATCTATCTAGATATATAAATGTATGTATTTATACGCTTTGTGCCCCTTGCTTTTCTTTGTCACAATTTTGAGTTCCCTGTACTCTTGTGTGTTCAATTCAACTCTCAGTCTGTACTTATGACCACGGTGACTCGCTCCAAAGTTGATTTACTCGACGTTGCAATACTTTTCGGTGATTTCATGTGAGCTGGAGCTGGATGGAGGCTGACTTTGCCGGTCACACATCAGCAGCAGTCTTTTCAGGTACTTCAAAAAAAAAATATGTTCCATTCACATGACTTTTTCTACTTCTGTGTAACAAATTATTGTTAATAAGCTTATTCTTCTATTTGCGTCAAGCTAATCGAGAAAAAAAATAGCAGAAATAGTCTTATTAGTTGCTTCCTTGTAAGTAGAAGCGAAACATGAGAGTATGATAGGTTAAAGTGAAGCCAAAAGCTGATTACTAGGTGACTGAAGTTCCTTTGTTTGTATGGACACGAGTTGACAAATTCTTGTATGAGAAAAGTACAAGTTTTTCAAAGCTAAAACCAAAAACAAGGAATATCTATAAAAAAAAAATAAAAAAAAATAAAAAAAAAAAAGAGAGAGAGAGAGAGAGAGAGAGAGAGAGAGAGAGAGAGAGAGAGATATCAACTGGAAAAAAATTATATAACATAAATTGTGTGTTTTAATGTGCTCTACATTTTTTGTGTGGTAAACTTTTGTCCATTCCTTACGGTTTAGCACTTATGCAAAATTCCTCCAGAATAAAGTAGTCTTCAGAGGCTATTCCCAGAAAATTCAAGATATACATTTTATTTGTCAGGTAAATATCTTTGGTATACAATATTTTAATCAAAATCGTTAAGAGCCATTTTTGAGAAAATCAAAAGTTTCGAAAAAAGTTCCAAGTAAAGGGTAGTTGGGGGTGAGGGATTTTCTTGAAAATCTTTGTGTCGCATTCTTGGAAGATACCAAACTTAATACAAGTTGGGTATTTAATGGTCTTTTCGTTGTTGAGCTATGCTGTCCACAGACACACGCACGGACCTTTTTCCAAAAATGCTTTTTTTGGATTCAGGGGGACCCAAAACATGTATTTCCGGCGAAATCTCCTTATCGAATTTTTGGGTGCATTACAATACCTTCTCTATTCACTATGTACATAGTACGTGTAGAGAAAGTAATATAGTGCCAAATAGCGCTTATTTACTCGTAAACAAAACCAAGTTAAACGTCGAAATTATATCAAATCGCAACCATTAGCCAATCTACAGACAAAAGTGATTTTGCATGCCCAATATTTTGACGTTCTGTTCCAAATGGGCTCTTGTACTACTCAAGATTATATAAATTTCTTTCAAAATGGAGATTTACGAGCTATTTCCAAAACGTTCAATATGTTCATTTTACGAGGCATCGTTAATACATATATAGTATCTTAAACTTATGTCATTTTTCCAGAAAAGTATAAATTTCTAATCTTCCATGTAAATGCTAGTTTGCGGTGGGGAGATGTTCTTGACAAATCTTCCTGTGTATCTCTGGAAGACATATATCGCGTTTGGCATTTATCCGGCATTTCATTTCTGAGTTATGACTCACATCTGTACGCGGGCATCTTGTTTAAAATGCTGATCTCGAATCTTTGGATGGAATGCAATACCTTCTCTGCCTAATATGAACATAGTAAAAATGGTGATAATAACGAAATGGATTGCCTTTGGAAGTTTCTTTATAACTGCCTTGTATTTTACATAGCTGGCATTAATGAAGCTTCCTTGAAAACGTTGCTGTATAACAGGCAACAAATAGTTTCCACTAACCTATGCAAACTAGTTTTTTGTTAAAATGTGTATGAATCAATCAATAAACAGTACACTAAGTACCATGCAGCTCATACTGCGTGAATTACCTGTTATAATCGGTAAGTTTAATTAATTTTACTGAAAATGCACTAAGAATTAACAATGGAAGCAAATTTTGGACAGTTCACGACTGAAAATTCTGGCAAATGCATGTTTGCGATTTTTTTTCATTTCATTGTTAAGAGTTTGTTTTAATTGTAATCTAGAACTTTTCAAAAGTTGATTAGAGTATGTTTTGAAATTCACAAGCAAACGTTTCTATACATATGAAATATCTAATTGGTGAAAAGAATAGTAATAGCCATACTTTTCCAATATCATTTATAGTTATTCCCACAGAATTATTTCATATGCATAAAATGGTCGTTTTTGTGTCATCTACACTATTCAAATTTTCAAGAGCTCGTAGGCATCTGTATTATACTATGTTCATTTAGAATAAGCGGTTCAAGAACATATTCCCCTCTTAGATGGCGCACATGCATTACCCCCACTCTGCAGCGCTTTCTTTGTTTATGCCTTGAGAGAGGTCGGAGGGAAGGCAGGAACATGGAAGTCGGTGTGGAGGGGAAGTATGGTAAGCCACCAGACGTGACCTTGAACCGTCTATTCTAAATGAAAATACTATAGTTTCAGGAATAAGTACTTCCTTCACTATCATGGTCTATATAAGCAACAAATAAAGAATTTGGTCCAAATATCAATCGTGCTATACGAATTCAGCGCTAATTAGCATTGCAATATTATGGAAACAAGTGTTTTTTTCTTGTTTTTTTTAGCGATTTTGAAAAAAAAATCTATTTTGGATTTCTTTTACCATACTTTAAAGTACACATTTGCAATGAAGTAATTTTTCTCAAGCCCAGTTTTTTCGTTATTTTCCCATATTCAAAATCTATCTTCTCCCACAAAATACTGCTACATGTCTGAACATTTTCAGCAACGTGCTTCAAAATGTACACTAAAACCATGTGCCGGAATGCTGTTATTGCTCACAGTTTAGTTTTTTAAAAAATAATTTACATAAATATACTCTGCCTTATATTTCTCCACCCACCGCCCCACACTTTGTGGAATATTTTTACTTTCTCTACACGTACGAAGTACAGGGTTACTACAAAAGAAATAGACAACTTCAACTGCCTGTAAAACAAAAACTATTAAAGATAGCAACCTAATTATTTTGGAGGTATGTTGAGAAACTCTCAGAGTTTCGTTTGTTACTATTGGTAACGCTGTAGTGTTTTGTTTGTTGTTGCAGAAGCTGAAATGGCGGAAAATCCTGTGGAAAAGGCATATTGCGTGTTGGAATTTGCTAGAACGCAATCAGCAACTGTTGTCCAACGACATTTTAGAACACGTTGCCACAAACCGCCACCAACTAGACAGTCAATCTACGACTGGTATAGAAAATTCGAGACAACGGGATGTTTGTGCAAGGGGAAGAGCTCGGGAAGACCAAGAGTTTCGGAAGAAAACGTTGAACGTGTTCGTTCTGCCTACATAAGCAGCCCACAGAAATCGACATCTAGGGCAAGCATGCAATTACAAATTCCACAGCAAACTGTATGGAAAATCTTGCGGAAGCGACTGCACATGATGCCTTACAGATTACAGATGTTGCAGTTTCTGAGTGAAGAAGATAAGGTCATACGGCGTGACTTTTGCATCGACATGTTGCGACATGATGAAGACGATGCTGGTTTTTGTGAGCGCATCATTTCATTTTTGTGGTAACGTGTTCTAAAATGTCGTTGGACAACAGTTGCTGATTGCGTTCTAGCAAATTCCAACACGCAATATGCGTTTTCCACAGAATTTTCCGCCATTTCAGCTTCTGCAACAATAAACAAAACACTACATTACCAATAGTAACAAACGAAACTTTGAGAGTTTCTCAACATACCTCCAAAATAATTAGGTTGCTATCTCTAATAGTTTTTGTTTTACAGGCAGTTGAAGTTGTCTATTTCTTTTGTAGTAACCCTGTACATAGTGTATAGTGAAGGTATTGTATTGCACCCAAACATTCGATACCGCGATTTCACGGAAATATATTGTTTGAGACCCCCTGAATTTAAAAAAAAACTTTTTCGAGAAATATCCTTGTGGGGGGAGGGCAGCAGAGATCAAAAACGCAAAGTCCGCTAAATACTACACTTGATATTTAAGTTCAGTATTTTCCAAGGGTGCGACATGAATATTTTTAAGAAAATTCTTCACCTACTTCCCTTTGCAAGGAAAAAATTCGACATTTTTTATTTTCTCAAAAATGGCTAACGATTTTGATTAACGCACCTTATATTAAATATATTTAAATTATAAATAAACAATATCTTCAATTTTCCGAGATTAGCTTCTTGAAGACCTTTTAATCTGAATGAATTTTGCCCAACGGGTAAACCGTAAGAGATAGATGAAAACTTACTACACATTAAATGTAGATCTCATTAAAACATAATTTATGCCATACAACTTTTTTCGTGGGGTTGACCGTTTCCGAGATATTCCTTGTTATTGGTTTCCGTTTTAAAATACTTCAACTTTTCTCATCGGGAATGTGTCAACTTCTGGTCATGCAAATAAACAATTTTAATCCCATAGCAAAATTTAAAAACATTTCACTGCGGGTTTAGCCTAGTGTGTTCCTTTATTTCCTTATACTTCTGCTAATGCTTTTCTCAATTACTATCAAATAGAATATAATTTGTTAATGAAGAGAAAGTCATGTGAATGGAACACATCAGATTTCTTTTTTTAAACTGTGAAATATGGGGAAACTCCAATTAAACATTTTGGTACGAAGGAATGTCGTTTTAAAGAATAACATTTTGGGTACGATATCTATCGGAGAAGATAGATTTTGACTTCTGCTAATAAAATTTTTCCTGAGCAAGAAAAAAAATCAAAGTTCTAGCTCTAATATTTTAGAAAATGGCTTCTAGCGCTTCGGTGTCTCCTTAAAGATGACGAATGCTAAGATCTAAAAGTTTCCCGTCTGGAAGCAACACCTGAGTAAATCATAGAGCCCCCCAACAATCACCCCAAGGTGTCACATGTGATGAAACCTTTGATCACATAATATGAACATATTTAAAGCTGTTGGGTATATTTCACTACGTCAAATAATTAATCACATCTTTTATCCACTTTTGAAAAGGATGTCCAACATTTGATACCAAGAGCTGTATTAATGGTTCTCATACTTGTTTAGAATGTGTGTTGTGTCATTATGTTGGATATTTATAAATAGCTTTACTATAATACTGTTTTATTAAATGTATGTGCAATAATTTCATATATCCTAACCTAAAACTTAACCTCAAACAAACAATTTCCTAAAGAATGGCAATACTGCCTTTATGAGAATTAATAACAGAGACAGCAGTCAAATAGTAATTAATGGCTGTAATAGTAGCATTCATTTTCTTTTAATGTTGGCTTTTCAAGCCATTTAGTTTATTCCTGACACCATTCTCAATATATCTTTCATATATAGGCACTTCACCAATGTCTTCTTCTATGATAAACTTGTTACACTATTGAACCACATTTCTTTGTCACATAGACCTAAGGGGTACATTGCATGATGTTGGCCGCAAACTAGCCATTGGTGAGCGGGTTATCGATTTGGAAGCGGAGCCAACTAGAAGTAATTTGGCAAGAAGGAACAAAGGCTATTCACCAGAGCTGGCCTGTGACGCCGAGTCACTGCATTGAGTGGGTGAAGAGGTGCACTGGCCTGCCTCAAGGATACCTTCTCTCAGGGTCACTCCAATAATCTCAACCACCGAAAAATATGCGCTCTTATGTTAGTGGTGCCCTTTCTAAGCTGCGGTAATGGAAACAACTTCTTCGACAGCAAGTCGCGTCATCATGTAGGTAGCTGCAACAAATTCTGTTTGGACAAATTATTTCTTTTTTACCTTCTCTAGCACTGTGAACATAGTACTTAGTAGCTAGACAATGTATTCCACCCAAAAATTAAATGTCGAGATTTCACCGAAAATATATATTTTGAGATCCCCTGAATCCGAAAAAAAAATAATTCTCAGAAAGGGGGGGGGAGAGAGAATAAGAATGAGAGATTGTGTGGGTGTGTGTTTGTACAGCATAGCTCAAAAACGAAACAGCCATTAAATACCGAACTTGGCATTTATGTTTGGTATCTTACTAGCTTTTTTGTAAGCAGAAGGAAAATAACGGAATATACTAGGCTACAACAAGTCAAATATTTTAAATGCTGGTTGCCATGTGGATGAAATTCAACTTACAACTTTCCGTGTGAGAAAAGTTTAAGTAGTTTACATTTGAAACAAATAACAAGAATATCTCCGATATGGCCAATTCCAGGAAACAAACGCATATGACATAAGTTGGGTGGTTTAACGTGATCTACATTTTTTGTGTAGAAAGTTTTTGCCTATCTCTTACGGTTTACCAGTTACGCAGAATTCAACAAAATTCATTCAGAATAAAGAGATATTTAGTGCTATTCCCAGACAATTGAAGATAAAGATTTTATTTGTATATAAATATCTAATAATTGTTAGAGCCATTTTTTAGAAAATCAAAATTTTTTTCTATGCCAGGGGTAGTTTGGAGTGGAGGGAATTTCCTCAAAATCTTCGTGTCGCAACCCTGGAAAATACTAAACTTAAATACAAAGTTTGGTATTTTACCGGCCTTTCCTTTTTGAGTTATCGTGTTCAGACACACTGACACACACGGACCTTTTTTTTTTTTTTTTTTTTATACAGGACTCCCCAAAACATGTATTTCTGATGAAATCTCGATATCGAATTTTTGGGGTGGAATGCAATACCTTCTCTGTATACCATGTGCATAGTACGTGTAGAGAAAGTAAAAAACGAGACATCCATTTAATACCAAACTTAGTATTTAACATCAATATCTTTCAAGAATGCGACACAAAAACTTTCAAGAGAATCCCCATACCCCAAAGCAACCTTTTCATGGAAAGTTTTTCGAAAACTTTGATTTTTTTAAAAAATGGCTAAAGAATGTAATTAAAATACGTGTTTAAGATATTTTTGTCGCAAATAAAACGTTTATCTTTAATTTTCTGTGAATAGGCTCTGAAGCCCTCTTCTCTCTGGATGACTTGTCTAACTGGTAAACCGAGATAGATAAAAGGTGTCTCCACAAAAAATGTAGATCTCGTTAAATTTGTTCGTCATATGCATGTATAACACACAATAATAAACAGTTTGTTATTTCACTATCATAAATAATGAACTTTCTTTAAAATTAGGTCAACATGTCTGAAGCATTCAATCTTTTGCTCTCATATTTAGAAATATTTTTAATCAGAGCCACAAAAAGGGGCGGTAGCGATCTCCTCACATTCTGAATTCCAATTTCGATTAGTGTGAGTTACTTAGATAAGGCAATTTCTCCCCAGTTTTCCCTTATCCTGAAAAGACGAATAGGGAGCTCGGGTACATTGGAGTATCACTTCAACCATTTCGTCTATTCACGTCCGATATGACCCACCAAGTTAAAGAACGTCAGAGTATATAAAAAGAAGAACAGAAACAGCATAACTAACCAGTTTCAAAAGCGAGAAGTACAGGTTTTCAAACTGAATGTCCTAAACAGAACTTCCTGTTCTAGACACACTGTATATGTTGTATAATTGTTTATGCACAATACAGGACTAAAATTTAAATCAAAATGCTTTCATTTTGATTTATAAAACTCTTTACTGTGAATTTTTGTTATGGTTTGAAAATAAAGTATGTACGCATACTGTAGAACGATCGTGGCCAGTGATGAACATATTTCCACTCGTAAAAAGTCCACTTCGGTTGGAGAAGTATGCTGAGCCAAAAATGAGCCCCTACCAAAATGGAGTTGTCCGGATTGGGTTGGACTCGGTAGGGCAGTGGAGATTGAATACGTTTTGGAGGTGTTGCCTGGGTATGGTTTTGAGACGTTTTAATGTACACCGGCAACTAATCTGGAGAGCTTAATAGACGGGCTAAAAACTGTCGCCCCCTCCAAGATCTCGATAGCCATCCCCTTATGGGGTTGAGGCGCGGACCTCAGCGGCGTATCCACTTCCGTCCTTGCGTAAGGGAATCGGTAAACAATATAGACACTGCCCTAATGGAGAACCCTTCGGATTTTTTCTCTGAGTATTAGGTTATTGCTTCTTGGTTATCCACATGACTTTCTCTACCATTTTGCAACAAACTCTTCTTACAAAAGCTAATCTACTTCACGTCAATCGAGATGAACATTTGAAGTAATAGCCTTATTACACATTTTGTTGTGGGAATGAACTCAATTAAAGCGATAGTCAAATCTAGTAAGAGCTGGCCTCTATGAGATAACCTTTAAATGTTGTTCTTTACATGGCCACCAGTAAAAAACCCCAAAGAAAACTAATAACGGCTTCGCTTTTGAGGAAAGTATAAATATTGAAAAACTTAAATCACTATCAATGAATGTATCGGGAATAAGTAACTTCACAAAAAATACATTAAATAGAATTAATATAATTGAAAAGAATGCAAATAATATCAACATCAAAAATTAGGAAAATGGTTGCGAATAATAAGAATCGTAAAGGGAAATGTAAACATGAAGATCTATTACTTTTTTCTACAGAGTTCCGATCAAAAGTAATCCAGAGTGAAGAGATGGTATTTTCAAAAACTTCAAAATAAAAATGTCAATCAATCATTAAAATATCTAGACATATGATTTCAATCGAAGTCGTAGATATTTCGAGAAATTCCAAGTAAAGGATAGTTTGAGTGCAGGATTTTTCTTTAAACTCTTCGTGGCGCATCCCTGGAAAATAGGAAAATTTGAATAGCATGTTTGGTAGATAATTGATTTTTTTTTTTTTTTGAGTTGCTTACACACGCGCACGCAACTTTTTAAAAAATACATTTTTACTCTCTCTAGCCATATATACAAAGTACTTAGCGGATACAGAAGTTATTGTACTCCACTCAAAACTTCGATACCGAGATTTCACCCTCAGTCCGAAAAAATAATTTTTAGAAGGTGTGTGTGTGTCTTTGGAGAGCATAGCTCAAAAACTAAAAGTCGAAACTTGGTATTTAAGTTAAGCATCTTCCAAGGATGCGACGCGAAGATTTTCAAGAAAATCCCGACCCCACCAACTGATCTTTACATGGAAAATTTTCGAAAATTTTGACTTTCTCAAAAATGGTTAACGATTTTGATTAAAATACCGTATATTAATTATATTTACATCACAAATTAAATGTATATCTTAAATTCTCTATGAATAGCTTCTGAAGATCTCTTTTGTTTTAGAACACAAAAAGTGTAGATATTCTTATATAGTTGAAGTTCTCGAGATCTTCCTTATTGGTTTCATTTTAAACTGCCCAACCTTTGTCTAACGGGACTATGCAAATGAATTGAACTTCAGTTGTTTCACACAACGACAAGCTTTTAAAAGATATGACTATCGATTTAGCGTAATGTATTCCCTTATTTCCCTTGTGGTTACAAGGAAGTCAGTAATAAGACTAATTCTGCTAATGTTGACTCCGATTAGCATGAAGTAAATAAAAGAATAATCTTTTGTAAGAATGTTTTGTATATGGTACAGCTATAGAAAAGTTATGAGAATGGAACACATCATATTTTTTCGATTCAGAGTATCTCGAAATGCGTTTTTCCGGTGAGAACCAATACTTTCCCTACTTATTATATGCAGTGGAGAAAAAGTAAATATAAACACGTCAGTGCCCACAGGATGAGGAAATTTCAACGGTAAATATCACTAAAAGTCCCTTAAAATAATATTATAATTATTTATGTTTACATGCGAGTTATAAAAGACACAGAAAGCACAAGACCATATAAGCGCTGCTTGACACTCCCGTAAAACAATACGCATCGCATGAAAAAAAATGAACATCAGCCAAATGATGTTCTGAGAATTCTCATTTTCTCCGCCGTGAGCGTTCCTGCATCCACGAAGTTGATTTCATTTGCTTGGCGCCGACAGACGGAGCGTCCATTGCCGTCGCTAAGAACGCTTTCAGTCGCGATCGATGTTCTCCGTAGTCCCTTAAAAGGTCTGCTTTTGCACGCGTTTATTGAGTCTAGACTACTGCATGTTAAAATGAGTTTCTTCTGGAGGCAAGATATTTTAGTCCAATATCCTCTTTTAACCACACTGTAATAGCTTGCTGATAACGTGCAGCCCAACCCCTGCTAGAGCCTCATTTCTGAATAGCTTACCAGCGAAAGCAATTATTATTCTGTTTGAAACTGCAAAAAAAAAAAAAAAAAAAAAAAAAAAAAAAAAAAAAAAAAAGGTCGAAACAGTCACTACAAACGATATAACCAATGAACTACAAATAAACTGATTCAAGACATACAAATACTACACCATAAATTGAAATTCAGGAGATTGGACACCTTCAGTGAGCGAAATCCTAGGGGGGATGGGTAGGATCCCCCCGACCAATGGTCTTATACCAAGAACTTCCTCCACTAAAATATCCTGGGAGGATGATTATAACGAGACAAACAGCAAAACATACACTACTAAAATAAGACTATTTTTTCATTAGATGACAAAAAAAAAATATGATGCGCTTCATTCACATGACTTTCTCTACATATCTACAACAAAGTATTGTTAAAAAGCTAATGTTTCTTTTTACTTCATGTTATTCGAGAAAAAATTAGCAGAAATTGTCTTATTACTGGCTTCCATGAAAGTAGCCTAGGCTGAAGTATTGCTGAAAAGCTGATTGCTACGTGAATGAAGTTTCTTTGTATGGACAGGAGTTGGCAAATTCCCGAATGGGAAAAGTATAAGTATTTTAAAGCTGAAACCAGTAACAAGGAATATCTCAAGGAATATCTCAAACACGATCCACTCCACGAAAGAAACGCATATGACATAAATTGTGTTTTATTGTGATCTAGCGGCTATTCCCAGAAAATTAAAGATATACGTTTTAGTTGGCATGTAAATATCCTAAATATAAGAGATTTTAATCAAAATCGTTAAACCATTTTTGAGAAATTCAAAAGTTTCGAAATTTTTTCCATGTAAAGGGTAGTTTGAGGTGGGGAGATTTTCTTGAAAATCTTCGTGACGCATCCTTGGAAATACCATGTATTTCCGGTGAAATCTCGGTATCGAATTTTTGGGTGGAATACAACATCTTCTCTATACACTATGTACATAGTACGTGTCGAAAAAGTAATAAAGAATTAGACTTCATGAATATAAATTAAAATATCAACAATAATCATTGAAAGTACTGAATTTGCACTTCATTGTCGCTTGCAAAGGAAAGCGCCTGGGCTGGAATGTCTGCAGTGAAAGCAGTAGTACCTGTATAGAGGTAACAAGCAACGAACCCAGGTCTAGAATTTGCATAATTACAGTCAACTACTTTATCTAATTCACCTCGCAAACCGCATATTTTAATATCTGTTTTTTCCTTTAAAATTGTAATGTAAAATTGTTTTCCCTCCCACTGAGTTTTAACGATTTCGCACCCTGAATACCCTCTCACAGGAATATACGTGGTAATGAGGAAGCTGACAAGGAAGCCAAAACAATAGCAAAAGGATCTAGTTTCTACCTCTCATATCTCTTATCCTCATCCAGACCTAGAGTCAGTCAGTCAGTCAGTCAGTCAGTCATAGTCATGCAATTCAAGGCAGCTTGGATAAATCACTAGAATGATCATTCTCCAGCAAACAACATAAGGTCAATAAACAACCAGAGTGTTTCTCTAAACAAATTTCACAGAAAAGATCAATTCAATTCAGTTCAATTTATTTTGACCAGTTTGATCATGTATATGATATTTGGATACATCAGTTTACAGTTAGAAGTAAAAAATCTGACGTGATCCATTCACATGACTTTCTCTACATCTCTGCAACAAATTGTTGTTAAAAAGTTTATACTTCTATTTACTTCATACTAATCGGAAAAAAAAAAAATAGCAGGTATAGTCTTATTACTTATTTCCTTGGAAGTAGAAGCGAAATAAGGGAGTGACAGGTTAAAGTGACAGTCAAATGCTGGTTGCTATGTGACTAAAGTTTCTTTGTTTGTATGGACAGGAGTTGAGAAATTCCTGTATGAGAAAAATTTTAATGATGAAACCAAAAATAAGGAATATTTACAACAACAAAAAAATGATCAACTCCACGAAAAAAATGTATTTAATATAAATTGTGTGTTTTAACGTGCACTTTATTTTTTGTGTGCTAAGTTTTTGTCCAGCACTTACGGTTTAGCAGTTATGCAAAATTTCATAAAATTCATCCGGAATAAAGTAGTCTTCAGAGGCTATTCCCAGAAAATTCAATATATACATTTTATTTGTCAACACGATAACTAAAACCGAAAAGTCGGTTTGGCATTTAAGTTTAGTATCTTCCAGGGATGCGATACGAAGATTTTGAGAAAAATCCCCCCACACCAAACTACCCTTTACATGGAACTTTTTTCGAAAATTCTGATTTTCTTAAAAATGGCTCTAACGATTTTGATTAAAATATCGTACATTAGAGATATTTACCTGACAAATAATATGTATATCTTGAATTTTCAGGGAATTGCCTCTCAAGACTACTTTATTCTGGATGAATTTTACGAAATTTTACATAACTGCTAAACCGTAAGAGATGGACAGAAACCTACCACACAAAAAATGTAGAGCACATTAAAATACACAATTTAGGTTATATAATTTTTTTTTTTCGTGGAGTTGATCGTTTTTGAGGTAATCCTTGTTTTTGGTTTCAGCTTTAAAAAACTTGTACTTTTCTCATACAGGAATTTGTCAACTCGTGTCCACACAAAGGAACTTCAGTCACATAGCAACCAGCTTTTGACTATCACTTTAACCTATGCCACTGCCTTATTTCGCTTCTACTTACAAGGAAGTAAGTAATAAGATTATTTCTGCTATTTTTTTTTCTCGATTAGCATGAAGTAAATTGAAGCATAAGCTTTTTAACAATAATTTGTTTCAGAGATGTAGAGAAAGTCATGTGAAAGGAACACCTCAGATTTTTATATACATAAAATGGATTAACAAAAACACAAATAATTAGTAGTTGCATGACATTTTACTTCGGCAACAGGATATGTACAAGATTTAGAACTAATCCGGGTGCCCCCCCCCCCGTTACATTCTGAAAATTTGCATCCTTGTTTTGAGTAGCGGAAGTAAAAAGGCATTAATTCATAACGCTTGTGGAAAAAAAAAAAAAAAACTGACCTTGGTTTGAGGAAGAAATACAAGTAAAACAGGTTCCATACATCCGGGGCATTGCAATTAATAAACATGTGTATTGGGTGAAGCGAAAACAAAAGCAATTAAGGAAAATCCGCATCCTGCACTGCTGGAGCGAGGCATTGTTCCGTAACAAAACTGGCTGGGGCAAATATTTTCATAAAGTAACACGAGCGCTTAGCTGACTAGATGCAAAACGAGAAAAATCGATATGGTCACGTGTTGAGAGAAGGAGCAATGACTTCACAACAGACACCATCATCACGCAGGCAGGCTGCCGCTTGTGCTCGTTGCCTGCCTGGATCAATACCAAGCTAGTACTGATTTAAAGGGGAACTCCCAAACAATAAAACTGCTCAACCGACTCGCCCAGTTGCAAAGCTCCACTCAAAAGTAACATTTTAATCCCAACCCTCGAGTCAAATAATACGAAAAACTCTGACCTCT
This sequence comes from Hymenopus coronatus, assembly GCA_030762935.1. Classification (NCBI taxonomy): domain Eukaryota; kingdom Metazoa; phylum Arthropoda; class Insecta; order Mantodea; family Hymenopodidae; genus Hymenopus; species Hymenopus coronatus. The sequence goes on from CM060891.1 coordinate 21,050,109, forward strand.
TACATTCACAACACTTTCACTACTCTCTACCGTATATTAGTGGGAAGATAATTTTTAATATTTTCAATTACAAAGTCACACATAAAAAATCTGATGTATTACACCCACATGACTTTCTCTAGCTCTTCTACAAACTTCTTACATAAGATTATTCTTCTTTCTGCACCTTGCTAATCGAGACAATCATAGCAGAATGTTCTTACTACTTACTGCATTAAGGGAATACACTAGGCTAAACCGATAGTCAAATGTTTTAAAATCTGTCGTTATTCGATTGTCATTGCAAATCGCTTGTTTGCTTGGCCAGGAGTAGAACAAAAGAAAAACGGACACTTCCTGTCTAAGAAAAGTATAAGTACTCACAACTGAAACCAAAAAACAAGGAATATCTCGGAAACGGTTACCTCCACAGCAAAAATGTAAAGGACATATATTGTGTGTTTTGATCAGATCAACATTTTCTGTGTAGTAAGTTTTTGTATATCTCTTACCGTTTAGCAGTTAAGCAACATTTAGCAAAATTCATCCAGAATTACGAGGTCTTCAGAGGCTATTCCTAGAAAATTCAAGATATACATTTTACCAAAAACAAGGAATATCTCGGAAACGGTTACCTCCACAACAAAAATGTAAAGGACATATTGTGTGTTTTGAAGTTAGAATGTGTTAGAAATTTGATGAAAAATACTTCAAATAATATGTTATCTGTAAATGCCTCGTATTCTCGAGAACTATAGCATTTAGAATAATGAAAATCTGTAACATAGACTACTAATATAATTATATAAAATTTAAGACGTGACTGTTTTATTAAATTAGAAGAGAATTTACTACTGAAATCTTGGATACATTTCGGTTACAAATTTGACAAAATATTAAAAAATTTATTTTACGGTTGTATATTAGCAGAGTATAATATCCATGTGTCTATTTCGGTTTACAAGTTTCACAATTAAGAGGCATTTTCAACAAGTAGTGTCCATTAGAAATAAAATGGGTTATTATGGTACTAATATTAACATTAGTAAAATAAGACATTTCCAGTTCTCTGAAGGACTATATGGTGTTTCTACAGCCCTAGCACAACAGATTTAATTTAAATACTATGCCCCCCCCAAAAAAAATCTGATGTGTTCCATTCACATGGCTTTCTCTACATCTCTGCAACAAATTATTGTTAGAAAGCTTATGCTTCTATTTACTCCATGCTAATCGAGAAAAATTAGCAGAAATAGTCTTATTACTTGCTTCCTTTTAAGTAGAAGCTGGGACTGAAGTTCCTTTTTTTTGGGGGGGGGTATGGACAGGTATGTATGAGAAAAGCAAGTTTTTCAAAGCTGAAACAAAAAAAAAAAAAAAGGGGAATATCTCAGCTCCACGAAACAAATTTTAATGACATAAATTGCGTGTTTTGTCCTGATCTACATTTTCAGTGTGGTGAGTTTTTGTCATCACTTACGGTTTACCAATTATACAAAATTAAATTAAAATCATCCAGAATAAGAGTTTAGAGGCTATTCCCAGAAAATTAAAGGCATACTTTTATTTGGCAAATAAATATCTTAAATAAATGGGATTTGTATCAAAATCGTTAGTCATTTTTAAGAAAATCAAAATTTTCGAATTTTTTTTCCACGTATAGGGTAGTTGGAGGTGGGGCATTTTCTTTAACATCTTCGTGTCGCATCCTTGGAAGATGCCAAACTTAAATACCAAGTTTGGTTTTTAACGTATTTTCGTTGTTTTTTTTTTTTTGTTTTTTGTTTTTTTGTTTAATTCAGGGTCCTCAGAAAATATTTCAGTTGAAATCTCAGTATCGAATTTTTGGGTGCATTACAATACCTTCTCTATACACTATATACATAGTATGTGTAGAGCAAGTAGAAAGCTGTATACGAAATATTTACGAGGTTGCAAAATGTTATGATCCTTAAATACAGATCTTTAACTGTCACATTTCATACATACATGGAAAACGAATAGGTAAGTATACTAAAATCTTAATAAAATGGTAAACTAGAAAGCGTGGGGTATTTTTAGCATGAAAAACCTTAAAATTATATTTTTAAAACAATGCAGTCGTGGTGTATTCCCTAGCATAATGTTTAAAACCAGAGGTCCAATAGAAGCTATCACATCAGTGCTTCGTATATGCACTCCTCTCCCGTATCAAATTACGTTAGGATGCTTCCACAGTCAGCGTGTGCTCATAACAGTTGTCTTTTTGTTTTCAGTTTGCGTGTTCTACTTCTACACAGCAAGGGGCGCGGCGTGACAGCCCTAAGCTGCTCCAAAGGACGATATCAATGTACATATTCACATTTGCAACGAAATTTTACAGTTTTAACATGAAGTCTATGACATGTTTCCAGTTAAAGCAATTACGTGTAACTAAGGAAAAAAAAATCTGATGTGTTCCATTCACATGACTTTCTCTACATCTCTGCAACAAATTACAGTAGTAAGCTTATGCTTCTACTTATTTCGTGCTAATCGACAAAGAATTAGCAGAAATGGTCTTATACTTGCTTCCTTGTAAGCAGAAGCGAAATAAGGGCGTACCATAGGTTAAAGTGATAGTCAAAAGCTGGTTGCTATGTGACTGAAGATCCTTTATTTGTATGGACAGGAGTTCAGAAATTCCTGTATGAGAAAAGTTAAGTTTTTCAAAGCTGAAACCAAAACACAAGGAATATCTCAAAAACGATCAACTCCACGAAAAAATGTATGTTACATAAATTGTGTGTTTTAATGTGCTCTACATTTGTTGTGTGCTAAGTTTTTGTCCATCTCTTACGGTTTAGCAGTTACGCAAAATTCCGTAAAATTCACCCAGAATAAAGTAGTCTTCAGAAGCTATTCCCAGAAAATTCAAAATATACATTTTATTTGTCAGGTAAATATTTTTAATGTACGAAATTTTAATCAACATCGTTAGAGCCATTTTTGATAAAATCAAAATTTTCAGAAAAAGTTCCATGTAAAGGGTAGTTTGGGGTGGGGGGATTTTTCTCAATATCTTCGTGTCGCATCCCTGGAAGATACTACACGTATATACTATGATTGGTATTTTACCGTCTTTTCGTTTTTGAGTTATCGTGTTCACAGACACACACACACGGACCTTTTTTCTGAAAATACTTTTTTTGGAAGCATTTTCAGAAAAAAAAAAAGTCCATGTGTCTGCGAATAAGATAACTAAAAAATGAAAAGTCGGCAAAATACCAAACTTGGTATTTAAGTTTAGTATCTTCCAGGGATGCGACACGAAGATTTTGAGGGAAATCTCCCCACCCAATGTTACCCTTTACATGGAACTTTTTTCGACAATTTTGATTTTCTTAAAAATGGCTAACGATTTTGATTAAAATATCGTATATTAAAGATATTTACCTAACAAATAAAATGTATATCTTGAATTTTCTGGGAATAGCCTCTGAAGACTACTTTATTCTGGATGAATTTTACGGATTTTGCATAACTGTTAAACCGTAAATATGGAGAAAAACTTAACACACAAAAAATGTAGAGCACTTTAAAACACACAGTTTATTTTATATGCATTTATTTTCGTGGAATTGATCGCATTTTAAATATTCCGTGTTTTTGGTTTCAGCTTTAAAAAACTTATACTTTTCTCACACAGGATTTTGTTACAAACAAAGGAACTTCACTTAGCAACCAGCTTTTGACTGCCACTTTGACCTATGGTACTCCCTTATTTCCCTTCTACTCTCATTGAAGCAAGTAATAAGACTATTTCTGCTAATTTTTTCTCGGTTAGCATGAAGTCAATAGAAGCGTAAGCTTTTTAACAATAATTTGTTTCAGAGATGTAGAGAAAGTCATGTGAATGGAACACATCAGATGTTTTGTGTAGTGCATTACCACATTATCCAGAGTAACGTGGGGAGAAGAAAGACGAATAATCCAGAAACCCATAATTTAATGTTTTTAAGGTACAACATACATATGTGAATAGGAAATTACATTCAACATGTAGGTATTCTTTGTTCAAAAGTTTATTCTACTTCTGTGCATCGATATTGTTTGGGGGGGGGGGGGGGAGCAGCAATATAGGACCCGCCAAGTGACAATAAGTACCATTTCTATTGTTTAAACGATATCCGCGTGACAACAGTGCCGTTTCCATTGATATCGCCCTGCCTGTTCCATGTAAATCAAAAACAAATTCAGTTTTTTTTATGTTAATTAGCGTGTGTCAACGAAACAAGTTGAAAGAAATGTGTAAAAGAGATGGTCGAGAAACGGAATTTAAAAAAAATTGTGTGTTGACATTAAACAATTGGGGGGGGGGGGGGCACCGATAATCTGCACACGAATAAGCGGGATTATACTGTATTACAAAATGTATTCAAAGACCTGAAGTGTTACAAAAATACAGTTTTATAAAATGGATACGTGTAAATATAGCTTCTTGTATAGTATCTGTTGCACTTCAGTTTTGATTAAAAACTTTGACAGTTCTTTTTAGCTATGTTTTTATTAGATGTATGAATTAACATAAATTTTAATCAAAATAAAATAATGTTCAGAATAATAAAAATATTTAACAGAAAATGGGTACTTTCCACAGTGGGCTTAGCACGGACTCCGTATGCAGAATGTGATGTATGCATTGTAGGGTTAAAGAGCAAATTGAAAACTAGACAACATATCGGACGATGAATGAAATTGGTGAAATGATGCTCAAATTATCTCAGGGTCGACGGAGCTTAAAGTTACTCGATATTCGTCTTCTCAGGGCAAGGGAAAACCCCGAAAAAAACCTTACTCGCCCTAAGCGAGATTCGAACTCACGACATTTTGAATATGAGGCAGACACGCTACCACCACACTACCCAAGCGGGCTAAGGCATTATTGTGAAGGACTATTGTAAAACACAAGTGACTGGTAAAGAGCCAAGGTTGAATACATATAGCTTGTAGAAATAAATAAATAAATGCATGTATCATAGGCAGGGTTTAGACGTTTTAGTTACCAATTCACTGTTCTGACTCCAACTTAACTGCCGGTCACATTGAGACACGTGAAGTAAAAAACAAAACACTACAAAACTGCAAAGGCTCGGTCGAGAACCTCATGCTTTGGCCAGTATTTGTGACGCCGGAGGTTTAAATCTCGATCAGAAATAGCAAGCGCGCCATATAAATGCCGAGGATATAAATAGGGAAATAGAGTTCGCTGACACACGCTCGACGTCTGATTTATTCCTGGCTCGGAGCATGCACCGATTATACTTCCGCTTTATGTTTTAACTACTTGCAATTTCCTGTTCCCCCTACGCCTCCCTCGTTTTATATCTTGTCGGCGCGGCGGTAGCCAGTGATGTTTGATGCTATATGAACCGCAGGCAGGCGCAAACGCTTTTATTAGCAGTTGAATGTCACTTTAGACGTCAGAAGGGTGGTGACATCTTTACCACTAGCATGCCACACTAGTCGTTTTCAGAGAACGTATGGCTTAAGTCACTATCGACAATAGTAGCACGTGTGCCGAGAGTTTTCCGACAATGTAATTGAGGTTAACGGATGATTTTGTTCCATGATCATTATACATATTGAGATTGAAAAATAATGACAATTTTACTCAACTATGAAAGCGTCAATGTAATGCCTGAGATTAGGCCTTACTGGAGCGATATTGTCGAAACATCTTATCGCAGCTGATGTTCATTTCTTTCAAATCTTGTCGCACCTGACATTCTTTGTTTAATCTCCTGTTTTGTTATTGGTAACAACCCAGTCAACCAACCTCCACTTTTAGTAACTGTCAGTTCCACAATTGTACTTGCAATTAATTAATTTTAATGTGTTTATTTAATGTTTTATCCAGTTCGTAATCTATTCAGTTCAAAAAAGGAGTGAAAGTAATCATTATTTGCATTTGTGTATGAGATGAGTGCAATAACTTCAAATTAAATAATGGTTCCTTGTTTCTATTGTTGATACCGATATTCGTAGATTGGGTATAGGCACAGTCTACCATATCATAATTCAGGAGGCAGTGAAGAAAGAAAGAAAGAAAAAAACACAATCGGTAGATAAACATGGTCGAATGCGTCATTACAATTTGAGAACTAATTTAGCATTACTATCTTAACCAAATAAAATCTCCCTTCTCATATATTATGAATTATTAAACGTCTATTTCGCTGTATTGTCTTATCAAAAACAATTCGTGCTTTCATCTCTTAGGACGCTTAGCTCCGGTCGTGAATTCTGACAAATAGTGATGGCACAATCAAATGAAAAACAAATAATCGGTTTTAAAAATCGACTATATATGTGGTTGCTTACTATATATCTGGCAGTCGATAGGCCCCAATCACTTTTCAAATAGTTTTCACTGATGAACCAATGCAGATATAGTGCTAAACACATTCCAGAAAGTATCAAGTGTTTTCTTTAATTAAAGTTTTGACAATTAGTCATAAACATTACACTAAACAATTACTACCAAGTAAGTCATGTAAATATGAGGCTAGTCTACTAGGGCATACAGTTTGTTTTATATATGTACATTATATGGTAATACTGATGGAGAGCTCGCCATTTAATGGCGGATGCACCAGTCATCCTGTAGTGGTAGGTGACGATTGGTGTGCTTGTAAATAAAAACTAAAACGTTAATTCCAAACCTTAAGGCAACCTTACCCCCCCCCCAAATAACAAATAGTTGTTACCTAAGTAGTTAACAGCCTCAAAACTACTGTGGCTCCCCCACCTGTGGTGTATGGAGCTTGAATGTTAGCTACCGAGTACCGCAAATACAGAACAGATTAATTAACCAAGGCCTACACATATTGCGAAGGAATAAACTTTGGCTAATTCATTTTAACCTCAAATCAATACATAGGAAATATTTACAAAACCAACAATATAACATAACCTTAAATTAATGAACCATAACCGTACTCTGAAATATGTACAAAGCCTTAAAAGGAGAGATATTTAAAACTTACAGAACCTCCATTCCATGTGCTAGTCTGATTGAGAAACGGTATCCTTTCACAATCTGATATTTTTGGATTTGATTATCGCGTTAAATACTAGAGAATAACTGCAGATATTTTAAAAGAATGTGCACTAAAGTCCTTTTTATATTTTTCACGGGCTAGAGCGCCTATTGCATAGTATTCTTAAATGCAAAAAGAAATGGGTTACTTTAATAACTTACCTATGCTACTAATTCACATAATTTATGAAAATAAACAACTTTCAAATCCGAATGAAACACCGAATCATTCGATAGTCATTTCTCACTATCGTAATGCAGTCGGTAGTGCCTATCACTTGCTACTCGATTAGTTTATTATGAATTTACTTACTTTACTTAATTAGTTTAGTGGCAGCCATGTTTGTCGGTCAATGTCTGAGCTGTAACGTCATGGCTTACAGCCCATACATGCATTCCTACACATTAAAAACAACTTCATTACGATGAAATACTAATCGAAGGTGCTTTAGAATCAGTGTGGAGTGGCTTTGATGTGAAATTTCGAATGTTAAAATACACCAGTCGTTATACACATGGTTTTGCTAAGCTTCAAACTCTACTTTCAGGGTTATTTAAAAAGAGATTTAATGCCGAAAATTGCCAAAATGCCATTTTTAGCTTTTGTGCAGTCTTAATTTAAAGAGTACTCAGTTGCAATTTCGTCAAATGTTAAAAACAATAGAAAATAGTTTTAATTGCGTGTTTGCTCTCAGAAATATTTAAACCTCAAACCATTTAAACATACTATTGACCAGCATTTACTTGCAATGTCTTTTATACTCAATTTTTTTTTAGTTTTTTATACTTCAGTGTATCAAAAATATGTCGTGTGTAATTTGTGACTAATCCTGTTCAAATATTCATCAGAAACTCGGAATTAAGTATTGGCATATGAATTTTGATACACTTTTTTATTTCAAGATAACTTATCCGATTGGTGAGGATATACTGTTATAAAAATGAAATTTAAAGATTTAAATAAAAAAAAAAACAGAAGAGTGAAAAATAATGTATACACCTAAGTCAGTTTTGTGTATTCTATTTAAATAATATTAAATATTACGATTTCTGCACCGTATGCAACACTCGATTAATTTGTAGCAAGACTATCTCCCCTTAAATACGTCTGGTAAGGTTTATTTAGTATGCGACCTGTCTACGACTACTTAAAAGTGTGATCTGTATTGCATTCACATGACTTTCTTTAACCATTCCTCTATAAACTATTCTTACAAAACTGTTTTCTTCTATCTACTTCATGATAATGAAGGTAAACGTTTGCAGTAAAGCCTTTATTATAAATTTGTTTTCCGTTACAAGGGGTTAGAGGAAACAATCAGCAGCCAGATGTTTGCAAGCGACTTGCTATATTTGGCCTTGAAAAGCCACTCTTTGCATGACCATTATAAACAAACGAATAGTAGCATAACAGTTCAAAACATTTGAAAAATAAAATCAATAACAACGGATATCTCAGAAATAGTTAATACTATAAAAACAATTTCATATAGTGTTTTAACAAGATACCTTTCTATGCAGGAGTTTTTATCTGTTAGTTAACCAGTAATACAAATTTCATTCAAATGAGTATTCGTATAGCATTCAAGGTATATCCATATTTTACGAGGCATGTTTAATATCTTAAAATGTAAACCATGATCGTTAGTGCCATTTTTAAAGGGGAAACAAAACGTAAATCTTCAGGTTATATCTCGGGATGTTGAAATGAAGAGCTTTATTATGAACGAAAACAAAAACAAGACTGGATCTTCTCTGCTAAGTATAATAGGTAGGGGAAATATTGTATTTCACCCCAGAATACTACACGTAGATTTCACAGAAATACAAGTCTTATTGCCTGAGTAAATAAATAAATAAATAAAACATATTTATATAAAGCTTCGCGCGCATGTCAGTGAACAGCTGAACTCAAATGTGAGAAGTCAATGAAATATCAAACTTTGTATTTAAGTTCAGTATGTCGCAAAGATGTCGCACGAAGTTTTCCAAGAATATCCCCCACCCCAAACGAGCCTTTACATGGAACATTTTCGAAACTTTCCAATTGCTCACAAATGGCTCTAACGATTTTCACTAAACATCGTTTATTAAAGATATTTACTGAAAAAAGGATATCCTGAATTTTCAGGAAAAGTCGTTTTCATTTGAAAGTAATTTTGTATAATCTTGTGTAGCTAGTAAATATGCGATAGACGAAAACTCACCACACAAAAAATGTAGATCCCTTTAAAATCCACAATATATTCCAAATATTCACTACTTTGTATTTATTTTAAGTCCTTGATATGCAGTTGTTTAGTGACTGAATGAAAACACTAGGAATTTTTAAGGTCAGCATAAAGCTTTGAGTTGTTGAACATTTGACTGTCGTTATTTCCCTTGAAATAATTTCAAGAAATGTGTTATTCTCCAAATGTTTATCTAGATTAAAATGAACTGTACATATTTCGGAAGACTTCTTTGCATAGGAAGTATTTAACAATAAAGGGTAGATAATGATGTGAATGTAACATGATTTTCTTCATGTTTTGCGCCAAAATCATAAACGTATCACCAGAATAAGATAATACATTTTGATTCACTCTACTTTATCAAGACGCTGTATTAGGGAAGTTTTTGTCACCCTCCGTGGTGTAATGGTTACCATGCTAACTTCACATGCCCAAGGTCGCGGGTTCAAATCCGGCGGAGGACGATGGGCGTAAAAATCCTTAAGCATGGCTTCCTTCAGAAGGGAAGTAAAGCTGTGGGTCCTGTGTCGTAGATTTACGGCACGTAAAAGAACCTCAATCTTTCACGCCCAGTATAGAATGGGACGCTGAAAACCATAGTAGTTAAAGAGCGTCCATAAATAACATGCCATTTCATTTTTAGCGAAGTTTACAGGCACGTGCAAAATGTCTTTATCAACACTGCTTTAATTAATGGTTTTAATACTGATTTTATAAATAAAAAAATTGAGAAGTTTAAATATCAAAAAGCTATTAAAGATATTTCTACACTTAAGACAATAAAAGATAATTACATTTTTAAAAAAATTACTGATCACCCTTGGGCAAATATAAAATTCACAAATATTTTCAAAGAGCATGGTATAATGTTGGTTCCTCAAAATAATACAGTATAAAAATTGTTAAGCTTTTCTAAAAAGGATGAAATTTCAAAAAATAAAAAATCTAGCATTTGTCAATTAAATTGTTTAAATTGTGACCTTGTTTATATTGGTAAGACTAAACGTCATTTAGAAACCAGAGTAAAAGAACACTTTAGGAATATTAAATACAAACAAATTGATAAATCAGCCGTAGCAGAACAGTTTTTGGAAATTTAATCATGAAATAAATCCAGATGTTAAATTATTAAAACACTTAAATCGACCCACAGATTTAATGGTTTGGGAGAAAATATTTATATTAAAGTATAAAAATCATACAACGAATTTTGATATACCTCCAATTGACTCTCTCACTAAATTTGTTTTGATTCCAGTAGTTGGCAATGCATTAGAACACAATCTACCTAGTAGCGGTAACCATATGTGTAAATAAACAGCATCAAAAACCAGACCAAAAGGAAATTTATGTTGAGAATGCAATGGATTTATTGCGAAAACTAGTCCAAAGATTCCAAAAGATAAGTGAAGATTTGTTGAAACTATTAATTATATTAATGTCTTTAACGAGTTACCCTGGCCAAACGTTTTAAACGGAAGCTGCTTCTCGATGCAGACGGAGCTTGAGAGAGGGCGTCCTACGGAGCCTTGGCGCATGCTGTGACCTCTGACATCGATCTGCTATTCTGGTGCCACGGTCATTGTCGAAAATCTCAAGGCCTGTCCCGCATGACATTCGCCGACTACTGAAAATGTCGGACAAGGCCGAACAATAATAACTTGCTTACACGGATGTTTAGATCTTGTTAATTCTAAATCAAACCACTGCTGGAATCGAGAAAATTGCAAACAAAAGAGATGGCACTTTAATAAGTGTGGTGACATGTTTGGGACACTACGGCCGTAGTGCGGTTACAGAAACCACTCATCGTAAAGGATATTTTCAGAATCAAGATATTTTAGAGTTAAAATAACAAACATGAATAACTATCATACGCACTATGTACATAGTGTATAGAGAAGGTATTGCACTCCACCAAAAATTCGGTACCGAAATTTCACCGGAAATATATGTTTTAGGGTCCCCTGTATCAAAAAAAAAGTATTTTCAGAAAAAGGTCCGTGTGTGTGTGAACACGATAACTCAAAAACGAAAAGTCGGTAAAATACCAAACTTGGTATTTAAGTTTAGTATCTTCCAGGGATGCGACACGAAGATTTTGAGAAAAATCCCTCCACCCCAAACTACCCTTTACATGGAACTTTTTTCGAAAATGTTGATTTTCTAAAAAATGGCTCTAACAATTTTGATTAAAATATCGTATATTAAAGATATTTACCTGACAAATACAACGTATATTTTGAATTTTCTGGGAATAGCCTCTGAAGACTACTTTATTCTGGGTCAATTTTACGGAATTTTGCATAACTTCTAAACCGTAAGAGATGGGCCAAAACTTAGCACACAGCAAATGTAGAGCACTTTAAAACACACAATTTATGTTATATACATTTTTTTTTTCGTGGAGTTGATTGTTTTTGAGATATTCCTTGTTTTTGGTTTCAGCTATAAAAAGCATATTTTTCTCATACAGGACTTTGTGAACTCGTGACCATACAAACAAAGGAACTTTAGTCACATAGCAACCAGCTTTTGACCATCACTTTAACCTATGCTACTCCTTTATTTCGCTTCTACTTACAAGGAAGCAAGTAATAAGGCTATTTCTGCTAATTTTTTCTCGATTAGCAGGAGGTAAATAGAAGCATACGCTTTTTAACAATAATGCATTGCAGAGTTGTAGAGAAAGTCATGTGAATGGAACACCATCATATTTTTTTTAAACACACAGCAAAATGATATGAACATGTCTTTACATGTGTGTTCCCCCCTCCCATTAATTTATATAATAGCCCCCTAAGTGGGCTTTGCACTAGAAGCAACTCGTCTGTAGGTTCTTTTACGTGTGGTTTAAATAGTTTTATTTTCCTCAAGCACACACACATTCACTCTTCCAGACTCTGTGGGGGATAGGAAATAATCCTGGGTAAAGAAAAATTCCCCACCGCAGTCGGGAATCGAATCCGGAACCTCCGGGGGTCAGCTCGCTGACCATTTGACCACGGAGGCAGTCATGAGTGTTTTATTAACACGTGTATATGTACATAACCTCTATAAGAAACAATGGTATACAAAAGAATTAACAAGCACACATAGAAAATACCAAAAATTACAATTTTGCACAAATAAAAACGATCATTGGAATACCAGATTCATTGCGATTTTTAAAATGTGCAATATTCACCAAAATCAGAATGAACGCTATAAGCTTACATTTTCAGCACTTATTTCGTTTCGTCAAACATGACCAGTTTTGATTCAAAAACTTTTTAAGCCGTAATTGCCTGTCCATCATTTTTTTTTCAAAGCAAATCAAGAGTACAAAAGTTAGGTGGTATACAAAATATTTTCTGTATTCCATTCACATGACTTCTACATCTCTGCAACAAAATATTGTTAAAAAAAACTTCAGTCTACTATTTACTTCATGCTAATCGAGAAAAGATAGCAGAAATTGCCGTATTACTTGTTAAGTTGAAGAGAAATAAGGGAGTATCATAGGCTAAAGCGTAAGTCAAAAGCTGGTTTTGTGATTGAAGTGCCTTTGTACATATGGACAGGAGTTGACAAATTCCCATATGAGACAGGTATATGTAGTCTATAAAGCTGAATAACAAGCAATATCCCACACATAATCAACTCAGCGAAAGAAATGTATACAACATAAATTGTGTGTTTTAAGGAGATCTACGTTTTCTATTCAGTAAGTTTTAGTTTATCTCTTACGGTTTATCAGTTAATGCAAATTCATTTTATTTGTCATATAAACATCTTTAATATACGATATTTTAATCAAAACCGTTACAGCCATTTTTGAGAAAATCAACATTTTCTAACATTTTTCCATGTAAAGGGTAGTTCGGGGCGGGGGGACATTCTTGAAAATCTTCGTTTCGCATACTTGGAAGATACTGGACTTAAATAACAAGTTTGGTATTTAACGCTCGTTTTTGAGCTATGCTGCCCACAGACACACATACATACACACATAAGCGGACAATTTTCTAAAATGAGTTTTTATTATTATTATTATTATTATTATTATTATTATTATTATTATTATTCAGGGGGTCTTGTACTTCCGGAAAATCTCGGTATCGAATTTTTGGGTGCAATACAATACCTTCTCTATACACTATGTACATAATATGTGTAGAGAAAGTAAAAATTACACCAACGTGACAATTAAAGCCAGTTATTCATTAATTTGCCTTGTAATTACGTTGTTTTTCAAATAATTAGGTTCTTTTAGAATATTTTGGGTCTTTTTATAGGTTTTTAAGTCCAACTTCCGAGCTAAAAAAGGGATAATGCAGAGTTATAAATCGCTCCAATGCAGGCTTATTGAACCTTACTTTTGGTGTAGATAATTCACTTAAACTGAGCCGACAGCTTTATTTGAGGGTGCTTTACATTTCGTACGTTCAACTTGCTTTACCTGTTTAATGCATCCCAAGTTTTTACAGATGCAAATTTGGGAAATAGTTTCTACGTACAGAACTATAATAAATAGGAACAGGGTTTTACAACGTAAGTAGAAAGGAAATAAGGAATAATACTTTAGGCTAGATCTGTAGTCAAATCCTTTAATAGCTGATCGCTATGTGATACATTGCATAGGCAGGAGTAAAACAAAAGAGATAGGAAACGGACGAGGACTTCCCGTTTGGGAAAAGTTTATGCATAACAAGGAGTATCCAAAATCCAATAACAAGGAATATCTCCGGTATGGTTAACTCTGGGGAAAAATTTATAAGACAAACTGTGTTTTAACGTCATCTACGTTTTTTGCGTAGTAAGTTTTTGTCTTCTACTACGGTTTACCAGTTATGCAAAAGTCATGCAGATTGAAGAGGTTATTCCCAGGAAAATGAATTATACATTTCATTTGTCAAGAAAATATCTTAAAGATAACGGTATCTTAAAATCGTTAGCCATTTTTGAAAAAATGGAATGGGGCGATTTTCTTTAAAACCTTCTTGTCGCATCCTTGGGCAATGTTTAACATAAATATTAAGTTTGGTATTAGACCGGCTTTTCGTTTTTGAGCTATGCGGTTAAACACATATAAACACGCACGTGAACAATTTAAATTTTCTCGGTGAGCCTCATTACATGTGAAAGTACCTGTAGAGAAAGTAAATATAAAAGTATCTGGCTATTCTGAAGACCAACTGGAGTTGATAACGAGCCCTATAACTTACTTATAACTGTCCCTTGCTATGTTTCATGTGAATTGGATCATTTCAACACAAACCAGTAAATGAACCACTTTTGATTTCCATTTAAGATGTTTCCATTATAAATTCAGCATTAAAGGGAATAAATAGACTATAATTAATAAAACGTCATAGTATTTTAAAAGCGCAATTATGCAACGTTTGCGCCAGATAATATTTCTAAAATTATTGACGTTTGGGAAAGAAAAAATAACAAATTGCAATAGGTTTTGCACTATTAATGTATCGTTTTTGGCTGTAAGTAGCTAGGTAACCATTTAGTAAACAAATAAATATATACTTGTCCAAAATTTACACAAAATCTGTTTAAAATTCAATAACAACGATGATTTCTATATTGCCAGAACATGTTTCGCGTACACAAGATGAACAGGTATGTGTTTTCTAATAGTGTAAGGATAGATAGTTACAGCTTAAGATTACTTCCGCCATGCTGTTATCTCCGTCACGAGTATAACCAGTCAAATAACCTAACCTCACACTACACGAAAGTTAAATTTAACTGCTTTAGTAGGTGAAATCCAGGTATGTACCATTTAGCATGCAGGCAGCTTTTCCTTAGGACAAGAAATCATATTAATTATGGTGTTCTCGTTATAGAGGTATAATAAAATAAAAAACCAGATATATGTCTGATACTTTTCAATTTTCGATCAACAATTGATACTATCGCGTATGATGAGCTGCATCCAATTCTGAAAAGTATTTTTGTTTAAATCTAATAAATTCCTAATTTCATGTCTCTAATTGAGATGTATGTGCTGAAATGTTCGTATGACGCAAGTACTATAAGTACGATGGATTTATTTTCATTCAATAAGCTAGTTTACTAAGAAAGATGGCGTTGTTTCTTTATTATACCTAAAATGATACTTTTTACAAATACGCGCATGACTTCTACACAAACACACACGCAGAGACGCGCGCGTATTAACGCTCTATCCAGCCAGATGGTTTTAGCTTCGTTTATTATGATTAAGAAACCGCTAGCCATTGCACTGCCAACATATCAACAACAAATACCGAGATTCAAAAGCTTTCTTCATATGCGCTTTGTTAGCTCCGCACGCACGTGTGTGTGTGTGGGGTGTGTGTGTGTGTTGTTTCTTATAATTTCTACTGATTTTAGGAAAGCATGCGAGCGAAGCGAGCATGTGCTATTAACTCCAGCTAGTTTTGTGTGCACAATGTTTTTAGTCTTCTCCATAGTCGAGCATCTTAGGGAAGTAAGATTAGAGAAAACACTAAAGTTTATTACAACTAAGTTCATTTATTTACTGCCACTAAATTACGCTGCACACAAAATTTTCGCAGCTCATGCGTGTTATTTTGTCGACTCAGCAACGCCATAAACGACAAATGAATGAAATAAAAAGTAGGCAAAACTGGGCCAAACGACCGCGCCGTGGCCGAGTGGTTAGACCACTCACCTCTTACTTAGACGGCCCGGGTTCGGTCCCAAGCGACCGTATGAGATTTGTTTTCTCCGGGTTCTCCGGTTTCCCCCACCATTGCATTCCACCGGTGCTCCACCTTCATTCCATGGATCACTAGTGTCAAACTAGCTATTTTAATCCCCAATTAGGTTGGCAACGAAGCCGCTCATGCGCTATACCTACAATATAGTATGCATTTCGATCTTAACCGCCAGTTTCAGTCCATAAAAACATTCTAAATCTGGTGGGTTAGTTGGTTACACAATATCAAGGAGTCAACATCAATTAGCAGGGATAAAACAATTATTTTCAGTGCACTTTAGTACGATTTCCAATCATGGCCGCATACGGAAAATATTAAATAATGTTTTTGTCTCAAAAACTAATTGTGTCACGTGGTGCATTTTTTAAAATAGTAAAAAGCAATATTTCCGGAACTAGTAATCAAACACGAATGACATTTTTGTTACAAATACTATGTACTAAACCCTCATTCCTAAACTAAAATGAATCGGCTTGAAATAATGCACTTTTTATTTATTTACTTATTACTATCGCAGATGGGTATTCTTAAGAGCGTTATCTTTACTCTTGTAAAGAGCAGAATTCAGCCTACAAAATGACAGTCACTTGTCGTTTAAAAAGTTTAAAATACGAGTATTGTACCAGTAATGACTATTATATAGTCTACATTGTCATACCCTGCTTTTCCACGCAGAGTGGCTCAACTGTCGTTTAAGCAATTCGTTATAACCTTACTTCCCATAGGGCATATGATATATCTTGTACAAAAGAGCAGCTCTAACTGGGCGCAACTCAAAAATCGAAATATGTTACTGTCTGAAAGTCAATAACACATTTAATTTATAAAATTTTCAAAAGAGTTAAGATGTTTCGTCACTATTATAAGAGCACCACGAGAAACAATAAAGGAAGAATGAAATTTTATTGCTAGTTTTCAAACATCACACGATACAAGAGAGAACGGGAAAGAAAGAGTGAAGGATTGAGCAAATGAGAAAAATTGAGAAAAGAAGACAGACAAATCCTATCGTTTATAGCAATAACGACAGTAGAGCTACAGATTTTCCTAGAAAATGAAGTAATGAAATTAAAAAGTATCTGCTGATGGTTTAAAGATGTATCAAAGTACCAACTCTTACGATTGTTGGGTTATTGCAGGAAACATTGATGGATGCTACAAAATGTGTCCCTTAATATTGCTAAGTATACAATAAAATAAAGATAGTATGGTAATTATCTTTATTTTTATTGAGGCTTTGATAAAATGTAATCAAATGACCTTGGTATAGGATTGTACTATTAACATTAGTGCCCGGCTTAATAACAAAATAAGAGCTGCACTAAAACGCCTTGTTAATAAAGGTTCGTCTAAAGGTTCAGGTTAAATTATATAATGAGGTTCTATTCTCTTACCCCCAAGTAACAAGTGCATAGTAGTTACAAGACTTAGAAAGAAAGGAAAAAAAAAAGGGGGGGGGAAGTATACGTACAGAGTGTTCCAAATACCCTGCAATTTTCCACTGTATTATCTCAAAATAAATTATTTTCAATCTATGTTCCTGCCGGATTGAGGCTTTTTCCGGGTTTTTCCTCGGTTTTCGAACCTGGCAAATGCCGGAGAAGTACCTTAAATTTAAGCCTTGAACATTTCATTCGCAAAATTCAGTTCCTAAAATCATTTCATTGCATATATCACCCATCCACCGCCTGTGGTTCCATGAAAAGCATTCGAAAAGTTACTAAAAACAAAGATGACTCATGCCGTATGTTAAGGCGGTCAACGCTCTATACTGAGTCACTAAGATAAAATAAATGAAGAAATCAACAGGCAATCTATTACAAAAGAGGCGCTATTTTTGTCTTCTGCTGTTACATATAATGAGCCATTCTTATATAATACATTTCGAGCCATTGATTTGTAACATTGAGCAAAGATAATTGCAATTACTTTAACCCTCACCTTCCTCTCTGCCTATAACCAATTATTTGGATGCATCCTATAAGTTAAATTAAGCACTGAACAATGCTATGGACACAATTATATATTAGGCATATGTTATTAAACGTCGCCAATTACTGCTGTAATTCTCTGATAAACGCAATCTTCTAATGCATGTTGTTCTATTATTTTCATGTTATATAACTCCATGGCACGACAGCTCACGAGGAACCTGGGCCTACCGCCCGGCCGCTGCGTCCCCCATCTCGGTCCACTACAGACGTCATGGATGGGGTGCAGTATTGGAGGGTGAGACGTGGTCAGCGCCTCGAGTCCCCCCCCGGCCGGTTAATGCGGTCCTCACGACCTGGAGCCACTACTTCTCCATCAAGTATCTCCTCAATTGGCCCCCCAGGGACCTTACGAGGCTGAGTGCACCCCGGGCCAGGTCTCCCAGCGGGGGGAAAATCCCCACGCCGGTACTGGGGATCGAACCCAGGTCTCCCGCTTGGTAAGCAGCAACGCTACCACCGCGCTAAGGAGACGACCTATTTTCATGTTATACTCCCATTTAACAAAATAAAAGTAGTAGTAATTGTTTTACATCATAAATATATTACTTTATTCCAACATTATTAGTGTAATGGTCACCAAGCTAACTTCATATAAGGTCGCGGGTTCAAACCCGGCGGAGGACGATGGATTTTTTCGGGCGTAAAAATCCTTAGTATGGCTTCCTTCGGAAGGGAAGTAAAGCCGTTGGTTCCGTGTCGTAGATTTACGGCACGTAAAAGAACCTCAAGCCTGATAAAAGATGCCTCTGAGCAAAATTAAGCGGTCTTTCACGCCCAATATAGAATGGGACGCTGAGAACCATGGAGTTAAAGAGCATAAACTCCATTTAATTTAATTTTTCCAATATTAAACAAAAAGTAAAACCCATGTAACTGCAGTCAAATGAAACCCCATCGTTAACCACGCATATGAGCACACCAGTTATTTTACGTGTGCCCTCCCTGTCTTTTATCACAGGTACATTTGACGGAGTCGTTGGGATCCAAACCCGATATTCGCCTTGAATCGATCGTCCAGGGATATCTAAATCGGTGTAAGAAACAATGCAGTGGCACATGTAGCAAAATAATTCATTCATTACGGAGTTCAGATATGTTTTAATAATATGATTTCGGGGCAATTATATAAACTAAACAATTGAGTGTCTTGGTTTTCCTAAACAGAAATCTTCTTCCTCTAAAAATAAAATAGTACAGACAACGCTTGCATAAAAAATACAAAACAATTCAAATATATAGTTAACTGTAAAGGAAGGCTTAACCGTTAACAACTTAAGTCTAATAAACTAGCATAAGAAATAGAAATCGCAAATACAGTTCATTCTTTAATTAGGCCGAATCGGAAAAGGGACGTCCTTCAGTCTTATTTTGCTATACTAATCTAACCTAAACCCTTATATATATAAGAATATAAGTGCCATTTCATACAAATCTGGTTCCCACGATCGCGAATTCAAACCGGGCGGAGGGTGACTGATTTTTTCCGGCGTAAAAATCGTAAGTATAGCTTCGGCGGTGGTCCCGTGCCGAAGATTTACGGCAGGTAAAACAACCTCGTCTGATAAAGAGACCTCCTGACTCCTGACCATGCATAGAAATGGATTTCGACCACATGGGAACTAGGTTTTAAAAGATTTAAAAGTTTAAGCCTATGTTATCCCCTTATTTACCTTCTACTTACAAGGAAGCAAGTAGTTAAGACAATTTCTACTAATGTTTATATCGATTACCATAAAGTAGATAGAAGAATAGGCTTTTTAAACATAATTTGTTGCAGCGATGTAGAGAAAGTCATGTGCATGATGTTTCCTGTTTTTTTTAAATCGTATACATTTTTAAGTTAATATTTTAAAGCTAAAGTTTTCATGTAATCATTAATCCCTTGTATTTAATAGCAGCAATATTAAATAACCGTTTAAAAAAACTGAAAATTAAGCATCTTACTCTCAAAATGTCAATGCACTAGAATGAGCAACAAATTATGTCAATTTTAATCCACATTAAGGTATTCGATCATCACCTTACACAACTTCAAGCCTATTGTTTGCTATGTTATATGCATTTGAATCTTAGTAGATCATTTATTTTGATATTTTAAGGCATGACAACTTGATAGGCTTGGTTGAAGCAAGTAAAATGTTTCAAGAAATGTTCTAAATAAACTAGTATCAGTCCTTAGATGGCGTTTCCTATTTAGTGATCGGTTGATGGGAAAACTACGTTCCAAAATAATGTAGAATTCATTCGTTTTATGAACGTTGCCATGGTATCCTATAGTGTTTACTTCTTTAGCAGTTGTATGTACAATAAAGTTATGAAACGTCATACGCGTCAATCAGAATATTTCCGCAGAGATGATTTCGTGGAGTTGCTGGTGTACGAAACACTGCACAAAAGTGTCAAAACAATTTTGGAGGGGTTCGAATCGAAATCGGCAGCTACCGAACCTCCAAATCATCCGAAAATAACAAAGCAGTTCATATCAGAACTTCTAACCCCCAAGCGGACTCTAGGCGTGCCAATTCTGTTCTTCATCCAGAAACTTCAAGCTAAGCTTACTAATCCACCACGACCACCACTTGATAGAGTTCAGTCAGAGAAATACCAAAGTGAAATTACCGAAAGGAAGGGACTGCAATTAAGTGACGTCATACCAAAGGGTACACTTTCTCAAGCCGATGATCAGCAGTCAGATTCTTCCAAGAGCTCAGAATCCCTGGAAGATACAGATAGCAATTCCAACGAAGGTTTCTCTCTAGAGGTAAGGATCATCGTATTTACACAGAAGATCGGTTTATGCCATGTACATACTGTCCGCCCACACAAGAAGCAAGCGAGCGAGGGGGGGGGGGGGGCTTGAACTGTTATCTGGTCACGTACCAGTGGATCTGTTTACGTTTACTACGTGAGTATATGAACCGACCTACTGATGCCAGATCTAATGCTCGTTTCAGTAACTGCAGTGATGTATTATGCATTATTTGGCTCTCGCTGCTAACACGCGCAACGGGATATACGAGGGCCGTTCAGAAAGTAGCCTCCGGTTGATTGCAAGAAATTCACCAAGTTAAATAAAAATATTTTAATATATACATCTTACAACTACATCTTTGCACTATTTTTCTACATAGTTTCCATAACGATTGAGGCACTTATCGTATCTGTTCACAAGCTTTGAAATTCCTTCTGCATAAAAATCACCCGCTTGTGCCTGGAGCCAGCCTGTGACCGCATCTTTGAGCTCTTCATCAAACCGCTGGGACCCGAGCCATTTCTTCATATGCATGAAGAGGTGATAATCGCTTGGCGCCAGATCTGGGCTGTAAGGTGGATGGTTGACAACGTCCCACTTGAAGGACTCAAGAAGCGCTGTTGTTCTGCGAGCAGAGTGAGGACGGGCGTTATCGTGCAAAAAAAAAAAAACGATACCGGAAGTCAGCATACCACGGCGTTTGTTCTGTATAGACCGTCGTAATTGTTTTAGTGTTTCACAGTACACGTCTTGATTAATGGTCGTCCCACGTTCCATGAATTCAACCAACAACACCCCTTTTTGCATCCCAAAACACCGTTGCCATCAATTTTCGGGCAGAAAAATCTTGCCGGGCTTTTATTGGTTTGGTAGGCGAATTTGAATGTGCCCACATCTTTGATTGTTCTTTTGCCTCAGGGTTCACGTACTTAATCCAGGTTTCGTCCCCGGTCACGATTCTGTTTAACAATGGTTCACCTTCGGCCTCATAACGTGACAGAAAGTCTAATGCAGAGGCCATTCTTTGAGTTTTGTGGTGGTCGGTAAGAATTTTGGGCACCCATCGTGCACAGAACTTACGGTAACCCAATCTTGCTGTCACTATCTCGTACAAGAGAGTCTTAGAAATCTGTGGAAAATCAGTAGACAACTCCGACATTGTGAAACGTCGGTTTTCACGAACTTTTGCATCAACTGTCTGAACGAGTTCGTCCGTGACCAATGATGGTCTACCACTCCTCTCTTCATCATGAACGTTTTCTCGTCCACTTTTAAATAAACGTACCCATTCACGGACCACTCCTTCACTCATAGCTCTTGGTCCGTACACTGCACAAAGCTCACGATGAATAGCTGCTGCAGAATATCCTTTGGCTGTAAAAAACCTTATAACAGTACGCACTTCACATTTGGCGGGGTTTTCTATTGCAGTACACATTTCAAACGGCCACAAACACTAAACTAGCGCAGGTACGACTTTCACTCGACCACGGCTTGATGCCGACTGACCTGCTGAGTGCGTGAATGCACAGATGGCGTCGCTACTCCCCCCACTACCCGCACTGTGACCGATCGGAGGTTACTTTCTGAACGGCCCTCGTATTACTACAGTTATATAATATTTTGTTACTTTTATTCTTGGTTTAATATTTAAATGCAGAGAGCGGCAGCGAAGATGAGGACTTCTCCGACTTGGATCTTGCACGACAACTGGACTTCTAGCTATGTGACAACACTCTGTATTTTAGATGAACCTAACGTCCTTGCCTTATCCAGATGTCGAGCATAAACATCATGCGGACAGCAAAAGTGTTTACATAAGTGCTTACGTTGCGCATTCCTCTATCTTGCCTTTTTGTGTTGGGTCATCAGTAGGTGGAGAAGGTAATTGTATTGCATCCAAAAATTCGATACCGAGATTCCAATGTAAATATGCGTTTTGGGTCCAGTGATTCAAAAGAAGTAGTTTTAGAAAAAGACCTCTGTGCGAGAACAGCTGACTAAAACGAAAAGTTCGCTAAATACCAAACTTGAACAAGTTCAATCTCTCCTAGGAATGTTTGTGACATGATTTTCAAGTTACAGAACGACAGCAGCTCAAGTGGTTTAAACGGCATAATGCCTACGTACGGATAAATTCAAAGTATCGCTATTCGAATCTAAACAATAATCAGATTTTAGTGTGTTCCCTGTAGCGCTGTGACAAACCTTAAGTTACTCCCCTGGTGAGGGTCGCAGGTTCGCTTCTCGCAAGTAGCAAACAGTTTTACCGGTCCCAGTAGCCACGCTCGCTAAAGTGCCTCGCTTTGGAGCTTCGTGGCGCAGGGGATCGTGGGTTCGAGTCCCGTCTTGCGCATGGGTGTTTGTAAATGTGTATATGTCCGAGAATGTGTAAGTAATAAGAAAACGGTAAATAAAAAGGTCAACAAGGGAATAGGGGAACTGAAAAAAAAAAAAAATCAGGACAATCGGGGTCCTGACAAGACTGTGGAACTGAATTTAAAATACACACACACACACACACACACACACACACACACACACACACACACACACACACACACACACAAAGTATCGTTCATGGCAAACAAAAATGTTCCGAATGTTTATAAAAAATCTTATGTAATTCATTCATCATGACTTTCTCTATCTATATCTCTGCAACAAATTTAAAAAGTTTATGCTTCTATTTACTTCATGCTAAGTGAGAAAAAAATAGCAGAAATAGTCTTATTACTTGCTTCCCTGTAAGTAGAAGCGAAATAAGGGAGTAACATAGGTTAAAGTGATATCAAAGATGGTTGCTATGTGACTGAAGTTCCTTTGCTTGTATGGACAGCAATTGTTAAATTCTTGTAAGGGAAAATTATAAGTTTTAAAGCTGAAACCAAAAACAAGGAGTATCTCAAAAACGATCAACTCTACGAAAAAAATGTATATAACAAATTGTGTTTTAATGTGCTCTACATTTTTGTGTGGTAAGTTTTTGTCTATCTCCTACGGTTTACCAGTTACACAAAATTCCGTAAAATTCATCCAGAATAAAGTAGTCTTCAGAGGCTATTCCCAGAAAATTCAAGATATACATATTATTTGTCAAGTATATATCTTTAATATATGATATTTTAATCAAAATCGTTAGAGCCATTGTTTAGAAAATCAAAATTTTCGAAAATGTTTCTATGTGAAGGGTAGTTGGGGGTTGGAGGGATTTTCTTGAAAATCTTCTGTCGCATCCTTCGAAGATATGGAACTTAAATACCGAGTTAGGTATTTAACGGTCTCTTCGTTTTAGAGCTATGCTGCCCACACACACACACACACACACACACACACACACACACACACACACACACACACACACACACACACTCACACACGGATATTTTTTCTAAAACTGCTTTTTTTGGATTCAGGTGGTCTGAAAGCATGTATTTCCGGTGAAATCTCGGTATCGAATTTTTTGGTACAATGCAATATCTTCTCTATACACTATGTACATAGTACATAAGCAAAAATGTCATGTGTTAAAAACTTCATGTTTTGGGAGTAGCTACTGAAGTCTCCTTCATTCTAGATTTAGGGGCGACATGCAGTCTCTGGTTCCAAGGGTCGCGGGTTCAAATCCGGCGAAGGCCGATGATTTTTTTCGGGTGTAAAAATCTTAGCATAGCTTCCTTCGAAAGGGAAGTAAGTATAACCGCTAATCCCGTGTCGTAGATTTACGGCACATAAAAGAACCTCAAACCTGATAAGGGGGTCTCTGAAGAAACTAAAGCGGTATTTAAGGCACAATATAGAACACCAGCAGTTAAACAGCGCCCATAAATAAAACTCAATTTAATTTAATTTTCATTCCGGATGACATTTGCCAAACTCGAAAACATAGAGATGGACAAAAACTTACTATACAAAAAGTCTAGGTTTCGTTAAAACACACAATTTATGTCAGACACATTTTGTTTGTTTCTTTCTTTCTTGTTGAGTTAACCATAGTTTAAATAGTCCTTGCTATTGGTTTAAAATGCCCAATACTTATACTTTTTCAAATGGAGAGTAGTCATTCCTTTTTACTTTCTCCATACGCACTATGTACATAGTGTATAGAGAAAGTATTGCACTCCACCAAAAAATTCGATACCGAGATTTCACCGGAAATATATGTTTTAGGGTCCCCAATATCCAAAAAAGGCATTTTCACAAAAAGGTCCGTGTGTGTGTCCGTGTGTCTGTGAACACGATAACTCAAAAACGAAAAGTCGGTAAAATACCAAACTTGGTATTTACGTTTAGTATCTTCCAGGGATGCGACACGAAGATTTTGAGAAAAATCCCCCCACCCCCAACTACCCTTTACATGGAACTTTTTTCGAAAATTTTGATTTTCTCAAAAATGGCTCTAACGATTTTGATTAAAATTTGTATATTAAACATATTTACCTGACAAATAAAATGTATATCTTGAATTTTCTGGGAATAGCCTCTGAAGAGTAGTTTATTCTGGATGAATTTTACTAAATTTTGAATAACTGCTAAAGCGTAAGAGATGGACAAAAACTTACTGCACAAAAAATGTAGAGCACATTAAAACACACAATTTATGTTATATACATTTTTTTCGTGGAGTTCATCGTTTTTGTGACATTCCTTATTTTTGGTTTCTGCTATGAAAAACGTATACTTTTCTCATACAGGAACTTGTCAACTCCTATCCATATAAACAAAGGAACTTCATTGACATAGTAACCAGCTTTTGACTATCACATTAACCTACGGTTGTCCCTTATTTCGCTTCTACTTACAAGGAAGCGAGTAATTAGACTATTTCTGCTATTTTTTTCTGATTAGCATAAAGTAAATAGAAGTATTAGCTTTTTAAGAATTATTTGTTGCAGGGATATGGAGAAAGTCATGTGAATGGTACACATCAGATTTTTCCTTTTACTCATGGCCATGCAAAAATAAAATGGAATTTAAAGGCTATCACTTTCGTCCATCCATGTTAGTATCCTTTCAAAATAAGTTTTATTTCTATTAAGCCTCACATAAACTACTGGTGCGATATAAATGCAAATAAAACGAATATTTACAATATTTGTCATGTTTTTGTGGAGGCTATATGTTAAGGATGATACCAACAATAATAACAAAAATAAAATTTAACAATTTAGCCCGCCTAGGTAGTGTGGTGGTAGCGTGTCTACCTCACATTCAAAAGGTCGTGAGTTCGAATCTCTTTTAGAGTGAGTTACCCGGATAAGGTTTTTTTCGGGGTTTTTCCCTTATCCTGAGAAGATGAATGTCGAGTAACTTTAAGTTCCATGGACCCCGAGATCATTTGAGCAACATTTCACCAACTTCATTCATCGTCCGATATGACCAACCAGGTTAAAGAACGTTAAACTAAAATTGTTTTATAACGACGCTGTTAATTAGCAGGATCCGCCGGTGTGCCGGAATTCCGTTCTACAGAAGTTCTTTTATACGCCAGTAATTCTACTGCAACTGTCACTTTCATGCAACTTAGTGGGACCCATGTGGGGTTTTTCTTCTTTTCCTTTTCTTCCGGTTCTTGTATATTGACATTTTTTAGTAAGTTTCTTTAGTTTAAACTCTGAACCATCAGTTGGAAGTACTACGTAAAATCATTTTTTTTTTAATTTCCTACACCCCCCCCCTCACTCCTTGATGGCTTTGGCGTCATTTTCCCCTGATACTGTTGGTATTTCAGGTACGCAAAGGATTAATGACTATACAAAAACTTTGGTTTTATAAATGATATGAAACGTTACGTTCTTTTCTCTCTTTCTTTCTTTCTCCGCGAAATTATCGTGAAATGTGCACACGGACATTACTGTTGCTTGCTTGAACCTCAAATCAACTCCAGCTATATCCACACAAATATTTGTGCTTTACTACTGCATAAGCGCTGCATATGACTCCCGGAAGAAAATTGCACTGCACTGCCATCAGAGTGCACCACCTGCATCTCGCACGGAACCTATACTCTCTGCTCATCTTTATGTGAAAATTGTGTTCTTGCTGAATATACAAGTTTCAAGACAAATCACGTGATTTCTTTGTATCTTCAAATGTATGTTGGTTCGTTTCTAAGTTTTACTTTAAACAGGATTTTCTCGAATTAACACTTTCTAATATAAATGACACGTTGCTCTCTAAAACTAATGAACATAGCTCAATGAAATTTTGTGATAATAGAAACACCTTAAGTGTATATATGACTGAAATTTCATGAAAAAGATCGAAAAATAGACTTTTATTTTAATTCCATAAAATAATTTAAATATTCCAGAATATAAAGGGGTATAATTGGCCATCAGACACCATTTTTAAATGCCTCAACTGCAGCTACAGCAAAGCATTATAGGTGAAACTGTATGGACTCTGGAAAAAAAAGTTCGACGAGATCTCATTTCCATCATGTAAAGTAAAGAAACGAAGTTATGCAGAAGAAAAGCAGCAATGCAATAATAAAAGCTCAGAACAAGCAGCAGTAGGGGAGAGGAAAAGGAAAGCTGAAGGTCCAAACTATCAACAAATCATTCCTTGTTTTCTCGCTAGAGATTTTCAGCACTTTTCTTCCTGTAAAAAGTTCCTTGCGGAACACTTTTTGTTACACAAACAAAAATTCCGTACATGTTCACCGAGGTAAAATGAATAAGAACTGCCCTAGGTTTTACTGGCAGATGTATTTAAGCATATGTTTTAAATTTTCAAACATAAAAATTATATTTTATGACAAAAAAGGACATTCATAGCTTTAAATTTGTTGGAGCCTAAAACAGATAAACTTAGGGCAATTTCATGAAGTAGATTTATTGTGATCCTAAGGTTAAAATATTACACCAAAATTTGCTGTCGCAAGGGATGAGACCTGACAAAAAAGTAACAAAATTTGGCCATAACCTCCAAATCATTATACTATCTGCACTATATTACACCTCTGGTATAAATTTCAAAAAGTTAACATTATTAGTTTGGAATTTCACGCTTCTTCATGCATGTCCTTAACGTTTTATGGAACTGTATTGATGTTAAGTGGATGATTAGTGTTTCTTTTTTAAATTAATTACTGATTCATCAATAAAAAGATTGTAACTCCGTTTGTAAAAAAGTTATTATTCTAGTTAAGTCAACATATTTTATCTATATAAAAATAATTTCACAGGCATCTTGGTTTCTGAGATGAAGGATCGTGGTATTAGCAAATTTAACACTGACGGGATAGGGTTTTCATCGTCTTAAACAGAAGATCAAAACCATGCTAGAAAACAAAGAAACCTTCTCTGAAAATTATATTGTGACTAACTGCTTTTTATTTCCCAACAGGAAATTAACATCAACTGGCCATCGAAGAGGACGTTCCAAAATATTGAGTGGCCTACAATCCAAGAATTCACTGTAGATCTAGGGAAGCGAAGTATAGAAGCTTACATAGAGAAGAGAGGATATTTCATTGAGGAATTGCAGTCTTGCGTTCATCCCTGGGAAATGAGAACTGATATTACCAGTCACTATTACGTATACGAGGTAAACTTTAAAGACTTTCACATTAAGGCTGATCAAAATCATATTTGATTTTTTTTTTTTACAGACGTTCTTTAACTGTTGTTCTTAAGAGTCCTATTCTATATTGGTAATGAAAGACCGCTTAATTTTGCTCAGATACCTCTTTATCAGGCTTGAGGCTTTTTAACCTGTCATAAATCTACGGGGACCAATAGCTTTACTCCCCTTTCAAAAGAAGCTGAAAAAAATATATCGCTCTCTGCCGGGTTTGAACCCTCGACGTTGGGAACCAGAGGCTAGCATTTTAAGGGTATGTGGGGGGGGGGATGAAATGGAGTTTATATATGAAAGCTCTTAAACTACTATGGTTCTCGGCGTATCATTCTATATTGAGCGTGGAAAACCGCTTAATTTGGTTAGAGGCCTCCATATCTACGACACGGGATCAACGGCTTTACTTCCCTTTCAAAGGAAACCATGCTAAAGATTTTCACTCCTGAAAATAATCTATCGTCCTCCGCCAGGTTTGAACCCGCAACCTGGGGTATATGAGGATAACTAGCATGGTAACCCTTACCCCACGAAGGGCGAATATATATACCATAGTTTTGCGGGTTCAAACCCGGTGGAGGACGATGGATTTTTCGGGTGTAAAAATCCTTAGCATGGCTTCCTTCGGAAGAGAAATAAAGCCATTGGTCCCGTGTCGTAATTTACCGTGAAAGATAATCAAGCCTGATAGAAAGGCCTCTGCGCAAAATTAAGCGGTCTTTCACGCCCAATTTAGAATGGGACGCTGGGAACTATAGCAGTTAAAGAGCGTCCACAAATAACACGCCATTTACATGTATACCATAGTCTGGTTTTTACTTTCACTAGCACATATATACAATGCAAATAGTACGCAGAGAATAAATTGTATTGAATGTTTTGAGGACTCGAGAAACACACAAAAAAAATCTGATGTGTACCATTCACATGACTTTCTCTATATCCCTGCAACAAAGTATTCTTAAAAAGCTTATACTTCTATTTACTGTATGCTCAACAGAAAAAATTAGCAGAAATAGTCTTATTTCTTGCTTTATTGTAAGTAGAAGCGAAATAAGGAAGTACCATAGGTTAAAGTGAAAGCCAAAAGCTGGTTGCTATGTGACTGATGTTCCTTTGTTTGTATGGACAGGAGTTGACAAATACCTGTATGAGAAAAGTATGTTTTTCAAAGCTGAAACCAAGAAAAAGGAATATCTCAAAAACGATCAACTGCACGAAAAAAATGTATATAACATAAATTGTGTGTTTTAATGTGCTCTACATTTTTTGTGTGTTAAGTTTTTGTCCATCTCTTACGGTTTAGTAATTATGAAAAATTCATCCAGAATAAAGTAGTCTTCAGAGGCTATTCCCAGAAAATTCAAAATATACGTTTGTCAGGTAAATAACCTTAGTATACGAAATTTTAATCAAAATCGTTAGAGCCATTTTTGAGAAAATCAAAATTTTCGAAAAAAGTTCCATGTAAAGGGTAGTTTGGGGTGGGGGATGTTTCTCAAAATCTTCGTGTCGCATCCCTGGAAGATACTAAACTTAAATACCAAGTTTGGTATTTTACCGACTATTCGTTTTTGAGTTATCGTGTTCACAGACACACGGACACACACACACGGATCTTTTTCTGAAAATACTTTTTTTTGATACAGGGGACCCTAAAACATATATTTCCGGTGAAATCTCGGTATCGAATTTTTTGGTGGAGTGCAATACATTCTCTATTCACTATGTACATAGTGAGTATAGAGAAAGTAAAAATCCTTGATAATTTTTAATTGTTTTCGCACAAAAACTGTGTGTAGAACAGGAGTTGGCTAGGTAGAGTCAGATTGAAAAATTCAATACCATAGCCAACTCCGGTCTTCACGCGGTTTCTGTGAGAAAACAATTAAAATGATCACAATTGTCCATAATAGTTGGCTAAGCCTATGAATCCTGGGACTTAAAGAACTTACAACATTGTAAGTCGCCATTGGGGTTATCATCTCTAAATAATTTGAGATCACCTTGTGGTTTACCAGGAAACATGCGAGTCAGTTGAGAAATTCTATGCTATGCCGGCATATTGCCATGGTAGCTCAGTGGTAGAGCAACCGGCTAGAGACCGGGAGATCCGTGGTTCAAATCCCAGCTATGGCATAGAATTTTCCACTCTGACTCTACCTATCAAAAAAATCCTTATTAGAAAAAGGTCCGTATACATGTCTGAGCGTGTACGTGGACAGCTTAACTCAAAAACAAAAAGTCGATTAAATATCAAACTTGGTATTCATGGTCAATATGTTACAAGGACGCGACGAGATTTTCAGGGAAATTTCACACCTCCAAACTATTCTTTACGTGGAACATTTTTCGCAATATTCAATTTTCTCAAATGTGCTCTAACATTTTTTATTAAAACGTCGTATATTAAAAACATTTCAATTGCACACAATAAATACATATAATCTGAATTTTAGCAAATAGCCCCTAAAGTCCTCTTTATTCTGAATGACTTAAACTTAAGAGATAGACAAAAATCCACTACACAAAAAAGGTAGTTTTCATTAAAACACACATTTCCTCCGAGATATACTTCTGTTATTGGTTTCAGTTTTAAAATACTTGAATTTTTCTCAAACGAAAATTTTCCATCCTTTTTATTCCCCTTTTGTTTTACTCCTGGGAATTCAAAGAGAACCGAATTTCCTCACATAGCAACCAAAAAAGATTTGACTATCGTTTTAACCTAGTATTTTTCCCCTCTATTCAAAAGGAAGCAGTAATACCAAATTAACATGGGAATAGAGAGAAGAATATGCATTTATATGAATATTTTGTTGTCAGATTTTTAACGTAAGAAAAATGAATGCTTTCAAGCAAGGGGTAGAATACCGAAAGAAGGGATCCGAGTTATCACTTCAACTGGTCAACCTTTAATCCTCATATCAGTTACCGTTTTACTTCTTAGCTTGCTGGCGCATGTCATGCTTCCGTTCGGGGTGCTACATAGCACATCCCAAGCTATTGTCCGTCCAGTCTTACTTTCCGGTAATGCAAATAAAAGCAACAGGTGGCAACGGCTTTGATTGGTTGCTGAACGTTACATTGTTTTTCTCCGTGACAAAATAGTTCCTTTTAAATTGCCGAGTGAGTACAGAAATATCGTATTACTCTATTCATAACATGGTATGAATGAATTAAGGAACAAAATGTCCTGATTATTTAATCATTATTTCTTTTGTAACAATGGTATCCGTTAAGCAGTTCGTTTGTAACGATTGCTTCTAGTCAACAATAATGGCGGAAACATACACTACCACTGCAGTGACACACAAGCAAGGAAAGACCAAGAATAATGTTCTTGACTTTATGGTAGAATTTACTGGCGTTTCCGAAATCAGCATAAGTGCAGTGAATGTGTATCACACACTGTTTAGGAAGAGCAAATCAACTGAGATTTGGAGGGAATGTTGGACATTGTCATAATTTTTACTTTCTCTACACGTACTATGTACATATTGTATAGAGAAGGCATTGTAATGCACCCAAAAATTCCATACCGAGATTTCACCGGAAATACATGTTTTGGGTCCCCCTGAATAAAAAAAGCATTTTCAGAAAAAGGTCCGTGTGTGTGTGCAGCATAACTTAAAAACGAGAAGTCCGTTAAAAACCAAACTTGGTATTTAGGTTTGGTACCTTCCAAGGATGCGACACGAAGATTTTCAAGAAAATCCTCCCACTCCCAGCTACCCTTTACATGGAATATTTTTCGAAAATTTATATTTTCTTAAAAATGGCTCTAACGATTTTGATTAAAATACCGTATATTAAAGATATTTATCTTACAAATAAAATATATATCTTGAATTTTCTGGGAATAGCTTCTAAAGACTATTCTGGATGGATTTTACGGAATTTTCCATAACTGTTAAACAGTAAGAGATGTTAAACCACACAAAAAATGTAGAGGATGTTAAAACACACAATTTATGTAATATACATTTTTTCGTGGAGTTGGTGTTTTTTAGATATTCCTTGTTTTTCGTTTCAGCTTTGAAAAACATACTTTTCTCATACAGGAATTGTTCAACTCCTGTCCATACAAACAAAGGAACATCAGTCACATAGCAACCAGCTTTTGGCTTTCACTTTAACCTATGGTACTCCCTTATTTCGCTTCTACTTACAAGGAAGCAAGTAATACGACTATTTCTGCTAATTTTTTTTCTCGACTAGCATGAAGTAAGTAGAAGCATAAGCTTTTTAACTATAAGGTTACGGAGATGAGAAGGTCATGTGAATGGAACACATCAGTTTTTTTTTGTTTTTTTTTTAAATGATGATGATTCAGACAGTTCGATTGCAAATGACTAGATTCTTGAAGGAGTGGTACTAGTTCCATTTTCACGTTAGATCTTCTGGTAAGTCACGGTACTATAAGGCAGAGGTGTACAGTGTGTTTGTGCATATGTGAATGCTAAAATTCACAAACAGTTGAAGTGATGTACGTATGCATACTTCAACAAACTTTCAAAATAACTTATCTGTATTTTATAATTTTACGGGAGAATTTTACTTTTCGTACTGAACATATAACGACCCATCTACCTGTTTTATTGTGTGCATTTAATAGAATTAATTTATCTGAGAACAGTGAAATTAGGTAGCTATTTCTTTTCCTGGCAACGTAGGTTCGTGGTTTTACAATTTTACGGCAGCGAACCAGCTTAGCAGCACGTGGTGTGTACACGTGCGTTCGCGGAAGAATAAATTCTGATTTGTTTACACCGGCAGTGAAGTAAGGATAGGCAGATAATAGAATTTTTCTCTTCGGAATTCCTCGAGCAGAATATGCTTCTTCACAATGAACCCCTTACTCATTTCAACCAAGGGGACAGTATATGCTCATCTGTGAAGCTTAATTAAAAACTATGAATAATTTTAAAATTATATATTTTTATAATGTAATATGAATTCGCTATTTAGAAAAATGTATTCCTTTCTCTACCTGGCGCACTAGAACTCCAATTCATTGAAGTTATAAATGCATGAGCGCATGCTTATTAATAGACACCCCTAACTTTAAATTCTTTTCTTGCAAACTTTTTCCAACACTTTTTCATACTCAAAATGCTCCCCACTATGAATTTTTTTACTAATTTCCAAAAAATTATACTGTTTCTCAAAAGCACACTAAAGAAAATGTTCATAATAGTTCTGCAAAATAATATTCCAATTTTGAGAAATAAATTATTAAATTTTGAAAATCGAAAGTTTTGGAAAGCACAATAAGTAATAATTCTTCCACGATGATTAAGAGTTCATATAGCAAATATATGATAGCTCTATTTGCAAACTCATTCAACTACTACAAAACTTGAATTTCCAAAGTTAACATTTTTATTAACGCATAGCATTCCTCTTTTTATTAAAACTGTGAATTAAGACAGTAAAATATTATTTAAACAACTTAACGGGTTAGAATTTTGATACACAGCAAAATATTATTGTAATAACTGGTAAAATTTTCAATAAGACTTGAATGTTGTGAATTTGCCAATTTTCACAGATGAATTGCCTTGAAATAAGACCACTTTTAATATCTAAAGAAAAGATTTAAGTTTATTTAGTTGTAATGCATAATCGACAGAGAGAGAGAGAGAGAGAGAGAGAGAGAGCGGGGGTGCTCCGTGGTCTAGGAGCAACATGCTAGCCTCAGTTCCGAAGTCACGGGTTCAAACCCGGCGCAGGGCGATGGATTTGTTTCGTCAGAACGGTTTCCCTTGGGAAGGGAATTAAACCCGTGGTCCCGTGATGTAGAGCACGTAAAAGAACCTCAAGAAGGTCAATAAACAGGCCTCTCAGTAAAGTTAAGACGCCTTTCACGTCCATATAGAATAAGACGCTGAGTACCATAACAAGAGCGTTCATTAATAGAACTAAATTTCTGAGAATGTTTCAACTATATAGTGCAGTTATTCACCATTTACAAGTGTTTCAAAACACAGGTACATCACCTGTCTGATGAATGAATGCAGACGGCCACGTGTGGAAGTTTGCGTAAACACAAACAGAAACTTAATATTCATTAGTAATAAAGAAAACGGTAAATTTAACCAGTTGTGGATCATTTAGTTTATTCCTGTTTACGGACGCTGTGCTGATATTTCGATAGTCTCTACTGCACTATATTTCCGCCTTCTCTGACCGCCCTAAACCGTGCCATGCTATACCAGCGACCTCCCCAAGCAACTGCATTCTTTCGTCAGACAAGTAATACTCAAAATCCCACCTCTCAAGACGCAATAATGTATTGAGAGTAAGTATTTATTCTTAAAGTAGGCTAATACAAGTTACGTCTGCAATGTTGTTCCTGATAAGAGATAACCAAGCGCTTGTTTACATACATATTAAGTAGAAAACTGAGTGATAAGGGGAGAGGAGAGATATACGAATGCACCTGTAACACGTCCCAGCTTGCAGATACATCTAGACTAAATGATAACCCTAGAATAACTTATTTTTAAAAGCAGTTATATTCGTTTGAGATTCTCGTTGAATCTATCAAATAAATTAAACATGTATTTTAATATAAAAAAATTGAGGCGCTATTTTTAAGCTCAAAACAAAACAGTATGATGTGTTCCATTCACACGAATTTCTCTACCACAAACATACCTCTCTTACAAAAAATGTTCTTTATCTATATCATACTAGTCGAGATAAATTCGCCTTTATTACTTGCTTCTTTGTAAGTACAAGGGGAATGAGCGAATACACTAGGCTATAGCGATAGTCAAAATCTTTAAAGCTCATCGCTGTGAAACAAATAAATTCGGTTCTCCTTTGCATTCCCGGGAATAAAACAAATGGGACGAAACGAAAGTTGACTTCCCGCTTGAGAAAAGTTTTTACGTAGCTGAAGATTGAAACCAATATCAAGGGATATTTTGAAAACAGTTAACTCTAGAAAAATTTGTATACAACAAATTGTTTTGAGGAGATCTATATTTTTTGTGCAGAAAGCTTTTGTATATCTCTTACGGTTTACCAGTTACACAAATCATCTAGAATGAAGGTCTTCAGAGGTTATTCTCACAAAATTAAAGATATTTTCGCCCGCCATGAAAATCTCTTAAACCATATTTTTATGAAAACTGTCAGCGCCATTTTTGAGAAAATCAAAATTTCCGAAAAATGTTCCACGTGAAGCTTAGTTGGGGATGGCGGGATTTTCTGGAAATCTTCGTGTCGCATCCTTGGAAGATACCTTACATTTATACAAAATTTGGTATTTAATGGACTTTTCGTTTTTGAGCTATGCTCCCCACAGACATAAGTACACCCAGATGATTTTTTCTAAAATTGCTTTGTTTTTTTTATTCTTGGGGTCTCAAAATATGCATTTGCAATTTTGGATGGGACACAACGCCTCTATCTACTATGTACATTGCATATAGTGCTAGAGAAAATAAAAAAAAACTCCACGTAAAGGTTAGTTTGGGGCGGAAAATTTTTTTGGAAAATCTTTAAGTGCTGAAATGTTTGGTATTAATCTGAATTTTAGTTTTGAAATTATGCTTTTGCTATAATAGTGTATAGGAAAGTTTCTGTTGGTTTGCCAATTTGGCTTTATCCCTTACAAGATTGTAACCCAATTTCAGTAATGAAAATAGAAATGCAGTAGCCACAACACAGATAAGCATGCCTTTGGTTTCTTAACCCTTAGTTGCCTGCATTAGTATACCACATATGCCGTTTTTCCTTTAATTCAAGTTTAAAAAAATATTTTTCTAAATAATAGAAAAATAATAGAAATGAAAATATATGTAGATGCTTTATTAATATTTTTCTTCCTAATTAAAAGTTTAACCAGTTTTCATAATCCTGACAAAGGCACCACCAAATAAGATGTTCAATAGCCATAAGTGTTAGCTGATAGGTAATGGACTGGCCATCCATTCAAAGTCCAACGTTGCAAGTTCAAATCACAGTGACTGTGGTAAAGGACGGGGAGAGTCCACGTAAAATAATCGGTATGATGTTTGGAAGCTAATCGGGTCACATTTGACAGTAGTTATGTGGGTTTTTCTCTTTTTATTTATTTTTAAAAAGCACTGCAATTTTAATATAAAAGTCTTGATTACTTGTCTTTTATGGTTGAAGGTTAGTATAACATGAAATTAATGCTAGCAATGTTTTCTCATAACCTGATGTTACATATATGTTTGATTTCTCTTCTTTTTTTTTTTTCCTTCTATTTTTAAGGTAATATTCAGCACTCCGACCAAAACTTATCCTGTACCAGTTACAACGGCAAGTGTTTTCTTCAATATAGAGGTGTCCAAAATCAAACCGAGGTCATATCCCGTTGAGGTGAGTACATTATACTTTATCAACCAATACTGTCAAGGCATACTGCTGAAATTCTTCCTGGTATCACAAAAACACGTATTCAAATTTGTTCACATTAGCATGTTACGAGAACGGAAATCGATACCGACTTGTTTTTAATGATCAATTGATAGTTTTGCCTGCATCCAATTCTGTCAAAAATTCGAAAGAGCTGCGGCTAGAGTGAGATCTAGCGCCAGTTTCATGTTACGGCCGCCTACAATTCTTAGAGAATTCTTCATATGAATTCGATGCTTTTCGGCAAGCAGATGGGAGAGTGGGGGAGAAACACGTTCCTGCATCAGGCGGCACCCTTCCCCCTCATATTAAGACCTAGCCGAAAAGAATACGAATGGAGTGAATCTCGTATCCAGCAACGTGAGCAAAAAAAGTAAGCTTTGCGCAATTCCTGGGACCCACGTCAATTAGTGAACGGTTGCATTAAAATATACCCATTTCAACATCGTCGTTCTGTTTACCGTTCTCGGTTATTTGAACTTTAAAACAAAGGACACGTATATATTTTCAATTTCATAGCATGAAGTTTGCATAAAGAGTCATAAAAATAGAAAAAAAACATATCCCGCAGTCATTGAAAGCAAATAAAATATTTTATAGGAGCAGATAACAGCTCACGTCATTCATCACTGAACGTATGCGCCCATTTACTTGTGATTGCTAGAAATATGTTTTATTTGTGGACGCTCTTTAACTGCTGTGCTTCTCAGCGTCCCGTTCCATACTGGGCGTGAAAGACCGCTTAATTTTGCTCAGACCCCTTTTTTATCAGGCTTGAGGTTCTTATACGTGCAGTAAATCTACGACACAGGACAAACGGAACTACTTTCCTTCCGAAATATGACATGCTAACGATTTTACACCCGAAAACATCCTTCGTCTCCACCGGGTTTGAACCTACCGCGACCTTGGGTATATAAGTTAGCAAGGTAAGCATTTCACTGTGATTGCTAGAGGTCACTTAGTGGTGCGATCAATTTTAAATCTGCACGCTATTTATTTTGTTGCAGCCCTAAAGACGTGCTGAAAGAATGCTCCTCCGGGTGAATGCGCAACTGCGTTGCACGCGCAGGGTGCAGAAGAAAACTTCGCTAGATTGACCATAGTGCAAAGTCTCGCTCGTGGATTTTAAGCAATAGTGCTATCTCTCTCTTTCTTACGCTTGTCTCGCGCTCTGCCTATCCTGCCGAAATAAAAAAAAAAATCATACATTTTAGGAAAGGCGCGCGCGATTGTGTGTGAAAACAATAAAAAAAAAAAGTCCTTTAAATACTAAACTTGGTACTGAAGTTCAGTATCTTCCAAAGATGCCACACGAAGATTTTCAAGAAAATCTCCCCATCCCAGCGTACCTTTATTTGGAGGACTTTTCGAGTTTTATATTTTCTCAAAATAGGCCCTAACAATGTTGGTTAAAACTCTACATATTTAAGATACTTATAATACAAATAAAATGTATATCTTGGAAATTTTGGGAATAGCCTTTGAAGTCCTCTCATTCTGGATGACTTTTGCATAACTGGTAAACCGTAAGAGATAGACAAAATCTTACACAAAAATGTAGTTCCCTTAAAACACTTGCAAATACACTTCTTTTTGGTTTAAATTATCCAATGTTTATCCTTTTCTCAAATGAAAGTCGTTAGTCGCATTTTTCATCCTGGTCATACAAATAAAACGGGATTTCAAAAGCACATCACATAACGGCCGGCTCTTAGAAGATTTGACTATCGTTTTGGCATGGTGGCTTCCTTATTCCCATTATACCTGCATTGAAATACGTTAACAACCTATTTCTGCACATGTTTATCTCTACATGATGAAATAGAAGAATAAGCTTTTGTAAGAACAGTTTATTGCAGAATAGGCAGAGAAACTCATGTGAATGTAACACATCTCTATTTTGTTATTATTATTATTTGCAGGTGACCTACACTTATGAAGGGTGTCGGACTGTACATCGACCTGGATACTCAGACTTCTCCGAAGAAGCCATCATCACCATGATAGAGAGCAAACTAAGATCTTTTCAAACCATAAGATTCTGAAAACTCTGTTAAACTTTCCGAACAATATAAACGATGATAAATGACCATGCCGTAATAAACCAATTCATATACCGCGTTTCAAACGTCCAACTGCTGGTTTATTTATTACTTTCTCTATAGGCACTATGTACATAGTGTATAGAGAATTTATTGCACTCCAACAAAAAATTCGATACCGAGATTTCACCGGAAATATGTGTTTTAGGGTCCCCTTTATCTAAAAAGGGAATTTTCGGAAAAAGGTCCGTGTGTGTGTGTGTGTGTGTGTGTGTGTGTGTGTGTGTGTGTGTGTGTGTGTGTGTCTGTGTCTGTGAACACGATAACTCAAAAACGAAAAATAGGTAAAATATTAAACTTGGTATTTAAGTTTAGTATCTTCCAGGGATGCGACACGAATATTTTGAGAAAAATCCCCCCACCCCCAACTACCCTTTACATGGAACTTTTTTCGAAAATTTTGATTTTCTCAAAACTGGCTAACGATTTTGATTAAAATTTCGTATATTAAAGATATACCTGACAAATAAAATGTATATCTTGAATTTTCTGGGAATAGCCTCTGAAGAGTAGTTTATTCTGGAAGAATTTTACTAAATTTTGAATAACTGCTAAACCGTAAGAGATGGAAAAAAAACTTACAACACAAAAAATGTAGATCACGTTAAAACACACAATTAATGTTATATACATTTTTTTCGTGGAGTTCGTCGTTTTTGTGACATTCCTTATTTTTGGTTTCTGCTATGAAAAACTTACACATTTCTCATACAGGAATTTGTCAACTGCTGTCCATACAAACAAAGGAACTTCAGTGACATAGCAACCAGCTTTTGATTATCACTTTAACCTATGGTACTCCCTTATTTCACCTTTACTTACAAGCAAGCAAGTAATATGGCTATTTCTGCTAATGTTTTACTGATTAGCATGAAGTTAATAGAAGTATAAGTTTTTAAGAATAATTTGTTGCAGGAATATAGAGAAAGTCATGTGAATGGTACACATCAGATTTTTTCCTAAAACACCACGAACGGTTCGTATAATCCCTTTACACAGCTGATATCAAGTGGCAGCAATATAATAAAATCCGTGAATTGTAAAAGTGTTATGTCGTGCTGGAGGTAAGTAGTGGGGATTTTCGAATGTAAACTATTGAATTATTAGATCGCTGCGTAACTATTTTTGTTATCCAGATATTCGGTTTTAAAATAATACTATGCGATTGGTTGCTTGGCAGTCGACAGTTCCCATTCACTTTTCAAGACGCTTTCATCGATGAACCGATGCAGTTATGATACCAACCTCATTCGAAAGAATACAAAGCATGCACTATTGTATTTCCTTTAACCAAATACCAAGCAAGAAATACAAATATGCAGTAGGTCGACTGGGCACTAAGGCATACAGTTTGTTCTAAACATGCGCATTAATATAAGATATACTGCCGGGGAAGTAAATGAAATGGAGTTTCATTTATGGTGGTTCTCAGCGTCCCATTCTAGGTATATTATGCGCGAAAGTCCGCTCAGTCCTCTTTATCAGGCTTGAGGTTCTTTTACGTGCCGTAAATATTGGACGCGGGTCCAACGGCTTTACTTCCCTTCCGAAGGAAGCCATGCTAAGGATTTTTACGCCAAAAAAAAAATCCATCGTCCTCCGCCGGGTTTGAACCCGCGACCTGGGCTACAAGAGGCTAGCATGGTAACACTGCGGAGATGTTGCCATTTTGTGGCGGATGCACCAATCACCCAGAGGTGGGCGGTGGCAATTCTTGTACTTGTAAACAAAAAGACAAAATATTAATTCCAAGCTCTGCCACAGCAACTATGTGGCTCTCCATGTGTTTATGAATTAAAATCTAGAATCATGTGCCCATATGGTCCTTAGAATGTTAGTTATACCTTCAACTCAACCCAAAATATGATTTATCCAAATTTAGGAACGAATACAGAATATGAACTGATTACTAAATCAGGGTTTCCCCATATTGCGAGGGAATAATCTTTGGCTAGTTCACTTTACCTCAAATCATACGATACGAAGTAAATCAAAAAACAAACAAAAAAAAAAAAACGTTATAACCTATACAACCTCAAATTACTGAACCTAACCACAAAATTCTGAAATAGATAGATGTGCAATATACATAGGGATAGAGAAGGTATTGTAATGCACCCAAAAATTCGATGCCGAGATTTCACCAGAAATGTGTGTTTTGGGGTCCCCTGAGTCCGAAAAAAGTATTTTTTAAAAAAATGGTCCGTGTGTGTGTGTGTGTGTGTGTGTCTGTGGACAGCATAGCCCCAAAACAAAAAGACCGTTAAATACCAAACTTGGTATTTAGGTTTAGTATCTTCCAAGGATGCGACACGAAGATTTTCAAAAAAATCCCCCCACCACAAACTGCCCTTTACATGGAAAAAATTCCAAAAATGTTGATTTACTTAAAAATGGCTGTAACGATTTTGATTAAAATCCCGTATATTAAAACTATTTATGTCCGAAATAAAATGCATATCTCGAATTTTTTGGGAATAGCCTCTGAAAACCTTTTTATTCTGGATGAATTTTGCTGAATTTTGCTTAACTGCTAAACCGTAAGAGATAGAAAAAAAAAAAAAAAACGTATTACACTAAAAATGTACCTCATGACAAAACACACAATTTATGTCCTTTACTATTTTGTTGTGGAGGTAACCGTTTCCGAGATATTCCTTGTTACTGGTTTCAATTGTGAAGTACTTAAACTTTTCTCGCACAGAAGTGTGTTTTTCTTTTGTTCTACTCCTGGCCAAGCAAAGAAGTGATTTGCAATGACAATCCCATAACGATAGCTTTTAAACCATTTGACAATCACTTTAGCATAGTGTATTCCCTTATTCCCTTCTACTTATAAGGAACTAAGGAATAACATTCTGATAACATTTATCTTGATTAGCACAGTGTACAAAGAAGAAGAATCTTTTGTAGGAGTTTTGTGGAGCAGCTAAAGAAAGTCATGTGAGTGTAACACATCAGATTTTTATATTAAGACATTAGTGATATAAAAGAAACAATCCACTATCGCTTGGTGAAGCCCTGATATCCAAAAACATATAGGATTATTTCTGGAGAAATCAGGGCTTCACCGAAGTATAGAGATGTTTCATATAAGTAAAAAAATGGCCAATTTTGGAGTTGTTCTGTCCAAACTTAAACGGATTCTCCTTACGGCCCGGAATCCCAAAACTGTTGAAATATATGCCTCGAAATTATAAAATATGACTTAAACATCAAGCAGTGCACTGAAATACACTATCGCAATTTGATTTTGACATAGCTTTTTTACTATATATTTTAGTATAGCCTTACTATTGCACATCATCTTCGTTGAGGAGACCCTCGGCGCCCCTGAAAAATAATTCACAATAGGTCAAATGGATGGCTTCACAGCAAACATACATAGCCCATTTAGGATTTTTTTTAAAGTAATAGTTGTCTTTCTCTAGCACGTAAAATGCACTATGTACAATGTGCATACTAGGTAGGTATAATATTCCATCAAAAAAAAATTCGATACCAGAAATACATAACCTGAATCAAAAAAAGCTGATGTGATCCATGCACATGACTTCCTCTACATCTCTGTAATAAATTGTTGTTAGTAAGCTTATTCTTCTATCTATTTCAGGCTAAAACATTAGCACAAACTGTCTCATTATTTAGTTCCTTGTAAGTAGAAGGGAAATAAGGGAATACACAAGGCGAAACCGAGAGTCAAATGTTTTAAAATGTGGTTGCTATGGGACTGAAATCCGTTTCTTTGCTTGACCAGGAGTTGACAAGTTCCCGTATGAGAAAAGTTTAAGTATTTTAAAGCTGAAATTAATAACAAGGAATATCTCGAAAACAGTCAACTCAAGAAAAAAATGCATATGACATAAATTGTGTGTCTTATCGTGAATTACATTTTTTGGGTAATAGGTTTTTGTCTATCTCTTACGGAACACCAATTATGCAAAATTCAATAAAATTCATCCAAAACAAAGAGGTCTTCAGAGGTTATTCCCAGAAAATATAAATATCTTAAATATACGAGATTTGAATCAAAATCCTTAGCGCCATTTTTGAGAAAATCAAAAATTTCGAAATTTTTTCCATGTAAAGCGTAACTGGAGGTGGGAGGGTTTTCTTGAAAATCTTCGTGTCGCATCCTTGGAAGATACCAAACTTTAATACAAAGTTTGGTATTTAACGGTCTTTTCGTTTTTGATCTAGGCTGTCCACCAACACACACGGAACTTTTTCTAAAATTGTGTTTTTATTCAGGTAGACCCGAAACATGCATTTTCAGTGAAATCTCGGCATCGAATTTTTGGGTGCTTTACAATATCTTCTCTATACACTATGTACATAATAAGTGTAAAGTAGAGAGAGGGGGGGGGGGTTCTGCGCGCGTGTGTATGTGTGTACAGCTATTTTTGAGATATTCCCAGTTATTGGTTTCAATTGTTTGGTTTTAACATGCGTCATTTCCCAAACGTGAACTCCTCA
Source organism: Hymenopus coronatus (assembly GCA_030762935.1). Classification (NCBI taxonomy): domain Eukaryota; kingdom Metazoa; phylum Arthropoda; class Insecta; order Mantodea; family Hymenopodidae; genus Hymenopus; species Hymenopus coronatus. The sequence goes on from CM060891.1 coordinate 21,093,409, forward strand.
TCCATTTCACATCACTTGCTTTACCCCTGGTCATGGAAAGAGAACCTAATTTGAATGACAAGTGCACATTTGACTCAGCTTTAGCCTTGTGTATTCCCCTTATAAGTAATAAGATATTTGTTATAACGTTTATTTTGATTGGCATGATGTAGAACTGTTTTGTAAAATAGCTTGTAAATAGAGAAATCCGTGCGAATGGAGTGAGATCCCCCCCCCCTCACCATTCCTGAAGAACGCTACAGAAAACGGTACTTTCTGTGGGAATTAATGCCTTTCTGCGCCGGATCACCAAATATGAAGCATGCATGACCCCTTCTAACAGCACATGAATAAAAATGGAAATGGAATTGAGTGGAGTAACCCGAATTTCGATTTCACTACCCCTGTATAATAAGGAATGGAGAAACTTTTTAGAAAAGTATATTTTAAATATTTTGTTGTCTTTTTGATTTATATGGCCCCCTTTAACTTCTGTGATAATATTGGAAGCATTCTGACTTGAAAAACAATATTATGCGCGCGTTTCTTGGGCGCTAGGCTCCCTAGTTTCACGCAACATTGAGATATGAAGTAAGCTACACACCAATCTAGTGCTTCAATAAAAAGTTTCATTGTATCTGAGCTCACACATGCTTGGCGCTATATTTCGTTTAGAATTCAATAATTCAGCTATTTCGTGGAAACTTTGATAACCTACTCACCATAATGGCTGAGAGCTTCAAAGATAGAAACTTTCTTTGGTTGAATACACTAGAAGAAACAGCTACGTGAGCCCTCTCTTCTTTCACTCGTCCCTTGACACCCCTAAAACTAGCACCCAAGCTAAGGTGCGCGCATGGCACTGCAGTTGCTCGCTGAATAGTGAAGTTTTATTTGTGGACGCTCTCTAACTGCGTCCCATACTACATCGGACGTAAAAGACCGCTTAATTTTGCTCAGAGGCCTCTTTATAGACTAGAGATTTTGTTACGTGTGTGAATCTACGACACGGGACCAAGGGTTTTAGCTCCCTAAGGATTTTTACGCTCGAAAAAAGTCAATCCCTCCGCCGGGTTTGAATCTTGGGTACAAGGGGTTGGCATGGTAACCACTGCACCACGAAGGGCGACAATGCACGCTGAACTGTAGGGTTTCTTTGCGCTGCTTTTGTCTATTTTACTCTATTAAACGCACATTAAACAATTAGACTATGACAGTTTCAAAGGAGAAGAGCGCTTTTATCAAATAGTATTTGAAGCCAATTAATTACCAAGATGCGTATTCGTATATATAAATGAAAAAAGCTTTTCGTTACAAATTAATTCTTATACTGTTGGCGTTACATTGCCGTTACAATAGTATTAACCAAGTAAAGGAACTTGCTGTTTTATTATGTTAGTACTATAATGCACTATAATATTTGCCATTATTTTTGCAGTAATTTAAGTTATGACTACCAGTTACCACCAACCTATGAAAATATTAGGGCTGTGATATCCAGTGTAGGCAGCGTCATTTCTTGCTCTGCTCTCGTTGCAAACAATGGCCCAAGGAAGAAGCTCAACAGAGGTTGCAGCGAAACGTCGACAGACAGCAGTTAAGAAATAATGCGTCCTACATCGGAAACCATAACCCTAATGGACTATGGCCGTGGAAGCCTGCAGGTATACCTAACAAAATATGTAGAAATACGAATGCAAGTGTCATAATAAAGCAATTGCTCCAACAAACATCAATAATAAGTGAATTAAGCTATGAAAGGTGGACTAACACAAAATGTTGCACGCTGCCACAGCAGTGAAGGAATTATCTGTTCTTGCTTTCCGCGCAGTTGGTCACTGAAGTTGGTTAGAAGATTTGCAGGAGCATTGAGCAAATTGTTTGTCTGTCCCAATGGTCGCGCTCCCTGAAGTGCTAGCTTTGGTTCTTCATGGCTCGGGAGATCGGGTATGAGTCCCGCCTTGGGCATGAGTGTACTCTCTCTGTCATTCTTTCTTCCCTGATGGGCAATTAGTCATGCCTGAAGGCCAATATTTAAGTACAACATTTTTAAAAAGCTAAGGGCACCCAGCTAGGGAAACCTCATATAGATACTGTAAAACAGATTATCCAAAAACCTTGGATTTCCTCATTTTTTCAACTGAAAAAAAAAACGCCTTGAACAAGTGTAAAATCGGAGGACTCTTAACAGCCTTCAAATGATTTGCTTGGTCACATACTTAGAACTGAAGAAGTTTTATGAAAGCAAACATTGATACTTGTGTTCATAGTTTCTCCACCATGCAGTAGGAATGCTGGGCGCGCCTTTCATTCAGAAAGGAGACGAGATGCCGGTGGGCACAACTGTCCATGAACGGTTTTCTTCTCGGCCTCGTTATGCAGCTAACTTCGGTGTCACAACAGTTTATTTGCTTGCTAAATGAAGGAGCGAAAAAAAAACGTATGGTCCTGGAACTCCTTGATTGAAGAGACCTCGCGAAGGACATACTTAGCTGCTAACTCGATTAGTTGAAGTTGTTAAATGAACACAACCCGCATAGAAAGCACAAGGCAAATACTTACCAGCTGCACGATGCTGTCGATGGCTCTGTTGTATCGGTCACATAGCGCCCTCATGCTCTCGTAGCTGCAATAAAAAAGAAACAAATCAACACCTTTTTATTTGTATGTGAATTTAAATTAAACAATCTTTCTATTTCAAGGACAGAACGAAGTGAAGATTACCCCGCGAACACCAGCCATGCAAAAACGGGCATAGATTCTATGATCGGTGAGAAGTGCCATTTATAGCAAGACATATGTTGGAATGTGAACACTTAAAACTTTGTATATATCATATATACAATACACGACCTTTTATGTTTGGATTTTGAAAGAAAATATTTTATTTCTGAGTTGTCAAAAAAGAAATACATAATATATTAATTGTAACTAATGTTACCGATCGGATACGGATTTGTCGGTTTAAAATGTCATCAATGATTAAACGTTTAATATTATTCAAATTAATGTTACAGTAACATTAAAATATACATTCTGTACCTGCTTGTCTTTTTGTTCGTGCTTATGTATTATTGGATATCATTCCTTGGTTACTATCGTTAAGATTATAAATAAAAGTCTAATATGCTCTGCACAATAGTGTTTTTTTTTCTGTTGCTGTAAATTCAATAAATAAATAAAAATTGAGCCCTGTGAAATGTATGAACCTAACACAAAGTAAAATATATCATCATAAATATATACTTAATATGGTCACTCATGTCCTAGCTGTTAAAGCGACCTTCTAATCATTATTATGAATGAATTCCTACAAGAGAAAAGATATTTTTGAGCTTCGCCAGCAAAATTCATTGTAAGCAGAAAAATACTCAGGAAGTCGTCGTGAATTCTTATAATACACAGGACATTTCTGAATTCAGTCTCCAAAATCCATTGCGAATAGAAGTATACTAAGATGTTATGGATTCTCACATGAGACAAGACATTTTTGCGCTCCGCCTCTAAAATTCATTGCGAGCAGAAAGATGCTCAAAGTATCGTTATGAATTTTTACCAAGGTATTTCTGAGCTTCGCCTCAAAGTTCATTGCGAACAGAAATATGATCAAGGTGTATTTATGAATTCTTACAAGAGGCAAGGCATTTCTGAGCTCCGTCTCCAAAATTCATTACGAGCATAAATATGACCAAGGTGTCGTTATGAATTCTTACTAGAGGCAAGGCATTTCTGAGCTCCGCCTCCAAAATTCGTTGCGGGTAGAAGGAAGCTGAAGAAGTCGTTATGAATTCTTACAAAAGTCAAGGTATTTCTGAGCTCCATCTCCAAAATTCTTTGCGAGAGGCTCAAGAAGTTTTAGAATTTCTTACAAGAGCCAAAGCATTTCTGAGCTCCGTCTCCAACTGGCGGAGGAACGATGATTTTCGGGCGTAAAAATCCTTAGAATGGCTTCCTTCGGAAGGGAAGTAAAGCCTTAGGCCTGAGTCGTAGATTTACAGCGCGTAAAAGAACCTCAAGCCTGATAAAGAGACTTCTTTGCAAAATTTAGCAATCATTCACGCTCAATATGGAATGGGACGCTGAAAACTGAAGCAGTTAAACAGCGTCCATAAATAAAACGCAATTCAATTTTTTCCCGGCTCCAAAATGTATTGCGAGGTGCAATATGCTCAAGAAGCGTTTAGTGCTGACAAAATCCTTCCTATCATAATAACCATGAAAAAAAGTGAGCTTAGGCGTCCTCTGTCCATGATAGGCGTCCTGACTGCTATATTGGTCCCAAATACCTCAAGATATTTTGAATTAGAATAATTTCTTTCCGGCTTGCAGCCCTTACTGAACATTTTAGCAAATTGTCTCTTCAAAGCTGATACCTATGTTCTTGCGGATCTTGCAAACGTCGTGTTCGATGTTCTCACTATTCTCGTCAGTGTTTCCGCTGATAACGTGAACACCGGGTCCTTGTGAGCTCTTGAGGTTTCGTTTCCATGTATAAAACTGCACTTTTGAGTGATGATTTTTTTTAAGTCTTTATTCTGATAATATCGTAATTTAAACCTCATTCCAGACCATTTACCAGCCAGATTTGCATGTTGTACCTTCCGATTAATCATTGTCCCTTGTGATTCATCAAAGCTTTTGTCTGTGAAGGACTAAGGATGTATTTGGTCAGCTTATCTTACATAATGATTCTCTTATCCTTATCTGGCTCGGGCTGCACGTTTACAAAGTCCACTTGACAACGGGATTCATACAGTAAGAATAAACTAACTAAAGCAGATTTGATACTTTTTTCTGAGTTGGCATTGAGTAAATATCATGCCAGTAAAACATCGATTGAAAGTTTCTCTTACAAAAATATAGGCCAAAATTTTATGCAAGAACCTTAAGACCTTTTGCATCTCAAATTACTATATACATTTCTGATATTACTGTTTGCTCAATAATACAGAAATATCGCGTTTAGTCCCTTGTGTTTGAACATATTTTTGTTTAATAACGTCAATATAATTATTGTTACACATATGTTTAAACATGACGCGTCCTTGTCTATGGATTAATCACCGAATCACGTTTCAATGTGTCTTGAATTGTGTCTTTAATGCCCCAAACCAAATTTCGCCTTGTGAGTGCCCCTTTTCTGCTTGTTTTACATTGCTTATTTGTAGTCCGTAAAACTAACAGGTAGCCATAATACAGTTAGTTGTCTTCCTGTTTTAAGAGTGTATGGGAATACGTATTTCGTTTTGTGACCGAACGTGTTGTCAATGGGCGTTTTCATCTCTCTCAGTACGTGTAGGAGATTGGCGGGAAGGGACTTCCTTGCTTGTCACAGCCCACCCGTGAGCCATACAACATGACGCAAGCAATAAAGGTCACACTTAATGTCAACATCTAATGAGAAGTATACGCATGACATTATACAAATTTCCTCCGTGGGCTTCCCTTCCTGTAGGTTCACTTGTTACGTTCAGCAAGTGAAAAAAATGGACTTTTTCTACAATAAATTTAAAAAGCTTATTCTTCTATTTACTTAATGATAATCGAGAAAAAAATTAGCAGAAATGGTCCTATTACTTACTTCCTTGTAAGTAGAAGGGAAATAAGGGAGTACCATAGACCAAAGTGATAGTCAAACCTTTTAAAAGCTGGTTGCCATGTGATTGAAGTTCCTTTGTTTGTATGGACAGGAGTTGACAAAATTCCGTATGGGAAAAGTATAAGTATTTTAAAGCTGAAATTAATAACAAGGTATATCTTTTAAAAAACACGAAAAATGTATATAACATAACTTGTATGTTTTAACGAGATATACATGTTTTGTTAAATAAGATTTTGCCTATCTCTTATGGTCTATCAGTTATGCAAAATTCCGCAAAATCCATCCAGAATAAACATGTCTTCAGAGGCTATTCCCATAAAATTGAAGATATACATTTTATTTGTCGTTTAATATCTAAAATATAAGAGATTTTAGATTAGAAAATACAAAATTTCTAATTTTTTTCCATTTGGGGGGGGGGGGAAGATACCAAACTTAAATACCAAATTTGGTTATAAGAAACCCGTTCCCAACACATGTCCAGGATTGTTTATATATCCTCTTATCAAGGGGCAATTGATCGAAGCGGAAAATATTATAAATATCGCAGAAGTAAACAGACCAGATACGCTTTGTGCGGTTTCGTCCAAACGCGTCCAAATTCCCACAGTTCACACTCTGACGCAGAAGTTGTTAATGTTGAGCACAAAACTCCGAACGGGTCGGTTTGTCACACGGCAATGCACATTTGATGTGGCAAGAGAATGCCAAGATTCTGTGACTCTTCCAAAACGAGGTCCCACAACGTAACCGCTAGAGTTTCGATATCTCGTCCTGTGACTAGCGTGTCTTCGTCCCTAAAGTCAAGCTCTCAAGTGATGAGTAGATAGGGGATTTTAGGCAAATGCCTCTTTTCCTTAGCATAGATTTGCCTTACCTTTCCTATTTACACGTTTCATGAAGTGTACACATAATAAAAATTTGATGTTGCCTAATGCTCATTTTGACGGTGTTTAATATACACTCTAAGTACGTTTTAATCATCTAGGTTCCAGTTTAACTATCTTTTCCTTGTTGCATGCGCATTTCTGTTATTTTATTTGTGTGCTTTACATATCCATTGAATCATAATTAAGTCATAAAGGTCTACTAAGGTTCTTAATAGCCTGTACCGTTAACACATCAAACCAGGAAGCTCTTAAAGGCTAACTATCCACTACGAGATACGCAGTAGCCGTTTTAGTGACAGATCTCAGCGTGCAAATTAATACTTTGTGACAAACGCCGTATACTTTCCATGGATATCTTAGAGAAAGTTATTATTATTATTTACTGTTAAGCCAACTGCGGTAATGAGTTTAATCTTCATCTATATTTGAGGGTATGGTCAATGTGAAATGTATTTGGTTTGTATAAAAGTCAACATTGTTGATAGCCATGTTAAGACCACTAAATCACTTTTATCACTGTTTTAGTGCTTCGATATCTACCTAGTTATGTCTGCGTATTTTTACTTTCTCTAGCCCCATATGTACAATATACATAAGGATAGAGAAGTATTGTATTCCACCCAAAAAGTCATTACCGAGATTTCACCGGAAATACATGTTTTAGGACCCCCTGTATCCAAAAAAAGCATTTTCAGAAAAAGGTCCGTGTGTATGTGTGTGTCTGTGAACACAACTCAAAAACGAAAAGTAGCTGAAATACCAAACTTGGTATCTAAGTTTAGTATCTTCCAGATTTTGAGAAAAATCCCCCCACCCCAAACTACCCTTTACGTGGAACTTTTTTTCGAAAATTTTGATTTTCTTAAAAATGGCTAACGATTTTGATTAAAATATCATGTATTAAAGATATTTACCTAAGAAATAAAATGTATATCTTGAATTTTCTGGGAATAGCTTCTGAAGACCTGTTTATTCTTGATGAATTTTGCTTAATTTGGCATAACTAGTAAACCGTAAGAGATAGACAAAGACTTACTATACAAAAACTGAAGGCGTTGTTAAAATACACAAGTTATGTCATATACATTTTTCTCGTGGAGCTTACCGTTTTCGAGGTATTCATTGTTATTAGTTTCAGTTGTGAAGTACTTTTCTCAGACGGGAATGTCCGTTTTTCTTTTGTTCTTACTCCTGTCCAAGAAAAGAAGCGATTTGTAATGACAATCGCATAACGACAGCTTTTAAAACTTTTGACTATCGGTTTAGCCTAGTGTATTCCCTCAGTTTCTTCCTACTTATATGGAACTAAATACGATAAATGCTCGTAATAAGAGCATTGTGCTAATGAGTACCACGATTAGTAAGGAGCAGAAAGAAGAAGAATCTATGTATGAAGTTTGTAGAACAGCTAGAGAAAGTCATGTGAGTGTAACACATCAGATTTTTAATTTTGTAGCCTATAATACGATTGAGGAGCCTATTTTAAGCACCTATACTATATTTCTTAATAACTAAACTTTCGCTCTCTAGTAATAGCTGCGAAATGCTATTGGAAGGTTCTATAGCTAACTGTATTATTCGCGCACCTTTTCTTGGGAAGAAGTTTTTCGGGGAGGCAAGGGTCTGGGGAAGAAGATCTGACCCGCCTGTCCTTCTTCAGTGTTGTCAACCGAAGACTTTCTTTACGGCCCTCAGCGTTATGACGAATAGATTAAATTAGTGTGAACAGCTGAATTATTAAATGGAACCAGCAAAACGTGCACGTGAGTCAAGTCTGAGATCTAAGACGCGAATGAACCCTTATTAAAATTCCGTTTACCGCTAAAAAGAGCATTTCTCGCCTCGAAGAATTGGAAATCCCTATATTTGGCGGAAAACGGCATTGGCAACCCTGATCCTTAACATCGAAACTACTAGATATCTGGGAGTATAATGTACTTCACGACTCAGTGCTGTCGCTCTACTATGCTTCCGAAATTGCGCGAAACCTACCGAATAAAGACTAGGGAGCCGAGCACCCAAGAAAAAGTGCGCGTATGGCTCAGGGTGTTCGTAAAGTTCCCGCACACGAGGGTTTATTAATTGTTTTCTCAATTATTATTACAGACACATAGACACATACTGAATTGATTTGCATATTTATTGCGCATACCTTTACAACGTGAAACCAATTTTTAAGCCCGTTTTTAAGAATTTCTCAATCTCTGAAGACAAATACACAGGTATATCAATAAACAATTTTGCGCGCATTACTTCCGCGACGTTAGTTTTCCGCAACAGCTGAAAATGGTCAGTATTTTCTTCCAAACACAACGCTACATGTTCCACAACACTTGTCATGTAAATTTTTCACAGTGAGTGTTGAAAATGACCACCATTTTCTGGTAAACACAATTCCACAAGTAGGCGCATGTGCCGCGACACACAATGCAGTTAGAAGTTGCGTCTTTGAGTTCTTGTAGGGAGTATGGGTTGCCACTATACTCTCTTTTCTTTAACAGAAAGAAATCTAGAGTGGTCAAATCGGGAAAACTTGTAGGCCATACATTTTTGGAGATTGATTTCCGAAAAATGTCTTCAACATCTTTATGAACTCATTTGCAGTATGCCAAGTGGCGCCGTCTTCTTGAAACCAACTATCACGTTCATCCTCTGTCAGCATAGCCACAAACTGTTGGACAATATCCATAAAGTCGATACCATTGACTGCTTCCTCGAAGAAAAAGGGTCCAACAATTCTTCTTCGCGATATTGCACACCAAAAGTCGATTTTTTTGTAACTGAAGCGGCACTTCATGGAAGACATGTAAATTTTTAGTTGCCCAAAACCTAGTGTTCTGAGAGTTAATGTAGTCATTTAAGTGGAGTCATGCTTCACCCGTAAAGAAAGACTTATCGAGAATGGTTACATTATTGCGTGTGAAAGTACGGAACCATTGTCAGTGATGGGACATTTCCCAAGATCCGGCGGCCGCATCTCCTGGACGACTTTGACACGATGTGGGTGCAGCTTGGCTAGGTTATGGATAAAATTGATGATTCAATTTACTGCGCCAACCTGATTTTCGTGAAGATGTAACTTTCGCTGGTCAACTACCTTGGCTCTTCCACTTTTTCGTCTATCATTCAAGGAGCCCGTGTCACAAACCGGCACTTTTATCTGAAGACGAATCATTGGGAAATAGCTGTCTTCATCTCTCCAAACATCTTTCAACGATTTGAACTCAAGATATAGCGACCCTGCGCACGCGTAAAAGCTATTGTTTCCGATTACAATTCAATGTCTCACCCTGAGCAACGCAACAGCTGTACTGATCTAAAAATAGAATTACGCCGTTCTGCAAGGTTACAACAATCTGTAATGCAAAGCTTGCTAACTCATCAAGTAACATACCCCAAAGACAAGTTTTCCAAAGTATGAGTTCAGTGATTTTTGGAAAGCTCTATAGATACATCCTGCTATAGGTATGCATCAGAGCACCACATATTCCAGAAATTCGAAACGCAGTAAATCTCAAGTTTTATTTAAACAATCCACATGACTCTCATCCTATTCCGAACTCAAGAGATAAGATATGCTATCACTGAAGTAACGCTAGGTTTTACGTTTTAAACTAAAGGCAAGATAGAATATCTTCCCATGGTCAACAGAAGAACTAAGACTCCTCAAGACTGGACTGTGTATTTTTCACCGTGCCTACCACGGTAAACTTGTTACGGTAAACTACAGCATTACTAAAGCTAAGTAGTTTTAACAAGCCTTGACCGTGAGACAGTAGACACACTTACATTATGAGCGCTAATGAAATAACCTTTCAAGCAGCGTTTTCAAAAGTGCTGTGTCGGCAACGTATTTGGTGTACTTTGCTCTTTTCCTCGGAGATATTTACTGTGGTTCTGCATTTATCTACATCCGGTTTTTAAGTGGCTATGTTCTGTTGGTATAAACGGTTCGTATCTTATCCTGTCAATGATATATTTTTCATCAGAAGAAATGCTTGATAGAATAACACGTTGCTTAATTGATAAAACCTACTTTTATGTGAAACAAGTCAGTGTTTTACTTCAGTTTCACAACAAACACAAGACTGGAGTTGTTTAAAAGTGTTATAGAAGCCCAGGTGTTAATATTAAGTAGCGAAGACTCAACATGTTTATGTAGTATGGAATGATAGCGTTTTTATAAACTTGCCCGTCTTCTAAGCATTACAGTGTGAAATACCAAAAGGTCCTAATTGCCAATAAACATTGTAACATCACTGAGAAGCCATACAGAAACAAGATTTTGATTCATAACACCTTGGAACGGGAATGCGTTTCTTCTTCGTCGTCGTCAAACCTGCGCAATGAGACTTCATTTAAGTTTATCTGACCAATGATATTTGTACGTCCCCAATTCAGCCAATATGAGTTGCCAACGTCGCAATTCGAAAGAATTGCGACTGAAGTGAGTTCTAGCGGATGTTTCAAGTCACGGCCGTCTAGAATAATATCTACACGAGGAGTCTAATGAGCACAATATGCATTTAATATGCCGCGACTGAGAAAGAAGAAGTTAAATTTTGGTCAGGTCTTCTTCCCGTTCCCGGGGTCCAGAAAGGCTTCCCATCTAGTGTGAATGGCCTACTGAAATGAATTTCAACTTTTGTCATTCTCATTCTGGTTACCGTTGCAGTTTGTTGTAAACCATCTTGCATCCGAGGCACATCCATTCCAATTTGAATGTCTTATTATAACGAGCACGTAGATTGACAAAGCCAACACAATTACTGTGGCAAAAACACGGAATTTTTGGACACATTTATATATAATTGGGCCACTCACAGTCTCAATTCACTGTTTCATTTTGTTCAAATTGTCAGCTTTTCTGAAAAGTTTGTGCTAGAGAAAGCAAGTTTGATCGATTCACTGCAGAGGGTAACACGCGACATCAGAGACCTGACAGCAGTGGTTATTCTCTCGCTCCTTGCACAGTGCGTCGTGTGTCCCTTACATAACGCAGGACATCTAACTCCATGGCACGACAGCTCACGGGGAACCTTGGCCTACCGCCCTAATTTATACATTTAGCCGCCGGAGAGCTATGTATCAAATTTATAGAAAGCGACTTAAATAAGATTAAGTTTCCTATTGAATATCTTGTATTGAATTGTTATACAGGGTTACTACAAAAGAAATAGACAACTTCAACTGCCTGTAAAACAAAAACTATTAGAGATAGCAACCTAATTATTTTGGAGGTATGTTGAGAAACTCTCAAAGTTTTGTTTGTTACTATTGGTAACGCTGTAGTGTTTTGTTTGTTGTTGCAGAAGCTGAAATGGCGGAAAATCCTGTGGAAAAGGCATATTGCGTGTTAGAATTTGCTAGAACGCAATCAGCAACTGTTGTCCAACCACATTTTAGAACACGTTACCACAAAACGCCACCGATTAGACAGTCAATCTACGACTGGTATAGAAAATTCCAGACAGCGGGATGTTTGTGCAAAGGGAAGATCTCAGGAAGACCAAGAGTTTCGGAAGAAAACGTTGAACGTGTTCGTTCTGCCTACATAAGAAGCCCACAGAAATCGACATCTAGGGCAAGCATGCAATTACAAATTCCACAGCAAACTGTATGGAAAATATTGCGGAAGCGACTGCACATGATGCCTTACAGATTACAGATGTTGCAGTTTCTGAGTGAAGAAGATAAGGTCATACGGCGTGACTTTTGCATCGACATGTTGCGACATGATGGAGACGATGCTGGTTTTTGTGAGCGCATCATTTCATTTTTGTGGTAACGTGTTCTAAAATGTCGTTGGACAGCAGTTGCTGATTGCGTTCTAGCAAATTCCAACACGCAATATGCCTTTTCCACAGGATTTCCCCGCCATTTCAGCTTCTGCAACAACAAACAAAACACTACAGCGTTACCAATAGTAACAAACGAAACTTTGAGAGTTTCTCAACATACCTCCAAAATAATTAGGTTGCTATCTCTAATCGTTTTTGTTTTAGAGGCAGTTGAAGTTGTCTATTTCTTTTTTAGTAACCCTGTATATAACTAAATTAGCAAGCAAGAGGGCATAAAATTTACTGCTATAAATGTAAGGTTATTCTTTTTTCGAATTGTGTTAGATACCAATTAACTATCAAGATGCCTGTTCATATCCACTGTTTAAGTGTGAACATTTCTTCGTTATAAATCAATTTTCATACTGATAATGTTACAATTACAGTGGTACTGACCAAGTTAAGAATAAAGTGTTATGTTTTTTTCTATTGTTTATTAATATTACAATTACAAAACTATGGAATTTTGTATATGTTCATATCAGAAATATAAAACTAATGTAAGCAACATTATAATAAAACAATTGTTATCTATTATAACCCTACAATAGCTATATTAATCCTTGAACAGTGGATCGTATATTTTAAACGGAAAATGTTGCTTACTGTCAGTGCACTGAAGGTCAGGCTACGAGCAATGTTACCCTAGAGTAGGCAGTTGGTGAGGTTTAGTCCATTGCATTTTACTACCTTCTTCAAAACTATACTTTTCTTGTTAATGAAATATGCTGTATTCGTATTATAAATAGGAATTGTATAAAAATATTATGAAGCTATGAGCCGGCTCGAATTACAAGCCTGATCACTTAACCGTTCGCTTACACTAATGAACAGGTTCAAGGTATACTTTTTATTCGCTTACATTAATACGATGTGTTGGACCGAAGACTGAGGCATCTTTTCTATATTCTTTTATAGTCCATGAGTTCTAAGTTGCCACATTTTCTACTGCCCTTGTCTAACACAGCTGTGGAAATCTCCTTGGTTTCTTTCATTTAGTCCATTTTAAAACGCTATAATGATGCCCAACTACCTGTGGCGGTATGAGGGTAAGAAGGCAGCTCTTGAAGTGAAGTGGAAGAACAGATAGACGAAGGATCATCCGCCACTGGCGTTTCTGCCCTGCCTGGTTCGGCATAAAAGAGGAGAGGCATAGAAAGAAATGTTTCTGTATTACCCTCTTTTTTACTTTCTCTATACGCACTATGTACATAGTGTATAGAGAGGGTATTGCACTCCACCCAAAAATTCCATACCGAGATTTCACCGGAAATATATGATTTAGGGTCCCCAATATAAAAAAAAACAAAAAAAAAACAACAACAACATTTTTACAAAAAGGTCCGCGCGCACGCGGGTGTGTCTGTGTGTGTGTGTGTGTGTCTGTGTGTGTGAACACGATAACTCAAAAACGAAAAGTCGGTAAAATACCAAACTTGGTATTTAGTATCTTCCAGGGATGCGACACGAAGATTTTGAGAAAAATCCCCCCACCCCCAACTACCCTTTACATGGAACTTTTTTCGAAAATTTTGATTTTCTCAAAAATGACTAACGATTTTGATTAAAATTTCGTATATTAAAGATATTTGCCTGATAAATAAAATGTATATCTTGAATTTTCTGGGAATAGCCTCTGAAGAGTAGTTTATTCTGGATGAATTTTACTAAATTTTGAATAACTGCTAAACCGTAAGAGATGGACAAAAACTTACTACATAAAACATGTAGAGCACATTAAAACACACAATTTATTTTATATACATTTTTTTTTTTTTTTGTGCCGTTCGTCGTTTTTGAGACATTCCTTATTCTTGGTTTCTGCTATGAAAAACTTATACTTTTCTCACACAGGAACTTGTCAACTCCTATCCATATAGACAAAGGAACTTCAATGACATAGCAACCAGCTTTTGACTATCATTCTAACCTATGGTTATCCCTTATTTCGCTTCTACTCACAAGGAAGCAAGTAAGACTATTTCTGCTATTTTTTTCTGATTAGCATAAAGTAAATAGAAGTATAAGCTTTTTAAGAATAATTTGTTGCAGGGTTATAGAGAAAGTCATGTGAATGGTACACATCAGATTTTTTCTAATAACCGGACAATTTTCATCGTATGGACTCTACTGCTTCCAAAAATCACTCCTATATTGAAATGGCGCTTTGAAGTAATGTTAGTGTTTAGGTCACGAACATTGGATTCAATTTGGTGAAAACGAGAAAAGAAGTCGAAACGGTTGCATATCCAAGCACAACATTTCTTTGAAAACAAAAGCACCAGAAAAAACACAGAGGTTCCAAACTATCGGCACAAGTTGTCAGTGTCCTCTATTGTTCTGGATTGTGACTGACAACAGTATAATGCGGATCCCAAATTTGTTTTACAAAATACTTTGATCTGACCAAACTGTTTTTAAATCAGGTAACTGCTGCTGTCCGTAAAAACACATGACCTCTATTGAATAAAGGTTATTTCTAGTTTGGTATCCTTTGTTCTCAAATGAGTCAGAATCACATTCAACCACATATAAGTGAGATTTCTTTACAAAATGCACTTTTGTAACTTTCCACTTTTAACTTCAATAGTCTCTTTCAAGCTCGTGTGCCACAACACTCAAATCGTATATAAACAAAGAGTTATTCACTGACGAAAAGTGCAAACCGCACAGTGTGTACATATGTTTTCTTTGTGCATTCGGTTGAAAGGTGCTTGCTACGTTTCAAGATTTAGCGTCTTCTGAATGGATGTAATGTAGTGTACTGTCAGTAACCGAGTGTCGCATCCCTGGAAGATACTGAACTTATAAACAAAGTTTGGTATTTTACCAACTTTTCGTTTTTGAGTTATCGTATTCACAGACACACGCACACACAAAATGCTTTTTAGGGATGCAGGGGACCCTAAAACGTCTATTTATGGCGAAATCTGGTATCGAATTTCTGGGTGGAATGTAATACCTTCTCTATACACTATGTACATAGTACGCGTGGAGAAAATAAAATCATTTTTATTAAGGAGACCCTCAAATGTGTATTTCCAGTGATAATCATATCGAATTATTGGATGGAACAAAACAACAAAACAAAAAACCTTCGATGGACGTATTCTTTTTAAGTGGAGTTTTACTAACCCCCCAGAAAATATTCATACTTATACCCCTCCATGCTATATAACCAAGAAACTACAAAAAAAAGCAACGTAAAATCCTGTTTGCTTTTACACCGTTTTATATTTCTCAAGAGTATCCGTCTGGAATAAGCCAAACATTCTGCCAAGTAGTGTGGATGACTAACCCCTCCAAAATGAGATTCTGTTTATGTTCCTGCACTGGAAAAGATGGCTTTCTTCCAAGTAATCACTGGCAGAGACGTCTTGACACCCCCGCTAGTCCGCTGTTCCGGAACGCCCGCAATCTACAACTGGCAATTGTATGCTCCTTCCCCCATCTTAAAATTACATTTCCCTGTTGACCATTTAGGAAAATTAACTGGAAGCGTTTCGTCAAGCAAACCTCGTCTGACGAGGATATCTAGATCGCTGTTTCGCCAATCATAGAACACAGTACGTTGTTTCCAAGCTTCAAGATTTGACTTCGTTTGTATCCCAAGACAGTTTTTCAAATACTTACGGGAGCAACTGGTTTCAAATCTAATTTCTGGAGTTTTAAAGCTAGGAACTCAAATGTTTTAAGTTTGAACTGTGTGTCTTTAATCTTTTTAAGTTATTTAGCTTTTTGTGTTTAAAAATACGTGTTTTCAAAATATATCCCCCTCCTGCAATTTCAATACAATTAGGCCGAAAATAATACTGTTCTAGAAAATTTGCTAAAAAAAAGTTTTTCTCTATACATACTATGTACAATGCACAGAGGAGGTTTTGTATTCCACCCAAAAATTCGATTCCGAGGTTTCACCGGAACTATACGTTTTGAGGTCCCCTGAGTCCAAAAACAGTTTTTAGAAAAAGTTCCGCGTGTGTCTTGTGGATATCATTGCAAACAAACTAAAATACTAACTTGGTATTTAAGTTTGCTATCTGCCAAGGATGCGACACAAAGATTTGTATGAATATCCCCCACCCCAAATTACCCTTTATATCGAAAAAAAATTGAAAATATTTTTCCTAAAAATGGCTCTGATTTTAATTAAAATAATGTATATTAAACTATTTACATGACAAACAAAATGTCAATATCTGAATTTTCTGTCCATTCTGAATTAATTTTGCGAATTTTGCATAACTGACAACAAAAACTTACCCCACCAGAAATATAGATCACGTTAAAACATTCAATTTATGTATTTTTGTTGTAGAGTTAACCTTTTCCGAGATATTCCTTTTTACTGGTTTCAATTGTAAACTACGCATCTTCTCAAACGCGACAACCCTTCATTTCTTCTCTCGCTTGTTTTTCTGGAAATGCAAAACAAACATAACTCCAACTGTTCACATATCGATTGGCATTTAAATGATTAGACTGTCGCTTTAGCCTGATATATTGCCTTATTTACCTTCTACTTACAAGGTAGGTACTTCTTAACACTTACTTGTGTTAATGCTTATCTCGTTTAGCATGATGTAAGATAGACGCATATTTTGTAAGAATATGTTGTTTTGTTTGAACAGCTAGAGAACGTCATGTGAATGCAACAACAGATTTTTTATATTTGCTTCCTGTGCAGAATAAAAGAATATTTAGTGTACTCATAACAATAATTATGCATTTTTGCTCTCATGTCACTTTTTTAATTTTTTTTTATTTCAAGAACCTTATAATACATCCTAAATGCAATACTTCGTTTTATTAGTCATAATATTTTAAGTATTCAGACCAAATTCCAATCCCTTTACATAAAAACTATAAGACGAGATGGTTTTTGGTTGCAGCAAAATGCAATAAAAAAAATTTTAAAAATGAAATAGCGGGAAATACGTTCAAAGTTAACTTGTGCCGGTTTTCAAAAAGTATGTAGTTTATTAAGCTACAAATGTCGTGCGGTCACGAAACTTACGAAATAAGTAAGTGTTGATACTATTTAATAAATAAATTAACAAAAATATACTTTTGACCGAAAAATGTATATAAAAAGCACTTAGTGCAAACAAATCCCTTGCAAATTAAAAAGGGATTCGTGAATACTCCAAGAAAATTCAAGATATGCATTTTATTTGTCAAATAAATCCCTTATATAAGAATTTTTATTAAATAGTTGACGCTCATTTATAGAAAATAAATTCTAAAAATGCTCCACATAAAAGTAGTTTAGGATAGGGATTGTCTTGAAAATCTTACATACTATGTTTGGAAAAAATCGTATGTACTATGTTTGGAAATAGCAAACTTGAAAGTTTATGTAATTAGAGACCTAAAATAGTTTATTTTCGGTGAAATCGTGCTACCTACTTGATAAAAATTCAAAATAGGCGAACACTATATTTTTATTTTTATTAAATGGTACTCTTAAAATTGTAAGCTTCCAAGAGTAATGAATTAGGTAGTGCATGCTTTCAGAGTTAAATATTCCACAAGAAATAAACAGAAATTTGTTACACAATGCAATTTCCATGTTTTGACAATTTCCTAAGTTCATGATGATTAATTAATGCTCTCTTGAGTAAGTTAGCTTTATTGCGCCTTCAAAGTAATGCCTTTGGCTCATTTTGTAGAGCTCTGCTCTCAATACTACTTTATTAGTAATTAATTTTGAAGCATCGAGAATTCTGAAATGAAAAACCTAAGTTTTAAAATATCCTCCTGTACAGTTACAGTGCTATGAAAAGTTCAACTACCTTTGGTCAATCAATGATTTCAGTCAATGCTCTCGGGCGGCGGCTTATCTCTGGGAATTTCTGAATCAATAAATGCTATTGATGTGCTGTTTTCACAAAGGTACCAAAAGGGGCTCATAAACGTCTATAGCTCTAACGATTGGTTAAAACATCAAAAGTGCCATTAACGCTACATATAAAATGAACATTGAAATTTTCTGTGAAAAGCGTATGATCATATCCGGAAGCAGTTTTTATGTAGCTGATTGTTGCATTCATATGAAACTGAATTCTGTGTTGTGTAACAAACTATTCTTACAAAACCTTATTTTATCTACTTCTTGGTGTTAAACATTAGCAGAAATGGCTTTACTGTTACTTAAATTAAGAGCAAGGGAAATAAGCGCATAGTTTACGTTAAAGCCATAGTCAAACCCTTTAAAAGTTGTTGCTATGTGAAAAAATTGAAACCCAGTTCTCTTCGTCAAGGTCAGGAGTAAAACAAAATAGAGCTGAAACGAAAGATGACTTTTCGTTCGAGAAAAGTTTAAGCAGCTTAAAATAGAAACAAACAGCAAAGAATATCTCAATGCAAATATATTTAAATCAATATTGTTAGTCTTTCTATGAGAAAATCGAACATCTCGAAATATCTTCCATGTAAAGCGTACTTTGAAATAGGGGTATATAGCTTAAAATATTCTTGGCGCAACCTTAGTATATACTTAACTTAAATACCAAGATTGGTATTTAACGGACTTCTCTTTTTGAGTTATGCCACCCTCCACCAAACACACATAAAAGCACTGACCTTTTTCTAAACATGTTTTATTCGGGGGTCCCCAAAATATGCATTTCGGGTATATTCTCGATATAGAATTTTTTTGGCTTGAATACACCTCTACCTACTATGCACATTGTAGGTACGTGCTACGGATAGTAAAAACGACGATCAAAACACAATTACATTTCTTCAAATACAATTTATTTCCACGAGCTGTTCATTTCCGAGATATTCATTGTAATTGGTTTGACTTTTTCCAATAATATTTCATTTTTACTTTCTCTATATGTACCATGTACATAGTGTATAGAGAAGGTATTGTAATGCACCCAAAATTCGAATCCGAGATTTCAATGGAAATGCATGTTTTCAGACCCCTGAATCCAACAAAAATTAGAACAATGTCCGTGTGTGTGTGTCTGTGTCTGCGGGCAGCATAGCTCAAAAATGAAAAGACCGTTAAAAACCAAACTTGGTATTTAAGTTTGGTACCTTCCAAGGATGCGACACGAAGCTTTTCAAGAAAATCCCCGCACCCCAAACTACCCTTTACATGGAAAATGTTTTAAAATTTTGTTTTTCTTAAAAATGGCTCTAACGATTTTGATTAAAATCTCGTATATTTAAGATACTTACTTGACAAAATGTATATCTTGAATTTTCTGGGAATAGCCTCTGAAGACTACTTTATTTTGGATTTTTGCATAACTGCTAAACCGTGAGAGATGGACGAAAACGTACCACACAAAAATGTAGAGCACATTAAAACACATACTTTATGTTATATACATTTTTACTTTCTCTATACTCACTATGTACATAGTGAATAGAGAATGTATTGCACTCCACCAAAAAATTCGATACCGAGATTTCACCGGAAATATATGTTTTAGGGTCCCCTGCATCCAAAAGAAGTATTTTCAAAAAAAGGTCCGTGTGTGTGTCCGTGAACACGATAACTCAAAAACGAAAAGTCGGTAAAATACCAAACTTGGTATTTAAGTTTAGTATCTTCCAGGGATGCGACACGAAGATTTTGAGAAAAATCCCCCCACCCCAAACTACCCTTTACATGGAACTTTTTTCGAAAATGTTGATTTTCTAAAAAATGGCTCTAACGATTTTGATTAAAATATCGTATATTAAAGCTAATTACCTGACAAATAAAATGTATATTCTGAAATTTCTGGGAATAGCCTCTGAAGACTACTTTATTCTGGATGAATTTTTCATAACTACTAAACCGTAAGAGATGGACAAAAACTTAACCCATAAAAAATGTAGAGCACGTTAAAACACACAATTTATGTTATATACATTTTTTTCGTGGAGTTGATCGTTTTTGAGATATTCCTTTCTATTGGTTTCAGCTTTGAAAAACTTACACTTTTCCCATACAGGAATTTGTCAACTCCTGTCAATACAAACAAAGGAACATCAGTCACATAGTAACCAGCTTTTGGCTTTCACTTTAACCTATGGTACTCCCTTATTTCGGTTCTACTTACTATAAAGCAAGAAATAAGATTATTCTGCTAATTTTTCTCGATTAGCATGAAATAAATAAAAGATAAGCTTATTAACAATAATAATTTATGAGATATAGAGAAAGTCATTTGAGTGTAACACATCAGATTTTTTCGTGGAGAAGGTTGTTTTTAAGATATTCCTTGCTTTTAGTTTCAGCTTTAAAACATACTTTTCTCATACAGGAATTTGTGAACTTCCGTCCATACAAACAAAGGAACTTCAGTCTCATTACAACCAGCCTTTAGCTGTCAGTTTAGCCTATGGTACTCCCTTATTTCACTTTTACTTACAAGGAAGCAAGTAATAAGAATATTTCTAATAATTTTTTCTCAATTATCATTAAGTAAATAGAAGAATAAACTTTTTATCGGTAATTTGTTGCAGAGATGTAGAGAAAGTCATGTGAATGGAACAAATCAGATTTTTTCAAGTAACAGAGTTGTTTCTTCTCACATCACTGAAAGGGGGGTGGTGGTATTGTCCTTCAAGCATCGACTATCTATTAGGATAGTTATACACATGTTTATAGCTATCTATAACGAAATATGCAAAGATATTCTACTAGGTGTGTTCATAAGTAAATATTCGACATGAAACCCAATATTATCATTCTAGAGAAGCGGATTGCTTTGAGTTTCAAATCAAATGCAAAAACGTATGGCTTCACATTGAAACCGTATAGCCAATGATGAATAAATGCAACTCATTTCTCATGGTCATCATCGAATTCATGCTACTCGATGATTAGTAAATATAAGTAGGCATTTAAATTGCCGATTTGCTTTCACTGGAACAACTACAATCCAAACAAGGGAATCCAAATCTCTCGGATTGTATCTAATTTTACATGTAAAAGCGGATGGTAGTTAACTCAGCTATTTAAATTGCTTTCAACATGGCTTGTATACGAAGCGCATTATCCTCAGCAACTTGCGCCCAAAGACTGCGCAAAGTAGGTCGTAATAAATGTTTTACTTTTTCAGACTGGCTTAAGATTTCATTTTGACCATAATGTGGATGCGAATACGAGACTTCAACAACAGAGCACCTTTTATTAGTCCTAATTACTTTCTCCAAAAAGGTATTTTTGGAAAAAGGTCCGTGTGTGCCTGTGGACATGATAGCTCTAAAACGAAAATACCGTTAAATACCAAACTTAGTATTTAAGTTTGGCATCTTTCAAGGCTGCGACAGGAAGATTTAAAAAAAAAAAAAAAAATCCCCCACCCCTCCCCAACTACCCTTTGCATAGAACTTTTTTCGAAATTTTTCATTTTATCAAAAATGGCTCTACGGTTTTGATTAAAATATCATATATTAAAGATATTTACCTTACAAATAAAATGTATATCTTGAATTTTCTGGGAATAACCTCTGAAGGCTACTTTATTCTGGATGAATTTTACGGAATTTTTCATAACTTCTAAACCGTAAGCGATGCCAAAAACTTACCACTCAAAAATGTAGAGCACGTTAAAACACATGTTTTTGAGATATTCCTTATTTTTCGTTTCAGCTTTAAAAAAGTTACTTTTCTCATACGGCAATTTGTCAACTGTGCATACAAACAAGAAACTTCAGTCATATTGCAACCAGCTTTTGACTATCACTTTAACCTGTGGTACTCCCTTATTTCGCTTCCACTTACAAGGAAGCAAGCAATAAGACTATTTGTGCTAATTGTTTCTCGATTAGACTGAAGTAAATAGAAGCATAAGCTTTTAAGAATAATTTGTTACAGAGATGTAGAGAAAGTCACGTGAGTGGAGCACCTCAGATTTCCCCCCCGCCCCTGGAACTTCCCGCTGTGTTTGAGGAAAAATTGAGAAACAAGTGCTCCACCCGCCATAGATACATAGATACAGGTCTGCAGTGAGTAATTTCGTCTCTAATGCCCCCCCTTTTTATAGTCCCCTTTTGACTTCTATGGTCATACCGAGGCTTTAATTTAGAAATAATTCTTGCTGAGTTTTTTTCAGGGAAAAAGCCAGAAACATTTAAAAGCAGTTGAACCCTTTTCAATGTCACAGTCAAAGTTGCCATTTCAACCTACAAAACACACGTGCTCTTACATTGTAATTAATCACTGTGCAATTAGATCTCTTGATTCTTTCAGATCTAACCAAAGTGCTGACCTCGAGTTTTAATTTCATTTATTTTTTTAAAAAAAGCCGAAATCTGCAATTTTGACTAATTTTGGCGTGTTGGCAACACTGCTGACGTGATTGTCGCTATGCTATCTCACGGGACAAGTTTAAATAGCGCCAATAGCTAATAACATTAGCTTGTGTTTTAATATGGTCTAATGCGACTAGAGATAGTGAATATTATCATTAGTACTTACATATTTGATTCACAGAAAACAACAACGCCACGAAGTATGGATTACACTGTGCGTGATGGTGAAGCATGCAACGAATTCACAACCTACTTTGAAACATTCTCATACAAGTGGATCCAAACACTTTCACTACCAGATGTCTGCCAGAGAAGTAATGCTCGATAATCTCCGATGTTTTCTAATGCACTATTCCCCACGAGATTCGCTTCATTTACAGTATTTCAACAAAGATTCTGTTTTATCGATTTGCTTCAGCTCAAGAGTGAATCGTATAACCATTTCCTCTCCCAATTCCCAAGAGCAGAAACAAAATGCAAGGACCTGCCATTTAATTTCATTAGCGTGCCGTCAATTTGTGCCTCTAAAATTAATAGCTCTGCGTCAGTCGTTTGCAGAAAAGTGGCATATGTTCTATAAATGTGCATGGATTTAAAAAAAAATAAAGTGTTGTATTCACATAACTTTTTATGCTTATTTTGCAACAAACTATGTTTATATAAGTTAGTCTTCTACCTACTTCATGCTAATCCAGATAAACGTTAACAAAAATGGTCTTATTACTTATTTCCTTATATGAAAAATCTGATGTGTACCATTCACATGACTTTCTCTGCATCAAATTATTCTTAAAAAACTTATACTTCTTTTTGCATCATGCTAATCAGTAAAAAATTAGCGAAATAGCCATATTACTTGCTTCCTTGTAAGTAGAAGCGAAATAAGGGAGTACCATAGGTTTAAAGTGATAATCAAAAGCTGTTTGCTATGTCACTGATGTTCCTTTGTTTGTATGGACAGCAGTTGACAAATTCCTGTATGAGAAAAGTTAAACGACGAACTTCACGAAAAAAATGTATATAAAATAAATTGTGTATTTTAACATGCTCTACATGTTTTGTGTATTAAGTTTTTGTCCATTTCTTACGGTTTAGCAGTTATTCAAAATTCAGTAAAATTCATCCAGAATAAACTACTGTTTAGAGGTTATTCCCTGAAAATTCAAGATATACAAATGTACGAAATTTTAATCAAAATCGCTAGAGCCATTTTTGAGAAAATCAAAATTTTCGAAAAAAGTTCCGTGTAAAGGGTAGTTCGGGGTGGGGGGATTTATCACAAAATCTTCATGTCGCATCCCTGGAAGATACTTAAATACCAAGTTTGGTATTTTACCTACTTTTCGTTTTTGAGTTATCGTGTTCACAGATATACATTAGATACCGGAATTTCATTGAAAATCGCGTTTTGGGGTCCTCTGGATATTAAAGAACCGTTTTACTTTCTATACCAATATCTACAACGTACATTGTTGCTACATGACCTCCCAGGTCCTGTTTATATTGGATGACATTTTCCTTACTGGTAAGCCGTAATAGATACACAAAATATAAATCACGTTAAAGCAAACAATTTATATTCATTTTTTTTTTCCTTTAGTTAATAATTTTTATTGTTGATTTAACTTCCAGAATACTTATCTTATACTTTTCTCACATGAGCAGGGTCATTAGCTTATTTCCCTCCATTCCTGTTATGACGATGCATTTTAAAATTACACACAAAATTGTGAAAAATAACAAATTTAACTTTTTTTAAAAAAAAAAAACCAAAGGGTGTGGTTTGGGGTGGCGGCATTTTTGAAAATCTTCACGTCGACTTGGAAGATAATAAACTTAAATACCACGTTTGTTATTTAAAGGTCTTTTAGTTTTTTAGGTATGCTGTCCACAGACATACATACACGGACCTTTTTCTAATTTTCTTTTGCTCAGGGAACATATATTTCCGGTGAAATCTCGGTATCGGATTTTTAATGGAATACAATACCTTCTCTTTACACTATTCACATTGTACTATGGAAACGCCAAGGCTGCTGTTCCTGCTCTCTCTGCAGATAATAAAATGTTAATGTTGTTAAAGATTCTTCATATCGAAAATCGAACTGACGTTTTGTCAGTTCCTACAATTTTAACATCAAGTATTTGCAAACGGACTTACATGTAATCAAGGCATATTTCGAAGTTTAGCTCAAGCCATAATAAAACTCAAATAAAAAAATCTGATGTGTACCAAACAAATTACTCTTAAAAACCTTATACATTTATTTACTTCGTGTTAATCAGACTAAAATAGCAGAAATAGTCTTATTAATTGGTTCCTTGTTGCTATGTTTGCTTTGTTCCTTGCTGCTTGCTATGTCACTGAAGTTCCTTTGTATGGAAACAGTTGACAAATTCCTACATGAGAAAACTGTGTCTTCATAGCAGAAACCAAAAACAAGGAATAACTCAAAATCGATGACTCAACGAAAAAAATGTATATAATATAAATTGTATGTTTTCACGTGCTCTACATTTCAAGTGTAGTAAGTTTTTGTCCATCTCTTACGGTTTAGCAGTTATTCAAAATTCCGTAAAATTCATCCTGAATAAAGTAGTCTTTAGAGGCTAATGCCAGAAAATTCAAGATATACATTTTATTTGTCAGGTAAATATCTTTAATATACGAAATTTTAATCAAAATCGTTAAGACTCATTTTTAAGAAAATCAACCTTTTTGAAAAAAGTTCCATGTAAAGGGTAGTTTGGGGTGGTGGGATTTTTTTCAGAATCTTTGTGTCGCATCCCTGGAAGATACTAAACTTAAATACCAAGTTTGCTATTTTACCGACTTTTCGTTTTTGAGTTATCGTGTTCACAGACACACACACGCACACGGACCTTTTTGTGAAAATGCTTTTTTTGGATACAGGGGATCCTAAAACATATATTTCCGTTGAAATCTCGATATTGAATTTTTGGGTGGACTACATAGTGCGTATAGAGAAAGTAAAAATAATAAAAAATCTGGTTTGTTTTTACACGAGTTTCTAATTGACTGTGGTGTATAAACTTTTGCATTCTGTGGCTAGACAACTTCAAGGTTCCAGAAGATGTTTCTTCAGAGCTAGTGCCTTCAAATTTCGTCCAATATCTCTAGATGTGGAAAGTCCTCGGCATACGAACTTCTGTTAACCGAAAAGCTCATAAATTTATATTTATAAAATTAACAACGACCAGAATCATGTCCGAGGAAGAATGTACAATTAATAAGTATCATAAAGCATAGCTAAAAAATGTAATGCATGCTTGGTGCATATTTTTACTTTCTCTACAGGTTCATGTACAATGTATAGAGAAAAAAAATTGTATTAAATCCAAATTGCGATACCAAGATTTCATCGGAAATATGTTTTGAGACCCCACGTAATCCCCCCCCCAAAAGGTCTTTTTAGAAAAATGTCCTGTGTATATGTGTGTGCTCAAAAACGAAAAGTCCGTTAAATACCAAAACTAGGATTTAAGTTCAGTATCTCTCAAGGATGCGACTCGAACATTTTCAAGATAATCCCCTCACCCCAAACTACCCTTTATATGGAATAATTTTCGAAAAATTTTTATTTTCTCAAAAATGCTTAGTGATTTTGATTAAAATGTCGTATATTAAAGATATTTACATCACAAATAATATGTATATCTTGAATTTTCTGGATGAATTTTGCATAACTAGTAAACCGTAAGAGATAGACAAAAACTTACCACATAAAAAATGTAGATCTTACTAAACCACATTAGGTATTTATGTCATGGGTGTTTTTTTTTTTCCCTCTCCCTCTCCCTCCAGAACTGGGCGTTTCAAAGATAATTGTAATTGGTTTCAGCTTTAAAATATTTATATTTTTCTCAAACGGGACCATACAAAGCAATCCGAACCTCAATTGTTTTACATCTCGACGAGCTTTTAAACGATTTGTCTATTGCTTTAGGCTAATATATTCCATTATTTCCCTTCTAATTAAAAGGAAGCAAGTAATAAGACCAATTCTGCTAATATTTTTCTTGCTTAGCATGATGTACATAAAAGAATATTTTGTTTTTTAATATTTTTGTATTAATATATTATAGATCCTAGCGTCTTTTACCTACAGAAACAAAGAACACTATAAATCCGTTCTGCAACAACAGCATAAATCTTGAATTTCAATTTGTCTCCTGTTTTAAAAGCTGTATCTTATCTGCAATGCAGAATAATAGGGGTAACGCGTGCAATGTCATCGGAACAAAACATTGTTTATCTGATTAAAACAGGTAAGTCACTCAGAATCAAGAATTCTGTTGGCCTACTTCCGAGTAGCAGAGGTTGCGTGTATGCCTCACATTCAACTGTCAACCTTGGTTGGGTTGACTAGCTAGATAAGCTTTGTTGTGTTTTTCTTTGTTTTCCTCTTTTCTCCTCGAGGTTTTCGCTTTAGGATGGTTCACAATAAACGGGAACGGACACCAGAACGGAAGCGACGAGGTTAAAATACGTATATTACAAGGTGGCCGTTCTCAATTAACTTGGAGTTTGCCGGAGACCAGAACGGAAATGCAGACTGGATCAGGTTGTGCTTAACTTTCTGAACTACGTATTTACCTGCAGTAAGTAGCTAAAGAACTGTATTCCACCAAAAATTAGATACAGCAATTTCACAGGAAACATATGTTTTGAGTGACTTTACCAACAAATTGGAAAAATATATATGCTTTTTATCTATGTACAGCTTAATACAAAAACGAAAACTGGATTAAATATTGCTATCTTCCAAGGTTTTGAGGCGAATATTTTCAAGAAAATTGCCCCCATACCGAACAACCCTTTAAACGGACATTTTCCGAATAATTTGATGCTTTCAAAATGCCTTAAAACGATTGAGGCATTTTGAAAAGGTGTTTAAGACGTTTTAAGATTTTCCGCTACAAATGGTATATCGTGAGTTTTCTGAGAATGGAGCTAGAATTGAGTTCTTCAATCAAGTACTCTGAAAATTAAAACGTTGAATTTTATTATGGGCTATTGTTTAAGGTTATATGTTTGTTAGCGTGCCATTCTATTATTGAACGCGAAAAACCGGAAATTTTACTCAGAGGCCTGTGTCAGCTTGAGGTTTTCTTTTGAATGACACAAATCAACGACACTTTACTTCCCCTCCGAAGGAAGCCTTTTCTAATATTTATATAATATAAAATCCATCGTCCTCCATTAGGCATTGAACTGGTCAACTTCCAAATTCACCGATGACAATTAAATAAGTTAAACACAAAAAAGTAAAAGAGGACACGGATAATATTTGTCTTACACCGCTGGAAGTTATAAAAATCTGATGTGTTCTATTCACGGCTTTATCTACATCTCTGCAACGAATTATTGTTTAAAAGCTTATTCTTCCATTTACTTAATGCTAATCGAGAGAAAAATTAGCAGAAATAAATCTTATTACTTGCTTCAATGTAAGTAGAAGGGAAATAAGGGAGCACTAATGGGGTAAAGTGATAGTCAAAAGCTGGTTGCTGTGTGATTGCAGTCCCTTTGTTTGTATGACAAATTCCCGTAGGAGAAAAGTATTTTAAAGCTGAAACCAATAACAAGGAATATCTCAAAAACAATCAACTTCACAAAAAATGTATATGACATAAATTGTGTGTTTTAACGAGTTCTACTATCTTCTATAAAGTCAGTTTTTGTCTCTCTCTTACGGTTTACCAGTTATGCAAAATTCCACAAAAATTATCCAGAATAAAGGTGTCTTCAGAGGCTATTCCCAGAAAATTCAGGATATACATTTTAATCGTTATAGCAATTTTTGAAAAAAATGTTCGAACATTTTTCCGTGAAAAGATTAGTTGGGGGTGGGGGCATTTACTTGAAAATCTCCGTGTCGCATCCTTGGAAGATACAGAACTTAAATACCAAGTTTTGTATTTATCGCACTTTTCGCTTTTGAGCTATGCTGCCCAAAGACACACACACACACATTGACGTTTTTTTCTATTTAGGAGTCTGATAACACGTATTTCCGGTGAAATCTGGGTATAGAGTTTTTGGGTGCAATACAATATCTTCTCTATACACTATGCACATAGTACGTGTAGAGAAAGTAAAAAGAATGTGTACATCAACGTAACCCATCCGACAGTAACTTGAACCTGGATAATATCATATTGCACAATCCAAATGGAAAATTAGCAGAAATTTTTAGTTTATATGATAGATTCTATGGAGCAGGAATTCAAGGGCTCAGTAATATGTCACTTTTGCACTACTAAAACACAAACTTTTCCAAATATATTTTCCTCAATCGAAGTAGAATCACGGAAGCAGGGTTTCAGATTTGGACAAGTACTTATTTGCGATTGAGCCCTGATTTAACAGCTCTCGTGAACTGCGGTTCACCAATAATATTGTAAGGTCAATGTTCTGCTAGATAACGTCGGTATGAGCGTGATGCACGAGGTTTTGCACCCTTCAGCAGGAACAAAGAGCGGGTTGGAACAGAGGCAAGTGCAAGAATAACCAGCTATTTCGGGAGTAGGTCAAGTTTCTGAACACATGCCATCGCACGCGTTACAGTGTAGGCAAGTCTCATAATTTCCGCAAAAGTATCTATTATAAAATCATGATGGAGGCTTCCGAAGCGGTGGAAAACATTAAATCCATCGCGGTGGTTTCAAATCATATCAAAACATCAATACTATGTGTCTACAAATTATTGAGCGATTTCATAAGGCTGCCAATAACACCATTTAAAGGACCGATGTTTCAAGTTTTGTGTGGTACATATGATATTTGTTATTTAGTGAGACTCGTTCACACTGTTTTTGGAGAAAATGGTGCTTTACTAATTGTTCGTAACTAGTGGATGCTTGAATTTGCGCGAATACAGCATTGTAGCTGCCCGACGGGTATTTAGATGGTAATTTGGACATCCTGCAGCTCCCGTATCCCAATCCAAGGTGGTACGACAATTTCACGACACAGGATGCATCTCTCATCAAGGGAAAGGACGCGCGAGAAGTCCAAGTGTAAGTGAAGAAACGATTGACAGACTCCGTGAAAGTTTTATACGGAGGCCTAAAAATCAGTACGGCGAGCCAGTCAACAGTTACAGTTGCCAACATCAACAGAGTGGAAGATTGTACGGAAGCAGATGAAGACATTCCGGTACAAACCACGATTGATGATCCAGAAAAGAGACAAGCTCTTTTTGTGAGAATTTTATGGTCGTGATCGAAGAGGTTAATGCAACTCAACGGACGACGAAAAGGGCCTCATTTTCCAACAAGAGGGATCCCTCCACATTGGCATATGAATGTGTCCTGAGAAGGTGCATTACCGTAGCCATCGACACGACACGAGCAAATGTACCCATTCTTGTTAGAATTTAACCACGTACTGACGGGATGTGGGGTATGCAGGATGGCGGGTGTAAATGACTTTGGGGAATGAAGGGAGTAGCAAAATTGTTCCTCAACGTTGACAGTATGGTACAACAGCCCTTGTGCACCGCTGGTGTTATTAGTTTGCAAAATATTTTTTTTTATTTTGGAGCTGAATTTTTTATATCCAAGCAACTCTTAGAAGGATTGTAAAGGAGCTTAATGGAATATCCGTCGAGAATATCACACAACAGGTCTCTAAATCCCCAGCGAACCACTATAATCCCTAGTGCTGCTCTAGATGACAAATGAAAATCAATAACACAAAACTTCAAACTGCCCTCCTTCAAATGGTGGTATGACAATTTATTTATGCCAAGTATTTGTGAAAATACAGCCTTTTGAAATCAATCATTAATTTGTAAACACCCTGTATTTAGGTTACAAGGATTGAAAGTCAGGTTTATGAAGACAAAACATTTTTCACGCTCAATAATGTAATGAGGTCAGCCACTAGGTTGCAACCTCAACACCTGCGTATGTTTACATATATGTGTGTGTGTGTGTGTGTACCGTGTACTGTTTTAGTAGCATTATATTATTCTTAGTTGTATAATATTTCCTCAACTAGAGGGAAGTTTTACTGTGAGTTGAAATACTTTTAAAAACGATGTGTAAATCGTTTTCTATTCTTGTTACGTAGAATGTGTTATTTTTTACTATGAAGAATTTTATTTAATAATTACCTTTGTAAAGTTGGAGTTGGTAAACGTACAACTTCTACAACAGTTGGTAGGCAGAAATGTCAGAGGGACAATAGACTGTCCCGAGTAAAACTGTACCGCTTTTTTACTTTCTCTATACGCACTATGTACATAGTGTATAGAGAAGGTATTGCACTAAACCCAAAAATTTGACACCGAGATTTCACCGGAAATATATGTTTTAGAGTCCCCAATATCCACAAAAAAATTCACAAGGTCCGTGTGTGTGTGTGTGTGTGTGTGTGTGTGTGTGTGAACACGATAACTCAAAAACGACAAGTCGGTAAAATACCAAACTTGGTATTTAAGTTTAGTATCTTCCAGGGATGCGACACGAAGATTTTGAGAAAAATCCCCCACCCTCAACTACCCTTTACATGGAACTTTTTTCGAAAATTTTGATTTTCTCAAAAATGGCTAACGATTTTGATTAAAATTCCGTACATTAAGGATATTTACCTGACAAATAATATGTATATCTTGAATTTTCTGGGAATAGCCTCTGAAGAGTAGTTATATATTCTGGATGAATTTTACTCAATTTTGAATAACTGCTAAACCGTAAGAGATGGACAAAAACATACTACACAAAAAAAAAAAAAAATGTAGAGCACATTAAAACAATTATGTTTTAATGTGCTCTACGAGATCTGCCTATCGCTTTAGCCAGTGCATTTCCTTATTCCCCAAAGAAGCAAGTGATGAGACAAATTCCGCTAATGTTTATATTTTTATCTTGATTAGCATGAGAAAAGTTGGTTGTGGAACACCTCAGATGTTTCTTTATTTAAACTTATCAACCACCTGTAAAATCGACAATATTATCTGTAACAATAAGCGACGGACTTGATTAAGTTAATTTTGAGTATACTGGTACGTTGTTTATAACAGAGCCGTGAGGCGAGAGGCAGAGGTCCCATTAGCTACTGAATTTGAGCTATAGGTATTGTAAGTATACAATTCTGTAGTAAACATACGTTTTATTACAAACATAAAGGCATGAACAAAATAATAAATATGCAATGTGGGAGATGAAATAATCAGTAAAAATGATGTTTACATGCATGGGTTACAATTACAATATTTTCTGAATGCATCTAAAGCAAAACGTGTACCTTTGTACCTTCAGAGTAATCTGTGCATATATTAATCGCTTGCTTATAGTGAATGACCGGCAGTTCTTGGGGAGGAGCAGGTCCCAACCCTATGTGCACGAAACTATTTTCCAGCCAGAGTGCAACCAAATAGCAACCGTGTCCGAAGCCCTAAATAGATGCGAGATTCTTTCTGGAGTCTTTTTAATAAGAAATGCCCATGATGGCGAACCTGAAGATAATCACGAAAAGAAAATATCATAAATCTTGGACCAATTATTAATGTTAACTTTACTGCATTGCTGTTTTGAATCACTCGGCCATTACATATTACATTTTTCTGTAGGAAAAATATAAAAAAACAACACGAAACCCAGTAAGCTTCAGGTTTTTCCGTTTATTAATAAAAAATAAACTCTCATTGCGTCTAACAAAAGAGTTGGTGAAGGATGCCATTCTTTTCACAAAATTGGTATTATTTCAGGTTTATGCCTATCAAATGCACATGTTTTACTCACCTCTTTGTGTCGAAATCCGCGAGGATGTTGTTCTCCATGGGCAGTTTCAGTTCTGGGAGGTCGTCGCACACCCATCTGAAACAAGTTATAAATGTTATTTACTTGATGTAAGTTTTATTGCAACTGTTGTAATTTAAATAGGGGTTTAGCTTTTTGTAGTATAGTCCAGATATAAATAATTTAAGACGTATATTCTTACAGTTTCATTTGCAGTAGCTATGTGCATGTACATGCAAGTTGTTTTTCTTTCTTCCTTCTATTTTGAAAGCAAACGTTTTCAAAAGACAATTTGTGGTGAATATTTCTTCATTTGAGGGGGAAACCAATTACTTGCAGTTTAACTCATAGTCAATTGGATTTATAGAAACTTCAACTTTTTTAAAACAGATTCCGGTTTTATGCATAAAAGTTATGTTAATACATTGAAATACTAACTATATAATAATATATGGCACACAGAATGGGAGGAGGCTAAGTGCAAACAGCGTTTGAGGACGATCTGACAGTCCACTATTTGCAGTTTTTTTCGCTATTTTCTAAACATATGTTTATGAGAACATTTTCACGATGTTTTTAGGATGGCTATTATTCCCTATCTCAGACGTACGGTTGTTCATATAATAGGGCACAAGGATTACCCTCCTCTGCCCTCCCCGACTATAGAGTGAGTTTTGCCGAATCTTCAGATTTATTCGGCCTTTAGCGCCAGTGGGTTTAAATACATGGTGTCATTATTAGCCCAGCAAGCCCTTGTCTCAAAAAGTACGAATTGAGCCTTGGGCCGCATACATTGCCGACTTTGTACTCGGCGGTGCAGAACTGTTTTTCACCAGGACATTTTGTGCGTTCTTCTCACGCGAGATGGAAATAATTACCGATTACAGAATTTGCATGGTTGAATGCTGCTTCCGAACTGGAAGAATACGCTTTCTATCAGCGTAAATGCTACGACTGCGAGTTTACAAGACGCAAGCGAATGTTCCTAATGCAAATATTGGAAAGGCACTATAGAAGTCCCATTTTACTAAAGAGACCTCGAAACTGTTGACATTCACCCCTTCTACACATCGTTCACCAGACCTCTGCAAGACCTCTGCAAGAAACTCGCTACCTAGTATTGACGTCGTGCGCGGACAAACGACTGGCGACAAAAGCCGAATAAATCTGAAGACGATGTAACCACAGCAGAAACATATGCAGTCCAGACCGTTCAAAACACTTTAGGCCCTGAAATTGACATGCACTTGTGGTATACGCATTGTTCTCAACTAAATAACAAATTTTTTGCTGTTTCTCACCTCCCACGCTCTATATACATACACAAAACACAGTTGAAACGTGCATCAGCTTCCCTTACAAAAGTAGAGAAACATTTATAAGTTATAATAAAAATAAATGTCGGACAAAGTGGTTTGCTTTAATGAGTAAACTAAAATCTATTAAAAAATTGGAGTACTCAAAAATTAAAAGTGTGCAATAAATTAAATGGAGCATCATTTTTCACCCTCAAATGAAACTGTTGCCGTTATTTTATCTAAAACGTGTTGCTTTAAAGAAAATCAGCTGGAAATGTATTTTTAACTTGGAACATATTTGAGCCGTTCAACTATTCTGTTCCCAACAAACATAAGGGAACAGCAGTACAACATTCAAGACTGGGGACTCGTCTAAGCTGTAACCCTGAGGCGTGCATCCTTAAATGGCAAGTGTGCTGCAGCGTTGAGCAAGCATGCATTATGCTAAACAGTGCATCCGAAGTTGTGCAATATCGTGACTGCAGTCTTAATAATATGCCTGCCTTGAAATAGACACTGCATGTAGTAAAGCTATCATAAAACAAACTCATTTTGAGCTCAAGGATAACCATAGTTATATTTTATTTCAACAATGTCAAATTAAGGCTTCACACACTATTTATTTATTTTGGAGATTTCTTAGGAGTTGTTAGCATGCCCAATTTGGATCTTCTCAATTTCATAGAAACATTTTATAATGTAATCCGATAATCCGAAAAGGAAAAGTCTCTAATAATGGCTCAATGCATAACCTAGTCCACCTCAGTGGTGTGTGGAATAACGTGTCTGCCTCTCGTTAAAGATGGGCCTAAGTTCTATCTCGAATTTGGTTTCTCACAGGGTTTTCCCTTCCCCTGAAAACACGGATCCTCTGAATCCTCTGTCGGTATCATTTGAACATAAATTCACCCATTTCATTCATTCATTGACCATGACCTACACGGCTAAAGAAAGTTAAATCTATAAACCAAACAAAATAAAAATACCCTTTTTAGTCAATGGAGTTAGTTTATTTTTGTACTTAGATTTTTTCGGACGCAAAAATCCTTAGCATGTCTTCCTTCGGAAAGGAAGTTAAGTCGGTGGTCCCGTGTAATATTTATTTGCACGTTTAAGAACCCTAAAAAGAAGTTCCTTGCCAACATTTTCCGCCATTTCGCGTCCGCAAGTTGTAATTTCGTCCTACAGTGCCACCTGTGGGCGACAAGCTGGTCCGTCACCGAGGCGCATTGCGATGAACTCACGAACTAGAAATGTAAATCCGATCACGGAAGCATCGTAACGAAGGCCTTTGCTCCACTTGGGAGATACAGGAAATACTACTACTATATTTAAGTGTCATCTTCAGTTCGTTGTTTTTAACGATGTCATGAAAAGAGTATGCCATTTCAAAGCTCGGATAGCGCGAACAACTTTTCAACATTTGTCTTGATCCCTCTATCCCTTTTGAACCCATAACGATTCAACGCAACTATTTCAGCTCAGTTTTGCTTGGATTAGCATGTCTAGAAAAGTGTACTAAAGTGGGTAGATAGTTGAATATGAATATCTAACATCAGTTTTTTTTTTTGTTTTTTTTTTACTTTCTCTACGTGTACTATGTACATACTTTGTGTATAAGATTTCGCCGGAAATATACGTTTTAGGGTTCCCTGTATTTAAAAAAAAAACATTTTCGAGAAAAGGTCCGTGTGTGCGTCCGTGTGTCAGTGAACACGATAACTCAAAAACGAAAAGTCGATAAAATACCAAGCTTGGTATTTAAGTTTAGTATCTTACAGACACGCGACACAGCTTTTGAGAAAAATCCCCCCACTCCAAACTACTCTTTACACGGAATAAATTTGGAAAATATTTATTTTCTCAAAAATGACTCTTAACGATTTTGATTAAAATGCAGTATATTAAAAGATATTTACATGAATTTTCTGAGAATAGCCTCTGGATGAATTTTGCTGAAAATTGCGTAACTGGTAAACCGTAAGAGATATCGTTAAATTCCACAATTCATATCATTTACGGTTTTTTTTTCTTACATTTCCCACCGTGGAATTGGCCATTTTTGAGATATTCCAAGTTATTTGTTTCAGATTTAAAATATTTAAACTTTTCTCACATTTTTCACCTGGCCATACATAGAAACGGATTTCAACCACACGGCAACCAGCTTTTAATAGATTTGATTATGACTTTAGCCTAGTGTATTCTACTTACAAGGGAGCAATTAAGACAATTTCTGCTAATGTTAATCTCTATTATCACATACTATACAGAAGAATATGCTTTTTAACACTGTGTTACGGTGAAGTAGAGTGGAATGGAACACATCAGATTTTTTACTTTCTCTACACGTACTATGTACATAGTGTATAGAGAAGGTATTGTATTGCAACCAAAAATGCGATACCGAGATTTCACTGAAAATACATGTTTTGGGTCCCCCTGAATAAAAAAAAAAGCATTTTTGGAAAAAGGACAGCTCAAAAACGAAAAGACTGTTGAATACCAAACTTGGTATTTAAGTTTGGTATCTTGCAAAGATGCGACACGAAGATTTTCAAGAAAATCCCCCCATCCCCAACTACCCTTTACATGGAACTTTTTTTCAAAAATGTTGATATTCTTAAAAATGGCTCTAACGATTTTGATTAAAATATCGTATATTAAAGATATTTACCTGACAAATAAACTGTATATCTTGAATTTTCTGGGAATAACCTCTGAAGACTACTTTATTCTGGATCAATTTTACGGAATTTTGCATAACTACTATACCGTAAGAGATGGACAAAAACTTGCAACACAAAAAATGTAGAGCACATTAAAACACACAATATATATATTTTTTCGTGGAGTTGATCTTTTTTTTTTTTTTTTTAGATATTCCTTGGTTTTGGTTTCAGCTTTGCAAAACTTGAATTTTTCTCATAAAGGAAATTGTCAATTCCTGTCCATACAAAGGAACTTCACTCACATAGCAACCAGCTTTTGACTATCACTTTAACCTGTGGTACTCTCTTTTTTCGTTTCTACTTAAAAGGAAGCAAGTAATAAGACTATTTCTGATAATTTTTTCTCGATTAGCATGAAGTAAACAGAAGCATAAGCTTTTTAACAATAATTTGTTGCAGAGATGTAGAGAAAGCCATATGAATGGAACACATCAGATTTTTTTTCTTTCTCCCCGAATTTAATTTAGCCAAGAATATGCACCGCCAATTACACTCAATTTCGATTGTAACCATCCTTTCTTAATCTAGTGGCACTTTCTGTCGTTTTCTTTCTTCATAGCAACTAAATTTAGGAATCTATTGCTGTAAAGCCTGCAGATGTTACTTGAGGGGATTGGGTGGAGAGGAAGAGGAGGAGGGGTCGTGGTTATACAAACATGGAGGAGTTGAGCTTAGTAGGCCAAGGTCTGATATTGGATTGTGGAGAGTACACGAAGGAAGCAAAATATTACAAACGGTATGCTTCTACGATCTCTTACAGAAATGTCGTTTATAAATAGAGCTAAAATAATGCATTACTAAGTGGTATTAAATCCAAGTTAAATACAATCAAGTTGTAGTTTTTAGTTTTCCTATTTAAATTCTCTACCACTAATAGGAAGAGAGAGTATTGAATTCCACCCAAAAGATCAATATTGGCACTCCACCGAATATACAAATCACGGGTTGTCGCAATATTTTTATCACTTTGGTTGAATAATGTTTTAATAATACACGTAAATGTTTTAGAAAAATCTCATCGCACGTGCGTCTGAACTCAGTAGCTCAAAAAAGTCGGATAAATATCAAACGTAGTATTTGAGTTCATCAGTTTTCCAAAGATGCAACATGAAGAATTTCAAGAAAATATCCCAACCCAAAACCTCTACTTGGAACATTTTTCGGAGTTTTTATTTACTAAAATTTCTGTAACGATTTAGATTAAACTCATATATACACTATGTTTATTTGGCAAATAAAATGTAATCTTCAATTCCTGGGAATAGTCTGAGTATTTTTCATTTGGAAAGAATTTTGTATAATCTTGTAAGCATTTAGTAACCAATGAAAAGGATAGATGCCTTTAAAAATGCAATTTAACTTTTTGTGACCTGAGCATTTTCTGAGATCCGTTCGTAATGGTTCCATGTGTTCAATACTTTTGTCGTTATTTTAAAGTACTGTTAATTTTCAGCTATTTCCCGCGATTCCATAGAAAGAATATAGAATTTTAAGAACATATAGCGTACAGTTCTTAAATATGTGGCTATTGTTTTCTTGGTAGATATATAACATATGATAGCTATTTCTGCAAAGATTTATCTGGATAAAAATAGAAAGAAAAAAAAATTGATGTGTTCCATTTACACGACTTTCTCTATATCGCTGACTCAAATTAATCTATTTACTTCATCTAATGGAGCAAAAATTAGCAGAAATAGTCTTATTACTTGCTTCCTTGTTAGTAGAAGCGAAATAAGGGGGTACCACAGGTTAAAGTGATAGTCAAAAGCTGGTTGCAATGTGACTGAAGTTCCTTTGTTTGTATGGGCACGGGTTCACAAAATCCTGTATGAGAAAAGTATAAGTCTTTATAGCTGAAAAAAGGGATATCTCAAAAACAATCAACTCCATGAAAAAAATGTATATAACATATTGTGTGTTTTAAGGTGCTCTACATTTGTTGTGTGGTTAAGTTTTTGTCCATATCTTACGGTTTAGCAGTTATGCAAAATTCTGTAAAATTGACCCAGAATAAAGTAGTCTTCAGAGGCTATTCCCAGAAAATTAAAAATATACATTTTATTTGTCATGTAAATGTCTTTAATATACGATATTTTAATCAACATCGTTAGCACCACTTTTTAGAAAATCAAAATTTTCGAAAAAAGTTCCATGTGAAGGGTAGTTGGGGGAGGGGGGATTTTTCTCAAAATCTTCGTGTCGCATCCCTGGAAGATAAACTTAAATACCTATTTTACCGACTTTTCGTTTTTGAGTTATCGTGTTCACGGACACACTTACATACGGACACACTGACACACACACACAGACCTTTTTCTGAAAATACTTTTTTGTTGGAAACAGGGGACCCTAAATCATATATTTCCGGTGAAATCTCGGTATCGAGTTTTTTGGTGGAGTGCAATACCTTCTCTATACACTATACATAGCACGTATAGAGAATAATTTGTACCTTATCCGGTGATAAACGATCGGGGGTAGAGAGTTGTGACTGTAACATCGGATTACTTTCAACTTAAAAGTTTTCAATTCTGTTCTGTAAACAAACAATTCTCACAAACTATTCTTTTATTTGCATCGTGCTAATGGAATCAACATTAGCACAATTGATCTTATGAGTTGCTTCCTTGTAAGTAGAAGGGAAATAAAGGACTACACAAAGATAAAGCCATAGTCAATTCCTAAAATTTCGAAACGAATGACGACTTTCCGTTTAAGAAAAGTAAATGAAAAAAACCTCGGAAATAGCTCTTTAAAAAAGTAGCCGACCTAAACTGTTTTAATGAGATGCAATTTTTATGTAATACATTTTGTTTCTTGCGGTTTGCCAGACAAAATTAATCCAGTGTGAAGAGGACAAAACAGGAATGTTATCAGACAGCTCTAATCATGCTTAAACTTTCGTGAAACATGTAAATATAAAAACTGAGATAGCTAAGTGTATGTTAAGGAAAAGAATAGACATCTGCCTTAAAAACCGCTGTCTAATCATTAGTTTGATGCTGGCAAAGTCTAATACAGCAATATATAGAGAAATAATTTGGGGTAATGTGTGAAATATAGCAGTTAGAGAAGGAATTATTATTCCACCCAAAAATTTGATACCGAAACTTCAGGAAGTATGTTTCGAGACACCCTGAATAAAAACAACTAGGTTTGATTAAAAAAACTCTCTCTCTCTCTCTCTCTCTCTCTCTCTCTCTCTCTCAAGACAGCACAACTCAAAAAAACAGAAGGTCTATTAAATATCAATGCAACACGACTCTCTGTGGACACCATAAGTCAAAAACGAAAAGTTTTAAACTTGGTACATATATAAATATCTTCCAAGACTGCAATACGATACCCTTTACACGGAACATATTTCGAACATTTTTATTTACTCAAAAATGGTGTTAACGATTTTCACTCAAATATATGTTTAGGATATTTTCATTAAAAATTAGATGTATATCTTGAACTTATAGGGAATAGCCTCCAAAGACCTCTTCCTTCTGGATGACTTTTTTATAATTGGTAAACCGTAAGTGATAGAAAAAAGTTTACTACAACAATATGTTAATTTCGTGAAAACAATTTATTTCCTATACATTTTTTTGTAGAGCTAACCGTTTCCAAGATATTCCTTGTTATTTGTTTCATGATAAAATACTCTTGCTTATACTTTTCTCGGACAGGCAGTCGCTGTAGCCTAGTGTATTCCCTTGGTTCCCTTCTACATTATAAGGAACTAAGTAGGTAATAAGACCGTTCTGCTGATGCTATTTCGATTAGCACGGAGTAGAAAGAAGGAAGAATCGCTTGTAAGGATTTTATAGAAGAGCAAGAGAAAAATGTCCGAGATACTCCTTTAGTGGTTTCAATTTCAAAATGCTTAACACTTTTCTCACATGGGAAGACGAAATTTGTTTTACTTCGCCGTAGAAAGAACTTAACTCATAAAGGCACCTTTTAAAAGATTTGAATATCGCTTTAGTCTAATTTATTACCTTATTTCTCTCCTACTTAAAAGGGAGCAATCAATAAGACAATTTCTGCCAATGTTTATCTCGATTAACATTATGTAGATAAAAGAATAATCTTTTGCAAGAACAGCTTGTTTGCGGAACAGGTAGAGAAAGACACGTGAATTGAAGTTGTATCCCCCCCTGCTTAGTCTGTTATAAATACCTAAACAGCTGGGATATATTTTGACCAACAATTCTTTGAATGAAAATCAAAACAACAAAGGGCAGGTTCTTTGTCAAGTTTCAGCCATACACATATATCGATATTGTCGTAACTCGATTTTATACATGGAACATGGAGGCCCGCGTCTCACGCAAACAGCTGTTCCCTATTGTGGTCTTGTAAATACCGCTTCGCGTGCTGCGAGCTTCGATCCCTGCACCTTTGTCCTCAATACCCACTGAGGCACTTTTCAACTCCCACTCAGAACACGCCCCTCGTCTCTTCTCACTACCCACAATAGATAACTGAAAATCTAGGCTAACACAGCGCTCTGAAAACAATGCATCTTACGCAACGTATTTAGTTAACCGTTTCTGTTTTTAAGTCAAGATTTTACATTAACAGGCTGTAGAAGGTTCTAGAATTCTGTCGAATGTATGCGTATTACAAATGTGTTTAATACAAGTGATAAATGGGTTAGGATTTGCGGACCTCTTCTTTTTTCTGGTGTATAAACATCGACTTAATTTTTTATTGTTTCATTTATATAGCCGCCTTTAACATCTAAAGTCAACAGGTGCTTAGCATTAGTAACAACTCGTTTGTAGTTCTTCACGTTGGATTTAAAGCGTTTTATTTTCCTCAAACACACACACACTCTCACATGCACACTTCCAGAATCTGGGGGGGGGGGGGGGGTAAGGAATAATTCTGGTTAAAAAAAAAAATTCCCACCAATCAGGAATCGAATCGAAGACCTCTTGGTGTGAAATTGATTACACATTTCTATTCCCTTTACAGCTTCTGTGTTTTCCAAAGAGGCCTGTGAAATGTTGTATGTTATTTTTGTTCGTGTGTTTAAGTTGTGCAGCTGGGAATTACAGATACACATGCATCTCTGAAATTTGGAAAATTCATACTATGTAGCTTATGAAAGTTATTCCTGTTATTTATACACAATGAAAACTCGTGTTTTGTATGTATCAATATTCTAGCTTGCTTGCTGATAATATTACTCAAAGTTCGTTTTTCTAATAAAAAAAAGTCAGTTGAAGCATTTTAATAACCTTTACATAAAAATCCAGTTTTATAGCAAATGCAGAATAATCTTAAGTAAAGAAAGTTGGTTTGTGGAACAGCTAGAGAAAGTTATGTGGATGGGACACATCAAATGTTTTTTGTTTCTTTTCAACTTACAAATACATGTGACATTTCTCATGTAAGCCCTAATTGGTGTATAAGAATTATTACTTTCGTTTCTCCAAAACTTTTTTACTTTCTCTACACTACTATGTACATAGTGTATAGAGGAAGTATTGTATTCTACCCAAAAATTCGATACCGAGATTTCACCGGAAATACATATTTTAGGACCCCCTGAACAAAAAAAAAAAAAAAAAAAAAAAAAAAAAAAAAAAAAAAAAAAAGATTTTTAGAAAAGGGCCCGCGCGCGCGTGTGTGTGTCTATGGACAGCATAGTTCAAAAACTATGTAGGTTTGGTATCTTCCTAGGAAGCAACACGGCAGATATTCAAGA
The DNA here is from genome assembly GCA_030762935.1 of Hymenopus coronatus. Lineage (NCBI taxonomy): Eukaryota > Metazoa > Arthropoda > Insecta > Mantodea > Hymenopodidae > Hymenopus > Hymenopus coronatus. Next base: position 21,135,497 of record CM060891.1, read on the forward strand.
AAATCCCCCACCCCAAACTACCCTTTACATGTATAAAATTTCAAAACTTTTGATTTTCTTAAAAATGGCTCTAACGTTTTTGATTAAAACCTCGTATATTTAAGATATTTACTTGACAAACAAAATGTATATGTAAAAATTTTTGGGAATATCCTCTGAAGACTATTCTGGCTGGATCAATTTTACGGAATGTTGCATAACTGCTAAACTGTAAGAGATGGACAAAAACTTACCACACAAAAAATGTAGAGCTCATTTAAATACACAATTTATATTATATAATTTTTTCGTGGAGTTGACACTTTTTGAGATATTTCTTGTTATTGGTTTCAGCTTTGAAAAACACATTTTCTTATGTAGGAATTTGTCCTGTCCATACAAACAAAGGAACTTCAGTCACATAGCAACCAGCTTTTGAATATCACTTTAACCTATGGTACCCCTTTATTTTCCTTCTACTTACAAGGAAGCAAGTAATAAGACTATTTCTGCTAATTTTTTCTCGATTAGCATGAAGTAAATAGAAATAAGCTTTTTCATTTGTTACAGACATGTAGAGAAAGGCATGTGAATGGAACACATCATATTTTTTCTGATGTATAAACATCGACTATATAACTGATTACACAATTTTGTTTTGTTTCATTTATAGCCAGCCCCCTCTGACATCAGTCACATCGGGGCTTTGCATTAGAATACTCGTTGATGTAGGTTCTTCACGTTGGGTTTAAATCGTTTCATTTTCCTCACACACACACACACACACACACACACACACACACACACACACACAACCACACTTCCAGACTCTGAGGGGGTAAGGAATAATTCTCGTTAAAGAAAATTTCTCCACCAACCAGGAATCGAACGCAGGACCTCCTATTGTAAAATTGATTACACATTTCTATTTCCTTTACAGCTTCTATGTTTTCCAAAGAGGTCAGTGAAATATTGCATGTCATTTTTGTTCGGGTGTTTAAAGTTGTGCAGTTTGTAATCACAGACTAAAATACGCATGCATCTGTGAAATTTGGAAAATTCATAGTTGTAAGATATCTTATTGAAAGTTGTACCAGTTATTTATACACAATGAAAACTGGTGTTTTGCATGTATCATAATTCTAGCTTGCATGGTTAGCTAATATTATGCAGTTGAAGCATTTTTAAAAATATTTACATAAAAAGTCCAGTTTTACAGTAAATGCGTGATTTAGATAAAAGAAAAATCGTATGTAAAGAAAGTTAGTTTGTGGAACAGCTAGAGAAAGTCATGTGAATGGAACACATTAGACTTTTTGTTTTGTTTTGTTTCTGTTTAACTTGCAAGTAGATGTGAAATATTTCTTAAGTGAGCCCTAATTGGTGTATAAGAATTATTACTTTCACACTCTCCAAAACTTTTTTATTTTCAAAATTTAGTAATTTATTTTTCAAATTGGCGCATTATTTCGAAGAAGTATATGACCATTTTCTTTAATGTGCTTTTGAAAGACAGCATAAAAATGTTGAAACAAATTATGGAAAACTGCAGCGTACTTTTAAGCATGGAAACGTGTAAAAAAGTTTGCAAGAAAATAGGGTTTACAATTGGGAGTACCTATGGGCACCAGTTAAGTGGCAGTTGAAGTGGGCAAGTGGGAAAAACGATATATTTTCTTAAAGTTTAGAATCAATTGCATTTTAATACGAAAAATACCTATGTTTTTATTTTTCAACATATTTGATTAAATATCACAGATGCAGCATCTTAAGGGGGGGGGGTCACTTACTAACCCCGGGTGCGAAAAATGGATTCGCGAGTCAGTTGGAGCAAGCACCACTCACAACTGCCTACTGTTGACGCAAACACACTACAATTTTTCAAAATCTTTCTTCTATTCGTTCTCCTTTTGGATTCAGGTGACCCCAAAATGTATTTCGATGAAATGTCAATATCCTATTCTGGGAGGTCTGAAATCAATATTAAGGCGCTGTTCTGGTGTGTTATAGAATGGATTTCAATACATTTTAAGTGACACGTTTATACTCTACCATTTACAATGTACATAGTAGATAGAAAAGGTATTGCATTCCACACAAAAATTCTATCGAAAAAGCGCTTAACTCAAAGAAAATTCGGATAAATATCGGTATCTTCAAAAGTTGCGACACGAATATTTTCAACAAAACTACATGGAATTTTTTTTGAAAATTGTTTGTTTGTCTCAAAAATGGCCAACGCTTTTGATTACAATATCGTATATTAAAGATGTTAACATGACAAATAAAGTGTACATCTTGAATATTTTTAGAATAGCCTGTAAAGTCCACTGTATTCCAAAGGAATTTTGTGTAACTGGTATACGTTAAGCAAGATGAAACCTTGCTATCTAAAAATAAATAGATATATAAGAATTAAACAAAACTCGCTAATTTATTGAAAAATTGTTTGTATAAGCCATTTCCGTTATTAATTTCTCGAAATGTGTAATACCGTGTCATTTTTGGTGCACTCTCAACTTTCAATTGTTTCTCGCGATTGCATAAAAAGTATGGAAGTTTAAGGCCAGCCTATAGCGTCCGGATGTTAAAACATTTGATTATCGCCATTTTTTCTGTATATATCGAAATGCCTATGTAGCTACAGGGTGAACCGAAAGTTTCTCACCCCCCACACACACCAAATTTAGAACTTTGTATGTCTGCCGTTGTTGGCGTGGCATGCAATAATGCGTTGAGCGAAACTTTGCACCAAATCCTTGGTGGTGTTCTGGTCGATGCTTTCCCATTCCTCTTGAACCCTGGCGATTAATCGATCCCTGTTTCATGGTCTGGGTTGTCTAAAACCACTATCTTGAAGTTTGGCCCACAAGTTCTCAATGACATTGAGATCAGGCGAATTTCCTGGCCAGTCAGTCCAAACGTTGTTGAAGTGTTCCTTTATCACCTTCATGGTTGTCTTCGCAGTATGAGCTGTAGCTCCATCCTGCATCAAAACACCCATATTACTGGGAGGGGTCATCCATAGTCTTCTGGAATATTGGCAAAATTGACACAGTCTGTAATATTCACCATTGGCAGTCTAATTTTGTGGGACAATGTGCAACTCTGTTTTCCCATACCGTGATATGCCACCTGCGACCATGATTTTCAGGCAAAATACTGGAAGGATCATTCGTACGGATCTCAAGATTTTATGTTTGGTTTGGGGTTGAGTTCATCTGTAAAAAGGATATGTGCCCTTCCGGAGTGTCGTCAACAAAAACTTCCCGGATTAATCTTTCACAAAATTTCATTGGGTCATTGATATTTTTTCTCTGAGCAAAGGCTTGACTGGTTCCTTATATACAGTTTTACCCCAATCAGTGAACCTTACATAGCGCCTCACTGTTGTGACACCAATTTTCTTCCCACTGTCTTGGAATTCAGTTTCTTGACAAGCTTCGTATGCCCGCAACGTTATCCTTACAGATCCCTATGATCCTTCTTTTTCTATCTGGAGTAACTTTAGATAGCCTACCACTTCGTTTTTCGTCCTCGACATCACCCTCCTCTTTTCTAGCCCACTCTCTCACACTGTTTCTGTTAACCTTCAGAGGTCGTGTAATTTCTTTTATTGACACCCCTTGTGCACTAAGAACTTGAATTTTTGTGCGTAAATATTCCCTTGCTGTGGGCGACATCTGTTGAAGACAAAATAGAATTATTTAATACCCCATACCCCTTGATAAATTAACAATAATAAAGACAAAAGAACTCTAAAGCGTCCGAAAGTTTCTCACCCGGGTGAGAAATTTATGGTTTATTTTAACCCATGCTGTGATGTGCAAATCAACACTCTGTAAATATTTCTTAATTGAATGCAGATCACAGATACTTGAAAATAAATATGACCTGAAATTTCATTCTTTAACACACCTTTAAGCTTCACCAGCTTCCCTCGGAGAGTAAGAAAAAACATGTTTCGAACGTAATGTCTGGCACATCTAAAGGTCACACTCTTACTGCGTAAACAATGAAAGTAACAATAACTGGAATCAATACAACACACATCGTTTTTTTATGAGAGGTATATTTGGCGCCAAAAGGCGATTGAATTTAAAACTGAGAAGCAAAGCAAATGGCGCGCTGAAATGTTTGGGGGGTTCTGCAGTAGTTCTGTTACTTTTACAGAAAGAGAAGTGAAGTAGTCATTAATATACGATAGAAGTAGAGAAAGTTTTGTGGATGAAACACGTCAGAAGGGAAGGGGAAACGTTGATAAGGTAAGAAAACTACATATCCACACTAATTATTATTTCAAAGCAAGACCACCAATACATTCTGTATGTCGTGAATAGATTGTAAAACAGAATAGCGTGTTTTTTCTGCTACTTATTGTGAATATTCATTACATTTATGGAAATGAGCAAGTAAAAAGGTCTAGAAGTGTACCTGAGGAAAAACAAGATGTGTACATTCCACAGTACTGTGGGTGGTGCAGTTCAATGACGCCTGGAAAAGAGGGAGGGAGGGCGGGAGGAGCAGAAAACAGCAACTTCTGTTGCAACGTTGCCAGCTGTTGCACACATACACAGCGGTTGGGGCAGCGACCCCGTACAAAGAGAGGTCAGGGTTGCACTTCCAGGACATCAATTTTTTTCCCCCTCCTAAATAATGTTTCTCCTTCAAAAACAAATTTTCTGCACAGATGTCCATAACTTCGTTTCTTCCTTCTGTTGAAAACCCAAGGGCAATTTCACGGTTTGTAGGTTTTAATAGCTCTGTCAATTTGTGAATCGTTTAGCTCAAGTAATTTCAAACTCTTGAAGCAAAATTGAAACTGGTCAAGGTTGTCAACTCCGTCGCTATTTTAAAAGTGCCGCAAAGGAATATTTACCTTGAACTAACAAGAGAAGGTGGAATGTTTTTTTTTTTTTTTTTGCTTCAGCAATACTTTTATGATACTTCCTTACAGACCATCTGAAGATATTTCACAAATTCAACAAATCCCAGAACTAAATACATTAAAAGAAAATTCTAAAGACTTTATTTTATTTTATGAATTTTTCAATACTATATCATCCCAGTGTTTAGACGTAGATACCCCGCCGTGGAATTATATCATTCAAAAGTATGCAAGACAAGTTTATGTTTCTGTTTAATTAACTCAAGTGATCCAAAACCTCCATCCATTTCACTTAAATTTGGAATCTGTAAACATTCGGAAGTATGTGCTTTTTTTGATAAGTTTTCAAAAATAATTCCGTGATATTGTGGTCAGCATTGTGTCTTCTGGACAGAGGGATTTTTTAAAATACATATACTGACCTCCAGGTGTAACCTATTTGGCTATCAGGATAGAATGACTGACTGTAGGTAGTATAGAAACTCACAACACTGAACATCCATGCCCAGAGCGGGCGGGGTTCGAACCCGCGACCCTTTCACGCAGAACAACAATGCTACCGGGTTTGGCGAGGGATGTGTTTGGGTCCCTCGACCTAATTCCCACCTTCAAAAAATCAGGAATGAATTGAGGGAGTGCGCGGGTTTCTTAGCCAACATTGAATCCGGGGTTAAAAACACGATTCATACCACCACTGTTACTGAAATCAAAGCTCCTGGTTTGACCATTTAAGGTTAAAATGGAATAATCGATCTATCAAGAATTTAGGCAGCGTATTTTGCCTCAATTTTCGTTGTTGAATTAAGTTTTGAGTTAAGTCGAAATTTGCATGGTTTTCTCTAAATCAATTAAATGTGCACAGCTTCACAGCAGTATTTTCCAATCCAGCCTTGCTTGCACAAACGAATGGATTCGTTAAAAACACGTCAATTTCCGATATTCTGTGGTAAACTTTAATTCGCGGTCTACTCTGTGCTCACCAACAATTTTAAATACATAATTGCAAATATATCGAAAAGCAAACTTCCGACCATTTTGAATATTGCATCAAATTTTCATAAAATTGATTGATGCAATCATTGCCTCATTTAAAGACCCGAAAATGGTGTCGAGTTTATGCGCCTGCAGACATCTCGAAATTCAAATTAAATTTAATTGAAGAGGGAGACGGTGAGGTTAGCTGATGTTTAAAAGGCGGCAGTTCAAAAAGTGTGACCTCCCAAAAATTGTTCGACATTAACACTTAGGATGCTGAATTTCTACAAATTCTCCAGGAGAATGAAAGATTAGAGTGAACGTGCGAAGTGGTGTCGAAATAGTGTGTAAAAAACTATAAACTGGATTTTCTCGTAATATGCATGTATTATTGCGATTTTGCTACTTTAATAAAACTCTCTTATATTGTTTAGTTTCTTTCAGATTCTCAGTATGATTTCTTGGCAAGTAGACGGGATTTAAAGTATTTTCATGCACAGAATTTAATATATATGAGGAATTGATGTAACATTGAAAACTTTTAAACGTTTTCATCAGATGCTGAAATTCCACATAAGGGTCTACTTCTATTTACTGAAAAGCGTTTTATGGAATAAAGTAATAACATTTTCATCAAGCTGGATGGCATTAGTATAAATTGTCTAGCCTGAATAAAGTAATCGCTGGAATAGACTGAATGCAATGCTGTTTAGATTCACCACGTTCCAATCGTTTTAAACAAAGACATTTTCTGTCTCCATTCCAACGGTGAGAGAGTAAAATGATAGAATTGCACACTTTGGTGAAATGCTAACCTTTGGTCGATAACTCGCGATTAAGCCAAGTAGACTAGAACTTTCACAATGGAGACTGATAAAATCACTGGACTATCATCGCGTATAAAATATGTAACTTCAAAATTAGCAATTGTATATCTGCAAATCTATAGAGCCAGCTTTTCTAACTCGAATCATCTGAATCAGAGTACACCACGTACTCAATCACAAAACTCGGAGCAGAGCTGGAGGAGAGCGTGGTAGCCAACATGTCACTGGACTAAGGTATTGCCACAATACTTGACAGTTCAAATCAGCCGTGACGACAGCTTGCCCTCAATGCTGTGCCGTATTTTATGTTGCAGTTGCACTCCTGTGAGTCACGAGTTGCTGTTGTTTTAGTTGGAACGTTCTGCTATAGAGGGTAACTAAAGGTGTAAAATCCATGAGTCTACTTGTCTATTTCTCTTTTTATGTATTAAGTCGATTTAGTAAAGCTTTTCTTAACCGATTAAATTTGGGGCGGACCAAATGGCATTTTACAATTTTATTTATTTTATTTTTTATTAGTTTTGTGGCCTTATTAGTTGGAATTTTTCTTTTAATTGGAATATCAATACTTCTATATTTGTTTGTGGTAGCATGCATTCTGCAGCACCTCTCAGAATGAAAAAAAAAAAACTCTACACTTTGAAGTAGAGTGGTAAACTTTAGCCCATGTTTTAGGGCCAGTTTCACTCTTATAGAGAATAAAAATGGCAACTTTTGTGTACTCGAACCATGTGGTTTCTTTATTTTGAAATTAGTTTGCTTTCTCCAGTTTTGCTCCACACAACATTTTCTGAGAATGACTTTTCTGTTTATATAGCCTGTTTTCTCAGAAACTATTGAAGGTAGCAAAATTAAATATTAGAGCAATAAAAATAACTCCAAGCACTGTTATGCATCTATTTTGGTTTTACTAACAAGTTTGATTTTTACTTTCTCTATACGTACCATATACATAGTGTACAGAGAAGGTATTGCACCCAAAAATTCGATACCGAGATTTCACCGAAAATATACGTTTTGAGACCCTCCGAATCAAAAAAAAAAAAAAAAAAAGCATTTTTAAAAAAATGTCCTGTATGTGCCTGTGTATTTATGTGCGTTAAATACCAAATTTGGCATTTAAGTTTGGTGTCGCCCAAGGATGCGACACGAAGATTTTCACCCCCAACTACCCTTAACATGGGAAAAATTTCGAAAATGTTGATTTTCTTAAAAATGGCTCAAACGATTTTGATTAAAATATCGTATATTAAAGAGATTTACCTGAAAAATAAAATATATATCTGGAATTTTCTGGGAATAGTCTCTGAAGACTACTTTATTTTTAATAAGTGCTGATACACTTTAATAAAAACTACGCTTATCTTCCTCCATAAACTTAATCGGGTACATAAAAGACATGCATATATGTAAAAATTGCAGTCTGCTATCTTAAATAATTTGAGGTAATAGTCATATATTTAGCAGTTTACATTGACGGATTAGGAAGTTCTGGGTCTCTCAGGTAAATTCACTAGTAACGCCATTTATGATTACACTTGCTTCGCACATTTTGGTGCTCTAAATTAACAACAGACGAAGCAAAGTGATAGAAGTACGGTATTCTCATAAGCTTATTCTTGTATTTGCACACACAATGCGTTTGTACGTGTCAGTTACCGCAAAGAAAAAAATTCCTCTGGCACGCTATCCTTCAACGGTAACTGCTACATGCAGAGCTCGGTACGACCTTGGCTCAGCCTGGATCTGGTTGGACCTTCATTATAATAAGAATCACGACAACGTCTCCAAGTAGTTGCCAAATTTTCTATCATTGCTCCTTTGCATTCAATGTGCGAAACCCACAACTTTCAGAGGCATTACACTGACAATTTAGCTGGACTATTAAGGCGCCAATGGCCGAGATTCCCCCCCGTATGATAACTGTAGGATGACTGGTTTTACTGTTCCTTTACACAAACACCCATGCCCAAGGCGGGACTCGAACCCACGATCCCCTGCCCACCAAAGCGAGACGCCTTAGCGAGCGTGGCCATGGGACCAGCATCTGACCGGAGCGATATTGTGGAAACAACTTATCACAGCTGATGTTCATTTCTTGTCGCACCTGAAGTTCGTTTGTTTAATCTCCTGTCTTGAGCCCGATTTATGCAGCACAAACGCATGCACACACGGGCGCGCGAAACTTTTTCAATAAATCTGTTGTGTTCCATGACTTTCGATACACCTCTGCAACAAATTATTGTTAAAAAAACTTCTGCTTCTTTTTACTTCATGCTAATCGAGAAAAAGTCGTATTACTTGCCTCCATGCAAGTAGAAGTGAAATAAGGCAGCACCATAGGTTAAAGTGATAGTCAAAAGCTGGTTGTGTGACTGAATTTCCTTTGTATGGACTTGAGTTGACAAAGTCTCGTATGAGAAAAGTGTAAGTTTTCTAGAGCTGAAACCAGTAAAAAGGAATATCTCAAAACGATCCATTCCACGAAAAAAAAAAATGTATATAACATAAATGGTGTGTTTTAACGAGCTCTACATTTTCGGTTTAGTAAGTTTTTGTCTATCTCTTACGGTTTGCCAGTTATGAAAAAATCCGTAAAATTCATCCAGAATAAAGTAATCTTCAGAACCTATTCCCAGAAAATTCAAGATATACCTTTTGTCAGGTACCTTTCATATACGATATTTTAATCAAAATCGTTAGAGCCAATTTTGAGAAAATCAAAATTTTCGAATTTTTTCCAAGTAAAGGGTAGTTGGGGTGGGGGAGATATCTTGAGAATCGTGTCGCATCCTTGGAAGATACTGAACTTAAATACTTTTCGTTTTTGAGTTACGCTGTCCACAGACACACATGTGCGCGCACACACAGGGGGACCCAAAACATGTATTTTTGGTGAATTCTCAGTCCCGAATACCTTCTCTGTACATTATGTACATAGTACGTGTAGAGAAAGTAAAATGCATTACGTTTGGTCGGGGTATATTGGGTCACTACTACTGCTTTCTTAATCAGGAATTTCTAGTTCGCCACTATGTGCATATGGTGACGAGGGATCAACTCATCGCCCATAGATGACACCAGAGGACGGAATCACGACTTGCCGACATGAAACATAGCGGATTTAATTCCGTACCTTTTCTTTCAAGGTATGGGATTCTTTTGCTTGCAAATAAACATTACGCGGAACGAACGGCTTTACTTCCCTGATTTTCACGTCCGAAAAAAAGTCATCTTTCGCCGGGTTTGAACCCGCTTGGGTATTACATCCTAGCGTGATTGCCACCACACCGCAGATCAAGAACTTTGTTTAATTAAAAATACTATGTACTGTAAAATTATTAATAAAGGAAAGAAAAAACAAAGTTCTGCCCGGTCGAGAGAAATGAGCCGTCCTTAACACAAAAATAACTAACAAAAACTATTAATTTGGCTGAAGAGGGAAAATCCCTGAAACAGCCATGGTTAAAATACATAAATCCCTGTAGCCATCCAAGCACTACACCGCAGAAGGCGAATTTTTTTTTTCTTTTTTTTTTCGGGAACCTGAAAATATATTTCCTGTGAAATCTAGACATCGAATTTTTAGATGGAATACAATACTTTCTCACCTATCTCGGGAGGGGGGGTAACTTTTCTAACCCGCATTTCAAGATGTCGTTAGTTCGAATCCTGCTTTGGGTGAGCTATGGGATACGGCTTTTTCGGGTTTTCCCCTTTAAGATCCATGGACCCCGGGATCATTTGAGCATAATTTTACCGATGGTATTCATCGCCCGATATGACCAACCAGGTTAGGGGATGTTAAGCTATAATCATGCTTAAAATTTTTCTATGTTTATTATTTTAATTGTACATGGTAGAGCAAGTAAAAAGGAGATAAGCTTATGACGTAAGGACGAGGTTATAAACGGACTTCAGTAAGTTTAAATGAATCAGAAAGGTAATTGAAACAATATGTTTTAACAAAACAGGTTAACTCATCTCTGAATCGGGGTCATTACTGAAATAGTCGAGAAAACATTCAAATTTCCTTATGCTGGCAGAAAGGTGGTGAATGAAAAATTTAATCGAGTTTTATCTACAGTCATAAAGTTTTATTTTCAGTAACATGTCAAACCCGTTAAATGCTGTGACAAATATAACTAGAAACATCATTACATCAAAATTATTCCTAAAGGCAATCGGTCAAAAGGGCGTTTTGGATTGCTGACATGAGCAATCCATGCACCCACAATACCTACCGAGTACCGTTGCAACATTGGTGATAGGTACACTAGAAGCTCTTCAGTGGATGCCAAAACATTCCAGAAACCTGTTCATCCACAGCTTTGTTTTTACATACTTTCTGCATGGCTGCAAACCGGTTCTGGTGCATTCCACTAATTCCGTTACCCAATATTCCATCGTGTGGAATAAAGGAGAATTTCTAAGCGTTCCCTCAAGCACATTCCCCTCCTAAGAGACATTAAAATATACCATGTGGTGATACAATCTCGGACATGGTTTATCTAATGACCTGAGTATGACGCTTTCTCTAGCAGGAGGAATGTTGTACCATATTGTCTTATTAAGAATTGATAAAAAAAAATCATTACACGTCAGAAAAAACATGGAAACAAGTTTCACAAATATTATAGTTAGGTCAGAAATTTTCTGGCTTCCCAAAGCAATTTACAGACATCTCCTTGCTTCTTTGAATCTTCATCTAGACCTGACAGCAAAAGATGGGTTGAATTCATGGTCCCAACTCTGTAAAGTTGATGTTCAGCTAAAAGGTCATTCTAAATTTGGCTACAGCTTCTTTCCTTGGTTTATTGTTGAAGGAATATATGTAGTTACTGGTATTACACTTAGGTATGAAGAACCCACAGCTCTGCTCCCGTTATTGCGTTAAATATTTTCTCATCTCTAGGAGCCTTTCATCTTCATTATTATACGCTTTTTTCTTCTCCCATTTGATGCAGATATGCTTTATAGGTAGGAAACAAGGGTTGATAATTATTTGTTTGAAATGTCTCGAACCAGTGAAAATGTGGCGTGATAACCGAGAATATTAGTATTTAGCGGTGCATAACTTTGTGCTGAGGTAAGAAACATCCTCTTAAATGTTTCCTTTCTTTACCGCGTATATAGCAGGTAGAGAAGGTATTGCATTCTACCCCAAAATTCAATACTGGAAATATATGTTTTGCCAACTCCCTCCAAAGCTTATTTAAAAAAAAAAAAAAAAACACACTGTACGTGGTAAATTCCCATGACTTCCTGAAGAAATATTTTTATTTTATTATTTCCGCGTTGATACAACGGGATTAATGGAATTTGCAAGGTTAACGGATGGTCAGATCTTGAAAAAGTTGATTGCTATGTATGGGCTTTGATATTCGAATCTCTATGCTTGACCAGAGAGAAAAACTAATAATTATTTTCTATTTGTGAAAAGTATAAATATATAATAAAAAATATCTCCGAAATGGTTAACTCCGGAAAAAAAACACAAATTGTGGTTTGACCAAATCTACATTTTTATGGCACGTTTTTCTCTATCTCTTACGGTTTACTAGTTATGTAAAAGTCGTCCAGAATGAAGGGGACCTCAAAGACTACCCACACATTTTTTTTTTTGCCCTCCGTGGATTTTTTCGGGAGTAAAAATCCTTAGCATGGCTTCCTTCGAAAGGGAAGTAAAGCCTTTGGTCCCGTGTCGTAGATTTACAGCACGTTAAAGAAAGAACCTCAAGCCTGATAGAGAGGCCACTGAGCAAAATTAAGTGGTCTTTCACGCCCAGTATAGAATGGGACGCTGAGAACCACAGCAGTTATAGGGCGACTATAAATAACATGCCATTTATTTATTTTCCATTTTTGATAGTAAATCATAATTTTCTATAAGGTTCCATAAAAGGGTAGTTCTTGAGGGGGCGGGGGGTTTTTCGTGCATCCATGGGAAATGTAAACTTAAAATATCAAGCTTGGTATTTAAGGGATCTTTCGTTTTTGGGTTCACATAAAAACACGCCCCCACTGTTTTATTTTTCTTCAGGAGGCCTCAAATTATATTTGTTTTTTTTTGTTTTTTTTTTGTTTTTTTTTTTAGTACAATGCTTTCCTTACTATATAAAGAAGAAGTCTGCGCGCGCACGTGGTGTGTGTCTGTGTGGGTGTGTGTGTGTGGGTGTGTGTGTGTGTGAACACGATACCCCAAAAAACTAAAAGTCTGTTAAATACCAAACTTATATTTAGGTTCAGCATCTTTCAAGGATGTCACATAAAGACGTTCACGAAAATCCCCCACGCCAAAACATGGACAGTTTTACGGAAATTTGTATTTTCTCAAAACTGGCTGGAACTAAAATACCACATTTAAAATATATGTTCATGATAAAGTGAATGCATGTCTATTTTTCTGGGAGTCTCTGGAATCTTTGCCACTCACTACATAAAAAGTGTAGATCTCGTTAAAGCACATAATCTGTCAGATTCTTATTTTTTCAGTCTACTATGCTAATGGAATGGAGTTTAAATGCCACCACATACACAGCTTTTAAAAGATTTGACTGTCGCTTTAGCCTAGTGTTTTCCTTACTCCTCTTGTATATTACTGCACGGAAATACAATACGTAATATCTGCTAATGTTTATCTCGAGTAGCAAGAGAGAAATAAGCTTTTTTAAGTACAATTTGTTGCAGAATAAGTTGAGCAAGGCATTAGAATGGCACACAAGCAGCGTTAGCGGCTATTTGTCCAATGGCTGTGAAGGAAATCGACGGAAAAGCAGTCAAGTAGTTCCGTCGAAATTATCAGCGTTTGCAATTAACTTTTTTGTTCGGCATAGACTATCTTATGGATTTACTGCAGTCTGGTGTATTCCGGAAATTTCAAAGAGGAATTCTGCTCATTCCCGCGCAATGTTCGCGCCGTCAATCAAAAGGAAAACGCTCCTAAATACCGCTGATCCGCATACAAAAAGAAAGCGACGCTGTACCGTTGCAATGAACCATGCAACATTCGTCACATCCTGTGTGGTGTACCTCCGCACTCTGTGACGTCATAAAGCCAACCAGCAACTTCCGTCCGTCCTCTTTGGTCGCTGGACATTCATGATGTCATTCATCACTATACACGGTTTTATTACCGTACCTCCTATGCGTCCAGCTCTTAACACTTCAAAGTCAGAACTCCTACTATCTTTTTTGATCACAGAACCAAAACTACTTTGTTGTGATGTAACAACCCAGGAAAATGTTGATTAACTTTTCTAAATTATTTTTTTTTTTTTTTTTTTTGAGTTTCCAAGCGCTAGGTGAATGAAACTTCATAAATGCGTATACTCCCCCAATCTCAAAAAATGTCAGTAATGTCAATTTTCATCATATTTTTTTAATTAATGGTTTTAAATTTTGCTTAAACTGAAATACAGAAGTAAATAACAAATTATTATTGAAGCACCCATAAAAAATCCAATTGAAAGTTTCTAAAAGGTATGTCAATAAATAATATTAATCAGAAGCTTTCATAACCCAAGGTTGCGGGTTCAAACCCGGTGGAGGACGATGGATTTTTTTCGGGCGTAAAAATCCTTAGCATGGCTTCCTTTGGTAGATTTACGGCACATAAAAGAACCCCAAGACTGAGCAAAATTAAGCGGTCGTTCACGCCCAATATAGAATAGTACGCTGAGAACCACAGTGGTTAAAGAGCGTCTATAAATAAAATTCCATTTCCATTTTACAGGTACAGCCTGCTCGTTCCTTCTAGACCTTCAACGAAGATAATGGGCTAGTCTATCCTTGACAAACAGGTCAGCAAATAGTTTATGTTGCAATAACAACTAACTCTGCTTCCTTATGTTTACGTTTCGAAAATAACTTGCATCTAATCTCTCAATTAAAAATGACATTCGCCAAGAGCTAGTGCGCGACCTGTACAAGTACACATGAAACTAAACAACTACGTTTTAAATTTCTACAGGATATCTGAATGTATGGCTCCCTGGCTGTAAATATTGAGATGCGTGTTCAAGTTATATAAAATGAAAGCAAGTGAGAATGCCTAGATTCGCCGAATCACATGACACAATCAACCAACAGTTCTAGTCGGCCAAACAGAAAGGTACTGAGACAATGCGAGTCTGAACTACTCGCGAATCACATTTTCGCCGCCCCTCAAAAACTGTCATATTATGTATGCAGAATCCATTATTTTCTCTACACGTATTATGTACATAGTGTATATAGAAGGTATTACATTCCACCCAAAAATTCGATACCGAGATTTCACCGCAAATACATGTTTTGAGTCCCCCTGAATCCATTTCCAGAAAAAGGTCCATGTGTGTGTGTAAAAAAATGTAAATGGCGTGTTATTTATGGACGCTCTTTAACTGCTGCGGTTCTCAGCGTCCCATTCTAAATTTTAGACGCCAATGAAATGACTGAATTTTATGTTCAAATGTTTAGTATGAGCCTCAGGACATCGGATTGCTATTCCTAGCAATAAGAGCAATACAAAAAATTAATTTGCACTGGAATATATTTTAATCGACCACTGAAATCTAAGTGTTTAGTTCTGCTAGTATAAATTCATTTGTATTCAGGTGACATACGTGCAGAGTAATTAACGGTAATGAGCCGTAAGATGAAACCTTGCGTAAATTAACGGAGAAACAACTGCTTCTGCAATTAATTGGAAACTCTTTTAATTGGTCAGTGACCATTTTGTCATCAGTTTTGTTATTCAGTTTCGCAACGTTATAGAATAGATAGTCGAGTTTACCAGTAATTACCAAACTCGATTGAACTTTAATGATGTTCATAATATCAGAGCGTCTGGCATATCAGACTATCACTATTATTATTATTATTATTATTATTATTATTATTATTATTATTATTATTGCCATGGCACTTTTTTCTATGAATACTCACTAATGGTCGATCGATGACACAAACACACACACTTTTACCTGCGCATGGTTTCACACTATGCAATAGGTGCATATATTTATGCAATAATGCATCATTGCACATACATGCTGAAACAGCATTCAAATGTTTAATCGTGACACGAGCTCTTATAATACACACCCTTGTAAGGAAAGAGAATAGAATAATCACGAACTTTAATGCATGCCCGTCAGATGTACTTGAAAACCTGTGAACAGGTCATATGGAATATTTACAAAACTGCTACAGCTGAGATAGAAATTACACAATTTGTTCATTTTAATGAGTTTTTAAAATATTCCAGAAATATAATTTTGTCTAGCTCGTTCAACTTCCCTGTTATGCAAAATTAAAAATATCCTAGTTCTTCACTGATAATTTGCTATAGTGATGCCTCAAATATGTCACTATCAAAATGGTAGAGGCAGTTTTAAGAAAATGAAAATAACAAAGTTTGCCTGCAAACAGTAGTTTGGGGTGAGCGTGCTTAGAGACTAACATACGAAGTTCTCTCTCTCTCTCTCTCTCTCTCTCTCTCTCTCTCTCTCTCTCTCTCTCTCTCTCTCTCTCTCTCTCTCTCTCTCTCTCTCTCTCTCTCTCTTTTCTCTATCTATATCTCTATCTATATCTCTTCTCTCTATATCTCTCTCTTCCCTCTATATCTCTCTCTTCCCTCTATATCTCTCTCTTCCCTCTATATCTCTCTCTTCTCTCTATATCTCTCTCTTCTCTCTCTCACGCGCTTGCTATTATTTTTTAGGGTAGGCGCTTTCACTCTCTGAAATCTTTAACCGGAATTTGGGTGTGGAATATACTGCTTCCTTCATCTTTAAATTCGGATTTTAAAAAATCTTATGTGTTCCAGTCATATGACTTTCTCTACATCTCTGTAAAAATTATTAATAAGTTTATTCTTCTAGCTACTCCACACTAATCGAGATAAATATTAGCAGAAGGGTCTTCTTACTACGTGCTTTCTTATACGTAGATGGGAAATAAAGGAATTCACTAGGCTAAACTGACACTCAAATGTTTAACACGTGGTTGTTAAGGGAGTTGACAAGATCCTATATTAAAAAGGTTTAAGTATTTTAAAACAATAACAAGAATATCTCGAAAACGGTCAACGCCATGAAATAAAAGTATATGATAAAAATTGTGTGTTTTAAATAGATCTACATTTTTGTGTAATAAATTTTTGTATATTTCTTACGGTTTACCAGTTATGCAAAATTCAAAAAATGTATCCGCAATAAAGAGGTCTACAGAGGCTATTTCCAGAAAATTCAAGATATACATTTTATTTGTCATGTAATTATTTTAAATATAAGGCATTTTAATCAAAATGCGTAATTATTTTTGATAAAATGAAAATTCTCGATTTTTTTTTCCATATAAAGGTTTGTTGAAGTGTAACAAGTATGGTATTTAACGGACTTTTCGTTTTTGGGCTATGCTGACACATAAGGACAGTTTTCTAAAAATGTTTTTTTATGTATTTCCAGTGAAAATTGTTTCGAATTTTTTGGTGCAATACAATAACTTCTCTATACACTATGTTCATAGTACGTGCAGAAAAAAAAACTAAAACTAAAAATCTTATGTGTTCCATTCATATGACTTTCTCTACATCTCTGCAACAAATTATTCTTAAAAAGCTAATGCTTCTATTTACTTCATGTTAATCCAGAAAAAAAAATTGAAATTAGAAATAGTCTTATTACTTGCTTCCTTGAAGTAGAAGCGAAATCAAGGGAGTACCATAGGTTAAAGTGATAGTCAAAAGCTGGTTGCTATGTGACTGAACTTCATTTGTTTGTACGGACAGGAGTTAACAAATTCCTGCTTGAGAAAAGTATAAGTTTTTAAAAGCTGAAACCAAAAACAAGGAATATCTCAAAAACTATCAACTCCACGAAAAAAAAAATATGCAATAACAATAGTGTGTTTTAATGTGCTCTGCATTTTTTTTTTTTTTTTTTTTTTTTTTTTTTTGTGGTACGTTTTTGTCTATCCCTTACGGTTTAGCAGTTATGCAAAATTCCGAAAAATTCATCCAGAATAAAGTAGTCTACAGAGGCTATTCACAGAAAATTCAAGATATGCATTTTATTTGTGAGGTACATCTTTAATGTACGATATTTTAATCAAAATCCTTAGAGCAATTTTTGAGAAAATAAAAAATTTCGAGAAAGTTCCATGTAAAGGGCAGTTGGGGGTTGAGGGATTTTCTTGAAGAGCTTCATGTCGCATCCTTGGAAGATACCAAACCTAACTTTTGGTTTTTTAGCTATGATGCCCCCCCCCCACACATACACATTTTTCTTAAATTTTTTTTTTTTTTCCCGGGGGTGAAATCTCGGTATCGAATTTTGGGATGCATTACAATACCTCCTGTACATTCGATGTACATAGTACGTGTAGAGAAAGTAAAAATGCAACAGCCAATTGCTAGATGTAAAATCAAAACCTTTAAAGTTCGGAGAGTAACTAATTTCATACCAATCAGGAGAACTAAAATACAAATTGTTTTATTACACACGTGTTCTCCGGAAATGAAGCTAAATTCTGGGAAGGACTTTTCAACATACTGTTACGGCAAGCCGGATGCCTTCACGCCGCATTTACGCGCCGTAATTAAACACCAAGAGGAGAATGGAGGGGGGGGAGACTACAGTAGTAAACAAACCCTCTCTTCATTCAACTGTTCGCTTTCTACGAACCTAAACATCTATGACGCACACTTCAACTTGCGAGGTTTTTAAGCACTATCATATTTCGGATTCGTCATGCACATGCAAGTGTAAACACTGGCTATTCAGATCACATTTGTGTGGTTTTGGTTATCTTGAGTGCTGTATCAGCAAGCAGATAAGGCAACATGCGTGGTTATTTGTATTAATTTTTTTGCACGAAGCGAGATAAGCAGAACAGAGGCGTGCTGCTTCCGCACCAGAAGACTATCCAGTTGAAGAGCAATTTTATTTATGCATCATACACCTTGCTTCAATTTACTGCACAAAACATAAAATGCAAATCCCAAACACACCTTTCACTTTCTCTACTACGGCTAGTAAATAGGGAAGTATTGTCAAAATTCACTGATGAGATTTCACTGAAAATATCTTTTGTGGCCTTCTAAGCATTAAGAAAGCATTTTTACATACTCTAGCCCTTATGTACGATGTACATAGTGAATAGAGAAGGCATTGTATTGCACCCAAAATTGGATACCGACACATCGCCGGAAATATGTTTTGGAGTCCCATGAATCCGAAAACAACATTTTTTAAATAAGGTCCGCGTGTCTGTGTGTGGACAGCATAGCTCAAAAACGAAAAGTCGGTGAAAAAAAAAAACACCTCCCAACTACCCTTTACATGGAAGTTTCCAAAAAGTTTGATTTTCCCAAAAATGGCTATAAAGATTTTGATTAAAATACTGTATATTAAAGATATTCACATAGCAAATAAGTGTATATTTTGAATTTTCTGGGAATAGCCTCTGAAGATCACTTTATTCTGGTTCAATTTTGCATAACTGTTAAAGCACAAGACTTAATAAAGCTTACTACACAAAAAATGTCTCGCTAAACCACATAATTTGTCATATATGTTTTTCTTGTAGAGTTGCTCGTTTTGGAGATATTCACTGTTAATGGTTTCAATTTTAAACTAACCTAATTGTTTACATAGCGACCAGCTGTATAAAAGATTTGACTCGCTTCAGCATTTCCTCATTCCCCTTCTACTTACAAGGAAACAAGTAATAATATCAATTTTGCTAATGTTTATCTAGATATTACTAATATTTTGTAAGAAACGTTTGTGGAACAGCTAGAGAAAGGTATGTGAATGGAACACATGAGATTATTTTTAGAAAAACGGCAGCAAGCATTGTGTGTGTGTGTGTGTGTGCGTGTGTGTGTGTGAAAAATTGTTGTATACCTACTTTGTATTTAAGTTCACCATCTCCCAAGGACGGTTTTAAGACAGTCCACCCATCTCAATCAACCCTTTACATGGATCACGTTTCGAAATGTTTTATTTTCTTAAAAATTGCTCTAGCGATTTTTATTAAAACACCATCTGTTTAAGATATCTCCATGGCAAATGAAATGTTTTATCTTGACTTTTTTGAAAACAGTCTGAAGAAATTTTATATAACTTGCAAAGTCCTTTCGATACTCAGTTGTGTTTTGCGATTCCATGGAAACATGGAATATTAAGGGCAGTATATAGCGTTCAGTTTTTTTATTCGCTATTTCCTTTGTGTCTGAAATGTGTATTGTAGCTATTTCTATAAAGATTTATTGCTATTAAAATGAGTTAGAAAGAGAACTAAACGTCCATAATTGTATATTTTGCGACTAAAACACGATAAGAGTAAGGTGATTTTATTAAAAGCCTGCTTCAGTTTTTCCGTTGTGAAAACAGTTTCGAGATTCCCTAGCACCCAGCGAGGAGTTGAATAAAGCTAAAGCCCAGCAGTTTTCGTGTGAATGGCCGATATCACTACGTAGCCCGCAGTTCAAGTCTTAAATTGGGTCACCTGTTCCAAGGCCACCACAGCCAGCAGCTTTGTCTGTCGACCATTTTGTTTTGGGTTCCTGTTAAAAATATTAAAGGCTCCTGTTCTGCGTACAAATGCAGGCAGTGGCTAAACTCAAAAGCGGACGAGCTTCAAGCAGTACCCATTCTCTGCATTATGTAAAAATCTGATGTTTGTTAATTATTATATCTACTTTATATTGAGATAAACATTAGCAGGAATTGTCTTAATTTCTTGCTTCCTTGTAAGTAGAAGGAAAATAAGGGAATACACTAGGTTAAACGATAGTCAAAAGCTCTTAAAAGCTGGGTGCCATGTCAGGAGTTTAAAACTGTTGGTGTGAAAAAAGTTTAAGTGTTCTAAATCTGTAACAAATAACAAGGAATATCTCAGAAATGACAAACTGTGAGTCTTATCGTGATCCACATTTTTAATGTAGAAAGTTTCTGACAAACTCTGTTTACCAGTTATGCAAAATTAATTCAGAATAAAGAGGCCTTTAGAGACCATTCCCAGAAAATTCATGATATGCATTTTATTGGCCTAATAAATATCTTTAATATACGGTATTTTAATCAAAATCGTTAGAAACATTTCTGAGAAAATCAAAATTTTCGAAATTTTTTCCATGTAAACGGTAGTTCTGAGTGGGGTGATTTTTCCAAAAATCTTCGTGTCGTATCCTTGAAAAGTACTGAAACACCAAGTTTAGTATTTTACCGACTTTTCGTTTTTATGTTATCGTGTTCACAGACACACGGAAATTTTTCCCTAAAATGTTTATTCATTTATTTATATATACAGGGAACCCTAAAACGTGTATTTCCGTTCAATCTCGGTATCGATTTTTGGGTGGAATTCAATACCTTCTCTATACACTATGAACATAGTACGTGTAGAGAAAGTAAAAAGGATGGCTTACAGAAACTCTATTTTATCATTTTAAGCTCTTGATGCGTTGCATTCACATATCTTTCTGCACATTTCTGTAACAAATTATTGTTATAAAGCTTATTCTTCTATCAACTCCATGCTAATCGATATAAACATTAGCAGAAATGGTCTTATTAGTTGCCTTCTTGAAGTATAAAAAATGTATGATATAAAGTGAGTGTTTTGACGAGATTTACATTTTTGTATAGTAAGTTTTTTTTTTTTTTTTTCCCCATCTCTTACAGTTTACCAGTTATGCTGAATCAGAATAAAGAGGTCTTCAGAAGTATTCCCAGAAAATTCAAAATATATTTTTTATTTCCCATGTGAATAGTTTGGGGTGTGGGGCTTCGTGTCGCAATCTTTGAGATTGAACTTTACCACCAAGTTTGGTATTTTACTGGTTTTTCGTTTTTGAGCTATTGCGTCCACAGACACACGGATACACACCCGCCCCTTTTTCTAAAAAAAAAAAGTTTTTTTTATTTTTTTTTGTTTATTTTATCTTTTATGAGACAGAGGACCCTATAACTTGTGTTTCCAGTTAATCTCGGTATCGAATTTTTTGGTAGAGTATTACATTCTCTATCTACGTACATATACTAGGCACAGAAAGTAAAACCCTGATGTTACACTGATGTGACTTTCTCTGCCTGTTTTGCAATAATTTTTTTTTTTTTACAATACCTCATTTTATTACCTCAAGCTAATCGAGAATGAAATTAGTAAAATTGGCCTTATTACTTAGTTCATTGTATGTACAAGGGGAATAAGAGGGCAAACTAGACAAAAGTCAAATATTGTAAGAGCTGGTCAGTATGTGATGACTTAGAAATGTGGTTCTCTCTGCATGGATTCACATGACCTTTTGTATTCCAAAAGATTATTCTTTTATATAATTAAGTTAAACATAGCAGAATTGGTCTTATTACTTGCTTCCTTGTAAATAGAAGGGAAATAAGAGAATGCACTAGGCTAAAGCGATAGTCTAATCTTTTAAAAACCATCGCCATCGCTATCGCTTTTGTTGGATTCAGAGTTTTCAAAACACCTATTTCCATTAAAATTACTGTATCAAATGTTGTACGGAATATAATGCCTTCTCTATCGACTATGTACATAACACATACATGCTAGAGAGTAAAAATAAGAAAAACTAACAACTTCCCATTTGAGGGTACTGAAATACTTAAATCGATAACAAGGAATACCTCGGAAATAGCTTAACTGCAAAAAAACAAAAGGGTATGGCATAAATTGTGTGTTTTAACAGAATTACATTTTTAGTAGTATGTTTTTGTCTATCCCTTACTGTTTACCACTTATGCAAAAGTAATCTAGAATGAACAGAATTTGCGAGGTAATTTCCAAAAGATTCAAGATATATATTTGTGTGTGTGTGTGTGTGTGTGTGTGTGTGTGTGTGTGTGTGTGTGTGTGTGTGTGTGTGTGTGTTGGAGGAAAACAAAACGATTTAAACCCAACGTAAAGAAACACAGACCAGTTGTTTCTAGTGTAAATCACTAGAAGGTTCTTTACGTTGGGTTTAAATCGTTTTATTGTCCTTAAACACACACACACACATTCACTCTTACATGCATACTTTCAGACTATGGGGGATAGGGAATAATTCCCCGCCCCAGCCGCGAATCGAACCCGGGACCTCCGGGTTAGTCAGCTCGCTGACCACTCGACCATGGAGACAGTCAAGATATATTTTATTTATCATAAAAATACCTTAAACATATAGTATTTTCATAAAAATCATTAAGGGTAGCTTTTGATAAAATCAACATTTTAGAAAAATGCCCCATGTGAAGGGTAGTTGAGGGGGAATTTTCTTGGAAAGCTTCGTGTCACATCCTTAAAAGATGTACTTAATATCAAGATAAGCATTTAATGGAGCTTTTGTTTTTGAATTGTAGTGTCCATAAGACCGTTTTCTAAAAATGCTCTTTCTGGATTCGGGAGACCTCAAAGCACGATCAGCTAATCAGGAATTTACGTATAACCAATAGAAAACAAGTGCATTTTAAGTGGGGACGTAGGCAGAAATACCTCCACACAACAAAAATTCTACTATGGCCAAATTTTTTGTCCTAAAGCAATGTAATTTTGCACAGTTAATTTTCTTGATATCTTCTATGACTGTGCTATTTTATAAATAATTTTGTCAACAAATAAAGAAATTACACTAAATTGGAATTTTCAAAACATCAAAAAAGTTATGTACCCTTTTCTTAGTATTCCTTTGGTGAAGTTGCTTGAAAACAAGTGTACATAAAATATTAGAAGTATGCTATATTTTGGCACAAAAGTTTTTTTCTCTATCTCCCTTCAATTGTTTTTAAAGTATTTTTCAAGGTATGTGAGTTTTTTTATTTCAAGTTATTATGTATTTCATAGCACAATACCTACAGAATCTAAATCAAAAGAAAACTACCTGCGCCAAAATACTCATAGTGAACAGAAATATGTGTGTACAAAATTGCATTGTAATATCTCAAATAGTTTCCAAGAAAAAGATACCTAAGTGTGAAAAATTATAAAATTGAGAAAACGAGCATAGAAAATTTTGTTTGTTTTATTTAGGGAGTGATCTGCATACTTAAATACTGCCTAAAATCCACCATAACTGTAGTCAGCTTCTTCTTCCTGGTCAGAAACTAAAGAAACATGCCTTCTAAATATTTATAACTATGTTTCCCTGTTAGAAATGTAGAGAAACAAGGGAGCTGATAATCAAGCAAGCAAAAGTGGGCGTGGCATGACAAGTCCTAACTTTTTAATTTACATGGATCACAAAGAAATCAAATTAGATTATGAAACCTTGGGAAGATAAAGCTGAATGTATTAGCAATTAATTACTGAAATTAAAAAAACTTGGAAAATGTGCCATTTTTAGCCTTAAACCTAAATGCCGAAATGGTGCATAAAACAGTATGCCTCGTCATTCTGGTTGAGGGAAAACCAAATTGGAATCCCGGCGTTCTTGCTTTCCCACTTCCTTTAGATTAACCCTGGTCGAAACCGCTATCTTCTTCTTACTTTTTCTTGGCAGCCTAGACGGAAAAATGAAGTGGAAGATGCTGTTCTTTGCTGTAAGGTTTAAGTGTCTCAGCTCCTATTTTATGAGACCTTCGCTTGGAGCACTGGCCAAGAACCGCTGGACGTCTGCCACATAGTAAAATATGCCGTATTGCCAAATAATGCACTTACAACTACTAGCAAGCTCGACTCGTTTAAACTGCGTCCCAGGTCACAGTATGCTGGGTTATTTCATTATACTCCCCATTTGTATAGCCCCCTTTAACTTCAATGGGCATATCTGAAACTGAGGTTCAGAACTTTAGCTTAATAAACTTTATATTACTAAACACGCGCACCTTTACTCTTACATTCATACTTCCAGGCTCTATGGGGGAAAGAAAAATCCCCCGCCCCAGCCGGGAATCGAACCCGGGTGAGAAGTCAGCTCGCTGACCAGTCGACCACGGAGCCAGTTATACTTATTTACCCCAGTAATTATAATTTTCCCCAGTAAAGTCGAAGTACTTTTACTTTTTCTACACGTACCATGTACACATAGTGTATAGAGACGGTATTGTACTGCGCCCAATAATTCCATACCGAGATTCAACGGAAATACATGTCTTGAGACCCCTGAATCCGAAAAAGCCGCGCGCGCGCGCGCGCGTGTGTGTGTGTGTGTGTGTGTGTGTGTGTGTGTGTGTTGGGCAGCAAAGCTCAAGAACTAAAAGTCCGTTAAATACCTAGCTTGGCATTAAAATATGTGTTTTGGCGAGATCATTATTTGTCTTACGGAGTCAAGCAAAATTCGGCATAATTCATCCAGAAAAAAGAGGTCCTCAGAGGCTATTCCCAGAAAATTCAAGAAATGCATTTTATTTGGGATGTAAATAGCTTTAATATACGGGATTTTAATCAAATACGTTAGTCATTTTTTAAAAAAAATCAAATTTTTTTCCATGTGTTTGTGGTGGGGGGGGGGGGTTTCTTAAAATCTTCGTGTAGCATCCTTGGAAGATACTAGACCTAAACACCAAGTTCAGTATATAACGGTTATTTTCGTTTTTGAATTATGCTGTCCACAGACATACACATGCACACACACGGACCTTTTTCTGAAAATGCTTTTTTCGGACTCAGGGGACCCCAAAACATATATTTCCGGTGAAATCTCGACATCGAATTTTTAGGTGTAATATAATACCTTCTCTGATCCCTATGTACATTGTACATACCGGCTAGAGAAAGTAAAAAATAATAAAATTACGCACAATGAGAAAACTAAGTGTTGAAAACCGTCCCATAGATATAAAATTTCTGGAAATGTTGTTCCTGATCCTCTGCAGTTCTTTAACTCTATGACGAGCATTTCTTCTTTTCACGTATGAACAAACAGAAAAAGAAAAAGCTAATCTCTCCTGAATGGGGAGTGGGGGCATAAGAACGCCAACTTAAACACAGCTGTCTTCGCTGCTGGTTTCTTTACTCACAGATGATGTTTTGCTGCTCGCATTTGCAAAAACAAACGAAAGTGTATGAAAGCACAAACCCCCTGAAATGCCAGCGACCCTGTCATTGCCTCATTAACCACCTACACAAGGTCGATCAATGACCTCAAGGCTACAACGTGAAACAACAGAAAGGTCATGTGCGGGCCAGGCATAATCTCCAAACCAGTTTTCTCATGTTTACACCAACTGTACGCCGTAACTACAGTACATAACCTTAAAAACACGCCGGCACAAGCATTCTTTTGTTTTCCCTTTGTTTTCATTTAGCACCCTGCCAGGACTAGCCTTAAATAACTTAAAACTGGTTATAATAAATATTCAGTAACAAAAGGACAAATGTAGTTAGGCCTGAAAATCAACTACATTCATTAACAAAGCTACATACTGTATAGAGAAGATATTGCACTCCACCCAAAAAATCGATACAGAGATTTCACTGGAAATATATATTTTAAGGTCCCCTGTATCCAAAAAGCATTTTGAGGAAAAGGTCCGTGTGCGTGTGTGTGTGAACGATAACTCAAAACGAAAAGTCGGAAGAATACCAAACTTGATATTTAAGTTTAGTATCTTCCAAGGATGCGACACGAAGATTTTCAAGAAAATACCCCCACCCCAAACTACCCTTTACATGGAACTTTTTTCAAAAATTTTGATTTTCTTAAAAATGACTAACGATTTTGATTAAAATATCGTATAATAAAGATATTTACCTGACAAATAAAATGTATATCTTGAATTTTCTAGGAATAGCCTCTGAAGACCACCTTATTCTGGATGAATTTTAAGGAAATTTGCATCACTGGCTAACCAGA
Source organism: Hymenopus coronatus (assembly GCA_030762935.1). Taxonomy (NCBI): domain Eukaryota; kingdom Metazoa; phylum Arthropoda; class Insecta; order Mantodea; family Hymenopodidae; genus Hymenopus; species Hymenopus coronatus. The sequence continues at coordinate 21,161,952 of CM060891.1, forward strand.
TAGACAAAAACTTATTTAAAAGAAAATGTAGATCACGTTAAAACATATAGTTATATTATATATATTTTTTTCGTGGAGTTGATCGTTTTTTAGATATTCCTTGTTTTTGATTTCAGCATTAAAACATACTTTTCTCATACAGGAATTTGTCAACTCCTGTCCATACAAACAAAGGACCTTCATTCACATAGCAACCTGATTTTGACTATCACTTTAACTTATGGTACTCCCTTATTTCGCTTCTGCTTAAAAGGAAGCAAGTAATAAGACTGTTTCTGCTAATTTTCTGTCGATTAACATGAAGTAAATAGAAGCACAAGCTTTTTAACAATGATTTGCTACAGAGATGTAGAGAAAGTCGTGTGAATGGAACATATCAGATTTTTTCTCTTTTTTAAGTGAAAGTACATAAAAATGTGATGTGTTACATTCACATAACCCTTCTGCACAACACTAATCAAGTTAAGCATTAGCAGAAATGCTCTTGTTACTCAGCTCCCTTGTGGAATACGCTAGACCAATGCGATAGTCAAATATTTTAAAAGCTGTTGTTACACGAATTGTCATTGAAATTTGGTTCTCTTTCCATTGTCCCGTTTTAGAAGAGTAAGTATTAAAACTGAAACCAATAACAGGGAATATCTCCGAAATGGGCTCTACGAAAACAAATAACTGTATACGGCATATTTCGTGTGTTTTAACAAGATCTATTACATCTCAAACTGTTTGCGATTTACATTAAAGTCATTCAGAATGACGAGGGCTTTAGGGGCTATTCCCATTTTTTTTTAAAATTAGAAAATCGAACACTTCTTAAAATGTTCCATGTAAAGGTTAGTTTGGGGTGGTGGTCTCGCAACCTTGGAAAATGCAACTTAGATATACCAATGTATTTAACCGACTTTTCGTTTTGCTGTCTACAAACGACGTTGTGTGCCGGCATTTGCCGTGGTAGCTCAGTTGGTTAGAGCAACGGACACCGAGATTCCGTGGTTCAAATCTCGGCTATGGCATGGAGTTTTTCAGTCTGATTATACCTTTCCATATTCGATTGTTCATTCGTTTAGATCGCTGTGGTCTGACAAGTGAAACGGTTTGACTTGAAACTACACAAGAAAGAAAGTAGTTACTATTTATTTAGGTTACTATTTATTCTTGACATAGAATTAATGAATCCCACTTGGGATTACGAGGTGTCATCAGATAAATTAGCTCGTGCTTCGCATTAGCAAAATTTATTGATAAACTCGTGACCTCGCTTGCAATTATCAATGATGCGCTTCAATGTTACAAGGCTACTATTGCCTTGTTTTATATACATTTGTTTTATATAATTCCTTATTTAGATTTTATTTTTATTATTATAAAATCATTTGTAGTATTCAATATGCATAGAACCTTTTAGAAATAGCTATTCTGGTGCAAATGAATAATATGCCCACATTAGTAAATAATTTTCTTTTCCACCTATGATGCCACGAACCGAATCGACGCTTTGCTGGTTAGCGCTGCATTAAAACATTTGTCTCAAACAAGAATAAGTCCGTTGTAAACATTAGGAGATACAGAAGGCCTAATAACATGGAACACCCTTAGGCCGCTGATTGGCAGAGTTCAGGGGGTGTTTTCTTTTATTTGCTATCATAAAATAACCTCCTCTACGGCTAGCCCCATAATTAAGTCGGCAGAGGATTTGCCTGCTGTGTGAGGGATCCCGGATTCAATTCCCGGCTGGGGAACTGGGAATTTTTCTCTAAACAAGAATATTCCTCAGCGTTCCCAGAGTCTGGAAGTGTGAATACGTGGTGATCTAATGTAAAAAAAATCTGATCTGTTCCATCCGCAAACAAACTTTTCTTACAAAAGATTATAAACAATAATGAAATATTTTAAACATCTAGAATTTTCTGGTAATGGTCTCTGAAGACCTGTTTATTTTGGATTACTTTTGTATAATTTTAATAGCTAACCATTTCCGAGATATTCCTATTTCAATTTTAAAGCACTTAACACTCCCATCCGGTGCAAAACTAATAGTATGTCAAACTTCTTTATTAAAAGAAAAGAAACAAAACCAATTAACAAACGGGAAGTCCTCATCCGGTTTATATCTATTTTGTTTTGTTCCTAAGTGTATAGAGAACCTAACTGCAACACCAATCGCATAGTGACAGCTTCTTAGAGAGTTGACTGTCGCTACAGCCTAGTGTATTCCCTTTATTTCCCATTTGCTTACATGCAAGCAAGTAATAAAGACAATTTCTACTAATGTGTGTCTGTAGATAAAAGAATAATCTTTTGTAAGAACAGTTTGTTTTGAGTGTATATAGAAAAAAGAATGTGAATGGAAGAATAAGATTTTTTTAAAATTAAACATCTTCATAGTCTGATACTCATAAATAGGGATAGCATCTTAGGTTCCGATAGCGGGATAGAATCGAAGTTAGCGTAGAATGATATATAATTGTGATATTCACAATGCAGGTTATTTAGTGGTCCTAACAGAAGGAAATGGGGCAGCGGTTGCATGGTCGACGTGATGTTTTCACTAGCAGTGTAAGGTGATTAAGGTTCGGTGAATTGTAAGCATAAAATACCATTCATTTACGGGAATTAACAATTTTAATATTTACATACATTCAATTGCTGTTACACAAGTCATCTGCAACATTCTCCGCTTCATTTTCGCTCGTTACATACATCACATGGCAAAACTAAATATGTTCGTAACGTCTCAAATGTGGAATCGTCTCTGATCGGCATCTAAAGCAGGCTTTGTGTTGTGAAAAACTTCACTCTACATCACAAGATGTGATTGGAGCAAAACGGAAATAGGGCACATCATCGACTATTGGTTAAGATACTCCACCAGCAATTATTTCTGTAGCACCACCTCGTAGCACATTTCGTATTTCACGCATTATAGAAAATCCGGCATTTTTTCACACGGTCTAAAACAGGTGTTACGGGTCTCTGATTAATTGTTGCACAAGTTCACCGGTAGCTTTCAGGATTCGAGGAATTTCTATGCCCAATGGTTCCAAATATGTGTATTGTCTAGATATATCTGCAAAGCTCTTCTCTATGAATTGCAAATTTTCTGTAATTCATTTGAAGCAAGGGATTTTACAATCTTGCACTATCATCAAAGGCATTAGCTACCTGTAAAACAGACTTGTAATATACAGCATTGTATACTGCTGTATCGAGCCACGTTCAGCAACGCGTTACTATAGATTGTTTACATGCGGCGCGTGCAGTCGCCAATGCAGGTAGGTCTCTAATCGATAGGTATGCAACTGGTATTCGCATGTGTACCTCTATCGGTCCCCAAGATGCCATCCCTACTCATAAAACTGAAAATATATACTATAAATGCTAAAAGATTGTGGTTTTATGTAATAGCTTCATTTGAATTAAAAAAAAATCTTCCATTCACAAGACTTTCTCTACATATCTGCAATAAATTATTGTTAAAAAGCTTGTGCTTCTTTTTATTTCATGCTGATCGAGAAAAAATTAGCAGAAATAGTCTTATTACTTGCTTCTGTGCAAGTAGAAGGTAAATAAGGGAGTAGCATAGGCTAAAGTATTAGTCAAAAGCTGGCTGCTATGTGATTGAGGTTTCTTTGTTTCTAAGGACAGGAGTTGACAAATTCCCGAATGAGAAAAGTATAAATTTTTAAAGCTAAAACCAATAACAAGGAATATCTCAAAAAACAATCCACTCCACGAAAAAAAAAAAAATGATATAATATAAATTGTGTTTTAACGAGCTCTACTATTTCTGTTACATTAAGTTTTTCTCCTGCCATTTTTTTGCCAGTTATGCAAAATCTTCAAAATTCATTCAGAATAAAGATATCTTTAGCGGCTATGCCCAGAATATTCAAAATATATATTTTATTTCACCTGTAGATACCTTTAATATAGATATTTTCATCAAAATCGATAAGGACCATTTTTGAGAAAATCAAAATTTTCGATTTTTTTTTTCCTGTAAAGGGTAGTTGGATTGTCTTGAATATCTTCGTGCCTCATCCTTGGAAGATACTGAACTTAGAATACCAGGTTTGGTAATTAACGGAATTTTCGTTTTTGAGCTATGCTGTCCACACACACGGACCTTTTCCAAAAATGTTCTTTTTTTATTGAGGGAGACCCAAAATATTATTTCCGGTGAAATCTCGGTATCGAATTTCTCTCTAGACATTAATTCATAGTACTGTAGAGAAAGTAAAAAAAAAAAACTAATATGGGTTTCTTTATGGTATGTTAAAGACAAAATAAAATTAGCCTGTAATAAAGCGTCTGCTGTGGGACATTCTTCATAAACACAGATTAAATCGAGAGCAAAAACTTTGAAACAAATGTTTATTAAATACTTCAAATGCTGGCGTTGTCTTTATATTACATTACATTTCGTGATAACAATCCTTGGTAGTTCAATTAACTGCTGATGATGTTTAGATTTTATGCGTTTATTTACAGATTCATTGTCTTTTCAATGATAATAACCTAGAGCAAAAGCTTTTAAACATATATTCATTATATACTTTAAATGCTAGCGTTGTCTTTACATTACATTACCTTTCATGTTAAAAATTCTTGGTAGTTCAAATAAACACTTGATTTTTAGATTTTATTTATTTATTTGCAGGTTCATTGTCTTTACAACCTGCACTATTTTAAGTTTTTTGCGTTTGATTTATAGAATTGGCATACTGGTTTAACAAATGTAATAACTTCATTTGAAGCATGTACAACGCTGTGCTTGATCTCCTTTAAAGGATATGCGGAAAGAAACCTGTAGTAGCGTCGCGAAGAAGGAGGCAGTGTGCAGCCTATCGCATCCTGCGGCCTTGAGTTTGGAGAAAGTTATTTCCTCTTATCTAACAGGGCACGCTCAACGGAGGCGTGATCTGCGTCCGGGCCTCTGGCCTCTTCTTTTCATACAGTCAGTGCTGCATATTCTAAAAACGATGTCCCACGGTCATATATTTTGGTCCAATACTCTTCAAACTACAAACTGAATAGTGGGACATCGGATGATTATATTGTAAAAAATTTCTCTCCTATTTTTTGGTCCAATTTGCTACAACAGGATACATTGGTCTCTAATTTTTGGTCCAAACGCATGAAAGCAACCAATAAACGACCTGAAGGTACTGACGTAATAAGATGGCAGCTAGCGCTGGGTTTTCCTTCCCGCCCACGTGATTGTATGAAACTTCGTTGTACCTTGTAGACTTTGTCCTAAATAATGGGTTATAGTAGCTGAGCTATTGTTGAAATACACATTTTTGTGCGGCAGAGATTTAAGAAATAATGATTCGGGTATTTACAACCCATGTAAATATATTTTATCGGATCAATTTGTACCAAACCTTTTCTCAACAAAAATATAAAAACTTATTTGTTGGTATGGACTGCCTTATTTTGTCTTGGCGGATGACTTTTGCCTCAACTAAGGACAGCAATTGTCCAAACAAATTTTCGTCCATTCTAAGGAAGTTAAAATAATTTACAGGATCAGAAACGAGTTCACTTTGCAGCATATGTAGTTCACCTCTTCCTTAACCTCCATTCCTACGTTACAGCTATGGTCTAGTCTTGATTTTGTCTTTCTATTATAATATGCTCTTGCAATGGATACATAAACTAAGCTTGCGACAGCGAACGTAAGTAATTGTGGTTCAGCAACTTCCACCATTTTCTATCAGCTGTTCATGCGCATGTGAGAAATATTAAGACAAATACACACTCCCGTGGGAATGGAATGGAGAAATTGTACACAACTATCACTTGTATAAAACATTTTGGACCACATTTTGACTGTGGGACATCGGTTTAACTCTCCGCCCCCTCTTCTACAAATATCCCACAGAATCTTATCACTTCATGTTATGGGACATTGGAAGTGAATGTTTAAATTTCTACACTTTTGTATAGCTTTACTTTCTCTAACCCGTATGTACAATGTACATAGTGGATAGAGAAGGTATTGTATTTCACACAAAAAATCGATGAGATTTCACCGGAAATGTTTTAAAGTCCATTGAGTATTTTTAGAAAAAATTAATACGCCGATTAAAACCAAACTTGATATTTAAGTTTGGTATCTTCCAAGGATGCGACACGAAAATCTTCCCACCCCAAACTACCCTTTACATGGAAAAAATTTCGAAAATTTTGCTTTTCTTAAAAATTTACTAACGATTGTGATTAAAACATTTTATATTTAAGATATTTACTTGACAAATAAAATGTAATCTTGAATTTTCTGGGAATAACCCCAAAAGACCTCTTTATTCTATAGGTGATTTTTATTGAATTTTGCATAAATGGTAAACCGTAAGAGATAGACAAAAATGTACTACACAAAAATGTAGATCACGATAAAACACACAGTTTATGTCCTATACATTTTTTCATGGAGTTGATCGGTTTTGAGATATTCCTTGTTTTGGTTTCAGCTTTAAAAACATACTTTTCTCATACAGGAATTTATCAACTCCTGTCCATACAAAGGAACTTCAGTCACTTAGCAACCAGCTTTTGACTATCACTTTAATCTAAGGTACTTGTTTCGCTTCTATTTACAAGGAAGTAATAAGACTAGTTCTGCTAATTTTTCTTAATTAGCATGAAGTAAATAGAAGCATATGCGTTTTAGCAATAATTTGTTGCAGAGATGTACAGAAAGCCATGTGAATGGAACACATCAGATATTTTCTTACAAGTTTTATTATGATTTCACTGTTGTTATGTTATGAATGTTAAATTTCGTTTATATTGGACATAAATACTTCATAACAAATTAATTCACAAACTTTCTGAAATTTTGTGTAATCTAAATGTCCCACGGGCTTCAAAATTTGAGAAAATTGATTTTCATTTTTAGAATTGGAGCTTTAAACCACACACAAAAGCTTTAAATGGGATATTTCAATAACTTCGTTTACTGAAATGTTATAATTATTTTTAAAAGTAAGAAATGTTAAATCATAAAATTAATGTTATTTTTATAAAAATATATATTTTGAAAAATTACTATTCGTGTTAGGATAATTTTGTTATCTGTAATATAATAAATACTTCTGCCCATCGGGGGAATGTTAATTGTATTTCAATACAAATTGAGATGCGAGGAGCATTTTGAAAGACGTCAAAAATAGTTTTGAGAAATAGTATGCTAAGAAGCAGGTGTATTAGCTGGAAGACCCCGAAGCAAAAGAGAGCTAAATTTGATTTTCTATAGACGGCCAAAGGTGCCAACTATGTGTAATAAAAAAAACAGTTTTGATTTTTTGACCGAATGTAGTCAATACTTCGCCCCCAGTAACCGCTAATCGAAATCAAGTTTTGAAGAAATAATTACACATCTCATCATAATACAAGGTGGATAAAATGAAACAGAAGTCAGTCGTGTATTCAAAAGGTGACCCTAAGTCTATACTCTTTCCTTCCGAGGAACAAATAAAAATATGAAAAAGTATTGCAACATCCAAACGAATATTAATGGATATATGAATATCTCGAAATGGGGTTGCTTTTGAATATACAAATTTCGGAATATTTTTTTCTGATTTGTTGGATGAACTATGACGTAACCACCAATGAATTCATGGAATAGAACAAAAATAGGGTTCCTAATATATCCCGTATATTGCTGAAAAATTGGAGTAATGAATAAGGGAGTTTGTTGAGAAAAAATTAGACAAACTTCAAACTTATACTTCGCAGTAGTATAACTGATGTTGACCATATAATGAAATTGTTTGACTTTGGTTTTTCGCTTTGATTTACCATATATTGTGAAAATGTATTTGAATACAACATGGAGGAAAAGAAGAAATATTTGCAGAAAAATTGTCTGGAATATGCTAAGTAGAATTTTGTTTACTGTCAAGTTAGTTGTATCATATGAAGGAATTAAAGATGTTTAAATGCTGATATTTAGCATTTGTACTTTTAAAAAGAAGCTTATATGAAACATTTTAAAATTAAAAGCATCATAACTATGACATTCGCTAAAGAATGCGAACTGAACTATAGCTGAGCACTGTGCCATGCAAATATTTTCCAAACTCCATTGATCCAACTTTAATATTTGAGATTATGTATAAACAACATAAAAATATATGGCATATCAAACTGGGAAGTAATCGATTTATTTTTTGGACTTGCGGGACAATTACAAAGTCACAATAATTGTTTTTAAGAAATTCAACATTGATTCTTCAAAATTACAATATGTATATATAAATATCCTCAAATACATTATGGAGTGTAAACAACCATTTCTATAATCAATACTGCAACTAAATTATTGCAAATAAGAGCATGCACCAATATTAATCCAATTCAGTATAAACTGCAAATGACTATTAATTTTATTCATGGTAATCGCTATCCATTTGGATTGATAAGTAAACGGTACCTTTATTGTAATCTTTGACTAAGGACATCTTTCCTTCTTTACAACATTAAACATAACTGATAAATGAAATAGTTACCATGTTCTGCACATGTATGCAACCTAGTTACAACATTCCAAATCATATTAAGGCACTGGATCCATCACATTGAGAAACAAATGGAAGAAAGTATCGAAATATGGACCATTGTTAGAGGAAACTATTGAAGCTACAACATTCATCACAACCTTAGAACATTGACTAGGAATCAGTAATGCAAGCCAACGTTTACAACGGTACAGCGGTCGTTCATGCACCACGAAGTCCGCCTTTGAAGATTCCATCTTGAGATTAAAATCTTCCTGCAAAAGAGACTAGGAAAACATCGATACTCTCCTTGCATTCAAAGCGTCTTTTCGTGACGTCAAAGGCATTACATGACGTCGCCTCCCTCAAAGTTTCCTAGTTGCACAATAAGTTCGTCAGCAGTTGCAGAATAAGGAGGATTTCCCACTGTGCAGTTCTTGTAATTCCTTTCTCATTCAAGGTGATTCTTGACAACGTCGCTACCTTTAATGTTGCCGCCATAATGCGACTCAAGCAAACTTGTCATGCATACTCAATCTTCCACAGCAACTCTATTTGGAAGGCTTCCATGACGATCCCCATTCAGGAAACACTTCAATCGAGTCATCAACCTCATTTTCAGCAGTATCGTCAACCGTTCAAGAATAAAGCTGCTTGTACACGATCAAAGTTTTATCAAATTCGATGCTTCACAAAGTTGCCAAAGCTTCTTGAGTTATGTTGTCAAACTGCTTCGAATACTTTTAAAGTCTAGAAAGTTTTGAAAGCAAATAAGGCCATGCTCTAAACGGTCAAAGATTTTTTTAATTAGTGTCGTAACTTTATTAAATATAATGCATTACAGTTCTGAGCAATTGAAAACAACCAAATAACATGAAACATGTGTGGCAGTCTCGATTGCATGTTAAAATCTACGACAAATCCGAGTGTCTTTTTCGTTTTTATCTTCTGTTTTCTGGATCTGGTGGGTAGTTAGAGGAATTTGTTGCCGTGATGGTCGCAACGAGTTATGAAGTTTTCTGTAAGCTCTGCTGAGGATAACTGTTACTTCTGGAACCTTGATATCTGAGTGAATAATGGAGTTTCTGGCATACCACGGTGCATTGGTGATTAAACAGAGACATCTGTTCTGAATAGTTTGTATTCTTCGGATTTGAGGTGAAGATGAACACCAGATTGATCAACTGTGCATTAATCTTTTAAAATGAATAAACGGTGAAGATTTTGAGCACATGGTGTGCTTTAATTCATATAGACGATGAATATTCTTTATTATGAATGTAAGTTAAATTTTCAGTGTTAAACGTTGATCCAGTGAGTCCAAGGTATCTTACTGAATCTCATTCTGGAATGGGTTCTTCTCTTAGTAAAATTGGTTGAGGTTGAATATTGAATGTATAAGCGAACTTAATGATCCTAGACTTTTTAGAATCCATTATAGCCCTCTAGTGTTTGCACAATGATTTAATGACTTTGACCAATGAAATGCGACCATTTAAAAGTACCACACGAACTCTTGCGACATAGGTGAAAGCAAAAAGTAAACAAAAATAGCTACCCGAGCAGGGGTGTCGTAAGCGAGCTGATTATGTTATAAGTTTTGCGAAAGCTGGCTATGTCTGTTACTTATGGACTTAACATAATGGGCTGCCTGGATCATTACAAGATGAAGATACGAAGGTACTGAATGCAATTTGATACAGCGCAGTTAACCTATCAATTCGTGTTATGTTCACATTCGTAACCTGATGTTGTACGCTAAAATGCTGTTGAGTAAAGAAAACTATTTCATTGCAAATTGTTATAGACACTAATAGTAAATTACTTTGCATGTGATAAATTATTATTAATGTGTTGGAAAGGGGTTCAGTTTGGCATATTTAAGTATTGTCATACCTTGTCCAATGCTGTCAAATTGTTTTCAACCAATAACAATTTTTCCTGTAAACTCTTGAATTGAAGAAAAGAAAGGAAAAAAAAAAAAAAAAGTTTGATCATGAACAAGAGACTTAATCTTAAAACCAAACTTCGGCGATCACACCTTAGTAAATTTATGCTCGTCCTTTGCGATTTCATCTACAGAGGCAAGATTTTGCGTGGACAAGGTTTTTAAAATTCGCAGTAGCCATTTTAATTAGTGGCGTTTGTGTTGAATATTCTACCATCATTTCGCATTAATTTCGTGCTAATTTTCGGGTAAATTCATGAGTAATGACATAGCTGAAATAAAAACTAACAGATAAACTGCCTCCAAATTCAAAACCTTTATTTCAAACTATTGTAGCATTAAATTCAACGGATCTTTTAGCAGTTATGGTCTGGTAATACAAAGGTTGCACAGTATGGACGTAAAAAATACCAATTATCGAGCTTTGCTTCAAATTTGTGCAATACCATAAATTAAAGAAATTCTCAACCTATTTATGTATTTTCAGGTTTCCATCAACGTATTCGTTTTACACCGCCTAGACTTCAGCCTGGGAACTGCCACTCATGCAGTATTACGTCAACTCTGCGTGTGCGGAAATGCATGTGACTTCCTGCTTAGTGACGATGCAGTTAACATGCATTAAAACAACCTTGCTTGCACTCAGCATACATATAAAGTTAGACACAAATACTTGAATACATTTTTACTTTCTCTGCATGTGCTATGTACATAGTGTATGGAGTTGGTATTGTACTGCAACCAAAAATTCGATATTGAGATTTCAACGGAAATATATGTATTGAGACCCCTGAATCTAAAAAAAGCATTGTTAGAAAATGTTGGTGTGTGTGCGCGCGTGTGTAGCATAGCTCAAAAGCGAAAAATCGTTAAATAGTAAACTTTGTATTTCAGTATCGTCTAAGGATGCGACACGAAAAGTTTCAAGTAAATTCCCCAACCCCCAACTACTCTTTACATGAAAAAAATTACGAAATGTTATATTTTCTCTTAAAATGATAACGATTTTGATTAAAGTATCAAACATTAAAGATATTTACACGACAAATAAAATGTTCTTCTTGAATTTTCTCGGAATAGTCTCAAGGACATCCTTATTCTGGATGAATTTTGCATAACTGGTAAACTGTAAGAGACAGACAAAAACTTAACTTAATAGAATAGTAGGGCTCATTAAAACACGCAATCTATATTATAGGCATTTTGTCGTGGTGTTGACAGTTGTTTAGATATTCCTTATTATTAGCTCCAGCTTGTTTTACACATACTTTTTTCATACACTAATTTATCAACTCCTGTCCATACAAAGGAGCTTCAATCACATAGAAACCAGCTTTTGACTACCACTTTAGCCAAAAGTATTCCCTTATTTCCTTCTTTCTGACATGGAAGTAATAAGACCATTTCTGCTAATTTTTACTCCATTAGCATGAAGTAGGTAAATAGAAAAAAACTCTTTTTTTTTTACAATGATTTGTTGCAGAGACGTAGAGAAAGTAATGTGAATGGATCACATCAGATTTTTATTGAATATGTCACATTTACCATTTTAACACATGGAAATAAGTATGTCTAGATACTTTCTCTACTACGTACACAGTAGGTAATGAAGTCAGTACAATCCAGCCAAAAAGTCGATATCGAGATTTCATTGGAAGTCCACGTATGTGTGTGCCTATGAACAGTAAATCTCCAAAACGAAAAGTCAGAACGCATCACGAAAATGTTTTTATAAAGGGGGCCTCCTAGCAAACTATACCTTCTTGGAAAATTGTTCCAAAATTTGTTGTCATCAAAATGCCTAACGATGTTGGAAGTACCTGTTTATGATATTTTCATGACAAAATGTACATCTTGAATGTCGTGCAAATAGCTTCTGAAGTATTGGTCATTCTAGATGACTTCAGCATAACTCGTTAACAGTAATAGGCAGACAAAATCATAGTACTTCAAAAAACATAGATCTCAATAAAACACGCAAGCTAGTCATATACATTTTTTCTTTCTCTACATTTACTATGTACATAGTGTATAGAGAAGGTATTGCACTACACCCAAAAATCTGATACCGAGATTTCACCGGAAATATGTTTTAGGGTCCCCTTTACCCCCCCCCCCCCCCCAAAAAGTATTTTCACAAAAAGGTCCGTGTGTCTGTGAACACGATAACTCAAAAATGAAAAGTCGGTAAAATACCAAACTTAGTATTCAAGTTTAGTATCTTCCAGGGATGCGACACGAAGATTTTGAGAAAAATCCCCCACCCCAAACTACCCTTTACATGGAACTTTTTTCGAAAATTTCGATTTTCTCAAAAATGGCTCTAACGATTTTGTTTAAAATATCATATTAAAGACATTTACCTGACAAATAAAATGCATATCTTGAATTTTCTGGGAATAGCCTCTTAAGAGTCGTTTATTCTGAATGAATTTTACGGAATTTTGAATAACTGCTAAACTGTTAGAGGTGGACAAAAACTTACCACACAAAAAATGTCCGCACACAGAATGTGTGAGTGGTCCCCACGATCTCCCGATTTAACACCCTGCTATTTTTATCTCTGGGGAGTTTAAGATAATGACAAAGCAAATCCATCTTTAGCGGAACATAAAAATAACATTCGTCAAAAACTGCTGACATTTCTGCAGCGTGTAACGGTCAATTTCCTAAACAGGTGCCAGAAATGCTTAAACGATGAAAGGAGGCACTTCCAACATCTCCTGGGTTGAGATAGTCAATACTTTTATTTTTAAATGTTTACTTTTTCTTTGTTAGATACATCTCGTGCAACAAACGGTATATTTATCATGGACGTACTGTACCCGCTCAGTAGTAAGCAACACCGTCGACTGGCCAATAGCCGCGAAATCTGTTCTGCTCTATGCTGTTCACGCAGCATACACAAGAAATTCAGGGAAAGAGGTGAACCCAACCGTGACAGCAAGTGAGAAGATTATTCTGGTGATTATTACGAGACAAAACATTTTGCTTGAAGGGAGGGTTCTTTACTATGGATTTTCCTATTTCTAATGTTGTACAAGTGTATACTGTGTGTAAACGAAAGGAAGCCGATGATGGTCAGCATCATTTTAGTCTTCAAACAGACGTACAAGAACATGCATACTTGTGTCTGCTAATACGTTAACGAAATCAGAGTGAAGTAGTGCTAATCTAAGTGGCGGACTTCTAATTAAGGATCTAAAAGCTTGCCCTTGGTGGCGGTAACGCTGCATATAATTACGCTCAGCACACAAGTAAACCTATTTAAACATTATATAATTAAATGCGTCTGGTAAGCTTTAATGGGCAACGTGAAATTGTCAGCGCTCAGTTTGGGTGTTTTGACCAAAGAAAGCTCCCTTTGCTTCAGGCTTCGTTAAAAATTAACCAGCAGTTCTTTCGCGTTTAATCGATTTCAACGCGGCAGTCAGCACAGCATTAGCTTCATTCTGTTTGCTCCTTTGTACTAACGATTGTGTGTTTAATATGCTTCATTCCCCCTTAACAGGTGATCTCTATTGAGGCGATTCTTTTTAATTCATTCCTTTTTACTTTCTCTGTACGCACTATGAAATTGGGTATAGAGGTGTCTATTGTATTGCACCCAAAAATTCGATACCGAGATTTCACAGGAAATACATGTTTTGAGACTCCCTGAACCCAAAAAACGCATTTTTAGAAAAATGTCCATGTGTGTGTGTCTGTGGGCAGCATAGCTCAAAGACGAAAAGACCGTTAAATACCAAACTTGGTATTTAACTTTGGTATCTTCCAAGGATGCAACACGAAGATTAAGAAAATACCCCCATCCCCAACTACCTTTACATGAAACTTTTTTCGAAAAGTTTGATTTTCTCAAAAATGGCTGTAACAATTTTGATTAAAATGTCAAATTTTAAACATATTTACTGACAAATAAAATGAATATATTTAATTTTCTGGGAATAGCCTCTGAAGACTACTTTATTTTGGATGAATTTTGCGGAATTTTGCGTAACTGCTAAACCGTAAGAGATGGACAAAAGCTTAACAAACAAAAAAATGTAGAGCGAATTAAAACACACAATTTACGTCATATACTTTTTTTTTTTTTTTTTTTTTTTTTCTCGTGGAGTTGATCGTCTTTGACATATTCCTTGTTTTGGCTTCAGTTTTGAAAAACTTATGCTTTTCTCATATAGGAATTTGTCAACTCCTGTCTATATAAACAAAGGAACTTTAGTCACATAGAAACCAGCATTTGACTATCACCTTAACCTATGGTACTCCCCTAATTCCTTCTATTTACAAGGAAACATGTAATAAGACTATTTCTGCTAATTAATTGAAGCATAAGCTTTTAACAACAATTTGTTGCAGAGATGTGGAGAACGTCATGTGAATGGAACACATCAGATTTTTCTTTGTGAAATGCGTCTCGAAGAAACATCGCAGAAAATATACATGTACACTACACTAACATTGCCCAGGAGCCTTTGGGATTTTAACCATTTCAATTCGTGGCCACGAACTAAAAAGCAAAATTATATATTTATGAAGCATTGTGCTGCAAGAAATTTTTAACTTTAAATATAACGTAAATTTCCTAGTTTTTCAGTGGAAAATGTTAGATAGAAAAATTTTAAACAAGCTTGATGTTTTTGCTTATGTCAAATGCAAATCACCATATACCTCAGTGCTCTCGCCGTTTATTTTGCGTGGGTCCACGCCATCCACAACACAGTAGCAACCAGATTGTGATTAAAACACGTTCCTTTCAGCCAGTTGCTTGAAGGCTCGCCATCTAGTTAACCATCTCTGAACTGCGGGGTTTGTGTTCGAAAAGGAATGGCCTGTATGATAGTGTGACAATCGAAATGTATTCTTGACTTCAAAACTCTCCAAAATCGGCTTTAGCCAGGTGAACTATAAACCTCCCCCCCCCCCCCCGCCCCTAAAAATGAAGGCCAAAAGTAGTGACGGCAGACTACATAATTTAAAAACTCAGTTTTTTTATAGAAAATAAATCGGGTGCAATTAACAACTGCGAACTATTCTTACAAAACCTTATTCTTCTGCCCACTTCTAGTTAAAAACAAAATTTCATTACACAATTCGTTGTAGATTTAAGAAAAAATGCAAAATGCCAAAGCGATTTTTTAACATGCTAATTTGTGTGTTATAACCTTAAGTTCCGTTTTGTCTGCTTGACTAAGAGGAAAAGTCTATCAGCGATCTAACAACTTGATTATTTCACACAAATTGTAGACACAAGAAAATCTATAATTTTGTGTAATGGATTTCTCTCTCTTTCGGTTTACAAATTATACAAAAGTCCTTCAGAACGAGGATTTTCGAAGTAAATTCAAGATATACACTTATTTTCACACAAATATCTTAAACAAGTAGTGTTTTAATCAAAATCAAAAACAAAAATTGCTAAATTTCTGTGCCAGTTTAGGGTTTGAAGATTTATTTTTGGAAAAACTTGTGCTATATCCTTGGGAATTGCTGAACTTAACCTACTTCTCCGTTTTTGGTGTTATTCTGCCCAAAACACATACACACAAACATTCAACGTTTTTCTATTTTTTTTTCCCCAGGAGCATCTAAACATGCGTTTCCACATAAATTTAGTTACAGCAGTTTTGGGTGTGATACAACAATTCTTCTGTTTACTATACATAAGTAGTGGAAAATGTAACAAATAAAATATATAAATATACTAACTGTAATTGATTTTAAAAACAAATCGGTGTAGTATCACACAGAACGAACCAATCGAGTAAAAACATATGTTTTAGACCAATATGTAATTGATCCAATTAAGGTAATCACAGAATGTATATGTTAAACAACACCAAATTCAGCTCCGATGTGCTTAAAATGGGATCGTCATGTACTGAAACAAACGAGATACGACTCGAATTGTGTCAGTCATGCAAGTTTGCCAGCCCTGATGTTATGAAAACAATCCTGCCGGAAAAGACAGCCGCCCATGAGATCCAATTTAAGCGGACTGCTGACGTCAGTGCGTGTAACCTACTTTACTCAAACACGCACGAGATCAATACCGAGACTGTGCCTTCTCACCACAACTTTCATTCAACCAGTTGCAGAAAATGTTTTCGTTGTTTCTACCTATCCTTTCATTCGCAGGATAAAAAAGAAACTATTTCGGGTTTCGTAGCTGCCAGCAGTGCTAAACAATGCTACAAGTTCCTTTACTGAAAACATGAATTGAGAAATAAACTTCAAAAATCTGATGTGCTCAATTCACTTGACTTTCTCTATATCTCTTCAACAATTTTTTTTTAAAAAGCTTATTCTTCCATCTACTTCATGCTAATGGAGATAAACATTAATAGAAATGGTCTTATTATTTGCTAAGAGAATACATTAGGCTAAAGCAACAGTTCATATCTTTTAAAAGCTGGTTGCCTTGTGGTTGAAAACCGTTTCTTTGCATTGCCAGGAGCAGACAAATTCCTGTCTGTAAATAATTTTAAAACAAACCAACAAGGAATATCTCAAAAATAGTTAACTCTACGGGGAGAAATGTATAAGGCAGAAAGTGTGATCTTCATTTTTTGTGTAGTAAGTTTCTGTCTCTCTCTTGCGGTTTACCAGTTATGAAAAATATTAAATGCATGGTATTTTAATCAAAGTGTTAGAGCAACTTTAGAGAAAATCAAAATTTTCGATTTTTTTTCATGTAAAGGGTACTTTGGGGTGTGCGGATTTTTCTGTATTCATGTCGCATCCTTGGAAGCCACTAAACTTAAATATCAAGTTTGCTATTTTACTGGCTTTTTGGTTTAGAGTTATCGTGTACACGGACACACACACAAACAATGTTTTTTTTACAGGGGACCCTAAACCGTTAGTTATTTCCTGGTGATATTTCGGTATCGAATTTTTTGGTGGAACGCAATATCTTCTCTATACTCTATAAATATAGTACGTGTAGCGAAAGTAAAAATTATGAATTCGTTCCATAAAAGCCGAAATGTTGATGTTGTTTATACATTATTTAAGAGGTTCAAAATTAAATAAACGCACGCACAACTGCTTCTAATTTTAAATTTATGGAATATTACGATCAGTTCTGGAGAGCTAGTAAACGGAGGGAAGGTGACTTCTCCCCATTCCTTTTCGGTATGCAAGGTACAACACTGGAGTGATAATGCGCCGTTTTCTAACGCATGTTCTAAGTTCGACTCCTCCTCACGTCTATATTTTGTATCTACAATATACACTCTTAGGTATACATGCATGTACGCAACTCGTAACCAATTAAAATCTGTACTACTTCAAAAATCCCTGCAAAATACAATATTACCATCGTAATGTACAGAACTACGAGATATAATTTCAACAAGTGAATGGAATTAGGAAACACCCTGTACAGAAAGATAATTATTTTAAAAAAAACTGACATTTGTGAAAAAAGTGGAGCTAACTGTATTTTTGCACGATATTTGAAGGGTACTCGTGAAAAGTGAGTAAATTACAATTAAAGAACTTCCTTTCTCAATTGCTTTTCAAGGCTACAAATTAAAATTCATCACCCTGCAAGCTAATATTTAAAGAGTTTCACTTCTCTCTACGGTTTGAATTTCCATGTGAAGTAAATTCTTTGAAAGTTTGACACTTTGCTATACATTTGCTGAACATTAAAAAGGGCAATCAAAATTAGTCTAGCGACTAAAGGATTTTTAGCTTATAAACTTTTAGCGTTTACACTATGTTCCTTTATTTTAATTTCTTAGTTTCTTTCCTTCTTTGATCTTTAATATTTCAAATGCCTCTTCAGGTCTAGCAAAACCCAAAAGCATTTCTTAAGGCCCTTAAAGTACAGAAACTGTGCGTTTCTTGAGCTGCTTACGTGCAGAAACCGTTAAGTTCTTGCCACCAACAGCAGCTGTTTTTACTTTTTGCCCGCGTGTTACCAGCTGACTACAAGAAACACACTAGGTCAGTAAACTTTGCTTCTTCCCCCCAACGAGCAAAACTCCAAAAATACCCTAGGCGTTCCAATTATCAAAATGTAATACGTTTGTTATAAGGGTTCCTTAGTAGAGAAGAAGATTCGTAAATGTAACGAAATATACAATCAAATCTAAATAGAACTAAAATAGTTTTAAACATTTACAAACATCGCAAAACTTATTGCATTCCATCACTTTGTTACAAAAAGGAGGTAAAGGCCAAAAACGTATTCGAGGAAATGCTATATCAGGTGCTCCTAATATTAGAGGCACTAATCAATTACCAAATCCTCCAATTATAATAGGTACAACTATAAAGAAAATTATAATGAAAGCGTGAGCAGCCCTATGATTTCGTAAATCATTATTACTGAAACCAGGGTGAACAATTCTTATAAACTAATAAAATGTGCCCTAAAATGTCATTTAAACTCTTGATTAAATTTTCAGCTAAACATGCATAGTATATGTGGAAAAATCGTAAGAGGCTTTCCTGCAACAAATTTTAAATTTGTAAACGGTTCCTTGAAACCTTGCACATCAACGCTCAAGATCCGTATTGTCCAGCGGTTGTTTCATAAGAGCACAACTAAAATCAAAACATTATGAAGTGCATCATACAAGAAGGTGAAGTTTTTTTTTTACAGTAACTAAGGGATGCAATATTTCGACAAAAACAAAGAGCTACCATTAAAATACATTTTCCTAAATTCAGCATCAAATAAATTGCAGGGAAAAAACAGCTAATTGCAGCAGCTAATTTTTTAGAAGTGGCCATCCAAAATAATCAGATCTATCTCGCAGCATTTGCGTGGTAGGTTTCGATATGAAGGAAGCAAATCATGTTGCCGATATCAGTGAGAACGATATTCTCAGCACGTCTCTTAAAAACCTTATTACTTTCTCTAGCACCGTATGTACATAAGGGATAGAGAAGTATTGTGCTCCACCCAAAAATTCGATGTCCGAGTTTTCACCGGAAATGCATGTTTTAGGACCCCCTGAATCCAAAAAAAAAGCATTTTCAGAAACACGTCCGTGTGTGTCTGTTTCTGTCTGTCTGTCTCTGTGCGAGTCCGTGGACAGCATAGCTCAAAAACGAAAAGTCGGTTAAACACCAAACATAGTATTTAAATTTGGTCTCTTCCGAAGATGCGATACGAAGATTTTTAAGAAAATCCCCCCACCCCTAACTACCCTTTACATGGAATAATTTTCTAAAATTTTGTTTTTCTTAAAAATGGCTCTAACGATTTTGATTAAAATCCCATTTCTACCACAAATAAAATGTATCTGAATCTAAAGATCTGTTTATTCTGGTAAACTTTGCTTAATTTGGCGTAAGTAGTAAACCGTAAGAGATAGACAAAAACTTACTAGACAAAAAATAGAGATCTTGTTGAAATACACAAGTTATGTTATATACATTTTCTTAGTGGAGCTACCGTTTTCGAGGTATTCCTTGTTATTAGTTTCAATTGTGAAGTATTTATACTTTTCTCTACCGGAAGTGTCCGGTTTTCTTTTGTTCTAATTCTGGCCAAGCAAAGAAACGATTTGCTATGGCAATCGCATAACGACAGCCTTTTAAAACGTTTTACTATCAGTGTAGCATAGTGTATTCCCTTAGTTCCCTTCTACTTGTAAGGAACTAAGTAATAAAATTCTGCTAATATTTATCTCGATTAGCCTGGTGTTGAAAGAAGAATTATCTTTCGTAAGAAGTTTGTAGAGTACTTAGAGAGAATCATGTGTGTATAACACATCTGATTTTTTTTTTTTTTTTTTTTTTTTTTTAATGTAATCGATAAGCACAAGTACCAAGAGGTTACACCCTCACACTGAAGAGGATTAAATAAAATGTAAAACAAGTAATTAGCAAGAGCAATCTCTTAGGCAAATTTAAACCGTCGGACATCCCATAAACGACCCGAGGAATTCCAAACAGAATAACTTTCAATAACGGCTTTCTGATTGTTCGACGATGGATAGCGCCATTCGTAGAAAAAATCTGATGCGTTATCTCGCAGGACTTTTCCTAGCTGCTCTATAAATGAAGTTTTTAAACGATTATTCTTTCTACACCATGCTAAACATCAGCAGAATGTTCTTATTATTTATAAGAAATTATTTATTAGAAGAACGGAACTAAAGGAATGCGCTATACTAAAGTGACAGTCAATTTTTTTAAAAGCTGTCGTTATGGGATTGTCATTGCAGCTCACTTGTCTGCTTGGTCAGGAATAGAACAAAAGAACCCTACAAAGGAAACCAATAACAAGGGATATCTCGGAAAGAGTTGTCTTCACAACAAAAACGTATAGTACCTAAATTGTGTGTTTTGACGACATCTACATTTTTTGTGTAGTAAGTTTTTCTCTTTCTCTCTTATGGTTTAGCAGTTAAGCAAAATTCATCCAGCATAAAGCGGGCTTCAGAGGCTATTTCCAGAAAATTCAAGATATACATTTTAATTTTGATGTAAATATATTTAATATAAGGCATTTTAGTCAAAACCATTTTTGAGAAAACCAAAAAAAAAAAAAAAAAAGTTCTATGTAAAGGGTAGTTTGTGGTGGAGGGATTGAAAATATTCGTATCGCATCCTTGGAAGATACCAAACCTAAATACCAAGTTTGGTATTTAAGGGTCCTTTCGTTTTTGAGCTGTGCTGTCCAGACACACACACGCGGACCTTTTTTCGGACTCAAGAGGCCCCAAAAGAATACTTCCGGTGAAATCTCGACATCGAATTTTTGGGTGAAATACAGTATCTTCGCCCGCCTGGCTAGTGTGGTGGGACCGTGTCTGCCTCACATTCAAAAGATCGTGAGTTTGAATCTCGCTTAGGGTAAGTTACCCGGAGGTTTTTTTCGGGGTTCTCCCTTATCCTGAGAAGACGAATGTCGAGCAACTTTAAGCTCCATGGACCCCGAGATCATTTGAGCATCATTTCATTCATCGTCCGATATGGCCAACCAGGTTAAAGGGCGTTAAACTACCAAAAAACACCACCTTCTCTATCCACTATGTATATGCAGGCTAGAGAAAGTAAAAATATTATCATCACAAATGCCAAAGTAATGAACCGACGATAGCTTTGTGGGAGTAAGCGCATCATTAGTAGGTTATTTTGCCATCAGAGAATGGTTTTTATCTATTTTGTAACATAGGAAGCCTCATCTTGTTCCGGGGCGCTGTGGGAGGAGAGCAGCCAGTCCTGTGGGAGTAGACTCCTGAACCAAGAAATGGGCACAAAGCTGAGTCGACGGAAAATGTATTCATGACACTGAGACCGAGTAAAGATGTACTGCACCCAACATGATGCAACCGAGTTAAAAGCTTCCAGAAACTTTGTGCCCAGAACCAAAAACAAGAGTTTTCTCTTGTGAAAATAAACGCTATCCGGAAATATCTTGACGGGAAACCTTAGAAGTGTGGTATCGTTCGCAGGTAAGAGTTAACGGAATCACGGTTTCCAATTTCTGCAGGACAGGTTATGTATACTCTTCTAAACGTGCGATTCCCATGCATTAGAAAACCATGATGGAAGATCAGTTGCATTACTGCAAAAACGCGATATGGCAAACCAGCCCAATAGGTTAGGAGGCAGAGAGAGATCTTCACAGCACCTTCCGTCGCGATCCACAGCGGCTTTCAAGACCAGTTCATTACGCAACAAGTCTATCGGAAATTCAACACCAGTGTCCGGTTTTGTAGACAAGCCATCAAAAGGTGTCTGCCAGACACGGCAACTGAAATTTAATGGCTAGCGGCAAAGTGATGTAAAACTTACAAAAGCTATTCATTCATCTTTCTCACAGCTTATGCACGTATCAACGTGGTTTCAGGTTCTCAAACCAGCTCTTGAAGCTCTGTTTTAATATCATTAATCAAGAACTATCCAGTATGACGTGTGCAAACCGTTACTCAAGACCGAAAGTAAGAACTATCAACGGCTGCAGAAATATTTGAGATGTACTCAAAGTACTACTAGATCTGCCCCTGTCGGATCAATCATTCCCGGATGAAACACCCGCACACACGATTCAAGTGCTCGCAATTCCAGATATAAGCGTTATGAAAATAAAAGTCCTTCGGTTCACAGTAGAGGTGACGAAATCTGAGAACGAAGGTCCTTCAATACCCAGCGTTTATTTTTATCTGCTTATTTAGTGAAAATTATGTCAACTTCACCTTGACATACATGACTGTCAGCACAGTCATGTTGTAGTATCGCTGAACAAGAAAAAGGGTAACAATGCCTTCTCCAGAGTTGGATTGCGTCATTTGCTTCGCTGGTTGTTACGAATATAGTAAATATAAAATCTTAATGACAGAAAAAGGTGCACACCTTGCCCCTTACTCCTTTCAAATACATATCTGTAATATGTTCAGCAAAAACAAACAAAAAATCTAATGTGTTTCATTCATCTAACTTTCTCTAGCTATGCTACAAACGAACTATTCTTACAAAAGATTTAATTTTTTATCTACATAATGCCAATGAAGATAAACATTAGCAGAAATTGTGATATTACTTAGTTCCTTACAAGTAGAAGGGAATAAGGTAATACACTAAGCTAAAGCAACAGTCAACTTTTTAAAAGCTTTGTCATTGGCAAATGGCTCTCTTGACCAGGTCAGGTGTAAAACAAAAGAGATATCAAATGAAAGATAACTTCCCGTTTGAGAAAAGTTTGAAACAAATAACAAGAAATATCTCGGGAATGATTAACTATACAGAGATATATGACATAAATTGTCTGTTTTAACGAAATCTACATTTTATGTGTAGAAGGGTTTTGTCTATCTCTTACGGTTTACCAGTTACATAAAAGTCGTCCAGAATGAATAGGTCTTCAGAGGAATTTCCCAGAAAATTCAAGATATGCATTTGGTTTTTAATAAAAAGTATATTAAACATGTATTTCAGTACAAATCGTTAGCCATTTTGGAGGAAATCAAAATGTTCGAAATATGTTCTATGTAAAGAGTAGTAGGGGGTAGGGTTTTCCTAAAAATCTCGTGTCACATCCTTGGAAGATACTAAACTTAAATACCAAGTTTGATATTTTACGATCTTTTAGTTTTGAGCTATGCTGTCAAGACACACATAGGAGCTTTTTCTAAAACTCTGAAGTGTTCCAATCACATGACTTTCTCCACGTCTCTGCAATCAAGTATTGTTAAAAAAGCTTATTCTTCTATTTATTTAACGCTAATAGAGAAAAAATTAGTAAAAAGGATCCTGTTACTTGCTTCCTTGTAAGTAGAAGGGAAATAGGGGAGTGCCATAGGCTAAAACGATGTCAAATCTTTTAAAAGATGATTGTTATGTGATTGAAGTTCCTTTGTTGTATGGCCAGGAGTTGACAAATTCCCGTAGGAGAAAAGTTAACTATTTTAAAATTGAAACCAATAACAAGGACTATCTCAAAAACGGCCAATTCCACGAAAAACTGTATATAATACATACTGCGTTTTAACGAATTCTACATTTTTTTGTGATGTAAGTTTTCGTCTGTCTTAGAGTTTACCAGTTACCTAAATTTAAGCCAAATTCATTCAGAATGAACAGGTCTTCAGAAGTTATTCCAAGAAAATTCAAGATACACATTTTATTTGCCATGTAAATACCTTTAACATAAGGTATTTTAATCAAAACCGTTAAGAAGCATTTTTGAGAAAATCAAAATTTTCGGATTTTTTTTTCATATAAAAGTAGTTGGAGTTGGAGGGGATTTCTTCAAAATCTTCGTGTCGCATCCTTGGAGGATACTAAATTTTAATACCAAGCTGTCCAGACACACACATGGACCTTTTTCTAAAATTGTTTTTCTCGGACTCAGGGGACCCCATAACATATATTTCCGGCGAAATCTCGACATCGAATTTTTGGGTGGAATGCAAAGCCTTCTGTAGCTGCTATGTATATTATATACGGCTACATAAAGTAGTAATTCCGCAGAGTAATTCCGAAAAAAATGTTGATTTACAATATTTTCGGAAGAATCCCAATGCACGTGTATACAAGAAAAAGACGTAACTTAGAAAACCAGTGAGCAATTATAAAACTGTATCTCAGAAAAAATAATCATTCTGTAAACAAAGAGGTGCGGATTCAGCCCACCACGTGTAAAGAAGTTTGGCAACTCTAGCTATAGCAGCGCTAATTTCAAAATAAATCGAAAAAGACAATTGTCAGTAACTTATTAAACCTATGTTATATAATCGTGTGTAGTATATTGATTACGCTTTGGAATTTTATTTTTAAGCATCGCGAAACAATGCACAACCTCTTGGCTCAGGCTTCTCCATATATTAACTGATCTTAAATAGCATATTAGTCGATTTGGGTTTGCGAGATTACGTGAAGGGCATTTATTAACCAGAAGGTCGGTCAATGGCCGGGATGGAATTGTAGGAGAGCCACAAACCGACCTTAGACAAGGATGATGCTGCGTGGCTTTGCATTTCCCTGCAGCGGGTTGCGGATGAAAGGATGCAACCCTGTCCTCTCAGCGAGAATGAAAATCCCACGCTGGTATCGATCCCAGGCTCTCCGGGCTAAAGCCAGGCGCAATCTATCACTGCGCTAACCGGACTGACGTATTGTGAATATCAGAAGCGTCTATGCAAATAAACAATAACATCTGAATCGGTATTCACCTCCAGACCTTTGTTTCTAAGAATGATCTGCGGTATAGGAATAACACCTATAATTTACAACAGTTTTAGTAATGCAAAACTACACTGCGTATTACTAAACAATAACCATAATTGTGGATAACTGTCTTCTGTTTAATCCATATCTCTATGCTTATGCCAATTGTAAACATTTCTTTGAGAATTCACCAGCCATCTATGTTATAATTCACATGCACGATACAGACAAATGAATACAACCATTTGTAAACGTGTATTTCCTTGAAGCCAATTCGCGCAGAGTAGTGATTAGAAAATGATTTACAACTGTGGAGTTCTTACAGACGGGTGTTGTACAATAGAGAATTTAAATAATAATAATAATAATAATAATAATAAAGCATTTATTATGTACTAAGATATTACTAGTTTTGAATGACATCTTCTTGACATAGCATGCAGTTCGGCGAGTTAAGAATTTTCATCCGGTGTAGATGGTGTGCAAGACAATCATGTGTTATTTTTCGGAATATAACAAGAGTTTCACTTCGAGGTAATTCTGGTATAGAGCTTTTGATGCTTTTCATTGCTTAGTCTGGTGATGAACTTAGTTCTTTCAATTCTGAGGCAGGATTTAATTTTCAGTTTTGCCGAATGAAAGATATGTTTTTGTATTTAATATTTTGTTCCCTTTTTTGTCGAACTATCTATCAGCTTCTTCGTTTCCTTTTAGCCTAATGTGAGATGAGACTCACTGCAGTTTAATTTCCTTCCCCCCGTTTCCAGTTAAGTAGATCTTTAGTCTCTATTATTCTTGATGATGTTGGGTATTTATACTTTGTTATTGCTTGGATTGCTCAGCTTGAATTACACAGTAAAACTGATTTTTGGAATGGCTCATTCTGATTGGCAATAAGCAAGCAATAGGGAACGTATTTTACTCTCTTCAGCCTTTGGGGTTTCATGTTTTATTAGTTATTTTTACGAATTTGCCAACGAGCGTTGTTTCCATTTTTTTTTCCTTCATTGAACAAATTTATACATTATTTTACAATTTTTTAATTTGTGGGATTTTTTTAAAGTATGAAGGCGAGGTCTTCTCTGATGTATATTGTTTATTTTTGCTCGTGTTAAGTTGAGGTTTTCTACAAATTTTTGGTTAAGTGTGGTGTACATTTCCTTGATTTCCTCGGTGATTTGGTTGGTTGATGAGGTAGTGAGCTCTTTCATGCTGTTGATGTCTATCGTGAGTTGTTCAATAGCAACAACAACGAACTTCGCTCCGCCAATCAACGGCCTAACAGTGTTCTATTTCTCTCTTTCTTCCCTCCTACGTATTTACAACAGAATTACAACAGACAGATAACGAGAGCGCATCACAGAATTAACTCACCATGGAAGTGAGACAATGATTAACCAATCACCAAAACCAGTGTGCAGTCAGATACAACCATAAGAGCATCAATCTGGCTCGGCAGACTCTTCATGGAAGCGATACAAGATTAGCCAATCTGTTGGACGAATAGGCCGAGAAGTAAGGGAGGAGAGGAAAGTGGTCTGCTCTTTTCACACAACCAGGAGATTCACCCCCAGCCCTTAATTAAAATCACACCGCCTCAAAGAGGATACTCAGGCTTCTGAAGCCATTAGTCACGCCTTCGATCCGAATCTAAGAGTCAGACCACTTTTAATTAGGAGAAGTATAAATAAGTGTGTACTGCATTGAGTGCTTTTCAATGTTTAGCAAAGAGCGAAACTCAATTACATTGTAAGATTCTTCAATTTACGAATATTAGCAGCGTTTTAGCAATTACAGATTATAAAGAAATGCTACTATTTATGAAAATTTTCAAAAATTAAAATGCGTTATATTTCACTATTGATAAAGCTAAGTCTGCATTATTATTGATGTTTGCTTATGTGTTTTTATTACTCTCAGTATTAATAAAGGAATTGCCTTGCTGGTATTCGTTTATCGTAATCGGCTTACCCTCCATTTTAGGACTAACATCCCCTGATGCCTAGGAGTTAAAAGGCTATCGGGGAGTCAGGCATGAGCGTGAGGAAGTTGATAAGAAATGCAAGTGAAATGGATGATAGGAAATGTGTTGGAGTAATCAGTGGCGGGGGATTGAAAGATTGTAGTCTATACTACTTGTAGCTTTTTTGTGAAAGATTCTCCATATTTCGCTTCCGAATTTCCAAACAGGGCGAAAAATTCTGTACTTCTAAGTGCAAATCTGCGAAAATGGGCTGGGTAGGTATATTTTTCATTTGATTATCCTCATTAAACATAATTGTGGCATATAAAATTACATACCGAAAATTGCAATGAAAAGAGTGCCTTTGATTTTTTACTTTCTCTACACGTACTATGTATATAGCGTATAGAGAAGGTATTGCACGCCACTAAAAAATTCGATACCGAGATTTAACCGGAAATATATGTTTTAGGGCTCCCTGTATCCAAAAAAAATATTTTCAGAAAAAGGTCCGTGTGTGTCAGTGTGTGCGTGTCTGAACACGATAACTCAAAAACGAAAAGTCGGCAAAATACCAAACTTGGTATTTAAGTTTAGTATCTTCCAGGGATGCGACACAAAGATTTTGAGAAAAATCCTCCAACCCCAAACTACCCTTTACATGGAACTTTTTTCGAAAATTTTGATTTTCTAAAAAATGTCTCTAACGATTTTGATTAAAATGTCGTATATTAAAGATAATTACCTGATAAATAAAATGTATATTTTGAATTTTCTGGGAATAGCCTCTGAAGACTATTTTATTCTGAGTGAATTTTACGGAATTATGCATAACTGCTAAACCGTAAGAGATAGACAAAAGCTTACCACACAAAAAAATGTAGAGCACGTTAAAACACACAATTTATGTTATATACATTTTTTTCGTGGAGTTGATTGTTTTTGAGATATTCCTTGTTTTTTGTTTCAGATTTAAGAAACTCACACAGGAGTTTCTCAACTCCTGTCCATACAAATAAAGGAACTTCAGTGACATAGCAACAAGCTTTAGACTATCACTTTAACCAATGGTACTTCCTTATTTCCTTCTATTTACAAGGAATCAAGTAATAAGACTGTTTCTGCTAATGTTTACTCGATTAGCAGGAAGTAAATAGACGCACAGGCTTTTTAACAATAATTTGTTGCAGAGAAGTAGAGAAAATCATGTGAATGGAACACATCAGATTTTTTCCCTTTTGAGTGGTGTTCTTTTTCAACTAATAAACAAATCATGGCTAAATACTAGATCATATGAGTAGCACAGCAAAGGTATGGTGATTCGAAGGTTAAAAACTCCTCGGAGACCCTAAGAAAATTTGCTATTTTATATTTTGAGCGGTTTTAATACATCATTATTTCTTTTATTTTATATTACAACATTGGATGTTTTTAAGGTTTCTCGAGCAAAAAATAAGACATATTAGTATCAAAGTATTTAGTCTCTCTAAAAATAACAACTCCTTCCCCAGAAACAAATTTTGGCTTCGCCACAGCTAGAATGTATACATTTTTTATTGTTTAATTTGTATAGCTCCCTTTAACTTCTAAGGTCATATGAGAAACAACTTATCTGATCATAGTAGGTAATTGTCATTGTTTATCATTTTATACCATTAAACACACACACACACACACACACACATTCACTCTCACATACATACTTCCAGACTGTGGAGGATAAGGAATGATTCTGGTTAAAGAAACATTCCCCACCCCAGTCGGGAATCGTACCCGGGACCTCCGGGTGAGAAAGCTCGCTGACCATGACCACGGAGGCATTCTAGAATATTTTTGTTGGTGTTCTTCTGGAGAGAGTTGTGTATTTTTTATAGTTTATGGCGGGATTCTACAGCCCATCTGGTGTTTACTGACGCTTCAGATAAAATAACTTTTCGTTTGGTGAAATCTGGATATCGGAGTTTGGACTGGAACGCAGTGCGAACCCAATAAGAACTTAAATAGTATGTGAAAATGTTAAAATTACAGGTGATGCGTGAAGTTCAAATGCAGAAGCATCAGCCATCGAGAAATAAAATGCTATAATCGCTGAGAAAAGTTGCAGAACCCGCCCTACTGGTGTGTACGAGAAGGGAGAAGCAGCCAAGGCTAAGGAAGTATGGGATCAATGACCTTGCTTCGCGGAGCGTGGTACCGCACAACTTGCTAGTTCCATTGTTTGCCAACACTTCAGCTTGGAGCACTCGCCATCTTCAGTCATCCGACAACCCTTTGGTAAATAGCGCAGGAAGAGTCCCCGCTTCATTGGCGCGTCTTAACTCTTTGAGATTTCCATAATCTTCAGGACCACATAGTCCAGAACTGCCCGCACTAGCAACTCTACAGGGGAAAAAAAACTCAAGATTTCAGAGCTGTCAATGAAGGGGCTCATGTCTTGGACTTATACAGTGTTTTAAATGCACCAAATTGTATGATAAATTATTGTAAAACTTTCACAATGCAATCTCACTGAACAATGTATGTAAATTTGTTAAATATTTAGTTGGAAAATATTGTAAAGTTATTGTATTGTATAATGTCATGTGTTAAAAGTTTGTATCATGTTTTTAAAGTCGCTATAAGACCTTGCAGTTAGGCGACTTAAAATAAATGCATTAAAAAAAAACAAAAAACACCGGTGCATGTGCGCGCATTTTGAGCCAGAACTGAACAGCGAATGTTCATATTGATTATTGCTTGATTTTATTTCCTATGATAAAGATTTTATTTTTTTATTTTCAATATCTACACAAGATAAACTGTTTCATTCATTTTGACGAAATTGAAATGAAATGGCGTTTTATTTATGGATATTCTTTAACTGCTGTGGTTCTCAGCGTCCCATTCTATACTGGGTGTGAAAGACCGCCTAATGTTGCTCAGGGACCTCTCTATCATGCTCGAGGTTCTTTTACGTGCCGTAAATTTACGACACGGGACCCATGGCTTTACTTCCTTTCTGAAGGAAGTCATGCTAAGGATTTTTACGCCCATCCTCCGCTGGGTTTGAACACGCGACCTTGGGTATATGAAGTTAGCATGGTCACCATTACACCACGGAGGGCGAATTTGACGAAATTATCAGTCTGCTCATAATTACGGATTTAATCTTAATTTGCAGCAAAATTAGAAATCTTGCTGACCCCATACAAAACAAGGTTCAAAATATTTACGATTAGCAATATTATATACCTGAATTTGAAGATATCATAAGTGGTTTATTAATCATCTGTATAGCCATTTGTGCTACATGCTTGTGTGTATGAAATTATTATTTACATTCTAGACGAAGGACCTTTAGCAAAGATGAACATACGCTTGATAAACAGGTCAGCAAATAGTTTATATTACAATAACAAATAACTCTGCTTCCTTTTTATTACGTTTCGAGAATACACAGTAGGTGACTCGCATCTAATCTCTCAGTTAAAAATATCATAAATATCATTTTTCAAGAACTAGTGCGCGACCTGTACCACTTAGGCATTTTTATTTAGTTATGTAATGTTTTACAGTTTTTCACAAAAACAAGGCTATTTCAGATTCAACAGAGACATCGAAGAAAAGAGAGGGGAAAAAACTTTTATGGACGTCCCATTGAAGACTATTTGAGGTTGGCATAAGAAAACAATCAAAGGGGAGAGAAATAGGTTTGAAATCATCTAACAGTTATATTTTTTTCTAAATTACAAAAATTACCAAATTTTTAATAAAAAGCCTATGGTGTTTCGTCGTGTGGGGTGTTGAATTTGGCTAATAATCTGAAAACGTGTGTAGCGAAGGCACAAGTTATAACCATATAAAGAGTAAATGTTCGTTTCATGTATTGTCTAATTTGTAAACATTGTGCATAAAATTATGTGTGTCATTAATTTAAGAAATGCATGTTGGATTATTTTAGTCAATTTGTAATTCTTTTTACTTTGATATTACGATTAAAATATAAATTGGTTAATAGGACGTATTGGCGAGTTTTAGAAATCAATTTAAGAGTTACAACCTTCAAAAAGATTTAACCAAAAGTTTTCATCAGCCTTAGAAGTCTCCCACAGAAAATGTTTGGCTTTTAATAAAAATCCGCGAACGTTCTGTAATCAGTTGGTGTGAAAGCGGTAAATCGAGGATTGACAGTTATTTCCAGTACATTGGTATTCCAAAACTGCTTTCATTCGTGCCCGAAGTAACTTCAACATCGCGGGAATCCCAGGCAGCGAACCGCAGCGATAATTTGCCGAACGTGCTTCCTATTTCCCCTGCCGTTGATCATTTGGTTGAATTCAGCAAATTGCAGTGGCTGACCGCTAAATCCGTTGCCATGATTGCGCTGAGATCGTTCCATGCATGTTTTGCTTCAGTTCTTTGACTTAACGTATGCAATCAGTTTGGGACCAGAAGTAAAAACCCTTGCCGTAATTATGATACAAGTGGTAAAAACGGTGTGTTATGTTGTGAGTAGGAAGCTTGCGAAACGAGGTCTTAGGTACAGTAATCCTACGAACATTATAAAACAATTTTAACATGTGTATCACACACTTTTTTTTTTTTTTTTTTGACAATACTCAATATTTATAGACTGTTTCAGCTATTTCACGCAGTTCATGCTTAATTGTGATATTCAGAAAACCTTCTATACAACGGAGGCAGTGTAGCAGTTGTAATTTTGCTCTCTCCGCTTCTTGCATAAATTCATCTCGTTCAGCAGATTCCATGTTCATCACATTCAAATCATCCACCATTTTATGGATCGATACGAGTTTTCAGAGCCATAGCCTACTGGAATGAAGCTGTGGATGCATAAACCAAAGTTGGCGACATTGGAGTGTTATAATTTTATAACACTAGTGACAGAATTTTCTACTTTTAAATGCTGGCATCTAGCAAAGACTTACTTTTGGCATCAACAGTCTAAAACGGAAATTGTAATATAAATATACCAGTATCACTAAATTATACTAATGTTCCAAGATGTGAAACTTCACAACTGCGATATTTGGTTTGTTGCACCACTGGCACACTGACCTGTCGTACAATGGCTCAGTACATAGCAATGACCAATAAATGTTAAACGCTCGCTTTTACTACATAGTTATGCAGGCGATGTCACTGATATATAAACAAAGACGGAGCACCGGTGGAAACCGGAGGACCCACCACAAATCCCATATGCGGTCGCCTGGGAGAGACGGTGGTCTAACCACTCGGCCACGGCGATGATTCTTCCATCGATTTCGTCTATTTTCAACACACTTCGAAAATGCAGGAAAACTAAAATCTTTTGACCAACTTAAATTTACTAATCCAAATTAACAGCCTGAAATGAATAATTGCAGTAAGAAAACATGCTTCAGGCACAAACCAAATACCAAATTTTGGAATTTCTAAGCCTTCAAACAGTACTTAAGTCATTTTATATTTTTATAGCAGCGCTTAGCCAAATAAAAGCATAAAATGACTAGCCTGAAATATAGTCTTAAATGATCTAGCCTAAATAGCATAATTTAACAGCGATTTTGTTATGCAAAAGAAACAAGTGGTATAGATAAATCTCCAAAACCTGTAACTAGATCTATTATGTTCATACATGAGTCATGGCATGTCATCAAAATCTAATTTTAATTATAAGACAAATGTTAGCATCTATTGTACCGGCCCTGATGTTTCGCGAAGATAAAGAAAGAGACAGGTTCATAAGAGTATCAGAATGGTCACCTTTAATAGTAGCAGCGCTGTAAAGAAGTTATTTTGATTCGTTTCAAAAGATACATCGGCATTCTAATGTGATTTCCTGTAACATTGTTAATAAATATAGTTAACAGTTGTTGCTTAGACTTTGCTATACACAACGCGAAAGAAATGAAAACCAGGCAAGTTTTGCAGTGCTGAGTAGAGCCACACAGCAAAGAATGGAAGTTGGTTGCTAAGATCAATTACATACATACTCCCCATGTGCATGCTGGCAATTTAATTATATACACATATATTCCAGCTCCAGTAGCAGTCTATTACATGTCAGTCTACAAGTTTATTTGTTATTAATGATAAAATTATATAACCATTGGTGGTTTAGGGGTTGACACTTCCGCGAAAAGGCCATGGTTTCGAATAGCGGTATGGACACGTATGTTTAGTGTTGTGTGTTTGTATTCTGTGTAAGTCATTCTCCTTTCCCTGATAGATAATTAGTTTAAGCCTGAAGGTCATATATATATTTGCGTGCGATTTACTACGTTATACTCTATATTATTGTTATAGTTATAGTTGTTACACTTAACGTTACAGCTTTCATTGTTTGCATTTTACGTTTTACGGAGAGGCAGCACATGTATATACAATAGTGGCAAGAGAGTTGGCAACACTGCGCAAAATGTCAAGAGCCGGAGATACAGGGACGATACTATAGAATTAGCTAATTTCTCCATGAAATTTAAACTGAATTGTATTGTATTAACCCATGATTGCAATGCATGCTTATATTTTTGAAGGGGGTAGTGAGCTTAAGATATATGTAACATGCCGAACCAGTGATTCCAATTTAGTCTTTATATATATATATATCCTGTTAAGTCACTGGTTTGTGCAAAATTAAACAAAATAAAAACATTTACAGTCATTTTATATAACGACTAAACCAATTTTAGCCATTTTAAATTAAAAGCATTCTGTCTTTAAGCCATTTTAGCTTCCATTGACTAATTTGTAAATCAAATTCACTCAAATTGATGGATATGGTAAAAACATTAACGTGAAACTGATTTTCATGTACATAATGAATGCGGTAGATATGGACACTGTCCTATATCCAACCATCTGGCCGTTTTGACACTTTTAGCCCCTTTTCATCTCACGAGTTGGAACACTGCTCTAAAATTGACATTTGGACCTGCAGCAGAATTACTTCTGCCTCTACAATCCAAACCACTGCCCCAGCCTGAGTATGATAATACTAAGACTTCAAGAATATTATCAAAGCGAGGTAAATACATTTTTCCTTGCCATTCTCCATGAGATCATACCCAAAGTTAAGCTCTTGCAATCTCCGTGAGATAGCATCTGATAAACTTGACGCTAATTCTAAGTACGCTGCTACCCGTGAAGGAAAACAGGCCTTATTCAGGAGTGACATTACTACAATAGTGAATCACATAGGGAAGCGGTACGGAACAGCTGATTCAGCTCTTCTCGCAACCACTTTGTCGAAGGCTGAGAGGCTCATTTAGGTTGCCCGTTTCATGCATACAAACTTTTTCAATAATTGCCATTAGACATACTAAATACTACACAAGTCATACAATTTCCTTGTGTGTTCCAGGAAATACCAACATGAGGGTTCGAAATAGTGCTTAATATGTGTACAGTGATAAATCTTAAATTGGGGGAAAGTGCAAAAATCAAGCTCTAAAGTTGATTTAAAGTTCAAATTTCCTGTTCTACAAATGAGAGTGGAGAGGAAACGTATTAAAAATAACAAAGTCCCTTGTACATGAACAAACTTG
Source organism: Hymenopus coronatus (assembly GCA_030762935.1). Taxonomy (NCBI): domain Eukaryota; kingdom Metazoa; phylum Arthropoda; class Insecta; order Mantodea; family Hymenopodidae; genus Hymenopus; species Hymenopus coronatus. The sequence goes on from CM060891.1 coordinate 21,196,542, forward strand.
TTTTTCAATTCAAGAGTTTAAAAGAAAATTTGTTAGAAATTGAAAATTTTGACAATAGATATTGTCACAAGTATGTATCCACGCATTTGGGGGGGGGGGGGCAAATTCAATCTCTTCAGAACATGCTGATGAAAATGAACCAAGTGCAATTTACTATAATTAGCTTCCTGTAAACCTAGAGCACAATGAAAAACTTGAAACAATGACATCTGCAAGTTTTTGGCTAAACCATTGCAAAAGAGCAGCTTTTAATTCATCGTTCATGGTCTAGAATTACAATTGCAGTTCCTGACAAAATCCTTGACTTTCTATCTAATTTTTGTATTAATGTCAACAGCCGGTCCTCATGGCCGCGCTCGCTAAAGCGCATCGCTTTGGTGCATCGTGGGTTCGAGTCCCGCATTAGGCATGGGTGTTTATGTGTTTATAAATGTGTATATCTGTGTATGTATATGTAAAAAGAAAACGTTAAATTAATAGATCAACTAAGGAAATGTCAGAAACTGGAGAGAGAGAGAGAGAGAGAGAGAGAGAGAGAGAGAGAGAGAAAGGAAAAAGAAATACAGCGCCGGAATCCTGACACGCCTCCGGAACTGTATTTAATAAAAACAGGCATCTTGAACAGCTGCACACATGTAGTGCGTTCCTATCCAACGAGTTGTCGACAAAAAGTATATCGGTAACTGCAAGGTATTTACACAGAGAACGCATTGCACACCACCCAAAATTCGATGGAGAAATTTCACCGAAAATAGAAAATACACGTTTTAGAGTCCCTTCTTTAGTCTGGATGAATTTTGCATAATTGGTAAATCGTAAAGAAATAGACAAAAACTTAGCTACACAAAAATATAGATCTTGATGAAACAAAACAATAAATGTCACATACTTTTTTACCATTTCCGATACATTCCTCGTTATTGGTTTTAGTTTTAAAACACTTAAAACTTTTCTCATACGGGAATTTGTAAACCTCTGTTAATGCAAAGAAACTGATTTCAAACACATGGCAACCAGTTTTTAAAAGAATTGACTATCGCTTTAGCCTATAGTACTCCCTTATTTCCTTTCTACTTACAAGGAAGCAAGTAATAAAGACAATTTCTGCTAATGTTTATCTCGATTGACATAAAGTAGAAGAATAAGCTTTTTAATAATAGTTTGTTACAGAGGTACAGAGAAAGTCATTCGGATGGAACAAATCAGATGTTTTATTGTACTTTTCCTCCCTGGATTTCTTTTCTTTATTTACGCAGGAATTTCAAAATATACAGTTGTGCTGAAATTTGGATTTTTTTTATGGAATGCAATATTTCAAACCTAGGACTACCAAATAATAATATCGCATGCAAAATAGCAGTAAACAATGGCGAACCTGCGGTATACACTGAGTGGAAGAATTTCCCATAACTATTAACATTCTAGGATATCTGATTAACGAATAAAGGTGCTAGAAAATGTAATCATTAATTCTAAATGTTCAAGTACCAGCTGAATAATACTTTCAAGCCACATCCATATATAATATTTGAAAAGAAATAACACACAAAACTTTTCTGCTCCGATAAATTTAGGCCAAATCAGAGAAAATGATTGTTAAAACACAGTGTCAGTTTTGCTGAAACTTCCAATATAGCGGATATTTTCCAAGCAGCGAAAATCTTATTAAGTTAATGCTAAAAACAGAAATCAGATACTAATAGACAAGCAAATCTCAGGCAAGAGAGCAAAAAGATCCGTACATCGCCGTAAATTTCAACTAGGAAAATGAATGAAAATCCTACGTCATGGAAACATCACGCCTAAACTGCTAAGAGCTTTTAGCATAGCAAGAACGCATTAGGGGCTGTCTTCAGAATCAGATGCCAGTAGATATTGGAAAATGTCCACTACTTCTCAACCGGATTTTTCCACTTTCCCTTGCATTAGAAGACGAGCATTTTTACCTTCTCTATACAAACTATGTGCATAGTCTATAGAGAAGGTATTATATATTTACCAAAAAATTCGATACCGAGATTTCACCGGAAATATATGTTTGAGACTCCCTGAATCAAAAAAAAAATTTAGAAAAATGTTCTTATGTGGGGGGGGGGGGGGCAGCATAGCGCAAAAACGAAAGGACCGTTAAAGCCCAAACTTGGTATTTAAGTTTGGTATCTTCCAAGGATGCGACACAAAGATTTTCAAGAAAATCCCCCCACCATAAACTACCCTTTACATGGAAAGAATTTCGAAAACTTTTATTTTCTTATAAATGGCTCTAACGATTTTGATTAAAATATCGTATATTAAAGATATTTACCTGACAAATAAAATATATCTTGAATTTTCTGGGAATAGCCTCTGAAGACTACTTTATTCTGGATGTATTTTACGGAATTGTGCATAACTGCTAAACCGTAAGAGATGGACAAAAACTTACTGTACAGAAAATGTAGCTCGCGATGAAACACACAATTTAAGTCATATACTTTTTTCGTGGAGTTAGTCACTTTTTAAGATATTCTTCGTTTTTCGTTTCTGCTTTGAAAAATAGACTTTTCTCATACAGGAATTTTGTTTACTCCTGTCCATACAAACAAAGGAACTTCAGTTTACATAGCAACCAGCTTTTGGCTATCATTTTAACCTATGGTACTCCCTCATTTCGCTTCTACTTACAAGGAAGCAAATAAGACTATTTCTACTAATGTTTCTCGATTAGCATGAAGTAAATAGAAGCATAAGCTTTTTAACTAAAATTTGTTGCAGAGATGTAGAGAAAGTCATGTGAATGGAACACATCCGATTTTTTCGTTCTTTAAATCCACTACCCAGGAAACAAATTTACAGCCTAGCAAGAGAAATCCATTGGGATTTTCTTGAGAAGGTGGCAAGTCTTGCACTTCTACATTTAACGGCATCTTCAGGGGAGTTTCCAGTGGTTACCTTGCGTTTATCTTTTGTTACGGACCAGTGAAATCGCTAAGGGGAAAACGTCGAGATTCCATTACGTGTGTATTTTCCCGATTAAAACCTCATTCTTTGATCTTCCCAGTATAGCATTAAATGTCTTCCCTGTTACATACTGAACGAGCAGTAGTGATACACGTATATCAAATTGCACACCTTGAAAAAATTGATGTGTTCCATTCACATGACTTTCTCTACATCTCTAGAACAAATTATTTCTTAAAAGCGTATTCTACTTCATCTAATCCAGAAATACATTAGGAGTAATGGTTTTATTACTCGATCCTTGTAAGCAGAAGGGAAATAAGCGAACACACTAGGCTAAAGGTTAGTCAAATCTTTTAACAGCTGGTTGCTATGTGATTGAGATTTGTTCTCTTTGCATGGCCAAGAGTTGATAAACTCTTGTATAAGAAAAGTTATAATGTTAAAACTGAAACCAATAACAAGGAATATCTCCGAAATAGATAAATCTACAAATAAATGTATATGTCACAAATCGTGTGTTTAACGAGCTGCACATTTTTTGTGTGGTAGTTTGTTTACAGTTTATGCAAGTCACTCATAATGAAGAATTCAGAGGCTATTGTAGGGAATTCGAGATATACTTTTTATTTTTCCTTCAGTATCTATAATTAATATTTAAATCAAAATCGTTAGAGCCATTTTTTATAAAATCAAAAACTTCGAACTGTCCTTGTACAATTTGAGGTAGTGGGGCTGGGGGGGGGGGAGGCTCTTTGAACTTAATACACGTTTGGTACTTATATTTCGTTTTTGAGTTATGCTGTTCAAAGACATGCACGGACCTTTCCCAAAAAGTATTTTTTAAAATGCAATTGTCCTCAAAATATTGTATTTCCGGTAAAATTTCGGTATCGAATTTTGGGTGGAAGGCACAAGTTTGGGCTTTGTACATACGTGGTAGAGAAAGTAAAACATGTACACTGCTAGTGTAATAAGGTCGTACCGATTAGCATATACTGCTGACAGCGACAGTGTTTGCATTGTTACGTCAACTGCCCGAGTTTTCAGGCCAAAAAATCGCACCATCATCATGTCTTGACAGTAGGTTATGCCTCCAGTTATTCTCCCTCCCAGGTTGTTTGTCTTTATTCTTTTTCTTTATTTAGGTAGCAGAACTCCTAGGACTTATAGCAACAACATCCAGTATGCAATGAACAATTAGAACATTATAAGTAAATACATTGTGCACACAGGGATTAAAATATAAATTTAATGCTTATTGGTACACGAAAACAGTCGTTCAAGTAGAAATAAATAAGTCTTAAAATTTTAATTGTTTTCTCACAGAAACCGTATGTAGGACAGGAGTTGGATAGCTAGAATCAGACTGAAAAATGCAATGCCATAGCTGGGATTTGAACCACGGATCTCTCGGTCTCTATCCGGTTATTCTACCATGGCAACAGCATTGAATTTCCCAACTGACTCTCATGTTTCCCGGTAAACCACTATGCCCATGGTAGCTCAGTGGTAGAGCAACCGGCTAGAGACCGGGAGATCCGTGGTTCAAATCCCGGCTATGGCATCGAATTTTTCAGCCTGACCACCTATCCAACTCCTGTCCTACACACGGTTTCTGTGAGAAAACAATTAAATTTGTCAGAATTGTCTATAATAGTTGACTATACTATGAATCCTGGGACTTAAAATACTTGCAACATTGTAAGTTGCCACTGGAGTTGTTATAATTTGAGATCAGCTTCTGGTTTACCGGGAAACATACGAGACAGTTGGGACATTCAATGCTATGTTGTCATGGTAGCTCAGTGGTAGAGGAACCGGCTAGAGACCGGGAGATCCGTGGTTCAAATCCCGGCTATGGCATTTAATTTTTCAGTCTGACTCTACCTATCCAATGTTAAAATTATACAACAGTCACAACTGAATACATGTTAATACTTATAATTCTGAGAGTCATATACAATCATAAAGAATGATTTCTTTAAGGTATATTAACACACGAACTAAACTTTTTGTGCCTGTAAGTATTAATGCAATGTTATTTGAAACCTTATGCTTTTTCTAACATAACTGTATTTTGGACAGTTAAATAATATTTTTAACTGTAAGAGGACTTGTAAACAAATCACAGTATGGTGGTGATTTTTGTCAGCGAATAGGAATGTGTTAGTTTTATATGGTCTATTCGTAGTCTTGGTATCTTAACTTGATCTTTTCTGTGGAATTTGTCGTGGAGAACACTGGTTGTTTGTTGACCTTGTTTCATGTAGTTTTCTGAGGATGTGTCATTCAGATGATTTATCCATTGAATTTGGTGACTATGACTAACGCAAGATCTTGGTGAGGAGTAGAGGTATAAATTACATCCTTTGACTTACTTGTCAGCTTCCTCGTTGCTTCCTATACCCATGTGAGAGGGTATCCATAGGAAGATATAATTTCCTTACCCTGGATTTTCATATTGTCTTGTTTGGTTAGACATTTTAACACTACGTTCCTGCGATTCTGAATCTAGACTCAGCTTAATATAGCTGGAATTTTATAACGCAATTAAAGTTTCAATAATGTAAATTACCAGCGTGATTAAAATGTGTGTTTTTGGTGAATCTTTACACCCAGTTTTAATATGTAGTGGGTATATGGCTAAAAAGCATATAACACCTTCATATCCAAATAGCTACACGATAGTTATTTATGGTGTGAGAACTAAAGTTATGGTTTTTGTTTTGATCGGGAATATGACCGCAATATGCTATAAAACCGCTTCTGCTTAAGTTTATTTCGTTTAGCATGAGGTATATAGAAAAATAATATTTTTTTAAGAACAGTATATTTTGCAAGCAGGCGCAGAAATCATGTTTGTTTTGACTCAAAGGTGAACGTTTCTTCGGAGTTCACACAAGAATAGACTTGTGTGCACTTTACTCATAGCTCTGTTCCGCTGAAGATGCCGTGCGCAGATTTCTGCCTAAAAAGCGATTATTGTTGATTTAATTGTTTGTTCATACAAGCCTTGTGTAGGACATAAGTTAAGTCAGACTAAAAAATTCAAAGCTATGCATCCGAGGTTTGAAGTACTTACGACATTGTAAGTCGCCATTGGGGTATGCCATTTCAAAATAATTTGAGATCACCTTGTGGTTTACCGGGAAACATGCGAGTCAGTTGAGACATTTAATGCCGTGCCAGCATGTTGTCATGATACCTCAATGGTAGAGCAACCGGCTAGAGACCAGGAGATCCGTAGTTCAAATCCCGGCCATGGCATTGAATATTGTTTTTTTGTTTTTTTTTTTGTTTTTGTGGTGGTGGTATCCTTGTTGTTTTAAGTTGAGACAATATTTTTACTTTCTCTACACGTACTATGTACGTGGTGTATAGAGAAGGTATTGCACTCCACCAAAAAACTAAATACCGAGATTTCAATGAAAATATATATTTTAGGGTCCCCTAAAAAAGAAGTATTTTCAGAAAAAGGTCCATGTGTGTCCGTGTGTCTGTGAACATGATAACCCAAAAACGAAAAGTCAGTAAAACACCAAACTTGGTATTTAAGTTTAGTATCTTCCGGAGATGCAATACGAAGATTTTGAGAAAATTTTCCCAACCCCAAACTACCCTTTACATGGAACTTTTTTCGAAAATGTTGATTTTCCAAAAAAACGACTTAACGATTTTGATAAAAATATCGAATATTAAAGGTATTTACCTGACAAATAAAATGTGTAATTTGAATTTTCTAGGAATAGCCTCTGAAGACATTATTCTGGGTGAATTTTACGGAATTTTGCATAACTGCTAAACCGTAATAGATGGACAAAAACTTAAAACACCAAAAATGTAGAGCACATTAAAACACACAACACATACATTTTTTTTCCGTGGAGTTCGTCGTTTTTGAGATATTCCTTGTTTTTTGTTTTAGCTTTTAAAAACTTAACTTTTCTCATACAGGAATGTGTCAAATCCTGTCCATACAAACAAAGAAACTTCAGTCACATAGCAACCAGCTTTTGACTATCACTTTAACCTATGGTACTGCCTTATTCCCCTTCTACTTACAAGGAAGCAAGTAATATGACTATTTCTGCTAATTTTGTCTCGATTAGCATGAAGTAAATAGAAATATAAGCTTTTTAACAATAATTCGTTACAAAGATTTAGAGAAAGTCATGTGAATGGAACATATCAGATTTTTTGTAATATGTTCAGGAAGGAGGATATAGTTATACGCATATATTTAAGGATATAGTTGTTACTCGAAAATAGAAACCGACAAACTTGATCATTTCTTGGTACCCTTGACTTACATAAACCGTATTTCTGGCATTTGTATCACGTGAATACTCTGCCTACGATGCTCAAGGATGTAATCATTTATAGCTGCGCCGATAAATAGCCTGGATGGCTGGTCAGAGAAACAAGGGGGTCACACACATTATCTTATTGGCTAGCTGTGGTACGATGACTCATGCTGGAGTACTCCGACATCGTAAATTCACATTAGCTGTCTCATACAAGCAAAATGGCGAGCAGAAAACGCTTGCGATTCCCCCTTAAGGGATGATTCACCCCACAATGAAGTCCGGTTTAAATACCAGCTGCCGTTGCAGGAAGGGGGCCCACTTGGGTATCAGGGTCAAGTTCCATCACATGTTTCCTATACCTAAAGTATCCTGATGAGCGTGGACAACTGTTGCATCATAGTTCTCATTTTAAATGGTTGTAACCAACCACTCAGGCTCAGGATTAGAAACAGCTGGGTGCTGTAATGCCAAATTAGTGTTCTTCCCTTTAAAATATATGATTTCGAAACGCAAGGAAGGCGCTTGTTAGGGTCTACAAGGAAAAATGTAAAACATTTGTGCAAATGTTACTCTCGATTAACCTGAAGTAAATAAAAGAATAAGCTTTTAAAGATTAGTTTATTACAGAATCCTACCTTTCATTTCCTCTACACATACTATGTGCATAGTGTACAGAAAAGATATTGTATTGCACACAGGAATTCGATTCCGAGATTTCACCGGAAGTATGTATTGAGATGCCCCTGTGTCTGTGGGCAGCATACTAACAAATGAGAAGTCCCTTACATACAAAACTTGATATTTAAGCTTAGTATCTTCCAAGGATGCGCCACAACGATTTTCAAGAAAATTCCCCCACTCTCAACTGCCCTTTACATGGAAAATGTTTAGCAAACTTTTATTTTCTAAAAAATAGTTCTAACGATTTTGCTTAAAATATCGTATATTATAACAAATAAAATGTAAATCTAGAATTTTCTGGGAACACCTCTAAAATCATCTCTATTCTGGATGAATTTTGCGAAATTTTGCATTACTGGTACACTACTACAAAAACTTACTCAAAATATAGAGCTCGCTAAAACACAAAACGTGTTATATACATTTTTTCCGTGGAGTTGGCCGTTTTTTAGATATCCCTTATTATTGGTTTCAGTTTTAGAATACTCACTATTGGGAATTTATCATACAAACGAAGGAACTTTAATACATAGCAACCAGCTTTTAAAAGATTTTACTATTGCTTTACCCAATGGTACTCCCTTATTTCCCTTCTACCTACAAACAAACAAGCAAGCAAGCAATAAGACCATTTCTGCTAATTGTTTCTAGACTAGCATGAACTAAATAGAAGAATAAGCTTTGCTACAATGATTTGTTGCACAGATGTAGAGAAAGGTATGTGAATGGAACACATCGGATATTATAGTGTTTAACGCTCGCTTTTACCACTATAGCACCGCAGGAGACGACATTGATGATACATGGAGTGCAGAAGGAGCACCGGTGGAATGCGAAGACGGGGAAAACCCACTTCTGCGCCGCTCTGTCCAACACAAATTCCACATGCGGTCGCCTGGGATCGAACCAGAGCCGCCTTGGTATGAGGCGAATGGTCTAACCACTGGGCCAGGGCACGGTCCATAGAAGCCTACTGATTATCTAAAATACAATAGCTATTAGACTCTACCCAACGTTTGGATACTGATATATCACCGGAAATATAAGTTGCCCTGCATAAAACGCTTTCAAAACTGTGTCTGTGTGTGTGCGTACACGCGCGCCCGTTAACAAATATGACTCAAAAATAAAAGTTCAGCATCTTCCAGGTAGTGACGCGAATATTTATAAGAAAATTCTCTCACGCCAAACAAAATATTTCCCAGATGTTTATTTTCCCAGAAATGACTAATGGGTTTAGTTTAAATTACCATTTATTTATTTACTTAAATAATGATCTCCAAAAGTTCATTTGGCAGTGATTTACAAATAACAGCACATAATAGGTGCATAGTGCAAACGTATTAAGGTACTGTTATGCAGCAAGAAATTTCTAGATAATAAGGTATTATGTCCTTTAGGTACACACTATAAAATATTCTGGTCTTTACGGCAAGTACTGTTAGGTAATAAAGTTTTACAATTTATGTAACTAAGAAAATCGTCTCATTTGATGATAACACACTTAATACATATAAACACAATATAAAATATACAAATATTATTATACAATATTACAGGAAAAGTACAGGATTTAATAGTAAAAAGTACTTAAAATACAATTTTAAGATGACCATTTAAACGTCAATTTTGGGAAGGCCCTCGGACTCTCTCCCCTCCGCTCTTCCGGATAAAACCCATAACCCCCCCCTCCCAGATCTCTGCAATGTTCATCGAATCATCTCTACGGACGCCTATAAATGTGATGTAAAATTAGAATATTTAAGATTGTTGAGCACATATTTATGCATATATGAATTTATACAAACCGAAAGTATGATAAAAGTAAAACGTATAAATTAAATTTATAACGTTGAACGTTTGCAATTATTCGTGCAATAGCCTTTAAACCCCAACTCGAGGTTACGAATTTCACCAGATAAATTCTAGCCTCTCTTTGCAAATAATTTCCCAAAAAATAAAATAAAAATGTTATTGTATCTTTCAATTCTGTAAGTTTTCCTTTCTTATCTGCCTTCTGTTCGCACAGAAAATTCACGGATGCGCACAAGGGAATCTGGCAATGCAATACAAACACCTAATTGGGCTACGCTCCAGATCGGTGCACGAAGTCACGGCTGGTTGTTCACCCTGCTATCCAAGGTCATCAACCGCAGCCTCCAGCTGGCCGTCCCGATCCAGACAGGATTTACTTTCACAAAGCTTTCTGACATTCTCAGATGAACCACCAACGAAACAGTCCTTGCCAATATTCCTTAGTCCTATATACAGAATATGCTAGAAACAGTTATCTCTCGTTAAACATACCAAGGTGTATTTTTGAATAGCTGCCTTACTCACTAAATTCTTTGTGAACTTCATATATAAATGGCGGTTTTAAACAACCAGTGTTAGAAAATATAAATTCGCCTTATTTATGATTTTTCACCCAGCTGAAAAAGTTATTCAAATTTAAAGTATGCGTTTTAATGTATTCAAGCTTTGAGGGAGAATTTTCCAACATATCCAGCATAATAAAGTGTTAAGACGAGACCTGGAATTTTCTGTAAACATCCCACTGTAAATTAGGTAATCATAAGTAATAACAAAAAACTATGCATTAGTCATAACTAAACTAAGTGCATAAAGTCTATTTTTTCCCCGAGTTCATTACTATTTACTAATATCGGTTGAGTGTTGTTTAATTTATCTTGCATGTGACTCATTCCTAACTAATCTGAATCCATTTCTAGGTAAAATTGAAAACAGGTACTCTTTATGCGAATATGATAATAAATAATGAGAATGGAAAAAATCGTGCAAATATTGTACAACAGTCTTTGGGATAGATAATGGTCAATATTATGAAGCATATTTGTTACTCTTCTCCCACTTAAATGATAAAATTTTAACTCTCTGCTGATCAGTTAAAGATAAAACAAAAAGGAGTATTTAAGTCGACCAAAAGTATTTCTAGAAAAACTGCCCGCCTGTGAAATAAAAAACTCTGACATACCAGTTTTAAAAGACTCGAAGGGAAGATTTTAGGTGAATTCAATTCCCAAATCAAACAATAATTTTCTCGAAAATCTTTTGTTACTCTTATATTATCAAAAATAATTGCTGCAATTTCTTTCTGGGGAAAATTTCTTTCTGCTTGACATAAAGTACTTACAATTAATTACTTATAGGATTTACCATGTCACTGGTCTCTGTAGTTTAAATCTGTCATGCCCTATCTAAAGAATATGAAATAGTTCGGCTGAAATCAATAATGTTTCATATCTCATATTGTAACGCGTTGAATTATAAATAATGCGAACACCTTAAACTAATTAAAATTAAGAAATGCCTGTACAATTCCCTTACATTTATATGATAAGCTCAAATTAAATCTTTGGAAGCGATACGATTTATCCTAGGATCCAAGGTGCATTTCATACCACATCAAAATAATTAACTAGGAATAAAAACTTCAAAGCAAACAAAATAAGGCTCTTTTTCATATATGTGTTGATGTGTTACATTCACATGAGTTTCTCTAACTATTGAGTAATAAAAAGTCTGGTAAACGTTTATTCTTCTATCTACTTCATGCTAATTGAGTTAAACGTTGACAGAAATTGTTTTATTACGTAACTCTGTGCAAGTGTAAGGGTAAAAAGGAAATACACTTGGTTAAAGCGATTTTAAAATCTTTTAAGAGCTGGTCGCTATATGATTGTGTTGAAATGATGTTCTTTGTCCAACTAGGATGCAAAAAGTGAATAGGTGACGACTTTCCATTTGAGAAAAACATAGCATTGGAAATTTTATACCAATAACAAGATATATCTCAGAAAAGGTTGGCCCAACAAAAAATGTATATGTATAATTCTGTGCTTTAACGAGATCTACATACATATTTTGTGCGGTGTCCATATCCTGCGGTTTTCCAGTTACGCAAGTCATCCGGAATAAAGGGGGCTTCAGAGGCTATTCCCGGAAAATTCAAGGTATACATTTTGTCTTTTAAATATCTTTAACATGGCATTTTAAACAAAATCGTTAAGCCGAAAATGTCGCAAAAAGTTCCATGTAAAGAGCACCGTGTCTTGCAAAACAATTGCATCGCAAATGCTATTCATATACACTTACGGATCTTTCTGTGTTTTTTTCAGGGATCCTCAAAACAAGTATTTCCGGTGAAATCTGTATTGCATTTTGGATGGAATATAACGGTTCCTCTACTTACTATATGCAATAGAGAAAGTAAAGATATGCTTCACACATAAGCATTGTGTCAAAATAAGTTTTGTGTTTACTTATTTTATTTGAATGTTTATATTTTGGTAGTTTAAAGCATTTCGGACGACATGACAGCATAAGGGAAAACCAATGAAAAACCGCATCAGGGTAGCTCATCCTAACCGAGATACGAACTCGAGACCTCTTGTATGTGCAGTAGGCACATTTATACATTAAATTAAACAGTAAATTCCCACTAAAAGTTAAAAAAGTTTTGTTGGAAATGTTCACTATTTTGTTTCCCTTTTACAAGAAATAGGCCAAAATGGATTTGTATGAAAGAAAATTGTCATGTGAATGCTATTGTTTTAGGCTACAGAAAGTGAGAGGTGGAGGCATCAATAGTTTAGCATAAGAAGATTACCATGATATATGGCCAGTTGGAACCTTAGGCGAGAGTGACCTAAAACAAAAGGAAGCAGGTGCTTGGTTTACATTCGGGCCTGAAACGGTTCTTACATGCCTGTGAAGTGCTTGCGGATACACCTCCATGAAGCGCAAGACGATAGTCACGTACGCCAGTGCAACCCTCCGGCGAGAAGCAGCCCCAACCCCTCGCTCCCCCATTTAAACCCTCCAGCGAGCATCATCAGCAAAAACCAGAAGCTGTGTTGTATGTTACACACTGTTGCTTGCACACACAGCTGAGAGACGATATGATTTTATGACGTATGCTTCCAAGTACGTGAGAATTCTGTTATGCTAAGCGCACACAGCAGGTGGGTTATATAAGAATTCAAGGATACTTCAACGTTGCGAAACTTAGCTGCGGATCTCTTGTATTGAACATTCCACGTGCCATTTCTGTATGTTTACCGCACCTACAAACAGTTCCCTTTGGCAAGTAGAGTCGCGTTCATCGGCTGAATTTGGTCTTGAATTATTGAACAGCAAAACATGAAAATTAAAACATTTGGAATACGTAGGCTAGAAGCATTTTAAAATTTTGCAAAATAAAATATATGTTTGAGCCAATACACACACACGCATTCTATTATCAAACAAAAATAAAATCATCTAAAGCTACTATGGAACTCTAAAAGGCTTGTTGGTTCCCATTAGACCGAAAACGGCAACCAAACGTAAACAAGAAGCAGCTTGTCTGCTTCAAGTTCAACAGGTCGTAAGTTCGAATCTCGCTTAGGGCGAGTTACCCGATAAGGTTTTTCTCGGGGTTTCCCCTTATCCTGAGAAGATGAATGTCAAATAACTTTAATCTCCATGGAACCCCGAGATCATTTGAGCACCATTTCATTCATCGTCACATATGACCAACCAGATTAAAGGATATTAAAATACATTAAAAAAAAAAAAAAGACTGGGCACGTAGTGAATAGGGAGAGCCCCTGGCTGCTGTACAAAGGGTCCCGCGTTCGATTCCGGGATGGGGGAGGTACAGATTTTTCTCTAATCAGATCATACCATGTCCTTCCCAGACTATAGAGTAATAAATGCTAGTTGGAATGAGTGTGATCAAATAATCATATCATCAGTGCACGAGTTAAAGGGAAATGCCGTCAACAGGAACATGCAGTTAAATAGAATAATAAAAAGAAAAGAAAGAACAAAAAAAAAACCCCTGAAAGCTATACATGGCATAAGGCTTAGATTCACATTAGTCCGGTAACGGGAACAGGAATAATATCGATAATCATATCGATCCCAAAGTGTAAAGTCGATTTAGCACAATGGGGTTACATTTGTTTAAACTGACCAATCCCCACCCCACCTGTCTCCAATATAATGCGAGATAGCCAAGTCAAAATTCGAAAAGGTTGCGACTAGAGAAATCTAGCGCCTATTTCATTTCATGGTCAGTTAAGAGACGAATATGAACAAGTTTCGTCCTCATGGTCTAGGAGTAACAAGGTTCCCAAGATCGCGGATTCAAACGCGGCGGAGGGAGATAGATTTTTTTCGTTGAAGTCGCTTCTTTTCTTGGCCAGGAGTAGAACAAAAGAAAAACGGACACTCAGTCTCAGAAAAGTATAAGTACTTCACATCTGACACTAATAACAATGAATACCTCGAAAACGGTAAGCTCCACGAGAAAAATGTATATGACATAACTTGTGTATTTTAACAAGACCTACATTTTTTGTGTAGTAAGTTTCTGTCTATCTCTTACGGTTTACTAGTTATGCCAAATTAAGCAAAATTCATCCAGAATAAACAGGTCTTCAGAAGCTATTCCCAGAAAATTCAAGATATACATTTTATTTGTTAGGTAAATATCTTTAATATATGATATTTTAATCAAAATCGTTACAGCCATTTTTAAGAAAATCAAAATTTTCGAAAAAAATTTCCATGTAAAGGATAGTTTGGGGTGGGGGGATTTTTCTCAAAATCTTCGTGTCGCATCCCTGGAAGATACTAAACGTAAATACGAAGTTTGGTATTTTAGCTACTTTTCGTTCTTGAGTTATCGTGTTCACGGACACACACACATAAGGACCTTTTTCTCAAAATGCTTTTTTTGGATACAGGGGGTCCTAAAACATGTATTTCCGGTGAAATCTCGGCATCGAATTTTTGGGTGGAATACAATACTTCTCTATACATTGTACATATGGGGCTAGAGAAAGTAAAAATTGAGCATACCACGATGAAGAAATAGGGCAAGCACGCAATATCCAGGCCCAAGACATTACCTGTTGTACACTACCTATACAATTACATTTGTCTAAACTTGGTCCGAAAAGTTTTCTTACAAGCCTAGTAATATCAGAAAGACACATGCTTAAGAAAAAATCTGATGTGTTCCATTCACATGACTTTCTCCACATCTCTGGAACAAATTACTGTTAATAAGCTTATACTATTTTTTTCTAATCGAAATAAACATTAGCAGGAACTGTCTTGTTACTTAGTTCCTTCAAGTAGAAGGGAAATAAGGGAATACACTAGGCTAAACCGATGTGATTCTATGGGAATCAAATCCATTCTTTGCGTGGCCAAGAGTTGACAAGTTCCCGTATGAGAAAAGTTAAAAGCATTTTAAAACTGAAAGCAATAAGAAATATCTCGAAAACGGCCAACACCATGAACAAAATCTAAATAACATGAATTTTATTGTGTGTATGAAGCAGATTCTATTTCCTACGGTTTACCATTATGCAAATTTCAGAAAAATTTATCAAGATAAAGATGTCTTCAGTGGCTATTCCCAGAAAATTCAAGATACACATTTTATTTTTCAGATCAAATATTTGAATATATGGTGCTTTTAATCAAAATCGTTTGAGCCATTTTTGAGAAAATCAAGCTTTTAGAAAATCTGTCCATGTAAAGGGTAGTTTGGGGAGCAGGTATTTTTCCCAAAATTGTCTCTCATCCTTGGAAGATATTAAACTTAAGTACCAAGTTTGGTATTTTACCGACTTTTCCTTTTTGAGTTATGTTCAAAGACACTCGGAGACACATGTGGACCTTTTCCCAAAAATGCTTTTTTGGATTCAGGGGGTCCTAAAACATGTATTTCTGGTTAAATCTGGTATCGAATTTTAGATGGAATGTAATACTTTCTCTATACACTATGTACATTGTGCGTATGGAGAAAGTAAAAATAGGCAAGAAATTGAGATTAGGAGTGGAGAATATACATACCAAATAGAGAAAATATAATTTTTATAAAGGAAATAAAAGTGCAACGATAGTCGTATTTAATTTTCTCAAAATTTAAAGAAAATAGCAATTTTCTTATAATTTGCAAGAAAAAAAATATAAAACTACGTAATGTAAACAGGATTAAATGTTTATTTTGCCTTTCTGCAATTTAAATATCAAATGTAACATTTAAATGGCCGTGCGTAGGCGTGTGCAAAGAGTCAGAAACTTAATTGAGAGTGAAGCTTATTTTTCTTCTTCTTTCTTGAATATTTACATTCTGTAATCTGACGAGTCATGCCAACTATGATTGAATGAAATTATGCTCAAGAGAGCCCTGGAGCTTAAAGTTACTCGACCGGAGTTAGGAAAAACTCTGAAAACAAAATAATAAAAATAATAGCCCATGTAACACGTGCCATATAAAAAAAACCAGAGCTTCCAAAAGAACTAGGGCAATTTTTTACTTTCTCCATACGCACTATGTACAAAGTGTATAGAGAAAGTATTGCACTCCACCAAAAAATTCGATACCGAGATTTCACCGGAAATATATGTTTTAGGGTCCCATATCCAAAAATAGTATTTTCACAAAAAGGTCCGTGTGTGTGTGTGTGTGTGTGTGTGTGTGTGTGTGTGGGTCATTGTGTCTGTGAACACGATAACTCAAAAACGAAAAGTCGGTAAAATACCAAACTTGGTATTTAAGTTTAGTATCTTCCAGGGATGCGACACGAAGTTTTTGAGAAAAATCCGTGCACCCCAACTACCCTTTACATGGAACTTTTTTCGAACATTTTGATTTTATCAAAAATGGCTCTAACGATTTTGATTAAAATTTTGGATATTAAACATATTTACCTGACAAATAAAATGTATTTTTCTTGAATTTTCTGGGAATAGCCTCTGAAGAGTAGTTTATTCTGAAAGAATTTTACTAAATTTTGAATAACTGCTAAACCGTAAGAGATGGACAAAAACTTATTCCACAAAAAATGTAGAGCACATTAAAACACACAATTTATGTTATATACATTTTTTTCGTGGAGTTCATCGTTTTTGTGACATTCCTTATTTTTGGTTTCTGCTATGAAAAACGTCAACTCCTATCCATATAAACAAAGGAACTTCATTTACATAGCAACCTGCTTTTGACTATCACTTTAACCTACGTTTGTCCCTTATTTCGCTTCTACTTACAAGGAAGCGAGTAATTAACAGAAAGTAAATAGAAGTATAAGCTTTTTGAGAATTATTTGTTGCAGGGATATGGAGAAAGTCATATGAATGGTACACATCAGAGTTTTCAAGAACCCTCCCGTCAACACTAATGCAATATTTGTTTGAAAAGCGCATAGCGATCGGCTGACGAGATATTTACGAAACTAAAGAATCACAAAAATGCAAGTTGAAACTGGAGCACCTTTCACAACCAGCAACATTGCAATCAGGTTATGTATGTATTTTCTCAAATTGCTTTGCACTCTCAGCAAGTTTACCTCCACATAAACCAGTTGAATAAATGTATTTTAAGTTGCTAAAAATGTCATCCAATTTAGTTGAAATGTTTAGCATACGCGATCAAAAACGTACCTAATTCTCCAAAAAAATAAAACCGAATCTCACTCAAAATACTCACGTGGTTGCAAATTTTTTAACTGTATACGACTTATATCAAACATCAAATTTTTATAACAAAATTTCTTTTGGGAATAAGGGTAAAATTAAAACTAAAAATTACAGAACTGTGCTTGGTATTAACAAACGCCCGTCCCACCGAACACCTTAACAGAACTTGCATATTTAACAACATTTTTAAGAAAACAAGAGTACAACAGACTGCATCCGAGGTCGAATGGACAGCGAACTGACTTCTCAGCCGGAGATCTCTGGTTCGGTTCGCAGCTGTGGCGGGTTATTCCCCACAGAGTGTGGAAGTATGTATGGAGAGTGAATGTGTGTATGTGTTTTTGAGGAAAATAAAACGATTTAAACCCAACGTAAAGAACCTAGAGATGAGTGGCTTCTAATGCAACGCCCCCAATATGAACTTAGATGTTAAAGGAGGCTATAAATGAAACAATACAAACAAAAAAAGTACAAATTTAAGTGTACATTTCCAAGCGTTATATTCATTCAGGTGCGTGCATTTTAATTTCACGTTTAGACGCGTTTCACGTTTAGAAGGGCAAACACGCAATTCATCCTTGATTCGGCAACGTTTGCGGATTTAAATAACGTTCTAGAATAGGAAGTATTTTTATTTTTTCTACCATACACTTGGTAGGTAGGGAAGGTATTACATTGCACACAAAAATGCGACTAAAAAAAAAAAGGGGGGGGGGGCCACGCGTATTTGTCCGAACAGCATAACTCAAAACCAAACTTGATATTTAAACTTCCAAGGAAGAGACACAATGATGATCAAGAAATTTTCCCAAATCTAATTACCCTTTACATGTAATATTCTCGCTTTTTTTTTTTTTTTTCAAAAATGGTAATAATTTTGATTAAAATAACATATATGTAAGATATCTTCATGACAAATAAATTTATGTTTTGATTTTTTTAGGGATAGCTTTTGGATGACTTTTGCCTAACTCCTTAATATAGACATGTAATGCATTGTGGTCAATATTTAGAGATCCTTTGAATAGTTTTACCAGAAGTCGTTTTGATTTGCATTGCTTTACCTATTCGCATTCTATAGTTGAGAAGATAAGTAAAATGGTACCACTAAAGATTTTAAATCTTGTTAAAACACACAATTTATGTTCATTACAAATTGTGTATGTAGTTAAGCATTTCCGAGACATTCCTTGCTCAAATGAAGTCATTCGTTTTTATTTTGTTTTTATATAGGTCTTGTAAATGTGACGGAACTACAAGGTCATCTCATAACGACCAGCTCTTTAAAGATTCTACTTGTAGCGTAATATATGCCCTCATTCTCCCCAGGCCTATAAGAGAATGTATCGTAAACCCATTCCAGCTGATGTTTATCTTATTAGCCTGAAGAATGAGCTTTTGTGAGAATAGGCAAAGCTTAGATTCAAAACGCCGAAAACTTATCACCGAGGACCAATGAAAAATTCGATTAGTTACAATATTTGTGGAAACAAAAGCTTAACCTACCAAAAGATATTAAGGCTCAAAAATCAGAAGCTTGAGGTGCAAAAAGGACTAATCGATTTTTTTTTAATTTATGCTTTATATTGTTCAAGGTACCACCGATATTCACTTTTTTTATTACAATTATTTTTTTTTTTTTTATTTTAATTCGCAATCCATTTACTTATTGGGAGATTTTTTCCTGAGCTTTCATCGCGTCCCAAATTTCAATAACTGCTAGACTTGAAAACTGCAGAGCAGAGATGACGATAAATGCCGCAAAAGTCGTAAAACCGCAGCGTGAGGCATGGCAAGATGAGCTCGTGAGCATTCAGACAGCAGGTTAGACACACGCTACTGCTCCCTTCCAAAGCTCTGCCGCGTCCTTGAAGAGAGGAATTCCATGACGTCACTGCCTACTCGATCCAATTGCTGATGGAGGATGATGAAGGACCATTCTTGTTCAGCGTTGCCAGTTTGAAGAGTAGGTGCGCTAATTGAATGATGCCACAAAGGTAATGGCACTACCGAAAAAGATGGATATTTGGAAGGTTTTGGTTCAATCAAAGGAAGATCTGATCGAGTGGATATATGGACATAATCAACTAACCAAAACATTTAATTTAACATGTTTAAAGTCCGTACAAAGTTACAAGTAGGCGCTCACCAGTAATGAAACGGATCTTTCAAGTCACTTTAACTTTAAACTATTATAAATATTTGATAGGAAAAAAAAACTGTCACACGCTGGGGTTTTATAAAACATTTGAAAAGATATCTCCGACTCTCCTGTTCAACGTACAACATTCTTTCTGCGACTTCCTGAATAGCACTTTGCAGATGTTGCTTTGGAATAATTGCAATTTCTTCTGAGATAGCATCTTTCAGTTGCTGTCCGGTTGTTGGATGTGCCTGAAAAATTCGTTCTTTAAAGTAATCCCACAACCAAAATGCGGTCTGAATGAGATCTGGAGATCGTAGCTACCACATTGTTGGAAAATGTATACTGATGACAAGATCGCCCAAGATATTTTCCACATAGTGATTCCTCAGTCTAGGATTGACGAAGTTTTATAGCATGCCATAGTGCTCACCATTTACAGTATTTCTTATTCATTGTTGCCTTTTTAGAAGGAATAGGGTTCAATGATGAACTGCAAATTGAAGCCACATCGTTCAGTAACTTTTAAATCATGACGATCTACTTGATTTAAAACATAAGGGTAATTTTCTGACCAAATTCGGCAATTGTGCATGTTAACTCCATCATTGAGAGAAGTGTGTTTCGTTGTCCAACCAAACATTATTAATTTGAATCTCTGCTAGCACAAATAAAGCAACACCATATTTGTCCCGCTTGTAACTTTGAGCGCAAACGTTGGTTTCAGTTTATGTGGACAAAGGATAAAGTGCTTTCTTAGAATTCTCTAAACTGTGGCAATACATATCTGAAGTTGCCTCATTACCTGTGCAACACAATTCCATAATTATTGTTTCTACTTACTTTATTATTGCATGAAGCACCTCAGCAACAGTGACTTATTTGGCCTTCCAGATCTCTCATCAGCAACAGAACCAATTTCCTCAAACTTCCTGATTAAGACACGGCAATTATAAATTGAACATAGACCTTTTCTTAAACTGCTATAGAGTTCTTAATTTTTTCAGACCTTGAGAGAAAAAAATCCTCTTGCTTTCATAATAGCGTTGAATTGGCTGTATTCTATCATTTAATGGAGAGTCACTTGTGGGTAACAAATTCTTATAACATTGTGAATAAAATTATTGCTGTACCCATGGTAACAGTGAACTGAAAAGAACAAACAAACTCCACTGTTTGCCCAGTATAATTTTTTTTTTTATTCTATCTCAAATATTAATTTATTGCAGTTAAAATTTGAAAGTGACTTCTGAAAGACCCTATAGTATTATTTAAATCATGAGTGAAGCAATGTAATTTCACTGATAGTATTTAACACTTCTTTGAAGTAGAAGCATTTAACTTCCAAGAACACAGCATCAATCCCAAGAACTCTAAGACAAAAGTTTGAGCACAATCAGCCATTAAAACTTCAAATATTCCAATAGCGAATGGCAGCTAGAGTAAGTATGCTAGGCAGTTGGCCAATCAGAGCCGTGCCGTACTACACAAAGTAATGTACCTGAGATTACTACGCGGATAGTAGTGTACTTGTTTTTAATTCTTAGGAATGAATGCACATGAGATGGCCAAGGCAATGACGTGACAACTCAAACATGGCCGCTATAAACTAGGTGTAAGTTCATAACCTTTTCGAGTTGTTCTCAAGCCCAGTATCACCTGTGCTACTAAATTTCCATGGCAATTTAATTTTGGCTTCAAACGCGAGCGTCTTTTCACGACGGTCTTCGGTCTGGAAATAATTATAATGCAAATAAGCACTATCAATACATGTGCTACTATACTACAATTTCTGGTGTATTACGTTGCGGATTGATATAATTCTTGCCAAAAATGGCTTGTTGCTGGCTTACAAAGTTGCGGAATCAAACTCGGCGGGGGCGATGGGTTTTTTGGTGGTAAAATCCTGGGAAAGGAAGTGAAGCCGATAGTCCCATGTCGTAGATTTACGGCACGTAATAGAACCTCAAGCCTGACAAAGAAGCCTCTGAGCAAAATTAAGCTGTCTTTCACGTCATATGGAACGCGTTCATATATAAAACTCAATTTTAATTTTTAATTCTCGCCAAAATTCAGCCTCGGTATCAGTAGAAGCGGGTATCTTTATCTTGCGAGAAGGTTTGTCTTAAAGTACACACAAGAGATACCTATTCAGTCAAAATGCAGTGCTATATAACGGAGGCTTTCTTGCATGCATTTCAAGAATAAGATAACCTTTTCGGGAAGACCTTCCATTGGCATCCAGGCTATTAACTTGGACGAGAAGTCCTGTTCATTCTGGATGACTTTTGCATTAACTGGTAAACCATAAGAGGCAGAGATAATCTCACTATACAAAATGCAGATATCCTTAAACACACAATTTATATCAAAGTCATGTTTTGTGCAATTAACCGTTTCCGAGATATTCCTAGTTACTTGTTTAAATTTTAAATTACTCGTATTTCTCAAATGGAAAATCGTTATTCGTTTTTCTTTCTGCTGGTCAATGCATCATATAGCGACCAAGCTCTTGAAAGATTTGACCATCGCTTTAGCCTAGTTATTTCTGTACAAGTTTATATCGATATACGTAAAGTGGTTACAAAAATATTGGTAACAAGTGTGTTTCATAATAGGTAGAGAAAGTCTTGTGAAAGTAACACATCAGTTCCACCATCTTAATAGCCTTTCAAAGCTCTCTTTTAATTCTTGATTTCAAACAGCATTAAAACTATTCTATATTTTGCTTAAAAGTATATACAAACTACTAAATACATAGAGTGAAAACTGTAATCTCATTCCTTCCAACTTTCCCTGCATATACCGTTTCAAGGAAAACTCCAATGTGCGTCATAATGCATTATCTAATGACTCCAGAAACCGGTACTACTAGAATTACTACATAGCGGAAAAATTTAAAAAGTAATAGCAAAATATGATTTTAATCCCAAAAATTGAAATTTAGTTTTATTTATGGAAGCTCTTTAACTGCAGTGGTTCTCAGCGTTCCATTCTATGCTGGGCGTAAAAGATCACTATTTTCGCTCAGAGGCTCGTGGTTCTTTTCAAGTGCCGTAAATCTACGACACGGGATCAACGGCTTTACTTCCCTTCCGAAGGAAGTCATGCTAAAGACTTTTACGCCGAAATAATCCATCGTCCTCCACCGGGTGTGGCATCCTAAGGGGAGATAGGTTACTGAAAAATGTAAAAGTATATCCTTTTACTAAAATACCAATTTCTATTAAACTATTACAGATAAACTCAACAAATTTCATGTACACGTACATTGGTTATATATTATTTTTACTAGAACTTTATGTTCCTGTAAATACCAAAGTTGGTATTTAACGGTATTTTCGTTTTTGAGCTAAGTTTTCCACACGGACATGTCTAAAAATGCTTTTATGGATTCAGGGGGTCTCAAAAACACGTATTGCCGGTGAAATCTCGGTATCGAATTTTTGGGTGGAATACAATGCCTTCTCCATGCACTATGTACATAGTACGTGTATAGAAACTATAAATTCTTAATAATATGAACAGATTTTAAAGTTTGACAATTTGTGAGACAAGAGAGAAGCCACTTTAACAGCGAAACAAGGCCATTACATTCAGTACAAACCAAAAGGATTCATCTTGAGAACACATTGTGGTTTACCGGGAAAATGTGAATCATTCGGGGAATTCAATGTCGTGCCAGCTAATGGTCATGGTAGCTCAGATGGTTAGCGGCACGGAAACCGTAAAGATCGGGGCTCGAATCTCATCTTTGGCATTGAATTTTTCAGTCTGACTTTATCTTCATAATTAGCCAACAAACATCAGAGCATCTACCATATATTTATCTCGTTATACTAGTGAAACATTCAAATTTGCTCCTTAATTTATCTTCAATTATTTTAATTTAGCAACCAACTCAAAAAATATATTATAGCTATTGATTTTGGTCTTCTCAATCCGAATTTATGTACGCCAAATCATTAGCATTAAATCGGAACTACAGCAAACTATGTGACATTATGTTTAATGCTAGAAAACACTTGAAAACAAAGTGAGAAGCAGAAACCGATACGTTGTATCATGATGGCATACTTCTAGCAAACTTTCAACAAACAAGTGCCATGCTGTTCTTTGATAGAAACTATAAATACGGATGTGCCTTTGTTGCACTGGCATGGGATCTGCAGTCAAAATAGCCCTCATAAAATTGGTCAGCTATGAATGGCTACTTTTATTACTTCAGGCCTTATGAGTCTTCCTTAAATGTCGCAGAAGCAACTTTGTTTAAGAAGTGATTATCCAAAATGGAAACAAGAATGGTATATCCTGTCCAACAGCAAATTATATGGTATACTTTCCCGCCGATTCCATCAACTCATAGAAGTCTTTGCATCATAAGGAACAGACTGTACTGACTCACCTGCATATTAGAATATGTACGTCACACATTCATATCTTCTGCCTCGTGAAAACCCACCAATGTGCAATATTTGCAACTGACAGCTAACAGTGAAATGCCTAATTACCAGCTGCAGTCTTCTATGATGAACAGCGTACCATATTTCTGCGGCGTTTGATCAGAACATAACTCCAAAAATCTAATGTGTTCCATTCACATCTCTATATCTCTGTAACAAATTATTGTTAATAAGCTTATCTTTTATTTATTTCATGCTAATCGAGAAAAATTAGCAGAAATAGTCTTATTTCTTGCTTTATTGTAAGTAGAAGCGAAATAACCAAAGGTTAAAGTGAAAGCCAAAAGCCGGTTGCCATGTGACTGATGATTCTTTGTTTGTATGGACAGGAATTGACAAATTCCTATATGAGAAAAGTATGTTTTTCAAAGCTGAAACCAAGAAAAAGGAATATTTCAAAAACGATCAACTCCACGAAAAAAATGTATATAACATAAACTGTGTTTTAACGTGCTCTACATTTTTTGTGGGTTAAGTTTTTGTCCATCTCTTATGGTTTAGTGGTTATGAAAAATTCATCCAGAATGAAGTAGTCTTCAGAGGCTATTCCCAGGAAATTCAAAACATACATTTTATTTTTGAGGTAAATAACTTTAATATATGATATTTTAATCAAAACCGTTAGTCATTTTTAGAACATCAAAATTTTCGAAAAAAGTTCCATGTAAAGGGTAGTTTGGGGAGGGGGGATTTTTCTCAAAATCTTCGTGTCGCATCCCTGGAAGATACTAAACTTAAATACCAAGTTTGGTATTTTACCGACTTTTCGTTTTTGAGCTATCGTGTTCACGGACACACACGGGCCTTTTTCTGAAAATACCTTTTTTGGATATAGGGGACCCTAAAACATATATTTCCGGTGAAATCTGGTATAGAATTTTTTGGCGGAGTGCAATACCTTCTCTATACACATAGTACGTATAGAGAAAGTAAAAATTACTTTTTGGTGCTGAGACAATAGTGATTAAAAGAGACAACCATCCCTCGTTTGGTGAAGCCCTGATTCTTCAGAAATAGTCCTCTATCTTTTGGTGAAGCCCTGACATACTTCGCTTCACCAAAAGATAGAGGATTTCCGAAGATAGAGTTTCACCAAACGATGGAAGATTGTTGTTTTTATACCACTACTGTTTTAGCACAAAAACACCAATTTTGGAGTTATGTTCTGACCAAACGACCTCCCGAAAGCCCTCGACAAACTACAATTCTCCAACAGTGTCCTGAACTTCTTACAAACAATGCAACTGTACAATAAAATTTGATCTAAAGTTCTTGCTTGGATGTACATATTACAAAAATGTTAAACTGCTAATTGTTATCATGTTTAAAGTTATCACACATCATTGTTACGCAACAATGCATAAATAACTTTATAACGTTGTCATAGTTAAAGCCACTTTAAATAAATTAAAAAAACAAACTATACGAATATTTCAAGGCTGATAAGAGGAACAAAGATGTGACAGACAGGAGGAAAAACGGTTTGGTGGGTGTAGCGTAAACAGCAATTCCGTTGGAGTTGCAAAACACAGTACGTCAGGATGTGCTAGCGCTGGGTGCAGTAGGAAAACACCGGCGCAGAACGACCTACATCATCAGATACCGTACGGCCCTTGAGGCCAGATGAACACCGATACAACGGACACATGTTCTCGCCTAGTCTTTTACATCGCTGCGTGTGTCTTGCGTTTCCTTTGAGTTTTTCGCTTTAAATACCTAAGGTCAATTCGGCAGTTTGACTTCGGAAAAAGTATTGTTTTCTGCTGAGTAAGCCGGAGCATAAAATAGTAAAGTAGCCGTTTACACTCGATTTCGGTTACAGAGGGTTCCAGAAAAAGCTATTTTGACTGTCCACGTGACCGAGTGGTGACCCGTTTTGACTTTTGATCCTCAAGGTTCCAGGTTCTATTCCCGGCTGGGGTGGGAGATGTTTTTCTTTAATTGGAATATTTCCCTATACTTCGCAGAGAGAATATACATGAAATAGTATACTGTGGTTCTCAGCGACCCATTCTATACTGTGCGTGAAAGACCGCGTAATTTTGCTCAAAGGCCTCTTTATCAGGCATGGCCGTAAACTTACGACACGGTACCAACTGCTTTACTTCCCTTCGGAAGGAAGCCATGCTACGGATGTTTACGACCGACAAAATCCATCGTCCGTCCGTCGGATTGGAACCCGCGACCTTGAGTATATGAAACTAGTATGATAACCATTACACCATGGAGGGCGAGAGAGACAGAGAGAGAAACATCAGGCAGAATTACAATGTTTACACATTTCTCTGCTCCTAAACCTTTTTTGTTCTTCGCCCATTCATGTCATTCCATTCCTCCCACAGTCGCTTTGTTTTCTTCCCCGTCCTTATTGCATCCTAGTGCTGCAGAGCGGCCGTTAGCCGTGGTCATTGGCGTTGACGTTCTGCCGCGAAAGGCTCGAGTTTCGAATACCGCTATTAGCATGGATGTTTAGCGTTGTGTTTTTGTGTTTTCTAAGTCATTCTATCCTCCTGATGGACAAGTACGTCACGCCTGAGGGTAATTTGTGTAAATAAATATATGCCTATACCTTCTCCCAGGTGGACAAGTTTTAAAAACGTTTTGGAGTATTGTTCCCTCTTGTTATTTTCCTGGATATGGTCCTAGACACGGCGAGGTCTGAGAAGAGGATAGAGGCAGTAGACTCTACCTCTCCTTCCAGTGTCGCCAATTTGCCCAAATCTAGCTTTCTTTAAAAAAAAAATCGTATAAGCAGTAAAAAAAAAACATTATTCCCACTTGACGGGAATTTTAGCTTTTTTTCTGATTCGCTACTTTAAAAGGGCAGTCAAATGTGTCGGTAGAAGGAAAGCTTAGTTCGCTGCTTTGCTGAATGGTACGTATGATCCATTCACATGTACGTGAAGTACATGGACATAGAAAATAGTGTAAACATAATACAATCGAAAATTATTTCTAAGGGTTTTTGAAACAGCAAAGCTTAGAAGAACAAAAACATGAAATCCGTTCTGTAGTCACAGTAAACTTTTTTATTTCCATTCCCCCCCCCATTTATATAGTCCCTTTAACATATATGGTCAAATCGGGGGCTTTGCATTAGAAACAACTCGCTGACTGGAGGTTTTTTAGCGTTGGGTATTTAATAATGTTGTTTTCCTCAATCATACGCACATTCACTCTCACGTAGACTGTGTGGTATAGGGAATTATTCTGGTTAAAAGAAAATTATTCTCCCAGCCGGGAATCGAACCCGGGGCCTCTAAATGAGAAGCCAGAACACTGACCACTCGACCGTAGAGGCAGTCAATATTATAGAACTTTATTAAGTAATTATCATTGCTTTTTCAGTATGTATTTAGACAGTTTTAGCTAATTTTGTGCGATCTAGCTTATCTGTCTAAGCACGGTTTGGCAACACGGCCTGCTTCATTCATTCCTCTGCTCTCGACTGTTTACCCCTGGCAGGGTGCCATGCGAAGTACAGTATGGATTCTTTCTCCCTAGTGCTGATACACAAGCATGATTCAGACTAAATTGATTTGTTCCTAACCATGGTTACATATCCTAACGTGAAACAATCTGGAAGACATAATGTCCATGTGTGGCTCCATTTAAAGATATGAACAGCATTTTCAATAGTGAATACAACAACTACTAACGGCTAACTATTCTAAATGATGATAATCTGCTCTATAAACTGCGTCTTGCTAGCAATATTATCTAACCAAACATTAGTTGCAAATAAGGATATGTCAGCATTCTAAGATGAAAGAATAAAATCATATTTTAAGTATTTTTACTTTCTCTACACGTACTATGTAAATAGTGTATAGAGAAGGTATTGTATTGTACCCAAAAATTCGATACCGAGATTTAACCGGAAATACATATTTTGGGTCCCCCTGAATAAAAAAAAAACATTTTTAGAAAAAGGTCTGTGTGTGCATGTATGTGTCTGTGGACAGCATAGTTCAAAAGCGAAAAGACCGTTGAATACCAAACTTGGTATTTAAGTTTAGTATCTTCCAAGGATGTGACATTAAGTTTTTCAAGAAAATCCCCCACCCCCAACTACCCTTTACATGGACTTTTTTCGAAAATTTTAATTTTCTTAAAAATTTTGATTAAGATATCGTACATTAAAGATATTTACCTGACAAATAAAATGTATATCTTCAATTTTCTGGGAATAGCCTCTGAAGCTTGATGAAATTTACGGAATTTTGCATAGCTCCTAAATCGTAAGAGATACATAAAAACTTACTACACAAAAAATGTAGAGCACGTTAAAACACACAATTTATATATACATTTTTTTCATGGAGTTGGTCCTTTTTTTTTAGATATTCCTTGTTTTTTGTTTCAGGTTTAACAAACTTTTCTCATACAGGAATTTGTCAACTCCTGTCCATACAAAGGAACTTCAATCACATAGCAACCAGCTTTTAATTATTAGTTTAATCTATACTACTCCCTTATTTCCCTTCCGCTTACAAGGAAGCAAGTTAATAAGACTATTTGTAATAATTGTTTCTCGATTAGCATGAAGTAAATAGAAGCATAAGCTTTTTAACAATAATTTGTTGCAGAGAGGTAGAGAAAGTCATGTGAATGGAACACATCAGATTTTTTCAAATGTTTTCAGGACTCTTATGGTTTTCTGTATCAAAATAAGCACATTAATGTGTAGGTTTTTCCAACTATATATCTCCACGCGGTCTAGGCGGCACGGGTTCGATCCCAAGCGCCCACATGTGGGATTTGTAGTGGACGAAGCGGTATCTGGGCGGGTTTTCTCCGGGACCTCCGGCTTCCCTCGCCACTCAAACCAATTGCTCCATTATCACCTTTCCTACCATCAATTTCGCTTACATTTCATAATATCCACTTCCTCATGTTCATGCCTGGCTACGGGCCAACCACTCGTAACAGGTTCTCCACTTTGCGGTTTCGTGCTGTTGGTCCCCGACAGGCTTCAGACATCTAGACATTGGCCTGTAAGTCCTAGGGGAGTGTCAGTCCCACAAATACAGGGAGGGTAAGCCGATTATTGAAGTACTTACGATATGTAAGCCGCCATTGGGGATGTCATCTCAAAATAATGTGAGATCTTCCGAGTGATTTACCGGGGAAAACTCGAGTCAGTTGGGGAATTTAATGCTGTATCGACATGTAGGCATGGTAGTTCAGTGGTTAGAACAGCTAGAAGGGGACCAGTATGTCTGTCCCTGGTTCAAATCCCAGCTATGACAATGAATCTTTCAGTCTGGCTCTACTTTTCCAACGTTTCAATAGGAAATAATAATAATAATAAACCTTATAATCAATGTACATTATCATTTTCCAGTATTAATTAATGTATGCATTTGTATACAAAGAATGTTTTCAGTACTATTTAATTTATTTTAGTAGATATTAAATTATACTCCAATGGTTATTTCGCAGACACACTGTGTTGACATTCCTATTTGGTACCGAGCGAATACTATCTGCTAAATGGAGTGGGTAGAAGTGTTCCACTCTCCTACTTTCCGAACTCATCTTACGTTATCTATGCGCTCGTTTGTGTTTTTAACAGAAATAAATAATGTATTTTCAAAACGGTTTCACTTAGTAAATTTATATGTCAAAATTACTTAAATTATTATCCATGCATAGGGGTACAGGTGCAATTTCATGAGCTTTAAAAACCACTTTCGCCTGAAGTACTGCAACTTGGAACGTTTATCCAACGGCGGTAGTTATCGTTTTACTCTTACTGCCGGATGAATTAATGAGGTTGACATATCCAAGAAACACAGCTGGGTAAACTCAATGGCAGATGTTGGCTCGTGAAGACCAGGTGCTTTGCATGAGGATTATAACCACCCGGCACAACTTAAGCTCCGGAAGTTTCTTCCTATCCCGATTCAAAGGGAAAAACCGCCCATGGTTCTAACCTGCTTTCGCTTTTACGACCGTTCATGTTACCGGCGTTCATATGGCGCTCCGGTTTTTACGAGTTATATGATATGAAGTTTTGCAATACGTTTCATTCTTCTATGCTTGTATGTAAACGTTTATATTTTAATTGTTTCGTCGAACATAATGTATACACTTTTACTTTCCCTAGAACATACATAGCTGGTACAGAAGGTATTGCATTCCAACCCAAAATTAGATAACGAAAATTCACTGGAAATACACGCTTTGGGTTCCTCCTGAATTAAAAAAAAAACTTTTAGAAAAAGATGTGTGCGGGTCCATTTGTCTGAAAAGAGCACACTTTTAATCTCCCTAGTACAGGTATTGTAACCCACCCAAAAGCAGCATAGCGGAAATTCAATTTTTGTTCCCTGAATTTACAAAAAAAAAAAAAAAAAAAATTTTTTTTTTAGAAAAGATCTGTGCGAGTCCAAAAACAGTCCGCTAAGTGCCTAACTCCGGCATTTCGGTTCAGAATCTTCCAAGAATGCCAGACGGAGATATTCAAGAAAATTGCTCTAATGATTTTGACTAAAGTGTCTGTTTAAAATACAAAATCGTAATTACAAAAAAAAATTAGATCTCGTTAAAACACGCAATTTAGGTCACACATTCTTTTAGAAGTTGACATTTGCTGGATATTGGTTTCAGTTTGAAAATACTTATAAGTTTCTCAAATGGGAATTCGTCATTCGTTTCATATCTGTCTTGTTTTTTCCTGAATATGCAAAAAGAAGCGAATTTAAATGCCGTCGCATGGCGACACTTTTAAACTAATACTACATAATAGTGACAAAATCATGAAATTACTTATTCTGAACACATCCATCTATCAATGAGGGTCATGTTAATCGTGTGTTCCTTTAAAGTAGCGTATGCAAAATGTCCCATGTAAAAGGTAGTTTGGGGTGGGGAATTTTCTTGAAAAGCTGTATAGCATTCTTGGAAAATCCTGAACTTCACCAAACTTCCCGTCTGGGGGCGGCGGTTATGCTTTTCACAAGCAAGGACCTTTTTCTAAACAGAAGTTTTTTTTTTTAATATTCAGGGGCCTTCATCTGGGTGTCAAATTTTTTAGCGAAGTGCAATACTTACCCTACTCTACGTAGCAACGAAAATAAAAATATAATTTGTAAGTTAACGACACTGTTAACTGCAAGATTATATCAACACCGTAGGTGTGCTGGAATTTTGTTACGTACGAGCTCAATCACATCCTAGTACATCTAAAAAACCTTCGGTCTGCTCCAAGTTTGAGACCACGACCTTGCGATCAAAGGCCGAGCTACCTAAACAACTGAGCCAAACCTGCTTACAAAATATCTTCAAATTGAAAACTCACTGCATCATAAAGGAATGTACTCATATTTAGCAAGTGCTTTCAAAATTGTCTGTAGAGGTGGAAAGATCCTTCCCAGTATACAAACTTCTGTTAACCGATAAACACATAATTTGAAATCTTATTTAATTATTTTTATTAATATTTATAATTTATTCAAATATCTAATATTAAGTATAACATTGAAGCTGCTATTGAGATAATTATCTTTGAATATATTTATTATTAAGAATTTTTATTTTTATAATAAAAATGTAATGTTTTATTTAAACTATATAAATAATATATACTTATACCTGAGCATTTAGAGAGAATCGATATTGTATACTGCGATTCAATACAATGACCGATATGTCTAAGATAGACACTGTAGGTACGAAAAGGTGTACGCTTGAAATTAACTTAATGCATGATTAGGGCCCATTTTCGAAATTATAGATTAATGATTTAGATAACATAAATGTAAGCATACTTTACATAGATCTGCTGCCTAATGGTCACGTTTAGGTTAGCAAATAGAAAAGAAGTACTCCCTTTATCGCGTTTTGACTGTGTAATGTCTGCCTTATATTTATATAACAAAAGACTGTTCTCAGCGCCTTTGTCTTGGCTACGATCGTGTAAGCTTGTTATGAATGAAAGGACTCAGTGATGTAACCACACCACGCCCACATTAAGTGCTGCCCACTAACGCATTTTTTGTTTACAACCATAACAAAAATTCTGGCGCTTTATTTCTCTATCGACTTCGTTTATAACTTGGGGGTTCTGACAGAAACTTTCATATCCGTTCCATGCACCAATTAAGAAATGCTCTCTGGCGAAACATGCATAGTATGATACTATGAGCATACAGTTTCACATTAGATTTTAATTGACTATATATATATATTTTTTTTTAAATACTATTTAAGTGTAACTTTTTATCGGCTTCGAACATCGCCATACAATGCTCTCCTTTATATCTTAACTTAATTTTAATTTTAAAAAGTATATACAGTAAAAACATTAATAATTTAATCAAGCAATACAAGAACGAAGTTATCAAACAGTTAGAAAAATATTGCTTCCAGCACTGAAAATTTTCAAGTTATATATGGTGAACTATTTAAGTTGAGACTGTACACAGCCATTCAAAGTTTTCGTCGTTATTTGCGTTGGTGTTAAGAGCTGTCCCAAAGTGCTTTAAATAAATGTTAATTGTTATGAGTGAAAAACGGTATAAAAATGTGTTACACTCGCATGACTTTCGCTAGTTGCTCCACAAACAAACTTCTTACAAAAGCTTATTCTTCTTGCTACACAATGCTAATCGATATAAACAAACAGCAGAATGTTATGTATTTCATTCCTTGAAAGTAGAAGGGAACTAAGGGAATGCACTAGCCTAAGTGATAGTCAAATGTAGTTAAGCGCTTGTCATTGCAAATCGCTTCTTTGTTTGGCCAGGAGTAGAACAAAAGAAAAAGGGACACTTCCTCTCTGAGAAAGGTGTAAATACTTTTACAACAAGAACCAATAACAAGGAATATCTTGGAAACTGTTACCGCCATAACAAAAACGTAAAGGACCATCCTGTAAAAATAGGAAGTTCATACACACAATTAATTCAAGAAATGTTCAGTCCAAAAGTCAATACACGTTGAATGTTTGCATTACCAATATCAGAATGATTATTTACAATTATAAAAACATTAATTCACACAATTCCTTACGAACTTCACATAAATATCTCTGA
The DNA here is from genome assembly GCA_030762935.1 of Hymenopus coronatus. Classification (NCBI taxonomy): domain Eukaryota; kingdom Metazoa; phylum Arthropoda; class Insecta; order Mantodea; family Hymenopodidae; genus Hymenopus; species Hymenopus coronatus. The sequence goes on from CM060891.1 coordinate 21,229,624, forward strand.
CTGGAGCGAACCGTAATCATTTCCCTGTCTTTCGTCATAATGTAAATGGTTTCTGTGACTTTCCCTGTGAAATGTTTATTTTCCTAACTTTTCACATCTGTGTGACGTAAACTTTCTCTACATTTTCTATAATAAGTAGCGCAAAAAAATTCGATATGAAATTACAGCGAAAATTCACACTTTGAACTCTCTGAATCCAAAAAGAGCGCAAAATTAAGTAAAAGGACTAAAAAATCAATGATGAAACCTTCAAACGCAAAAGAAGGCTCTTAAAAAACCTGAAATTTATACATCTGATTAAAAATTCCCTAAATTTAATAAAAAAAACTGCATACCCGCATAATTTTTGCACGCAATTCGAAATCATTTTCCTGCTCAAGTCATTCAGGAGTAAGAAGGGCTAGATGCTACAGGAAATAAGTTTGGACATCCTTGCACTCACGGCTGACTGGCAAATTGTGCCACCACTGCATGCTAGCGAGCGCTGGTGACCTAATTCCGTGGTTCCCTGCAGACAAGACGAACCAGGCTCTCTCACAAAGCTAGACCTCATTTCCTCCGAAGGGGATGTTTCACCAGAACCATCAACCCCTAGTTTACAAAAACTGTGAAGTTGCTGCCAAGGAGAACGAATAAAACTAAAGCGGCGAAGATATTCCACAAATATCTGCGCTCTACCAGGAATTAGCTTAAAAAGTTTTTCTACTTCTCAGGGGAAAAGAAAAAATTTGATGTGCTCCATTCAGATGCTTTCTCTAGAAAGCTTATGCTAATCGAGAAAAAGTTAGCAAAAATAGTCTTATTATTTCCTTCCTTGTAAGTAGAAGCGAAATAAGAGAATATCATAGGTTAAAGTGATAGTCAAAAGCTGCTTGCTATGTGACTGAAGTTCCTTTGTGTGGACAGGAGTTGACAAATTCCTGTATGAGAAAACTTTGTTAAACCTGAAACCAAAAACATATAAAAACGATCCACTCCATGAAAAAAATTCATATAACATAAATTGTGTGTTTTAAGTGCTCTACATTTTTTGTGCAGTAAATTTTTATGTATCTCTTACGGTTTAGGAGCTATGCAAAGTTCCGTAAATTACATCCAGAATAAAGTAAGCTTTAGAGGCTATTCCCAGAAAATTGAAGATATACATTTTATTTGTCAGGTAAATATCTTAAATATACGATATTTTAATCAAAATCGTTAGAGCCATCTTTATAAAAATCAAAATTTTCGAAAAAAGTTCCATGTAAAGGGTAGTTTGGGGTGGAGGGACTTTTCTCAAAATCTGGATCGTGTTCACAGACACACGGACTTTTTTTTTTTATACATGGGACCCTAAAATATATATTTCCGGTGAAATCTCGGTATCGATTTTTTTGGGTGGAGTGTAATACCTTCTTTATACACTATGTACATAGTACGTATAGAGAAACTAAAAAGCAACACAGAAGCACCATGCACAATGTACTGCAATTGAAAGGAAAGCTTCTGTAAATTTCTTGATACATATTTTCAAATTTGGGTTTTACGAAGGAGATGAGAAATTCAATGAAACGGGGGTATAAAAAATTCACAATTCCCTGTATCCTAGATATTTTCCCACGTTTAAATAGGAAAATCGTGCAACAGATACACTGATTCCAACTTGAATCATTAACGTACTACTTGAACTCGAAACCTTGCTTAAAAGTTCAGGCGTTCAATTAATCTCCACATCGCTAAATAAATCGATTCCCTACCCCTTTCCGCCCCAACCTTGGAAGGCTCGAGACTTCTCTTCCTTTGCGGATGGTAGCGCTCCGCAGGGATCAGGGAGACCCTATTATGTTTTTAAATCCAACGTTGTAAACTTTAAAATCTAGCGGCGGATAGACACAACAATTGTTCATGACAATAATGCCTACTCGTTTGCTCTTAGCAAAGACCTTTGAATTAATTACGCTCTGCAGAAGGAATGCCAAAATACATGGAATAATGCCGGAATAACCGTTTAAATCCTTTTTTCAGGAAATATGCACATAAGCGTAATTTTCATATAATTGTATTGTGCTGTTAGAATCTGATAATGTGGGATATACTAATATAGGTGCTTATATAGTTATTTGTAAATAAATTTGAAAATAGTAGATAATAGGATAATAATCCGATAGAACGTATTTTCAGTTTCTGCTATCTGAGCTTCGTTATTAAGAGGGGAACTGAAAATGTACTGTTTAACCACTAGAGATCGAGTCCGAGAGGCATCTGCTCACCTATCAATCGATTCTTTACATGTGTCACCCCTGCTGCCACATCTAACAGCACATTTTAACTGCTGCAAAGCTGTAATTAGGCATTTTCAGGTCCCGTTACCACAAGATTTCCTTGTTTTTATTATAATAGCGTTACTACTGATTGGAAAAGAAAATGACTAAACCTCCTGATATATTGAATAATGGACTAATCCACTTTTATTTCTACAAAAATGTATTATAATGACAAAAGAGGTAAAATTAATAGCAGCAATACTAACTCTGCCGTCATTACTCATATAATTATTCCCCACGTAATAGAAACCGAACTCTATTTTAATTCATGTCCAGAAATATAGGTAAAACTCTAAATCCAAGTGGGGGTGTTGTAAAATTGAAGGTCTAGTTAAAATAGAGTAAAAAAGTAAATGCTTTGGTTATTGTAAAGCGTGTAATTTTGACAAAACAATGAAATCTTTCAATAAGTGCTCACAAAAAAAGTAATTAATTGATATCAATAATGAGCAGTAAAGTGTTTGTGTACGAGCATGAGTGCGCAAAAATAATCCTTAAACATTAATCATGTCTTTTGCTCCAAGTAGAGCAATAACTTTGCTTCGATTGTACTCTGGAGCACATTATTGCAGGAAATAATTTGCTGCGTGGTTGTTTCATGTTTCAGCACACATGGTGAAAATTGTTTTATCTTATGAACAATATTGATTTTATCCGCCTGGGCAATGTGGTGGTAGCGTGTCTCCTTCAGATTCAACATGTCGCGAGCTCGAATCTCGTTTAGGGTGAATTCTCCCGGATAAGTTTTTTTTGGAATTTTCCCTTGTCCTGAGAAGACGAATCGAGTAACTTTAAAGTTTCACGGACCCAGAGATCATTTCACCAATGCCATTCATTGTCCGATATAACCAACCAAGTTAGAAGACGTTAAGCTGAGGGGAAAAAACTGATTTCTTGATAACTAGGGTTGGTAACGCTGCCCATCACTAGTGATGTGATCGACAACGATGTTTATCGCTGAGAGAGTGCACAAACGTAATTTGGACTGCCTCCGTGGTCGAGTGGTCAGCGAGCTGACTTCCCTGCCGGAGGTCCTGGGTTCGATTCCCGGCTGGGGCGGGGGGAATTTTTCATCAATCAGAATTACCTCCTATCCCTCGCAGAGCCTGGAAGTATGAACGTCAGAGTGAATATATGTGTTTAGTAATAAAAAATTGATTCACCTTATGTTCAAATCCTGCAGTAATACCAGTTGTTTCAGACGTCAAAGCCCCGATTTAACCATTGAAGTTAAAACGAAACAAACAAAACGTAATTTCACTCTGTGGCAAAACTAATGAGCCACCCAGGAGGGAAAAAAATCTATACAGCGCTAATTTTATGAAGATATCCACATAAACACCATTAATCTTATAACCGTTTCAACATAGTTTGAAACTCGGCGACAAAATGCTTTCTATCAGTGCAGCGCTTGGCTTGGCAAGTTGTTTTTAAGCCTACAGACGTGATTTCCTCAAACCCATCTCTATAGCGCTGCTGTAATAATATCGTTGGCATGTTTATTTCAGAGATAGGAAAAATGAGTACGCCAATCGCAACGCCGAATCTTTCATTTGAATGCAGGAATCAACTGAAAACGGAGTCAAAAACTGCATTTCAAGAGTAGGGCACGCTAAATATTCCTCGACCTATTTGCTGCCCTGCTGCATAATATGACCTGAATCATACTGATCGTACTCCATGACGTCATGCAAAACGATGACGCCACCTAGTACAATTAGCTAGCTCATGAATAACTCTCGGGAACAGCGCCAAAATCCTGGAAGCCATCACCAGATGGCATCCACCTGGCTTCTCAGCACCTCCTGCACTGTCGGGTTGGGAACGCCACCGCGTTTAAAAATACCCAAGGCCAATGACAGATGCCCCGCTCTGCTTCCAAAGTTCACCTCACCCCGCCGTGAAATTCTCAACGAAAATACACACACACACGCCTTTAAAGCTTTGTTGTCAAATGCTATCGTTAGCACCTATATTAAAATCTTTGGTAACCGTACGCAATGCAAATCAAGTGATGGCTAATCATGCACATACCCATATAGCTTCCCTTAACACCGTATACATTCTTCTTCTCCTTTATATATCAAATAATTTCATTTTACATAAGTGTTTACCAGATACATATTTCATGCTTTGCTATTGGATGCCTGAGAATGATGCCTGCTCCCTCACTGTATATTATGCCACTGTACAATCAATTTTATCAGACAATATTTTAATACGGGGATCTGCAACCGAAGTAAATAAGTTATTTTTAATTCAGAAGAGTACTTAGAATAATTTTAATACGAAGCCAAGAGACTCATTTTAAACTTTTACTTTGATTTATTAATACATGATGCACTATTTTATAAAAATCTGATGTGTTCCATTCACATGACTTTCTCTACAACTCTGAAATAAATTATTGTTAAAAAGCTTATGCTTCTATTTACTTCATGCTAATCGAGACAAAATTAGCAGAAATGATCTTATTACTTGCTTCCGTGTAAGTAGAAGCGAAATTAAGAGTACTACAGGTTAAAGTGATGGTCAAAAGCTAGTTGCTATGTGATTGAATGTCTTTTGTTTCTATGGACATGAGTTCACAAAGTCCTGTATGAGAAAAGTATGTTTTTACAGCTGAAACCAAAAACCAAGGAATATCTCAAAAACAATCAACTCCACGAAAAAAAGAGAATATCATAGGTTAAAGTGATAGTCAAAAGCTGCTTGCTATGTGACTGAAGTTCCTTTGTTTGTGTGGACAGGAGTTGACAAATTCCTGTATGAGAAAACTTTGTTTGTTAAACCTGAAACCAAAAACAAGGAATATATATATATAAACGATCAACTCCATGAAAAAAATGTATATAACATAAATTGTGTGTTTTAAAGTGCTCTACATTTGTTGTGTAGTAAGTTTTTGTCCATCTCTTACGGTTTAGCAGTTATGTAAAATTGACCCATAATAAAGTAATCTTCAAAGGCTGTTCCCAGAAAATTCAAAATATACATTTTATTTGTCAGGTAAATATCTTTAATATACGATATTTTAATCAAAATCGTTAGAGCCATTTTTTAGAAAATCAATATTTCCGAAAAAAGTTCCATGTAAAGGGTAGTTTGGGGTGGGGGGGACTTTTCTCAAAATCTTCGTGTCGCATCCCTGGAAGATACTTAACTTAAATACCAAGTTTGGTATTTTACCGACTTTTCGTTTTTGAGCCATCGTGTTCACAGACACACGGACACACACGGACCTTTTTCTGAAAATACTTGTTTTGGATACAGGGGACCCTAAAACATATATTTCCGGTGAAATCTCGGTATCGATTTTTTTGGTGGAGTGCAACACTTTCTCTATACACTATTTACATAGTATGTATAGAGAAAGTAAAAATAAGTCATAGTTATTTACTCTCAATTGTGATGTTCATGATCATTTTACTAGAAGAATGAATGACACCCATAAAGTAAATTACAAGACCACAAAATTCTCAAAATCACCAAAGCACCTCATAAGTAACATTATCAATCCTTGGCATAATTAAAATAGATGACATGTGTAAATTTAAAAGAGCACTACGATCATTTTTACATGACAAAACTTTTTACAGCTTAAGTGAATTAATTAATGTACATTTATAAGGAGTCTATCTTTACAGTGTAAGGCAACAGACAAACTATCATTCCCCATGACTTCGTCTGTTGTGCACCAGTGAAATTGCAAGCTCCTAAAGGCTTTAAGTGAATAACAAAAATAACTGTTCTAGATAGCTTCATTTACCTTTAAATAAAAGTATAAAATGCAACAAAAACAATCTGATGTGTTCCACTCTCATGAGTATGTTTTGCAAATAAACTATTCTTGCAGAGGATCATTCTCTACATAATGCTAATCAAGGTAAGCATTATCAGAATTAGTCTTATTACTTAGCTCCTTGAAAGTAGAATGAAAATAAGGGAATACACTGAAGACATTGTAAAATCCTTTAAAAGCTGGTCGTTATGTGACACAATTGAAAACAGGTTCTATTTGCATGGCCAGGAGTAAAACAAAAAAGATAGGATGGTGACTTCCCATTTAAGAAAATAAGTATTTTAAAATCCAAACCAATATGAGGATTAGCTTGGAAATGGTTATCCCAACAAAAAAGTGTATTTAATGCAAATTGTATTTTAACAGACCTGCAGTTTTTCTGTAGTAAGCCATTGCCTATCTCTTGCGGTTTACCACTTATGCAACGTTATCCAGAACAAAGAGAATATTACAGGCTATTTCCAGAAAGTGCAAGACAAAGATTTTAGTTACAATGTAAGAGTATTTTAATCAAAATCGTTAGAGCCATTTTTGGGAAAACAAATTTTTCGACAGTTTTTCTATGTTAAGGGTAGTTTGGCATGAGGGAATCTTCTTGAAACTTTGTTTCACATCTTTGGATGATTGTAACACAAACAATAGAGTATACAAAAATAATTTCATTACACAAAATCTTCCCTTTTATTTTTTTTAATTTAAAGCAACACAATGCTACAAAACTGAATATTTTTAAAATGAATTTATTGTATAACCATGGACCCAAATTGCTATTGTGGTTGGAATCTGCTCTTGTTAAAGATTTGGGTTCAAACAAACACATCAAGTCAGATTGTTTACATTTATAATTATGGTACATAATATGAAGGAAATTTATTTTATTTTTGAGCATATATTTCAGTAGAGCATTACGGTAACTAAAGTGGATATTACTTTCAGAAGACAGAAATTGTTGGGGAATCAATAGCTCTTTTCAGATATACATATTTTAATTATATTCTTTGTACTAATGCTAAAGAAATAATAGCAGTGATATAAGAAGTACCCCATCCTATATAATGCCATACCATAGAAGAGATTGAACCAAAGATAAATATATAACACAAAATGTAGTAGGTAAATGAATCCTATTATTTAAATAATATTCTCGCTCATGACTTTCAGTAACCAATTTATTCAGTTGTTACAAGCAAATTAGCTCCCTAATGCCCATAAATGGCTATAAAAATCCCTCCCGTGGCTTAATGCAAAACATGCGCATTTACCAAAAACATTAAGACTTTTTTTTTATATCAAAAGTCAGTATTAAAAAGCTACAGTTTCCATGCAAATAACCTACATCTTGTATGGCTTTTTCCATTGACACACAAGGAGAAGAGAATCCTATTCCAAAAAGACGAAAGAAAGTGTATCTTTTAACATTTGCTGTGCTCAGACTATCAAGCTTACTGATTCGATTTAAAATAATTTAATTTTTGTAAGACATTATTTAATACATTTCTTTGTTGGAGTAACCCTTAATCTCAAAACCATTTATATAAGCACTGTTTTCAATCAAACCTGAAATAACACCACTGTATCACCTAAATTCACACAAATGTTTGTTACTCTAAATATTGGCAGTGATTCTTTTCAACATAATGGAAAATGTCACACAGCGTTACAAAGTATCTACAATTTTTTAAAGCCTTACCTGATAGTCTCCACAATCTCAAGGGCCCCATCATGCTTATCCTGTAATTAAAGAAATAGTCGAATTATAACTGTGTCGATTTTAAAGATAAACAATGGATGTAAGCAGAATTAGGTCCCAAAAAATTAAAATTAAGTGTAAGCATAACATATACATATAAGCACATTATAGGTATGTCTTGTAATGATCAAGCTTTCAAGTGTCCATGTCAATCATAAGAAACTAGACAGTCAGTTTGGGAATCTCATAATGTGTTCATTTTGCTATTCCTCATCAGATGTGATTACATGTGATGCCTTGCTGAGACTTTAATGTCCTTTAATCAAATAGCTAGCTCTCATTTTGATAATGTGGTGATCGACCCTCAGATCACCATAGTCCAGCTGTTTCATGCTTTCTTGCAAATAGTTGCTGTTTATGTTTGCGCATTTGTCATGAATTATTATTATTCATGACAATAGCTAAGTTAATGACTGAGTTTTCCATCATTAATCTTTATAATAATGTTGAATTTTCATTGTAAATGGCTCCTTATTCTCTTAAAGCGCTTAAATACCACCACACATGTATACCAGTATAAAATCTGGTACATTCATTTCAACTAGCTTCTAAAACTTAACGCTGTGTATTTCATCTTGAAGAGCATTTATACCCAAGGTTATATAGGTTTAAATGCATGAAAATAAGAAAGCAAAGAGGCATTTCATTATTACTCATTTGAGCAAACTGGCAAAGATTTTACAATATAATCCGAAACACTGGATTCCAGACTCAGAACCTACTATTTCCCAATTAAAACAGAAAAAATATTCATTTCATAACATGCGAAAAAAATTGACAAATTACCAGAATACATATAAGAGTAGATTTGAAAATAAAATTACCTACAAGGGCATTTAAAGAGGTTAGGTTATAATTCACTCTTTCTAAGTACGAACAGAAAATTGAACACTGGTTCTCCCAGAATGTTGGTTCGTGGCCAGGTCAGGTGCTGGCATTTGATCCCAAGATTGCACGTTCAGACAAATGTCTTTTAAGTGTGCCTAAATACGAAAACTTCATTATCTGTAGATTATATAAAACATCTCTCAGGATGTAATTCTGGCATAAACTCTTTTTTCTCCCTACATATCTGCACATTTAAACTCCAGGCACAATGTTTCTTAACATTTAGCTTAACTATTGCCATAACTAAGTTGCAAATGTGGTCGATTTCATTGTGGTTTAAGTATGCTTACTATTTAATTGTCAGTGCTTCATAGTCGTGCTTAATACACAATACTCTGCCTTTAAAGTTAGATCAAAATTTGTACTACATGAAGAACCATTGTGCAATAATACAGCTCAAGTAGTTTAATCAATTAGCATATTATTTTTAACCTAAACACGGGGAAAGCAGTTGAATATAATGTGCATTTCTAAAGATTTTACACCATCATGGACCAGGGAACCAAGCACCATTTTTCATGCAACTAGAAATATTGACTCTTTTGTCACAATATAAACTAGTCACTTTTTATATTCCATTCACGTGACTTTCTCTACCTGTTCTGGAAACAAACTATTATTACAAAACTTTATTATCCTATCAACTTTATGCCAATCGAGATTAGCATTAGTAGAAATGTTCTTATTACTTAGTCCCTTTTAAGTAGAAGGGAAATAAGGGAATATACCAGGTTAATACAATAGCGGATTGCTATGTAACTGACTTTGAAATTTGGTTCTCTTTGCATGATCAGGACTAAAACAGATGATAAACGGATATATTTCTGTTTGGGAAAGAGTATTTAAAACTGAAACGAATCACAGAAATCGCTACTTCTATAAAAAATATGTGACACAACACCTATATATTTTGTATAGTAAATATTTGTCTATCCCTTACAGTATACTAATTATGAAAATGTCATCCATAATGAAGAGGACTTAAGAGATTATTTGCAAGAAATTCAAGATGTGCATGTTGTGTAAGTATCTTCTTTAAAGGGGAGTTCGTGGTGGGGGATTTTCTTGCAAATCTTTGTGTTGCATATTGAAGATACTAAACTTAAGTACCATGTTAGGTATTTAAGCAACTTTTCAATTTATGAACCATGATATGCACACTCATACACAGAACTTTTTCCCCTAAAAACATTTTATTCAGAGGACCTCAACACACGATTTCTGTTGAAATCTCGGCATCACATTTAGGATGGAATACAAATACCTCCTTAACTTATATATATTCACATGGTAATTGATAGAGAAAGAAAAAATGGGAATCTTATATCCCATAGTCACAAAATATGAATAATTTAGATGAGGGAGTTGGGTTTACAATACTGGTCATCCATTACAGAATGTCCACGAACATTTACATCTAGTTCACTTACTTTTCCTTCACCAAATTGGATCTAATAATCCATTAGGTTTAAATAGAAACATTGATCCTCTCAGAAAGAAGAATATTGCCCAAAATTTGAATTCTTAAAAAAAAATTACAATACATTGGTTCTATAAACAATACTTTTAGTATATTTTTAATACTAGAGGATACTAGTAGCACAATGAAATTTTAAATTCCCATATCATGTATTTTTTACCGCCCAGTGAAGGGAATGATCATGGTGGATAATCACACAGTTCAAACTCTGGCCCATCACAGCAATGTAAGCCAATTACTATGGCACATTAACTCTATCTGAAGTAACAATATAATGCAATAGAATTTAATGGCTTGTCATGTCTGTGGTGAAAATCTTTATCACTCTGAATTACCCATAAAGCCATTAAAAGGCCTCTGCTCTGTTAAATTTTATGGACAAAACATAAAAATTGCCAAGTAAAGCATAGTTACCTACTTATGTTAAATCTTTTGGAAATATCTGAGCTAACCTGATCCTTCAGATGCATTGCACGTATTGTTCATTTGTACAATAATATTCAAACACCATATCTATTGTTCTAAGCAGGATAAAGCAAATGAAACTTCAGCCATGTCAAGCATGATGACTCACATCTCTTTAATAGCTTTGGCTATCATCAAGTTGCAGATGATACACAATAACAGGTGGCAGCACTTAGATGCCTACTGCCACTATCCAAGATTTTTCTCTTAGAATTACACAATGTGGGCGTGTAGTTTCCTGGAGAAATTGATACACTTTGAAGTATTTAATATTTATATTGTTTTTCAATAGCAGCAACTTACTGCTGTCATTGAAGTGAGTACAGCTAACTCATTGGATTGGTGTGTATTTTAAAATAACTCTATATACCACTAAGAATTTAAGGTTATTCAAGAATTAACCTTTAAGGACAGAATTTCTCCATGTTTTTCTAAAAGTTGAGTCTTCATATGGCATATTTTATTACAAGGTGACGCACAGCTGGAGACCTTTTTTTAAACATGTTTACAGCTTAACCAAATATTTCATTGAATACTTGCAAGATAAGTATTTAAAGTAACCACTTTATAAAATATGAAACACTTTCATCACGTTTAATTGAAATGCACACAACAAAATGTATGTTTTAATTCAAAACTGCTCTCCAAGTAATAGCATAGAAACCAATAATCTGATGTTTTATTTAGTGACTTATTAACACATTACTTTGATTATTGCAAATTTGTCTTGTTTTACATTACTGAGAAAATAAAGGAGCTCAGAAGAATTTATATGCAATATAATATATAAAATAAGGATAACTTTATTAGACATTTATGTAATTGTTATGAAATAAGGCAGGGCAATCGTTATTAACTAAATGCTTGTAACCCATTGGTGTAATTTCCTGGTAAGCTTTAACACTGCAATCTTATTATTGCCGCCACTCTACACATAACATTTACCCACTATCTATTTTCACAGAATGTACTTTAACTTCCTTGATTGACTGCCTCTGCTCAAATGGGCAGCATTCTGGCTTTTCAACCAAGAAGCCCTGGAAGTGATTCCCGGCAAGGTCAGGGGATTTATAGTTAGCATATTCCCTCTCCCCCACAGTGTCTGAAAACAGGAATGTGGGAGCAATTGTGTGTGTTTAATAGTAGAACGATGAAAAACCTAATATTAAGTAACACCTTAAGTTCAGTGAGAAAAACACCAGTAATTGTTTCTCAAGTTATAGGCCCAAAGGGGGCTATATACTATGTGCACACATTTTCTTGGGTGCTAGCTATATAAGGCATTTGGCAAGGGTCAGGGTGAGAAGAGATGCAGTGTTGTCAACCAAAGAAGCTTCCTTTCCTTGAGGCCCTCAGCCCTTTAATTTACTGCGAACTAGCTGACTTATTAAACAAATCACAGCCAAGTTGCCCAACTACGTTATGTTGTAACTACAGAAAATAAACCAATTTAAGCTTAAAAACTTGGTAATTCAGCAAACATAATAGTTCTTAGGATTCATGCTGATACATTTTGTTGTAGTTCTCGACAACTACCAGGGGTTGCATTAGATTTAGATTTCTATGTTGCAGATATGGAAATTAGCACATTACAGGGAATTATTTTCAACACAGTTTATATCAAGCAAATAGTTAAAATAAGCTCTCTTACTTTCTCTACATCTACTATGTACATAGTGTAAAGAGAAGGTACTGTATTCCACGCAAAAAGTTGATACCTAGATTTCACCAGAAATACATGTTTTGGGTCTCCCTGAATCCAAAAAAAGCATTTTTGGAAAAAGGTCTGTGTGTGTGTGTGTGGACAGCATGGCTCAAAAATGAAAAGACCTTTAATTATCAAACTTGATATTTAAGTTTGGAATCTTCCAAGGATGTGACATGAAGATTTTCAAGGAAATCCCCCCACTCCCAACTACCCTTTACATGGAACAATTTTCGAAAATTTTTATTTTCTCAAAAATGGCTCTAACGATTTTTATTAAATCTCTTATATTTAATATTTAAGATATTTATATGCCAAATGAAATGTATATCTTGAATTTTGCAAAACTCGTAAACTGCATGAGACACAACACAAAAAATTTAGATCACAATTAAACTCACAATTTATGATGCTATACATTTTTTCATGGAGTTGACCATTTTTGAGCTATTCCTTATACTGGTTTCAGCTTTATAAAACATACTTTTCTTATACAGGAATTTGTCAACTCCTATATTTTAAAAAAAAAAGAAAAGAATAAAAAAAAAAAAAAAACAACTTCAGTCATATAGCAACCAGGTTTTGACTATCACTTAAACCCATGGAACAATAATTTGTTGCAGAGATATAGAGAGAGTCATGTGAATATTACACATCAGATTTTTTTACTTTCTCCATACGCACTATGTACATTGTGTATAGAGAAAGTATTGCACTCCATCAAAAATTCGATACCGAGATTTCACCGGAAATATATGTTTTAGGGTCCCCAATATCCAAAAAAAGCATTTTCACAAAAAGGTCCGTGTATGTGTGTGTGTCCGTGTGTCTGTGAACACGATAACTCAAAAACGAAAAGTCGGTAAAATACCAAACTTGGTATTTAAGTTTAGTATCTTCCAGGGATGCGACACGAAGATTTTGAGAAAAATACCCCACCCCCAACTACCCTTTACATGGAACTTTTTTCGAAAATGTTGATTTTCTCAAAAATGGCTCTAACGATTTTGATTAAAATTTCGGATATTAAACATATTTACCTGACAAATGAAATGTATATCTTGAATTTTCTGGGAATAGCCTCTGGAGAGTAGTTTATTCTGAATGAATTTTACTAAATTTTGAATGACTGCTAAACCGTAAGAGATGGACGAAAACTTACTACACAGAAAATGTAGAGCACTTTAAAACACACAATTTATGTTATATACATTTTTTTTCGTGGAGTTCGTCGTTTTTGTGACATTCCTTATTTTTGGTTTTTGCTATGAAAAACGTATACTTTTCTCATACAGGAACTTGTCAACTCCTATCCATATAAACAAAGGAACTTCATTGACATAGCAACCAGCTTTTGACTATCACTTTAACCTACGGTTGTCCCTTATTTCGCTTCTACTTACAAGGAAGCGAGTAATAAGACTATTTCTGCTAATTTTTTCTGATTAGCATAAAGTAAATAGAAGTATAAGCTTTTTAAGAATTATTTGTTGCAGGGATATGGAAAAAGTCATGTGAATGATACACATCAGATTTTTTCTTTAGAAACCACTAACTAAAAAATAAATAATAAATGGGTAAAACAAATCCTGAATTTACATCAAATTTTAATAGCTTGGACTATACCCTTGTAGAGCTGTAACGAAATGTGAAATTGTACCACTCTGGTTAACCTTAAAGAAGATAGAAAAATTAATTTTTTGGAAGAAAGTTATGTGAATGTAAATAAGGAGATTTTTTTTGGCATGCACTCTTATTGATTTAGCTGTATTTCAAGTATTAATGTTAAATATGTAAAAGTGATTTTTAATGTTTAAAGGTTTGTTGCTTAGCTTGATTAAGATTTGCTGTTCTTCCCTAAACCTAAAGAAGTGGAATTTTTTACTGGTTACAGGTAAAAGCTCTCCCACTTAATTTTCAATTCAGCATTATTTCCATATAAGATTTGGATTTGGTAGCTGTGCTATTAGAGCTGCTTTGTAGTTACTGGTCTGCTGTAAGCATTTAGGGTAATAGGCCAAAAAGCTTAGCCAAGGGATATGTTTATAAGTAGAGGAGTGGAGCATTGACTTAAGGCATAGCCAAGGGATCTGTGAAGCTAAAATACCAATCACCCCAAGAAGACAAAACCTCAGCAATCTACCAGATTTCAAATTTGAACATGTTAATATTTTCGACTTTAAAATCTGGATTGCCTGTGGAAGTTTTACCAACAATTCTTGTAATTTTGTTTTTTCTAATATGTACCTCATTTGACTTTCCCCCTCTTATAGTTTGCTAGAAATTAATGCACTCAAACCAGAATCATAATCTGTAGCTCAAACACTATTAAATTTAAATTATACAGTTTATACACTGAAGTTCAAATGGCAGAAGTAGATAAACAATGTTACAATTTGCTGGTATTGAGGGATAAGTTCAAATTCTGTTGTTACATTCATATAAACAACCATTTTCACAAAAGGTTATTCTTTTATCTACATCATGATAATCGAGATAAATGCTACCACAGAAATTTTCTAACTACCAAGTCTCTTAAAGTAGAAAAGAAATAAGGAGAGACACTAGGTTAAAGTGACATTCAACTTTTTTAAAACTTGTCGCTGTGTGATTGCCATTTAAATTTGGTTCTCTTTCAATGGCCAAGAGTAAAACTCCTGAAAACTAAAGAAATATGAAACAAAGGACTTAAGTGTTTGGGAAAAATATGCATTTTAAAATTGAAAGAAATAACTGGGGAATATCTCTGAAATGGTTAGCTCTATATGACATTAATTGTGTGTTTTAACAAGACCTACGTTTTTTATGCAGTAAGTTTTCCCTATATCTCTTAATTGTTCACCAATTATGCAAAAGTGATTCAGTATGATGAGGACTTCAGGGGCTATTCTCAAGAAATTCAGGATACAAACTTCATTTGCCATGTAAATATCTTTAATATACAGCTGTTTAATCAAAATTGTCAATTATTTTTTTTAGAAAATAAAACATTTCGAAAAATATTCCATGTAAAGGATAGTTTGGAGTGCTGAGAATTTTACCGAAAATCTTGTATTGCATCCTTGGAAGATGTAACACTTGAATACTAAGTTTTGTATTTAACCATTTTTTTGCCTGCAGACACACTAATGGAGGTACCATTTTCTAAAAATTCATTTTATTCAGGGGTACTCAAAATACTTGTATTCCCAGTGAAAGCTATGTATGAAATTGTGGGTGGTTTGCAATACCTTCTCTACCTACTATATACCAAATACATAATAGAGAAAGTACAAAAACAATGACTGCTCAGGAATGGCTGACAAAAACGATGCTCATCAATGTGTAGCAAGTTTTAACTATGTTGTACGGTTTATATAGTGTACACATTTACTTATGCACAACTCCTTTCAAATGAAGTAGTCTTGACAGATTATTCTCAAAATATTACAAATACATATTTTATTTGTACTAGGTATGTCAAAAAAATAAAAACAAACTTGCCTTAATGATGTGCTATTCCTCTTTTAAATGCCTTCTTTAGGCCATTTGAAGTTGATTGAAAACTAAATCATTTGCTAAACAGCAATTGAGCCATTGACACTAAACATGCTGATACAAATTATTTTCTGATGTTAACACAAAAGGAGAAAGAAAACTTGTCTAACAGAGATTCAGATTTCTATATTCTTACATGCCACTGCAAACTATAACTATGTGCTGCAAGGCAAGTGCACAATACAGTAGGGATTTGGTTATTTTGACAGCAAATAATTTGAATTTTTGGATAATCCAAATAAACATACAATCCTCTTGAATTTCCTATTTAAAATAACATTAAACTTTTTTGTTTAAATCACATTTCTGTGGCATTTGGTCAGTGCATGATAACTCCAAAACTGGTCTTTCTGTGATAAGAGAGTAGTGATATAAAAGAAATAATCCTCTATACTTTGGTGAAGCCAAATAGAAATGAATAGAGG
The DNA here is from genome assembly GCA_030762935.1 of Hymenopus coronatus. Taxonomy (NCBI): domain Eukaryota; kingdom Metazoa; phylum Arthropoda; class Insecta; order Mantodea; family Hymenopodidae; genus Hymenopus; species Hymenopus coronatus. Next base: position 21,245,979 of record CM060891.1, read on the forward strand.
ATTGTGTCTTTTATATCACTTAGCACAAAAAGGCCAGTTTTGTAGTTATGTTCTAACCAAATGCTACAGAATATATTTTATTCTTAATGAAAAACTTAGCCTGAGTTATCTACCATCAACTAAATGTAAAAGATAACCAGCTCTGATCAATAAATGAAATAAAAACAAACTAAAATCATATTTCTTTAAGTGAGAACTTGTCTGTTTAGTGACCATTTGTATACTACTATATGCAGAGCGTATTATTTTCTACCAATAGTTTTTTTGTGAATTTTTTATGCAGAAATGCTTGAAACATTGTGTCACAATATTGCAACACTCTTCTTGGATGAAATATGGAAATTAAAAAGGGCGAGTTGCACTACAAGTTATTTATTTGCATGAAATGAATTTATTTTAAGCTATACTTTCTATACTAAAGAGCATATTTGTTAATTCAAAGTTTGAGTAATTCAAATTGAAGAGTCCACCGTACCAGAAATGTCCAGTGTTGAAATTAAGACACTTCACTTATGCACAAACCAACACGTCTGGTTAATAATGACGAATCAAAAACATAGGTACATGCTGCTCTTAAGTTGTGTTTAACACTACATTTCTCTCCAAAGCTGGACGTTGAATAAGCAAGACAGAAGGAAATTACATAGTTTTGAACTATGGGCTTGGTGAAGACTGCTGAGAAAAGAATAAATACCTACATATGTAATAGAAGAAGTAAAGTTGAAACTCTGTGGGTGGAAATAGCCACAAAATTAAGATTCTCATAACCACATAATCAATGCAAAATATTTATTAGAATAGGACTCAACACTGGATCATTTGAAAGCCACAAGGAGGATACAAGGTGTGCAAGATGTCATGGAAATGGACTGGAGTCCACTAATCATCTTTGTAAATGATAGGAATCAATGGAAATCAACAATACAGAGTAACAGAAAAATAAACTCAACATATGGAAGGATCCTTAGGATATCCAGGAATCGTCCACATCCAGTGGATTACTACTACTTTAGAGGAGTGCAAAATGCTTTGATGTATCAAAAACAGTCTAGAGGATGTAACAGAAGGCCTTAGTGCCCATTGTATACTAAATGGCAAAGTAAAAAGAAACCAGGGGAGTATTTCTCCAGCAAAATTATGTCTGAAAGCTGCATTAACACAATTCTGCAGGGTTTTTAAAATGAATTTTATTTATTTTTTTTCCCCATTATGCCGTTTCTCGATTCTCTTACCATTATTAAGTTTATTCCCCCAAGCTGAACCAACTGCATCAGCCTTTAATTCTGCTTTAACTTTTATTACAGTTCAAGTAGACTTGGCCAATTTCCATGAACCTTTGTGACCTATCACCTTTTCAGGTGCTAAAGAATGGGAAAGCTTTTTGGATTAAGAAATATAATTACAAATTAGTTTAGGGAGTTTCTTTACTTGTTGTGTGGATGATTAGGATTTAAAATGAGCCCATCCCTCAGCTATACTCTTATTGTCATTCCGTATGTGAAAGGATCCACTCCTCTCCTAAAAAAAAAAAAACATCCCTTGGTTATGCCTTGCAGCTTAATGGCCTCAACATTGGGCTACATTTAAATCTACAAGTAAAGCAGTATATCCAATTTATAAATGCTTATATACACTACCTAGATTTGAAGCTCTTGGTTCATGAGGTTCTTAAAAGAACTGTTGTTAAAACTATGCTTCAAAAATTGTTGCTACCAATTAAGCAGCATCACAATTACTTGTGATTTGCATTCATCTGATTCTATATTGAAGCAGTTGATTTTCCATCAAATTAACCTGATTCTGTACCTTCATTTTTACATTTTCTATACTTTGTTTTGAATTAATGAGCTTGGTACTCTTTCAATTGCTTAAATCAAAAAGTATTTACTTGTTAGGGCGTAACTTTTTGCTAAAATCTGAAGGAGAGTAAAATTTGCAACTACTTTTTTCAATTTATACCTGTTGTATATGTAATTCTGCATATTATCCTTACGCAGTTACGCACAAGAATTCATAAGGGCATTTAAAGGACTGCTCTGGTACTTCTCTTCTGCAGTAAAATAAATGATCCAAGCTTTTCAAACGGATAAATTACTTCGTTTTCCTTGAATAGCATAAATGAACATGATGGTTGAAATGCTTTTCTTTTCCTTTATATTCAGCGTACAAGTCGAGAATTAATGGCAATACATTCCTGAATGTACCTTAACTTTGCATTTAAGGTAAATATACGCAATTATAATAGGGAAAAGAATGCTCCATGAACTGTACGGAACATTGCTAATGTTTATCTATGACCTACTTAACAACCGCGTAATGTACCTCTTCGCTACGTAATATATCGCATGTTGGTAAGCTTTCATATCTATTGTATTACACGCCAAAAGTTATCATATACCATAAAACCTAGTTATATGTGAATACACTCAAATGCATATGAATCGAATTGATCGCGCTACTGCTCTGGCAGCGTGCAGCAATGCACCTTATCCAGTGAAGCGCCTCCAGCGCAATGAGAAACAAAACAGTGTACATCGATCCATGAGTCATTAGTTAATGCATATAATTACACGTTCATTTAATGTTTTTTCTGTATTAAAAACCCATTGATTATCAAATAAAACACTTGATTCTGTATAACTGCCATCGTTGGGCGTCACGTTAATCTCGGGGTTCTTACGCTTCCTCATAGCTATACACATATTATGTATACTTACGGGGCCTGATCCTGAGGTAAGCGGCCACTGGTAAACAACGGGTTCTGCTCCAGCAGGGCTGTGCAATCTCAATTCTAACGCCATATTCACAGATACACAAGTTTTATGTACACTTTACACCACACTACACCAGCAACTTCACTTATAAACTTGTCACAGAAGCATTTCCTTCGCACGACCACACAAACACCCCTTATGACCACACGCCATGTTTAAGGCCGTCGTAACATGGCGGCCGTGAGCGTGCGCAAGCGCACTTGCTACGTATTCCTCCATTGGCTGATTGCAGGATTACGTGCTCTTATTGGAACTTCCAGTAAAGCGCACCTGATTGGTTTTAAAACAAGTGCCGCAAAACTCTAAACCTAAACTGAAGAGTCGTAAAGTAAACATGATATCTCCCCGAATGGTTACAAACAAGCACCTGTTCTTAGAATCAGTAATCAAATTAAAATTTGTAAACCTTGCTCTTAACTAGAATGCCTAAGCTTTAAAGTGAAAATATACATTCTATCCTTGCTTAGTTTTAAAAAAAATCAGATGGAAAGTTCAGATAACGGTTCAATTAGGCATGCACCTCTGCCCCGTGTTTCATATTAATATACAGTATAAAATCCACCTAGAATGCTCTTAACAGTATGAGGTCTCTTTATGACGGTACACTTTATTAAAACGAAAACATATTCTCAGGCGTTGAATAAGGATAATGTTATGTAAATGCAAATGTAACAATACATCATATATATTGAAATTACATTATGCGCCTAACAGACCGCTTCTAAAATTCACCTAGATAATGTCACTCTATAATATAATAATGATTGTTGCATTTCCTTACAGATTATTAAGAAATCAGCGCCATTTCTTCAGTCATTTTCGATCAAGCATCAGCATTAACAAAAAATGAAAATAGTTTAAAATCGTAATTCACACAATAGTGAAATATAAATGAATCGAATGTTTATTTTAAAATAGCGAAAGAAGAAGCAATAAATCAAAATTTATTAGCGAATATGCAAACCAAGAATGATCATTGCTGAGTCAAAAACTCCGTAGAAGTAGGGAATATTTTATAGTATTTATATAATAGCGAAATTGTACATGTAGATTCATTTTTGCTTTCTCTACCACGAGGTGGGGAGAAAAAGTATTGCAATCCACCCAAAAATTCGATATCGAGATCTCAATGGAAACACATGTTTTGTGGCCCTTCCGAATAAAAAAAAAAAGGACAATGACTAATTGTGTGTATCTTTTACCAGATTACTTAAAATGAATGTTGAATGAATACATTGATCGTGCGTTCGAATCTCGCTAAGGGTGAGTTATTCGGATAAGGTTTCTCTCGGGGTTTTCCCTTATCCTGATCAGACGAACGTCTATTAATTTTAAGCTTCATGAACCCCGATATCTTTTGAACATAATTTCACCGATTTTAATCATTTTTTTTTATAACAAATGGCCCTATCCGTTTTGATTCAAACGCATTAGATATACGGTATGTATGTACCAAAATGCATTTAATATACTATGTATTTTATTTTCTGGAATAACCTATGCTGTTGTTTTTATCCTAAAGTAATTTTGTATGATTTTATACAACTACTAAAGCATAAGAGATAGACAAAACATTACTACACAAGATTAATATAGATACCTTTAAGACTCACAATTCATTTCAAACAATTGTTTTTGTAACATCAGCCATTTCTGATTTATTCGTTTATTTGTTTTATCTGCATCAGCAACTGTGGCATTCTTTTATGTGATGATCATCTAATTGTTTATTGCGAATACATGGAATAAATATGGAATTCACTAAAACCTGGAGAAATCCCCTAAAAGTGGCCGTCGTCTTATCCAAAATTGGGGTGCACTACGACCCCTTTATCTCAACAACTACTATGTTGCAACAAATGTCTTTATTGACTTAAAAATCGGTTACAAATGAAGACTAGTTCACTGCTGCAAATAATTCACTCAACTCTTCGACACACACACACACACACACACACACACACACACACACACACACACACACACACACACACACACACACCGGCTTGTAATTCTTCTCCTTTTATAGCTAGAAAATAACGTCACAGAACATTTTGGAAGCTTGTAAAAATCGAAGGTTCTGAAAGAATCAGGAGACGTCTCGCATTCCAGATTCTCCGGTTAACAACTCACCGCACTTCCTCTGTTGTTACGCATTCCAAGGCCTGCAACTTTAATGAATTCGTCGTTCTGAACCAGCTCCATTGTAGGGGGCTAGACGATCCAAATATAGTACCAGTTTTTTTCCCTCGGGGTAGCCCCTAGACGTTTATCATCTTCACCATAAGGAATGGCCCTTTCATGGTTGTTGAAGCTTAAGGTAGCTTCCCTTGGTCCGATATGGCCCATCAGGTCACCTTGCTGGAAACCTCAACTGTTGGTAACGGGTCTTCATTTGATCGCTCGCTGTCTGGATGTTTTGGCGGGCCATTTCATGCCTGCCATGAAGACGGTCTACGAGGTGCTCCACATAGTTGTCCGAACATCAGGTTGCGTGGTAGACGCAGCTCTCTGACAAAGGCCAAACTGGCCATTGTGGTGCCGTGGGTTGAAAAGCGCCAAGCCAGCAAGAACATTGGCACTCTGACATCCCAATCTCTCTAGTGATTGGCCTCAATTTTCCTCAAATGCTCTTTAAGAGTCTTGATGTACTGCTCAATCATGCCGTCTGACTGGGGATGAAGAGTTCTTGTGCTTGTCTTGTGCTCTCCGAGTCGCTCCAGTGTTTTAAAGTTGGTGCCCTGATCACTGTATAGCTCCATTGGTACCCCATAGCATCTTGTGCTCTCCGAGTCGCTCCAGTGTTTTAAATTTGGTGCCCTGATCACTGTGTAGCTCCACGGTACCCCATAGCAACAAACAATTCTTCTATGAGGCAGGCTTTGCCTATTGGTTAGGGAGGCGTTCACCTCTGGCCAGTTGATGAAGTAATTCATGGCGACCAACAGGTAGGGAATACCTCTGCTACGTCGGTGGCTATACGTTCCAAAGGTACTCCTCCGTTAATCTGCTGCATGCGACTTAACCTCCTGGTCTGCTGGCTGCCCTTGCCGCACGCACATGACATTGGCGGTACCACCTATCAGTCAGCATTTCCCGTAGTCTCAACTAGTAGTACTGCTGTACTACTTCAATATCGGTTGAGTCCCAAATATCCTCCCGAGGCACTCGCATGTACTTCCTCTAGTATTTCCGCGACCTTACTCCGAAAAAGAACCAGCTGCTCTCTCTCTCTCTCTCTCTCTCTCTCTCTCTCTCTCTGTCTGTCTTCCCATCAGGTGACTCCCATACTCTGATCAGCACCCCGTCTTTGATGAGTTAGTAGCACTTGTACACAGTACTCCTTGGTGCGATGTCCTCTCGGCCTAGTCCCTGCCTCCACTCCTCTCAGGATTAGCCCTGCACTGCCCCGTCCAGATGCAGATAACAGTGAAATAACACGGACAGCTGCGTCATGCTCCTTTTTTTCAACCTTAATACAGTGGTTGCACTCCTCCAAAAAAGGATCGTCTGGACATGGCATCCGCATTAGTATGGCTCCTTTCTTTTCTATGTTCTAATGTAAAGTTGTACTTTCGCAGCCTCGAAACCTTCTTGCTATCTAGCCTTCTTGAAACCTAACAGCATAATGAGTGCAGAGAATTCAGTCCTCAAGTGCAGTAGTTGACAATACAGGAATTTGTGGAAGTGCACCAGCGCCTTTGCTACTACCAGAAGCTCTCACCGTGTAACGCAGTACTTCTTTTCTGCTTTGGAGAACGCCTTCTTGTACTATGAAATTGCCCGCTCTTGGTCATCCTGTGATAGAATGCAGTCAATACGATAAAGTCCCCGCCAGGTTGTGGTAATCCCAAAATGGGAACACTGCAGAGTGCTGACTGTGGAATACTGACTTTGGAGCCTGAAACACGCTCTCTACCTCTTCTGATCACATGTAAGCCCGGTGCTCATCCGTCAGACGAGTGAGGTGTTATGCGATGTTGGAGAAACCGGTGGTAGTAGCTGCATAGGCACAGAAAACTTCGCAGCTCTCGCTTGTCTTATCAGACCAATTTCTTACTGCCCGTGCCTTCTCCGGGTTCGATCCAACAACAGATGGTGAGACTGTGTGGCCCAAGTAATTCATTTCCTTTCAGAAAATTTGGCAATTCTTCCCGTTCAACTTCAAGTTAGCTGCCTGCAGTTTTTGCAGTATCTCGGTCAGTTCTCAAGATGTTCTTCCTAATTGCTGCCCAAGAAGATGATGTCACCCAAATAGACCAGGTAGGTGTCGTAGGTCAACCATCACATCCATTGATTCCATAAGGCGTTGCAATTGTCAAAGACCTGCCAAGAATACGGTTTTCTTTGTCCCTAAGGTCTAGAGGCATTTACCGGTATCCCAATTTCAAGTCAAAAGTCGCGACCCACTGGGCCTCAGTAATCAGGATATCGTTAATTCGGGGTGAGGGGGAAACAGTCCTTTTTGGTTACGGCATTCAGCTTACTGTAGTTCATGCAGAAGTGCATCTCTCCGTTCTTCTTCTTCTTCTTCTTCTTCTTCTTCTTCTTCACCAAGACATGGGAGCACCAAGGGCTGCCAGATTCTTCAATGACTCCTCTAGATTCCATGTCCCGTACTTCTGTTTGCTTCATATTGATGGTTGCCGGATAAGTTGGGTGTCTCCGGTGTTGATGTTGCGGAGTATTCGGTCAGTGCAACCATAATCACTGTTCCCTTCGCTGAAGATAGAATTTATATGGGCCAAATAGACACCGGACCATCTCCAGTTGTGAGGCGGTCAGATCGTCGGCCGCCCTCTTCAGTAAGTATTAATTATTTCAACTGAGGCCAATGGTCCTGCGAGGTGTTGACTGTTCAGATCCGTCGCATTGCGATACACACGCAGCTTGCTCGCACTGTCCTAACTTCGTCCTGGCCTGGATCTCCTGGTCGGTGTCCATTCGGTTCAGCAGTCTCATGGGAACTTCCTCTCGGCAAGGCAACAATCCTCGACAACACATAATTCTTGCACTGTGTCTTCCGTTCCAATATCAGGTTCCTTGACCGTTGGCCTTCCAAATGCGCCTTCACCACCACCTCACTTCTCACGGGCTCAACTGCATCGTCCTTCAGACCACCCAGCAGATCCCCGGATGTTCATGTGGGTTCCGGAGCAACACTTCTCGGCCGAGTCCCAAATACTTCCTGCCGACATCGACCGTCGACGTGTGGCTCCCGAAGGCATCCAATCCCAATATCACAGCCTCAGTCACCCTCGCGAAGAACACCCTTAACTTCACAGTTCTCTATCTCGGTATTAATTCTTCCACAAAATATGGAGATCTGGTTGAGACACACAATTTATACCATATACATTTTTTTTTTCGTGGAGTTGGCCATTTATGAGACATTGAACTTGTCAACTTCTAGCCACACAAAGAAACGGATTTCAATCCAATAGAAACCACATTTTAAAACATTTGACCGTCGGTTTAGCCTAGTGCATTCCCTTATTTCTCTTCTATTTACAAGGAACTAAGTAATAAGACCTTTTCTGCTAGTGTTTATCTCAATTAGCATGAAGTAGATTGAGGAATAAGCTTATTAACAATAATTTGTTACAAAGTTGTAATGAAAGGCATGTGAATGGAACACATCAGATTTATATGTACACACACACACACACACACACACACACACACACACACACACACTGTATGATTTAAATGTTTTTATTTCAAACGGTGACAAGAGCCATACAAAATGTGCTCATTTTTCTGGCTGTACAGGTTTTAGCATGTACTTTGACGATTTTTCTGTTTATTTTGCATGTTACTACCTTTTTGACTGTCTATTTTTAACATCCGCTCTCTAGTAGTTATGAGTGCAGCTGCGATGGCCACGGTGCAGCGTGACTAGACGTATCACAAGATGTGAATGGGGGAGCAAACACCTTAGAATTATTTTACCTAGACTCACCGCTGGCGCTGGTGTGCTGTCGCTAATTGAAACCTCTCGCGCATAGCTTGGTGGAGGGCAAAAGTGTTTTTTGTCATGTGTTCAGTACGCTTAAAAGGGTTTAAAAGTGAGGTGGTTTAAGGGCATTAGTGTTAAATAATTAACATGGTGAACTTCTATACTGCATTTGTGTTCCAAATTCATTACGATTTATTCTCCTGAATTACCTCGGTCATTAAGCGAATGATAATTTATTTTAGATTCCCAATATATAAACTAGAATTATTGAGTAAGTCGTCAGCTGCTCTGAGACGTAACAAATGTGTGTCTTCGAAATATCAGACTATACCCAAATGCATTTTGCGAAAAATTGTTTCCATGAGAATAAAGACAAGATGATGCTAAACCCTGACACATTTCCTTCAGCATTTAGTTTCTCTTTACATCTGACAAAGGTAATGAGATCGCTAATTTCATTCTTATAACTATTTTGTTTGTGTTTCATTAGCATTAGAAGGCAGTTCTAAAATATTAGATTAAATATTATACTTTGTCCTAAGTTAAAAACATCTGATGTGCTCCATTCACATGGCTTTCTCTACATCTCTGCAACAAATTATTGTTAAAAAGCTTATGCTTCTATTTATTTCATGCTAATCGACAAAAAAAATTAGCAGAAATAGTCTTATTACATGCTTCCTTGTAAGTAGAAAAGAAATAAGGCAGTACCACAGGTTAAAGTGATAGTCAAAAGCTAGTTGCTATGTGACTAAAGTTCCTTTATTTGTATGGACAGGAGTTGACAAATTCCTGTATGAGAAAGGTTAAGTTTTTTGAAGCTGAAAACAAAAACAAAGAATATCTTAAAAACGGTCAACTCCACGAAAAATATGTATACAACATAAATTGTGTGTTTGAATGTGCTCTACATTTTGTGTGTTTGTTAGTTTTTGTCAATTTCTTACGGTTTAGCAGTTATGCAAAATTCGTAAAATTCACTCAGAATAAAGTATTCTTTAGAGGCTATTTCCAGAAAATTCAAAATATACATTTTATTTGTCAAGTAAATATCTTTGCTATACGATATTTTAATCAAAATCGTTAGAGCCATTTTTTAGAAAAACAACATTTTTGAAAACAGTTCCATGTAAAGGGTAGTTTGAGGTGGGGGGATTTTTCTAAAAATCTTCATGTCGCATCCCTGGAATATACTATACTTAAATACAAAGTTTGGTAATTTACCGACTTTTCGTTTTTAAGTTATCGTGTTCACAGACACACAGATACACGGACACACACACGGACCTTTTTCTGAAAATACTTTTTTTTTGATACAGGGGACCTTAAAACATATTTCCGGTAAATCTCGGTACCGAATTTTTTGGTGGAGTGCAACATCTTCTCTATACACTATGCACATAGTACGTGTAGAGAAAGTAAAAATTATCCGAAATCTGGATTAAGTTAATTTTTCAAATTGGTAATTTCAGACTGAAACACAACACCACAGGGTGCAAAAAGGAATTGTTAGAACATAAAGAATATTAAGTAATAATCTATTCTAATTTTAGATTTGTTTATAAATTATTTCAGGAAGCACAGATCATACTCTGGGTGACGCATATATTAATATACCTATCTTATCTGTCTAACTCAAAATATATCACATATACTGATAAAAAATGTTTACTTAACGTCTCGAATATAGTTTACTGAAGTGCAATACAGATACCAAATTTCACGTTTATTTTATTTTTATACTGCACATACCACCTCTGAAAATTCAGTATCGCATGTTTTTTTTTTTCTCTACTAAATAATGTTATTTATTTATTTGTTTGTTTTTATTTATTTACATACCGCCTTAGGTAATATCGTGTATTACCACTTTGACTTTCTATAACAACTGCTTAAATTGTTGAGGTGCACATTAAAACTGTACTTCTCGATTAAGTTAACACGCATTCAGTATCGCATTCATATTTCCAGGCTCTTGAGGGTGGAGAATAAGAATAACTTCATCAGTCTAGAATCGAACCCAGCATATTTTTCATTTTTAATTCAGCATTTTGACCTCTTTACTGCAGAGACACACTTAACAAACCATCTTTATAACTCTTGTTGACGACTTTGTGCATTAAAGTAAAAAGCAGAAAGTATACTTGGAATCACTGAGAAGAAACTGCGAAAATGGAATTAAAGATGAATTATGCTCTCTGCGATGCTTAATCCTATTTGTAAACGAGGTATACGACAATAGTTCAATGATATTTACTTCTGTTTTGTTCAGTTGTGGGATGGCATTCCGTATAGTTATTGAAGTGATTTTATTCAACTCCCTACAGGACATTCAAGGTCTAATCCCTGTGCATAGAAGCTGATGACCATAAAGAACGTGTTGTCGCAATTATTTCCTCCTCAGGTATCCTTATGACGTAATAATAGCTGTTTTAAATGTCACTATTTTCCCATTACAACCAATGTATTGGGGATCTCTTGCCCTCCACCGTACTTCTTCATTTTACAATACTTCAACTGGTTTGCGCAGCTAGGCGTGTAGGGGCTTGATGGAGAGAGACGGAGAAATAACGCTCTCAAGTGCATTTTACGAACTCTGGTGGAGTGAGTAATTTAATTTATATGCAGCATAACACTTCATAGGCTTTAGAAATCCAAAATTTCAGAGAAAACAGATTTGAAAATTTTGTGTAAAATATTGATGGAATGATTCTAAAAATCCCATAATTTTCTTAAATAAATTCCTGAAATCGTTTTGTAGCAAATTATCCCTACTTCGAGAGATTAATTCCTCATCACTGCAACCTGTACATCGCGCTCTATTTGTGTACGTTTGTTGTCCGCCATTTTGTCATTATAAATAGATCACATTCGCGGTTAACGAACCTATTGTTGGAGCGTGTCCTAATCCATCAACTCTATTTATATAACTTGTTTGGCTCAAGAGCAGTAAAGCGCTTCAACATTTTTACGATCTGAAAACAGGTTAGCATTATTTTATTGCACTTACCTGTATGTTTACTGGGATTTCAACTTGTTCAGGGTACTTTTAAATATGAGAGTCATGGCCGTATTCTGTGGGCTAGCTGCGAAGCCCGATAAATTTGTGTACGTTTATTAAATGTATAAACAATAAATAATCTATTTCTAATCTAAAGGTTGTTTGCATTCTGGTCTATTGTTAGGCAATGAAACTCGATTCTAATCGCCTATGTACTCAGGCGGGAGGTAACATGACTGACCGACGTCGCATAAAGGGCATTCCGGAAGAGACGAGAAGGGGAGGTCGTCACAACAAATCTCTCAGGTTTGCCTCACATTCAAGAGGTCGCGAGTTCAAATCTCGCCTAGGATATTACCCGGATTAGTTTTTACTTTCTCCATCCGCACTATGTACATAGTGTATAGAGAAAGTATTGCACTCCATCAAAAATTCGATACCGAGATTTCACCGGAAATATATGTTTTAGGGTCCCCAATATCCAAAAAAAGCATTTTCACAAAAAGGTCCGTGTATGTGTGTGTGTGTGTCCGTGTGTCTTTGAACACGATAACTCAAAACCGAAAAGTCGGTAAAATACCAAACTTGGTATTTAAGTTTAGTATCTTCCAGGGATGCGACACGAAGATTTTGAGAAAAATCCCTCCACCCCCAACTACCCTTTACATGGAACTTTTTTCGAAAATTTTTATTTTCTCAAAAATGGCTCTAACGATTTTGTTTAAAATTTCGGATATTAAACATATTTACCTGACAAATGAAATGTATACCTTGAATTTTCTGGGAATAGCCTCTGAAGAGTAGTTTATTCTGGATGAATTTTACTAAATTTTGAATAACTGCTAAACCGTAAGAGATGGACAAAAACTTACTACACAAAAAATGTAGAGCACTTTAAAACACACAATTTATGTTATATAAATTTTTTTCGTGGAGTTCGTCGTTTTTGTGACATTCCTTATTTTTGGTTTCTGCTATGAAAAACGTATACTTTTCTCATACAGGAACTTGTCAACTCCTATCCGTATAAACAAAGGAACTTCATTGACATAGCAACCAGCTTTTGACTATCACTTTAACCTACGGTTGTCCCTTATTTCGCTTCTACTTACAAGGAAGCGAGTAATAAGACTATTTCTGCTAATTTTTTTCTGATTAGCATAAAGTAAATAGAAGTATAAGCTTTTTAAGAATTATTTGTTGCAGGGATATGGAGAAAGTCATGTGAATGGTATACATCAGATTTTTAACTGGGTTTCCCCTTATCCTGAGAAGATTAATGTCGAGTAACTTTAAGCTTCGTGACCCCGAGATCATTTGAGCATAATTTCGCCAATCTCATTCATTGTCCTTATGACCTACCAGGTTAAAGGACATTAAGTTTAATACAAATAAATAAACTCTCAGGTCTTCTCTCTTTCCATGCGAAGCCTAGCCCAAGAGTCTCAAGAACAGCCGAAACAAACCGATATGTGCAGCCAGCCTAGTGATTTTATTACTAAAGATGGGGATTCTTAATTTGCCTAATGGACACAAAATCAGAAATTATAAATTTCAAAAATAGGTGTGGGTAATTATTTTTCATTCTTTTAAGCTCTAGGTAATTGATAATTACAAATGTTATTTTATTCGTCGTCCTATTATTATTATTATTACTATTATTATTATTATTATTATTATTATTATTTTTATTATTATTGTTATAATTTCATTGAAATACTTTAAATTGTTAACTAAACTTTCGTTAAATCCCTAACAAAAAGGCATACATGCTTGTTAGTGGAAAAAAAAAAAAACACAAAAAAAAACAAGCTAGCCCAGAGCTTGATTGCAGCATACGTTTCTGATGAAGATATAGGAAGACTTCCATCCATTAGGGTTAGGAGTACATATGGACGGGGTCCCAGGCACTGGGCAAAGCACCCCAAATAGGTCCTGAGGCACTTTGCACCTTAGGTGATCCCAGGGAGGGCGGGATGAGGGAAGAGACCCGAAAGGCGACCAGATCCGGAAGATACTGGATTAGAGCACTGCAAGTAGGCCCCGAGAGCCCTTAGTGGGAGAGAGGAGGGAAAATACCTGAAGGGCGAAGAGATTCGGAAGAAGCTGCGGCAGGACACTGCACGTAGGCCCCGAGGGTCCTTAGTGTCTTTCTTGCCCCTAGGATGGAAGAGAGGAGGTAAAATACCTGAAAGGCGAAGAGATTCGGAAGAAACTGGGCCAAGACACTGCACGTAGGCCCCGAGGGCCCATTGTGTCTTTCTTGCCCCTAGGATGGGAGAGAGGAGGAAAGGGACCTGAAGGACGAAGTGATTCGAAAGAAACTGGGGCAGGGCACTGCACGTAGGCCCCGAGGGCCCTTTGTGTCTTTCTTAGCCCCAGGATGGGAGAGAGGAGGGAAGAGAACTGAAAGGCGACAAGATCCAGAAGACACTGGGGCACAGCAGCACATATAGTCTCTTAGGGCTCCTTATGTCTTACGTGCCCTAGGGTGAGAGAAATGAGGAAGACACCTAAAGGGCGTCCAGATTCGGTTGGAGACAGGTGCAAGCTTGGAGATAGTCCCCAATGTTTACAGATGGAATGCCTCCAGTGGTTCCCCGAGGATGTCCGAACCTGGAGGCCTGAAGGCGCTCCAGAGATGTACCAACGGCGACGCCAGGATAAACCTTTACAGTGCGCAAGCCACAACCCGCCGAACACCACCACCCTATCCTGCAACCCTCTAACACATGACACGAAAATTATGGGAGTAAGAAATGATGAACAGGAAAATTCAGGGGATGCAATGATCCTTCCCAGCATTTTCCTGGCGACCAGGGAAACCCCCGGAAAAAACCCAAGGGTGGTAAGGCCGGCCACGGGAATCAATCAATACAAGAGAAGTCATGTGAAACTTGCCGTTGCACTGTGCCGGACTGGATGGCTTAGTTGGTTGGGTGCTGGTTTTCTGATTCCAAAGGTCGTGGGTTTAATTCCGGCCGAAATCGTTGACAGCCCCTTGTCAGCAGGTTTATTGGCATGCAAGATAACTCATGCGGGATGAAAATTCGGCGCTGATATGATCCTGACCTTTGATAGCGTCATTAAAATGCAATATTACATTCTCTACCGAGTGCTACGTACCTACATAGTAGGTAGAGAAGATATTGTATTCCACCCAAAAGTTTAATGTCGAGATTACACCGCAAATACATTCTTTGAGGACCCCTGAATACAGAAAAGGCATTTTGAGGAAAAGGTGGACAGAATAATTAAAAAACGAAAAGGTCCCTTAAATACCAAACTAGGTATTTAAGTTAAGTATCTTCCAAGAATGCGACACGAAGATGTTCAAGTTCATCTCCCCACCCCAAATTACCCTTTTATGGAGGAATTTTCGAAATTTTCGAATTTCTCAAAACTAGCTCTAATGATTTTAATTAAAATACCTCGTATTATAGTCATTTACACAGAAAAATGTAGATACCTTTAAAAGGCAGTCTCAGTAGCCGTGGTCGTTGGCGTTGACGCTTTGCCGCGAAAGAGCCGCGGGTTCGAATCCCGCTATGGTCATGTGTGTTTAGTGTTGTGACTTTGTGTTCTGTGAGTCATTCTCTCTCCCCTGATGGCCAATTAGATTAAACCTGAAGACCAATATATGTGTGTGTGTGTGTGTGTGTGTGTGTGTGTGTGTGTGAGATATACACAAATCTCTTTAAAACACGCAATTTACGTCGTACACAGCTTTTTTACTTTCTCTATGCGCACTAAGTACATAGTGTATAGAGAAGGTATTGCACTCCACCCAAAAATTCGATACCGTGATTTCACCGGAAATATATGTTTTAGGGTTCCCTTTATCTAAAAAAAAAACATTTTCGGAAAAAGGTCCGTGTGTGTGTGTGTCCGTGTGTCCATGTGTCCGAGTGTCAGTGTGTCCATGTGTCTGCGAACACGATAACTCAAAAACGAAAAGTCGGTAAAATACCAAACTTGGTATTTAAGTGTAGTATCTTCCAGGGATGCGACACGAAGATTTTGAGAAAAATTCCCCCACCCCCAACTACCCTTTACATGGAACTTTTTTCGAGATGTTTGATATTCTCAAAAATGGCTCTAACGATTTTGATTAAAATTTCGTATATTTACCTGACAAATAAAATGTATATCTTGAATTTTCTGGGAATAGCCTCTGAAGACTACTTTATTCTTGATGAATTTTATGGATTTTTGCATAACTGCTAAACCGTAAGAGATGGAGAAAAACTTACTATACAAAAAATGTAGAGCACCTTAAAACGCACAATCTATCTTTTATACATTTTTTTCGTGGAGTTGATCATTTTCTACGTATTCCTTGTTTTTGTTTTCAGCTATGAAGAACATACTTTTCGCATACAGGAATTTGTCAACTCCTGTCCACACAAACAAAGAAACTTTCAGTCTCATAGCAACCACCTTTTGATTAATAGTTAACAATAATCTGTTGCAGAGAGGTAGAGAATGGAACACATCAGATTTTTGTAGATATTCTTTGTAAATATTCTTTTGTGGATATTCCTATCCACAGATCCGGGATATTCCTTGTTATTAAGTTTAACATTCCCAATACATGGATTTTCTCAAATGGGAAGTCGTTTTCATGCTGGTCATGTAAAGAGAAGGGCATTTTTATTGAATCACATAACTACCGGTTTTTAAAAGATTTAACTAATGCTTTAGCCTAGTGCATTGTCTGTTTCCCTTCTACTTAACCGGAATAAAGTAGATTCTGATGTTTATCTTGATGAGCATGAAGAAGAGAAAAGAGTAAATTTGTTGCTGAATACTCATGTGAACAGAACATCAGATTTTTTTCCCGGTTTTTCCATGTTCTTGTGCACCAATTGCTTGATTTAAAGTGTACACTTACGCACATAAAATGGCCCATTCCCTAGCTTGTTAATAGTGTTCTCTCCGCTTTCCGCCTTCAGGTAACCAAACGTGTTTGTTTGTTCCAGCCGCTACCAGTTGTCTATGTGACTGGCCTGAAAAACAAACATAGACGTAAATACTAACCAATGAACGATAATACAACCGTTGTAGTATGTAAGAATGGGATGTATAAGTCTCTATGAAAGAGTTTCGCTACCATTGCTACATAAGGAAATGCTAAACCCATTACAACACTATTCGACATTCTAGAGGAAGAGCTGAAGTATTATTTTTGCAGGTATCATTAAAGTTAACAACAGTTACGAAACTTACATATATGACAGCTTTCGTCAGAAACATGGAAACGACGGTTGCAGTTATTACCGTGTGTGTCATTATGGAGGAGGTTCTACACTGGGGCTGCCAAGGGCTTATTGTGCCTCAGACACCAGGAGGATAGGATGCAATGAGAGTGTTATCGATGGGCTGCCGAAATCAGACCGCGGGGAAAGAGCCACCGCGGAAAGAGCAGTTCTTCATCTCGACGCGGTGAGCGCTAGAAGCCCGTCTAAGGTCTTACCGAACACCCCTGGGTCCTACAGACGTCTCCAACGCCACCGAGAGGTGTAATTCCAAAAGGTATTCACCACCATGGAAAGGCGTCACCAAGGCAAATGTCGCTGACATTTACAACCGGTTGGATGAAATGGAGATGAAACGAATGAAAGATCCCCAGCATTGCTTAGTGATCCAGGAAAATCCCCGAAATAACCCATGGGTCAAATAAGTGGGCCACGGGAATCGAACCTACCAGCTCCCGAATGCAGTCCCAGACGAAACGCCTGCGCTTCTTGGCTCGATAGTCACTGCCATTATTGAGGGGGAATAAAAACAATATTAAGAAAAGTTTAGTGTAGTATAAAAATATAAGGTTAAAGTATAATGAAATCCTTCGACAGTTCAGCCGTTTGGGCATGTTTAGGAGTGAAGTATTCTGCCATTGCAGTGGCTAGACTTATTCTCGGAAAAAAAAAAAAAGAGGTGGTCATATTTATAAAGGGTGGGGCGAGATTTGGTCAGACCAACATAAGCAACTCCGTTCCATTGTAAGGCATATTTTAAGCATGCGGGCTTGCAGTCAAAGACATTAAACATACGCTTGGAAATACTACATAAGACGGGATCTTTTCGCTGATTCCGCCCATGCCTTCCATCTGTTTGTTATGCTGTTAAAAGCTCATTGGACGGGCCACGTTACCGAAGAAAAACGAATTGACCTGAAACGTAACTTACTACAAATAATGTTCTGAGTTGAGAACTGGTGATCCTCAAATTTTCTATTTGGACAATACTCGATCTCTTTCACCGGATGATACAAAATCAGGTTAATCTTTTCTCTGAGCTACATACTGAAGTTTTAAATGCCAAAGTAATTCGCGCAAGTGGTGTACTAAATTTACACACTGCTTATACAAGTCAATCTGTTCTGATGGAGCGTTGAGCGGGGTTGAGCGATGAAGGGATGGATTGCCCAATCTGTTTTGCCTTTTCTTACTCGCGCAGTATGCTGCACCAGAAGACACCAATGAAAATCGTGGTGAATCTCGGGTCCCCGTCAAACGTCACATTTTCAGCATAATCACAACGCCAGGTGCATTTTTACTTTCTCTAGCCCGTATGTACATTGTATATAGTGGATAGAGAAGGTACCTATTGTATTCCACCCAAATACTCGATGTCGAGATTTCATCGGAACTGCATGTTCTGAAGTTCCCTGAATCCGATAAAAGCATTTTTAGCAAAAGGCCCGTGTATGCGGGTCTGTGGATAGCATAGTTCAAACACGAAAAGCATACCAAACTTGGTATTTAAGTTTAGTATCTCCCAAGGATGCAACACGAAGATTTTCAATAAAATCCCCCCATCACAAACTACTCTTTACATGGTAATTTTTTCCCTCAAAAATGGTTCTAGTTTTGATTAAAATGCCATATATTAAAGGTGTTAACAAATATAATGTATATTTTGAACTTTTTGTGAATGGTCTCTGAAGACCTCTTTATACTGGAGTAGTTTTGAAGGATTTTGCATAACGGTTAAACCGTAAGAGAAAGATAAAAATTTACTGCACAAAAAATGTAGATTTTGTTAAAATACATAATTTATGTCACATGCACTTTTTATGTAGAGCTGACCGTTTCTAAGATATTCCTTGTTGTTGATTTCAATTTTGAACTACTTGAACTCTTCTCGAACGGGAATTAATGTTTCGTTTCACTTCTCTTATTTTACTGCAAGCCATGCAAAGCAAACCGAACTTCAATTGTTTCACAAAGGACTAGGTTTTAAAATAGTTGATTGTCGATTTAATATTCCTCTATATCCCTTCTGCTTGTAAGGAAGCAAGTAATAATATAATTCCTACTAATGTTTCCTACTTTGTTAGTATGTCGTAGATAAAAGAATAACCTTTTGTAAGGAAAGTCATGTGAATCGAAAACATCAGATTTTTATTGTCTTTGAGTGTACATCTGATTTGGAAACCCCGAGGAGGTAGAGTTTATAGGCCCTGAAGAACGCTGAGCTTGCGCAGCGCTTATTCCAAAGTAGGTCAAAGCCGATTTAAGCGTTTATATTACAATGTCCGAGACCTCTCGGGTCGAATTAATATAGATAATAGAAGTGTCTAAACTGTGAATTTCGAAATGGGAAGCACTGGTAGGAAGTGCTCTATGAGATTATTTATATGTGACATATGTCCTTCTAGAAGAGTTTGGGATAAAATAGATTGACATGAGGAAGCGTTAATGACTGTAATAAAGAACCCACCCAGCTTTGTTTTATTAGCAAGCGGAAAAGGTTATGGCTGAGGTTGCTTTACTCTGGCAAAGATCTCTTCCACAGTTTGTATACAGAGTGTTCAAAAACGTCCAATGGGAAACTACATCACAATAATTGCGGGAAATGAAACGAAACGAAAAGTCGGTAAAATGCCAAACCTGGTATTTAAGTTTAGTATCTCCAGGGATGCGACAAGAAGATTTTGAGAAAAATCCCCCCACCCCAATTACCCTTTTTACATGGAACTTTATTCGAAAATTTTCATTTTCTTAAAAATGGCTCTAACGATTTTGATTAAAATATCGTATATTAAAAATATTTACCTGACAAATTAAACGTATATCTTAAATTTTCTGGGAATAGCCTCTGAAGACTACTTTATTCTGGATCAATTTTAGGGAATTTTGCATAACTGCTTAACCGTAAGAGATGGACAAAAACTTACCATACAAAAAATGTAGAGCACGTTAAAACACAACAGTTATGTTATATACATTTTTTCGTGGAGTTGATCGCTTTTTTAGATGTTCCTTGTTTTTGGTTTCAGCTTTGAAAAACTTATACTTTTCTCATACAGGAATTTGTCAACTCCTGTCCATACAAACAAAGGAACTTCACTCACATAGCAACCAGCTTTTGACTATCACTTTAACCTATGGTACTCCCTTATTTCGCTTCTACTTACAAGGAAGCAAATAATAAGACTATTTCTGCTAATTTTTTCTCAATTAGATGAGGTAAATAGAATAGTTTATTGCAGAGATGTAGAGAAAGTCACGTGAATGGAATACACAAGATTTTTCAACTTTCTTCTAGGAGAGACGGAACAAAACGGAAGCGAGATGTCAGCTTAATTTTTCGTGACATGATTCCAATTAATGTATTAATTTCGGTCCAAGAATTAACACGTATAGAATCAAACGTATTTATTAGAATATTGCCATAGAGTTGTCAATAGCTTTCCACTAAAGTATTACATTTTTTCGTTCAATTTACAGAACTACAAACTAATGTAACACAATAATCAAGCCTAACCTCAAATAAACAAACAATTTTTACGTTTTCATATCGCGCATTCTTTTGTCTTCTACGAATACTCACGATAACTAGCGATTGCAAGCGAAACAAAAAGTTCCATTCCGGCTATAGGACAATCATTTTTGGACTGCCTCCGTGGTGGAGTGGTATGCGAGCTGACATCTCATCCGGAGGTCCCGGGTTCGATTCCCCCCATAGAGTCTGGAAGTATGTATGTGAGAGAGAATGTGTGTATGTGTTTGAGTAAAATAAAAGGATTTAAACCAACGTAAAAGAACCTACAGACAAAGCCCCCGATATGACCTTAGATGTTAAAGGGAGCTATATAAATGAAACAATAAAAAAGAAAGAAAAAAATCTTGCTAGCATGTTCTTTACAATTCTTTTGCTTGCTTCCATTTAAAACGGAAATTCTATTCGACCCGACTCCACCTAGTGGAAGCAGACCGTAACATTTTTCAATGAGATACATCTATATAGGTACTTCTGACTTAGAACGTTTGAATTTATGAATTTTCTTGCTGTACAGACGCGACTTACAGAATATCATTGCCTGAGCAGGCGCTTTTTTTGTAAAAAATCTGATGCGTTCCATTCACATAACTTTCTCTAGCTGTTCCTTATACAAACTATTCTTACAAAAAATGTGTTCTACACCATGCTAATCTAGATAAACATTAGCAGAATTGGTCTTATTGCTTGCTTCCTTGTAAGTAGAAGGGAAATTAGGGAATGCAGTAGGCTAAAGTGGCAGACAAATCTTTTAAAACCTGGTCGCTATGTGAAACAATTGAGGTACGGTTCGCTTTGCATGGTCCCATTTGAGAAAAGTTAGGCGTTTAAATTGAAACCAATAACAAAGAATATCTAGAAACGTTCAGCTCTACACCAAAAACGTATGACATATATTATGTGAGGTAAGCTTTTGTCTATCTCTTACGGTTAAACACAGCAAAACTCATCCAGATTAATAGGTCTTCAGAGGTTATATCATAAAACTCTAAATATAAATTTTATTTGTAATGTAAATATCTTTAACATGCGTTAATTTAACCAAAATCGTTAGAGCCATTTTTTAGAAAAAGAAAACTTTCAAACATTTTTCTTGAAAAGGCTAGTTTATGGTGGGGCTTTTTTTTTTTTTTTTTTTTTTAATCTTGGTGTCAAATCCTTGGAATATACTAAACACAAATACCAAATTTATTTTTTTTTAACAGTATTTACTTGTTGAGCTATTATGCTGTTCTCCCTTATTTGCTGACCTTTTGAACACACTGTATTAGATTTCGTTATGCCAAAGCTGTTTTGTTAACTGATGCGTGTACTTCATACCTTATTACTTTCTCTACCTTGTACATACAATACGTAATAGGTGGAGAATGTATTGTATTCTACCCAAAGATTCTATACCGAGATTCCACCGGAAACACACAGTGAACCATCTAAAGCTTGCCTTGCAAATATTTCGGATATGGTATTAATGTGAGGCTTTCACAGCATTGATTGGTAGTCAGAAGGTCGCACTTTTAGCCTATTAACAGATTTTAATAATAGATACTTAGAGTATATTTTTATTTAGCAAACATTAGAGAGAAAATTAACCTTCAAAGTTGGGTTCAAAATGGCCACAGGCAGTTTCAATACAAGCTCCCATCTGCTATGGAGATTGCTACATACGTTCTAACATTTCAGCGGAAATTTCATCTGTTTTACAACGTTTTTCAGAACATGGTGACCCTGCCCCACTTTGACTTTAAAGTTTGGAATTAGCGTGTGTGGCTGCAAACCAACCCTCGCTGTTACTAAGTCTTCCACCTACTAGTCCCTTAACTGAGGCGCGATTCTCGACTTACTAGCCGTGTCTACAGGAAAAAGATTTACCCCTGTTTATCTCGCCCCTAGTTTGCTAATGGTTACTGCCCAGGGGTAGGGGGAGTGGTACCGTTTGAGGGTCATCATGTTTTGAGAAAATTATACTCAGTATATCCTTATAGACAACTTTCTCTACATCTCTGTAACAAATTATTGTATCCAAAAAAAGCATTTTCAGAAAAAGATCCGCGCGTGTGTGTGGGTGTGTCCGTATGACTGTGAACACGATAACTCAAAAACGAAAAATTGGTAAAACACCAAACTTGGTATTAAAGTTTAGTAGCTTCCAGGGATACGACACGAAGATTTTGAGAAAAATTCGTCCACCCCCAACTACTCTTTACATGGAACTTATTTCGAAAATTTTTATTTTCTCAAAAATGACTAACGATTTTGATTAAAATATCGTATATTAAAGATATTTACTTGACAAATAGAATGTATATCTTGAATTTTCTGGAAATAGCCTCTGAAGACTACCTTATTCTTGATGATTTTTTGGAATTTTGCATAACTGTTAAACCATAAGAGATTGTCAAAACTTTCCACACAAAGTAGAGCATCTCGATTAGCATAAAATAAATGGAAGCATAAGTTTTTTTTTAAAAATAATGTATTGCAGAGATGTAGAGAAAGTTATATGAATGGAACACATCAGGTTTTTTTCATGAAGTTCTGGAGTTAGTGGGAAAATTTCCCATTTACATATATATGTTGTACTACCTTAAAATCGTTAAATTGCAGTTTTCACGATTACCAATTCGTGTTTTTGATTATTCATGCATCTTCTCCCCAACATTTTCCCGAATAATCGGGAGTAGGTACACTGCATATTATATTTCTGTTGTTCATTTCGATTTAGGTGAAATATAGGTCATTAAATTATAAGGAACCCCTGTCGCGATATCTTTCCACTGCGCGAGAGATCCAAGAATCGCCGGGAAAGTGGTGCCAGCAAATGCGCACTAAAATTTAAGGTAAATTCCGAAATTGGTTACCTTCTGCTCATATACGGGCAGCACATATTGTAAAAACATTCTTGCTCACTCGTCTACCCTTAGCAGCAGGAATTCTTGTGATTTCTTGCATGAAGTTATCACTAAGTTTCCGTAGATTACACAAGGATTTCTGCTGCTGAGTGTAGGTGAATGAACGAGAATATATCTAACTCGTTATTTTGTCTGTTTGGGAGCAGAAGGTCAATATTTTCAGTATTTATTTAAGGTATGGATTCCAGTGCGCCTTTGCTGACACAACTTTGCCGGCGACTCTCTGTTCTCTCGTGCAGTGGAGAGAGGCAGCGAGAGCGGTTATCTTATTATTTAATAACTCCATAGATGGAAGATCAAGCTATTTTTACTTTCTCTACACGTACTATGTACATAGTGTAAAGAGAAGGTATTACATTGCACCCAACAATTTGATACCACGATTTCACCGGAAATATATGTTTTGAGACCCCCTGAATCCAAAAAAAAGCATTTTTAGAAAAATGTCCGGGTGTGTGTCTGTGGGCAGCATAGCTCAAAAACGAAAAGACCGTTTAAAACCAAACTTGGTATTTAAGTTTGGTATCTTCCAAGGATGCGACATGAAGATTTTAAGAACCCCCCCACCCCCAACTACCTTTTACATGGAAAAAAATTCGAAATTTTTGATTTTCTCAAAAATAGCTCTAACGATTTTGATTAAAATCTCTTATATTTAAGATATTTACTTGCCAAATAAATTGTGTATCCAGTATTTTCTGGAAATAGCCTCAAAAGACCTCTTTATTCTGGATGATTGTTACTGAATTTTGCATAACTGGTATATCGTAAGAGATAGACAAAAACTTACTACACAAGAAATGTAGATCACAATAAAACACACAATTTATGTTATATGCATTTTTTTCGTGGGGTTGATCGTTTTTGAGATATTCCTTGTTTTTGGTTTCAGATTGGAAAAACATAATTTTCTCATACAGGAAATTGTCAACTCCTGTCCATACAAAGTAACTTCAGTCACATAGGAACCAGTTTTTGACTATCACTTTTACCTATGGTACTCCCTTATTTCGCTTCTACTTACAAGGAAGCAAGTAATGAGACTATTTGTGATAATTTTTTCTCGATTAGCATGAAGTAAATAGAAACATAAGCTTTTTAACAATAACTTGTTGCAGAAATGTAGAGAAAGTCAAGTGAATGGAACATGTCAGATTTTTAAGAATAGTTTGCTGCAAAATAAGCAGAGAAAGTCATGTGGATGCAACACATTACGTTTTTACTTTCTCTACTTAGTACATAGGTAGAGAAGGTATTGCATTCCACCCCAAAATTAAAAATTTCCCTGGAAATACACGTTTTAATGTTCCTCTAAAACAGTTTTAGAAAAAGGTCCGTTAGCATGTGTGCCCGTATGTCTGTTTACACGATAACTTAAAAACGAAAAGTAGTTAAATACCAGATTTAATTCAACTATCAAGGATGCGACGCGATTTCCAAAACAAATATCCCCACCTCAAACTATTCTTTACTTGGAAAAAATGTCGAAAAATGTCATTTTCTCAAAAATAACTCTAACGATTTTTATTAAAATACCATATGTTTAAGATATGTTTAAGACAAACGAAATGTATATCTTAATTTGCTGGGAATAGCTTCTGAAGAATTCTTCATTCTGGATGACTTTTGCATAACTTGTAAACCTATGAGAACCAAAAACTTACTACACGAAAAATGTACATCTCACTACACACAGTTTATGTCATATACACTTTTTATGTAGAGTTAACTGTTTCCGAGATATTCCTTGTTATTGGTTTCAGTTTTAAAATACTACCTTTTGTCATATGGAAACTTGTCAGCTCCTGGCCACGCAAAGATACGGATTTCAATCCCATAGCAACTACATTTTAAAACATTTGACTGTCGGTTTAACCTAGTGTATTCCTCTTTCCTTCAGGAACTAAGAAATAAGATCTCGATTAGTGAAATAGATAGAAGAATAAGCTTATAAACAATAATTTGTTACAGAAATGTAGAGATAGTCATGCAAATGGAACACATACGATTTTTTCTTTAGTATTTTAAAAATCTACGCACAGCTTTCCAATCTGAATTAACTGCTTCGTTAAGCTTAAGAATGCCGCATTCTAAGTGCTATAAAATTCCAAGTACACCGTGCTTTTATTGCAAAACAACTTTTCGTATAAGGGCACATCATAGCAACATTAACGTATTTGTAAAAATACCTCTGTGACAAAAGTGAGCCCTATGTCATTTAGTATTCAACCGTCTCGCTTTTCCTAAGCCCGTTCGTTAAAGCTGCGTTTTATTACCACTTCAAGAAAACTTTGTTAGTCATTTGTTTTTATGATAATGCTATCGATAAAATGCAACTGATGTTCTCTTTGCTGTTTCAAGTCGGCAATGTGCACATTCAAAGCACCTGCACCATAAGATTTGCTCACCCGGGAAAGCGAGAAAAAAAATCCGACGTGTTACATTCATGCGACTTTCTCTACCTGTTCTACGACAAATTATTCTTACAAAATTATTTTTACTTTTTCTAGCACATATGTAAAGAGGATATTGTATTGCATTGCACTAAAAAATACGATACCGATATTTGGCGGAAAATACGTGTTTTGAGGACCCAATAATCCAACAAGCTTTGCGAATCAGGTATTTGTGTGTGTGTGTGTGTGTGCGCGCGTGTGTTTATAACTCAAAAATGAAAACTTGGTATTTAGTTTTGTATATTCCAAGGATGCGTCACGAAATTTTCAAGGAAAATCCCCCCCACCCTAAACTACTCTTTACGTGGAAAATTTGTCGAAAATGTTGTATTTCTCAAAAACCATTTTAATTAACATACGTTTATTAAAGGTATTTATTAGATAAATACATTTGAATTTTGGGAGAATAGACCCTGCATTCTAGATGAGTTGTATAATTGATAAATCTTAAGACATAGACAATAAATTAATACACAAAAACATAGATGATTAAAACTTACAATTTACGTCAAATATATTTTTCTTTCTTTCTTTTCTTTGTAGAGTTGGAAGTTTCCGAGATATTCTTTGCTATTGGTTTCAGTTTTAAAGTACTTAACTTTTCTCAAGCGAGAATTCCTGTTTCATTTCATATCTCTTTTGTTCTAATTTTGGGCATGCAAGGAGAACCGAATTTCAATTGTTTTACACAGTGACCAGCTTTTGACTATCTCTTTTGCCTGTGTATTCCCTTATTTACGTTCTATTTACAAGGAAGCAAGTATTATTATTTATGATAGCATTCATAATTCCAAAACAAAATAATAGTAATAATAATAATAATAATAATACAATTTCTGTTAATGTTTATCGCGATTAGCATGATGTAAATAAAAGAGGAAGGTCATGTGAATATAATCCATCAGATTTTTTAACTTATTCTGCTAATCATGCTAAAGATTCGCAGAAATGGTCTTATTGGTTTCTCATATGTTCATGGGGGATTAAGGAAATGCACTAGGTTAACGCAACAGTCAAAACTTTCAAAATTGGTCGCTATATCATTGCCTTCATTTTCTGTTGCATTTGTTAGACTAGGATGAAATTAATTTTAATGGAAAATAAAAGAGAATTAGGCATTTTACTATTAAGCTGGAAAACACACTAAGTACCTAATGATTTTCACTAATTTGTGACGCTTCCACAGTTAATAATTGTTTTTTATCGTTACATAAATTCCAAATGATTCTCATATCTCTAGATGTGATTCCCAATTCCTTAAATATTTTGAACATTTTTTCCCTTTGCACATTATCAAACGCTTTTTCTATGTCTGCGTAAGCTATATACAGGATGGTGCAAAGATCACTGGACAGTCGGTTAAAAGAAAACGAAAATAGCAGCAAGACGTAGCACAGTAGGAAGTTTTAACCCGTTAAGTTGTTATTACAAAATTGTGATAATTACGGCTTGTCAAGTTGGTATACAATGCAATGACAAACAAAACAAACACGATAATAAAACTAGTGAATTGTTGAAAGCGTATCTGTGAGACGTGTTTACAGCAGTTCTCCGAATTGTCACGATGTTAACGAAAGAAGAAAACATTAAAAACATTTTATAAAAGTGGTGCTACTGCAATTGTTAATGCATGGGGAAAACACTTTATATCAAAACCACCGTCTAGACAAACAGTGTACGACATGCGAGATAGATTTGACGAACATGGATCTGTTATGGATGCACCAAGGTCTGGCCGTCCAAAAACAAATGAGAAAAATGAATTGCGGGTATGTTTAGCTGTGACCCAAAGTCCTCGAAAATCAACCAGACGATTAGCAACTCAGCTGGATTTAACACGAAGGTCAGTGCTAAGAATGCTGCACAAACAGAACTTTATGGGCTACTTGAAGAAGATCCAGATCGACGTCTTCAGTTTTGTGGATTGATGCTTGACCAACAGAAACATAACCCTAATCTATTCAACAAAATTGTGTGGTCTGATGAAGCAACTTTTAAGTTAAGCGGCCAAGTTAAGGCATAACTGCACTTACTGAGATTCAAAATATTTTGTTAGAAGACAGCTAAATCAACCTGGTGTGAATGTTTAGGCGGCAATTTCATCATTTCGATGCTTGAACCATATTTTTTGATAGAACAGTGATAACTATTTGGACATGCTTCAGAATTGCGGTACCAGGACTTATGACGTGTGCTGAAAACTTTCAAAAAATTTACATTCAACACGGTGGTGCTCCACCACATTTTGCCACTGCCGCCGGGGATTACTTAAACGAAATTTCCAAAGAAAGTGATTAGTCCAAGGGCAGATATTGACATGCCTCCGCGTTCACCAGATATCACGCCAATGGATTTTTTGCAATGGGGTGTCGTCAGGACTCTGTTTATTCTCACAAGCAACAGACAACTCCTAAACTAAAAGACTACATTCACGACGCATTGGTCAAGTGATATCACACTATGGTATAGAGTGTTCCAAAAAGTCTTCAAAGATGTATTAGTGCAGACGGAAAGCACTTTGAATATATTCTACTTTGGGGGAGACTGCTCCGTCGTTTACAACAGCGAAATATTGGGTGGCAGAGTTTAAGCGCCGTACAAGCTGCCAAGACGAACATCACATGGTCGAGCAATTGAGGTTAGCAGTCCAGAAATTGTAAAGAAAATCCACAAAATGGTATTGGATGACCGTTGACTGAATGTGCGCGAGCTAGCAGAAATTGCAGGCATTTCAAAAGGCTCTGTACAACGTATACTGACTGAAAATTTGGACAAGAGAAAGTTGTGTGCAAGGGTAGGTGCCGCATTTGCTCACAATAGAACAAAAACAGCGTCGTAAGGATGTTTTAATTGAATGTTTGGCAATATTTCACTGCATATAATTGAGTTTTTGCGTCGATTCATAACGATGGAGACGAAGGAACGATCAAAACAGTGGATTGGAAGGGGAGAATCGGCTCCAAGGAAGGTGAAGACAATTCCATCTGCAGGCAAGGTAGTGGCGTCAGTTTTCTGGGACGCACGCTGGATAATTTTCATTGATTACCTCAAAAAGGAAAAGTAATCAATGGCGAATATTATGCGAACTTGTTACAGCGTCTGACTGATGAAATCGAGCAAAAACGGCCACAATTAGCGAAAAAGAAGGTTTTGCTTCATCAAGACAATGCACCAGTTCACACGACCATTATTACCATGGCCAAAATCAATGAGTTAAAGTTCGAATTGCTTCCTCATGCACCCTATTCGCCAGATTTAGTCCCATTCTGATTATTTTCTGTTTCCAAACTTGAAGAAATGGCTTGGTAGAAGATTTGCCAACCATGAAAAGGTGGAGTCAACAGTTTTGCAGACCTCGATAGGTCTCACTATAAACAGGGTATCGAACATCGCTGGGAAAAGTGTATCGAGCTGAAAGGAGACTATGTAGAGAAATAACGATGTTTTTCCCTAAAATTGTTGTGCTTTCTTTGTGGATACTTCTGGTACAGCCCTCGTATGGCAGGTTAGAGTCTCCTGCGAATTCTATTTGCCTAAAAAAGTTAACTCTGAGACCATTATGCTACAGGAACTTTTAAAATTGTAGCATCCACCAAACAACGGCATTACGTATTATCAGTGATGTTTAAAAATAATTCCTTCGATTTATCCATGATGTGTATAGCTTTCGTCGAAGGCAGAATTAAAATCTCTAATGAATCGATTTCATCAACTCGATGGATTTCCGGATGTCACGGGAATTATAGACATATATTTATTATTCGGTAGCAATCGCTAAAACGTTAGTTTAATAACGTTGTTGAAGGCAGCTTTTTTGTTGTTAATGTAATACCATTTAACCGGGTAGGTCGTATAGAATGATGAATGCAATAGCGAAATAATGCTCAAATGGGCCCGGGTCCATAGAGCTTAAAGTTACCCGACATTCATCCTATAAGGGAAAAACCGGAGAAAAAAAATCCGACTTACTGACCCTAACGGAGATACGAACTCGGGAATATTTTGAAAGTGAAGTCTGTGCGCTACCCCTACACCCGGAATTGGGCTCATGGAAATTCAAATTGCAATAAAAAGCTCAAATATTAAAGTTCTTAATTTACAATTTAGTCATATAACAACAATAATAACAATCATCATCATAATAATAACACTAACAATAATAATAATTCGTTTCGTAATCGGATTACACAAGACTGACAACCCCCTAGGACTTACAAGCCAATGCCTAGGGGTCAGAAGCCTGTCGGGAGCCAAGAGACCACAGAATGGAGAACCTGTCACGAGGGGTCAGCCCAAAGCCAGGCATGAACATGAGAAAGTGGATGATAGGAAATGTAAATAATAATAATAATAATAATAATAATAATAATAATAATAATAATAATAATAATAATAATATGTCATTATGAATATGCTAGATATAACGCAATTTACGAAGAACTTTTATTTCATTTTTCGAAAATTTACATATCATAATTTACGCCATTTTTTTTTTTTTACAAATGGCGATTTATTAACTGAACCTGCCTGGTGTCATGATTATACACGCCAAATCCTCCTACTTGTCCTTTTCTTCTTTCTTCCTTTTTTTATATATATACAGTCCCGGAGACTTATCGCGACTCCTTTTTCTTTTTTTTTTTTTCTCAATTTCCCAAAACAATTTTTGTTTTTTTATTTGATTAACGTTTTACTTTTTGCTTCTAATAAACGCACAAACATCTATGCCCAAGGTAGGACTCAAAAACCACGATCCTCTGCACAAAACAATGAAATGAAGCTCCAAAACAATGCACTTTAGCAAGCGCGGCCATGGGGACCTGCATCTTTTAAAGGGAATGAATCCTTATTACTTTCTCTATATGAACCATGTACATAGCGTATAGAGAGGGTATTGCACTGCACCAAAAATTCGATACCGAGATCTCACCGGAAATATATGTTTTAGGGTCCCCTGTATCCAAAAAAGGTATTTTCGAAAAAGATCGCTGTGTGTCCGTGTGTCTGTGTGTCTGTGAACACGATAACTCACATATAATATATTAAAGATATTTACCTGACAAATAAAATGTATATTTTGAATTTTCTGGGAGTAGTCTCTGAAGACTACTTTATTCTGGGTCAATTTTACGGAATTTTGCATAACTGCTAAACCGTAAGCGATGGACAAAAACTTACTACACAACAAATGTAGAGCACTTTAAAACACACAATTCATGTTATATACATTTTTTTCGTGGTGTTGATTGTTTTTGAGATATTCCTTGTTTTTGATTTCAGCTATAAAAAACACACTTTTCGCATCCAGGACTTTGTGAAATCGTGTCCATACAAACAAAGGAACTTCAGTCACATAGCAACCAGCTTTTGACTATTACTTTAACCTTATTTCGCTTCTACTTTCAAGGAAGCAAGTAATACAATTTCTGCTAATGTTTCTCGATTAGCATGAATTAAATAGAAGCAAAAGCTTTTTAACAATAATTTGTTTCAGAGATGTAGAGAAAGTAATGTGAATGGAACACATCTACTACACGTACTATGTACATAGTGTATAGAGAAGGTATTATATTGCACCCAAAGATTCGTTACTGAGATTTCACCAGAAATACATGTTTTGGGCCCCCTTGAATCCAAAAAAAGCATTTTTGGAAAAAGGTTCGTGTGTGTGTGTGAACAGCAAAGCTCAAAAGTGAAAAATCCGTTAAATATCAAACTTGGTATTTTAGTTTGGTATCTTCCAAGGATGCGACACGAAGATTTTCAAGAAAATCCCCCCATCACCCCAAACTACCCTTTACATGGAAAAAAAAATCGAAAATTTTTAGTGTCTTAAAGATGGCTCTAACGATTTTGAATAAAATCTCGTCAATTTAAGATATTTACTCGACAAATAAAATGTATATCTTGAATTTCCTGGGAATAGTCTCTGAAGACTACTTTATTCTGAATGAATTTTACGGATTTTTGCATATCTGCTAAACCGTAATAGATGGACAAAAACTTACCACACAGAAAATGCAGAGCACATTAAAACACACAATTTATGTTATATACATTTTTTTCGTGGAGTTGATCGTTTTTAAGATATCCCTTGTTTTTGTTTTCAGCTATGAAAAACATACTTTTGTCATACAGGAATTTATCAACTCCTGTCCATACAAACAAAGAAGCTTCAGTCACATCTCAACCAGCTTTTGATTATCACTTTAACCAATTGTACTCCCTTATTTCTCTATTAATTATAAGGAAGCAAGTAATAAAGACTATTTCTGCTAATTTTTGGTCGATTAGCATGAAATAAATAGAAACATAAGCTTTTTAACAATAATATGTTGCAGAGATGTAGGGAAAGTCATGTGAATGGAACACATCATATTTTTGTATTTTAAAACATGTTCAATCAGAAGTTGTTTTACGAATACCTAAAAATTGCGGTGCTTTGCCTTTCTTTTTTTAACAACTTAGTTTCTAATTACATAACCACGATTCATTCAGATGTGGCAGTTTCTTCTATCATTCTTTTATGCACCAACAGCGAAATGTATAGTTAAATTATTTCTGCAAACATTTACTTCGATTAATTTGAAGTAGAAAAATAAGGTCTTATAGGGATAATTGTGTAACCTAGTTAAAAAAATCGGGTTTGTTCCATTCACATTGCTTTCTCTACATCTCTGTAACAACTTATTGTTAAAAAGCTTATTTTATCTATCGATATTTGTTAATCGAGATAAACATTAGCAGAGCTTGTCCTTACTACTCGATTCCTTGTAAGTAGGAGGGCAAAATCTAATATGTTCCATTCACATGATGTCCTCCAGCTGTTCGGTAATCAAAAATTGTATTCAAAACATTAATCTGTTATCTACATTAGGCTAATCAAGATATACATAAGACGAATTAGTCTTATTACTAGTTTCCTTGTAAGTAGAAGAGAAATAAGAAAATGCACAGGCTAAAGCAATAATAGTCTCGATCTTTAAAAGCAGGTTGCTATGTGAAATAATTGAAATTCGAAACTCTTTGCTTTCCAGGCGTAAACAAACGCGAAACGAGATGTCCTCCCATCCGAGAAAAGTTTAAGTGGCTAAAATTGAAACTAATAATCCGGAATATCTTGAAAAACGGTCAACTCTACAAAAATATGTATATAACATAAATTGCGTGTTTTAATGAGATTTACATTTTTTGTTGAGTAAGTGTTTGTATATCTCTTACAATTTGCCAGTTATATAAAAGTCATTCAGAATGAAGAGGTCTTCAGAGACTATTCCCAGAAAAGCCAAGATATACATTTCGTTTATCACAAAAATATCTTAAGGATAAAGTATTTTAATCATAATTGTTAGAGCCATTTTTGAGAAAATCAAAATTTTCGAAAAAATGTTCCATGTAAAGGGTATTACGGGGTGGAAATTTTCTTGAAAATTTTTGTGTCGCATTCTTAGAAGATAAACTTAAATACCAAGTTTGGTATTTAATTTGTCTTTTCGTTTTTGAGCTATGCTACCCATAGACACACACACATACACACACGGATTCAGGGTTCTCAAAACATGTATTTCCGGTGAAATCTCGGTATCGAATTTTTGGGTGAATACAATACCTTCTCATACACCATGTACATAGTACGTGTAGAGAAAGTAATAGAAGAAAATGCTAAGAAAAGCTATGTGAGTGTAATACATAAAATTGTCAATGTTGGAATTGTTTCCTTTTATACTTGCGAAGGTTTGGTGCTGGCGCTTCTGTTCCCAATATTTTACCTCCCAAGCAGTACCCCGTGCTGTGATCTTTGTTCTATTTACTCTGGTGACGATTGGTTCCAGCTTTTGTTTACGTCAAAAACCTTCCACAACTGTCATTCATATTGAAAGTCGATTTTGGACGGCTTCAGATTTACGATACTCATTTTTCCCCGCAACTCACTTGTCACCGCTCTGCTGCGTTTCCGTGACAACAGCCGACCTTGGACGTTCATACAATCTCTTTTGTCAGGAAGTAATTTACAGCTAGTGTGGCATGCGTTCTTTGCAAGCTCGGAGTATCTCTGATTAGGAGCGTTTGTTTTCCGAGTGAAATGTTAACTGCGTATCTTAATTATTTATTTTTATTACGTTCTCTACACGTACTAAGTACAAAGTGTTTAGTGAAGGTGTTGTATTGCACACACAAATTAGACACCGAGATTTCACCAGAAATATATGTTTTGAGGTCCCCTGAGAAGTCCGTGCGTGTGTTTCTGTAGCCATCGTTGCTCAAAAACTAAAAGACCATTAAGTAAAAACTTGCTACGTAAGTTTATT
Source organism: Hymenopus coronatus (assembly GCA_030762935.1). NCBI lineage: Eukaryota > Metazoa > Arthropoda > Insecta > Mantodea > Hymenopodidae > Hymenopus > Hymenopus coronatus. Next base: position 21,280,174 of record CM060891.1, read on the forward strand.
ATCTTCCAAGGATGCGACACGAAGATTTACAAGAAAATCTTCCCCACCCCAAACTACCCTTTGAATGGGATTTTTTTTTCTTTTTAAATTTTGTTATTCTCAAAAATGGCTCTAACGATTTTGATTAAAATACCTTACATTATACATATTTACATCATAAATAAAATGTATATCTTGATTTTTTTCGGGAATAGCTTCTGAAGACCTGTTCGTGCTGAATAGATTTTTCTCAATTTTGCATAACTACGAGTACTAAACCGTAAAAAATAGACAAAAACTTACCTCATAGAAATATATACTTTTCTCATACAGGAAGAGCCCGTTTTTTCTTGTTCTACTCTTGGCCAAACAAGCGAATTTCAATGACAAGCACACAACGATATCTTTTAAAACATTTGACTATCGCTTTAGCATAGCGCATTCCTTTAGTTCCCTTCTACTTATAAGGAACTAAGTAATAAGTTCATTCTGCTACTATTTATCTCCATTAGCATGGTGTAGAAAGAAAAAAAAAATCCTTTGTAAGAAGTTTGTTTGTAGAGCAGCTAGAGAAAGAAAGACGTGTGAGTGTAACACATCAGATTTATATATTCCAAAGCTTTGTCTAGAATATTTTCTTGGAGATAACTTGTCACGTGACTTCAGCTCTTAATGCCTTGCTCAACGGTTTTAGTAAAAATCTCATGTGCTCGATTCACATTACTTTCTGTCTACCTATTCTACAAACTTCTGATTAAACATTATTCTTCCTTCTACTCCATGCTAATCGAGATAAGCATTAGCATAATGTACTTATTAGTTCCTTATAAGTAAATAGTAATAAAGGGAATACGCTATACTAAAGCGATAGTCAAATGTTTTTAAAGCCGTCGCAATGCATTTGTCATTCGCTTTATTGCATGCCCAGGAGTGACACAAAAGAAACACGGACAACTTCTTTGAGAAAAGTGTATTTTAAAATTGAAACCAATAACAAGGAATAAATTGGAAACGGTTAGCTCCACAACAAAAATATAAAGAAACATAAATTATGTGTTTTAATGAAATCTACATTTTTGTGTAGTAAGTTTTGTCTATCTCTTATGGTTTTATCAGCTATGCAAAAGTCCTCCATAATTAAGAAGAATGAAGAGCCTCTTCCCAGAAAATTCAAAATATACATTTTATTTTTCATGTAAATATCTTTAGTATACGGTATTTTAATCAAAATCGTTAGAGCTATTTTTGAGAAAATCAAAAGTTTCGAAAATATTTCCTTGTGAAGTGTGGTTTGGGGTGGGGGATTTTCCTCAAAATCGCATTTTACTGAGTTATCATGTTCACATACACACGGACACACACACACACACAAGGACTTTTTCTAGAAATGCCTTTTTTATAAAGGGTATCCTAAAATGTGCATTTCCTGTGAAATCTCGGTATCGAATTTTTAGGATACAATACCTTCTCTATACGCTATAGTATTTATTTAGCACTTTATAGTACGTGTAGAGAAAGTAAAAATGGGGAAAAACTGAATTAAATAGAAATGATAGAAAGGAATTATTTGTGGTAGATGGGAAACCACCAAGCATTCGCCTGCCCACCCGGGGAATCCACGAAACACTAATCGAATCCGTGATCTTTTTTTTTTTTTTTCCTTCTTCTTTTGATAGTGTTTAACGCTCGTTTTTATTACTAAGGCACCGCAGGCGATGACACTAATGATTCATGGAATGAAGATGAAGCACCGGTGGAATGTGATGGCGGGAGACACCGGTGAACCCGGAAAAATCCACCCCTGCGTCGCCATGTCCACCACATGCGGTTGCTTGGGATCGAACTCGGGCCGCGTAGGTGAGAGGCGAGTGGTCTAACCCGCATCCTGATGTGAATGCAAGATGGACAATTTACCCCGGCGCCATCTTGCTCGGTACAAAGGCTTTACAAGAGTAGAACATATATTAAAACAAAATGTTATGACGTTATTTCAATTGAAGGGTTGAGAACCATAGTGGGCCAAGCACCATTTTTTTAAAAATGGAGAAATAGAACATCAATGCTTTTTCAATATCATAATTTATTGAGCCAAGTTACACATAATAACTAAATGCCACAGCAATCTAGAATATATTTTCTATCTTATATTAGTACAACATTAATGTGGCTTCATGCAAAATTAGGTTTTACATCCCTTTGCTGGGATTTGGCTCAGCCTAAAGAAATGTAACTGGGCCGTTTCCATACATCTAATCAATGCTGATCATCATTATTGACTTGCACACGCAAACTCTTGTAAAAAGCATGATTCACTGGAGGAATAAATGGTAGCATGGACATTAGATGATCATATGCGGTAGCGTGATTTGGACCACTCTGACTCTAACAGAATTTGTAGTTTCATTTAGACCGATATTTTGATGCTCTACTGTTTGTAAACGGGAAATGCTGGACGTGGCCCACTGCAATATAAGATGTATAACCATAAACTATACCGACAGATGGCAACAGCTCAATTTTGACCTCACATGGAGATGGCCCAGCCTGCAATTGTTGTAGGTAAGGCTAACATTACCTGTTCCATTTTAAGCTATCTCTAGTCTTCATTAAGGAAGCTATAGAGATAAAACAGCACGCTAAAGAATTACTGACAAGTCTGGCGAACTGAAGGAAATAGGGGACAGGTGTCTTGTTGAGTGTTTCAAACCGCCGTCGTCAGCTTACTGCACCAGAAACCCATTAGCAGAGAAGCTTTGACTGCAGTAAAACTGTAGTTCGCTTGAAATAGTCTTATCTTCTTATCGGTAAAGAACAGAAGACTGGCGTCCTGTTTAAATCAATCCGCCTAATTTTGGTGTTAAATCGTGCAAGTCTTAATGACTGAACAAACACGCCCTCTGATTGGATTATTTGAGCTTTGTCTTTGTTAGGTTACTGGTAAACTCCGATAACCTATTCGTACAAAAACTTATTCTTCTACCTACTCCATGCTAATCAAGATAAACGTTTGCAGAAATAAACTTATTACTTAGTTCCTTATTAGTAGAAGGATAATAAGGGAATGCATTAGTTTTACGCGATAAACAAATGCTTTATAAGACTGTGATCGTAATTCGCTTCTTTGCTTGGCCAAAAGTAGAACAAAAGAAAAACGGAAAATATAAGTACTACAATAATTGAAACCAACAAGGAATATCTCAAAAACGGTCAACGTCACGAAAAATGCATATAACATAAATTGTGTGTTTTTACGAACTCTACACTCTTTGTTAAGTAAGTTTTTGTATATCTCTTACAGTTTACCAGCTATGCAAAATTCCGCAAAATGTATCCAGAATAAAGATGCCTCCATAAAATTCAAGATAAACATTTTATTTGTCATGTAAATATCTTTAATATATGATATTTTAACCAAAATCAGTAGAGCCATTTTTGAGAAAACCAACATTTTCGAAATCTTGTCCATGTAAAGTGTAGTTGAGGGTGGGGTAATTTTCTTGAAAATCTTCGAGTCGCATCCTTAGAAGATATTGAACTTAAATATCAAGTTTGGTATTTAGCGGACTTTTCATTCTTGAGCTATGCTGCCCACAGACGCGCGCGCGCGCATACACACACACACATACACACACAGGCATTTTTCTAAAAATTGTTTGTTTATATTCAGGGGGTACCAAAACATGTATTTGCTGTGAAATTTCGAATTTTTAGGTGCAATGCAATATTTTCTCTACACGCTATGTGCATAGAACGGGTAGAGAAAGTAAAAATATGATGTATTCCAACCACACTACATTCTCTATCTATTCTATGACAACCTTTATTTGCAAAAGCTTACTCTTAAATTTCAAGTTAATCAGATAAAAATTTACAAAAATGGACTTCATTACTTAGTTCCTTATAGGTAGAATGGAAATAAGGGAATACATTAGGCAAAAGCGATAGTCAAATCTTTTAAAAGTTGGATGCTTATATGACCAGGAGTAAAACAAAACAAAAGGAATGGAACCTTCAAAATTGGGAGAAAAAAAAGTATTTTAAAACTGAAACCAACAACAGGCAATATCTCGGAATGGCTAACCATAAAAAAAAAAAAAAAAAAAAAAAAATCTATGGCATAAACGATATCAACATTTTTGTGTTGCAAGTTTTTATCAATCTATTAACTTAACAAGCTAGAAAAAGTTGTCCAAAATGAAGAGATCTTCAGAGGCTATTCCAATAAAACTCAAGGAATAGATTATAAAGATTTTCAATATGCAGTATTTTAATTTTTATTTTTGGAAGAAAATACGGACATTTCTAATTTTGACGGATTTTGGGGTGTTGATCTGACGGAAAAAATAATCATGTGTTGGCAATACTGTCTGCAATTCAACTTTGAGCGTACAAAAGCAAGTTGGGATCGAAAGGAAATATTTCTGTCCTGGAATTTGATTTAAAATTAAAAATTCTTAGAATAAAACTTTGGCGCCAGAAAATCACACTTCGGGCGGCGCGTTGGACAGGGCTGACCTAGTGTATTCCTTTATTTCCCTTCTACTTATAAGGAAGTAACTATTTCTGCTAGTGTTTATTTCGATTAGCACGAAGTAAATAGAAGAGAAGCTTTCATAGGAATAGTTTGTTACAGAATATTTAAAGTTTTTCGTGTGAATTTTTTAACAATTGTTGATACATTTTGATCGAACGATGGTATTTGGAAAAGAAAAACAAAGAAAGAAAGAAAAAAAAAAGAGATCTTCCTGAACTAAGATATTTCACTAAACTAAGAATGCTTGGTTAGCGTGGTGGTAGCGTGTCTGCCTCACGTTCAAAAGGTGGTGAGTTCGAATCTCGCTTAGGGTGAGTTACCCTGGTAAGGTTTTTTTCGGGGTTTTCCCTTATCCTGAGAAGACGAATGTCGAGTAACTTTAAGCTCCATGGACCCCGAGATCATTTGAGCATCATATCATCAATTGCATTCATCGTCCGATATGACCAAACCAGGTTAAAGGACGTTAAGCTACATAAAAGAAGAAGAAAAAAAAATACATTCATCTACATTCCGTAAAAATTTAAGTCTGGTTATTATTAAACACTGATAGCATTGTGATGGTGTTTAAGGACGCTCAACTGGGAGGTTATTACCGTTTTTGTAAAACAAATCGTTGTAAATTTCAAGAAATAAAAATAATATAAATTTGACTAGAAATAAAAAAAGTCGATGTGTTCCATTCACGTGACTTTCTCTGCCTGTTCTGCAAGCAAACTATTCTTACAAAATATTCTTTTTTATCTACATTAATTTAAACGAGAAAATCATTAATACAATTGGTGTTACTACTTAGTTCCTTATAAGCAGAAGGGAAATAAGGAAATATACCAGGCTAAAGCGATAGTTAAATCTCTTAAAATCCGATTGATATGTGAATAATTGAAGTTCCGTTCTCTTTGCATTGCCAGTAAAACAAATGAGAGATGAAACGAAAGTTGAACCCGTTTGAGAAAAGTTAACGTAGTTCAAAATTGAAACCAATAACAAGGAATATCTCGGAAATGGTCAGCTCTACAACAAAATCTGTATGATACTAAATGTGTGTATTAACGAAATCTACATTTTTTGTGTGGTAAGTTTTTTCTACATATTTCTTACGGTATACTATTTGTGCAAAATTTAGCAAAATTTATCTAGAATGAACAGTCTTCAGAATCGATTCCTATAAATTTCAAGATATTAATTCTATTTGTGATGTAAATATCTTTAATATACGGTATTGTAATCAAAATCATAGTTTTTGAGAAAAACAAAATTTTCAAAAATTGTTCCATGTAAAGGGTAGTTTGGGGTGGAAGATTTTCTCGAAAATCTTGATGTCGCATTCTTGGAAGTTACAAGTTCGGTATTTAACGGTCACACAAACGCACATGAACCTTTTTCTAACATTTTTTTTGGACTCAGGAGACATCAAAACAAATATTTCCGGCGGATACTCGACCTCGAATTTTTGGATGGAATACGACGCCACCTTCTCTGTACACTATGTATACATAGTACGTGTAGAGAAAGTATAAATTATTCGTTGCCTCAACCAGAGAGAAGAATCTATTAAACGAAGGTGAACAACGGGGATAAAAATAGCTGAAACTAAATTCGCGTTAAAAAGTAAGTAATAAGACAATTTCTACCAATATTTCCATTGGTTAGTTAGCATGGCGTAGATAAAAGAGTAATATTTTGTAAGGAAAGTTGTTTGTAACAGCTAGAGTGACTGGAACACATTAGGTTTTTATTAGAGCAATGTATTTCGATAATAAAAATGATTTAAAGAACCGCGTTAGTTCGAATTTTTAACTATCATAAGTAATACCAGGAATATTTTATTTTGTCAATGAAAGAGATGAAAACACCAGTTGTATTTGACAAGACAAATCACCGAAATACACTATTGATAATTTATAATATATAGGAAGGAAGATTTTATCACGTTATATTTGTAATAGTTACATTAGTTCTCAAATGGTGGATGGTGCATTTTTTTTTTTTAAATTTCTGTACATGTTTTAATAACAAATTAACTTTTAGTAAGAAAACAAATACTCTCAATTCCGAAATATTCTCAAAGAACAAACATAATATACCTTTAAATTAATGATTTAACATAACAACAATTCATAAGCCTCAAGCGTTGCGATCTAGTCATCTGCTGGAGTATGAAGCTCAGCTAGTTCACATTTTCAGGGTGCCTGGTAAGAATTCAGTCCTTCAGATCCTCCAAATCAAATAAATCAGGTATTGAAAATCTGGAGATATCGGCGGCCATTGAGAGTTGCTGATAATCTTATTACAACATTACGCTAAGATTAATTTTGACATCTTAAGTTAATGGTCCCCCACCTCTTGCAAATATCATGTCAGTGTCTCTCGTTGCCTCACTCACTTTTTATGCCACACGGATCCTGTTTCTCGTAAGCGAAAAATGTACCTTTCTACTTCTGTACTTACTCTTTCTTTTTAAGCGGTGGAAACCGCAATTTACTTTCCTTTGCATTACAAGGAAGCACCTCCAAGTTGACCAGGCTGTATGGGGTCATCTGCTTTTCTTGTGTGCTGGTGCACATTTTCCTTGCCAAGTGTTGCTTCAACTTCTTCATGCCACGTCTTAATTTCTGTTGGAGTTTTCTTTTGTACCATAGGGTCACTTGTAATTTCAGCATTATCAACACTTTTACTCCTGCGTGTCATTTGTTTCTGTTCAAGTTGGTTTTCATGCGTAGTGTATGCCTTTTTCTTGCGTGTTGAGGCCATTTCAATGCTAGTACTGCTGCCCTTGCCTTTCTTCTTCTTCTTTCGCGGCGGTTTGTTTGCATTCGTGCTCTCCCCATCACTGCTACTGTGTTTGGTCTTCTCACACGATGGTTCTTCTTCTTCAGCTGTTTCGGTATCTATGTCCACTGGGAGGGTGGTCCCTGCTTTGTGTGTGGTTTGTTTAATTTTCATAGATGCAATTGTTGCAGCACATTCCATTTCTGTATCAGAAGTATCTAAATTAACATCCTCCTTTACATTACTAGCACGAACTTTTTCGCCTATTTCTGGAGACTCAAATGTTTTGTGTTGTTCAATTGTTTCCATCTCACGATACTAGTTTCCGTAATGATATTCTCTGGTGAACCTTCATTTTGCTCTGTGCTGTTGGCAACAGCATAAAACAGATCACCAAACTTCCTTACAGTAGGAGCAGGTTTGTCAGATATCATTCGCTGCGGACAAATATGTCTCATATGGGTAGAACTTCCACATTTAAAACAGGTTTGTTCCTGACCTAAATAAGTAACAAATGCCTCACATTTCCCAATAATCACATTAGATGGAATGGGTTTCTTAATTACCATTTGAGCTAGGCTTATATCTGTTTCCACCGTAGCCAATTTCCATTTAACGGTCCAGTTGTCCATTTTGACAAGATGTACATTTCCATCGTTTTGTAGAACATTTCTAATTCTTTCATCGGATATTTCAGGAGGAACATTATAAAGCCTGACAGTCGTAAATTCCTGATCTGCTGGGGTTATTACCACATCTACCTTATCCCCATTCATTAAGGTTACTGTTGCGTTACCTGCATGACGGCGCAAATGAGCTTCATACCTTGTACTGGTTTTAAACTTTAAATATACTGAATTTTCTTTTCCTACAAGCTGCAATGTTTGTAATTCATCAACACGTACCTTTAATTCTTCATCCACCCAATTGTGTATATCCAGAGCGGTAGGTCTCTGTTGTGTTGGATTAAACGTTGCTTTCAGTGTATTTACACGAACTACTTTAGTTTCCATTGTAATTCAGAATTACTAAACTATTTAACAGCACTAGGGCTGTACCCTCACAGTTTATAACTCTTTAATCGAAATAAAAACACACAACGATCTGAGACCTAACCTTTAAGCACAGGCGTGGCCTATCCTGTCTCCTTACATTCGAGCACGTTTATTTATCGAAGGTTTTTTTTTTCTTTCTTTCTTCACTGCCTCCTGAATTATGATATGGCCGACCGTGCCTACACCCGATGTACAAATATCGATAGCAACAATAGAAATGGGGAACAATTATTTTATTTCAGCTTTTAATAACTAATACACGAAATGTAAACAAACGTTATTTTATTTGAGGTTATGGCACTCATTTCATACATAAGAAATATGAATAATGATTATTTCCACTCCTTTTTAGAACTAAATACATTAGGAACTGCATAAAACTTGAGAGTTATTAAAAGTGAAGGTTAGCTGACTGGATTGTCACCTTGTTACCAATAGCCAAGACAGGAGATTAAACAACTGAACATCGGCTGTGATACGATGTTTCGACAATATGGCTCCGTCAGATGATCGCGATTGGTTGAAATCAAGGCCGCCATTGCATTGGCGCTTTAATGGTTGAGAGCATTCCCCTCACTTCCTCAATCCCCGAGGTTTATAAATAAATAATAAAAAAAAAGTGGCCAACAACACCCAACCATCCAAGTACAACCATAAACAACTCCCGAGGGCTCACTTCTTCCAGGGGGGGGGGAAATCAACTCCAAAAACAAACCTCTCTCCATGATTACCTTCCCCAATTATCACCCTTTCACGGCCAGTAGAAGGTATTACCCTGACCTGGCAGAAGACGTGGAGGTAGCCTGCAGATTTATCTGTAGCCAACACCTCCTAGTGTCAACCGCCGTGCTGCTAAATTGTCCCTATTAATGTGTGTAATTACTGTTATCAATAGAGTATTTTGCATACTCTGGTTTTCCAAATTTCACCGATGAATTATCTTCATCCTTTGCTGAACTGCTATCATTTTGTCTCGTACTTCTGTCCTCTTGGTTGCTAGATTCTAATTTTGGGTTTTACGTGTTAATCAACAGGAGGTCTTACCGAAAACAGACCTTTATACTGTCACCATAAGAAAGCATTCCCACGCTATTTGCAGCACATGTTTGTTGGCAACAGAAAATGAACACCAAGTGTGACGGATGATTTGTGTATCCTCAAGCAGGACTCCTGTAGAGCGTAGGAAACGTTGGACCACACCTCATTTACAGCACGGCTTTCAAAGGGGAAGACACTTGTTGCAGCGTTGGATAAACCGGAAGGTGGTGTCTGTTATGGTTTTTGTTTACACTGTTGCCCTTCTTCAACAAAACGTCCACCATAAATCACAGCAGCACCCTGCTCTTGACGCTGTTACGCTGCAACGCTATTTTTATGAGTTATTACGTATGCTTTGTGTAAATGAATGATTGTAGAGTTATTCAACCGAGGTGTTCAATGATCCTCGTTCACAGAGTGGGTCGCATAATGAAGTCTCTCATTTATGTACTTCGAACTACTCTACACTGTGGTAATATTTTATATTTTTAGCTTTCCGATGGACACATTATACCATTTTTACTTTCTCTATACGTACTATGTACATAGTGTATAGAGAAGGTATTGTATTGCACCCAAAAATTCGATACCGAGATTTTACTGGAAATACATGTTTTGGGTCGCCTTGAATCGGAAAAAAAAACTGTTTTTTTGGAAAAAGGTCCGTGTGTATGCGTGTGTGTGTCTGTGGACAGTATAGCTCAAAACAAAATGACCGTTAAATACCAATTGGTATCTTCCAAGGATGCGACACGAAGATTTTCAAGAAAATACCTCCACCCCAAACTACCCTTTACATGGAACTTTTTTTTGAAAATTTTGATTTTCTCAAAAATGGCTCTAACGATTTTGATTAAAATATCGTATATTAAATATATTTACCTGAAAAATAATATGTATATCTTGAATTTTCTGGGAATAGCCTCTGAAGACTACTTTATTCTGGATGAATTTTGCATAACTGCTAAACCGCAAGAGATGGGCAAAAACTTAACACACAAAAAATGTAGAGCACATTAAAACGCACAATTTATGTTATATACATTTTTTTTAGTGGAGTTAATCGTTTTTTACATATTCCTTGTTTTTGGTTCAGCTATGAAAAACTTATACTTTTCTCATACAGGAATTTGTCAACTCCTGTCCATACAAACAAAGGAACTTCAGTCACATAGCAACCGGCTTTTGATTATTAGCTTAACCTATAGGACTCCCTTATTTCCCTTCTGCTTACAAGGAAGCAAGTAATAAGACCATTTATGCTAATTTTTTCCTCGATTAGCATGAAGTAAATAGAAACATAGGCTTTTTAACAATAATTTGTGGCAGAGAGGTAGAGAAAGTCATGTGATTGGAACACATCAAATTTTTACTTTCTCTATACGAACTATGTACATAGTGCATAGAGAAGGTATTGTACTCCACCAAAAAATTCGATACCGAGATTTCGCCGGAAATATATGTTTTAGGGTCCCCTTTATCTAAAAAAAATCTGATGTGTTCCATTCACATAACTTTCTCTATAGCTCTGCAATACATTATTTTTAAAAAGCTTATGCTTCCATTTACTTCCTGCTAATCGAGAAAAAATTAGCAGAAATAGTCTTATTTCTTGCTTCCTTGAAAGTAGAAGCGAAATAAGGGAGTACCTTAGCTTAAAGTGATAATCAAAAGCTGGTTGCTGTCACTGAAGTCCCTTTGTTTGTATGGACAGCAGTTGACAAATTCCTGTATGAGAAAGGCATATGTTTCATAGCAGAAACCAAAAATAAGGAATGTCTCAAAAACGACGACTCCACGAAAAAAATGTATACATAAATTGTGTGTTTTAGCGTGCTCTTCATTTTTTGTGTTGTAAGTTTTTGTCCATCTCTAATAGTTTAGCAGTTATTCAAAATTCAGTAAAATTCATCAAGAATAAACTACTCTCAGAGGCTATTCCCAAAAAATGTTATTTGTCAGGTAAATATCTTTAACATACGAAATTTTAAACAAAATCGTTAGAGCCATTTTTGAGAAAATCAAAATTTTCGAAAAAAGTTCCATGTAAAGGGTAGTTGGGGGGTGGGCGGACTTTTCTCAAAATCTTCCTATCGCATCCCTGGAAGATGCTAAACTTAAATACCAATTTTGGTATTTTTTCTGAAAATGCTTTTTTTTTTTTTTTTTTGCTACAGGAGGCTCTAAAACATATATTTCTGGTGAAATCTCGGTATCGAATTTTGGGTGGAGTGCAATACCTTCTCTATACACTACGTGCGGGCATTTTCTCACACCCAACGTTAATTTAATGTTCTATGGAAGCGCGCAATATTCTGAAAACCCGCATCTCGGAACTGATCATTTGTGAAACGATAATGATGGTTAGACGGTTGGCGCAAAGGTAAAACTAACTATGAGAGGTGAAACAAACCTGGTGTAGGATATTTTTAACGATTTCCCATTGCTACTTTCACCGTTTGTTGCACCATATGCACCCAGTGAAACTACTGCTATGTACTGAGAAATTGTGTAAACACAAGCTGCAAAACATTTCCTAGGCCAGCCACGCTTTCTTGTATGCTTATAGGAACAGAGGCTTCAGATACAGTGGAAATTTTTCATTTTCTATTTTCTGTATTGATTTTTGTGAAAAAAAAAATGCTCTGATTGCATTGCTGTTATGTTAATATTAATACCGACATTCATTCAAATCCGATAATAAAATGTATTACACTCACATGAGTTTCTCTAGCTGTTCCACAAAAAACTTGTTTTACAAAAGATTATTCTTATTACTTTCTCTACGCGTACTATGTATGCTATTTACTGCAAACAATATTAGCCTTGAAACCAGGAAGAATTTATTACAAACATATGTATGGAGTATTATTTATATGGATGTGAAACTTGGACAATTTTAAAAGCAGAAAGAAAGAGAATAGAAGCATTTGAAACATGGTGCTATAGGAAAATGCTAAAAATTAAATGGAGTGACAAAATTAAAAATGAAGTATATAAAAGAACAGAAGCGGAATAACGAATTTGGAACCAAATTAAAAGAAGAACAAAATTAATAGGCCATTTATTAAGACATCAGAGCACACTGAATATTATAATAGAAGGTGTGACAGAAGGAAGAAGTGGCAAAGGAAGAGCAAGATCACAATATATAAAACAAATTATGGAAGATATGAAATGCAGTAAATATGAAGAACTCAAACGGAAAGCAGAGAGAAGATCTGAATGGAGAGTCGCTGCAAACCAATCCAAGGATTGAAGACTCCTAAAAGAAAAGAAAAGAAAAAAAAAAAAAAAAACTATATATAGAGAACATATTGCATTACACCCAAAAATTCGATACCGGAATGTCACCGGAAATAGACGTTTTAGGGTACTCCCTTATTTTGCTTCTACTTACAAGGAAGCAAGTAATAAGACTTTTCTAATATTTTTTTTTCGATTAGCATTAAGTAATAGAACAATAAGATTTTTTTACAATAATTCCTTGCTGAGATATAAGGAAAGTCACGAGAATGGAACACATCTATTTTTACTTTCTCTACACAGTGTATAGAGTGTATATTGCACCTAAAAATTCGATACCGAGATTAGAACGGAAATGCATGTTTTGAAACCCCCTGAATCCCGCAAATATCTGATGTATTCCATTCACAATCTTTGCAATAAATTATTGTTAAAAAGCTTACACTTCTATTTACTTAATACTAATCCAGAAAAAGGTCGCCTCCTTAGTGGTAGCACAGCTGCTTACCAAGCGGGAGACCTGGGTTCGATTCCCCTGTTGGGAGACCTGGTCCGGGGTGCACTCAGCCCCGTGAGGTCCCTGGCACCCCAATTGAGGAGCTATTTGATGGAGGAGTAGCGGCTCCAGGTCATGAGGACCGCATTAACCGGCCGGGGAGGGGTCGAGGCGCTGGCCACGTCTCACGCTCCAATACTGCACCCCCATCCATGACGTCTGCCATGGAACGAGATGGGGGACGCAGCGACCGGGCTGTAGGACATGGTTCCTTGTGAGCAGTCCCATGGATTTAGTATTATTTATAATCGAGAAAAAAAAAGCAGAAAGGGTCTTATTACTTGCTTTCTTGTAAGTAGAAGGGGACTAAGAGAATACACTAGTCAAATCTTTTTAAAAGATGGTTGCTATGTGACTGAAGTACCTTTGTTTGTCTGGACAAGAGTTGACAAGTACCCGTATGAGAAAAGTATTTTAAAGCTGAAAGTAACAAGGAACATATAATAAACGGTCCACTCCACGAAAAAAAATGTATATAACATAAATTGTGTATTTTAATGAGCTCTACATTTTTTGTGTGCTTAGATTTTATCTATCTCTTACAGTTTACCAGTTATGCAAAATTCCACGAAATTCATCCAGAATAAACATGTCTTTAGAGGCTATTCCCAAATTATTGAATATACACATTTTATTTTTCATTTAAATGTCTAAAATATAAGAGATTTTAATCAAAATCGTTAGAGCGATTTTTGAGAGAATCAAAATTTTCGAACTTTTTCCATATAAAGGGCAGTTGGGGGTAGAGGGATTTTCTTGAAAATCTTCGTATCGCATCCTTGGAATATACAAACTTAAATACCAAGTTAGATATTTAACGGTCTTTTCGTTTTTGGGCTATGGTATCCACACACACCCGCACACGTACACGGAATTTTTTTCTAAAATTTTTTTTTTGGATTCAGGGGGACTCAAAGCATGTATTTCCGTTGAAATCTCGATAAAGAATTTTTGAGTGCATTACAATACATTCTCTATATACCATGTACATAGTACGTGTAGAGAAATAAAAACCTTTTTAGAAAAATATCAGTGTGTGTATCTTTATAGACAACATAGCTCAAAAACGAAAAGTCCGTTAAACACCAACTCGATACGTAAGTTCAGTATCAGTTCAAGCATACAACACGAATATTTTCAAGAAAATCAACTACCCTTAAATGGAAAAATTTGAAAAATGTTATTCTTCTCAAAAATGGTTCTATCGATTTTGATTAAAATCTCTTACATTTAGGATATTTACATGACAAATAAAATATATATAGCCTCTGGAGACTACTTTATTCTGATTGAATTTTACGGAATATTGCATAACTGCTAAACCGTAATAGATGGACAAAAGGCATACAAAAATGTAGAGCACGCTAAAACACACAATTTATGTCATATGCATTTTTTTCGTGTAGTTTCTCTTTTTGAGATACTCCTTTTTATTGATTTCAGCTTTCTCATACAGAAATTTGTCAACTCCTGTCCAAGCTAAGGAACTTGACACATAGCAACCAGTTTTTGGCTATTGCTTAACCTATGGTACTCCCTTATTTTGCTTCTACTTACAAGGAAGCAAGTAATAAGACTATTTCTGCTAATTTTTTCTCGATTAGCATAAAGTAAATAGAAGCATAAGCTTTGTAATAATAACTTGTTACAGAGATGTAGAGAAAGTCTTGTGAATGTGACACATTCAGATTTTTTTAAAAACATTTCCGGTGAAATCTCGGTACTGAATTTTTTCGTGCAATACAATACCTTATCTATACACTATGTGCATAGTACGTGTAGAGAAAGTAACAAAGGAGCACGTAGAAGCGATGTTCTAAGAATGAGGTTTTTTTTCTGTGCTTCTTTGAATGTTGTTAGGTCAGTAAAATCCCGTAATGACTGTTCTTAGCCTTCTGTTCTAAGAATTACGTAGAAAATCATTCATACGAATTCTGCAGTTGGAAAGTATTTCTGAGAATTATTGGCACATTTGGGGGCCCTTAAAAAGGAGATCAAACCGCACAAATATGGCTCTTTTTACTTTCTCTACACGTACTATGTACATATATTTAAAAGAATGTCGTGTTAGTTATAACTCAAGAACGGCTGAACCGATTTGGCTGAAAATTAGAGGGGAGGTAGCTTAGAACCAGGAGACGGACATAGGATACTTTTTACCCCGTTTCCGTGGGACGTGACATAAAACGTACTATAACAAAACGCAACAGACAGAAAAACGTATTGTTGTCTATGGTGTTTGTTTCGAGTTTCTATTGGCTTATTGTGCCGATATTATCATTAATAATGCCGCGACCAAGACAATCGAATCTTTCCCGACAAAGCCTAAATGCAACTAGGATTCGAAACATTGCAAATGAAATTGCACGTGAAGAGCAATTATCCAATTAAATTGTTAAACTCCTTGGATGTGCCTGCCTTACCACCGCACAATTTATGACTAAAGGTTGGCTCCGTAGAAATCATGCTTCGAAACATAAACCAACCAAAACTGTGCAACGGAAGGCGTTTGGTGGTAAGTAAATTGATGAACAATGTGATTTACGCGACGATACTCAAAGGAAAATTCGAAGGTGAGGAAGTTCTCATTCCGAGGATCCCGATGATCCCAACCGATTTGCCGTTTGAGTTTAAACGACTTCAATTTCCAATCCGTCTTGCATTCGCCACGACCATTAACAAATCACAAGGCCAATCCTTGAAAGTTTGTGGTCTGAATCTAGGAAATCCATATTTTTCCCATGGTCAATTATATGTGGCATGTCCACGGGTCGGAAGACCTTCTGCGTTATTTGTTCTTGCGCCTGATAATAAAACAAGAAATATCTATCACAAGGTGCTTTACTGAAGAGTGCAACCCATGCACCAAAATACACGGCAAATAAATAATCATTAAAATACTTGATTTTTTGTATTTATATTTATTATCCTAATAAAAAATTGAGCTTCATAAAATCCAAAATCTGCTCACTTATTGCTTCTAAGGCGGAAGAAAGTTCGCCGGGTCAGCTAGTAGTGTATAAAGAACACGTTGCACTCCACCCAAAAATTCGATACCGAGATTTCACCGGAAATATATGTTATAGGGTCCCCTGTGTCCAAAAAAAAGCATTTTTGGAAAAAGGACCGAGTGTGTGTGCTTTGTGTCTGTGTGTGGACAGCATAGCTCAGAAACGAAGAGAACGTTGAATACCAAACTTTCTATTTAAGTTTGGTATCTTCCAAGGATGCGACACGAAGATTTTCAAGAAAATCCCCCCCACCTCCAACTACCCTTTACGTGGAACTTTTTTGGTACATTTTGATTATTTCAAAAATGGCTCTAACGATTTTGATTAAAATATCATATATTAAAGATATTTACCTGACAAATAAAATATATATCTTGAATTTTCTGGGAATAGCCTCTGAAAACTAAGTTTATTCTGGATGAATTTTACGGAATTTTACATTATTGCTAAACCATAAGAGAGAGAGAGAGGGAGAGAGAAACTTACCTCACAAAATATGTAGAGCACTTTAAAACACACAATTTATGTTATATACACTTTTTTTCGTGGAGTTGAGCGTTTTTGAGATACTCCTTGTTTTTGGTTTAGGCTTTAAAAAACTTATACTTTTCTCACATAGGATTTTGTGAACTCCTGTCCATACAAACAAGGGAGCTTCAGTCACACGGCAACCAGCTTTTGACTATCACTTTAACCTATGGTACTCCCTTATTTCGCTTCTACTTACAAGGAAGCAAGTAATAAGACTATTTCTGCTATTTTTTTTCTCGATTAGCGTGAAGTAAATGGAAGCATTAGCTTTTTAACAATAATTTGTTGCAGAGATGTAGAGAAAGTCATGTGAATGGAACACATCAGATTTTTTAAACATGTTTTTAAAACATTTAAAACTTTTCAGGCGTAACCTACTTAGCCATTTGGAGGTCAGAATGACTTAGATAGTAAACAAGCTCAGAATCATACAACATAAAACATCCATTCGCGGCTGAACGTCATCGCCAAACGAGTCAACGGCCACGGCTACCGGGGCCGGCAGTCTGAAGAGATATGCCAATATCTTGTCCTTGAGGTTGGTAATTTTTAGTAAGATCTTCAAGTATCAGTGGTCCTCTCTTTTACTTTTCAGACAAACACATACTGCATATGTACATTGTATAGGTATGTATTAAAAAAATCTGATGTGTTCCATTTGCATAACTTTCTCTATATCTCTGCAACATTATTGTTAAAAAGCTTATGCTTCTATTTACTTCATGCTAATCGAGACAAAATTAGCAGAAATAGTCTTATTACTTGCTTCCTTATAAGTAGAAGCGAAATATGGGAGTACCATAGGTTAAAGTGAAATTCAAAAGCTGGTTGCTATATGACTGAAGTTCCTTTGTTTCTATGGACAGCAGTTGACAAATTCCTGTATGAGAAAAGTATGTTTTTTTAGCTGAAACCAAAAACAAGGAATATCTAAAAAACAATCACCTCCACGAAAAAAATGTATACAACATAAATTGTGTGTTTTAAAGTGCTCTACACTTGTGTGATAAGTTTTTGTCCATCTCTTATGTTTTAGCAGCTATGCTAAATTCCGTGAAATTCATCCAGAATAAAGTAGTCTTCAGAGGCTATTCTCAGAAAATTCAAGATATACATTTTATTTGTCAGGTAAATATCTTTAATATACGAAATTTTAATCAAAATCGTTAGAGCCATTTTTGAGAAAATCAAAATGTTCGAAAAAAGTTCCATGCAAAGGGTAGTTGGGGTTGGAGAGATAAACTTGAAAATTTTCGTTTCGCATCCTTGGAAAATAGAGAACTTAAATACCAGGTTTGGTATTTAATGGACTTTTCGTTTTTGAGCTACGCTGGCCACAGACACACACGGACATTTTTCTAAAAATGCTTTTTTGGATTCAGGGGGCCTAAAATATGTATTTCCGGTGAAACGTCAGTATCGAATTTTTGGGTGCAGTACAATACCTTCTCTATACACTGTACATAGTGCGTGTAGAGAAAGTAAAAAAGTAGATTTCTTTAAATTACATACTTTATTTCAAGTAACTGTTTTTAACATCAACTTTTCCCAAGATATCCTTTATTATCGGCTTGAATTTTTCAATCTTTTTGATGTTTGTCAGTTTTTAAAGTGTTGTAGCTGTTCGGTTGTTTCTCGCGATGTGATGGAAAGATTGATGGAGGATCAGCATATAGCCAACAGATTATATACATTGGTATCGCTTATTTCCTTTGTACTCGAAATATGTAACCGAGCGGTTTGTACAGACGTTTATTTCAATTAGCTTGAAGTAGAAGGAAGAATAGGTTTCTGCAATAATAGTTTGTAGAGGTTATACAAAAATAAACAACAGATGGTAGTGGAAGTCGTATCAAAGGAACATATACGATTTTATCCGCGGGAGGGGGAAGAAATATTAATGAAGGAAGAGTAAAACACAGTTATTTTACTAAGAAACATTTTGCTTGCATAGAGAACAGGGTAATTTGTTGGGAGAATACACACAGGGAAATGAAAAGCGCCTTCTTCGGTTTCAGTTGTTGCTCGAAGGCATTTGAGACAGCTGAATATCGGCACGCGTCCACGCCGTTTGTGTCGTGCACCTGCTGCACCTGCCCTATGCAAGTGCTTCTTAAACACAGGGCACGTGCCAGGGTGATATTAGACAACATGTTTGTTAGTTTGTAACGCCGTTTCACAACTCACGCGAGAAAATAAGTACACTAAACAAATACTTACATGGCCTGGTGTTGCGACGGCGACAATGAGCTATTTCAGAACGCCATGTATCTAAAAACAAATGACGCATGTTTTCTATTTGACAGATAATAAAATACTTTCTCTACGACCGAATGTAATTGAGTAGTTTACGAGCTCATTTCAGATCGAAAAATTAATTTTTATGCAATCCACGCGCAAAGAAGTGCAGCAGGCGTAGAATGCAAGGGTGAAGTAATTTTGTTCCAACTTTAAGCACGCCAAAATAATTCAGTGTATATACGTCACTGATCAACAGAAACTTCTTAAAATTCCCATATTGTGCCTCATAAACTTTTCGGGATTTAGCATGTAGTAAATTTAATTCTGCTTCTTTTGCAGCTCTTAGGATATACTTCTCAAAACATAGAATAATAATATTAGTTTATCACGGCCTGCTATAACCGTACCGTCATCACGCCCAGCAATGAGAAATATATAACGAACTATAACCCTTGACAAATGGCTCAAACTTAACCTCAAGTGCATTCATCTTTCGTTGCTTTTCTGTTTATAATGGAAAATGCTGGTAGAAAAACATGTATGATACGCGAGCGTAAAGTTTCTTTTTGATTTTTGACTGGTTGCGAAACACGACTGCTTCCCTCGTTGCTCAATATTCCCGCTCGAATCAAAAACCAGAACTTTACGCTCTTAAATCATAAATAACTATTCTAATGTGCGTGTAGTTTGCAGTGGCGGCTCGTGCCTAAAACAAGTAGCGTGCTGCACGGGGGAAAAAAAATGCATGCAACTCACCTAGTTTCGAAAAATGAAGTCCATACGCCGATGTTTCTTCATGCAGAATTTGTCCATCACTCTGACGTTGAAATCCCTGATATTTGTAACGAATTTCTTCTCTATGGATAGCATGGCCAGAGAGGTAAGGCGATCCTGACACATGGTGTTCCTCAGAAAGGTTTTTATCCTCTTCAAAGAGGAGAAACATCGTTCTGGTTCTGCAGTTGACATGGGAATAGTCACAACAATTCTTAAAACCTTTGTCACTTCACTAAAAGTTTTTTGCAGATTATTTTTTAGTGTCAACTGCAAGAGTGGAAGAGCACCTTCTACTTTCCTGAATTCCGGATGCTCATATAAAATGCTAAGTTCGGTTCGGAGCTTGTTTTTGTCGAGATCTTTGTATCGATCACAGACAATGCCGAGTTCTGTTTCAGGAAAAACTTGAGAAAATAATTCAAAGTTTTTTGCATCCAAT
This sequence comes from Hymenopus coronatus, assembly GCA_030762935.1. Classification (NCBI taxonomy): domain Eukaryota; kingdom Metazoa; phylum Arthropoda; class Insecta; order Mantodea; family Hymenopodidae; genus Hymenopus; species Hymenopus coronatus. The sequence goes on from CM060891.1 coordinate 21,300,353, forward strand.
AGTTTTGCAGCATCAAGATGTTCTGTGGACTCAAAGCGGCTGTGTACCTCCGATATTATTCGGTCACATACTTCCTTGGCATCTACTCCTAAGTTAGTTTCCCTACGACGTCTTTTTGTAACGTGGACGTTAGATGTCTGAATCTGGTGTGCTATATCATCCGTTCTACTTCGCACGGCATCAATTGCTTTGGCAAAAGATTGGACTGCATTTTTTGCCTTCACTGCATCCATCTGTCTTGCTTGTAGCTGATTATACAAAATGTCTACATGTGGCATTATTTTCTGAAAAAAAAGCAAGCCAGAAATTAAATTCTCCATCCTCCAAATTATGCCGCAGGCCACGAGCTTCTTGCACTGTCCTATCTGATAAAGATTGTTCTAATTCGTCAAAACAATCGATCAGAGATTCTCTGTGTTCATATACGGTGTTAATAGTCCTAGACTTGAAATTCCATCTTGTTGCAGATCCTCGAGGAACTCTTCGAGCAACAGTTGCTTCCAATGCTGCTAAACGCTGTGGAGATCTTGAAAAAAATGCTGGAAAAGCTGAGAGACTGCAGAAGAATATTCTGGCGGACTGATTTTGAGAAGCTGCTTTCTCCATAACCAGATTTAATTGATGGGCGTAACAATGTACATACTGTGCGAGAGGATAGTGTTCTTTCACCTTGATCTGCACGCCTCCTGTGTTGCCGCTCATTACAGACGCACCGTCATAAGTCTGGGCGATGATTTTATGGCGATCATCCTTAAAAAGGGTGTCCACTTCTTTCAAAATACAACCGGCAATAGAATTAGCGGTCTGATCAGATGGATTAAAAAATCCCCAAAACCGTTCATAAATAAAGCCGTTCCTTTCATATCTAAAAATTAATGCCAACTGAATTTTTTCAGTGATATCAGTGGTTTCGTCTGCCATGATAGCAACATAGGCTGCCTCCTTCATTTCTCTTTCAATTTCTTCGTGGCACACTTCCAACATGCAATCAAGTAGTTCATTCTGGATGGTCTTAGATAATCCTTTGAACACCTTATTGCTTTCGGTATGCTCTTTCATCGCACTGTCTATACTGCCCAATAGATTTATAAGGCCTAAAAACACGCCGGGATTATCTGACGTTTCCGTCTCATCATGTCCACGCAAAGCAAGCTCAAAGGCCCCACAAAATTTGATGCAGTCTGTTATCCTGGATAATATGTATCTATTTTTCTCAACCTGTTCATTATGTTTTTGTGTAGCATCTTGATATGCCCTGCTTAGCTGCGTTGCAATATTTACACCTCCAAGCATTGAGAAGTCAAGCGAGTTTTTCATATGCTTCTTGCTATTTGAATGTTTTTTTATATATTCATTAACATGACCTAGATCTTTAACACCAGTCGTAGACCACGAATCTGTACTTCCAAACAAGAGGCAAGGAAAGCAAAAGAGCGCGTTTCTGATTTCACAACCACAGATCCAGTCACTGTTGTCATATATATTTGTGTTAAACTTTCTTGTGTAAATAGAATTTTTACTTCCTTTTGCTTTCTGTTCAATTTTTAGATCAGGAGTAGGTCGCCCTAAATTTTTTATCCTGATCTTTTCATCTAACGATCGCCTTGAAAAGGGAGTTTTTAACAGCTCATCAACTATATTCATTATGTATGACTAAAGTTTTCTTACCTATGAAAGTAACACAAACCTACACTGAATGATACTGAAATATAATAAAGTGCGATCACAGTTGCAAATAAACTGAAAACTGACACTGAATAACATTTACACAACAGAACACTTTGTTTCAATGTGATACACGTGGGCCTGTTAGATTTCACATTTGCGGAAGTAACACATTGCGCCAATATGAACTTATGGTTACCAATGTTAACAAACAATATAACAAACAATGTTCTGTACGTTCCAATGTGAATAAGGTATGGAGATAATAGTCCTTTTATGGCTCAGTTTGTATCACAAAGATATAATTAGTTATTATAACTAAAATAAAACGTTGTAATACGCTTTAATTAATTTCACTAAATTCTGATGTTTAGTGTGGCACTTAGGTGAGTGTGGCAGGGCTGTTTCGTCTGCTGCCAAAACGATTATAAGGAAAAGAACTAACACTCGTAGCGATTTCATTGATTCCGTGCTTTAGCCAAACGCAGCACGTAGCAGTGCGAAAACGATGGGACAGCGACCGTCAGGGGGGTAAGAGGGGAAGGTTCTACGCAAGCGCAATATTCACCTACCGTGCTTGATCGCTTTGAGCACGTGGATGCATTCCATTAGCTAAACTTGCGTGTTCACCTTGCTTCGAGAGTTCGTCATTGGCAGTGCTGCCTTTCTTATTACTACCATAATGTGTTATGTTTGTTACATGGTCCTTCAGCATGTCTGTTATGTAATTTAGAAGAAAAAAAAGTAGCGTGCTGCAGCTCTTCCGCACGTAAGGACGAGCCGCCCCTGGTAGTTTGTTCAATTTGCTCCAATAGTTCAATTATCAACACCCAAAATGAATCTGATTCGACAACATTTTCGGGTTATAATTTTAAATTGTTATTAACCCCTAAGATAGACTTAAAACATCTAATGTGTTCCATTCACATGATTTTCTCTACGTCTCTAACAAATTATTGTTAAAAAGATATTTTTCTACCTTCATGTTAATCCAAATACAATTAGCAGAAAACGGTCTTATTATTTAGTATCTTATAAGTAGGAGGGAAATAAGGGAATACACTAGACCAAAGCGATAGTCAAATCTTTGTTTGTATGGCCAGCGTTGACAAATTCCCGCATGAGAAAAGTATAAGTATTTTAAAGCTGAAACCAATAAGAAGGGGAACACATCAGATTTTTGTGATCATTCGTTCACCATATCAGTAGTTAGTAATACTGGTATTTTAGAATATGTACAGCAAGGTTGCGCATAAGCGATAACATCTACTCATATATACAGCTATATTGGCGACTCATAGTTTTCTACCGCCAAAGAACTTTTTTTATTGCACTCCACCCAAAAATTCGATACCGAGATTTCACCGGAAATATATGTTTTAGGGTCCCCTTTACCTAAAAAAAGCATTTTCGGAAAAAGGTCCGTGTGTGTGTCTGTAAACACGATAACTCAAAAACGAAAAGTAGATAAAATACTAAACTTGGTATTTTAAGTTTAGTATCTTCCAGGGATGCGACACGAAGATTTTGAGAAAAACCTCCCCACCCCCAACTACCCTTTACATGGAACTTTTTTCGAAAATTTTGATTTTCTCAAAAATGGCTCTAACGATTTTGATTAAAATTTCGTACATTAAAGATATTTACCTGACAAATAAAATGTATATCTTGAATTTTCTGGGAATAGCCTCTGAAGAGTACTTTATTCTGGATGAATTTTACGGAATTTTGAATAACTGCTAAAACGTAAGAGATGGACAAAAACTTAGTTCATGAAAAATGAAGAGCACGTTCAAACACACAATTTATGTTATATGCATTTTTGTCGTGGAGTTCATCGTTTTTGTTACATTCTTTATTTTTGGTTTCTGCTATGAAAAACTTATACATTTCTCATACAGGAATTTGTCATGTCCATACAAAGGAACTTCAGTGACATAGCAACCAGCGTTTGATTATCACTTTAACCTATGGTACTCCCTTATTTCACCTCTACTTACAAGGAAGCAAGTAATATGGACATTTCTGCTAATGTTTTACTGATTAGCATGAAGTAAATAGAAGTATAAGCTTTTTAAGAATAATTTGTTGCAGGGGTATAGAGAAACTCATGTGAATGGTACACATCAGAATTTTTTTAATGCACATGTTCGGCCAATCGAATATTATAGGCAAATAACGAAATGAACGAATATTCAGGAATGGCGCATGATTTACGAGTAATCAAGGAAGAACCAGTGTGTACGATAAAGACCAGAGTGGAAGTTCATCAATCGTTATGGAGGAGTTCAAAGCAAAAGTAAATAAAAGAATTAAGAAAAACCGGAGTTTCACCTTAGACACTTTAATGACTTTTTGGATGGAAAACATTTCCCAACCGAAGAAGACCTCAAAGTAACAGTGATATCTTTAGCGGTGGAAAAATATAACATCTGCATTGAAAAACTGGTACCACGTGAAAATAAATACCTTGATAGCAATGACGATTGCGTTGAAACAGAGTAAGGTTCTGTAAGTTTGTAAATAAACTTTTGTATTGATAACTTTCATTACTGTTTAGTTATGCCAAATCTGGGTGGCCTTCGTATATAAATGAAACATTGAATGAAACAAAAATATTGTTGTGGCAAAAGTCAATAAATCCGATAAAAATCCATTGACCGCTAAATGAGAAATGTTATTCCTTGACGGTGTGTAAAATCCACCAAATTTAGCGGAAATTCCGCTAACTTGGCGACCCTGGTATGTTGAGCGATTTTAATTTATCAGGGCTTAAATGCAATCTAAGGAAAAGGACTCTGAAGGATCTTCCCCTTACACTAATTTAAGTTCCGTAAACCTTTTATGTTCAAACAACACAGATAGAAGTCAGGGAAATTCTGCAACTTCTTGGACAGCTGATAAACTATCTTATTTATTTTGTTGCATTACACAACTTCCTGATTAAGCACTCAGGAAGTTAAACAGAAGTGGATGATACACAACAATGTCCTCTCTATCTTAGAATTTATCTCTAGATAAAATTTCAGCTCCTTATGGTCTCATGCTTAACATCATTTGATGTTAATATCAAAGAGGTATATTATATCATCAACGTAAAATAAATTCAAGATTAGATTTAATGTTCTAAAGAAATTCCGTGATCCTATTCAACCCTATTGCTGGCGCAAAACTTCTGGAATCGTGACCCTGACCACCAATCCAGCCAGCGAGTTTGTGTTATGATACTTTGCTTACTTAAAGTCACAGTGAGCAAACTTTGTACAGTCTGCAGCGAAAGTGTTCCGCATATGCTTGTATTCAAAGTGGGCAGTAAATAGTGTTCATTTTATTTATTTAGCCATGGCTCCTACATTTTCAAAGTTAAGTTGCAAGGTCAGAGTAGAGAAATGTTGCGAAGTTCTTGACTTTATTATACAAGAGGCAGAGATGAAGGAAGAAAATGTATGTTCCCCGAGTTTTTCCAAGTGAATGAAAGAATAGCCAAGGCAACTGATATTTCACTGAGCTCCGTTTCCAGGGTTCTCAAAGATAAGAAAAAAAAACTTAATATAACACTTTTAAATTAAAAAATCGGACGTGTTCCATTCACATGACTTTCTCTATATCTCTTCAAGAAATTATTGTTAAAAAGCTTATTGTTCTCTGCTTCTTGCTAATTTAGAAAAAGTAATAGAAATGGTCTTATTACTTGCTCCCTTGCAAGTAGAAGGCAAATAAGGGAGTACCATAGGTTAAAGTAATAGTCAAAAGCTGGTTGCTATGTGATTGAAGTTCCTTTGTTTGTATGGACAGGAGTTGACAAATTCCGCATGAGAAAAGTATAAGTTTCAAAAAGCTGTAACCAAAAACAAGGAATATCTAAAAAACGATATCAACTCTACGAAAAAAATGTATATGACATAAATTGTGTGTTTTAATGTGCTCTAAATTTTTTGCGTGGTAAGTTTTTGTCCATCTCTTACGGTCTAGCAGTTATGCAAATTTCCGTAAAATTCATCCAGAATAAAGTAGTCTTCAGAGGCTATTCCCAGAAAATTTAAGATATACATTTTATTTGTCAGGTAAATGTCTTTAATATTTCATATTTTAATCAAAGAGCCATTTTTGAGAAAATCAAAATTGTTGAAAAATGTTCCATGTAAAGTATAGTTGGGGGTGGGGGATTTTCTTGAAAATCTTCTGTCGCATCCTTGGAAGATACCAAACTTAAATGCCAAGTTTGGTATTTAACAGCCTTTTTGTTTTTGAGCTATCTGTCCACAGACCTTGACCTTTTTGTAAAAATGTTTTTTTTTGGATTTAGGGGGACCCAAAACATGTATTTCCGGTGAAATCTCGGTATCGAATTTTTGGGTGCAGTACAATACTTTCTCTATACACTATGTACATAGCACGTGTAGAGAAAGTAAAAATCTGGAACATATCTCGCCAGCGAATTGCAAAATTGACAGCCAGTATGGGAAAATGTATGTCGACATGTTGAGAACATTGAAAATCATTAGAAAGAAAGTATAAAACCAAAAAGGATTCTAATCCAGGATAATGGTGCAGAAAGTAATGATAGCGTTGATGATGACAATGACGTGAGCGAAGACGAAGGTGTGGAAGAATTGGAGGCAGACGATTGTCTTTGTTTATATAGTAGGCCATTTATATAGATGTTTTGTAAATAGATATGAATATACATATGAAAACATATGTTTATCAGGTGCATAACAGGTGACAGATATTTGACATTGACTGCGACAGGCACTCTTCCAGCATGCAAGAATCGACTGGTGAACTTGCTTCCTAGCTCTCATTAAGATTTTCACATGTCCAGATTTGTTGAGCCAGTTATATATAGAACTGTTAGTTACAGAAACTTCAATGTATTACTTTAATAGCTAAAAATGTGACGTGTATCTATATTTGGAATACGTATAAAGTTCTTTTGAGGATAATAAACATAGAATAATAATAGAATAATAAATTCTAAAGTGTAAAATAAGCATTCACATGACTTGACTCTACCTGTTCTGGAAATAAACAATTCTTTCACAAGTATATTCTTCTACGTAAATAATGTTACACAAAATATACATTAACACAATTAAGCGTAGTTCCTTATAAGCAGAAGCGAAATAATGGAATATAACAAGCTAAAGCGATAGTCAAATCTTTTAAAATCAGATCGATATATGAACAAATGAAGTTTGGTTCGCATTGCATTTCCAGAGATAAAACGAAAGGTGACCCCGTTAGAGGAGATGCATAGTTTAAAATTGAAACAAATAACAAGGAATATGTCGGAAACGGTCAACTCTACTACAAAAACGTATGACATAAGGTATGTGTTTTAACCATATCTACATTTTTTTGTGTAGTAAGATTTTTGTCTAACAGTTACGCAAAATTAAGCAATACCCACAGAATGAACAGGCCTTCGGAAGCTATTCCCAGAAATTTCAAGATATAATTTTATTTGTGATATAAATAACTTTAATACACAGCATTTAAAACACAATCGTTAAAAGCCATTTTTGAGAAAAGTAACATTTTCAAAAGTGTTTCCATGTAAAGGGTAGTTCAGGTGGTATCAGCGCGGTGGTAACACGGCTGCTTACCCATGTTCAATTCCCATATGATACCCAGATTTCACAAGAAATACACATTTTAGGATCCCCTGTATTGATTAAAAAATATTTTTAGAAAAATGTTGGTGTGTGTGTGAACAAACAACAAAAATGAAAAGTTGGTTAAATATCATTGTTGGTAGTTTAGCATGTTCCAAGGATGTGACATGTAGATTTTAAAGAAAATCCCACCACCCCAAACTACCCTTTACATGGGAATGTTTTCGAAAATTTTGATTTATCAGACATGGCTAATGATTTTGACTAAAATACTCTATATAAAAGATATTTGCAGTCAGATAAAACATGTATCATGAAATAAGAACTGAAGCTTTCCTGGCGACATATTAATTCAAAGTCTTCTCGGGCTTCTAACCTGGTTAGAAGCCCGAGAAGATTTTGAATTAATGTATGTATCATGAATTCCCTGTAAATAGGCTCTGATGTCCTGTTCATTCTGAATGACTTACACAACTGATAAATCTAAGAGATGGACAAAAACTTACTACACAAAAAATGTCATATACATTAACCATTTCGAAATATTGCATGTTATTGGTTTAAATTTTTTTACCCTTCGAAAACATACCGTCCATCGACAGGGTGTTAAATCATGTACTGATGTCATCGGGTTTCTATTTAGTTTTAATTATAATCATTAGACCACACTCACATTAATACTTCCAGACTCTGTGGAGGATAAGGAATAATCTGGATTGGAGAAAAATCCCTAACCCTCCAGCCGGGAATTTAACTCGTGACTCCCTTGCACAGTCAGCATTTTTACTTTCTCTACACGTACTATGTATAGTGTAGATATTCTAATGCACCCAAAAATTCGATACCGAGATTTCACCGGAAATCCCCCTGAATCCAAAAGCAGCATTTTTAGAAAAATCTGATGTAATCAATTCACATGACTTTCTCTATATCTCTGCAACAAATTTTTGTTAAAAAGTTTATGCTTCTATTAACTTCATGCTAAGTTAGAAAAAATTAGCAGAAATAGTCTTATTACTTGATTCCCTGTAAGTAGAAGCGAAATATGGGAGTACCATAGGTTAAAGTGATAGCAAAAGCTGGTTGCTATGTGACTGAAGTTCATTTGTTTGTATGGACAGGAGTTGACAAATTCCTGTATGAGAAAAGTATACATTTTTTAAGGCTGAAACAAAAAACAAGGAATATCTAAAAAACGATCAACTCCACTAAAAAAATGTATATAATATAAACCCACTGTTTCGACTGTAGTTTTGTCTCTGGAGTGCAGCAGTGTATACATGTTTCATCCACAGTTATGCATCGATGCAGAAAATCCTCAGGATTGCGACAGAAAAGTGCCAAACCAGCTTCCGAATCGATCACAAGATTGCTGTTAATCTCCATTGAGAGCAAACACGTCACCCACCTTGCTGAGACTTTTATCAGAGCTTAATGCAAAATTGAGAACACTGTACCTAGCTTTTGATATGCCTGTGGTCTCTGCTATTTCGCGAACTTTGATTCGTCGATCACTCTATACCATATCCTGGATTTTGTCAATAATTTCGGAGGAAGTCCATAACGATGTTCATCATTTGTGGATGTACGGCTACATTTCAATTCATTTATCCAAAGGTAAATTGCTGCAAACGCAGAATCAGATGTGCCATGAACTTCATCCAACTCGGCTTTTATCTCTTTCGGTGTTAAGCCTTTAATAAAAGTGTTCATTCAATCACCTATGACAACGAAACCACGTGATGGATATAGCTGAAACTTTATCTGCCATCTAGTAAGAGACGACGTTACTATATATAAACTTTTTTCGATGATATGAGTGTAATTTCTTGGATTTTCTAAGGGCTTATTGAACGCCTCTAGTATGATACAGCTTTTCACATTAACTAATGGTGATTATTTAAAGGGTGGAAATCACGGCTCATTGAAGAGCACAGCTGTAGCTGTACGCCAATTAAACCTTCTTTCACAGATGAAAGAAGCCATTTACAATAACATTCACGGTAAATGTGACACAATAGATCTACAAGAAGATTTAAACAAAATTCGACTCTGGGCAAAATATAATAAAATGGAGATAAATCCAAACAAATGTAAAATAATTATATTTTCAAGGGCAAGAATAGTAGAAAACGTAATATATAAATTAGACAATAAGAAAATACTCAGAGTTAATAGCACCAGATATTTAGGGGTAATACTAAATCAAAGATTGGAGTGGGAAGGCGTGGAAAGCGTTGCATTTCGTAATGAGGATTTTAAAACGCAGCAATGGAAAGTCGCGAAATTTGGCATACACTTCTTTAGTTCGACCAATATTAGAATATAGTGCTGCATGCTGGGATCCGTATCGGGTGGGGCAAAAACTGGCACTAGAGAGAGTTCAAAAAAGAGCAGCTAAATTTGTAGACAAAAGTAAACGATTAGAAAATCATACCAGCACTGCTACTTCCTGGGAAATACTAGAAAAACGTAGGAGACGAGCAAGGCTATGTGCAATTTTTAGAGCCTATAAGGGGGAACCTGCATGGAGAGACATATCCAAGCCATTATGCTGTGGGAGGAATGATCACTTGGAAAAAATAAGAAATAGGAAACAGAAAACAGACATAGGTAAATTTTTCTTCACAAATAGAACAATAAACGAATGGAACAAAATACCTGCAGATTTACTGGAGACTTTGCCTCAAAGTGTAAATAGTTTTAAAAAGAGACTAAAGAAGAGTGATTTATAGTCAGGATAGTAAATAAAAATATTGCGTTATTATTACTGTTGTTACAATTATGTATGTATTAGTATACTATGATGTCATTGGCATTTTAAGAGTGTATTACTCACATTATTGTTTATTTAACTTATTGTATTGTACATTGTATTATTACATTGACAACGCTGCCACCGGGCCACGCCCTAAGCAGTGAAATAAAGTATCTATCTATCTATATTTCTATATGTCCTGGTTGATAACAAGGGATCTTTGAGAACTTGAATAACTAAGTTTTAATGATCACACTGCTATATCTGCAGAGAACTGCTGCGCCTATATTCACTTTGCTAATTCAGGAAGATCTTTAATTGATATATGTTTATGATATGTAACTTGTAATTAACACAGTTTCATTTATCTTTTTAATGATAGTTAAATTGACATGTTTCACTACTGTTCAACTTTTTTTTTTAGCTTAACGTCCTTTAACCTGGTTGGTCATATTGGACGATGAATGAAATTATTGAAATGCTGCTCAAATGTTCTCGGGAGCCATGCAACTTAGAGTTACTCAATATTAATCTTCTCAGGATAAGGGAAAACCCCCAAAAAACCTTATCCAGGCAAGTCACCTTAATCGAGATTCGAACTCGCGGCCTGTTGAATATGAGGCAGACACACTACCAGTGACTACCCAGGCGAGCAGCTTTTCCTTCTTGATTATTTTCTTTTGAACTCACATTGTAGAAGTTAATGCTGAATGGTAAGTAAATATTTGCTGTTAAAGGTGAAACAAATTTCTTTTTAGAATAAACTGATGGTATTTCCTCATTTTTTTTGTCATCCTCAGTGGTGTAATGGTTACCATGCTCACTTCATATACTTAAAGTAGCAGGTTCAAACCTGGCGGAGAATGATGAATTTTTTGGGTGTATAAATCCTTAGCCTGACTTCCTTTGAAAGCGAAGTAAAGCTGTTGGTCCCGCGTAATAGAAAAGAACCTCAGGCCTGATAAAAAGGCCTCTGAGCAAAATTAAGCAGTCTTTCACGCGGTGTACAGAATGGGACACTGAGACCCACAGCAGTCCATAAATAAAACTCCATTTCCATTTCGCATTTTTGTGATCTTGGGTCTATTTGCTAGGCTTATTGTTAAAGAATTTTGTTATGCAACCCGAAAAATCTGGACTGGCTGAACACTGTATAGAACAAAGCCACAGAGCTAACTTTACCAACACCAAGATAGTGGCAAAGTGTTCGAACTGCTGGGAAAGGAGAGTAAAAGAAGCTTTAGCCATCCCATCTGAAACAAATAATCTAAATCGCGATTCTGGCCTACAATTAAGTTCAGCATGGACACCAATGTTAAAGAGCCTTAATATCTAATCCTCTACCTGCAGTCTTCCAAGTCTTATTTTCTAACAGGTGCGTGCTCAAACACGCCGAACATTAGCCGAATAACTGCTATAAATAGTTTTCTACGAAGTCCGTGCCAATGTCTCAGTCATCTTAAATACCAGGCCATAATATCACACGAACCAATCAGATGTTAGCTTCATCCCAGCTCTTATAAATACCAGTCTCCGCAAGCTCAAACCATCGGTTCACCCTGAAGACGAGGAAGATGCACTTCTTCAAAACGTTGGTGTCAAGCCAAGTTTTTACCTGGCTAGAAGCCCGAGAAGATTTTGAATTAATACGTCGCCAGGAAAGCTTCAGTTCTTATTTTAAGAATTTTGTTGTTTCCTTACAAGATTTTGCCCATACTATAGTTATAGCATTTAGCTGTAACAATAAGATTAGAACAAAAGCCTGCTTAATTCATAATAATGATTTTTCTCTCAAATAATTTTTCTTACCACACTTCTTGTAAAAAACTCCATTCACATGACTTTCTCTACATCTCTGCAACAAATTATTGTTAAAAAGCTTGTTCTTCTATTTACTTCATGCTAATCGAGAAAATTCAGCAGAAATAGTCTTATTACTTACTTCCTTGTAACAAGAATCGAAATAAGGGAGTACCATAGGTTAAACTGATAGCCAAAAGCTGGTTCCTATGTGACTGAAGTTCCTTTGTTTGTATGGACAGGAGTTGACAAATTCCTGTATGAAAAGTTTTTCAAAGCTGAAACCAAAAACAAGGAATATCTCAAAATCGATCACCTCCACAAAAAAAATTATATATCATAACTTGTGTGTTTTAATGTGCTCTACATTTTCTGTTTTTGTCCATCTCTTACGGTTCAGCAGTTATACAAAATTCCGTAAAATTCATCCAGAATAAAGTAGTCTTCATTATTCTCAGAAAATTCAATATACATTTTATTTGTCAGGTACATATATTTAATATACAATATTTTAATCAAAATCGTTTGAGCCATTTTTTGAAAAATCAATATTTTCGAAAAAAGTTCCATGTAAAGGGTAGTTGAGGGTGGGGGGACTTTCTTGACAATCTTTGTGTCGTATCCTTGGAAGATACCAAACCTAAATACCAAGTTTGGTTTTTCATGGACATTTCGTTTTTGAGCTATGCTGTTCACAGGCAGACAGACAGACACACACCACAAACATGGACCTTTTTGTAAAAATGATTTTTTGGATTCAGGGGGCCCTAAAACATATTTCCGGTGAAATCTCGGTATCAAATTTTTGGGTGGAGTGCAATACCTTCTCTATACACTATGTACATAGTACATATAGAGAAAGTAAAAATGTTTAGAATGCGAAACATTCCCATGTATAGAATGACAGAAATTTGTGTAGAGATTTTGATTGAAAAAAAATCTGATGTATTCCATTCACAGACTTTCTCTACATCTCTGTAACAAATAATTGTTAAAAAGCTTACTTGTCCATCTATGTCATGCTAATCGAGATAAACCTTAGCAAAAAACGGTCTTATTACTCAGTTACTTATAAGTAGAAGGAAAATTAGGGAATACACTAGGTTAAACTGACTGTCAAATGTTTTAAAATGTGGTTGCTTTGGGATTGAAATATGTTTCTCTGCATGACCAGAATTTGACAGGTATTATGAATTTTGAAACTGAAACCAATAACAAAGGATATTTAAAAATGGTGAACTCCACAAAAAAAAAATATATATATATATATATATATATATATATATATTTTAAAAACAATTGTGTGTTTTAAGGATATCTACAGTTTTTTTTTTTTTTTTTTTTTTTAATGTGTAGTAAGTCTTTGTCTATCTTTTATGGTTTACCAGTTATGCAAAATTCGAAAAATTCTTCCACAGTCTTCAGAGGCTATTCCAAGAAAATTCAAATGTCATGTAAAATCTTAAATATAAGAGATTTTAATCAAAATTATTAGAGCCATTTTTGAGAAAACAACATTTTCAAAAAATTTTCTATTTAAAGGGCAGTTTGCAGTGGTGGGAATTTCTTGAAAATCTTTGTGTTACATCCTTGGAAGATACTAAACATAAATAACAAGTTTGGTATTTAACAATCTTTTCGTTTAAAAAAACTTTTTTCAAACTCAGGGTACCTCAACACATATTTCCGGTGAAATCTTGAAATAGAATTTTTGGGTGGAATACAATGCCTTCTATTTCCATTATGTACATTGTACATACAGTCTATAGAAAATAATTACTGTGCGCTACTTTCTGATTCACCCAGATAAAGATTGTGAAAAACATTCGATAGCGTCCGTCTACAATTTTTTACTATCTCTATACTCACTCGGTGCATAGTGTATAGAGAATGTATTGCACTCCACCAAAAAATTCGATACCGAGATTTCACCGGAAATATATGTTTCAGGGTCCCCTGTATCCAAAAAAAGTATTTTCAGAAAAAGGTCCATGTGTGTGTGTTGGTGTGTGTGTGTGTGTGTGTGTGTGTGAACACGATAACTCAAAAACGAAAAGTCGGTAAAATACCAAACTTAGTATTTAAGTTTAGTATCTTCCAGGGATGCGACACGAAGACTTTGAGAAAAATCCCCCCACCCCAAACTACCCTTTACATAGAACTTTTTTCGAAAATTTTGATTTTCTAAAAAATGGCTCTAACGATTTTGATTAAAATATCGTATATTAAAGCTATTTACCTGATGAATAAAATGATAAAACACACAATTTATGTCATATATATTTTTTTTTTCGTGGAGTTGATCGTTTTTGAGACATTCCTTTCTCTTGGCTTCAGCTTTGAAAAACTTATACTTTTCTCATACAGGAATTTATCAACTTCTGACCATAGAAACAAAGAAACATCAGTCACATAGCAACCAAATTTTGGCTTTCACTTTTACCTATGGTACTCCCTTATTTCGCTTCTACTTACAATAAAGCAAGAAATAAGACCATTTCTGCTATTTTTTCTTGATTAGCATGAAATAAATAAAAGATAAGCTTATTAACAATAATAATTACAGAGATATAGAGCAAGTCATGTGAATGGAACACATCAGATTTTTCTAGATGAAAATGAAGTAAATAGAAGCATAAGCTTTTTAAGAATAATTTGTTGCAGGGATATAGAGAAAGTCATGTGAATGGTATACATCAGATTTTGTTTTTTCTTTTTTTAGTGTTTAACGTCCACATTAACTACTAATGGCACCGCAGGCGGGTCTCTACAATGAAGTATTAATATAATTTTTCTTGAAAAGACGTGATGTATGAGAGGCAGCACAAGGACATTATTCTTAACATAGTCTATATGAAGGTAAGTGGTTAGTGTAATGTGAATTTGCATAATAAATCAATACAATCGAATTTGGGGGGCTATGAATATGTGACTGTTGGCAAATAACATGCTTCCTGATCTCAAGAAAATTCCCATTAGGGCAAGCACATGTCCAGACAATGGCATATTTATCATTTGGAAGGTATCGTGTGTCAGTAAATTATGATATTTAAAATTATTTAATAAAATATATACATTGTACATTGATAAAATCAGTGTTTGAGAAAAAAACAAAGCACCAAGAACAATTTTAAATCAAATTAACGTTTAAGAGTAAAAACATGGCATCACACAGCTAGTTTTAACTAGTGAAGTTTGAATGTGATGCTGTGTCTTTACTCTTAATTGATAATGTGCATCCCCAGTAATGTTTTAATTAAAATTAACTTTTCTTTCTCTTATTTACATTTTGAGGTACTATACCTCTTGTTATACACTCTGCAAACAATGATGAAAGTATTCCATGACTGATGAATATCAGGTACACAGCTGATACAGATTTTGCAGCTTTCACTGACTTGCTGCAAGGCCTAGAATAAAGAAAAGCAAATATTAGAAGTGGGAAAATATATATGGTCGTTAATTTATAAGGTAACTCCTCTCGCCGCCTCTCAACCGAGAGTTGCTGGGAATGTTGTGCCGGTAGAGGCACATTAAAATCTTTACCTTATAATAAATGCTGGAAATGTTAACTTTCTGTTCTGAAACAGACAGCATATCTTGTAAAAATGATTTTGTTCATTCGCCTAAGCTTTGTAGCACAAATCCTTGTGTTTTCTTGCATGATGCTGTCAAATGTAAATGTTGTGTTATTTATGGACGCTCTTTAACTGCTGTGGTTCTTAGCGTCCCATTCTATACTGGACGTGAAAGACCACTTAATTTTGCTCAGAGGACTCTCTATTGGGCTTGAGGTTCTTTTACGTGCAGTAAATCTACGACGTGGACCAACGGCTTTACTTCCCTTCCGAAGGAAGCCATGCTAAGGATTTTTATGCCTGAAAAAATACATTGTCTCCGCTGGGTTTGAACCCGCGACCTTGGGTATATGAAGTTAGCATGGTAACCATTACACTATTACAACATTGCAAGTCGCCACGGGGTTGTAATCTCCAAATAATTTGAGATCACCTTATGGTATATTGGAAAACATGCGAGTCAGTTAAGAAATTCAATGCTATGCCAGCATGTTGCCATGGTAGCTCAGTGGCAGAGCAACTGGCTAGAGACTGGGAGATCCGTGGTTCAAATCCTGGCTATGGCATTGAATTTTTCAGTCTGACTCTACCTATCCAACTCCTGTCCTTCACACGACTTGTGTGAAAAAACAATTTATCCAATACTATTATATACATCTTGTTTATTGTATTTGTTAGTTTTTTTAAGGATATCTTTTACTTCCCAAATAGATTACAGTCAAGGTATTATTTTCTTTATTTGAAAAGAAATATGTATTATTTTGAATATCATAAATCATAACAGATAACACACAATTTATGCCCTTAAAAAATCTTAAAACTTCCCCCGAAACTCATGTGTTTAATATCATAAACCTCTTAACACTGCTAAATCAAAAATCTGATGTGTTCCATTCACATGCCTTTCTCTATCTCTCTGTAACAAATTACTGTTAATAAGCTTATCTTTTATTTATTGCATGTTAATCGAGGAAAATTAGCAGAAATAGTCTTATTCCTTGCTTTATTGTAAATACAAGCGAAATAAGGGAGTACCATAGGCTAAAGTGAAAGCCAAAAGCTGGTTACTATGTGACTGATGTTCCTTTGTTTGTGTGGACAGGAATTGACAAATTCCTGTATGAGAAATATATAAGTTTTTCAAAGCTGAAACCAAGAAAAAGGAATATCTCAAAAACGATCAACTCCAGGAAAAAAAAAATGTATATAACATAAATTGTGTGTTTTAACGTGCTCTACATTTTTTGTGTGTTAAGTTTTTGTCCATCACTTACGGTTTAGTAGATATAAAAAATTCATCCAGAATAAAGTAGTCTTCAGAGGCTATTCCCAAAAAATTCAATATATACATTTTATTTGTCAGGTAAATATCTATAATATATGATATTTTAATCAAAATCGTTAGAGCCATTTTTTAGAAAATCAAAATTTTCGAAAAAAATTCCATGTAAAGGGTAGTTTGGGGTGGGGGGATTTCCCTCAAAATCTTCGTATCGCATCCCTGGAAGATACTAAACTTAAATACCAAGTTTGGTATTTTACCGACTTTTCGTTTTTGAGTTATCGTGTTCACAGACACACGGACACACACGGACCTTTTTGTGAAAATGCTTTTTTTAGATAAAGGGAACCCTAAAACATATATTTCCGGTGAAATGGTATAGAATTTTTTAGTGGAGTGCAATACTTTCTCTATTCACTATGTACATAGTGCGTATAGAGAAAGTAAAAATGTCTGATGATCATTAGTAATGTGGCCCAATATGCACTGATGCTTTATGTATTATATAAAACAGGGTTACATCTTTAGCTGTTTCAATTGCCAGAAGTTTTTAGATGTTTTGCATGGATGCAGAGTTGTCTTATGTGATTCAACCAAGTAAACACTTCTCTGTGATTTATTCCCATTTTAATTCATGATTTCTTTTGTGTGTGTTATTTGTTAAACATTTTATAACAATGCAAATAAAGTACTCTTTGATTTTGGGAAAAAAGCACACTACTGACCTCTGAAATACTAGCTGATCAAAGCTCCATTCTTTAGCTGTTTCTTTTTCTTTTTCAATTTATGCATGCCAAAAGCTCGCTTTTTGGAAAGTTTTTCCTTTCTGTGTTGTTGGATTGTTTCTCTCTGAAACAAAGGAATCATGCATAGATTATTGTAATTCGTTAAAACAAATAAAATATTTTCGACTTCAAATCATAAAATCAAGAATGGGGGGGGGGGGAGTAATGGAGACCATGAAATTTAACACATTGGAGCCCAAGCCTGACTATAGCTCGGGCCATGCGAAATGTTCATGAGGCCCATGCCTGAGCTTAGCTCGGGCAGGTATTTCTAACACTTTTAATGCAATTTCATGACAGCTCGGTCTTGGGCTATGCGGCAAAGAACGTATATCAGTTATCGTTTAGTTGTCTGATTTGTGCTGCATCTGTCCTTGCTTTAGTCAACTATTAGGAATCTTAGGAGATTTAGTAATATTGGCTGCTCTCGGGTAGTCACACCATTTTCTTTGAAGGTGGTGATCTGTTATGTTTGTGCTCTTAAATGTTAAAATGCTGCATTTTTCTCAATTTCTGTGAAGCTGTGGAAAATTCTGATTCCGAGGGAGAGTATTTCAAACTTTGAATAAATGGAGTGCAAGCAGATTTATGCAGTTTTTTTCAAACTCATAGTTGATACTTATTGTAAATTTAAAATAAAATATTAATATGGAAGATACGACTATTTTCTTACTTGTTGAGAAATCCTTGAATGCCATACTTTTAGATAGTCCCAATACTTTTCGGCAGATTTAATTGATGTACTGAAAATAATAACTCAAAGTAGGCATAAAAACCCTGGGTTTCTTGGCACTTCAACTGCTGAAATGCCCAGGCTTCAATGTGTTAATGGATTCTAGCCTATTCATAAATACTGTCAGAAAATTTTGGCTTGGATTGTAAAACAGGTTTTACAGACACAAGCAACCCATGTGCGGAAGGGTTGTGTTTATCGGAGAGAAAGAGAAAAAAAAATCTGATGCGGTTCATTCACATGACTTTCTCTAGCTGTTCTGCAAATAAACTTTTCTTACAAAGACTACTCTTCTATTTACTTCATGCTAATCGGGATTGGGATAGCAGAAATGGTCTTAATACTTGCTTCCTTGTAAGTAGAAGGGAGTACCATCTTTTAAAAGCTGGTTGCTATGTGATTGAAGTTCCTTTGTTTGTATGGCCAAGAGCTGACAAATTCTTGTATGAAAAAAGTATAAGTATTTTAAAATTGTAACCAATAACAAGGAATATCTTGAAAATGGTTAACTCCACATAAAAAATGTATATCACATAAAAAAGCGTGTTTTAACAAGCTCTATATTTTTTCTTAAGTACATTTTTGTCTCTCTTACGTTATGTAAAATTCCTCCAGAGTAAATATGTCTTCAGAGGCTATTCCCAGAAAATTCAATATTTACATTTTATTTGTAATGTAAAAGTCTTTAATTCGGAATATATTAATCAAAATTGTTGGAACCATTTTTGAGGAAATCAAAATGTTCGAAAATTTTTCCATGTAAAGGGCATTTGGGGGTGGGAGAATTTTCTTGAAAATCATGTTGCATCCCTGGAAGATACTGAACTTAAATACCAAGTTTGGTATTTAGCAGACTTTTCTTTTTTGAGCTATGCTGTGGATTCAGGGGGTCTCAAAGTATGTATTTCTGGTGAAATCTCGATATTAAATTTTTGGGTGCAATACAACACCTTCTCTATATATTATGTAAATAGTACATGTAGAGAAAGCAAAAAAGCTGGTTCATTACTGAGAAAGGTAACCACAATGATACCGGTCAAGATGAAATGGATGTATTTCAAATGGAGTATTCACAGCTAAAAGGAGGCCTTCTCTGGCACCAGGAACGGAAAGCAAGACTTGGCAAAGTTCTCGTTCTCTTTCCCCAGCACAGCATACTAGGTGCATATTGGACTATTTGCTGCAGAGATTATTCTAGATGGCCGTGATATAAAACAGTCATTAGAACTCACTTTAATCGCAATTCTTTTGAATTTTTAAGTCGGCTAACCTGCATTTTGTTGGCTCAATTGGAGGTACAACATGAAAAATCTGATGTGTTCCATTCACATGACTTTTTCTATATCTCTGTAAATTATTATTGTTAATAAGCTTATCTTTTATTTATTTCATGCTTATCGAGAAAAATAAGCAGAAATAGTCTTATTTCTTGCTTTATTGTAAGTAGAAGCGAAATAAGGTTGAAGTGAAAGCCAAAAGCTGGTTGCTATGTGACTGATGTTCCTTTGTTTGTATGGACAGGAGTTGACAAATTCCTGTATGAGTAAAGCATGTTTTTCAAAGCTGAAACCAAGAAAAATGAATATCTCAAAAACGATCAACTCTACGAAAAAAAGTATGTGACATAAATTATGTGTTTTAACATGCTCTACATTTTTTGTGAGTTAAGTTTTTCTCCATCTCTTACAGTTTAATAGTTATGAAAAATTCATCCAGAATAAAGTAGTCTTCAGAGGCTATTCCCAGAAAATTCAAAATATACATTTTATTTGTCAGGTAAATAACTTTAATATACGATATTTTAATCAAAATCGTTAGAGCCATTTTTGAGAAAATCAAAATTTTCTAAAAAAGTTCCATGTAAAGGGTAGTTTGGGGTGGGGGGATTTTTCTCAAAATTTTCATATCGCATCCCTGGAAGATACTAAACTTAAATTCCAAGTTTGGTATTTTACCGACTTTTCATTTTTGAGATATCCTGTTCACAGACTCACGGACACACTGACACAGGGACATACATATGGACCTTTTCTGAAAATACCTTTTTTGGATACAGGGGACCCTAAAACATATATTTCTGGTGAAATCTCGGTATCAAATTTTTCGGTGGAGTGCAATACATTCTCTATACACTATGTACATAGTCAGTATAGAGAAAGTAAAAACTATTATTGTCCAGGTAAATGAAGTCTTAATGTGCAGAATTGACCAAAAGAAGAAATATAATCCTAGGCTATTCATGACCCAAAACCTTGTGACCTGTATGGCTTCACATTCTTGGTTTATTGTGAATCAGCCTAAAGTAAATAAAAAAGTCTTATGTGTTCCATTCACATGTCTTTCTCTACATCTCTGCAACAAATTATTCTTAAAAAGCTTATACTTCTATTTACTTCATGCTAACAAGAAAAAAAATTAGCAGAAATAGTCTTATTACTTGCTTCCTTGTAAGTAGAAGTGAAATAAGGGGGTACCACAGGTTAAAGTGATAGTCTAAAGCTGGTTGCTATGTCACTGAAGTTCCTTTGTTTTTTCCTAAATGAGAAAAGTATGAAGTTTTTCAAACCAGAAATGAAAAACAAGGTATGTCTCAAAAAGGATGAACTCCACGAAAAAAATGCATATAACATAAATTGTGTGTTTTAACGTGCTCTACATTTTTCGTGTAGTAAGTTTTTGTCCATTTTATATGGTTTAGCAGCTTTTCAAAATTTCGTAAAATTCATCCAGAATAAAGTAGTCTTCAGAGGCTATTCCCATAAAATTCAAGATATACATTTTATTTGTCAGGTAAATAACTTTAATATACAATATTTGAATCAAAATCGTTAGAGCCATTTTTAAGAAAATCAAAATTTTCAAAATTTTTTCCATGTAAAGGGCAGTTTGGCGTGGGGGGATTTTCTTGAAAATCTTCATGTCGCATCCTTGGAAGATACCAAACTGAAATACCAAGTTTGGGCTTTAACAGTCCTTGTTTTTGCACTATGCTGCCCACAGACACACAGACAGACTGACACACACATGGACATTTTTCTAAAAATGCTTTTTTTGGATTCAGGGAGTCTCAAAACATGTATTTCCGGTGAAATCTCGGTATCAAATTTTTGGGTACAATACAATACCTTCTCTATCACTATGTAGATAATTCGTATAGAGAAAGTAAAAACGTAAATGGCGTGTTATTTATGGACGCTCTTTAACTGCTGTGGTTCTCAGTGTCCCATTCTAAATTGGATGAACAGGTGATGAAACATGGATATATAGGTATGACGTTGAAACCAAGGCCCAATCAACCCAATGGAAACTGCCTGAAGAGCCAAGGCAGAAAAAAGTTAGCTAAGTTTGATCACATGTGAAGGTTCTTCTACCTGTTTTCTTCGATTACAATGGGATAGTATGTCATGAGATCCTGCCTTATGGTCGTATGGTGAATAAGGAATACTACTTGGAAGTTATTCACTGTTTGCGTAAAGCAACCAAGAAAGAAAGAAAGAAGAAAAAAAAAATTGTGGCAAAACCAACTGTGGAAATTTCAGCAAGATAATTCTCTCGCTCACAGTTCAATGCTTCTTTGTGATTTTCTGGCAAAAAACAAGACCATTAAGTTACCATAGCCACTATATTTGCCAGACATGGCCCCCTGCTATTCCTAGGCTGAAAAGAACCATGAAAGGATGTCGTTTTGTCACCATTACTGAGGAGATAAAAACAGAATTGCTCAAAGAGCTGAACACCATAACTAAAAGTGAGTTTCAGAAGTTATTCTAAGGTTAGAAAAAGCGCTGGCACAAGTATATTATATCTGAGGGGTATTACTTTGAAGGGGACAAAGTTGATGTTGATGTATAAGTAAAGCTTCTTTAAGAAAAATAAAAATTACTGCTATTATTTTTATCAAACTTTTTTTTATACTTTTTTTTTTAAACCAGATTGCTACCTATCATAGCAGCTCATATTCCTAATAATATATCAGTGCTATACATGAGCCTAAACATCATCACTCCCAAAGAGGACCTCAAAATGCAAGCACATTTTTATGGTTGGAAATTAGTAATTTTCAACTGTTTATCACAAATGTAACTCCTACCTCCAGGTCTTTCCGAAGCTGCTCCAGAGAAGATTTGTAGATTTCTTCAAGATTCTCCAGCTCTGCTTCATTCACTTCCAAATTTTGTACCAAGTCATCTTTCCCAGCACTATGAAGCATATCTTTGAAATAGTTTACCTGTAATGAGTTTAATAAATATAACACCTCTGGTTTACAGTAATGAGCAAACAAATATTACTAGTTTTTAATTGGTAGTCGAATATACACACATGTGCTTCACAAAAACTTACTTTTACGCAGAACTAGTTTCGCATGCGTGTTGCATGCATTGTCTACTGCTTTCGACTATCGGATACAACACAGTTTCATATTCTATGTGTGTAAGAAAATACCAGCAATAAACTGTATAAATCTTTTTACTTTCTCTATACATACTATGTGCATAGTGTATAGAGAAGGTATTGTAATGCACCCAAAAATTCGATACCGAGATTTCACCGGAAATATATGTTTTAAGACCTCCTGAATCCAGAAAAAGCATTTTTAGAAAAATGTCCGTGTGCGTGTGCATGCGTGTG
This sequence comes from Hymenopus coronatus, assembly GCA_030762935.1. NCBI lineage: Eukaryota > Metazoa > Arthropoda > Insecta > Mantodea > Hymenopodidae > Hymenopus > Hymenopus coronatus. Next base: position 21,323,201 of record CM060891.1, read on the forward strand.
TGTATGTGTGTGTTTCTGTTTGCCTGTCTGTCTGTGTATGTGGGTCTATGGACAGGTTAGCTCAAAAACGAAAAGACTGTTAAATACCAAACTTGGTATTTAAGTTTGGTAGCTTCCAAGGATGCAACATGAAGATTTTCAAGAAAATCCCTCCACCCCAAACTATCCTTTACGTGGAACTTATTTTGAAAATTTTGATTTTCTAAAAATTGGCTCTAACAATTTTGATTAAAATAACATATATTAAAGATATTTACCTGACAAATAAAATTTATATCTTGAATTTTCTGGGAATAGCCTCTGAAGACTACTTTATTCTGGATGAATTTTATGGTATGTTTCATAACTGGTAAACCGTAAGAGATGGACAAAAACTTAGCACACAAAAAATGTAGAGCACATTAAAACACACAATTTATGTTATATACATTTTTTCATGGAGTTGATAGTTTTTGAGGTATTCCTTGTTTTTGGTTTCAGCTTTGAAAAACTTATACTTTTCTTATACAGGAATTTGTCAACTCCATACAAACAAAGGAACTTCAGTCACATAGCAACCCACTTTTGACTACCCCGTTAACCTATGGTACTTACAAAGAAGCAAGTAATAAGACTATTTCTGCTAAGTTTTTCCCGATTAGCATGAAGTAAATAGAAGCAAAGCTTTTTAAAATAATTTGTTGCAGAGATGTAGAGTAAGTCATGTGAATGGAACACATCAGATTTTTTAACAGCAAAAAACCCTGTGTTCCCTAGCAACCTTTGTATTTATTTATGGCTTTTGATCTCTTCCACTTAAAGTACATCCTCCTGTACCTTAAACCCTGAGGCAACTCACTTCCCTTTCACATGCTTGAACAGCTCTACCTGTATAGTTGCTACCCCTAGTATATGCAGTGAATGGATTAAACCTACTCCACACTGGGTATCCTACAATATGCATGCTGGATGAACTGGAATGTAGAAACATGTGAATGCATCAATATTAAGTACAAAGAGGGGAACTGAAATATCCATAATAGCAGGATGAATTTTACTTTGATAGAAAAAACAATTGTTTTTGAAACTGGAAGCAGAATGGTTGAGTGGTTTGTAGTGTAAGTAAGAGCAGGAGATCCGGGTTTTAATGTAAAGGTCTACTGACACGGAAGTTCCCCTTACTGAGCAGTTCTTTCTGTTTCTTTTTACTTTCTCTACACATATTATGTACAGTGTATAGATAAGGTATTGTATTCCACCCAAAAATTTGATACCGAGATTTCACTGGAAATACATGTTTTAGGTCCCCCTGAATAAAAAAGGTCCATGTGTGTGTATCTGTCTGTAGCATAGCTCAAAAACAAAAAGAGCGTTAAATACCAAACTTGGTATTTAAGTTTGATATCTTCCAAGGATGCAACACAAAGATTTTCAAGAAAATCCCTCCACTCCCAACTACCCTTTACATGGACCCTTTTTTCGAAAATTTTGATTTTCTCAAAAATGGCTATAACAATTTTGATTAAAATATTGTATATTAAAGAGGTTTACCTCTCAAATAAAATGTATATCTTGAATTTTCTGGGAATAGCCTCTGAAGACTACTTCATTCTGGATGAATTTTAGGAATTTTGTATAACTGCTAAACTGTAAGAGATGGACAAAAACTTACCACACAAAAAGTGTAGAGCACATTAAAACACACAATTTATGATGTGTACATTTTTTTCATGGAGCTGATTGTTTTAGAGATATTCCTTGTTATTGGTTTCAGCTTTGAAAAACTTAACTTTTCTCATACAGGAATTTGTCAACTCCTGCCCATACAAACAAAGGAACTTCAGTCACATAGCAACCAGCTTTTGACTATGACTTTAACCTATGCTACTCTCTTATTTTGCTTCTACTTTCAAGTAAGCAAGTAATAAAACTATTTCTGATAATGTTTTCTAATTAGCATGAAGTAAACAGAAACGTAAGCTTTGTAACAATAATTTGTTGCAGAGATGTAGAGAAAGTCATGTGAATGGAACACATCAGATTTTTTTATATTAGACCAAAAAAATACCCCTCTTCCTCTTAAACAGGGATGGAAGTGGGTGAGCCACATATAGAAGGAGGATATTATAACCCCTAAGAGTCTGTGCTCAGGCATACCCTATCTTCCATGGGGGTTGAGAACCTCTGCCCTGCCGAGTCCAACCCAAATAAAACTGTTAGAATATGTAAAAGGTGGAAGTGAGATTTATTCAGACAGCTGATCTAAAAGGTGAGGAGAAGTAGGGGAAGAGGCATTAGGTTTAAGACATTGCATTCTGGAATTCTTAGAGTATCTTGAGCTGCTCACCTTCTCTGATCCCCACTATAACACAGCTACTGTAATAATGCCCAATACTCCTGATATATGGTGGACTTTGAGACAGTGATGTGTTTTAACAATTAAAATTTAGTTGAGTCGATTTTGTAACACTAAGTGATGTAGTGTTACAAAATCGACTCAACTAAATTTTAAATGCCCAATACTGTTAGCTATGGTTTAGAGGGGTAGAATATTGTTTGCCATATGATTAGTACAAAAGAAATAAACTCTACATCTGGCACAAAAGTTGCAAAATTGGCAACCCTGTACACATAACACCATGCTATAGTCTTGTCTGGTGTTAAACGATTGTAATGCTTCATTGCATTTAGTTCCTTCATGACAACACCACGTTCTAATTCTTCTATTAAGCCATTTTAGATAAATTAAACTCATACCTGAACAGGTATCTAGATAAAGTGATTTCTGAACTAAATAAAAAATGCATCTAATTTAGTAAAACATAAATACTTGATGCTGATATGCATACCTGGCTTGGTTGAAGAAGAGTAATGGCTGTGCCAGGTTTTCCAGCCCTGCCAGTGCGACCAATACGGTGGATGTAATTCTTCACAGACTTGGGCATGTTGTACAGCACTACATAATTAACACCAAGGATGTCCATTCCACGAGCAAGGGCATCTGAGCTGACTAACCTGAAGAAAACAAATTGTTCTTGTTTACTTACATGAATTTACTAATGTCATTTACCAAATTGCTGACACTGTGTACAACAGCAATAATATGAGGGGTGTTCAATAAATCCTTAAAAAAGATAGAAAAACAAATTATTTCTGGTAATTTTATTTTTTATTTTTCAACATAATCTCCTTTTAGCTCAATATACTTTTCCCAGCATTTCTTCAACTGTTTTAAGCATTCCAAAAAGTAGGATTTCTGAAGCTCCTCAAAATATGCAACTGTTTGGGAGCTGGCCTTTTTGTTAGATGTGAATTGTTTTCTGCTGAGCCGCTTTTTCAAGTTTAGAAATAAAAATAAGTCATTGGGGGCCAAATTTGGTGAATACGGTGGATGTTGTAGTAATTCAAACCTTAATTCTACCATTTTTGCCATTAAAACTGTACAGTTGTGTACCCTTACATTGTCTTGATGGAAGAGAATCAAGGCAGAATACTACAAAATAGTCGAAATTGCAAATAAAAATGGTTTTACAAGATCCCTCATAGATAAAAAAATAAAACTAGCCAAAAAGAAGCAATAGAACAAAAGATGAAGTACCAGAAATTCACATACCACCTATGGGCATTTGACAAGTTTCAAAGAATACAACATTCAGCTAGCACCAGTAAACCGTCACAGCATAAAAAATGAATTAGGCTCAAATCTCAAGGGCGTCATCCCAGCAAATAAAAAATCGGGCATATACAAAATGGAATGTAAGGATTGTAATCAGATTTATATTGGAAAACCAAAAAGAAATCTATAAACTAGATCCAAAGGACACTTCAGAAATATAAATAAAAACAATTGGAAAAATCAGCAGTTGCCACCCACTTTTGGACAAAACACCACAATATAAATTCAGAACCAAAACTTCTAAAACACACAGCAGGAAAACAAGAGCTGGCCACATGGGAACAAATCTTCATTGTAAAATATAGAAATAGGGTTTTTAATTTCGATGTTCCACAGAAGGATGTGTTTAGCAAGTTCATGGAACCACCACCAGAGGAGACAGAACTTATAACGATACCAGCTTCACCACAAGGAATTAGTCGATGTCCGGTTGAAAATGAAGGAAACTAGTCCTTCGAAACATGTTCCTGCAAAAATCCCAAGTAAGTGTTGTTTAGTGTAGTTAATCAACTCATCAAATACATAAATTGCTTATATAGGGTTTTCAGATTTATTCGGCCTTTGCTGCCAACTGTTTGTCTGCAGATGATGTCAGTACTAAGCAGTGGGTTTGTCACATATTGCCTCTAGCGACTGATGAGTAGAAGGTGTAGAAGTCAACAGTTTTTAGTGAAATGGGACTTGTATCATACCCTTGCATCTTGCAAACTTGCAGTCACAGCATTTATGCTGATAGGTAAGGAATTCTTACAGTTCGGAAGTAGCACCCAACCATACAACTTCTGGTTGCTTCCTTCTTGTGTGCAAAGAACACACAAAATGTCCTGCAGTTCTGCACCAACCTGTTTATGAAGTGGGCAATGCATGTAGTGCAAGGTTCAATTCCGCACCTCCCCTTTGAGACAAGGGGCTTCTGAACTAATAATTAATAACTAACGACATTTGAACCCACTGGCACTAAGGGCAGAATAAATCTGTTAACCCAGTAGGTATAATTACTTAAATTTTAAAACAAGATTAATGTTAATAAATAATCTAGCAGATATTTTATTATTCAAATTTTGGGTAAGTTTGTGTTAAAAATTTAGCAAAAACTTTAAAACATATTTCACAATTGTAACTCAGCAGAATATTATGTGCCCATTTTATTAAGATTTCATAAATATAAGACATTAAGACAAAAGGGACATTAAAATTCTAATTTTAACATGGAAGATAGTACAATACTGTCTCCTTTATGTTGCAAGAGAATTTATGTTTTATCATGTCTGTGGTGAAAACTTTGAACACCTTAAATCTGTCCATAAAGCCATAAAAATGTCTCCTTTTTTGTAGAGCTATAAACCTCTGCTCCCTCAAAGTTGACAAGTATGCAAAAGTGTGTAAATACTTACACATGTTGAGTTTTGATAAAATGGAGTCCCCTTTTTTACTTTCTCTAGCCCTGTATGTACAATGTACATAGGGATAGAGCAGTATTGCATTCCACCAAAAAATTCGATGTCGAGATTTCACCGGAAATACATGTTTTAGGACCCCCTGTATCCATAAAAAGCATTTTCAGGAAAAGGTCTGTGTGTGTGTGTGTGTGTGTGTGTGTGTGTGTGTGTGTGTGTGTGTGTGTCTGCGAATACGATAACACAAAAACGAAAAGTAGCTAAAATACCAAACCTGGTATTTAAGTTTAGTATCTTCCAGGGATGCAACACGAAGATTTTGAGAAAAATCCCCCCACCCCAAACTACCCTTTACATGGAATTTTTTTCGAAAATTTTGATTTTCTCAAAAATGGCTCTAACGATTTTGATTAAAATTTCGTTTATTAGAGATATTTACCTGACAAATAAAATGTATATCTTGAATTTTCTGGGAATAGCCTCTGAAGAGTAGATTACTCTGGATGAATTTTACTAAATTTTGAATAACTGCTAAACCGTAAGAGATGGACAAAAACTTACTGCACAAAAAATGTAGAGCACGTTAAAACGCACAATTTATGTTATATACATTTTTTTCGTGGAGTTTGTCATTTTTGTGACATTCCTTATTTTTGGTTTCTGCTAATCCTAGAAAGTGTTGAGGAAAAAATGTTAAATTAACTCCTACAAATATTTCTCATACAGGAAATTTGTCAACTGCTGTCCATACAAACAAAGGAACTTCAGTGACATAGCAACCAGCTTTTGATTATCACTTTAACCTATGGTACTCCCTTATTTCACCTCTACTTACAAGGAAGCAAGTAATATGGGTATTTCTGCTAATGTTTTAATGATTAGCATGACATTAAAAGAAGTATAAGCTTTTTAAGAATAATTTGGTGCAGGGATATAGAGAAAGTCATGTGAATGGTACACATAAGATTTTTTACATTTTTAACTCCACTTTTGATTCATTTCGGAAGACCAGTTTCAGGGTACTCTTCTCTATCTTCAATTTAGTAGTTGCTGAACAAATCGGAGATGGCATTAAAAATGTAAAGAGGAGACTATTTTGTTAAAACTCAATACACTGGTGCTTTTCTACAGTGTAAAATGCTTATTTACATTATATACTTACATGTGTGTATCACCAGAGGAGAACTTTGTGAGTATTTTCTCTCTTGTTTGTCTAGGTAGAGCAGATGAAATTTCTGCCACTTTGATTTGGCCCTGGCCCAGATGTGACAGCAAAAGGGAGAGTCTATGAGCATCCTTCTGAGAGCCAACAAATACCAGCACCTGTTTCCATGAATTTGATGACACTAAATGATGCAATACCAAAGGTTTACTCTCAGGAGTTACTACACACATCTGCTCTGTTAGCTCGGCAGGAGTGGTGTATTTTCCCACAAAATCACCTCGCACTTCGTCTGCACCTGTAAATATACATTAAGATACATTTTGAACTTCCAAAGGTTACTGTACGGTGGTAAATCAAAATTCATGATATGGATCTTTTTCTTCATGATGTAGATTTTCTCCCAGACATCTAAATCTGTGGGTTTATTCGCTGGTTTTAACAGTTTTATATTCGGTGTGATTTCGTGTCCTGATGTACAAAAATGATAGGCAACTGATGATTTTTCTATTTGCTTGCATTTTAGGTTTCTCATGTGTTCCTTTAATCTGGTCTCCAAACTTCGCTTTGTCCTTCCTATATATATATACTAGATTACAGTATGAGCATTTAATTTCATAAATTCCCAGTTTTTTGAACATCATTTATGGACATCAGGACACGAAATTAATATAAAACTGTTAAAACCAGCATATAAACCCATAGAATTTGATGTCTGGGAGAAGATCTACATCATGAAGAAAAAGAACCATATCTTGAATTTTGAAGTAAACAGTAACCTTTGGAAGTTCATAGATCCAGCAACAGATGCCTCCACAAGTGATACACCACCACCCCCATCATTGACGCCAACAAAACAAGATTTAGTCGGAATTAAGAGTTGAAAATGGGAACAAGTGTTCCTGAAACCTGTCCCAGTAAGTAAAAATAAGTGATGTTTGTGTTACAAGAACCGACTCAAATTCTTTTGTTTTTTTATCTCTTAGTATGTCACAAAAGTTTTTAAAGGCAGGAATACAGAACCACCAAAGATAAACTAATTCACTGAAAAGAGCTAACACTGGTGATTGTCTTGTTGCCAATTGAGAGTGACCAGACACATCAAGAAATTCACCCTTAGACATTTTGAAATGTACTGTTTTTCCATTTATAGCAAACATTTGGAAAATATATGTATTGTACTAAAATGATTTTGATGCAATTTTTCGAAGTATTAACATTTTCAATGAGTTTTCCAAGTCTCTACTTACTGAATAAACTTCCACTATCATAGGTATGCTGAGTACAGTACCTGTGAGGTCCTCATGTTCCTTCCCTACAACTGAGGTAAACAATCTTGGCTGAAAAAGTCCTAACTGCTGTAATTTTTCAGGATCCTGCGTAAGGGTGGCAGAAAACAGTAGCTTCTGTGGTGGTGGTGCTTCTGCTTCAAGTGTTGCAATGTTTAGAGGTGGTGCATGACCAACATATTTGGCTGTAGAACAAACAAAAAGGCAACGACTTCCTAAGCCAAAGTACAGTTTCAAGAAATTTACACACCTTTTGAGAGCAGGCATTTATTACTTTCTCTACACGTACTATGTACATAGTGTATAGAGAAGGTATTGCATCCCACCCAAAAATTCAATTCACAGAAAATACGTGTTTTGGGTCCCCCTGAATCCAAAAAAAGCATTTTCAGAAAAAGGGCCTTGTATGTGTATGTGTGTTTGCATGTGTCTATGGACAGCATAGCTCAAAAACGAAAAGACTGTTGAATACCAAACTTGGTATTTAAGTTTGATGTCTTCCAAGGATGTGACACATAGATTTTCAAGAAAATCCCCCCACCCCCAACTACCCTTTACATGGAACTTTTTTTGAAAATTTTGATTTTCTTAAAAACGGCTCAAACGATTTTGATTAAAACATTGTATATTAAAGATATTTACCTAATGAATAAAATGTATATCTTGAATTTTTTGGGAATAGCCTCTGAACACTACTTTATTCTGGATCAATTTTATGGAATTTTGCATAACTGCTAAACTGTAAGAGATGGACAAAAACTTACCACACAAAACATGTAGAGCTCTTTAAAACACACAATTTATGTTATATACATTTTTCTCATGGAAATGATTCTTTTTGAGTTATTCCTTGTTTTAGATTTCACCTTTAAAAAACATACTTTTCTCATACAAGAATTTGTCAACTCCTTCCATACAAACAAAGGAACTTTATTCACATAGGAACCAGCTTTTGACTATTTCTTTAACCTATAGTTCTCCCTTATTTCGCTTCTACTTACAAGGAAGTAGGTAATAAGAATATTTCTGTTAATTTTTTCTCGATTAGCATGAAGTAAATAGAAAGCATAAGCTTTTTAACAGTAATTTCTTGCAGAGATGTAGAGAAAGTCATATGAATGGAACACATTAGATTTTTTTTAACCCATTACAGTTTTAATGAGGGCACAACAACGAGCATCTGAAGGTGAGGTAAATTTAGTTAGCAACTGTGTGGCTGGATCTATCCGATCTTTGCACAATCATCAGATGTCAGCAGTATACAAGGATACCATTCGTAGCCAGTTAAAACCTATTTAAAGAGGAATCCCAGGCACAAATTTAAAAATCTAATATGTACCATTCACATGACTTTCTCTATATCCTTGCAACAAATTATTCTTAAAATGCTTATACTTCTATTTACTTTATGCTGATCAGAAAAAAATAGCAGAAATAGTCTTATTACTTTCTACCTTGTAAGTAGAAGTGAAATAAGGGACTACCATAGGTTAAAGTGGTAGTCAAAAGCTGGTTGCTATATCAATGAAGTTCCTTTGTTTATATGGATCGGAGTTGATAAGTTCCTGTATGAGAAAAATATGTTTTTCATAGCAGAAACAAAAAATAAGGAATGTCTCATAAACGACAAACTCCACGAAAAAAATTTATATACCATAAATTGTGTGTTTTAACATGCTCTACATTTTTTGTGCAGTAAGTTTTTGTATATCTCTTATGGTTTAGCAGTAACTCAAAATTCCGTAAAATTCAGCCAGAATAAACTACTCTTCAGAGGCCATTCCTAGAAAATTCAAGATATACATTTTATTTGTTAGGTAAATACGTTTAATCTACGAAATTTTAATCAAAATCGTTAGAGCCATTTTTGAGAAAATCAAAATTTTCGAAAAAAGTTCTATGTAAAGGGTAGTTGGGGGTGAGGGGATTTTTCTCAAAATCTTCATGTCGCATCCCTGGAAGATACTAAACTTAAATACCAAGTTTGGTATTTTACAGACTTTTCGTTTTTGAGTTATCGTGTTCACAGACACACACACACACAGACCTTTTTGTGAAAATGCTTTTTTTGGATATTGGGACCCTAAAACATATATTTCTGGTGAAATTTCGGTACCGAATTCTTGGGTGGAGTGCAATACTTCTCTATACACTATGTACATAGTGCGTATAGAGAAAGCAAAAAGCATATCTGCATATATATGAGCCTTTTAGAGCTTTTTGCATCATATGTGTAGATGGCATTGAAATGAACACTAACAGAGCAGAAATAATGTTCAACAAATTCAAAGATGAATTTTATTTTCTCTATATGTACTATGTACTTAATGTACAGAGAAAATATTGTAATCCACCCAAAAATTTGATACCAAGATTTTACTGGAAACTTTGTGTTGAGGCCCCACAAAGGAAAAAAAGAAATTTTTAGAAAAAGGAGTGTGTATGTGTACGATTATGGACAGCATAGCTCAAAAATAAAAAAAACATTTGAATACCAAACTTGGTATTTAAATTTAGTATGCTCCAAGGATGCAACACAAAGATTTTCAACAAAATCCCCCCCCTCCACTCTAAACTACCCTATACATGGATACATTTTTGAAAATTTTGTTTTCTCAAAAAGGGTTCTAATGATTTTGATTTAAATTTTGAATTTGATATACCTATTAAAGATATTTAGATCACAAATAAAATGTGCATCTTGAATTTTCTGGGAATAGCCCCTGAAGACCTCTTTATTCTGGATGAATTTTGCTTAACTGGCAAACTGAGGAGATAGACAGAAACTTACTACACGAAAAGTGTAGCTCTCATTAAAACACACAATTTATGTCACATACATTTTTACTTTCTCTACACGTACTAAGTACATAGTATATAGAGAAGGTATTGTAATGCACCCAAAAGTTTGGTACTGAGATTTCTCCCTGAATAAAAAAGGTGTGTGGATATGGGTGTACGTGTGTGCGTGCGTGTGTGTGCATGCATTCATGTGTGTGTGGACAGCATAGCTAAAAAACGAAAAGACCATTAAATATCAAACTTGGTTTTCAAGTTTGGTATCTTCCAAGGAGGCGACAGGAAGATTTTCAAGAAAATCCCCCCACTACCAACTACCCTTTACATGAAAATTTTTTCGAAAATTTTGTTTTTCTCAAAAATGGCTGTAACGATTTTGAATAAAATATTGTATATTACAGATATTTACCTGACAAATAAAATGTATATCTTGAATTTTCTGGGAATAGCCTCTGAAGACTACTTTATAATATGAATTTAGCATAACTGCTAAACCGTAAGAGATGGACAAAAACCTATCATACAAAAAAAATATAGAGCATGTTAAAACACACAATTTATGTTATATACATTTTTTTCGTGGGGTTGGTAATTTTTGAGATATTCCTTATATTTTGTTTCACCTTTTAAAAAACATACTTTTCTCATACAGGAATTGAGAAACAAAGAAACGTCAGTCACATAGCAACCAGTTTTTGACTATCATTTTAACCTATGGTACTCCCTTATCTTACTTTTACTTACAAGGAAGCAAGTAACATAACTATTTCTGCTAATTTTTTCTCGATTAGTATAAAGTAAATAGAGGCATAAGCTTTGTAACAATAATTTGTTGCAGATGTAGAGACAGTAATGTGATTGGAATATATCAGATTTTTTTTCTGTGTGTAAGAAATTGCACAGTAGAATGCATATGGCCATTCTCCCAAGGGCAAAGAAGACGCAGCTTCAACAGACCAGTCTGCAAATTGCTGCCAGAGGGATTACCTTACTTGCTTCAGCATTAGGGAGCAATTTTAATAATGTTACAGGTTTGAGTCAACAAGGCAAATTTTGAATTTCTAAATTTCATTTTCACCATTTTCTATGTAACTTGGTAAATGTATCACCTATTGCATGGACATGGTAAATAATTTCTTTTCTTTTTTTTTTAATGACCTAACACCGACACATTTTAAATATATTTATTCTTTTTGTATAACACCATGTTTCATAATTTGTATTGTAAAGTTTCTATATTTTTGAGCAATTCACTTTTCAAGAAAATTTTAATGAAAAGATACTCACTTTATTATTGCCTGTGTATCTTTAATGTAGTTTCTTGTTAAAATAAAATTTAGCTCTGTTGGTAATTTTGTGTTAATATTTGTGCCTTACTGCACGTTACAAGCTTAAACACATATTTCCATCGTGACTAACTACGTAGATGGCCATATTGCATAGAGCATTGTGCTTAATCTTAGATATAAAGGGAACAGAACTTAGCAGAACTATAATGAGATTTATTTACCTGCTGTAGTTCGAGACTCTAGGTGAAACAGCCAGTCATTCTGAACGTTATCAATAATGCGGTCGGCTTCATCTATAACCAGATATCTCAGATGTTGCAGCGAGAAACCAGGAGAGTACATCAGATGATCTACCAAGCGACCCGGCGTAGTCACAAGAATGTCCACTAAACTGTTCCATTCTGATGAGCTATCTGTTAACATTAAAAAGTTCCTAGTCAGTAAAATATTCCAGCAAACCCAGTTATACATACTCTTATTATTTTGAATACAAATATCCAAGTTATTAATAGAGCAAAGATAGGCTAAGATGGCATTAACATTTTTACTTTCTCTACACATACTATGTACATAGTGGATAGAGAAGGTATTGCACTCCACCCAAAAATTCTTTTTTGGTAGTGTTTAATGCCTGCTTTAACTACTTATGGCACCACAGGCGGTGACACTGGTGATACATGAATGATGGAGCACCGGTGGAATGCGATGGCAGGGGAAACCAGAGTACCTGGAGAAAACCTGCCCCACCACAAATCTCACATACGGTCACTTGGGATCGAACCCTCGCCGTCTAGGTGAGAGGCAAGTGGTCTAACCACTCGCCCACGGCACGGCCCAAAAATTCGATACTGAGATTTCACCAGAAATATATGTTTTAGGGTCACCTGTATCAAAAAAAAGCATTTTCACAAAAAGGTCCGTGTGAGTGTGTGTGTCCATGCGTCTCTAAACAAGATAACTCAAAAACAAAAAGTTGGTAAAGTACCACACTTGGTATTTAAGTTTAGTATCTTCCAGGGATGTGACACAAAGATTTTGAGAAAAATCCCCTCCCCCCCTAAACTACCCTTTATATGGAACTTTTTTCGAAAATTTTGATTTTCTCAAAAATGGCTCTAATGATTTTGATTAAAATATCATATATTAAAGATATTTATCCGAAATAAAATGTATATCTTGAATTTTCTGGGAATAGCCCCTGAAGACTACTTTATTCTGGATGAATTTTTACGAAATTTTGCATAACTGCTAAAACGTAAGAGTTGGACAAAAACTTACCACACAAAAATGTAGAGCACGTTAAAACACACAATTTATATTATATACATTTTTTCATGGAGTTGATCATTTTTAGATTTTCCTAATTTTGGTTTCATCTTTAAAAACTTAAGTTTTTCTCATACAGGAATTTGTCAACTGCCATTCATACAAACAAAGGAACTTCAGTGACATAGCAACCGGATTTTGACTATCACTTTAACGTATGGTACTCCCTTATTTCGCTTCTACTTACAAGAAAGCAAGTAATAAGATTATTTCTGCTAATTTTTTCTTGATTAACATGAAGAAAATAGAAGAATAAACTTTTTAACAATAATTTGTTGCATAATTGTAGAGAAAGTCATGTGAATGGATCACGTCAGATTTTTCTGGTTCTGCTTTCATTTTGATGACTTTAAGAAGACAACAGTTCACAAAATCTAGAAAATCAAGATTTAAAATTCCACATTGAAAGAGTTAAAGATTGGAACAAACGTGACTACATTAGGTGTATCAGAGAATGAAAACTGTAAATAGCAGAAAAATTTGTGACAGTGTATCACATCAGATATTTTCAACAACTTACCTTTGGTGACAAGCTGCTGTTGTTCTAGTTGAAAAGAATTCTGTCCAGTAAGGAGGAGTACACGAAGGTCTGTATGTTCTGTGTATGTACAAAAAACTTTATGCACCTGTACAGCCAAGTCCTGCACTGGAAGGACAACAAGTGCCCTAATCTGAGGAACCAGTCGATTCTGTAGGGCCTACAACAACAAAAACAGTGAATTATTAGCTAAGATTTTTAAAGTTTCTTTAACATCCTTTAATCTGATAGATCATATTAGACAATGCCCAAATGAGGCCACGGTCCACAGGGCTTAAAGTTACGTATTTATCCAAATACAGGACAATGTTTTTTTTCCAAAATATTAATGTTAAAAAAAATGGATGTCATCTTGCATTTGTGATATGTGTTTGGAATACCATGTGGGGCAAAAATAACTTCCAAACTTTGTGGGTATGGCAATGGCGAAGCCTGGGGGAAATTGTATAAATTACTGCCAAAGTCGTGATGTTTGAGGCAGATTTTGTGCAGTTCATTTCGCACAAAAAATTAGCTGTTAAGGGGCCTAAGAGCATTTTTAAACAGATTACTCTCTGCCATTAAAATAAAATTTGAGCATTTCCTTTCTCAGTCAGTGCTTGCTTGCAATGTTGTACTGGAAGCCAACGGTCAAGCAGAAAGAGAATGGTAGCTGTGCACTTCTCCTCCGCCTGCCGCACATGTACTGCTATATTTCCAGTTTCCCCTCTGCTTTTCTGTGCCGCTGCAATGTGAATTTACCCGCAAATTCAAATTAGGTAAAATGTTTTATGATATATTATATTAAATCTTGTCTTAATAGAAATAGTGTCTATAATTGTTGTCACAGGAACGCTGCTGCCACCCCTGTCATCACGTTTTACTATCATACATATTCCGTACATGATACATATCCCTACTCCCCTCCCTGTCTCTCCTGCTCAGAATTTATGCACACATTTTAATTAGATAAAATGTTTTAAAATATTATTTTGTTGTTTTAATTGAAAGTAGTATCCATAATTGAATACCTACTGGCAAAAACGTTGTAACCCTCATTTTTCAAGTGAGAATAAAAACAAATAAATTTCAGCATCCGGGTGAACCGCGGCAAAATTAGATAAAAGGTGCGTAATGTTCATGTTTATCAATATAACTTCACACATGTCTCACTCTTACCACATACATCTTATACGCGAAAATCCACCATTCTGTAAAAGTGAGGGTTACAACGTTTTTGCCGGCAGGTATTCAATTGATATTACAGCTCTGGTGTCACCACCAACTTCTACAATAACACACGTACCATACATCTTCGTATTGTGCTCAAAATATGAATTTATGTACAAATTCAAATTAAATAAAACATTTTACTATGTATTATATTAAATATGTTATGTTAATTGAAAATTATGTCCATAATCGTCATTGCAGCTAAACTGCCGCTATCACAATCGGACACAGACATATTGGTGCATTTCCATTCTTCCTTCTCTCTCTCTCTCTCCTCCACTCACAATGAATTTCTATGCAAATTTAAATTAGGTAAAACATTTACAATGTGTCTATTAAGTATATTGTCTAAATACAAAATCATATCCATCAATTTCGTTACAGTTACACTGCAGTCACGTTATACCATTGCACCCATACTGTACATTTCCATACTCCACTCTTCGTCAACTGCTCAAAATGTGGATTTCAGCACAAATTCAAACCAAATAAAGAAAAAAAAAAGGGGGGGGGGACTTAATCAGCTTAGCTTGTTCAAAAAATATGTTAAATCTTTATATTTAATTCAAACATTATGCATTTTATACTAAATTCCAAAATTAAGTTTTGAAAAATGGGGATCGTCTTGTATTCGGAGAAATACCTGCCCATCTCATGTTTACAATTAAAATTTTCTTTATGTTTGTATATCTCTATTGCCTCTGGTGTGAGATAAGCAGGCTGCATAAGGCATGGATACCAGCACTAGAACACCTACAAATAGTGCAACAACCAGAACCAGTGATAGGAAAGGATAGTGTAGCTGGAACACGGGCAATTGAAAGTCTACCAGCCAACCGGTGACGAGGAGAATGTACTTCTCACGCATATACAAGGGCCTTGCACTCTTCGTCGAGTCCTCTGATGCTGCTTTTCACAGTTTTAAGCAAAATGCCAGGAGCAAATCTCACTTTTCGACCATGGTCTACAAGCCTGGAAGAAATTTTGCTTCAAATGGCCACCGCCCATGAAAGGTTTAATAAATCTTTAATAAATTGGTTATGATTTAAAGCAATGGTTCTTCTATATTTGAAATGATCTGCTGATAGCCAACAGAGCTACCATTTTTAGTTTCTGGAGGTGTAGGTGGAACTTTTTACTTTCACTATACATACTAGGTAAATAGTGTATAGAGAAGGTATTGCATTACACCCAATAATTCAATACCGAGATTTCACTGGAAATACATGTTTTGAGACCACCTGAATCCAAAAAAAGCATTTTTAGAAAAATATCTGTCTGTGTGCGTGTGTGTGTGTCTCTCTCTCTTTCTGTGGGTAGCATAGCTCAAAAACGAAAAGACCGTTAAATACCGAACTTGGTATTTAAGCTTGGTATCTTCCAAGGATGCGACATGAAGATTTTCAAGAAAATCTCCTGACCCCCAACTACTGTTTACATGGAAAATTTTTATTTTCTTAAAAATGGCTCTTAACAATTTTGATTTAAATGTCAAATATTAAAGATATTTACCTGACAAATAAAATGTATATCTTGAATTTTCTGGGAATAGCCTCTGAAGACTACTGTATTCTGGATGAATTTTACGGAATTTTACATAACTGCTAAACCGTAAGAGATGGACAAAAACTAACACACAAAATATGTAGAGCACATTAAAACACACAATTTATGTCACATACGTTTTTTTCATGGAGTTGATCGTTTTTTTAGATATTCCTTGTTTTTGGTGTCAGCTTGGAAAAACTTATACTTTTCTCATGCGGAATTTGTCAACTCCTGTCCATACAGACAAAGGAACTTCAGTCACATAGCAATCAGCTTTTGACTATCACTTTAACCTATGGTACTCCCTTATTTCGTTTCTACTTACAAGGAAACAAGTAATAAGTCTATTTCTGCTAATTTTTTCTCGATTAGCATGAAGTAAATAGAAGCCTATGCTTTTTAACAATAATTTGTTGCAGAGATGTAGAGAAAGTCATGTGAATGGAACACATCAGATTTTTTTCAGATATTAACATGATGTGGTATTGGTATCTTGCTATTTGCAGAGGTATATTATCTGAATAAAATTACATATTTTGCAAGTGTATTATTTTGATTTATTTCTCATTAAATTATCATATATTTACTCTTCTACTTTTATGAGAATTAAAAATATGTTACCTGTACAATTGGCAAGACAAAAGCTAGAGTCTTTCCACTTCCAGTGGGCGCTGATACACACACATCATTGGGCCAATACTGTGGTGGCTTCTTTTGTGCAGCCAGCAGAAAGGGGATTACTTGTGCTTGAACTGTAATAAAAATATTAATAGTAAGTGCTCCATTTATACACAAAGGTGGTTAAATAAATGCCCATATTTTAAAATACAGTAAACGCTCATGATTATAATATTATTCCATTCATTACTCTCTATTTTGTATAGTCCCTGGATATTCCATATTAGTACTACATGATTTTACTGTCCTTAATGCTTTAAAATCCTGCTATTAGCACTTTTAATGGGTCAAAGATGAACAAAAATATTGGACACATATAATTTATGATATTTTTGATGTTTTAAAAGTATGATGAGAAAAGTTTGACTGTACTCAGCGATCATGGCTTGATCGCTTTGCTCGGAAAACATTCATAGTTGGCACTATTGGGCAAACAACAGAACCTTTTTTCAAAGGGGCTTACACTTTCAAAAGACTCCCTGTCAATGTTTTCCTTGAATTGTGTGTAGTGTATAGTAAGTTGTGCAGCATTACAAAATGGCAAAGCATAAATGTAATAATTAGTGGTATGAGTACATGGCAATCAACACTTGAAGATCCTTTTAATAAGAAATGCTTTCTTTTTTTTTACTTTCTCTATACGTACTGTGTACATAGTGTATAGAGAAGATATTGCATTCCACCAAAAAAATTCAATACAGAAATTTCACCAGAAATATATGTTTTAGGGCCCCTTGTATCCAAAAAAAAGGTCTGTGTGTGTGTCTGTGAACACAATAACTCAAAAACGAAAAGCTGCTAAAATGCCAAACTTGGTATTTAAGTTAAGTATCTTCCAGGGATGCAACACAAAGATTTTGAGAAAAATCCCCCCAACCCCAAATTACCCTTTACATGGAACTTTTTTCGAAAATTTTGATTTTCTTAAAAATGGCTCTAATGATTTTGATTAAAATATTGTATATTAAAGATATTTACCTGACAAATAAAATGTATATCTTCAATTTTCTGGGAATAGCCTCGGAAACTTATTTTATTCTGAATGAAATTTACAGAATTTTGCATAGCTCCTAAACCGCAAGAGATGGATAAAAACTTACTGCAGAAAAAATGTAGAGTACGTTAAAACACACAATTTACGTTATATACATTTTTTTGATGAAGTTCATCGTTTTTTTTAGATATTCCTTGTTTTTGGTTTGAACTATAAAAAACATACTTTTCTGATACAGGAATTTGCCAAATCTATCCATAGAAACAAAGGAACTTCGTCACATAGAAACCAGCTTTTGACTATCACTTTAACCTATGGTACTCCGTTATTTCCCTTCTACTTACAAGGACTATTTCTGCTATTTTTTCTTGATTAGGATGAAATAAATAGAAGCATAAGCTTTTTAACAATAATTTGTTGCAGAGATATAGAGAAAGTCATGTGAATGGAACACTCAGATTTTTTATCTGGCACTGTATTCACTCAAATACTCAGAAATAACATTTATTGTACTGTATTTCGTATTACAGTGTGTAAAATTGCTTTACCATTTCTTAATAAATACAGTGAAACTCGGATAATTTGAAAGTCTATAATTTGAAACTATTGTTAATTACAGGATTTTTCTTGTTTCCTTGAATTTTGTACTAAAGCAATGTAAAATTCAAATTTCATTTTCCTTAATTCAAAATTTTTGTTCAGAGATGCCAATTGAAATTAATCTAAACACAGAAATTTAATATGATAACCTCATCCATGTGTTTTTGCAAAACAGGTCACTGCTCTGGGGTTGTTTATTTTGTTGGAATGCAGTTCGGGGGGAGAATAGCTTTCCTAACTGCCGGCCTTGAGCTTCTATACATGCTTCCACATCCCTGTGTTTAAAACATGTGCGCTTTTAGTATTACTTGAGCTTTCTACTGTTCAGTGTACTGCAAATCAATGCTACTATGTCTCTTAATTAACTGTGTGTCCAGTACTAACTTCTTCGGAAAAAGTTGCCGTCGTTCTGGGGTTTGTTCAAAAGGGTTTGAAGAAAAAATCTAAAATTGCAAAAGAATATGGGACACCACTGAACATTTTGTCAACTTATCTGAGGAATAAGGAGAAAATTTTAAGCAGTGCCTTGAGTGAAAATGGAAAGAGTTGAAAAATAGTGAGACAACCGGAAAATCATGATGTTGACAAGTGCATGTTACAGTGGTTTAAGTCGGAATAATTACTTGGAAGTTGAAGATATGCCAATTCTCACATTATTGGAGACACTTTGTCATCTGTATGAAATTTGTCGGTACAGACAGGCCAACGTAAGTGTAGTTGTTTTTACCTTATTGTAAAATATCACTTTTAGACGCAACTTTGTATATTTCAATTTTTTCTTGCCCCTTCAGCTTTGAATTATCCCAGTTCCACTGTAGTATCCCGATTATTATGTGTAAAGCCTGCAGTCCCTTGAAGAGTGTAATTACAGGGTTATACTGTAGATGGTGTTCCTAAAGCCCTATACAGATGGAGATATTTCTTGTAACTGTTTTCCTTTAAACCTTTATTACTCCTCCCAGAAAAAATCTGATGTTCCATTCACATGACTTCTCTAACCGCTCAACAAAACAAACCTTTTACAAAAGTTTATTCTTCTTTCTACTCCATGCTAATCGAGATAAAATGGTTCTTATATATAACAAAATGGAGTGATTGTTATCCAGCAAAAGCAGTGAAAGAAGTAGTGTTTGACAAGAGCTCTATCAGAACTGTTGCTGCCAAGTACAATATTTCCAAATGTGCGTTGGGTAGGAAAGTGCTTAATTCACTTTTAAAATAAAGGGGAAGATTGTCAACCATCGCAGTGGACGGTGAGAAACAATATGACCTGCGAACTGGTTTTGCCAATAATAAACCAGATGACTGGCTCTGCAATTTCTGTTGAAGAAACAACTTGTCTTTAAGGAAATTAGAAGCATTGGAAAAAATGAGGAAGCAAAACACTTTTGATCCTTTCTTGGTATATGGATTCTATGATTTAGTTGATGACTGTTGTGCTAATTTGAACGTTAAAGCTAAAGCAAAAGATTCATGGAACGTGGACGAATCAGGATTTTCAATTGAACTTAGGAACTTAAAAGGTGTTACTGTTAAAAGGCCAAAAAGTGAACAGAACTTTTAATGGAATCTGGTAAGGAAAAATATAACTGTAATTTTTACAAGCAGTAAAAATGTGGAGTTCCTGGAGAGTTTGTGGACTCTAATAATATTACTTTCAGAGCTGATGATAATGATGTAATATTGGTTTCTTGTCAAGATATAACTGAAAAGCTACCACAACTTAAATTTTGTGTGTGTGTGTGTTGGTGACCTCTATGTTATGAATTTCCATCATATATTGATATTGAGAAGAAATAACTAAACAAAAATTGCAAATACATTTCATACACTTCAGATGTTGCAAAATTTTTTTAAACATATTTCTCCAGGATTAATGTAATGCAATATAATTTTTCTTTTGTCAGAAAAAGTACATGTTTCACCACCAAGGTTTCACTTTTCTTTCTTTACAGAAAATATAACTTTTTTGATTTTTCTAAAATGTGAATTACCTCAGATTTAGTATGGTACTGCTAGTCATTGAGTTAAGACAGTATCCCTCATTTGCCCAAAACATGGGGTAATTATGTGACTTGAATTTTTGTAGATTATTCATGAACAGTTTCACATATCTTAATTTCAAGTATGGGAATGAAAATAGAATAATAAAATGTATTTGTATGCACTCCTAAATGATTATATGCATCTTAAAATGTAAACAAATGATTAAATATCAGATTTTTGTCCCACATTTACCCCACTTGACCCTATTTATTTAACTACTCCTGGAATCAGATGAAAGCATATTGGACAGTAACTTCAGCACACTGTGTCTTTATATGCTATTAAGTTTTGAAATATGCATATTGTAGACGTACTTGAACTTTTATACTTGTGCAATATAATTTGTATTATACATCACAAACTTACCAGGAAAGAAATGTGTTATTTTATTCTTTTTGAGAGCTCGCACCAGCTTACGGTCTAGTTCTGGTATGTCTTTAATGGTTGTGGTCAGATGCTGCAGGTTCACTGACACAACCGATGGTTTTGCCAGCCACTGTGGCAATACTCTTTTCACCTGTTGAAAAAAGTATCAATGCTCCTGTTGAGTTTTATGCTTTTGAGATGACAAGGTTCACAGAGACATTTTTATATATATTTCCTTGACTTTTATATTCATTTCCCTGACTTAGTTGATAAAAACTAGAATAAAATTAGAAGATGAAAGTCTGAATAGTCAAATTAACAAAATAAGAAAGATTAGAATGTCGGTTTTTACAGCATCTTTTTTAACCATTATGTACCAACAGGCAAAAGCAATATACCATATATGGGGCACATACGAGGTGTGATCAAAAAGTTTCCGGAATGGTTTCGCAACAATGCTGATGCTGAGATTTCTTTAAGTCTAACCCAGACGGTACATGCAGTGTTCCTTCCCGATAAAAATGAGAGGTCATGTGACTTCCTGTGACCATGTAGTGACGAGGTAGACCCTCTGAAGTGAACACGGTTTTGCACGTGCTGCGATTTTTCCGCGTAGCAAAAATGTCAGATTACGAAGAACACAAAACAAACATCAACTTTTGCTATAAAACTACAACAGAAGCATATGAAATGTTAAGAACAGCTTATGGGGAGGAAGTTTTGGGCAAAACTCAAGCATTTGAGCAGTTTTCGAAATTTGAAAGTGGTGTGACATCAGTTAAAGGAGTATATCGTTTGGAACGACCCTGTTCTAGCAAAACTGATGAAAATATCAGTCAGGTGAGAGAACTGGTCTTAAATGATAGGCACATTACAATAAGAGAACTTTCTGACTCATTAAGGGAGAATGTGCGACGCAAACGGCCGGAGAAATGGACGAGTGGTGACTGGTTCCTGCATCATGACAATGCGCCCGCGCACAGAGCTCTTTCTGTTCGCCAATTTTTGGATAAAAATAGGATGAATAAAGTTCCCCATCTCGCCTAACTTAAAATGCGGCTCCGAGGACACCATTTTGAGGCCATTGATGTCATCCATCGCGAATCCCAGAAGGTTCTGAACATGTTGAAAGAAGAGGACTTCCAGAGGTGCTTCCAGCAGTGGCAGAAGCGCAGGGACAAGTGTATCAACTCCCAAGGAGACTACTTCGAGGGTGGCAGTGCAGATTAGACAAAACAAACTGTTGTGTAGTATTTATGATGTCATTCCGGAAACTTTTTTATCACACCTTGTATTAAAAAATAAACACACATTATTTACAGTTGCATAACTTTTAGATCATTACATGTCAAAATTCTTGCCTTCAGTGAAAACCACAGTCAACCAGAATATATTTGAAAAACCTTGAAACATTTGTCAGAGCATTCGTCTTTGTCAACAAACTGCTAAAGACGAGGAAAACATTTCAAGCCTTTTCATCTATATTAAGCAGAGGTGAGTGTAAATAAATGTGACTTAGCATAACTCCAAGATGATGAACACTTCACTGTTAATAGTGCTCCTGTTTATAATATTTAATATAAATAAGCTCCCTAACTTTCTTTCACGAATTTTTATTTCCCTGACTTCCCAATTTGAAACATAGTTGATGAACTGAATGAGTAATGCAACATAACACCACTGACATAATCTATTAGCAACATTAAAATTTAATTAAAACATTAATGGAAAAAATAACTAATCAATTAAGAGTAAAAACTGGTACCATATTCAAACTTCGCTAGAAGTTATTTATTTTGACTATTGAAGTTTAGCTGTGATGCCAGTTTTTACTCTTAATTGATTATTAAAAGTAATGCTTCTTTTCCCAACTGTTCACTAAACTATAAAGTCTGATCAAGAAAATCTAGGACTGATTAACCGCCCCCCCCCCACAAATTATCTGATAGTTACCTGCCTATAGTATGAACATTACTGTAGTAAGCCTCTTGCATTTTGATACTATAAAATGGAAGTGATGCGAGAGGAGTCAGGGTCATTAAATGCTATATACATTAACTACAGTCTCAAAAATGTATAAAAAGCTACAGAAAGCATAAGGTGAAGTCATACTATACTGTGCAATATTGATTAGAAGGTTCAGGATTTTATTCACTTTTACCGATGCAATGAATAGGACGAACAGTTGAAAAAAATCTGATGTATTCCATTCACATGACTTTCTCTATATCTCTGTAAATTATTATTGTTAATAAGCTTATCTTTTATTTATTTCATGCTAATCGAGAAAAATTAGCAGAAATAGTCTTATTTCTTGCTTTATTGTAAGTAGAAGCGAAATAAGGGAGTACCATAGGTTAAAGTGAAACCCAAAAGCTGGTTGCTATGTGACTGATGTTCCTTTGTTTGTATGGACAGGAGTTGACAAATTCTTGTATGCGAAAAGTATGTTTTTCAAAGCTGAAACCAAGAAAAAGGAATATCTCAAAAACGATCAACTCTACGAAAAAAAATGTATATAACATAAATTGTGTGTTTTAACGTGCTCTACCTTTTTTGTGGGTTAAGTTTTTGTCCATCTCTTACGGTTTAGTAGTTATGAAAAATTCATCCAGAATAAAGTAGTCTTCACAGGCTATTCCCAGAAAATTCAAAATATGCATTTTATTTGCCACGTAAATATCTTTAATATACGATATTTTAATCAAAATCGTTACAGCCATTTTTTAGAAAATCAAAATTTTCGAAAAAAGTTACATGTAAAGGGTAGTTTGGGGTGGGGGGATTTTTCTCAAAATCTTCTTGAGAAGATCCTGGAAGATACTAAACTTGAATACAAAGTTTGGTATTTTACCGACTTTTCGTTTTTGAGTTATTGTGTTCACAGACACATGGACCTTTTTTTGAAAATACTTTTTTTGGATACAGGGGGCCCTAAAACATATATTTCCGGTGAAATCTAGGTATCAATTTTTTTGGTGGAGTGCAATACATTCTCTAAACACTATGTACATAGTGAGTATAGAGAAAGTAAAAATAGCAGTGTCCCTAACTGTGCGCACCATAGAAGAACAATAAGTAGTAATAACATAGCATCGTAACATCTCGACAAATCCATAGAAGGATGTTGGAAAAGTATGGAGATAGTTGTATTAACGAGAAAAGATTATTGAGTGGAAAGATGTCTTTAAAAGTGGGCTTACATCAGTCACAGATGAGCAACCTCTGGTCAACCCACTGCTATGTTATAGAAGAGAATGTGGCATACATTGATACCATAATTCATGAGAACTGGCATAGTTCTGTACAAGGGGTAGTCATACAGTTTTAATTATCACCTCGAAAAAATAAAATTAGGTATTTTTTTTGTTAGTAGATACATGTCTGAAGTCCTGGTACACATTTAAATCCCTGCACCATATCATGCTGCTAGAGGAGCCACAAGAAAATGGTGCAGTCCATTGATAAAGTGGAGAATTGTGCAGTAATTTGTTTCTTGCATTTGAAGGAGAACAATGCTGCAATAATCCATACTGAGTTGGTGGAAGTGTACAGCAACAATGCACCATAATGTGATACAGTGGTCAGGTGGAACAGATGCTTACAGTGTGATCAAACAAGTCCGAAAAAGGTGAAGACCCAACTACCACCAGGCAAGGTGATGCTGAGTGTTTTTTGGGACATCGAAGGTGTGGTACTGTACTGACAGATTATGCTCAGAAGGGGCAAACCATCACAGGAGCATATTACCAAACTTTCCTGATGAGTTTATGGGAGGCTATAAAGATAAAGTGTCACAAGAAGCTGTCCAAGGGGGTCCTTCTGCTTCACGACAATGCCCCAGTTCATTCTGCCCAGGACACAGTCATACATGCTGCTTCTTTAGGTTATCAAATTTTGCCTCACCCCCCGTATTCCCCTGCTATGGCATCCTGTGACTTCTTCCTCTTTCCTCGGATAAAGAAACCATTGAGTGGCAGGCATTTCCAGAATCACAATGAGGTGGAACATTTCCTGAACAGCCAAAATGCTAACTTCTACAACCAAGGCTTCTGTCAAGTCATCCATTGTTGGGAAAAATGTGTCATGTTGAAGAGAGAATATGTAGAGAAGAGCTAATATCATCACTAAGTTTCATGGTCGTTGCTTCAGTCTTTCGATGTGATTTTTAAAACTTTATGATTACCCCTTGTAGAAATTTCAGCCAATGATTTGAGTATTAGTGTCACATCTGTTCATACTATTATTAGGGAGTTTCTCAAATACCATTTTTTGTGTACCTACAATGCTCACTAATGAACACAGGATGATGTAAATTCAGACTGTCCATTGTTTCCAGTGCTATATAATGCTGAAGGGATGACTTTGTGTCACATTGTCTCAGGAGACAAAAACCTGGGTGCGTCACTACGAAGCAGAAACCAAATGACAATTTTCAGAATGGTGGGTGACACATGTCTTCTCCAGTCAAGAAGAAATTCGAAACCTCAACCCTTTGCCAGAAAAGTCCTTTTCACCCTCTTCTGGGATATATGAATTGGCAAATATTGGAACACTATCAGCAAAGGGGGAAACAGTGAATAGTGTCCAGCAATATGGTAGAGGACTTCTGCCTAGAGGCAGTCTTATGCTTCACTATAATGCATGCCCCCAACTACTGAACTTTTCACATCATTTGGAAATCGAGATTCCAGGTCTTTCAGCACTCCCTAAGCAGTCTTGCTCTTACTCCTTCAGATTACCATTGTTTGGACTCTTGAAGAAAGCTCTCGAGAATGACGATTTGAATGTGATGATGAGGTTAAAGAAGCATTGCATTCTTGGTTGCATGCTCAATCAAAAACGTTTTATTCTGATGGAATAAAAAGTTGGCGATACTATGAAAAATGTGTCAAAAAGGAGGGTAATAAGTCGAATAATGACAACTTGTATGTATATGTAATTAAAATATATTAGTATTCCTGTACAACCCAAGTGGGGCATAGAACATGGTTATGATGATTCCTTTATTGGATTTGAATTTCTAGTTCATGAGTTTGCCACTATGTGCCATGGTGACACTGACGACGAAGTCATGACTTGCGGATGCAAAATGGTAGATAAAGTTGCCCAGGAACCTTCTTCTTTCAAGGTATGGGGTTCTTTTACATACAAATAAACATTACACAGGACTGCCAGCTTTACTTCGCTTCCAAAGGAAGCCATGCTAAAGATTTTTGCGCCCAAAAATATCATCACCCTCCGCCAGATTTAAACCTGCAATCTTGAGTTTTAGAGAAATGGAAATGGCATGTTATTTATGAACACTCTTTAACTACTGTGGTTCTCAGAGTCCCATTCTAAATTGGGCATGAAAGACCACTTAATTTTGCTCAGAGGCCTCTCTATCAGGCCTGAGGTTCTTTTACACCCGAAAAAATCCATCGTCCTCTGCAGGAGTTTGAACCCGCGACCTTGGATATATGAAGTTAACATGGTAACCACTACACCACGAAGGGCGACAATTGAAATATATACTCTGAAAAAATTAGTTTGCTGGTACTTTTTGCATCACCCTCATAGAAGTGGACAACTTTAAAAAATACCACGTAAACATTGAAGCAGAGTAAGAAACATGTATTGAGGGGGGGGGGATAAAAAGTATATTCTTAGCCTTTCTTGATCAGCACTTGTAATGTACAAACCTTTTGCTTTTTGTCAAATTGACTGTTCCCAATAATGGTGAAACCTTCAACAGATGCTGGAACAGTATGTTTGTTTTCATCTTCTTCCTTTGGGCCTTCTTTTTCTGTATGCTCTGGAAGCATAGTTTCTTTATGTCTCTTTTTCTTTTGCTTTTTTGGTGGACTAGACGAGAGTTCTTGTTCTTCTATGCTGTTGTTTATATCTGTTAAATTTTCTTCAAACTGTGACTTTCTTTTTGATTTCTTTTTCTTCTGTTTTGAACCTAGGAATGACTCATTATTTCCTTCTGCATCTGACTTTATGCTTTTTACAAATGATTCTAAATCTTCAGTGTTTATTTTAGGATCTATTTCGTGCTCTGATAAATGTGTTATATCCTTATTTGTGTATTCAGAATTGCTATCTGCAGTCCATTTATCTTCTACTTCAAGTTTAACAGAGGATTTTTTCTTCTTTTTCTTTCTTGGTGAAATCTCTAACATTGTGGATTCTATACTTTCAGGGTATTCATTGCCATCTACAGTACTTTCTAAATGTTTCTTGTTTTGCTTCTGTTTCTTTGTTGATGATACTGGAGAGAGAACTTCTTGCTCTTCGGTTTTGGTATCTAATACATTTTCTTGTACTTTTTTCTTCTTTTTCTTTGGAGACAGCTGCGGCGACATAATTTCATTTTCTGGACTATGGTATCCATTGATCTGGTTTGCAAACTGGGTTGTGCTTTCTGGGATATCTTTGTTTGGTGTATTTATACTGGTAGGATACTGTGTCTTCTTCTGTCTTCTCTCTTCCACTTTTTTAAGGAGTTTTGCAAGTTTCCTTCTTTCATCTGATTCTTTACTCTCCTGGGCTTCATCTCCCAAATATCTGAAACAAAACATTAAGGTATTTTATAAAATGTTATAATTTTATTAAAGGAAAGTACTTATAAAGTGATTTGCTGTAACGCTTGCCAATTCACTTTGAATGGCTAGATTACTAAACTGTTTCATAATAACCAAGAATGGAAACCAGAATGAGAATGACAAAGTTAAAATATAAGTATTACAATGCTGTGCATTATGTTTACAATTAATGGAAAACTCTCCTGGTTCCTGGGAAAGTTCACTTTCTCATTCCGTTTCCCGGCATATCGAGGGGGGGATCAATAAGTCCTTAGAAAATCCAAGAAATGGCACTCTAGCATCACAACAATTTTGCATTTAATAAGCGTCATCTCTTACTAGGTGGCAGTTAAAGTTTCAGCTATATTCATCACTGATTTTCTTGTCATAAGTGACTGAATCAACAAACTTGTGTTTATTTAGAAAGATGGGGGGGGGGATCATACGGTGATTAAACACTTCTATTTAAAAGGCTTAACACCAAAAGAGATCAGATACAAGTTGGATGAAGTTCATGGTATATCTGCTCCTGTCTTTGTAATAGTTTGCAATAATGGGTAATTGAGTTTAAATGTGACGTACATCCACAAATGATGAACTCATTCAGGACGTCTAATGGAAGTGACTTCCTTTGAAATGATTGACAAAATCCATGATGTGGTTTCGAGTGCTCGATAAATCAAAGTTTGCATTATAGTTGCAGCCACAGGCATATCACAAGAAACAGTGTTTTCAATTTTGCACAAAAAATTAGGTCTGATAAAGATCTTCGCAAGGTGGGTGATCAATTCAGAGATAGGTTTGCAATTCTGACAATGATACATAACTGTGGACAAAACATGGGTATGCTACTATACTCCTGAGACAAAAGTACAGTCAAAACAAGTGATTTTTAAAGGCAAAGGCAGTGAAATTGTTTGGCAAACTGATTGCCTCGGATTTTTTGGGATGCACATAGAATCATCTACATTGATTGCTTGCAGAAAGGAAGAATGATAAATGGAGAGCATCATGCATCATTATTGTACCAGTTGGGCCCAGAAGTCAAGAAAAAATGCCCTCATCTGGGAAAGAAAATGATTCTCTTCCATCAAGATAATACATGCACTGGATGCACTGCAGACCCATGTTGTCGCCCTCCATGGTGTAATGGTTACCATGCTAACTTCATATACCCAAGGTTGCGGGTTCAAACCCGGCAGAGGTCAATGTATTTTTTCGGGTGTAAAAATCCTTAGCAGGGCTTCCTTTGGAAGGGAAGTAAAACCGTTGGTCCTGTGTCGTAGATTTACGGCATGTAAAATAACCTCAAGCCTGATAGAGAGGCCTCTGAGCAAAATTAAGCAGTCTTTCATGCCCAATTTAGAATGGGACGCTGAGAACCACAGTAGTTAAAGAGCGTCCATAAATAACATGCCATTTTTTCCCCCCACATAGTTTTGATGGCAAAAATTGTGGAATTACGATTTGAATTACTACATCAGCCACCATATTTACCAGAATATGACCAACAGTGACTTTTTTATTTCCCAACTTGAAAAAGTGGATCAGTAAAACAACTTACTTCTAGCGAGGTCATCTTCCAAGCAAATCCTTATTTTTAAGACCTTCCAAAAATCCAACTTTTTGGATGGCTTAGAACAGTTGGAGAAATGGTAAGAAATAGTAAAAAAAAAAAAAAACAGATTATGTTGAAAAATAATGATAAAAAAATACCAAAATAATTTGATTTTCTATCTTTTTCTAAGAACTTATTGAATGTCCACAAAAGATCCTTCAAGCAGAGACAAGAAGGGAAGTGAGAACTAAATGAATTACACAGTAATGCAATGGAAAGATAAGGATACCTATGTTTGATGGGCTTGTGTAGTGGAAATGATAAAGGTGAGAAATTAGACCATATGTGAGCCTGGAAAGAGGATATTTTGGGGAAACTGAAAAATGGTGACAAAATAGGCATGAGAAGACAATTGACAAGGCAAAAGAAAAGGTAGAAATTCACAAATAGAGGGGAAATGAGGTTAAGTGAAAGAACCGAGACAACTGTGAGTGTGAAAGTGAAACACGGTGTAAGAAAAGGAAAGAGAGTTACATGGGAAGAGAAAATGAGTAGAGGCAAGAAAAGTGAGAGGGGTAAGAGGGGTTTAAAGCAAGAAGAAATTTAGGCAATTCAAGAGTAAAGAGGAGCTTCTAGGGAGAAAACAGTTTCAAGGGAAATCAAAGAGCGAAACCAAAATTCAATGGTAGCCATGAACACTAATGTACAAGTTGCAATTGTATTTAAAAAGTGTAGAAGTCTGTCCATTGACAGAAGGGGAGGGTCCCAAGTTCAAAAGGTACCCTGAGAAGCATTTGATTATGACTAAGTAAATGAATTCATTCATATTACGAGGGCCACTATTTATGTTAGGAGCCTTGGCAACACTGATTGCTGTAGGTACCATCTGGTGATTCCACTGGGAAGTTTGACATTGTTGACCTAAACATACTTTAGATATTTTGCCAATTGAGCTATATTTATGTTGTTTACAGTGACTTTAAAATTGTGTCTCAGTGAAAAGATGGAATTAACCTGAGAAAATGTCCGAGGTATGATTTATTGTGATTTTTGTTATGGATTCTCAAAACAATAGTGTATTGATCAACTCGCTACTACATTTGGTGATGAAGCTGCATCCTTTACCATTGTGAAATGCTGGTATAATGAGTTTAATCTTGGCTGCTGTTCGCTTACTAACAAAATTTGTGAAAGTCAACCAAAATCAGTTGTGCCAGAAAACACTGAAGCCGCGCAAAAACTGATAGTGCGAGATTGATGCGCCACATACTGTGAGATAGACGCAACCCTAAGCATTAGTTCAACTAGCTATATAAAATATTGCATCATCATTTAATCGTGAGAAAGGTTTGCTCTCGTTAGATCCCACATTATTTTATACAATCTCAAAAGGATGCTTGTGTTCATTGGTGTACACAAGAAATACAGTGGTATATAAAATTGTAACATGTGATGAATCATGGATCTATACATATGAGCTGAAACATAAACAGCAGATGACTATATGGCATTTCAAGATGAACCAAATCCAACAAAAATGGTCTATGGCAATAATGCCTTTAGAAGTATAAAATGGTCAATTCTGAATGGTATATAATCATTTGTTTACCAGAAGTCTTTGGTGAAATAAGGAAACAAACAAGTGCTGTTGGCTTGTTTTTCATCAAGACAATGCCAGTGCTCACACATCTCATCTAACAACCGACTATTTGAAAAAAATTCTTATGTATTACATTCAAATGACTTTCTTTACCCACCATTGATGAACAATCATACAAAAAGTTATTCTTCCTAAAGCTTTTGTTAATCAAAATAGTTTGCAGAAGTGATTTTATTTCACATTTTGTTTTAAACACGAGTGATGCAGGAGACTGATGCATTTGTCTGATGTTAAAAAGCTGGTCATCTGTGATGGCATTTAAGTTGCGTTCTTCATATGATCATGATAAATAAACAATAATTGTCTCCTGTTTACAAAAAAGTTTAACAGTGCCACTGTACAATTACAATATTTGCACCAGCAAAGTTTCCAAAATTCCTTATTAAATGTAGCTATTCTCAAAGTGTAGACCTAAAAGGGATATCCCCAATGCTATATTATGGACAATAATTTATTTTATTTTATATTTCGACTTAGCTCCTTGATGGCAAACATCCCTGATTTTTAATGTTTCATATTTGGTGGCATATTTATTTGTTTGTAAGTGTATGCAAAGATGATAAGGGTTGTGCACTAATTTCAGTCGGTTATTGGAAAATCAGGTTTATTGTAAGAATGCACACCATCATCTATTACCAGCTGCATTGTCCGAAGCTGCAACATGAAGGAAACAGGTATTTGTTATCTGATTTAGTACTTAAATTACAATTTCTCTTGTCATTAGCCAAAATCGCAAAAATTCAAAATATACACAAAAGTCAATAATTTAATATGTTGGTATGTTGTGTCCTGAGATGGTAATTTTAGAAGGTCGAAAATGTAATGAAAATCCAAAGAATAATAGTAACATTATTAAGCACAAAAAAAGAGGGCTTTATTTTTAAAACATTTACACACTCTTCAATACCTATAATTGTGCAAGGAAGTTTCGCAGATATTCCCTGCAGATGCACTGCCTAGCTAGCATAGTTGTTAACCACAACTACAGATGAATATCAAATTCTACCATACTTAAGTGTTGAGGATCCTAAACTGCAAAGTGTAGCCCAATGTTGAGGGCCCTAAGCCATGTAACGTAGCGAAGGGATGTATTTTATAAATAGAGGACTGCAGCATTTTGCGGCTAAAGGTTCTTCTGATCCCTGCCAGTTTTCAACACCACTTTCACTTTTTTCATACACTTTATACGGAACTATAAGTATCGAAGAAACGCCAAACATTCCGCACTTTAATTTTCTTATGATCAGCTCTACTTTTCGCCTGAACATATGGTTTTATAATTTCGGGGGGAGGAAAATGACTTACTACCGATTCATTCTACAATAAGAACTGTTCTTGGTAATAGTGTAACATAGGTGCTGTAGTCTTGTAGCAAGTGAACTCACTATGTAGTCAGCGATTACCTGAAGATTACGTTCTTACGTGTACATTTTACAGTCGCTCCACGGCCTAAAGTTTAAGTTAACAGACAAAATTTCGGATTTCAAGTACACTCGTTGTTTTAAGTACGTAAACAGTGCTTAAAATTAATTTAAGTATGTGAATCGTAACCTTTCAAAGACACGTTTCTAACCTCAACGTTCCACATGCTGTACTTGCTACTTCAGCTTTCATTTATTCAAATACACTTACCTGTTTACCACAAAAAGATCCATATGAAAGCGCAATTCTAGTTTAAACGAAGAACAAAAATATATGTGCAACACAGCCAATATTATTTATACATCCGTTGATTTATTCATTTACTATTTACATTTCTGTTTACTCGAGTTGGACCATCGGTCAGTGTAGCCAGTTTCTCTATCTTAAGTTTCGCTAAAAAATGCATCTAATTTCCCACAAAATTGAAAACTTCCCCACACGTTCAACACTGTTATACATCATTTAGAACAAATTCTGGCAATTACAAGTCAAGTCTATAAAATCATCTAATAGTACCTACATAAAATATAACTTAGCCAAATACGACTTAGCATTCTAGACAGAATGTCTGAATTGTGAAACTTCTAATGGGTGTTTGGTGGCAAACGAATAGCAATACAATCCCTTGGATCGAAAGCGAGACCAAGATTGCAACAGCATCGAGATTACAACGAGAGCTTATTCGTTTTTACTTTCTCTACACGTACTATGTACATAGTGTATAGAGAAGGTATCGCATTCTACTATAAAATTCGATACCAAGATTTCATCGGAAATACATGTTTTGGGTACCCCTGAATCCATCAATTTTTTGGGGGGAAAAAGGTCCGTGTGTGTGCGTGTGTGTGTGCGTGCGTGTGTGTGTCTGTGGACAGCATAACTCAAAATCGAAAAGACCGTTAAATCATAGAAACTTGGTATTAAGTTTCTAAATACATCTGTTATATCGTATTTTTATATTAGCTTAAATTAGTGTAGAAAAATTATTACTTCTCATACTCGACAAAACTGATTTTTCAAAATTTAATAATATATTTCTCAAAATTAGAGCAAAATGTATATGACAATTTTCTTTAATGTACTCTAGAGAAACAGTATAAACCTTTTGAAACAAACTAGTGAAAACTTATATTGATTTGAGCATTTTGAGTATGGAAAAGCGTAAAAAAGTTAGTGAGAAAATGAGGTTAAAGTTTGGCGTGCCTATTAATAAGAGAGCTTCTGCCCATTTTTAGCTTCAGTTAATTGATAGTTGAAGAGCGCAGAGTGGGAAACATATATTTTCTAGAAATCATACCATTTCATTAGACAAAAACACATTTTTGATTACTTTCTCTACACATACTACATACAAATGTATAAAGAAAGTATTGTAATCCACCCATAAATTCGTTACCGAGTTTTCACCGGAAGTATATGTTTTCAGAGCCTTGAATAAAAAAAAAATTAGAAAATGTCAGTGTGTCTGTCTGTCTTTCTCTCTTTGTGGACATCATAGCTCAAAAGGAAAAGTCTGCTAATACCAAACTTGGCATTATGTTTACTATCTCCCAAGGATGCGACGCGAGATTTACAAGAAAATTCTCCTACATCAAACTACCCTTTACAAGGAAAAATTTGATTTTATCAAAAATGGCTTTATTTTAATAACAATATCGTATATTAAAAATAATTATATGACAAATGAAATGTATATCTTGAATTTTCTGGGAATAGCCTCCGAAAATCTCCTTATTCTGGATGAATTTTGCATAACTGTTAAACCGTAAAACACAAAATATGTAAATCTCGTTAAAACACATAACTTATGTCATATACGTATTTTTTAGTAGAGATGATCGTTTTTGAGATATTTCTTGTTATGGTTTCAGCTTTAATCATTATTTATATTATAAAGTGGCTTAAATAGACTATTATTTGTGAGTGGGATGTCCTAATTTCTCATGAGCAAATAATAGTTTAATAAGTCAAGTGTAATATACAAAGTTTTATCCTATCCTAATATTAACTGAAATATTATTCTATTTATTAATATTATTAGAGTCGCCATTACGAGGAATTTCATTTTAGTCGTGACGTAGGTAGTATTTTGTTTGTTCTTTGCTGTGTAACCCCTCCGGAATAAAAGTTTCAAGTCTGGTTGTTTAAACTGCACCAAATAAACCAATAAATGAATGAAAGTGCATATTACTGAAGAAGTTTTAGATTATATTAAAAAGCTGTTTATTACCTGGCAAATCGAAGGACTTATATGACAAGGAATTTTCATTATTTAAAGGATTTAAAATAATTTACAGTGGAATAAAGTACTTATTTCATTTCACATTGAATTAAAGGCTCATTTTTGTTGGTTCCTAAAATACATGAAATGTATACATGAAATCTATAAGATGGGATAAAATACTTAAACTTTTCTTATACGGGAATTTGCCAACTCCTGGCCATAATAAAGGAATTTTATCCTACAGATACTTGTAATAGACACCATTGCTATGCAGAAACGACATAAGAAAACTTGGACTGTAAATCAAAGTGATAATTATTAGCGCAACGGGTGGGATACAGTAAACAAAAGTAAAGTAAATAAATAAATGGTTGCTTATTACAAATTTTCTATAACCTTTAAACTCTTTTTCGTATAATTTCCGTGAAGTAATAAAACCTCAACTTCTTTTGCTTCATTTAATATATAATTTGGAACCGATATATTAACGTTCTCAACGTCCATTGTAAACTTAATCAATTTGAAACTAGCAGGAATAAAAACAAAATTAGTATTCATACATAGCCTACCATATTTTATAACTATAAGAACGCCGCAATTCAATGCTTTATTCCTTATTTAATTTATTACTATCTATTTTTTTTTTTTTTTGCAATATAATTTATTTTGGGTCGCTTTAACAGCATGGTCATATCGCGACCTTACAAATTGTAAATAAAATAGTTATTTACACATTAGTAAAATACAAAATTATTTCATTTATACTTTACAATAATTCAAAAAGTTTACACTGTCTTATAAATATTATTGTCTTTTTGATTGTCTGGTGGTTATGTAGAGCACTTGGTAAATTATTGAAGCCTGCCTGAAGTCTCTGTTTGGCGTATCTCGGACACTGCAGCAGGATGTGTAGGACAGTAAGTGGTGTGTTGCAGGTCTCACGTTTTGATTCTGGATCTTTATTAACGATGAAGGAATGTGTCAGTTTGCAGTGTCCAATTCTGAGGCGGGTAATTATTGTTTGCTCACGACGTTCTAATTTTCGGAGGGGTTCGAAGAAATTGGTAGATCCGGCTCGGACATCATGCAGTTTGCTGTGGGATGTTGACCACGTCATTTTCCAGTTTGCTATAATCAGCTGTTTGGTGTATCTAATGACGTCTTGATGTGTAGAAGTTATTCCGTGGTCACTGATAGGATGTCGCGTGGCTTCCTTTGCAGCTTTATCGGCGTTTTCATTTCCATCGATATTTGAATGTGACGGTACCCAAGTGAGGATTACTTGTTTTCCAGAGCGCTGAGTGATAGAATATAGGTGAAGTATGTCATTTATTAAAGGATGCGCAGGACTTAGATTCTGAGTGGCAAGAATTGTGCTTAGTGAATCAGTGTAAATTACATATTCTGTCTCATTGGCATTTTGAATTATTTGCTGCAATGCTTCCTTAACTGCAAAAGCTTCACAGGAGAAAATGGAGAAATATTTCGTTAGTGCGTAGAGCATGGTGTGTGTAGGATATATAACTGCACAACCACGACGTCCATCATTTGTTTCTGATCCATCTGTGAAGATTTGCATAACATCTCTATTGCTATCTGTTGTAAAATCATTAACTGAATATTTGTCATATATTAATCTATGGCATCTATAGGATAAAATAATGTATTATACAAGTGGACAAACCTCTATTATCCACTTGTATAATAAATAATTATTAATCACATAACAGGCAGATTTTAAAAGATTTGCTATCGCTTTAGCCTAGTATATTCTCTTATTTCCCGTCTACTTACAAAGAAGCATAGATTTAAACAATTTCTGATAATTTTATCTCCATTAGCATGAAATAGATAGAGGAATAACCTTTTTAAAAATAATTTGTTACAGATGTAGAGAAAGTTATGTGAATGGGAGACAGATTTTTTTTCTCACAAATTTTGGTAAAATTTCACAGATGCATCACTTTAAGGTAGCTTTTAGTTACATTGTTACAACGGGCTATCGTGGATTCACTACTTCATTTCAGATCGTTCTTTGAATAGCCCATTTAATATTAAAGAGGTTTTGGCTTGAGGAACAACTAATGGTGTCAGTAGCTGGTTGCGTTGTAGGTTATCATTCAATTTTCTATTCTGTTTGCAGGAAACACACTCACATTGACTCCCACATTAATAATTCCAGACTCTGTGGAGGTCAAGGGACACGGTTGCCAACCTCAAAATAGGAATATATCGTACCAGCACTTCAATATAATGGATTTTTACTTCAATTATCGTACATTTAAATCACTTTATTACTACGGTATTATGATTTACAAGCTTTACAGTTGCGTCTATATTTAGTATTCTTCAAAGAAAATAACATGCGTTTTGACACGAAACGTCTACTAAGTGTGAAATTATATTTGAAACTAAAACTCAACGTTATGATACTGGTCCCATAACTCACGAGGTGAAATTGATGGAATATTTTTTACTTTCTCCACACATACTATGTACATAGTTTATAAAGATGTTGTATTCTATCCAAAAATTCATACCGAGATTTCATGGGAAATACATGTTTTAGGCCCCCCTGAATCCAAAAAAAGAATTTTTACTTTCTCTATACGTACTATATACATAGTGTATAGAGAAGGTATTGCACTCCATCCAAAAATTCGATACCGAGATTTCACCGAAAGTATATGTTTTAGGGTCCCCTGTATCCAAAAAAAGCATTTTCAGAGAAAGGTCCGTGTGTGTGTGTGTGAACATGATAACTCAAAAACGAAAAGTCGGTAAAATACCAAATTTGGTATTTAAATTTAGTATGTGAAGGATACGACACGAAGATTTTTAAGAAAATCCCCCCACACTAACTACTCTTTACATAGAACTTTTTTTCCAAAATTTGGATTTTCTCAAAAATTGCTCTAGCGATTTTGGTTAAAATCTCTTTTATTTAAGATATTTTGATGCCAAATAAAATGTATATCTTGAGTTTTCTTGAAATAGCCTCTGAAGACTACATTCATCCTGAATCTAACGGAATTTTGCATAGCTGCTAAACCGTAAGAAATGGACAAAAAGTTACCACACAAAAATGTAGAGCACGTTAAAACACACAATTTATGTTATATGCATTTTTTCGTGGAGTTGATCGTTTTTTAAATATTGCTTATTTTTGGTTTCAGCTTTGAAAAATTTATACTTTTCTCATACAGGAATTTGTCAACTCCTGTCTATACAAACAGAGGAACTTCAGTCAAATAGCAACCAGCTTTTGACTATCACTTTAACCTATGGTACTCCCTTATTTCGGTTCTACTTACAAGGAAGCACGTAATAAGACTATTTCTGCTAATTTTTTCTCGAGTGGCTAGAAGTAAATAGAAGCATAAGATTTTTAACAATAATTTGTTCCAGAGATG
The DNA here is from genome assembly GCA_030762935.1 of Hymenopus coronatus. NCBI lineage: Eukaryota > Metazoa > Arthropoda > Insecta > Mantodea > Hymenopodidae > Hymenopus > Hymenopus coronatus. The sequence continues at coordinate 21,360,946 of CM060891.1, forward strand.
TAGAGAAACCCATGTGAATGGAACACATCAGATGTTTTTATTTTCTCTACATGCACTATGTGTATAGTGTATAGGGAAAAGTTTTGTATTGCATCCCTAAATTCGATACCAAGATTTCACCGGAAATACGCGTTAAAAAAAACAAAAATTAGAAAAGTGTCCTTGTGTTCTGTGTGTGTGTGTGTGTGTGTGTGTGTGTGTGTGTGTGCGTGTGAGGGTGTGTGTCTGTGGGCAGCATAGCTAAAAAACGAAAAGTCCGTTAAATAACAAACTTGATATTTAAGTTCAGTAACTTCCAAGGTTGCAACACGAAGATTTTTAAGAAACTCCCCCACCTCCAACTACCCTTTACATGGAAAAATGTTAGAACATTTTTGGGTGCAATACAATACCTTCTCTGTACACTATGTACATAGTACGTGTAGAGAAAGAAATTGAAAATTAACATGGGTCATCAATGTGACAAAGTTCTCTTGTCAGTTGGTAGAGCACCTATAAAGAGTTTTGTTTCGATCCACGTCTGGAGGTAGGCATTTTTACTTTCTTTAGCACGTATGTACATACAATTATATAGCAGCTAGTGTATATATATATATATATTTGTCGTCTAAATGTTTATAATATACGGTGTTTTAATCGAAATGTTAGATCCATTTTTGAGAAAATCAAAAGTTTCGAAAATTTGTCCATATAAAGTTTAGTTTGGGGTGGGGGAATTTTTCTCAAAATATATTTTTTTTGTAGTTAAAAATGTAAAAATGGTGTGTTATTTATGGACGCTCTTTAACTACTGTGGTTCTCAGCGTCCCATTCTAAATTGGGCGTGAAAGACCGCTTAATTTTCCTCAGAGGCCTCTTTATCAGGCTTGAGGTTCTTTTACGTGCCGTAAATCTACGACACGGGACCAACGAAAAAATCCATCGTCCTCCGCCAGGTTTGAACCCGCGACCTTGGGTATATGAAGTTAGCATGGTAACTGTTACACCACGGAGGACGACTTTTTGTAGTTTAACGTCCTTTAACCTGGTGTGGTCATATCGGACGATGAATGAAATTGATGATATGATGCTCAAATGATCTCGGGGCCCATGGAGCTTAAAGTTATTCGACATTCGTCTTCTCAGAAAAAGGGAAAACCCCGAAAAAACCTTATCTGGGTAACTCATCCTAAGCAAGATTTGAACTCACGACCTTTTGAATGTGAGGCAGACACGCTACCACCACACTACCCAAGCGGGCTCAAAATCTTTGTGTCGCATCCTTGAAAGAGACTAAACTCAAATATCAAATTTGGTGTTTTACGGACTTTTCGCTTTTGGGCTACCGTTCACAGACAGACACGGATCTTTGTCTAAAACTTTTTTTTGTTGATACAGGGAACCCTAAAACGTGTATTTCTGGTGAAATCTCGACATCGAATTTTTGGGTGGCATGCAATACCTTCTCTATACACTATGTACATAGTAGGTGTAGAGAAAGTAAAAAAAAAGTGGTTTATAAAATATTATGTTAAGAAACAGGTGTGTCGTAAAATGTTTAAATGAATGTAGAGTCCCACATAAGGAAGGGTATGTAAATGTTGACCCTCTATGGATGGCCAAAGACGACTTTCGATTTTTTGACCAATTGTGGTTAAAAATTCACTGCCAGAGACCCTTAGTGGTGTTTAACGACCACTCTTACAGCCTATTGCACTTCAGAGTTTGGAGTTGTTCCATGGAGTTAGCAATTTACAAGGACTAAGGAAAGCCCGAAAAAAATCAATTGACTTCTTCTATTCACCCTTCTTCGCACTGTTCTTACAATCTGCTATCTACTTCTTGTTAATCCAAATAACCTTTAATTACCTACACATTCCGTTGTAGGTATACGAAGGGATACTAAAACGATAGTCAAATTAAAAAAAAATGCCATATTCCATTAACAAGACTTTCTCAACCTGTTCCGCATACAAATTATTCTTTTATTTACATCATGCTAATCGAGATAAACATTAGCAGAATTGTTCTTTTTGCTTTCTTCCTTGGAAACAGAAGGAAAGTCAGGGAATACACTAGGCTAAAGCAATAGTTAAATCTTTTTAAAGCTGTTCTATATTTGAAACAATTGAAACTCCCCTTTCTTTGCAAGACCAGCAGAGAGAGAGAGAGAGAGAGAGAGAGAGAGAGAGAGAGAGAGAGAGAGAGAGAGAGAGAGAGAGATGAAAAGAAAATGGCTTCTCGTTTGAGCAGTTAAAGTAGTTTAAAATTGAAACCAATAACAAAGAATATCTCGATACAGTTAACTTTACTAAGAAAGAGAAAAGTATATGACATACATTGTGTATTTTAACAAGAAATACATTTTTTGTGCAATACGTTTTTGTCTATCCCTTACGGTTTATCAGTTAGACAAAAGTTATCGCGAATGAAGAGATTTTCGTGGCTATTTCCATAAATTCAAAATATACATTTCGTTTGTCGTGACAGTACCTTAAACGTAATCTGTTTTGATCAAAATAGAGCCATTTTTGAGAAAATCAACATTTTCGAAAAATGTTCCATGTAAAGGTATTTGGCGGTGTGGAAGTTTCCTCTTCGTCTCGCAACCTTGGAAGATTTTGATGTTTCACCGACTTCTCATTTTTGAGTTAAGCTGACGTGCACGGACCTTTTTCTAAAATAGCTTCTTCTGAATTCAAGAGAGGCTCAGGTGAAATCTTGGTATCGAATTTTTGGGGAATACAATACCTTCTCTAGTTACTATATACATGCTAGAGAAAGTAAAAATCTGATGAGTTCATTCACATGATTTTGTCTACCTATTCTGAAAAATGATTCCTACAAAAGCTTATCCATAGCAATCAAGATAAATATTAACAAAAGTAGTCTTATTACTTATTTCCTTGTAGGTAGAAGGTAACTAAGAAAAGATAGGCTAAAGAGTTAGCCAAATCTTTTAGGAGCTGGTCACTTTAACGAGATCTTCGTTTTTGTGTAGTATGTTTAGGCCTATTTATTATGATTTGCTGTGTGGCAAGCTCTGATGTGTTCCATTCACATTACTTTCTCTACCTGTTGTGCAAAAAACTATTTTTACAGAAGACTTTTCGTTTATCTACATGCTAATCGAGATAAACATTAGAGAAATTGTATTATTACTTGCTTCCTTGTAAGTAGAAGGGAAATAAGGGAATACACTAGCCTAACGCAAAGCTCAAATCTTTTAAAAGCTATGGCTATATGAAACAATTGACATTAAGTTCTCTTCAGTGGTTGGAATTAAAACAAAATATATATGTAACGAAAGATGATTTCCCGTTTGAGAAAAGTTTAAGTAGTTTAAAATTGATGCGAATAACAGGAATACCTTGGATACGGTTAGTTCTAATAAAAAACACCGTATGGCATAACTTGTGTTTTAACGAGATTTGTATTTATCAGTTTTGTCTATCTCTTCCGGTTTACCAGTTATACAAAAGTCCTGCTGAATGAAGAGAGCTTCAGAGGATATTCTTCGAAAATTCAAGATATACAGTTTAATTGTCATCTAAATAACTTTAATATATGGTATTTTAATAAAACTCGTTTTACCATTTTTGAAAAAATCAAAACTTTCGAAAAAAAAGAAGAAAAGAAATGAAAAGGATACCATGTAAAGGGTAGTTTGGCGTGGGTGATTTTCCCGAAAATTTTCTTGTCGCATATTTGGAAGATAAGACACCTCAATATCAAATTCAGTATTTAACCGACTTTTCTTTGTTTATTATGCTATTCACAGACGCACTAACCCACAAACCAAGCAAGCGGACCTTTTTCCCGCCTTTTAAAAATGTATTCAGGAGTCTCAAAACGTGCATTTCTGGCGAAATCACAATATCGCATTTTTATGTGAAATAGAATAGATTCTCTATGAACATAGCAGGTGGGAAGGGATGGGTTTTATTGAACATTTTTAGATCGCACCCTTGGAGAGTTCTGAACTTAATTCATTACCAGATTTGGATTTCAAGCAACAATTAATTAAATACTAAGACTTAAAAACTATTCTTTATAGCGTTGAGGGATATTCGTTTATTTAACTTAAATTCTTAAAATGACATTTAAGTCTTTTGACTTAAATCTAAATTCAACTAAAATAAACATACAGAATTCATCTCATTCAATAATTTTAATTTTCTCTACATTCTCGGCAGTGTGCAGCATATAGAGAAGGTATTGTATTGCACCCAAAAATTCAATACGGAGCTTTCATCGAAATATATGTTTCGAGACTCTCTGATTCCAAAAAGAAAAGAAAAGAAAAGAAAGCATTTTAGAAACATGTCGTATATGTTGCATGTCGGCACCATAGCTCAAAAACTTCCAAGGAGACGAATATTTTCAAGAAACTCCCCCTCCTCCCCAAGTACTCTTTACATGGAAAAATTTTCGAAAATTTTGATTTTATCAAAAATGGCTCTAACAATTTTGGTTAAAATACCTTATGTTTAAGATATTTTTATGACAAATGAAATGTGTATCTTGAATTTTCTCGGAATAGACTCTGAAGACCTCTTTATTCTGGATTACTTTTATATGACTGGAAAGCCGTAAAAGACATACAGACACAAAAAGGTAGATCTTACTAAAACACACAATTAATGTCATATGCATTTTTTTGTAGAGTTAACCGTTTTCGAGATATTCCAGATTATTGGTTTCAATTTTTAGCCACTTAAATTTTTCTCAAACAAGAAGACATTTTCATTCTCGTGTGTCATTTGTTTACTTCTTTCAAGCAAAGATATTGTGTCATATAGCGACCGGCTTTTGACTATTGCTTTAGTCTGTGCATTCCCTTCTATTAACAAGGAAGCAAATAATTCTGCGTATATTTATCTTGATTAGCATGACTTAGATAAAAGATTAACCTAGAGGAAGTCATGTGAATGTTCCATGCATCAGATTTTTATTTTTGCTGTTCACAGGTGTTTTCTATAAAGCAGAGAAGGTAAAAATCATGCAAATCGATAACTATTTACATCAATACAGATTGCAAAGGTACTTGTACTATTTGTCACTAGAAAGCGCAGGCGATGCCGAAAACATAGTCAGCATAATCATTTTTATTACTTTTTGCCTGAAATTAGAGATATGAGAATGAATTCATTCCAAATTGGTGAAAGAATTTGTGTTTATCAACTGTAACATCAGCAACATAATTACCAAACCATAACGCTGTCAAGGACCTCAAATTGGTACAACCGTCATGTGCAGCTTGGATGACCACATGTTTTGGTTTTTGTTACGTTTTCTCTAGCACGTACAATGTACATAGTAGGTAGAGAAGGTATTGCATTCCACTCAAAAATAAAAAAATGTTATGTGTTCCATTCACATGACTTTCTCTACTTATGTGTAACAAATTGTTGTTAAAAAGCTTATGCTTCTAATTACTTCATGCTAATCAAGAAAAAATTAGCAGGAATAGTTTTTATTACTTGCTACCTTGTAAGTAGAAGCAAAATAAGCGAAACCATACGTTAAAGTGATAGTCAAAAGCTGGTTGCTATGTGACTGAAGTTCCTTTGTTTGTATGGACAGGAGTTGAGAAATTCCTGTATGAGAAAAGTATGTTTTTCAAAGCTGAAACCAAAAACAACGAATACCTTAAAAACGATCACCTCAACGAAAAAAATGTATATAACATAACTTGTGGGATTAAATATGCTATACATTTTCTGTGTAGTAAGTTTTTATCCATCTCTTACGGTTTAGCAGATATGCAAAATTCCGTAAAATTCATCCAGAATAAAGTGATCTTCAGAGGCTATTCCCAGAAAATTCAAGATATACATTTTATTTGTCATGTAACTATCTTAAATATAAGAGATTTTAATAAAAATCGCAACAGCCATTTTTGACAAAATCAACATTTTCGAAAGAAGTTTCATGTAAAGGGTAGTTGTGGGTGGGGGGAATTTTAACGGTCTTTTCGTTTTTGAGCTATGCTGCCCACAGACACACACACACACACAGACACACGCAGACTGACAGACACACAGACATTTTTCTAAAAATGCTTTTTTTTTTTATTTAGGGGGTCTCAAAACATATATTTCCGGTGAAATCTCGGTATCGAATTTTTGGTTGTAATACAATACCTTATCTATATACTATGTACATAATACTTAGAGAAAGTAATAACCAGCTACGAAATAAAAACATGCGTCTTGTTAACCGTATTAAATTAGCAATAAAAGTAACAAATGGTAAGCAAAGCAATCAAATTATATATTCATTCTTGAATGCTATGTAGCGGAAGAAAAAACAAAAGTTAAATGCCCATCTCTCTTTATAAAAGTTGTCAACCATCCAAATCTATATTCGTGTCACCCCCTAAAAACAAAACAAGACGGCGCAATAGCGGTAAAAAGCTAGCTTAGGAATATTTGCATTTGTCACTACTGAAGATGAATTATACAAAGTAGCTCCTGCAAATATTCGTTTCCTATTTTTAGACAACATTCTAACAGAGAGAAATTTCTCATTTTTACTTTCTCTATCACGAATGAAGATAGAGAAGTATTGCATTCCACCCCAAAATTTTGACACCGAGATTTCACTGGAATACAGCTTTGAAGGAAAGCTTAGAAAGAGGTATATGTGTGTGTGTGTGTGGGGGAGGGGAGGAGGGGGAATACCATATTTGGTATTTAAGTTTGGTATCTTCCAGGTATGCGAAGATTTTCAGCAAATCCCCCAACCCAAATTACCCATTGCATGGTTTAACCTTTATTACAAGGAAAATGTCGAAAATTATGATATTCTGAAAAATAGCTCTACTGATTTTCATTAAAATACAGAATATTAAAGATGTTTACATGATAATAAAATGTATATCTTGAATTTTCTGGGAATAGCCTCTGAAGACCTTTTATTCTGAATGAATTTTGCTGCATTTTGTATAACTGCAAAACCATACGAGATAGACAAAAACTTGCTGCATAAAAACGTAGTTATCGTTAAAACACACACTTTATGTCAAACATGTTTTTTCGTGGAGTTGACCATTTTCGAGATATTCGTTGTTAAAATACTTAAAACTTCTTTATAAGAGAGTTTCTCAACTCCTGGTGATGTAAATAAATTAATTTCAATCACATAGGACCCAGCTTTTAAAAAGTTGACTATCGCTTCAGCCTAGTTTATTCTGCTATTTCCCTTTTTCTTATAAGGAACTACTAAGACCGTTTGTATTAATGCTTATCTCAATTAGCATGAAATAGATAGAAGAGTAAGCTTTTTAACAACCATTTGCTACAGAGATGTAGAGAAACTCATGTGAATGGAACACATCAGATGTTTTAGTTATGTTGTTCACAGGCACACACACACACACACACACACATACACAAATGAGTTTTCTATATAGACGATCTTTAACTGCTATGGTTCTTAATATCACATTCTATATTGAGCGTGAAAGACTGCTTGATTTTACTCAGAGGCCTCTTTATCTTCCTTGAAGTTCTTTTACGTGCCGTAAATGTAGGACATGGGACGACGGCTTTATTTCCAATCGGAAGGATTTTTACGCCAAAAAAATCCTTCGCCTTTCGCCGAGTTCGAACCCACGACCTTGCGAACCAGAAGCTAGCATGCTGTTCTAGACCACAAGGACGATGCGAAGGCGTTGAGCTGTTGCACACGGAAGAACTATACTTGCGTAATTTTCTTAAGTGCCTCAAACACTAAAAATAACCAGCCCGGAAATAAAAATCTGATGTGTTCCATTCGGATGACTTTCTCTACATCTCTACAACAAATTATTGTTAAAAAGCTTATGCTTCTATTTGCTTCATGCTAATCGAGAAAAATAGTCTTATTGCTAGCTTCCATGTAAGTAGGAGCGAAATAAGGGAGTACCATAGGTTAAAGTGATACTCAAAAGCTGGTTGCTATGTGACAGATGTTCCTTTGTTTGTATGGACAGGAGTTGACAAATTCCTGCATGAGAAAAGTATAAGTTTTTCAAAGCTGAAACGAAAAACAAGGAATGTCTGAAAAATGATCAACGCCACGAAAAAATGTATATAGCATAAATTGTGTATTTTAACGTGCTCTACATTTTTTATGTGGTAAGTTTTTGTCCATCTCTCACGGTTTAGCAGTTATGCAAAATTCCGTAAAATTCATCCAGCATAATGTCTTCGGAAGTTATTCCCAGGAAATTCAAGATATACATTTTATTTGTCAGGTAAATATGCTTAATATACGACATTTTAATCAAAATCGTTATAGCCATTTTTAGATAGTCAAAATATTAGAACATTTTTTCATGTATAGGGTAGTTGGGGATTGGGGGATTTTTTCGAAAATCTTCCTGTCGCACCATTGGAAGATACCAAAGTTAAATACCAAGTTGGGTATTCGGCAGTCTTTTCGTTTTTGAGATATGCTGTCCACAAGCGCGCGCGCGCACACACACACACACACACACACACACACACGCACACAAACGGAACTTTTTCTAAAAATCCCCTTTTTGGATTCAGAGGGACCCAAAACATATATTTCCGGTGAAACTTAACCTTATTAGTATAACAATAACAAATGACAAACAATGGAATCAAATTGTGCATTCATTCTGAATGTTATATAGCGAAGAAATTTACATACATAAAAACAAACGTTAATGCTGATCTCTCTTTACAATGAGCAATTATAAGAGTTGTCAACCAGCCAAATCTATCTCCATGTCTCCCTAAAAACAAAACAAGGTGCCAGAATGGCGGTAAAAAGCCAACTTGGAAATATTTGCATTTGACGATACTGAGGGTGAGTTATACACAGTGGGTCCTGCAAATCTTCGTTGCCTATTTATGAACAACATTCTACCAAGCCCACCCTAGTAGCGTGGTGGTAGCATGTCTGCCTCACGTTCAAAAGGTCGTGAGTTCGAATCTCGCTTAGGGGCTTTCCCTTATCCTGAGAAGACGAATGTCGAGTAACATTAAGCTCCATGGACCCCAAGATCATATGAGCATCATATCATCAATTGCATTCATCGTCCGATATGACCAAACCAGGTTAAAGGACGTTAAACTAAAAACAAAAAAAAACAAAAAAAAACAAACAAAAAAAAAAAAACATTCTACCGGTCAAATTAACAAAGAGAACATTCTCATTGTTACTTTCTCTATATATATACTATGTACATAGTGTCTAGAGAAGGTATTGCATTCCATCCAAAAATTCGATACCGAGATTTCACCGGAAATATATGTTTTAGGGTACCCTGTATCAAAAAAAATTCAGAAAAAGGTACGTGTGTGTCCGTGTATCTGTGAACACGATAGCTCAAAAACGAAAAGTCGGTAAAACACCAAAGTTGGTATTTAAGTTTAGTATCTTCCAGGGATGCGACACGAAGATTTTGAGAAAAATGCCTCCATCCCAAACTACCCTTTACATGGAATTTTTTTCGAAAATTTTGATTTACTCAAAAATAGCTCTAACGATTTTGACTAAAGATTCGTATATTAAAGATATTTACCTGACAAATTAAATGTATATCTTGAATTTTCTGGGAATAGCCTCTGAAGACTACTTTATTCTGGACGAATTTTACGGAATTTTGCATAACTGCTAAACCGTAATTGATGGAAAAAAACTTTGATCGTTGATCGTTTTTGATCGTTTTTGAGATATTCATTGTTTTTGATTTCAGCTTTAAAAACTTATACTTTTCTCACACAGGACTATTGTCAACTCCTGTCCATACAAACAAAGGAACTTCAATCACATAGCAACCAGCTTTTGACTATCTCTTTAAACTATGGTACTCCCTTATTTCGCTTCTACTTATAAGGAAGCAAGTAATAAGACAATTTTTGCTATTTTCCTCGATTAGCATGAAGTAAATAGAAACATAAGCTTTTTAACAATAAATTTTTGCAGAGATATAGAGAAATCATGTGAATGGAACACATCATATTCTTACTTTATCTATCACGCATTAGACAGAGAAGATCTTATATTCCACCCAAAAATTCAGCACTGAGATTTCACCGGTAATACAGTTTTGAAAGACCCCTGAATTCAGAAAAAAAAAAATAAAAAATAGACAGAGTGTATTTTTCTGCCTGTCTGCCTCTCGGATGACACTTATTATATATGGAATGAAGATGGAGCACCGGTGGAATGTGATGGTGGGGGAAACCGTAGAACCCGAATAAAAAGCGCCATTGCGCCACTTTGTCCACCACAAATCTCATGCGCCTTGGTGAGAGGCGAGTGGTCTTTCTTTCACACTATTCAACACCCTCAACATGACCACGAAATGCAAACCCTTGTTTTATCAAAAGTAGATAGCTTATGAAATACGCGTTTTTCTAATTTTACTTTCTCTAGCACCGTTGTATAATGTACATAGTGGATAGAGAAGGTACTGTATTCCATCATGAGTACATATTTTGAGACCCCCTGAATCCATAAAAAGAATTTAAAGAAACATGTCCGTGTGAATCTGTGTGTGTGAGTTTGTGTGTGTGTGTGTGGACAGCATAACTCAAAAACGAAAAGTCAGTTAAAGACCAAACTTTGTATTTAAATTCATTATCTGCCAAGGATATAACACTAAGATTTTCAGGAAAATCTCTTACCCTGAACTATCCTTTACATGGAACATTTTTCGAAGATTCTGATTTTGTCAAATGGCTCTAACGAATTTGATTAAACTACCATTTGTTTAAAATATTTTATTACAAACAACTTGTACCTATATCATATTTTTTTATAGTCTCTGGAGACCCCTTTCGGTCAGTTTTGTATAACTATTGAACCGTAAATAATGGATAAATACTACACAAAAAAATATAGTACTCGTCAAAACACACAAATTGTGTCATATAGATTGTTTTTTTAGAGGTAACCGTTTCTAAATATTCCTTGTTGTTTGCACGTGCTCATCAGCGCAGGTGTAACAATGGACGCCGGCAATCAGCTAATGCTTATGAAGCAAACAGTCCATAATTAACACTTAATTTAATTTTGATCTTCTACTACGATTTTCGAGCGCTCATCATTTCCTTGTCAACTTTTTTGGCTTATAGGCAATGGGACGGTTTTCGGTGGGTTGCGGCTGGGCGGTATATTGTGCTCTGTAAATGTTTCTGGAGTCGTTGCGGGGACCTCCCGTTCATGATGTGCCTCAGCGATTATTCAGGAGCCACCGGCGGTTCAGAGGCTTGTGGGACGATGTCGGATGAGTTTTATCTTAAACGTTAAAGATCCCGTCGTCATCCGGATCTAGTCGCTTTCGGTTGCCTCCCCTCCTCCTCACTCCTCCCTCCAGGAGCTACAAGGGCTTACGCAGATGCTGTGCTCCAGTGAATAAGGGCACTATCCCCGATAATCCTAATCTGCCTCCTGGGATCCAACTAAGGGAGGCGTCTCTCTCCATTCCTTGACATAATTCAAACCCACTAAAATAGTTAATAAAACTTCTTTTAAAGGTTTAGTTAAGTACATTACAATGTTATTAAGGAATTTTAACCCTTTTATTATGATTTCAAGACATAAGTTTGTTCTATAAACACCTTGGAAAATCGGTGCAGTATTCATAAAAAAAAAAAAAACAATGAAATAAAAGTCTAAATACGCAAACCAACCATGCTATCCTTTTACTTTCTCACGCAGTAGGTACATAGATAGAAAAGGTATTGCATTGCACCCAAAATTTCAACACCGCTATTTCTTAGAAAATACACGTTTTACGGTTCCCTGAATAAAAAAAAATCCGTGTTTGTGAACAATATGATTCAAAAACGAAAAGGCGATTAAATACTCAGCTTGATGTTTCAATTCTGCATCTTCCAAAGATGAGACATGACGATTTTCAAGAAAATTCCCCCCACCCCAAACATCTAAAAACTTTCAAAATATTGATTTTCTCAAAATTGGTTCTAATCAATTTGGTTAACAAATGCTATATTAAAATATGCACCTGAAAAATAAAATGTATAAATTGATTTTCTGGGAATAAACCCACCTCTTAATTCTGAAGGAATTTTGCAGAGTTGGTAAACCGTAAAAAAATAGACAAAATCTTATTGCACCAGAAATAACGATCTCGTTAAAACACACAATTTTGACTTAGCAAAAAATGTTTCCCCAATATAGCGCAGTCAAAAGACACCCCGGAATTGCATTCTCGATGTAAGCCTCGCGAAGTCGTTGGTTTAAGTGCTCACTGCTTGTCCTTTCACCACGGCAGCTCAGCTCAGGGAGGGTAGTTCCAGTGGCCTTCATCTTGAGGGCCACCCGAATTTACTGCGACCGGGGGCCAATTCCGTTGGTAAGAGTGGAGCTTCAGTACCCGGCTGACCTGAAAGCTGCTTTGACGTCAGGGTTGCCCTTATTAGGGCGACTTCTGTCAGTCGATAGGTACGCCACCGGCCCTGCCGCCGCTGCTGCACCTTCGGGTACAGCCAAGACGCCTGCACCTCAGCGCCACGGTGCCATTACTGTGGGACCAGCGTCTTGACGACGCAGTGCACTGGGCATGATCTCCGCCGCCGCCGCCGGTTCTGTGCCACCTACCCGAGGGACGGGCGCACCACTCCGCCGCCAGATCGATCACCGCAGATCCACAACTCAGACGCCACACCACCTCCAGCTTCTACAGACGCAGCGACGCGGGATGCCATTCAGGACCTACATGCGGAGATCCTGAATATCGGCGCTCGCTTAGCTGCGTTGGAAGAGGCCTTCACTAGCGTCATCACCGAGAAGCTGCAGGACCTACAAGCTGCCACCTCCACTCTACAGTCCTCCACCGCTGAGCTGTCCAACAGGATAGCCAGCGTCCAAACAGCAGGACCACCAATATCAGCAGCCCCATTCCGCCGAGTGGTCTCTATTCAGGAACCACTAATATACAAGCGACGCTGGATCCACGGTTCAGCAAGCAGCAACAACTCCGACTCCGATGACAGAACAAGAGGCTCTCAGGTCACTGAGAAATAATCACAGGAAATAACCACTCATTTTCACCAAATACTTCTCCCTGGTTCGAGTCCAGGGTAGGGAGTCTCACACTCCCAGGCTTGCTGGGGTTAGGGCGTCAGTTGCCTTTCCCCCCCATCATCAATTAAAAAAACAAACAAAAAAAAACTTCGTATTAAGTGATCACGTCTCTTAGCGACATGCACTAAAGCCTGAAAAATGCAGTGACCCTGTCAGCCAGGCACTGTCTCAGCTGATTCATACTACGTAAGCGAAGATGTCCTCCTTGTTCCAAGTTGTAACAAACATTCCTCAATGCAGTTTGAGTTGACGCCGAGCAATCCTGCTGTAATTGAAAATATAATCAATGGCAGTGACTTTAGAAACAACGATGAAGATAAAGTACACAATGAAGATGATTCACAGATGGGATGAGGTTTGGTCGGCAGCCAATCAAAGTGCTGCTATGTTGCCATATTGCATTCGCGCTTAACTGGGGAGTAAAGCGCTAAGTGATTCCGTCTCTCATAAATACTACATGCGCTAAGACAAAATATTAAAATTTTGCAAAAAATTAGTCACGAGGAAGATATGGAGTAATGTTCTTAGCAGAACCGTAAAAACACAGATTTTTTTAGCTCAAATAGTTTTCATAATATACACGAATAAACATTAAATCGCCAGGCAAATTTGCATGCTCAGTGTGCGAGTGAGAGAGAAATATACAAAGACCTGGTAACGCAGAGCACGATAACGCGTCTCATTCACTGCAGCGCAGAACTCTTCCCATTGAAAAACATTATAGGCGTAGAGCCCCTGATCAGCAACTTAGTGGACAGGACGAAGTGGCAACAGTGTGACGGAGCTACCACGAGGTAAGGCAACTGTCAAGGATTACTATGGATCTCTCCGACGTTAGCTATAGAACTGTAAAAATCAGATGTGTTCCATTCACATGACTTTCTCTATATCACTGCAACAAATTATTCCATTTACTTCATATAATGGAGCAAAAATTAGCAGAAATAGTCTTATTACTTACTTCCTTGTAAGTAGAAGCGAAATAAGGGAGTACCATAGGTTAAAGTGATAATCAAAAGCTAGTTGCTATGTGATTGAAGTTCCTTTGTTTATATGGACATGAGTTCACAAAGTCCTGTATGAGAAAAGCATAAGTTTTATAGCTGAAAAAAAAAAACAACAAAGGAATATCTCAGAAACAATCAACTCCACGAAAAAGAAGTATAGAACATAAATTGTGTGTTTTAAGGTGCTATGCATTTGTTGTGTGGTAAGTTTTTGTCCATCTCTTACGGTTTAGCAGTTATGCAAAATTCCGTAAAATTGACCAAGAATAAAGCAGTCTTCAGAGGCTATTCCCAGAAAATTCAAAATATACATTTTATTTGCCATGTAAATATCTTTAATATACGATATTTTAATCAAAATCGTTAGAGCCATTTTTTAGAAAATAAAAATTTTCGAAAAAAGTTCCATGTAAAGGGTAGTTGGGGGTGAGGGGATTTTTCTCAAAATCTCCGTGTCGCATCCCTGGAACATACTAAACTTAAATACCAAGTTTGGTATTTTACCGACTTTTCGTTTTTGAGTTATCGTGTTCACAGGCACACGGACACACACACGGACCTTTTTCTGAAAATACTATTTTTGGATACAGGGGACCCTAAAACATATATTCCCACTATCGAATTTTTTGGTGGAGTGCAAAGAGAAGAAAATGCAGCGCAGAAGAATACATATCAGCGAGGCAATATTGTAAGAAAGAGATGGAGGTGAGCATGTAACCTCTTTCTTCCACCCTTTTCACACTAAGCCTTTAGACCGGCTATTAATCACTTTGGGGAGAGAGGAGAAAAACAGTGGCGTCATAGCATGCATTTCTTTCTTTCTGCCTTGGAATCATGGATCCATTAAACATGTTATGGCAGAAGTACACGCATGTACAACTCAGTGCGGCGCCAATACAGCTGATATGCTAGACATACATTAGCACGGTTATTATCCGAGCCTGAAAACACCCGCTCGTCATTCATAGAAAATATAGAACGTTTCATTATACAGGATGCAGAAAACCAACATGCAGAAAATTTAAGAGAGAGGAGCAGAACCAAACTAAGCTCTTTGAGGTTAGGAAATGTAACACCTTATGGTCTGGTGTCGCGTACTATGTACATAGTGTATAGAGAAGGAATTGCACTCCACCAAAAAATTCGATACCGAGATTTCACCGGAAATACATGCTTTAGGGTCCCCTGCATCCAAAAAAGGTATTTTCAGAAAAAGGTCCGTGTGTGTCCGTGTGTCCGTGTCTATGAACGCGATAACTCAAAAACGAAAAGTCGGTAAAATACCAAACTTGATAAGATTTTGAGAAAAATCCCCCCACCCCAAACTACCCTTTACGTAGACATTTTGATTTTCTGAAAAATGACTCTAACGATTTTGATTAAAATATCGCATATTAAAGATATTTATTTACCTGACAAATAAAATGTATATTTTGAATTTTCTGGGAATAGCCTCTGAAGACTACTTTATTCTGAGTGAATTTTACGGAATTTTGCATAACTACTAAACCTTAAGAGATAAATAAAAACTTACCACACAAAAAAGGTAGAGCACACTAAAACACACAATTTATATTATATACATTTTTTGTGTGGAGTTGATTGTGTTTTAGATATTCCTTGTTTTTTGTTTTAGCTTTAAAAACTTATACTTTTCTCATGCAGGAGTTTCTCAACTCCTGTCCATACAAATAAAGGAGCTTCAGTGACATGGCAACCAACTTTTGACTATAACTTTAACCTATGGTACTCCTTCATTTAGCTTCTACTTACAAGGAAGCAAGTATGAAGACTATTTCTGCTAATTTTTACTCGATTACCACAAGCTTTTCAACAATAAAAATCAGTGGCGAGAGAAATCCCTCTAGAATTCACCCATGGTCAAAATGGGCAGTCACCGGGAATCGACCCCCCCCCCCCCCCGAATGAGAATCGCATGCATTAACGCGGCGCGGTTGGTTTGAGGTGGACCACAAAATACACGTAAAACGTAGTGCATTATTGCAATGATCTTCATATTTAGTCAAATATCATTTTATATCATTAAATTAATAATATATTTGGGAATTAGGAAACCGGTGTGCAATTAACCGTGCGCAACAACACAAACACCGCCAGACGACAAAGGAGATATAAGTTCTGCAAAATGAAGCACCGAACCTCAATTGTTTCACATAGCAAAGAGCTTTTAAAAGATTTGACTATGGCTTTAAGCTAATGTATTTCCTTATTTCCTCTCTATTTACAAGGAAGCAATTAATAATACCAATAGATGTTTAGCTCTATTAGCATGATATACGAGGGCCGTTCAGAAAGTAGCCTCCGGTTGATTGCAAGAAATTCACCAAGTTAAATAAAAATATTTTAATATATACATCTTACAACTACATCTTTGCACTATTTTTCTACATAGTTTCCATAACGATTGAGGCACTTATCGTATCTGTTCACAAGCTTTGAAATTCCTTCTGCATAAAAATCACCCGCTTGTGCCTGGAGCCAGCCTGTGACCGCATCTTTGAGCTCTTCGTCGTCATCAAACCGCTGGGACCCGAGCCATTTCTTCATATGCATGAAGAGGTGATAATCGCTTGGCGCCAGATCTGGGCAGTAAGGTGGATGGTTGACAACATCCCACTTGAAGGACTCAAGAAGGGCTGTTGTTCTGCGAGCAGAGTGAGGACGGGCGTTATCGTGCAAAAGAACGATACCGGAAGTCAGCATACCACGGCGTTTGTTCTGTATAGCCCGTCGTAATTGTTTTAGTGTTTCACAGTACACGTCTTGATTAATGGTCGTCCCACGTTCCATGAATTCAACCAACAACACCCCTTTTGCATCCCAAAATAAAAGAATAATCTTTTGTAAGAATGGTTTGTATTTGGAACAACTAGAGAAAGTTATGTGAATGGAGCACATCAGAGTTTTTTAATTTAGGATTAACATTTTCTTTTAAAGGTTTAGTTAAATATACAAAAGTTCCCAGATTGAGACGCCTTGGCAGATGAGGATCCCAGCCCACATAGAGATTTCAACGCCCTGCCCCCAAAGGGGCGATCCATATATTCCTCATAGACCCTGTCCCGTTGCACCGAAACACCATCGCTAATATTTCCAACACAATTAGAGAATAGAAATACACTAAAGTAGGAATGAATTATATCAGGGCCGATAAGATAAGCATCCGTAGTGTGAAATGCTCTACACTCCTACAATCGCTCCTTCCTTTTTCCTTCCACCTGGCAGAGAAGCGGAGAGTTTACGTGTGCAACAGTGGCGGTTGTTCTGGAACAACAACAAAATATATGTTCTTCAGTCCCGATTAAACAACCGTCGTGTAGGCCACCACTGCACTGATAAAGCTGACAGGGCTAATATGAACCGGTTTCTTTGGCTCTACGTGACTGTTGAAAAAGATTAGTGGGAACGAGATGGAAGGTCAGTTCACGTCTCTTGCGCTTTGCTACCAGGCCTGAATTAGATTATTAATGGAAGGATATGAAAGGGGAGGAAAATCAGTGGCGAGAGTAACCACTCTAGAATTCGCGAAACTTAAAAATCCATGGTCAAAGTGGGCGTCACCGGGAATCGAACCCGCGACCTCCGAATGCGAGTCGCACGCGTTACCGCGTCGCCACTTCGCGCGCTTGGTTTGAGGTAGACCACCAGATACATTTTGTCAAATGTCATCATTTAATATCATTAAATTAATAATATATTTGGGAATTAGCAAACCGGTGTGTAATTAACCCTGCGCACCAACACAAACACTTTGCCGCCAGACGACAAAGGAGATACAATAGGTTCTGCAAAATGAAGCGAATTAGTAGGGAGGGTGTCACGTGAGCAACATAGTCCACGCCCCTCACCCGCCGCCGTCGCCGCCGTCTCGGTCGATACAGCAGGCAGCGCTCAATCCGCACTCCGCAGTGGAGTACAGTAATTCGCCGACCGTCAGGCAGTGATATCCAGCAGCGCCGCCGGGTAGCGTTGCTGTTACTTAACAAGTGAACAGCACTCACTTGCCGCTTATTTTTGTTTTCGTTCCGCGTAAAGTTCCGGGTGGTGCAGTGCGCGAGTGGTGTTGGTCTTAAAAATGAAATATATTGGTTAGGTTTATATTTTATGTTTACTTTAACGTGAAGTTTATTTTAATTTTGCTCGGTTCGTGTTTTTACGTAAATTAGTGGTTATGTGGCAGGTGTACTGAGGTTGTTGATATGGCCTTAAAGGATTAGCGGGTGCAGTGATGTTTGAAGTGTAGTGATAATGGCATTCAAGGATGCTGGTGTACGGAAGTCGCACGTGGTTGCAGCTTGAACTCCGGAGGCATGGATACGGGCGACCCAATAATTCTGCCGGGTGAGTATAAGGGGGCGTAACTCAAACCTGCTTTCCAAGGAAACCTGAGGTTTCTGAGCTATTTCTGAACTATACCAATTCTTATTAGCATGTAAGAACATGCGAAATGCTTTCAGCAACACAAAAAAAGAAATATTAAGGTTTATTATGAGCGTTTAAATGCGTTCACCTTGACTCTAATGGACAGTTTGGTACATAACCTTGGTTCCAAGCGATTGTTTTCGCGTGTGAGTGCTTTTATTGTTCCTTACGTAACTCTCGGATAATCACTTTGTTTACAATAGATCAGCAACTAAGTTATATCCGCTTACTTCTTTATGTGATCCAGACTTGGTACTTTTATTATTATGCCATTAGAGCGGGTGTGTTGAGTAAAAAATTCTACCAAAATAAATACAAATTGAATAAAATTCAATTCTTAAAAAGTTTCAAAATATTGCTTTGTTTAACTACACAGAATCCTTAATAAGGAAGTTGTAGTTTCCATTTATAGTTATTTACTAAGTTTGTAATAGCCGTTATAAACTTTTAGGGCCCTAAGCCGCAAAGCGTAGCCGAGGATATTTTTTTTATAACATATTAGAGCCTCGACTATAAAGCGACGACAGGGCATAAGGAATAGTAATCATTCCAAAAAGAAGTCAAAACCTCCACAATCTAGCGGTTTTAAAATCTGGACATGTTAATATTTTCAAGACTTTAAATTATGGATCTTTTATGAACGTTTGATTTTATTTTGGGACTATAGTTTGTAGAAATTATGCCAACTTTAAATTAATACTATTGTGTGATTGAAGCAGTTGATTCAAAAATATTTTAAAACGCTGTTACTACTGTTTAAATAGTTGAATTTAAACATCATTAAACGCATTCATATTTAAAAATCACACACATTTGTTGTAATTAGAATGTTTTGAAAGCTGCTTTACCTACCTTACTACACTTTAAGATCCGTAATAGTATTTTCAGTTAATTCCGAACACAACTGAAGAGTTCTGCATTAAAAAACGAATTATGGGAATTTTTTTTCAGTGCTAAACCTCCTGTTATATAAAAGGCTTGTTGGAGAGCACACCAATTGGTTCTTCAGCTATCTTGCAGATAATTATGTTTCCTTTGTCTTGTGACTAGAGTGTTTATCAGGCATGCAGGTAATTTGCATACTACAGTAAATACTCTACAATCATTTCAAAAGAACACGCAACCTCATAATGCTCTCTCAGGTTGGACAGTCCAAAGAAAAAACATTAAAATCCATACATTATGGGAAAAAAAAAAATTCTACATAATACACAAGTAGTTAATATAGAGGTATACTTTAAGAACTTTTTTTTTTTTTTGATTTACATGAGGAATGCCATTTTTGTAATTATATAAATGTATGAATTATTATGTATAGATTTTAGTTGAGCTTTTTGGGTTTGTTAATGGTTTCTATGGAGATTTGGGCCTTCAATATCCCCGAAAATTTCTTACGAAAACACTTATCTCGTTGTGCCACGAGATAATATTTAAATATACCAGTTGTGTATATTTCAAATACGGTGAATGAATTTGAGTCCTTGCAAATTATATGTTTGACGTGATATACATATTTCGTCCTTGAATTTGATATTATTTTAAAAAGATATGTTCACTATCTTCTGGATTGCAAACTATGGAATTCTACGAACAAACAAAAGCAAATAATTAGTGCATAGTAATTTTCTGTGAGTGATTTTATTTATTTTGGTTTTGAGCTTTGCAACTTACGTGATATGCTATAATTTTGGACGGGTTTCGTTTATCATGAAGGAACTAGTGAAGTATACTTTACAATTAATTATTATGTATGGATTTTAATTTAACTTTGTGAATTTGTTAATGGTTTCTATATCTATGATATCTCAACTGTATACATTTAAAATTATATGAATGCATTTGAACTCTTGTAAATTGTATGCATGACCTGATATATTTCGTCCTTGAATTTGATGTTATTTTAAAACATGTGTTTACTATCTTCTGAACTGCGAACTGTGGAATTCTACGAACAAATTGAAGCAAATAATTATTGCATAGTAATTTTCTGCGAGTGATTTCATTCATTTTTGCTTTTGAGCTTCGCAACTTATGTGATATGTCATAATTTTGGGCAGGTTTCATTTACCGTGAGGGAACTAGTGAGGTATTTTTAAAATTAATGTACATTCCCCATATATTGTGTATGGTCAATAATGCAGACGATTTGTAAAGAGCTGGCGTTGCGGTGAACAGTATTGCTCTAAAGATTCTGGGTTTGATATTCGGTGTAGAGGTTTCCGCTGATCCACCCACGTTTAGAAATGGTAGGGGCCCAGAAATGCGCCAACCTGACTTGGTGTCACACCACAAGCTACTTGCGGCATTTGACAGCGACATCTTCGGCTTCAGATTGATTTAAACGGACAAAAAGTGTTGAACGTGAACAGCGAATTAAATTAGGAAGGTCAGGCAACGTAACGAAGGTATAGTAAAGAAAATTTCCTTGGTTTATATTTTAAATTCATTTATTTATTATTATAATGCTTTATTTCTGTGTAATGTTACAATATTTAAATTTTAAAGTAAAGATCGATGACATGTACGTAGGTAGAATCTGCTGTTATGAAAGTTATAGTATTGCAGCTTAAATATTCTTAAAAATCTGATGTGTTCCATTCACATTAGTTTCTCTACATCTCTGCAACAAATTATTGTTAAAAAGCTTGTGCTTCTATTTGCTTCATGCTAATCGAGAACAAATTAGCGGAAATATTCTTATTACTTGCTTCCTTGTAAGTATAAGCTAAATAAGGGAGTACCATAGGTTAAAGTGATAGTCAAAAGCTGGTTGCTATGTGACTGAAGTTCCTTTGTTTGTATGTACACGAGTTGACAAATTCTTAAAATTTTTTAAAGCTAAAACCAAAAACAAGTAATATCTCAAAAACGATCAACTCCACGAAAAAAAATTATATAACGTAAATTGTATGTTTTAATTAGCTCTATACTTTTAAGTAGTAAGTTTTTGTCCATCTCTTATGGTTTAGCAATTGTGCAGAATTCCGTAAAATTTGATCCAGAATAAAGTAATCTCCAGAGGCTATTCCCAGAAAATTCAAGAAATAGGTACACATTATTTGTCAGATAAATGTACCAGTTTGGTATTTTACCGACTTTTCGTTTTTGAGTTATCGTGTTCACAGACACACACACACGCACACGGACCTTTTTCTGAAAATGCTCTTTTTTGGATACAGGAGACCCAAAACATATATTTCCGATGAAATTTCGATATCGAATTTTTGTTCGGGGTGCAATACCTTCTCTATGCACTATGTACATAGTACGTTTAGAGAAAGTAAAAATGTAAAGGAAATAAGAAATATTGCTATACAATTTAAAATCTCTGATATGCCAGGTTCATATGGCTTTCTCCACTCAATATCGTTTATTTTATACAGATTCTACAAACTATTCTTAAGAAAATTTATTTCCTTCTCTACTTCGCATATAGTACATAGGTAGAAAAGGTATTGCATTCCACCTACAAATTTAGTACCGAAATGTCGCCGGAAATACACGTTTTAGGGTCTCCTGTATCCAAAAAGTGTGTATCCAAAAGCCGGTATAATACCAAACTTGGTATTTAGGTTCAATATCTTCCAAGGATATGACACGAAGATTTTCAAGAAAATACCCTCACCCCCAACTACCCGTCACATGGAAAAAAATTAGAAAATTTTGATTTTCTAAAAAATGGCTCTAACAATTTTGATTAAAATATCATATATTAAAGATATATACTTGACAAATAATATGTATATCTTGAATTTTCTGGGATTAGCCTCTGAAGACTACTTTATTCTGGATGAATTTTACGGAATTTTGTGTAACTGGTAAACCGTAAGAGATAGACAAAAACTTACCACACAAAAAATGTATAGCACATTAAAACACACAATTTATGTTATATACATTTTTTTCGTGGAGTTGATAATCTTTTAGATATTCCTTGTGTTTTGTTTCAGCCTTAAAAACTTACACTTTTTTCATACAGGAATTTGTCAACTCCTGTCCATACAAACAAAGGAACTTCAGTGACATAGCAACCATCTTTTGCTATCACTTTAACCTATGTTACTCCCTTATTTCGCTTCTACTTACAGGGAAGCAAGTAATAAGACTATTTCTGCTAATTTTTTCACACTTAGCATGAAGTAAATAGAAGTACAAACTTTTTAACAAAAAATTGTTGTAGAGATATAGAGAAAGTCATGTGAATGGATTACATCAGATTTTTATTTTTCGTGGAGTTTTTGAGATATTCCTTATTATTGATTTCAGCTGTAAAGTAATTATACTTTTCTCATACGGGAGTTTCCCAACTCCTGTCAATACAAACAAAGGAACTTAATGACATAGCAACCAGCTTTTGACTCGCTTTAGCTTATGGTACTCCCTGTTTACCCTTCTACTTACATGAACAAGTAATAAGATCATTTCTGCTATTTTTTTGCTCGATTAAGATGTAAATAGAAGAATAATGTTTTTAACATAATTTGATGTTGAGAAAATTATGTGAACGGGACACATCAGATTTTTATGATTCAGTCCTCAAAACATGTATATCTCGGTATCAAATTTTTGGGTGGAATACAATACCTTCTCTATACACTATGCACATAGTACATATAGAGAAAGTAGTATAAATGTTTGAAATTCCACTCCAGTGTGCTTTAAATAGCTATATCCGTCAGTCGCTTGTTTCTAATCAAGGAATGCTTTATGTTTTCAACTATAATTTTAGCCTGTAGATAGTGCTGGATTTTCAATGAAACAATCATGTAGTTTGCCGGTTTCGAAATCAAAGCTAATATACCCACGGAAATAAAGTTGGGCTCTCCGCGCTGCGTTTTTAAATTATTATCTACAGTGAATGCATAATGCAGTTTGCGTTTCCAATATCCAACCCGGTATGCATCGCATTATGCTAAAAGCACCCACTCGTTTGCCATCGTTCATGCATGAGGAACTTAGGAAAATAGCGTACAGCAGAGAAGACTTTCACGTTAAATATTACATTTCTTGACAGCCTAAGTAGGGTGTTATACTGAAAGTCTCGTTCCTTTCTATTCTTTATGTTCGTCAGATATTCCTTTCTGCAAGGACATAAATAATGCCTTTTGCGAAACTCGGACACAGATAACGTGGGCCAAAGCTGAGCATATTTTACGTGCACATATTACATTTGTAATATGTAGGGATAGGAATCTTGAGGACCGATATTGAGACACATGCGAATACTGTTGTATACCTACCGAGTAGAGACCGACCAGCATTGGCGACTGCACGCGCCGCATGTAAACAACCTGTAGTAACGCGTTAAGGAACGTACTATGCTATATATTACAATACAGCTGGACAGGAATTAATGCCTTTTAAAATCTCTTGGCTCAAATGAATTCCATGAAGATTTTTATTCATACGGAAGAGCTTTGCAGATATATTTACGACAATAGCGCACATTTTTTTGGAAACATAGAACATTAAAATACCTCGAGCCCTGAAAGCTGAAATGAAATAGCGTTTTATGTATGGACGCTCTTTAACTGCTGCGGTTCATTGCTTAATTTTGCTCAGATGCCTTTCTATCAGGCTTGAGGTTCTTTATTGTGCCCGGCTTTACTTCCCTTCCGAAGGAAGTCATGTTAAGGATTTTTACACCCGAAAAAAATCCATCGTCCTCCACCAGGTTTGAACCCGCGACCTTGAGTATATGAAGTTAGCATGGTAACCATTACACCTAAAAGCTGAACTTGTGCAAGGAATTAATCAGAAATCTGTGGCACCTGTTTTAGACGGGGTGAAAAAGAAAGTGAAGAAGGTGTTTGGAAAAAAATGTTGGATTTTCAATAATACGTGAAATACGAAATGTGCTACGAGGTGTTGGTACGGAAATAGTTCCTGATGGAGTATCTTACCCAATAGTCAATGATGTTTCCTATTTCCGCTTTGCTCCAAACGCATCTTGTGATGTGGAGCGAAGTTTTTCACAATATAAATCCTGATTACGTGCCAATCAGAGACGATTCACATTTGAGATGTTATGAATGTATGTTGTGCATTATAATCTATGCATCTTGAGAGAAAATAAAACAGACAATGATGCTGATTACTTGTTACACAACAGCAATTGAAGATATGTAAATATTAAATTGTTAGTCCCCGTAAATCAGTGGTATTTACCACCCACCCAACCTCAATCGCCTTCCACTGCTAGTGAAAACATCATAGTCTACCTCAGAACTACTGCCCCATTTTCCTTCTATTGTACCACTACGTACACACCGCATTGTCAACGCATCACAACTATATACCATGCAGCGTTAACTTCGATTCTGTCCTGCTATCGGTCCCCAAGATGCTATCCCAAGTAAAAGCATTTTATAGCCGATGCAGCGCATGACTGAGGAGTGGGTGAAGTAGGGATTGCCTGTCAGTTGGTGCTGATGGTTAACCTTTTGGACGTCTTTCACTTTCTCTACCATGTACTCTATACACTCAAAGACATTAAAATTTTTTATGTGTTCCAGTTACATGACTTTTTCTACAACTCTGTAACAAATTATTGCTGAAAAGCTTATGCTTCTTATTTACTTCTTGCTAATCGAGATAAACATTAGCAGATGCTTTCTTGAAAGTAGAAGGGAAACAATGGGGTACACATTTCATTTTTATTTTGTCTAAAAACACTATACAGACATTGACAACGTCTGTTGAAAGCAGTACAATAACCTTGTCATAATAAATTACAAAACAAGATCACAAAATTTATCATTAAAATATTTACGTATAGAATAAAAAGAATGTTTGACTAACCATGTATATATCCTGGACTTAAAATTCTGCATGTTTAAACATTCAACACTATCAGGCAAGTTATTATACAACTTAATACCTAAGTACTTATAACTATTCTGAGATATTTTTGGTCGATAATATGGAATAATTACATTGGACCTGTATCTAGTACCATAACTACCATCCTCAAAATATGTCTATGACAAGAGGCATGTATATATACTAAATTATCTAAAATATAAAGATTATAAATAGTTAAAATGCCTAACTCATAAATAGGGGTCTACATGGGTTATATAGGAACTTTTTTTTAACTATCCTAACACTTTTCTTTTGAAGACAAAAAATTTAATTTACTTTGTTAGCACCACCCCAAAGAATTAGGCCATATCTGATTACAGATTCAAAGAAAGCAAAATACATACTTCTCACGTATTCAGTTGGGATAATATCTCTCAAATTACGAATTAAAATATAATGCTAGACAGTCTCTTTTTTAAATATTCTGAGACTAAAACGATAGTAAAATACTTTAAAATCTGGTTGCCATGTGGATGAAATCCGTTTCGTTGTATTGCCAGGAGTTGACAAATTTCCGCATGAGAAAATTATTTTAAAACTAAAACCAATACAAGGAATGTCTCAAAAATGGGCAACTCCACGAAAAAAAATGTATAAAAAGTAAATTGTGTGTTTTAACGAGATACATTTTTGTATAGTAAATTTTTATCTTTCTCTTATGATTTACTAGTTATGCAAAATCCATCAAAATTCATCCAGAAGGTAATCTCAGGCTATTCCCAGAAATTTTAAGTTACGCATTTTGTTTGCCATTACGACATTTTAATCCAAAACACAATTTTTGAGAAAATCAAAACTTTCGAAAATTTTTCCATGTAAAGGGTAGTTTGGAGTAGGGGGATTTTCCTCAAAATTTTCGTATCGTATCCTTGGAAAATGGTAAGCTTAAATACCAAGTTTGGTATTTTACCGGCTTTTCGTTTTTTAAGTTATCGTGTTCACAGACACACGGACCTTTTTCTGAAAATACTTTTTTTGGGTACAGGGGACCCTGCGGAGTGCAATACTTTCTCTATACACTATGTACATTGAAGGTGTAGAGAAAGTAAAAATGGATGAGTAGTCTAAACAAATCTAGAAATATAATCTTGGAAATTAATTTATATAAAGGGTTTCATGAATTATGTATTTCAGAAGAGGGTTAAGGGATATTTGTAACTGGGCTTAGATATAGTTAATAATAATTTACTATAATGATAGTTATCATTGAGAAATTACCTCAAAAATAAATTGTGCTGCCTATCAGTGCACATTTTGCTGGTTATTAGTTTTGCTAATTTTTGTTAAAATTCTAGTAGGTAATAGCTGGCTACCAGTTATTTGCATTACTAATTCCAGTAATTAATAATAATTAGTTTAACGTTAGTGAAAATGTTTAACATTTCTTAGGGGAAATAATGATGTATAATAAGAACTTAAAAGCGGGAAACAAATTGTGAAGTTTGCAATATACCTTCTGGTATAGGAAACTAGATGCTAGGATGTTGTATTACAGATTTTATTCTATTTTTTATTATTTTAGTATGTGTAGAGAAAATAAAATTGACTCTAACGGTTTTGATTAGAATGTCATGTATTAGACATTTTTATGATAAATGATTAGTATATCTTGAATCCTCTAGGAGTAGACACTGAAACCTTCTTCTAAATGTTTGTGCATAACTGGCAATGCGTAAGAAAAAGGCAAAATCTTACTACAAAAAAAAAAAAAAAAAAAAAAAAAGAATCTCGTTAAAGTATGGAATTTATGTCAGATTTCTATTACTCTTCAATGCTTAAACTTTTTTCAGACGGGAAATAAGAATGATTTGTTGCAGCATAGGTAGAGAAAGTCGTGTGAATGGAGCACATTTTTACTTTCTCTATACGTACTATGTAATAGTGTATAGAGAAGGTATTGCACTCCACCAAAAAATTCGATACCGAGATTTCACCGGAAATATGTGTATTAGGGCCTCCTGTATCCAAGAAAAGTATTTTCAGAAAAAGGTCCGCGCGCGTGTGTGTCCGTGTGCCTGTGAACACGATAACTCAAAAACAAAAAGTCGGTAAAATACCAAACTTGGTATTTAAGTTTATTATCTTGCAGGGATGCGACACGAAGATTTTGAGAAAAAACCCCCTACCACCAACTACCCTTTACATGGAACTTTTTAGAAAATTTTGATTTTCTCAAAAATGGCTCTAACGATTTTGATTAAAATTTCGTATATTAAAGATATTTACGTGAAAAATAAAATGTATATCTTGAATTTTCTGGGAATAGCCTCTGAAGAGTAGTTTATTCTGGATGAATTTTACTAAATTTTGAATAACTGCTAAACCGTAAGAGATGGACAAAAACTTACTACACAAAAAATGTAGAGTACGTTAAAACACACAATTTATGTTATATACATTTTTTTCGTGGAGTTCGTCGTTTATGTGACATTCCTTATTTTTGGTTTCTGCTATGAAAAACATACATTTCTCATACAGGAATTTGTCAACTGCTGTCCATACAAACAAAGGAACTTCATTGTCATAGCAACCAGATTTGATTAGCACTTTAACCTATAATACTCCCTTATTTCACGTCTACCTACAAGGAAGCAAGTAATATGGCTATTTCTGCTAATGTTTTACTGATTAGCTTGAAGTTAATAGAAGTATAAGCTTCTTAAGAATAATTTGTTGCAGGGATATGGAGAAAGTCATGTGAATGGTACACGTCAGATTTTTACTTTCTCTAGCCCCATATGTACAATGTACATAGGGATAGAGAAGTATTGTGTATTCCACCCAAAACTCCGATACCGAGATTTCACCGGAAATACATGTTTTAGGACCCCCTGTATCCAAAAAGAACATTTTGAGAAAAAGGTCCTTGTGTGTGTGTGTGTGTGTGTGTGTGTGTGTGTGTCCGTGTGTCTGTGAACACGATAGCTCAAAAACGAAAAGTAGTTAAAATACCAGATTTGGTATTTAAGTTTAGTATCTTCCAGGGATGCGACACGAAGATTTTGGAAAAAATCCCACCACCCCAAACCACCCTTTACATGGAACTTTTTTCGAAAATTTTGATTTTCTTTTAAATGGCTCTAACGATTTTGATTAAAATATCATATATTAAAGATATTTACCTAACAAATAAAATGTATATCTTGAATTTTCTGGGAATAGCTTCTGAAGACCTGTTTATTCTGGATGAATTTTACTTAATTTGGCATAACTAGTAAACCGTAAGAGATAGACAAAAACTTACTTTACAAAAAATTTAGGTCTTGTTAAAATACAAAAGTCATGCCATATACATTTTTCTCGTGGAGCCTACCGTTTTCGAGGGATTCAGTGTTATTAGTTTCAGTTGTGAAGTACTTATACTTTTCTCAGGCGGGAGTGTCGATTTTTCTTTTGTTCTACTCCTCGCCAAGAAAAGAAGCGATTTGTAATGACAATCGCATAACGACAGCTTTTAGAACATTTGACTATTAGTTTAGCCTAGTGTATTCCCTTATTTTCTTCCTACTTATACGGAACTAAATAATAAGAACCTTGTGCTAATGAGTACCTCGATTAGCAAGGTGGAGAAAGAAGAAGAATCTTATGTATAAAGTTTGTAGAACAGCTAGAGAAAGTCATGTGAATGTAACACATCAGATTTTTACTTTCTCTATACGTAATATGTAATAGTGTATAGAGAAGGTATTGCACTCCACCAAAAATTCGTTACCGAGATTTCACCGGAAATATATGTTTTAGGGTCCCCTATATCCAAAAAAAGTATTTTCAGAAAAAGGTCCGCGCGTGTGTGTCTTTGAACACGATAACACAAAAACAAAAAGTCGGTTAAATACCAAACTTGGTATTTCAGTTTAGTATCTTCCAGGGATGCGACACGAAGATTTTGAGAAAAATCCCCCCCCACCCCATCTACCCTTTACATGGAACTTTTTTAGAAAATTTTGATTTTCTCAAAAATGGCTCTAACGATTTTGATTAAAATATCGTATATTAAAGCTATTTACCTGACAAATAAAACGTTTATCTTGAATTTTCTGGGAATAGCCTCTGAAGAGTACTTTATTCTCGACGAATTTTACGGAATTTTGAATAACTAGTAAACCGTAAGAGATGGACGAAAACTTACCACACAAAAAGTGTGGAGCACGTTAAAACGTACAATTTATGTTATATACATTTTTTTCATGGAGTCCATAGGTTTTTAAACATTCCTTGTTTTTGGTTTCTGCTATGAAAAACATACGTTCCTCATACAGGAATTTGTCAACTGCTGTCGATACAAAAAAAGGAGCTTCAGTGACATAGCAACCAACTTTTGACTATCACTTTAACCTATGGTACTCCCTTATTTCGGTTCTACTTTCAAGGAAGCAGGTAATAAGACTTTTTCTGCTATTTTTTTTCTGATTAGCAGGAAGTAAATAGTAGTATAAGCTTTTTAAGAATAATTTGTAGCAGAGATATAGAGAAAGTCATGTGAATGGTACACATCAGATTTTGATTAATATTATTTAATTATTAATTAAATAGTACACAGTTATATTCCATTTTGAGCAGGAAATTTGAGTTCGTGTGGCTTTTGTTTACGTTTTTTACTCGCAGTTGATTCGATCACAGGCTTGACGCGGAGGGATACAACACATTTTATTTGTATCAAGTCTGGTTCTAAGGTTGGGTCGACAGTAATAGTAATTAACTTTCCTTCGGGAAGCATATTTCAGCGCGGCTGGCTGAGTTACGGCAGATGTTTTATTCTCCCGGCTGAGGACTCAGTACGCATTCGTGGAAAAACAAACCCAAGGCATAAAGGAGTTACTTTTTTACTTTCTCTACACTCAATATGTACATAGTGTATAGAGAAAGTATTGCACTCCACCAAAAAATTCGATAGCGAGATTTCACCGGAAATATATGTTTTAGGGTCCCCTGTATCCAAAAAAAGCATTTTCACAAAAAGGTCCGTGTGTGTGTGTGTGTGTGTGTGTGTGTGTGTGTCTGTGTCTGTCCGTCCGTCCGTGTTCCAGTGTGTCCGTGTGTCTGTGAACACGATAACTCAAAAACGAAAAGTCGGTAAAATACCAAACTTGGTATTTAAGTTTACTATCTTCCAGGGATGCGGCACGAAGATTTTGAGAAAAATTGA
Source organism: Hymenopus coronatus (assembly GCA_030762935.1). Taxonomy (NCBI): domain Eukaryota; kingdom Metazoa; phylum Arthropoda; class Insecta; order Mantodea; family Hymenopodidae; genus Hymenopus; species Hymenopus coronatus. The sequence goes on from CM060891.1 coordinate 21,391,459, forward strand.
TTTTCTCAAAAATGGCTCTAACGATTTTGATTAAACTTTCGTATATTAAACATATTTACCTGACAAATAAAATGTATACCTTGCATTTTCTGGGAATAGCCTCTGAAGAGTTGTTTATTCAGGATGAATTTTACTGAATTTTGAATAACTGCTAAACCGTAAGAGATGGGCAAAAGTTTACTACACAAGAAATATAGAGCGCGTTAAAACACACAATTTATGTTATATACATTTTTTCGTGAGTTCGTCGTTTTTGAGACATTCCTTATTTTTGGTTTCTGTTGTGAAAAACTTATACTTTTCTCATACAGGAACTTGTCAACTCCTATCCATATAAACAACCAGCAACCAGCTTTTGACTATCATTTACTCCCTTATTTCGCATCTACTTACAAGGAAGCAAGTAATAAGTCTATTTCTGCTCATTTTTTCCCTGATTAGCATAAAGTAAATAGAAGTATAAGCTTTTTAAGAATAATTTGTTGCAGGGATGTAGAGAAGGTCATGTGAATGGTACATATCAGATTTTTATAAGTTAATGAACAATTAAAAAAAAAATTGCTCATCCCATTATCAAGGCAAGCTTTGTCTCTAGTAGGTCACAATGACAATTGAATTCAAACTTAACCGGTAATTTTTTAAAATAAAGAGCAGTATTTCTACATGTCGTTATATCAAAATCGGAATTAATGTCACCATCAATAGTCAGTGTATAATTAGGGCATTTAATTAGGTTTGTTAGAAGTTCATCCAAATTGTTATTTTACTTTCTATACACGTACTATGCACATAGTGTATAGAGATGGTATTGTATTGCCCCCAAAAATTCGATACCGAATTTGCAACGGAAATACATGTTTAGACACCCCCTGAATCCAAAAAAGCATTTTTAGACAACTCTCCGTGTGTGTGTGTGTTTGTTAAAAACCAAACTTGGCATTTAGGTCTGGTATCTTCCAAGGATGCGACAAGAAGATTTTCAAGAAAATCCCCCACCCCAACTACTCTTTACATGGAACTTTCTTTTTGAAAATTTTGATTCCCTAAAAGATGGCTCTAACGATTTTGATTAAAATATTTTATATTAAAGCTATTTACCTGACAAATAAAAATATATATCTTGAATTTTCTGGGAATAGCCTCTAAAGATCTCTTTATTCTGGATGATTTTTAATGAATTTTTCATGACTGGTTAACCATAAGATATAGACAAATACTTATTTCGCAAAACATGTACATTACAATAAAACACACAAATTGTCATATCATTTTTTTTCGTGGAGTTGATCGTTTAAAAAAACATACGGGATTATGTCAACTCCTGTCCAAGGGAACTTCATTCACATAGCTACCAGCTTTTCACTAATACTTTACCCATACTACTCCCTTATTTCCCTCCTATTTACATGAAAGCAAGTAATACGACTGTTTCTGCTGATTTTTTTCTCGATTAGCATGAGGTAAATAGAAGGATAAGCTTTTTAATAAAATCTTTTTGCAGAGAGGTAGAGAAAGTCATGTGTTCCATATCAGATTTTTTGGGCGTATTTAACAGCCGCTTTTACAACTTGTGGCAGCGCAGGCGATGATATTGATGGAACATAGGATGAAGATGGAGCACCGGTGGAATGCGATGTCGGCGGAAACCGAAGAAAACCCTCCCCTGCGCCGCTTTGTCCACGTCAAATCTCACATGCGGTTGCTTGGGATCGAACCCGTCTAGGTGAGATGCGAGTGGTGTAACCACTCGGCCACGGCACGGCCGCTCATCCAAATTAGTTATAACAGTATCAGTTGGAGTGCTGTATACATTAATAACAATAGTTTTAATACTGTCAGCTATCAACGCACACACTTGAAAGTGTTTATCACAACTACATCTCGAAACATCTAAGCTTCTGTACATAATGTTATCTAATGTCTGTTCCACGTTAAGTTTGCCCCGTAACTGTCACGTGGTATAATAGGCGCTATCATTTGTTTTAACCTGCCTCTCGGAAGACGAAAACACACATATGCTATCATGCCAGAGTGAAGAGCGTTGTATATCGCATTTAAAGGTTCTTAAGCCAATCAGGGGAAAGGAATTTTTTTTTATTTCATTTCTATAGCCCCCTTTAACATCTAAGGTCATATCGGTGGCTTTGCTTTTGAAACAACTCGTCTGTACATTCTTTACGTTGGTTTAAATCATTTTATTTTTCTCAAATACACACACACACATTCACTCTCACATACATACTTCCAGACTCTGTGGGGGATAGGGAATAAATCTGGCTAAAAAAAAATTTCCCCGCCCCAGCCGGGAATTGAACCCGGGACCTCAGGGTCAGAAGTCAGCTCGCTGACCACTCGACCACGGAGGCAGGACTTGTGAGCGATAGATTATCATATGTGCTAGAGAAAGATTAAAAATTACGCATCGTTTGACCAGATATTAGGATCTAATGCAGTCTTTAGATTTTATTAAAAACTGCCAACCTTTAAATGACGCATACAAATGTGAGAGCCTGGAGTTCAACTGTTCCTATATAACTTCTGAAAATCTTGGTGTTAAGTAATCTAACAATGGATCAGTTTTTGTATCAGGTGACAACCTACTTGTGTATGTATGTGCGAGGAGTGTGTGCGTGTATCCAAATCTAAAAGATTTATGTTTTCACATTCAAAAAATCCCTTTCTGCTTTCAGCCCACTAAAAGCATTTTGCGTTTAACTGTCACACAGCAAAGTGTGAGCTGTATACAAGGGAATTTTGAAAAGGTACGTTTATAGTGGACAAAGAGCATCCACATTTTATCATGAACCAGTTTCACGCCTTCTTATAGCTTCAGAAATGTCTACAGTAATCAACGAATGACGTCACCCGCCTCGACACCAATAATTAAGAACAAACTACGTGACAGATGTCATCTACTTTACCTCATTTATCTGATAAGTCCCGGGCCTCACAAGATATGGCGCCATTAGGCCAGTTAGACGGTAGCATCGTATAATTTAACTCTAGACTAGCTTGTATCCATAGTTACAGGTCAATAGCTTGTTTAGTTTTCGAATGACAGCATTTTAAACAAGACAAGTTTTCACGAAAATGGAGGATTTGGAAAAACGAGCAGTGATTAAATACTTCCATTTGAAAGGCTTAACGCCTAAAGAAACCAAGGAGGAAATGGACAGCACATTGAAAGACTCTGCCCCTTCATATTCAAAGATTAAAAGATGGGTTAAGTGTTTAAAATGGGACGTAAAATGGAAATGGCGTGTTATTTATGGACGCTCTTTAACTACTGTGGTTCTCAGCGTCCCGTTCTAAATTGGGCGTGAAAGACCGCTTAATTTAGCTCAGAGGCCTCTCTATCAGGCTTGAGGTTCTTTTACGTGCCGTAAATCTACGATACGGGACCCACAGCTTTACTTCCTTTCCGAAGGAAGACATGCTGAGGATTTTTACACCCGAAAAAATCCATCGTCCTCCGCCGGGTTTGAACCCCGTATATGAAGTCAGCAGTTATGCAAAATTCCGTAAAATTGACCCAAAATAAAGCAGTCTTCAGAGGCTATTCCCAGAAAATTCAAAATATAAATTTTATCTGTCAGGTAAGTATCTTTAATATATGATATTTTAATAAAAATTGTTAGAGCCATTTTTTAGAAAATCAACATTTTCGAAAAAAGTTCCATGTAAAGCGTAGTTTGGGGTGGGGGGATTTTTCTCATAATCTTCGTGTCGCATCCCTGAAAGATACTAAACTTAAATACCAAGTTTGGTATTTTACCGACTTTTCGTTTTTGAGTTATCGTGTTGAGAGATACACGGACACACACAAACGCGGACCTTTTTCTGAAAATACTTTTTTTGGATACAGGGGACCCTAAAACATATATTTCCGGTGAAATCTCGGAATCACATTTTTGGGTGGAGTGCAATACCTTCTCTATACTTTATGTACACAGTACTGTAGAGAAAGTAATAACAAATATTAATAATTAGTTTTCTTTCAGATGTGAAATATGAATATTTAACTACCAGCTACATTTACATTTAATTAGGGCTTTTTCCCATTTGAAAAGTATTTATTTTATATAATTAGCGTAATTGCTTGTAAATATTAGTGCAATAAATAATTTGTGCAAAAGATGTTACAATATTTTATCATTATTTAAGCTGCCTTGTGTGTTTATACATTATTAATTATGACGTTTTTATAATTTGTAACGCAATTTGATTTTATTTGTGTACCTCTTACTTGCTGAACTGGCACTAATTGCGTTCGACTAAAAATATCGATATTCTCATTGCAACAGAAATGTGTATTTTAAAACTTCTGTGATACAATAATTGGTTTTAAAATCTGATGTTCACGTGACATTTTTGATCTATTCAATAACAAACTATTGTTAAAAATCTGATGTGTTCCATTCACATGACTTTCTCTACATCTCTGCAACAAATTATTGTTAAAAAGCTTATGCTTCTGTTTACTTCATGCTAATCGAGAAAAAAATAGCAGAAATAGTCTTATTACTTGCTTCATTGTAAGTAGAAGAGAAATAAGCGAGTACCATAGGTTAAAGTGGTAGTCAAAAGCTGGTTCCTATGTGACTGAAGTTCCTCTGTTTGTATGGACACGAGTTGACAAATTCCTGCATGAGAAAAATATAAGTTTTTTAAAGCTGAAACCAAAAACAATGAATATCTCAAAAATGATAAACTCCACAAAAAAGTATATAAATTGTGTGTTTTAATATGCTCTATATTTTTTGTGTGATAAGTTTTTCTTCATGGTTTACGGTTTAGCAGTTATGCAAAATTTCGCAGAATTCATCCAGAATAAAGTAATAAAACTATTTCTGCTAATTTTTGCTCCATTAGATGAAGTAAATAGAATAATTTGTTGCAGTGATATACAGGAAGTCATGTGAATGGAACACATCAGATTTTTTAAGATAAAGGGGACCCTAAAATATATTTCCGGTGAAATCTCGGTATGGAATTTTTGGGTGGAGTGCAATACCTTCTCCATACCCTATGTACATAGTACATTACGTGTAGAGAGAGTAAAAAAATAATGCTACTCTTGTCCTCTCGACGACCGTCAGGCAAGAGTTGCGGGTAACATTCTCGTTAATTTGCATGGCTCCTTAACTTGCGCATACATTATATCGGCCAAGGGATTCTCTAGTGACATTTAGCTTCTCTCACTTCGCGGACACAGCTGTCCACAGGAGGAAGTTACAAGAAATGGAAACCACAACTGTATGTGTTTGTTCAAGTTGCCTTATCATGACTAACGAAATGCAGGCGGATGCCACTTGGCTCTGATGTCCATACTCCGCACTAGATGTTTCCAAAATATTTCACCTCTCACCTTCTCAAACGTACCTGCATCCGACTGAAGATTTGGTGTTCTTTATACTTTCTCTAGCACGTATGTACGAGGACCTTTTTAATTTCTCTATACAAACTATGTACGTAGTGTATAGAGAAGGTATTATATTGTACCCAAAATTTCGATACCGAGATTTCACCGGAAATACATGTTTTGAGACTCCCTGAATCCAAAAAAAGCATTTTTAGAAAAATATCCATGTGCGTGTATGTATGTGTGTCTGTGGGCAGCATAGCGCAACAACGAAAGGACCATAAGGCCCAAACTTGGTATTTAAGTTTGGTATCTTCCAAGGATGCGACACGAGGATTTTCAAGAAACCCTCTCCCACCTCAAACTACCCTTTACATGGAAACATTTTTGAAAATTTTGATTTTCTTAAAAATGGCTCTTAACGATTTTGATTAAAATATCGTATATTAAAGATAGCGCGGTGACCTGGGTTCGATCCCCAGTACCGACGTGGGGATTTTTCCCCCGCTGGGAGACCTGGACCGGGGTGCACTCAGCCTCGTGAGGTCCCTGGGGGGCCAATTGAGGAGCTACTTGATGGAGAAGTAGCGGCTCCAGGTCGTGAGGACCGCATTAACCGGCCGGGAGGGGCTCGAGGCGCTGACCACGTCTCACCCTCCAATACTGCACCCCATCCATGACGTCTGTAGTGGACCGAGATGGGGGACGCAGCGGCCGAGCGGTAGGCCAAGGTTCCCCGTGAGCTGTCGTGCCATGGAGTTATTATATATTAAAGATATTTACCTGACAAATAAAATATATACCTTGAATTTTCTGAGAATAGCCTCTGAAGACTACTTTATTCTGTATGATTTTATGGAATTGTACATAACTGCTAAACGTAAGAGCTGGTCAAAAACTTACTCCACAGAAAATGTAGCTCGCTATAAAACATACAATTTATGTCATATACATTTTTTTTTTGTGGAGTTGATCATTTTTAAGATATTCATTTCTGCTTTGAAAAGCATACTTTTCTCATACAGGAATTGGTTAACTCCTGTCCATTCAAATAAAAGAACTTCAGTTATATAGCAACCAGCTTTTGGCTATCATTTTAACCTATGGCACACGCTCATTTCGCTTCTACTTACAAGGAAGCAAATAATAAGACTATTTCTGCTAATGTTCTCGATTAGCATGAAGTAAATAGAAGCATAAGTTTTTTAACTAAAATTTGTTGTAGAGATGTAGAGAAAGTCATGTGAATGGAAAACATTAGATTTTTTTTTCAACCTCCGATAGGATATACATAAAAGACAAGTTTTTGTTGTATGACTTTATATCTAATACATTTTCATCACCTACTATATTATCAAATTTAAAATGACAAGACCAAGTGCTGATATCAAGACTTCACATTGGACACACAAAACTCACCCACACCGCCAATTTCCTGAAGGAGCCAACGCCTGAATGCCAACACTGCCAAAAGACCTTAACCAACAAGCACATCTTCACAGAATGCTCAGTTTATGTAGAAAAAATCTGATGTGTTACATTCACATGACTTTCCTTGCAACAAATTATTGTTAAAAAACTTGTACCTCTATTTACTTCATGCCAATCGAGTAAAAATTAGCAGAAATAGTCTTCATGCTTGCTTCCTTGTAAGTAGAAGCGAAATAAGGGACTACCATAGGTTAAAGTCATAGTCAAAAACTGGTTGCTTTGTGACTGAAGTTCCTTTCTTTGTATCGACAGGAGTTGACAAATTCCTGTATGAGAAAAGTATGTTTTTCAAAGCTGAAACGAAAAACAAGGAATATCTAAAAAAAACAACCAACTCCACGAAAAAAATGTATATAACATAAATCGTGTGTTTTAACGTGCTCTACATTTTTTGTGTGGTAAGTTTTTGTCCATCTCTTACGGTTTAGCAGTTATGCAAAATTCCGTAAAATTCATCCAGAATAAACTACTCTTCAGAGGCTATTCCCAGAAAATTCAAGATATACATTTTATTTGTCAGGTAAATATATTTAATATACGATATTTTAATCAAAATCGTTAGAGCCATTTTTCAAAAAATAAACATTTTCGAAAAAAGTTCCATATCTTTTTTGTAGTGTTTAACGCCCGCTTTAACTACTTATGGCACCGCAGGCGGTGACACTGATGATACATGAATGAAGGTGGAGCACCGGTGGAATGCAATGACGGGGGAAACCGGAGGACCCGCCCCAACGCCGCTTTGTCCACCACAAATCTCACATGCGGTCGCTTGGGATCGAACGTCTAGGTGAGAGGCGAGTGGTCTAAGCTCTCGGCCACGGCGCGGCCGAAGTTCCATGTAAAGGGTAGTTTGGCGTGGGGGGATTTTTCTCAAAATGTTCGTGTCGCATTTCTGGAAGATACTAAACTTAAATACCAAGTTTGGTATTTTACCGACTTTTTGTTTTTGAGTTATCGTGTTCACAGACACACGGACACACACACACACACGGACCTTTTTCTGAAAATACTTTTTTTTTTGGATACAGGGGACCCTAAAACATATATTTCCGGTGTAATCTCGGTATCTAATTTTTTGGTGGAGTGCAATACCTTCTCTATATACTATGTACATAGTACGTGTAGAGAAAGTAATAAGCTTTTTAACAGTAATTTGTTACAGAGATGTAGAGAAGGTTACAAATGACTGACTTTCTACTATTTTATTTACTTCAGGCTTAAATACAAAGCTTATGTGTGTCGATCATTACAAAGAATTGTTAGTGGTATTATAGTTTCATCATGTTTCTGTACTGTATAGTTTTGTTTTACTCCTGCAGTAGAAATGAACGAATTTAAAGGTATTAACACCAAGCATAAACATTCACCATGCCTGAAAATTGTATTTCCTTGCATTAGCTTCGCTGGCTTGGCGAAGCGTGCCTAATCTATAGCACACATACATGTAATTGCAGCAGTCGTAAAAGGAAAAAAAAAAAAATCCATTTACTCAGGTGCTAAACAATTGTGAGTCAAGTGGGAAAACCGTTCGTCAAAAATGTTGTAATATCCTCACAGCTGCACGAAAAATAACTTTTAAAGTTTATAAAGTTACATATAGTTTATATAGTCTTTTTCTTTAAAGTGTCCCTGGTTGCTTTATATTAAAAAATCGGATGTGTTCCATTCACATGACATTCTCTACATCTCTGCAACACATTATTGTTAAAAAGCCCATGTTTCTACGCAGTTCATACAAATCGAGAAAAAAATAGCAGAAATAGTCTTATTACTTGCTTCCTTGTAAGTAGAAGCGAAATAAGGGAGTACCATAGGTTAAAGTGACAGTCAAAAGCTGGTTGTTATGTGATTGAAGTTCCTTTGTTTGTATGGACAGGAGGTTACAAATTCCTGTATGAGAAACGTATAAGTTTTTCAAGACTAAAACCAAAATCAAGAAATATCTCAAAAACGTTCAAAAAATGTATATAACAAAAATTGTGTGTTTTAATGTGCTCTATATTTTTTGTGTGGTAATTTTTGCCTATCTCTTACGGTTTAGCAGTCATGCAAAATTCCGTAAAGTTCATCCAATAAAGAAGTCTCCAGTGGCTATTCCCAGAAAATTTAAGATATACATTTTATTTGTCAGGTAAATATCTTTAATATACGATGTTTTAATCAAAATCGTTAGAGCCATCAGAAAAGCGAAATTTTCGAAAAAAGTTCCATGTAAAATGTAGTTGGTGGGGGGGGGGGATTAACTCGAAAATCTTCGTGTCGCATCCTTGCAAGATACCAAACTTAAATACCAAGTTTGGTATTTAAAGGTCTTTTCGTTTTTGAGCTGTGCTGTCCCCACACACACACACACACACACACACACACACACACACACACACACACACACACGCACACACACACACACACACACACCCGCGCGTGCGCGCGCACCACACACGGAGCTTTTTTTTGGATTCAGGGGGACCCAAAACATGTTTTTCCGATGAAATCTCGGTATCGAATTTTTGGGTGCATTACAATACCTTCTCTATACACTATGTACATAGTACGTTTAGAGAAAGTAAAAAGTTGTATCTTTGATAAGCACATTAAGCGGTTTAGAAGTTTACAGCACAGTACCTGTATTATTAAAGAATAAATAGGATATTATAGAGAATTTAGCTCAACTAGTAAAGCAACAATGCAGTGGCCGAGATTAAGCAATTTCAACCAATCGCGGTCATGTGATTGGAGCGTTATTGTCGAAGCATCTTCTGGCAACTGATATTTCTTTCTTTGAAATCTTGTCGTACCTGACGTTCGTTTGTTTAATCTCTTGTCTTCGTTATTGGTAACAAGGTGACATCAATCAGCCAACCTCCACTTTTAATAAGTGTCAGTTCCATAATTTTACTTTTAAATAATTCAGTTACAATTGAGGGGGTGTAACCCATATTTTTAAAAGATGGAGAATAATTCAGTTAAACACACCTGGTTTCTTTGAGAATAACAAAAACCTCATTTTAATCGAACTGATTGTTCACTGACACTTTTCCAGATTATTACGCAACAAAACATTGAGTACTGTTAACATAATGTTGAGATATACCTAACAATTTTTATTAGTGTGATACAAATCTTTTTCTGGGTTAGACCACTGTTGCGCTGACCCCCTCAATTTATTTAAAGTTTCATCACTTCCATAATGTATTTAGCTAAAAACGGGACGTCAAATGATAATGGTTTGTATTTCTTATGTATGAAATGAGTGCAATAACCTCAAATAAAATAACGTTTAATTATAGTGTAACACCATTTCCAAGAAAATTCCGTCACCTCAAACTACCGTTTGCATGGAAAATTCTGCGAACACTGATACATTTTTATGACAAAAGGAGTACGTGTCTTGAATTTTGTAGTAATAGCCTCTGAAACCACCTTTACTCTGAATAACTTTTGCATAAATGATAAACCGTAAGAGATAGAGAAAATCTTTCCATACAAAAAAATCTGATGTGTACCATTCACATAACTTTCTCTATATCCCTGCAACAAATTATTCTTAAAAAGCTTATATTTCTATTTACTGTATGCAAATCAGAAAATATTAGCAGAAATAGTTTTATTACTTGCCTCCTTGTAAGTAGAAGCGAAATAAGGGAGTACCACAGGTTAAAGTGAAAGCCAAAAGCTAGTTGCTATGTGACTGATGTTCCTTTGTTTGTATGGGCAGGAGTTGACAAATTCCTGTATGAGAAAAGTATGTTTTTCAAAACTGAAACCAAGAAAAAGGAATATCTCAAAAACGATCAACTCCACGAAAAAAATGTGTATAACTTAAATTGTGTGTTTTAACGTGCTCTACATTTTTGGTGTGTTAAGTTTTTGTCCATCTCTTACGGTTTAGTAGTTATGAAAAATTCATCCAGAATAAAGTAGCCTTCAGAGGCTATTCCCAGAAAATTCAAGATATACGTTTCATTTGTCAGATAAATGTCATTAATATACGAAATTTTAATCAAAATCGTTAAGAGCCATTTTTGAGAAAATCAAAATTTTCGAAAAAAGTTCCCTGTAAAGGGTAGTTGGGGGTGGGGGAATTTTTCTCAAAATCTTCCTGTCGCATCCCTGGAAGATACTAAACTTAAATACCAAGTTTGGTATTTTAGCGACTTTTCGTTTTTGAGTTATCGTGTTCACAGACACACGGACACACACACACACACACACACACACACACACACACACACATACACGGACCTTTTTGTGAAAATGCTTTTTTTAGTTACAGGGGACCCTAAAACATATATTTCCGGTGAAATCTCGGTATCGAATTTTTTGGTGGAGTGCAATATATTCTCTATTCACTATGTACATAGTGAGTATAGAGAAAGTAAAAATATAGGTCTCGTTTAAAAACACAATTTATGACAAATGCATTATTTCAGGGACCTTCCTCTTTATTGGTTTAACTTTTCAATACTTTACTTTTTACAAAAGAGAAGTCGTGTCTTGTATTTTTAACTCCTAGTCTTGCAAAGAGAGCCGAATTTTAAACTTATCGCATAGTGACCAACTCATAAATATCTGACTATCGCTTTGGCCTACTGTTGTTTCTTATTTCTCTTGAACTTACAAGGAAATAAATAATAGGACTATTTCAGGAGATCATTGTTTTGATTAGCATGACGCTGATAGAAGAATAAGCTTTCGCAAGAATTGTTTTTGAATAATGGGTAGCGAAAGTCATTCGAATGTAGCATATATGAATTTTGTTAACGACGCTGTCAATGTCAGATCTTATTAATACCACCGGTTTACCGGAATTCCGTACCGCAGAAATTCTTTTACATGCCAGTGAGTCTACTGATAAGGGGCACACTTAAAAACCAACGGTCTGGACCGAGTTTGAACCCACGATCTTGGGATCAGAAGGCTAGCGCCTAACTAACTGAGCTACCCAAACCAACGATAAAGTCCACGTTATTACGAAGGGTGTTCAAGAAAAAGATAGAAAAACAAATTATTTTTTGCTAATTTTTACTTTCTCCATACGCACTATGTATATAGTGTATAGAGAAAGTATTGCACTCCACCCAAAAATTTGATACCGAGATTTCACCGGAAATATATGTTTTAGGGTCCCCTGTATAAATAAAAAAAGGATTTTCAGAAAAAGGTCCACGTTTGTGTGTGTCCGTGTGTCTGTGAACACGATAACTCAAAAAAGAAAAGTCAGTAAAATACCAAACTTGGTATTTAAGCTTACCATCTTCCAAGGATACGATACGAAAATTTTGAGAAAAATCCCCCCACCCCAAACTACCTTTTACATTGAATTTTTTTCGAAAATTTTGATTTTCTCAAAAATGGCTCTATGGATTTTGGTTAAAATTTGGTATATTAAAGATATTTACCTGACAAATAAAATGTATATCTTGAATTTTCTGGGAATAGCCTCTGAAGAGTAGTTTATTCTGGATGAATTTTACTGAATTTTGAATAACTGCTATACCGTAAGAGATGGACAAGAACTTACTACACAAAAAATGTAGAGTACATTAAAACATACAATTTATGTTATATACATTTTTTTTCGTGGAGTTCGTCGTTTTTGAGACATTCCTTATTTTTGGTTTCTGCTATGAGAAACGTATACTTTTCTCATACAGGAACTTGTCAACTCCTATTCATATAAACAAAGGAACTTCATTGACATAGCAACCAGCTTTTGACTATCACTTTAACCTATGGTACTCCCTTATTTCGCTTCTACTTACAAGGAAAGCGAGTAATAAGACTATTTCTGCTAATTTTTTCTGATTAGCAAAAAGTAAATAGAAGTATAAGCTTTTTAAGAATAATTTGTTGCAGAGACATAGAGAAAGTCATGTGAATGGTACACATCAGATTTTTTTATCGTTCCACACAATCTCCTTTTAGCGCGATACACTTTTCCCAGCGTTTCTCCAACTGTTTTAAGTCTTCCAAAAGTAGGATTTCGGAAGGTCCTCAAATTAGGCATCTGTTTGGGAGATGATCTCTTCGTTAGACATGAATCGTTTTCCGCCGATACACTTTTGCAAGTATGGAAATAAAAATAAAGTCCCTGGGCTCAAATCTAATGAATACGGTGGATATTGTAATAATTCGAACCTTTATTCTACAATTTTCGCCATCAAACACCCTTGCATTGTCTTGATGTAAGAGATTTTTTGTTTTTTGACAGATGAGGGCGTTTTTTCTTGACTTGTCCGTTTAACTGGTGCAATAGCGATACATAATACTCTCCATTTATCGTTCTTCCTTTTGGCAAGTAATCGATTGTAGATGATTCCGCGTGCACCCCCCCCCCCACAAAAAATAACCGAGGTCATGACCTTGTCTGCAGATTTCACCACCCCTGCCTTCTTCGGAGTTGGTTCGTCTTTAAGAACCCACTGTTTCGACTGTACTTTTGCTTCTGGAGTGTAGTAGTATGTCCACAGTTATGAATTGACGAAACCTACCAGGATTGCGAAGAAAAGTGCCAAACCAGCTTCCGAAACAATCACACGATTGCGTTTATTCTTCATTGAGAGCCGAGACTTTTGTAAGACCTAATTTTTGGTGCAAAATTGAGAACACTGTACCTTGTGATATGCTTTGGCCTCTACTATTTTGCCAACTTTGATTCCTTGTTTTTGGTTTCAGCCTTGAAAAACTTATACTTTTCTCATACAGGAATTTGTCAATTGCTGTCCATACAAACAAAGGAACTTCAGTCACATAGCAACCAGCTTTTGACTATCATTTTAACCTTGGTTACTCCCTTATTTCGCTTCTACTTACAAGGAAGCAAGTAATAAGACTATTTCTGCTAATTTTTCTTAATTAGCTTGAAGTAAATAGAAGCATAAGCTTTTTAACAATAATTTTTGCATGAGATGTAGAGAAAGTCATGCTAATGGTACACATTAGATGCTCTATAGTAACGTTCATGAGAAAAATTTCACGATGCTTTTAGGATGACTGTTACTCGCCATCTCAGACATTCAGTTGTTTATGTAGTAGGTCACACGGTTGACCCTCGTTTGTCCTCTACCCTGCGTGGTAGAGGCATAGACATAGCTTAGGGCCGTTCAAAACACTTTAGACCCTGAAATTTATGCTTCATTTGTGACAAGGCAATTAGTAATCAGACAAAATGAGATAAACTTGTTACTTTCTTTACACGCACTATGTACACAGTGTATAGAGAAGGCATTGTATTGCACCCAAAAATTCGATACCGAGATATTTCACCGGAAATACATGTTTTGGAGTACCCTGATTCCGAAGAAAGCATTTTTAGAAAAAGGCCCGTGTGTATCTGTAGACAGCATGGCTCAAAAACAAAAATACCGACAAATGGTATTTAAATTTAGTGCCTTCCAAGGATGCGAAAGAAAGGTTTTCAATAAAATCCCCCCCCCCCATCATAAACTGCACTTTACATGGAAAAATTTTTGACATTTTGATTTACTAAAATAACTCTTAACGATTTTGATTAAAGTATTGTGTATTAATGATATTTACATGACAAATAAAATGTATATCTTGAATTTGCTGTGATTAGCCTTTGAAGACATCTTTATTCTGGATGAATTTTGTCGAGTTTTGCAAAACTAGTAAAGTGTAAGAGATAGACAAAAACTTACTTCACAAAACATGTAAACACACAATTTATGTAATATATATCTTTTTCATGGAGTTGAAATGCTCCTTGTTATTGGTTACAGTTGTTACTTTTCTCATACAGGAATTTGTCAACTCCTCTCCATACAAACAAAGGAACTTCAGTCACATAGCAACCAGCTTTTGGCTTTCACTTTAACCTGTGGTACTCCCTTATTTCGCTTCTACTTACAATAATTTGTAGTAGAGATGGATGGGTAGATTCAGATTGAAAAATTCAATTCCATAGCCGGGCATCTCCCGGTTGCTCTACCACTGAGCTATACTCGTAATTTAAATCCCTGAATTCAAAGTATAGCAAACTATTATCGTCAATTAGATTAATCAAATTGTGTGTTTTTACTTTCTATTCACGTGTTATTTACATGGTGTATAGAGAGGGTATTGCACTCCATGCAAAATTCGATACCGAGAAGTATTTTCAGAAAAAGTGGTGTGTGTGTCTGTGAACACGACAACTCAAAAAAGAAAAGTCGGTAAAATACCTAACTTGGTATTTAAGTTTGATATATTCCAAGGATGCGATACGAAGATTTTCAAGAAAATCCTCCCCACCCCAAACTACCCTTTACATGGAAAATTTTGGATTTTCATAAAAACTGCTCTAACGATTTTTATTAAGATATTGTATACAGGGTTACTACAAAAGAAATAGACAACTTCAACTGCCTGTAAAACAAAAACTATTAGAGATAGCAACCTAATTATTTTGGAGGTATGTTGAGAAACTCCCAAAGTTTTGTTTGTTGCTATTGGTAACGCTGTGTTGGAATTTGCTAGAACGCAATCAGCAACTGTTGTCCAACGACATTTTAGAACACGTTACCACAAAACGCCACCGACTAAACAGTCAATCTACGACTGGTATAGAACATTCGAGACAACGGGATGTTTGTGCAAAGGGAAGAGCGCGGGAAGACCAAGAGTTTCGGAAGAAAACGTTGAACGTGTTCGTTCTGCCTTCATAAGAAGCCCACAGAAATCGACATCTAGGGCAAGCATGCAATTACAAATTCCACAGCAAACTGTATGGAAAATCTTGCGGAAGCGACTGCACATGATGCCTTACAGATTACAGATGTTGCAGTTTCTGAGTGAAGAAGATAAGGTCATACGGCGTGACTTTTGCATCGACATGTTGCGATATGATGAAGACGATGCTGGTTTTTGTGAGCGCAGCATTTCATTTTTGTGGTAACGTGTTCTAAAATGTCGGACAACAGTTGCTGATTGCGTTCTAGCAAATTCCAACACGCAATATACCTTTTCCATAGGATTTTCCGCCATTTCAGCTTCTGCAACAACAAACAAAACACTACAGCGTTACCAATAGTAACAAACAAAACTTGGAGAGTTTCTCAACATACCTCCAAAATAATTAGGTTGCTATCTCTAATAGTTGAAGTTGTCTATTTCTTTTGTAGTAACCCTGTATTATAAACATTTACCCGACAAGTAATATGTATATCTTGAATTTTCTGGGAATAGCCTCTGTCTGAGGAATACTTTATTCTGAATGAATTTTACAGAATTTTGTAAAACAGATAAACCGTAAGAGATAGAGAAAAACTTGCACTTAACAGAAAATGTAGAGCTATTTAAAATGCACATTTAAGTTATATATGTTTTTCTTTCGTGGAGTTGATGGTTTTTTTAGGTATTCCTCATTTTAACAGCAGCCGTGTACAGGACAGGATATGGGTAGGTAGAATCAGACTGAAAAATTGAAGCAGAGATGCAGGGAAAGTCATGTGGGTGGAACACATTAAATTTTGTGTTCTAAATATTGTTCTCTACTTCTCCCTTCCTGTATATTCTGTTGTATAGGAAATACGCAGGGTATTTCAGAATACAGCTAGTCAAGTTATACGAGGTAGGATATCGCACATTTATTACAACATTCCAACTAAAAGTTTGGTATTCAAAGGCTGTGCTGAAGTAGCACTGTCGGAGGTCCGTTCATTTCACGACTCCCCGCGGGTTCTCGGGCAAAGCAATATTCAGAGGAAGGAAGTCCCATATCGCACCGGGCAGCAGCTGCGACAGTAGATGAGAATTTAGTCGCAAAATCGCTGAATTGGAATCGATATACACAACGGAATGAATTGATCGTGTAATGAAGGGATTCTGTAATGAGGGTATGCACCGGTTGCTTTGGAGATTTCACTAGAAAATGTTTTAAAATCTAGCTTTGAAAATTTAGGTTTTGGGGCGAAAAAAAGAGAAGGAAAATCTGGAGAATACCCTACAGATGCAAAAAAATCTGATGTGTTCAATTCACATGGCTTTCTCTACATCTCTGCAACAAATTATTATTAAAAAGCTTATGCTTCTATTTACCTCATTTTAATCGAGAAAAATAGTAGAGATAGTCTTATTACTTGCTTCCTTGTAAGTAGAAGGGAAATAAGGGAGTACTATAGGCTAAACTGATAACCTTAAGCTGGTTGCTATGTGACTGAAGCTCCTTTGTTTGTATGGACAGGAATTTGTATGAGAAAAATATCATTTTTTCAAAGCTGAAACCAAAAATCAAGAAATATGTAAAAAGCGATCAACTCCACGAAAAAAATATACATGACATAAATTGTGTGTTTTAATGTTCTCAACATTTTTTGTGTCTTAAGTTTTTGTCCATCTCTTACGGTTCAGCAGTTGTGCACAATTTCGTAAAATTCATCCAGAATAAAGTAGTCTTCAGAGGCTGTTCCCAGAAAATTCAAGATATACGTTTTATTTGTCAGGTAAATATATTTAATTTTTGACATATTAATCAAAATCGTTAGAGCCATTTTTAAGAAATTTTTGGAAAAAGTTCCATGTAAAGGGTAGCTGGGGGTGGGGGGATTTTTTTTTAAAAAGCTTTGTGTCGCATCCTTGGAAGATACTAAACTTAAATACCAAGTTTGATATTTAACGGTCTTTTCGTTTTTGAGCTATGCTGTCCACAGACACACAGGACCTTTTTATAAAAATGTTTTTTTGGATTTAGGGGGACCCAAAACATATATTTCCGGTGAAATCATGGTATCGAATTTTGGCTGCATTACAATACCTTCTCTATATACTATGTACATAGTACGTGTAGAGAAAGTAATAAAAACAAATACAAATGTGACGTGTTGCCTTGGCATGATTTATCTACCTGTTCCTCAAACGAAATATTCTTAAACAAAATAATAATAACAATAATAATAATAATAGAAAGCTTTATTAAACTTTCAGTCTCCAGTATTTGTTTTTTTACTACTATGGCACTGCAAGCGATGACACTGATACATGAATGAAGATGGAGCCCCGGTGGAATGCGATGGCGGGGGAAACTGGAGAACCCGGAGAAAACCCGCACCTGCACCACTTTATCCACCACAAATCTCATATGCGGTTGCTTGGGATCGAGCCCTAGGTGGCCGCGCCGTGGCCGAGTGGTTAGACCACTTGCCTCTCACCTAGACGGCCGGGGTTCGATCCCAAGCGACCGCATGTTAGATTTGTGGTGAACAAAGCGGCGCTGGGGCGGGTTTTCTCCGAGTACTCCGGTTTCCCCCGCCATCGCATTCCACCGGTGCTCCATCATCATTCATGTATCAGTGTCACCACCTGCGGTGCCATAAGTAGTTAAAGCGGGCGTTTAACACTACCAAAAAAAAAAAAAAAAACCTAGGTGAGAGGCGAGTGGTCTGACCACTCGATGCCGCGGCTATGTTTCGGGTTGCCTTATAGACAAGCATACTAAGCAATTATAGAAATATATAAAAAATACATACAATAGGGAAATTTAAGAAAAGAAGGAATGATTAAGTTATGTAAGAAGAAAGAGTTATCTATCATAAAGGTGATTTTTTAAGATTGTGAAGATCCTTTGACTACTGCCTGTTTAGAAGATTTGACCAGCAGGCAGATTTTTTTAAACACAGTTCCGCAGTCTGGTTTTATTTACCTAATTTGTTTACTTTGATTGCTGTATGATTACTAAATTTTCTTTTACACACACATACACAAACATATAACACCCATGCCCATACCCACGGTCCCTTGCGCTACGAGGCACTGGGTTCGGTGCCTCTAGCTCCGACCAGGAGTTCAGATGGTACTTTTCTGGTAGTTTGGAATTGTAGGTTCGCATATCTTAAATTTTTCAGCATATACGAGGGCTGATCCAGAAGTACCCGACCTAACAGAGAAAGCACAACAATTTTGGGGAAAAATTTATTTCTCTTTCAGCTCGATACACTTTTTCCAGCGATGTTCAATAGCTTCGATACCTTTTTACTTTCTCTATAGGCACTATGTACATAGTGTATAGAGAATGTATTGTACTCCACAAAAAAATTCGATACCGAGATTTCACCGGAAATACATGTTTTAAGACCCCCTGTATCCATAAAAATCATTTTCAGAAAAAGGTCCGTGTGTCTGTGAATACGATAACTCAAAAACGAAAAGAAACTAAAATACCAAACTTGGTATTTAAGTTTAGTATATTCCAGGGATGCGACACGAAGGTTTTGAAAACAATCTCCCCACCCCAAACTACCCTTTACATGGAACTTTTTTCGAAACTTTTGATTTTCTCAAAAATGGCTCTATCGATTTTGATTAAAATATCGTATATTAAAGCTATTTACCTGGGAAATAAAATGTATATCTTGAATTTTCTGGGAATAGCCTCTGAAGAGGGGTTTATTCTCGATGAATTTTACTGAATTTTGAATAACTGCTAAACCGTAAGAGATGGAGCAAAACTCACTACACAAAAAATGTAGAACACGTTAAAACACACAATTTATGTCATATACATTTTTTTCGTACAGTTCGTCGTTTTTGTGACATTCCTTATTTTTGGTTTCTGCTATGAAAAACATACATTTTTCATACAGGAATTTGTTTACTGCTGTCCATATAAACAAAGGAACTTCAGTGACATAGCAACCAGCTTTTGATTATCACTTTAACTTATGGTACTCCCTTATTTCACCTCTACTTACAAGGAAGCAAGTAATATGGTTATTTCTGCTAATGTTTTACTGATTAGCATGAAGTAAAGGGAAGTATAAGCTTTTTAAGAATAAGTTGTTGTAGGGATATAGAGAAAGTCATGTGAGTGTAACACATCAGATTTTTTATAGTGAGAACTATCGTGGTCTGCAAAATAGCCATCAACCTGGCTCCACCTCTCCATTGTTTGCAAATCTTCTACCACCAAGCCATTTTTTCAAGTTTGGAAGCAGAAAGTAATCAGAGGGGGCTAAATCTGGCGAATAGGGTGTATGAGCAAGCAATTCGAATTCTAACTTACTGATTTTGGCCATGGCGATAATGAACGTGTGAGCTGGAGTATTGTCTTGATGAAACAAAACTTTTTTTTTTCGATAAATGCGGCCGTTTTTACTCGATTTCATCACCCAAACGCGGTAACAAGTTCCCATAATATTTGCCATTGATTACTTTTTCTTTTTACTTTCTCTATTCGCACTATGCACATAGTGTATAGAGAAGATATTGCACTCCTCCAGAATTTTGATACCGAGATTTCACCGGAAATGTATGTTTTAGGGTCCCCTGTATCCAAAAAGAAAAGTATTTTCAGAAAAAGGTCCGTGTGTGTCCGTGTGTCCGTAAACACGATAACTCAAAAATGAAAAGTCGGTAAAATACCAAACTTGGTATTTAAGTTTAGTATCTTCCAGGGATGAGACACGAGGATTTTAAGGAAAATCCCTCCACCGCAAACTACCCTTTACATGGAACTTTTTTCGAACATTTTGATTTTCTAAAAAATGACTCTAACGAGTTTGATTAAAATATCATATATTTAAGATATTTACCTGACAAATAAAATGTATATCTTGAATTTTCTGGGAATAGCCTCTGAAGACTACTTTATTCTGGATGAATTTTGCATAACTACTAAGCCGTAAGAGATGGACAAAACCTTAACACACAAAAATTGTAGAGCACTTTAAAACACACAATTTATGTTATACGCATTTTTTTGTGGAGTTGATCGTTTTTGAGATACTCCTTTTTCTTGGTTTCAGCTTTGAAAAACTCATACTTTTCTCTTACAGGAATTTGTCAACTCCTGTCCATACAAACAAAGGAACATCAGTCACATAGCAACCAGCTTTTGGCTTTCACTTTAACCTTTGGTACTCCCTTATTTCGCTTCTATTTACAATAAAGCAAGAAATAAGACTATTTCTGCTAATTTTTCTCGATTAGCATGAAATAAATAAAAGATAAGCTTATTAACAATAATTTGTTGCAGAGATATAGAGAAAGTCATGTGAATGGAACACATCAGATTTTTTTATCTCCTTTTCTTATATGATATATGTCTACCGGACGGTTGATTTAGACGTACTGGTTGTAATAGCATAACACTTTGTTGGACTTAATGTTTGCCAAATGTGGTGCCAAGTAGTTACTTTCGGCTTTATGCTCATGATAATAACTGCAACCTAAAGCACTGACTGTGCTTCATTTGCAAGACGGTATCACAGAAGCCATTGTGGTATTTGAGGACTGCATGTTACACTGTATCTGACAGGAGTTTAATTAAACTGAACTAAGGGAGTCAAACTGAATTTTGTGATGGTTACAAAGGTTTTTAGGCTGTATTTGCTCCCACTGACGCAATTTTATGCGTGCGTCTGAATACTAGAAGTTCAAATGTTTAAAACCTGTATTGTCCTCTTGCGTTATAAGCGACTTTTGAACTTTATTTCATTGTATTGAGATTTCGTAAATTGGTTGTTTAGTATCACTATCTTAAATGGGACAACAATTCAACTTTTAAATTTAATTTTAATTAGTATGTATGCACCTATATACTGAAGTAACTTCATACACTTTGTATCGTTACATGATTAATTTTTACTTTCTCTATACGAACTATGTACATAGTGTATAGAGAAGGTATTGCACTCCACCCAAAAATTCGATACCGAGATTTCACCGGAAATATATGTTTTAGGGTCCCCTTTATCTAAAAAAAAAAAAAAAAAAATGTGTGTGTGTCCGTGTGTCTGTGAACACGATAACTCAAAAACGAAAAGTAGGTAAAATACCAAAGTTGGTATTTAAGTTTAATATCTTCCAGGGATGCGACAAGAAGATTTTGAGAATAGTCCCCCCACCCCCAACAACCCTTTACATGGAACTTTTTTCGAAAATTTTGATTTTCTTAAAAATGGCTCTAACGATTTTGATTAAAACATCGTACATTAAAGCTATTTACCTGACAAATAAACTATATATCTTGAATTTTCTCGGAATAGCCTCTGAAGAGTACTTTATTCTGGATGAAATTTAATTAATTGCTAAACCGTAAGAGATGGACAAAAACGTGATACACAAAAGATGTAGAGCACGTTAAAACACACAATTTATGTTATATACATTTTTTTTTCGTGGAGTTCATCGTTTTTGAGACATTCCTTGTTTGTGGTTTCTGTTATGAAAAACTTATACTTTTCTCATACAGGAAATTTTCAACTGCTGCCCATACAAACAAAGGGACTTCAGCAAGTAATTCGTCTATATCTGCTAATCTTTTATGATTAGCATGAAGTAAATAGAATTATAATCTTTTTAAGAATAATTTGTTGCAGAGATGTAGAGAAAATCATGTGAATGGAACACATCAAATTTTTTTTGGTAGTGTTTAACGCCCACCACAAATGGCACCGCAGGTGATGATACACGAAAATGGATCCCCGGTGGAATGTGATGGCGGGGGAACCCGGAGAAAATCCGCCCCTGCGCCGCTTTGTCCACGACAAATCTCACTTGCGGTCGCTTGGGATCGAAACCGGGTCGTCTAGGAGAGAGGCGAGTCCACGGCCCGGCCTCACACACATAATTAATGAACACGCAGTAATCTTATACATAAACGCATAGATACGAACTATACGTAAACAGATTTGTTAATTTCTTCATAATTCATCAGCCTTTTTTGCGTTGAGGAACGTTAAAATATGACTCGATACTTTGCTCCATTTCCTTTCGGTGCATAATAAATGCTGAAAGCGTAAGATGCACTGATTTTGTATTTCTTCGCTATATCCGATTCTTTGGTTCTCTGTTAACTTCTAAGATTTTTAACTTTTACTTTAGGAAAAACTGCATTCGCTTGCCCTTTCCTACTCCTTTGGTTGATATTATTTAAATCAGACCTGCTCCGAGCACCTTGAAATCTCTGTCTTAAATGTAGATTAAATCATATGAAACTACAAAAAGCAGAGGAGGGATGGCCGTGCCGTGGCCAAGTAGTTCGACCACTCGCCTGTCATCCAGCCCGGGTTCGATCTTAGGCGACCGTATGTGGATTTGTTGTGGACAAAGTGGCGCATAGGCGGGCTTTCTCCGGGTTCTCCGGTTTTCCCGCCATCGCGTACCACCGGTGCTCTATCGTCATTTCATCTATTATCATTGTTATCGCCTGCGGTGCCATAGTAGCAAATGTGGGCGCTAAATTATAAAAATCTGATGTGTATCATTCACATGACTTTCTCCATATCCCTGCAACAAATTATTCTTAAAAAGCTTATACTTCTATTTACTTTATGCTAATCAGAAAAATTAGCAGAAATAGTCTTATTACTTGCTTCCTTGTAAGTAGAAACGAAATAAGGGACTACCATAGGTTAAAGTGATAGTCAAAAGCTGGTTGCTATGTCAAAGAAGTTCCTTTGTTTATATGGATGGGAGTTGACAAGTTCCTGTGTGACAAAAGTATACGTTTTTCATAGCAGAAACCAAAAATAAGGAATGTCTCAAAACGACGAACTCCACGAAAAAAATGTATATAACATAAATTGTGTGTTTTAATGTGCTCTACATGTTTTGTATAGTAATCTTTTGTCTATCTCTTACGGTTTAGCAGTTATTCAAAATTCAGTAAAGTTCATCCAGAATAAACTACTTTTCAGAGGCTATTCCCAGAAAATGCAAGATATACATTTTATTTGTCAGGTACATATGCTTAGTATACGAAATTTTAATAAAAATCGTTAGAGCCATTTTTGAGAAAATCAAAAGTTTCGAAAAAAGTTCCATGTAAAGGGTAGTTGGGTGTGGAGTCTTCAGAGGATATTCCCAGAAAATTCAAGATATACATATTTGTCAGGTAAATATCTTTAATATACGATATTTTAATCAAAAATTTTAGAGCCATTTTTGAGAAAATCAAAATTTTCGAAAAAAGTTCCATGTAAAGGATAGTTAGGGGTCCATTGATTTTCTTAAAAATGGCTCCAACGATTTTGTTTAAAATATCGTACATTGAAGATATTTACCTGACAAATAAAATGTATATCTTGAATTTTCTGGGAATAGCCTCTGAAGACTACTTTATTCTGGACGAATTTTACGGAATTTTGCATAACTGCTAAACCGTAAGAGGTTTTTTTGTAGTGTTTAACGCCCACTTTAACTGGTTATGGCACCGCAGGCGGTGAGACTGACTATACGTGAAATAAAGATGGAGCACCAGTGGAATGTGATGGCGGGGGAAACCGGAGAACCCGTCCCAGCGTCGCTTTGTCCACCACAAGTCTCACATGCGGTCGCTTGGGATCGAACCCACGCCATCTAGGTGAAAGGCGAGTGGTCTAACCACTCGGCCACGGCAAGAGAAGGGGGAAAACTTAATACACAGAAATTGTAGCTCACGATAAAACACACAATTTATGTCATATACATTTTTTTCGTGGAGTTGATCATTTTTAAGATATTCCTGGTTTTTCGTTTTAGCTTTAAAAACGTATACCTTTCTTATACAGGAATTTCTTAACTCCTGTCCATGCAAACAAAAAAACTTCAGTCACATTGCAACCAGCTTTTGACTATCACTTTAAGCAATGGAACTCCCTTATTTCGCTTCTTCTTACAAGGAAGCAAGTAATAAGAGTATTTCTGCTAATTAGATGAGGTAAATAGAATCATAAGCTTTTTAACAATAATTTGTTACACAGAAGTAGAGAAATAGTCATGTGAATGGTACACATCAGATTTTTTCTTTCAGTGCAAGCCATTAAACCAACCAGGACTATAACTTTGCATATCATCCCCACAATAGAGAAGTTATTTCCTGAAGCAAGAGAGGATTAAAATGCGTCAAGCGGGTGACGGTTTAAACCGATTTAGTGCCGATTATGTGCTGCTATTTACTCCCGCCAAGCTGAGAATGACATAATTTGGCACGCGAGGTTTCATTCATAACGTGAATTGCGTGCTGCAGGGGACCCGATAAACCTGAGTGTTTTAACCTGCATAATGCAAATGTTTTGATTTGGTTTTCAAGAGTTTTTGCTTTCTCTATCACGAATGTGCAACGCATATATTACATATAGGTGTTTTAATCCACCCAAGAGTTCGATTCCGAGATGTCACCAGAAATACATGTTTTGAGGACCCATGAGTAAAAAAAGGATTTATAGTAAAAAGATCCTTGTGTGTGGCTTATGAGAACATAACTCAAAATGAAAATCCCATTATATATCTAACTAGGCGGCCCGGGTTCGATCCCAAGCGCCCACATGTGGGATTTATGGTGGACGAAGCGATTGGGCGGATTTTCTCCGTTTCCTCCGGGTTCCCCCGCTACACATTCCCCCAATTCACTTGCATTGCATATCATCCACTTCCTCACGCTCATGCCTGGGCTATGGGCTGACCACTTATTCCATGTTCTCCATTCATTGGTTTCGTACCATGGGCTCCCGACAGGCTTCTGACCCCTAAGCCTCCGCTTGTAGGTTCCAGAGGGTGTATCAGTCCTATAAATGTGGGGAGGGTACACCGACTACGAAACGAAACTTACCAAACTTGGTATATTAATTTCATTTTCTCTCAAGGATGCGACACGAAGGTTTACACGAAAAGCCCAACACAAACTACCCTTAACATGGGCAATTTTTCTAAAACTTGGCTCTATTTTCATTAAAATGCCGTATATGAAAGATATTTGCATGAAAAATAAAATGTATGTCCTAATTTTTTTTCGAAACAGTACCTGTGGTCCTTTTCATTCTAAATGACTCTTACGTAACTGGTAAACTGTAAGAGATAAGACAAAAAACGTACCCATAAACAATGTAGATATCGCTGGAACACGCAATTTTGTCATCTATACAGTTTGTTTTTGTTTTTACTTTCTCTAGCACGTATATACAACGTACATAGTAGAGGGAGAGGGAGGGAGAGGGGGAGAGGGAGGGAGAGAGGGGGTAGAGAGGGAGGGAGAGGGGGAGGGAGAGAGGGAGGGAGAGGGAGGGAGAGAGGGGGTAGAGAGGGAGGGAGAGGGAGGGAGAGAGAGGGAGAAAGAGTGAGAGAGAGTGAGTTGTATTCCACCTAAAATTCGATATCAGAATTACCCCTGAATCCAAAAAAAGCATTTTAGAAACATGTTCTTGTGTGTCTGTGGGCAGCATACCTCAAAAGCTAAATTTTCGTTAAATGCCAAACATAGTATTTAAGTTTAGTACCTTCCAAGGATGTGATCCCTAACTACTCTTTATGTAGAAAAGTTTTCGAACTATATCAAACTATATCGACTTTATTATATGAAAATGGCTCTAACGATGCTGATTAAAATATCATATATTTAAGATATTTTCATGAAAAACGAAATGTACATCTTGAATTTTCTGGGAATAGTCCCTGAAAATCTCTTTATTCTGGGTGAATTTTGCTGAATTTTAAATAACCGGTAAATCGTAAGAGATAGACAAAACCTTACTGCAAAATGATGTGCTTATTAAGTCAAACAACTTTTCATATACATTTTTTGGTAGAATTAACCGTTTCCGAGATATTCCTTGTTATTGGTTTCAATTTTAAAATACTTTTTAATCAAGTGGAATGCAAAAGAGAACCATATTTCAATTGTTTCACATACCGATAGTATTTGAAAGATTTGACTATCGCCTTAGCATAGTGTGTTCCCTTATTTCTCTTCTACTTGTACAAGTACTAAGACCAACTCTGTAAATGTTTATCTCGATTAGCATGATATAAATAGCTAAAGGAATAATATTTTGCAAGGAAAGTTTGTTTGTGTGACAGCTAGAGAAAGTCGTGTGAATTAAATACATTTTTTAACTTTTTTGTGGAGCTATTTCCAAAACATTCCATATTAATGGTTTCAGTTTTAAAATATTTGAACTTTTGTCAAGCGGGAAGTTCTCACCCGTTTCATGTCTCATTTTTTACTCACGTTCATGTAAAGAGAACTGCTTAGTCTATTTCTTTACTTCACTTCTACTTACATGGAAGCAAGTAATAAGATCATTTATGCAACGTTTATGTCAATTAGGCATGAAATAGAAGAAAATAAATCTGATGTGTTCCATTCACACGACTTTCTCTACATCTCTGCAACAAATTATTGTTAAAAAGCTTTGCTTCCGTTTATTTCATTCCAATTGAGGAAACATTAGCAGAAATAGTCTTATTACTTGCTTCCTTGTAAGCAGAACTGAAATAAGGGAGAACTATAAATTAAAGTGATAGTCAAAATCTGATTGCTATGTGACTGAAGTTCCTTTGTTGGTATGGACACGAGTTGACAAATTCCTGTATGAGAAAAATATAAGTATTTCAAAGCTGAAACTAAAAACAAGGAATATCTTAAAAACGACCAACTCCATGAAAAAAATGTATATAATTTAAATTGTGTGTTTTAATGTGCTCTACATTATCTATGTGTTAAGTTTTTATCCATCTCTTACGGTTTAGCAATGAAAAAATTCGTTAAATTCATCCAGAATAAAGTAGCCTTCAGAGGCTATTCCCAGAAAATTCAAGATATACATTTTATTTGTGAAGTAAATATCTTAAATATAGGAGATTTTAATCAAAATAGTTAAAACCATTTTTAAGGAAATACAAATTTTCGAAATTTTTTTCCATGTAAAGGGTAGCTTGGGGATTTTCGTGAAATCTTTGTGTCGCATCCTATTGTCGCATTACAATACCTTCTCTATACACTATGTACATAGTACGTGTAGACAAAGTAAGAATATTGTTTGCAGAGCAGGCACTGAAAGTTATGAATGGAATATATAACATTTTCTTGATTCTGATTGCATTTAAGGTTATAACTCTCCTAAAATGAAAAAAGTTACACAAACTTTGTTTCAGCACGGCATATGATTGGAAATACTAAATTAAAATAATTGCATAGTTAAAATTTTGATGCGTTCCACTATAATGACTCTATACTCACTTTTACTCCTCAGTAAACGCCTTATTCTTGTACCTAATGTGCTTAACTTATACATTTACAAATTTTATTGTGGGTACTATAGGATATAGCAGACTAAGGTGTCACACATTGACACTCCAAACTCTTCAAAATATGTGTCAAGAACATATTGAAGAAAATGCCCCCACCCTAAGTACTTTTACATTTACATTTTTTCAAAAGTTATGATTTTTCTCTAAGTAGCAAAACATTTTATTTAAAATACCACACTATGCTTGTGACAGGACATTTTTCAAAATATCGTAACTACTCTTTACGTGGAAAATTATTCGAAAACTTTGATTTTCTCAAAAATGGATCTTAAGGATTTTGATTAACTTACCGCACGTTTAAGATATTTTCACGCCAAATGAAGCGTATATCATCTTGAAAGAGACTGAGAATAACCTTTGAAGTATCAAAGTGTCTTGTGTATATATGTGTGTGTGTTTCTCAAATTTCAATTTCTATCGCACTATGTTGAAGTTTAGCAAACTGGTGTGAAATTAAACGTTCTAAATAATTACATTTATTAACTTGCATAGTTATACTTCCATTAATTCTATTTTTGTTCTAATTGGGTAATTTCCCTTAAAACATCACTGTGGAATTAACTGTGAATATTTTTACATTATAGTTTATTTTTTACTTTCTCTATACGTACTATGTACATAGTGTATAGAGCATAGCTCAAAATTGAAATGTCCGTTAAATACTAAACTTGGTATTTAGGTTTGGTATCTTCCAAGGATGCGACGCGAAGATTTTCAAGAAAATTCACCCACCCCAACTACGCTTTACATGGAAACATTTTCTAAAATTTTGATTTTCTAAAAAAATGGCTAACGATTTTGGTTAAAATCCCTATATTAAAGATATTTATACACCAAATATATATCTTGAATTTTCTGGGAATAGCCTCTGAAGAGCTCTTTATTCTGGATGAATTTTGCTAAATTTTGCTTAACTGGTAAACGGCAAGAGCTAGGCAAAAA
This sequence comes from Hymenopus coronatus, assembly GCA_030762935.1. Lineage (NCBI taxonomy): Eukaryota > Metazoa > Arthropoda > Insecta > Mantodea > Hymenopodidae > Hymenopus > Hymenopus coronatus. Next base: position 21,420,260 of record CM060891.1, read on the forward strand.
CTTACTACACAGAAAATGTTGATCTGATCAAAACACACAATTTATGTCCTTTACATGTTTGCTGTGGAGGTAACCGTTTCCGAGATATTACTTATTTTTGGGTTCAGTTGTGGAAGTGTCCGTTTTTCTTTTGTTCCACTCCTGGCCAAGCAAAGAAGTGATTTGCAATTACAATCGAATAACGACAGATTTTAAAACATTTGACTATCTGGTTAGCCTAGTGTATTCCCTTATTTTGTTTCTACTTATAAGGCGCAAGGCGCAGAAAGAAGAATAATCTTATATAAGAAGTTTGTAGAAGACCTGGAGAAAGTCATGTGAGTGTAACAAATCAGATTTTTTGTTTTAATTTGCTTGCAGTATTTTGTAAATCTGCTTGTTTAGAAGACCCAATGGAGAACCGTAATATGAATGTCATTACATAATTGAAAAACGGAATTTAAATAATATATATACTGATTGTTAGAATCATACAGCTACTAAGTTTAGCCATTTATCTGTTATTTACCCCTTAGATTTAGTTTATAGAATTGTGTTAACTGACAGAATCGTACTTCTGGCGTACTTCTGATGCAGTGAGAGTCTAGACCGCATCATGACAATGGATGTTGGTAATGACCTCGGACGTGGCCCTGCTATTATGTACAAGATCAGAGCGCCAGGACTTTCGGAGCTTCTTTGCAAAGACCTTCATTGTTGCTGATGCAGACATTATGCAAAAACATAAATCGAAATAATCTTTTATTCATTTCAAATAGCAAGTCGGATCACTGCAGATATGTACTTCTAGATAATTTCACTTTTGCAGATTTTCCTTGAGTGTCAGCAAAATAAAACCTTTGAGGTTACTAATATCCGAGGTAGCACCTTCGATGTCCTATCACCTCCTCGAATTGCTTTTATTAAGACTTCCTGATGTGTATATATATATATATATATATATATATATATATATATAAAAAACATAACATACTTTAGAAATAATTATTTTCTTGCTTATATTGTTTAAAATCATATCGTCATTGTGTTAGCTTTTAGATCACAGCAAACTAAATGAAAATTATAAAATACCAACCAATGCTTCCAACAATGGGAATGAGAAAACAGTTAACCTTAAGATAAGCTGAAATCATATCGGAATAATAGTTATTTCTGATACAAGTAGTAAAAATTTGGTGCGTTTACAGTGACATTACTTTCTCTAGCCAAAACTCCTACAAAAGATTATTCTTCTTTGTACACAATGCTAATCAAGATAAATGTTAGCAGAATGTTATTACTTAGTTCCTTATAAGTAGAAGGGAATAAGGGAATGCACTATGCTAAAGTGATTGTCAAATGTTTTAAAAACTATCGTTATGCGATTGTCATTGCAAATCACTTCTTTGCTTGGCCAGGAGTAGAACAAAAGAAAAACAGACACTTCCTGTGTGAGAAAAGTTTGAGTACTTCACAATTGAAACCAATAACAACGAATTTCTCGAAAACGGTTACCTCCACAACAAAAACGTAAAGGACAAGTTTTGTCATGAGGTACATTTTTTTTTTTTATCTCTTACGGTTTAGCAGTTAAGCAAAATTCAGCATAACATAAGGTCCGTGTGAGTGTCTGTGTGTCTGTAAACACGATAGCTAAAACATCTGATGTGTACCATTCACATGACTTTCTCTATATCCCTGCAACAAATTATTCTTAAAAAGCTTATACGTCTATTTACTTTATGCTAATCAGAAAAAAATTAGTAGAAATAGTCTTATTACTTGCTTCCTTGTAAGTAGAAGCGAAATAAGGGACAACTATAAGTTAAAGTGATAGTCAAAAGCTGGTTGCTATGTCAATGAAGTTCCTTTGTTTATATGGATAGGAGTTTGCAAGTTCCTGTTTGAGAAAATATACGTTTTTCATAGCAGAAACCAAAAATAAGGAATGTCACAAAAACGACGAACTCCACGAAAAAATGTATATAACATAAATTGTGTGTTTTAATGTGCTCTACAGTTTTTGTGCAGTAAGTTTTTGTCCATCTCTTACGGTTTAGCAGTTATTCAAAATTCAGTAAAATTCATCTTTAGAGGCTATTCCCAGAAAATCAAGATATACATTTTATTTGTCAGGTAAATATCTTTAATATACGAAATTTTAATCAAAATCGTTAGAGCCATTTTTGAGAAAAGCAACATTTTCGAAAAAAGTTCCATGTAAAGGGTAGTTGGGGGTGGGGAGATTTTTCTCAAAATCTTCGTGTCGCATCCCTGGAAGATACTAAACTTAAATACCAAGTTTGGTATTTTACCAACTTTTCGTTTTTGAGTTATCGTGTTCACAGACACACGGAAACACACACATGGTACTTTTTGTGAAAATGCTTTTTACTTTCTCCATACGCACTATGTACATAGTGTATAGAGAAAGTATTGCACTCCACCTAAAAATTCGATACCGAGATTTCACCGGAAATATATGTTTTAGGGTCCCCAATATCCAAAAAAAGCATTTTCACAAAAAGGTCCGTGTGTGTGTGTGTGTGTGTGTGTGTGTGTGTGTGTGTGTGTGTGTGTGTGTGTGTCCGTGTGTCTGTGAACACGATAACTCAAAAACGAAAAGTCGGTAAAATACCAAACTTGGTATTTAAGTTTAGTGTCTTCCAGGGATGCGACACGAAGATTTTGAGAAAAATCCCCCCACCCCCAACTACCCTTTACATGGAACTTTTTTCGAAAAGTTTGATTTTCTCAAAAATGGCTCAAACGATTTTGATTAAAATTTCGTATATTAAACATATTTACCTGAAAAATAACATGTATATCTTGAATTTTCTGGGAATAGCCTCTGAAGAGTAGTTTATTCTGGATGAATTTTACTAAATTTTGAATAGCTGCTAAACCGTAAGACATGGACAAAAACTTACTACACGAAAACTGTAGAGCACATTAAAACACACAATTTATGTTATATACATTTTTTCGTGGAGTTCGTCGTTTTTGTGACATTCCTTATTTTTGGTTTCTGCTATGAAAAACGAATACTTTTCTCATAAAGGAACTTGTCAACTCCTATCCATATAGACAAAGGAACTTCATTGACATAGCAACCAGCTTTTGACTATCAGTTTAACCTACAGTTGTCCCTTATTTCGCTCCACTGACAAGGAAGCGAGTAATTAGACTATTTCTGCTATTTCTTTCTGATTAGCATAAAGTAATAGAAGTATAAGAATTATTTGTTGCAGGGATATGGAGAAAGTCATGTGAATGGTACACATCAGATTTTTTTACTTTCTCTATAGGTACTATGTATATAGTGTAAAGAGAATGTATTGAACTCCACCAAAAAATTCGATACCGAGATTTCACCGGAAATATATGTTTTAGGGTCCCATTTATCTAAAACAACCATTTTCGGAAAAAGGTCCGTGTGTGTGTGTGACTGTGAACACGATAACTCAAAAACGAAAAGTCGGTAAAATACCAAACTTCGTATTTAAGTTTAGTATCTTCCAGGGATGCGACACGAAGATTTTGAGAAAAATCCCCCCACCCCCAACTACCCTTTACATGGAACTTTTTTCGAAAATTTTGATTTTCTCAAAAATGGCTCTAACGATTTTGATTAAAATTTCGTATATTAAACATATTTACCTGATAAATGAAATGTATATTTTGAATTATCTGGGAATAGCCTCTGAAGAATAGTTTATTCTGGATGAATTTTACTAAATTTTGAATAACAGCTAAACCGTAAGAGATGGACAAAAACTTACTGCACAAAAAATGTAGAGCACATTAAAACACACAATATATGTTATATACATTTTTTTCGTGGAGTTCGTCGTTTTTGTGACATTCCTTATTTTTGGTTTCTGCTATGAAAAGCGTATACTTTTCTCATACAGGAACTTGTGAACTCCCATCCAAATAGACAAAGGAACTTCGTTGACATAGCAACCAGCTTTTGACTATCACTTTAACCTACAGTTGTCCCTTATTTCGCTTCTACTTACAAGGAAGCGAGTAATTAGACTATTTCTGCTAATTTTTTCTGATTAGCAGAAAGTAAATAAAAGTATAAGCTTTTGAAGAATAATTTGTTGCAGAGATATGGAGAAAGTCATGTGAATGGTACACATCAGATTTTTCTAGATTAACATGAGGTAAATAGAAGCATAAGCTTTTTAAGAATAATTTGTTGCAGGGATATAGAGAAAGTCATGTGAATGGTACACATCAATTTTTTTTTGTGGAGTTGACCGTTTTTGAGATAATTCATATTATTAATTTCAGCTTTAAAATATTTATACTTTTCTCATACGGGAATATGTCAACTCCTGTCCATACAAACAAAGGTACTTCAGTCACATTGCAACCAGCTCTTAAAAGATTTGACAATCGATTTAGCCTAGTGTATTCGGTTATTTGCCTTCTACTTACAAGGAAGCAGGTAATAAGACTCTTACTGCCAATTTTTACTTTCTCTATACGCACTATTTACATAGTGAGTAGAGAAAGTATTGCACTCCACCAAAAAATTCGATACCGAGATTTCACCGGAAATATGTTTTAGGGTCCTCTATATCTAAAAAAAGCATTTTCACAAAAAGGTCCGTGTGTGTGTGTGTGTGTGTGTGTGTTTCCGTGTGTCCGTGTGTCTGTTAACACGATAACTCAAAAACGAAAAGATGGTAAAATACCAAACTTGGTATTTAAGTTTTGTATCTTCCAGGGATGCGACACGAAGATTTTGAGAAAAATCCCCCCACCATCAACTACCCTTTACATGGAACTTTTTTCGAAAATTTTGATTTTCTCAAAATTGGCTCTACGATTTTGGTTAAAATATCGTATATTACAGATATTTACCCGAGAAATAAAATCTATATCTTCAATTTTCTGGGAATAGCCTCTGAAGGCTACTTTATTCTGGGTCAATTTTACAGAATTTTGAATAACTGCTAAACCGTAAGAGATGGACAAAAACTTACCACACACTAAATTTAGAGCACCTTAAAACACACAATTTATGTTATATACATATTTGTCGTGGAGTTGATTGTTATTTAGATATTCCTTGTTTTTGGTTTCAGCTATAAAAACTTACACTTTTCTCATATAGGATTTTGTGAACTCGTGTTAATACAAACAAAGGAACTTCAGTCGCAGAGCAACCAGCTTTTGATTATCAGTTTAACCTATGTTACCCCCTTATTTCGCTTCTACTAACAAGGAAGCAAGTAATAAGACTATTTCTGTGATATAGAGAAAGTCATGTGAATGGGACACATCAGATTTTTTCTCGATTAGCATTAAGTTAATGGAAGAATAAGCTTCTTAATAATAATTTGATGCAGAGTAAGTCATGTGAATGGAACACATCAGATTTTTAAACTATAATGTCCTATTCGGGAATTATGTTGCAGCTGGCTGTAATAATATACATGCCTGTCACGGCCATTCCAAGAGCTAGCAGGAACGAGGACATTAATATTTTAAAATGCCATTTGGGATACAGGCTCATCTTAAATTATTCATGCGCACAATGTTTGCCTGAAAGCATGAAACGATAACAGCAAAAATAATTTTATTTAACCACTCTAGATGGAGATGTATCGTGCAGGAAAGTCCAGTTCTGATCAGTGAAGAACAACCTTCACTGTACAGTCTCATGAGATATGTATTGCGCCAACGGGTTCAGGAAACGGAGGTCACCATTTTAATAAGTTCTTTTAAAGACAATTACTTGGTTCCTTTTAATTCGCTCCTACTTTAATATATGTCACACTGACGTTTCAAAGCTGGATTATAAATTGATCCTTTACTTTTTACTTTCTCTATATGCACTATATACATAGTGTATAGAGGAGGTATTGCACTCCACCCAAAATTTCGATACCGAGATTTCACCGGAAATATATGTTTTAAGGTCTCCTGTAACCAAAAAAGGTATTTTCAGAAGTCAACTTGGTATTTTAGATTAGTATCTTCCAGGGATGCGACATGAAGATTTTGAGAAAAATCCCCTCACCCCAAGCTACCCTTTACATGGATTTTTTTTCGAAATTTTTGATTTTCTAAAAATGGCTCTAACGATTTTGATTAAAATATCATATATTAAAGATATTTACCTCACAAATAAAATGTATATTTTGAATTTTCTGGGAATAGACTCTGAAGACTACTTTATTCTGGATGAATTTTGCATAACTACTAAACCGTAAGAGATGGACAAAAACTTACCCCCCAAAAAAATGTAGAGCACATTAAAACACACAATTTATGTTATATACAGTTTTTTTCGTGGAGTTGATCGTTTTTGAGATATTCCTTTTTCTTGGTTTCAGCTTTGAATAAGTTATACTTTTCTCATACAGGAATTTGTCAACTCCTGTCCATACAACCAAAGGAACATCAGTCACTTAGCAACCAGCTTTTGGAGTTCACTTTAACCTATGGTACTCCTTTATTTCGCTTCTACTTACAATAAAGCATGAAATAAGATTATTTCTGCTAATTTTTCTCGTTTAGCATGAAATAAATAAAAGATTAGCTTATTAACAATAATTTGTTACAGAAATATAGAGAAAGTCATGTGAATGTAACACATCAAATTTTTCTGCTATGTATTGCACTATGTCTAATCGCCCTCCCCTTCCACAATTATGCGCCAGATATGGCTATCTTCACTGACGTCACGAATTTATGGAATAACCAATGTCTCCATCTTCATAGTGACGTATGCGACGAGATTCAGCTGCGACCTGGTAGGAAAAGTTTGAACTACTCCATCCTTCCGTTCTTCGGCGGGCCGACGTGGGAAAAACTTAGTCAGTCTAGCTGGAAATTCGCCGAGGGACGGTTCCTCTTTAACAGCACAACGAGGTTTCGTTGAGCAGCCGCCAGTAGGTTTTCTTTCAGCTTGTGCGAAATTATAGGGTTGAATATGTTTTATGACGTAGGTATTGTTTTTAAAAACCCTCTTTGCTAGTCGAAAAAATTAGGCGTTTCTTTGAACGCAATATTTAGTTTTCAAATTCTTAATTCAAGGCCTATAATTTACAAATGTAACAAATAAAAAACTTATTGAAATATTTGTCTATGCCCTTCCATAAGTTGTGCGCCAAAAAAGGTTTATCTTCATTGACGTGACGTATTTATGGGATAAATAAATCTCTCCAACATCATGATGGCGTACGCTACGAGATTCAGCTGCGACCTGGTGGAAAATGTTGGAACTAATCAATCCTTACGCTCTTCGGCGGGCCGCCGTGGGGGAAAAACAGCTATTCTAGCTGGAAATTCGCTGAAGGACAAATTGTCTTTAAGAGCACCGCGAGGTTTTTTGAGTAGTCGCCAAGATCAGGCAAAAGTGGACTTTCTTTCAGCTTGGACAAAATTGTGGGTTAAATATGTTTTGGTGAGTCTAAATTATTAGTATTATTATTTTGAAAAACCCTCTTTGCTAGTCGGGAAATCAGGCGTTTCTTTGATCCCAAAATTTAGGTTTGAAATTATTATTTTACAAATGTAACAAATATAAACTTATTCTAAGCAAATTGCATTAACAATAAAATCATTTATATATTTAATGGCTGCTTGTTAAAAGATTTCAAGTAAATAATTTGTGAAACTCTGTCAATGTTTTCCTACACTTTCTGAATTTTTTTTCTCTATCTTTAAGGAAAATTATTTTTTTCATTCCTTTAGCTTTCTCTACACATACTATGTACATAGTGTATAGAGAAGGTATTGTAATGCACCCAAAAAATCGATACCGAGATTTCACTGAAAATACATGTTTTGAGACACCTGAATCCAATAATAATCCTTTTTTAGAAAAATGTCCGTGTGTGTCTGTGTGTGTGTGTGTGTGTGTGTGTGTGTGTCTGTGGGCAGCATAGCTCAAAAACGAAAAGTCCGTTAAAAACCAAACTTGGTATTTAGGTTTGTTATCTTCCAAGGACACGAAGATTTTCAAGAAAATCGGCTTTTGAGTATCACTTTAACCTATGTTACTGCCTTATTTCCCTTTTACTTACAAGGAAGCAATTAATAAGACTATTTCTGCTAAATATTTCTCGATTATTATGAAGTAAATAGAAGACGTAATACCGCTTATCTGTTTGTGTTTAGGCAAATGTCCACTCGTTGCCGTCTGCATTCATTCTTCAGACAGGTAATACATGTTTGCTTTGCATCCTTCTCGTTGACTGAACTCACTTTCCAATTTCGGAAACAAAAGTTTCTAATGAATTTCCTCCTTCTATTATATACCTACAGGCATGGAGTTCAAATATGTAGTTGTTACCATTATTGAGCGATCTGTTTGTAGTGGGTGTTTCAGGTAGTTAAACTAAGTTTAAATGGAAATGTGCTCACTAGTGTCATGCAAAACACGCTCTTTGTTACTTTGTCAAGTGTAACAACCATTTCCGAAGCTTGCCTCTTGCAGAGAGGGTAAGCTATGTTCGTTCGACTTTGCCCCTTGTTTACTCTTGCCTCTCTCTATCCCATGCGTGGGAACGAGAAGAGAGGTAGAAATTGCCTTACTCACCCCACATTCTCTTGCCGAGTGATGAAGGTTGTTTCGAAACAAGCGCAGTGGTCTTCGTTCCACCTGTGCGGTAGTAATAATTATAGCTCGGTCCGGGGTCGCAAAATTGCCGGATTGAAGTTCCATGCCACAGACTATAACTATTACGTAATGGAGAAGGCGTGGTCTCTACAGACTGTTTCGAAACTTGTTGCACTGCCTAGCCTCATTCAGCTACTCTTTTTTTTTTTTTTTTTTACCTTTTTTTACCTTTTTTACTTTCTCTACACCTACTATGTATTTCATCCCGAGATTTCACCGGAAATACATGTTTTAGGACCCCCTGTATCCAAAAAAAGCATTTTGAGAAAAAGGTCCGCGCGCGCGTGTGTGTGAACACAACTAAAAAACGAAAAGTAGCTAAAATACTAAACTTGGTATTTATGTTTAGTATCTTCCAGGGATGCGACACGAAGATTTTGAGAAAAATCCCCCCCACCCCAAACTACCCTTTACATGGAACTTTTTTTCGAAAATTATGATTTTCTTAAAAATGGCTCTAACGATTTTAATTAAAGTGTCGTATATTAAAGACATCTACCTGACAAATAATATGTATATCTTGAATTTTCTGGGAATAGCTTCTGAAGACCTGTTTATTCTGGATGAATTTTGCTTAATTTGCCATAAATAGTAAACCGTAAGAGATGGACAAAAACTTACTATACAAAAAATGTATGTTTTGTTAAAATACACAACTTACGTCATATACATTTTGTTCGTGGAGCTTACCACTTTCGAGGTATTCATTGTTATTAGTTTCAGTTGTGAGGTACTTATACTTTTCTCAGACGACAGTGTCCGTTTTTCTTTTGTTCTACTCCTGGCCAAGAAAAGAAGCGATTTGTAATGACAATCGCATAACGACGGTTTTTAAAACATTTGAATATCGGTTTAGCCTAGTGTATTCCCTTATTTTCTTCCTACTTATTAGGAACTAAATAATAAGAACATTGTACTAATGAGTACCTCGATTAGCAAGGTGCAGAAAGAAGAATAATCTTATGTAAGAAGTTTGTAGAACAGCTAGAGAAAGTCATGTGATTGTAACACATCAGATTATTACATACAGATACACAAATATATACACATTTACAAACATCCATACCTGAGGCGGGACTCGAACCCGCGTTCCCCTGCGCCACGAAGCACAAAAGCTGGACTCTTTAGCGACCGCGGCCACGTGGATCGGCAACTAGCAGATAAACCAGTGGACACGGACAGAGAGCGCATATGTGTTCCATTCACATGACTTTCTCTATATCTCTACAACAAATTATTGTTAAAAATCCTTTACTTCTACTTACTTCATGCTAATCAAGAAACAATTAGTAGAAATAGTCTTATTACTTGCTTCCTTGTAAGTAGAAGCGAAATAAGGGAGTACCATAGGTTAAACTGATAGTCAAAAGCTGGTTGCTATGAGACTGAAGTTCCTTTGTTTGTATGGACAGGGATTGTTAAATTGCTGTATGTGAAAAGTATGTTTTTGAAAGCTGAAACCAAAAACAATATCTGCAAAAACAATCAACTGCACGAAAAAAAATGTATATAACATAAATTGTGTGTTTTAAAGTGCTCTGCATTTGTTGTGTGGTAAGTTGTTGTCCGTCTCTTACGGTTTAGCAGTTGTTCAAAATTCAATAAAATTCCTCAAGAATAAACTACTCTTCAGAGGCCATTCCCAGAAAATTCAAGATATACATTTTATTTGTCAGGTAAATATCTATAATATACGAAATTTTAATCAAAATCGTTAGAGCCATTTTTGAGAAAATCAAAATTTTCGAAAAAAAGTTCCATGTAAAGGGTAGTTGGGGATGGGGGGATTTTTCTCAAAATCTTCGTGTCGCATCCCTGGAAGATACTAAACTTAAACCAAGTTTAGTATTTTACCGGCTTTTCGTTTTTGAGTTATCGTGTTCACAGACACACTGACACAATAACACACGATCACACACACGGACCTTTTTATGAAAATACTTTTTTTGGATACAGGGGACCCTAAAACATATATTTCCGGTGAAATCTCGGTATCGATTTTTTTGTTGGAGTGCAATACCTTCTTTATACACTATGTACATAATGCGTATAGAGAAAGTAAAAAAAAATGTAAAACATATGAAAGGGTAAATGTTCGGCACTGAACAAAGTTATGGATAATACAAACAGATATTGAGTGACAGGAAGAGAGCCTTTTCTTTCGATACAGTAAGGATATATCTTGTAATTCACTGCAATGAATTCTAAGTGAGTTTGGTTAATTTATGTTTATTGTATTTCCTAAATTATTTGTATTAATCTTTATACTTTTATTTGTAAAAGTAAACGGCGTTTTGATAATAGTTTTATTGTGTTATGTTATGATTTAGAACGATGCATATATTTTCAATACATGTAATTAGCTACTTTTGGAACAGATTATAATTCAGCGTGTGCATGTTTACGGTACAAACCCCTTTATACCTCTGACTGCTCTGTGTATTCGTACCTGTGTGCGCTTCGGAATACAAAACCGAGCTCTATATACATTATTGTGCACCTTAAACCCAGAGACCTGTTTCCCTCTCGCAGGCGCGAGCAGGTTACCTCTGATCCTACGACCCCTTAGATATGCGCAGTGTAGGGGTATCTCTTATAATATTCTTGCAACCCTCAACTTTGAAGGAGTTAACAGAACCCGAGTTAATTGTGACATTGACTTAATGCCCTTTGAAGGCATTTAAAACTATGCCAATTACAAATGCTGTTACTAATACTTTAGAGCTTAACGAAATGAGGTTTAATGCAGTAAATGATCCTCTTGAAATGTATTATAAAAGGGGTCCCTTTCAAAGCAAACAATGTCGCTTAATTAAAACAGTTTAGAGAGGCGCGGTCGGCCGAATGACGGACAGGAACAGATTCTGTGGTCGATAAAACCCTTCTCATGTTTTTTTCATGCCACTTGCTAATAAAATGTAATTGATATGCAAAGCTTGGCCCGTAATTTCAATGAGGCATAGAAGGCTGCTTTCCTACATTAACATTCAGAGCATGGGACAACCAAGGTGGAAATCAAAGCATTTCTGCTAAAAATATGCTCTTTCTTCCAAAAATATGGATTCATATTGCAATGCTTTCTCATTAACAATGTAAACAAGGAATGAAGAGAGTATGCTTTTGTGTTTCATGACCTGAAAATAACGATTCCTATTAAGAATATTGGCACTACGATTTATAAAATAAAATTATTTGCTGGAGTGACTCAATAATTTCATTGTGTTTTAGGGTCCCCAATATATATAAAAAATCTGATGTGTTCCATTCACATGGCTTCTCTATATCTCCGCAAAATATTATCGTTAATAAGCTTACCTTTTATTTATTTCATGCTAATTTAGAAAAATTAGCAGAAATAGTCTTATTTCTTGCTTTATTGTAAGTAGAAGCGAAATAAGGGAGTAGCATAGGTTAAAGGGAAAGCCAAAAGCTTGTTGCTATGTGACTGATGTTGACAAATTCCTGTATGAGAAAAGTATTAGTTTTTCAAAGCTGAAACCAAGAAAAAGGAATATCTCAAAAACGATCAACTCCACGAAAAAAATGTATGTAACATAAATTGTGCGTTTTAACGTGCTCTACATTTTTTGTGTTTTAAGTTTTTGTCCATCTCTTACGCTTTAGTAGTTATGAAAAATTCATCCAGAATAAAGTAGTCTTCAGAGGCTATTCCCAGAAAATTCAAAGTATACATTTTATTTGTCAGGTAAATGACTTTAATATACAATATTTTAATCAAAATCGTTAGGGCCATTTTTGAGAAAATCAAAATTTTCGAAAAAAGTTTTATGTAAAGGGTAGTTTTGGGTGGGGGAATTTTTCTCAAAATCTTCGTGTCGCATCCCTGGAAGATACTAAACTTAAATACCAAGTTTGGTATTTTACCGACTTTTCGTTTTTGAGTTATCGTGTTCAAAGACACACGGACACACGGACACACACACACACACACACACACACACGGAGCTTTTTCTGAAAATACTTTTTTTTTGGATACAGGGGACCCTAAAACATACATTTCCGGTGAAATCTCGGTATCGAATTTTTTGGTGGAGTGCAAATATTTCAAAAGCTGTCGGTATGCGATTGTCATCATTTCCCTTCTGTTACATACTGCAAGTAATAAGATAATTTCTGCTAATATTTATCTTGATTATTACGAAGTAGATAAAAGAAGAATCTTTGTAAGAACAGTTTGTTTGCAAGACCGGTAGAAATAATATATAATGTATTTTAGCAATAGGTCTTTGTGTGTTTTTGAATAGGATAAGAGAAACACGAAAAGTTAGATAAACATCGTAATTGTTCTTTTGATCAGAAATCTGTTGCATATGTTTAGAGTGCTTGACAGGAAGTTAGTATTGAATTTTGTACTTTGACGATTTTTCGATATACAAGTCGAAAGGTTTGTTTCTTCCACTCAGCGGCTTTGAGCACTCATTCTTCCACCCGAACGAGCCTCGAAGACTTTCCTTTTGGACACACAAAATCCTCGGGGACAGCCGTAGGTAGAGTTATCCGATTACATGCCTTTTCCCCGTTCCATGGTCACGAAAAGCTGACAAGGGTTCCTGAGTCTGCTATGAATTTTTAAACCACTAAGCTACTTGTCGGTTTTTGTGACGTAATTGTATAAATAACAGCTGGAAGTGCCTTTGTAATACGATTAAGTTTGTAGCATGATTAAATTGGCATTAAACTGAATGCGCTATAATCTCAGGTTACACGCAGTAAAATTGAAGTTCGTTTACTTTCTCTACATAGTATATGGTACGTCCACCAAAAAATTCGATACCGAGATTTTACCGGAAATAAACGTTTTACGGTCTCCTGTATCAAAAAGCATGTTTAGAAAAAGGTCTGTGCTTGTACGTGTATCTGTGAACACTATAACTGAAAAACGAAAAGCTTGGTATTTGAGTTCAGTACCTTCCCGGGATCCGACATGATTTTCAGAAAAATCTCCCACCGTAAACTACCGCAAATTAAATGGAAAAAAATCTGACGTGTTCCATTCACATGACTTTCTCTATATCTCTGAAATAAATTATTTTTAAAAAGCTTATGCTTCTATTTACTTCCTGCTAATCGAGAAAAAATTAGCAGAAATAGTCTTATTTCTTGCTTCCTTGAAAGTAGAAGCGAAATAAGGGAGTACCATAGGTTAAACTGATAATTTGGCCACGAGCCGCCACTGGTAGAAAGTAAACAAGATAATTTATGGTGGTGTTTATCTCGATTGTCATAAAGTAGATATAAGCATTTTAACATTAATTTGTTACAGCGATAGAAAAAGTTATGTGATTTAAACACGTCAGATTTTCTTGTAAACCAAGCGGTCCAATGCATATTTCATGGTATAATTGTTTGTCGTACTTACAGGCCCAGTTCTAAATTATAAGCTGGTATTCCAAATGTAGCCAGTGTTATCGTTACGGATGATAAATTATGCGCTGTGTAACGACGTTATCGCTAAACATTGGATTTGTATGCAATACATAATCAGTTTGTTTTTACTTGTGACATGGAATTAAGGGGACAAATGGGTTTGAAATCGAACGTCTATACTTTTAAAATAAGGAACGGAAGTTTTGGTACACTATGCTACAGACCTATATACAGGATGTTTAAAACGACACCAAACGAAGATGTGGACCTTGTTGGCTATACCGTACGTGATATGTGCTTATAATTTTCAGCTCTAAATTCGGTACAAACAAAAACTGCCAAAAAACACCATGGCTTAGGCAGTCGTACATAACTAAATGGCACGTGCCTGGCCTACTCCAAGAGAGATTCCGGTTGGTAGCGAAGGTCCCAGTCGTGTAGTGTAGGGGTGGATTGATAGACACGCCGGCGCGCTTGTCACCTTAGTAATGGAAAACGTAGCATGTGGGTTTTGTTATGTGTTTCGTATATCACGTTCTGAAGTTGTTTACGTGGCATATGACAGCCATTGTTCCTTCGCTGCCTAATCCCAAATGTGTTCGATTTTTAAACACTCATAAAGCTTTAAAGAGTTTGAAAGCTGCGACATCAAGTTTCGGACAAGTCAAAGTGTAAGCTAATCGATGCTATCTTCGTTTGGTGTCGTTTTGAAATAGCCTCTGTGTATGTGTGTGTGTGAGAGAGAGAGAGAGAGAGAGAGAGAGGGGGAGGGAGGGAGGGAAAGGGAGAGGGGAAGAGAGAGTGTGAGAGTGAGAGAGTGCGAGTGTGAGGGGGTGTGAATGTGAGGGAGTGTGAGAGTGAGAGAGTGAGAGAGTGAGAGAGTGTGTTTGAGTGTGAGAGAGAGAGTGTGAGAGTGAGAGAGTGTGTTTGAGTGTGAGAGAGAGAGAGAGAGAGAGATTCCCTCCTTCAGACGGTTCAACACACGCAACATTGGCAATATAATCCCTTGATTTCCCAAAACAAATTCTTATGAAATATGACGGTTGCTCTATTTTTTCTAACTTTCATGTCAGTGGTTACTTTAATTAATAGTTTTTATACAAAAATCAATTCTCGTTTTACCAAACATTTTAGCTTTTTTTTTTTTTACAAAAAAATGTGATCACAGGAATTTTTTGTTGGTTTATATACACTGTTCAAATTATCCTATCCCTCTGAGATCTAAACCGATTATTCATCAGAAAACGACATATATGACCAGTGAGCTGGCTTCTTACCTAGAGATCCCGGATTCGATTCTCGGCTTGCATGGGGCATTTTTCGTTAACCAGGATTATTCCCTATCCCCCATAGAGTCTGAAAGTGTGAATGTGAGAGTGAATTTGCATGTGTTTAATGATATAAAAAGATTAACTTAATTTGAATAACCTACCGTTAATATAGAGTTATTTCACAAGTTATAAAGTCCCCGATATCACAATGGCAGTTAAAGGGGACTGTACGAATGAAACAATAAGAATCTGATGTGTTCCATTCACATGCCTTTCTCTACATCTCAGCAACAAATTATTGTTAAAATGCTTATGCTTCTGTTTACTTCATTTTAATTGAGAAAAAAATAGCAGAAATGGTATTATTACTTGCTTCCTTGTAAGTAGAAAGGAAATAAGGGAGTACTATAGGCTAAACTGATAATCAAAAGCTGGTTGCTATGTGACTGAAGTTCATTTGTTTGTACAGACAGGAAGGAGTTGACAAATTCCTGTATAAGAAAAGTATGTTTTTCATAGCCGAAACCAAAAACAAGGAATATGTCAAAAACGATCAACTCCACGAAAAAATGTATATAATATAAATTGTGTGTTTTAATGTGCTCTACATTTTTTGTGTGTTAAGTTTTTGACCATCTCTTAAAGTTTAGCAGTTATGCAAAATTCATTAAAATTCATCCAGAATAATGTATTCTTCAGAGGCTATTCCTAGAAAATTCAAGATATATATATTATTTGTAAGGTAAATATCTTTGATATTTGACATTTTAATCAAAATCGTTAGAACCATTTTTGAGAAAATCAAAATTTTCCAAAAAAGTTCTATGTAAAGGGTAGGTGGGGGTGTGGGGATTTTCTTGATAATCTTCGTGTCGCATCCTTGGAAGATACCAAACTTAAATACCAAGTTTGGTATTTAAGGGTCTTTTCGTTTTTGAGCTATGCTGTCCACAGACACACACATACACACACACGGACCTTTTTTCAAAAATGTTTTTTTAGGATTCAGGGGCACCCAAAACATGTATTTCCGGTGATATCTCGGTATCGAATTTTTGGTTGCATACTACACTATATACATAGTACGTGTAGAGAAGGTAAAAATAAAATTTATTTCTAGTCCTATATCTACAAAGCCATGCTTCATTTTCAAACACTACGTTTTATCACTCAAATGATTTATTTTTAATATTATATTTAGAGAATCTATATTGTATAAATAATATAAAGCTGCGGCAAAACTAAAACAGTGGAAGTCTTTCGCTTTTAGTTTGAGTGCAGAAATCGGATTTCAAACTCTGTGCACTTAGTTTACGCGAAATACAGCGGTGTCTCTAATACATGATTTCCTGGTGGTGACGCACGCAGATGTACTTCAGCAAAGTTCATACTCTGTTCTCATTTACTTAGTGTATTTTACTTTCTCTAGCAAGTATTAACAATGCTCGTATCAGGTAGAGAAAGTATTATATTTCATCCACAAATTGGATACCGAGATTTCACCGGGAATATATCTTTTTGAAACCACCTGAATCTCTAAAAAGTATTTTTAGAAAAATGCCCGTGTATGTAAGTGTGTGTGCGTGCGCGGGGCAGCATAGCTCATTAGCAAAGCATCCGTTAAATATCATACTTGGTATTTTGCGACAGTATATTGGTATGACGCATATATTACTAGTTCAATCATTAGTTTTGTGCGTATTTAATATAAGAAATATCTGCTTCAGTAGAACGCAGAACCCCTTAGGGTGTATAAGCTCGCATTGTATTCTTCAAGGCTACTTGCTTTTTTAAAAAAAAAATCTGTTACACTCACACGACTTTCTCTAGCTGTTCTACAAACTTCATACATAAGATTCTTCTTCTTTCTGCACCTTGCTAATCGTGGTACTCATTAGCACAATGTTCTTATTATTTAGTTCCGTATAAGTAGGAAGAAAATAAGGGAATACACTAGGCTAAACCAATAGTCAAATGTTTTAAAAGCTGTCGTTATGCGATTGTCATTACAAATCGCTTCATTTCTTGGCCAGGAGTAGAACAAAAGAAAAACGGACACTCCCGTCTGAGAAAAGTATTAGTACTTCACAACTGAAACTAATAATAATGAATATCTCGAAAACGGTAAGCTCCACGAGAAAAATGTATATAATATAACTTGTGTATTTTAACAAGACCTGTATCTTTTGTATAGCAAGTTTTTGTCTATCTCTTACGGTTTACTAGTTATGCCAAATTAAGCAAAATTCATCCAGAATAAACGGGTCTTCAGAAGCTATTCCCAGAAAATTCAAGATATACATTTTATTTGTTAGGTAAATATCTTTAATATAATATGTTTTAATCAAAATCGTTAGAGCCATTTTTAAGAAAATCAAAATTTTCGAAAAAAGTTCCGTGTTAAAGGTAGTTTGGGGTGGGGGGATTTTTCTCAAAATCTTCGTGTCGCATCCCTGGGAGATACTAAACTTAAATACCAAGTTTGGTATTTTAGCTACTTTTAGTTTTTGAGTTATCGTGTTCACAGACACACACGGAGCTTTTTCCGAAAATTTTTTTTTTTTTTTGATACAGGGAGTCCTAAAACATGTATTTCCGGTGAAATCTCGGTATCGAATTTTTGGGTGGAATACAATACTTCTCTATCCCTATGTACATTATACATATGGGGCTAGAGAAAGTAATAACAAGAATTTTAGAGCATCAGGGACACAAGTAACAGCCCCTAGTTGGAAGGAAGGTCCTTTCCCTTGTAATCTGGATAGAGGGACTTTCTCATTGTAAAGAAAGGTCAAGTGGGTGGAAAATAAAGAAAAATCCCAGACATTCACATGGCAACGCTACTTTACGCGTCTTTTTCCAGCCAATCAAAAAGGAGGGCAATATTAAGATCTTTTGGCATATAAGTGATGCTTGTATAAGAAATCGCGCGGCAGGCAGTGTAAGAAATACTCAATGTAAGAAACGTGACAACACATAGTGTAATAAATCGCGCGGCGCCCAGTGTAAGAAATCTGCTTGTTATAAGAAATCTGACGGCGATGAATAGTAAGAAATACACATTACTTGTGAGTGTGAAGCTCTATAGTAAAAGTTAATCTGACGGACAACTGTTAGCGTAAATGTTATACAGACTGTTAGACTTAAGACTATGGTGATGGTCGTAATCTATAAGACTCAGTTATAGTGGAACTAGCACTTATAAAGATTATGTCATCAAGTTCGCGATCGTTTATGTCGGGAATTGCTGTAGAGTTAGTGCAACAGATAATCAATAAAAGAGGTCATCAGTGATATTAAGCGAAATTTTTCTTGGTCATTCTTTCCCCCCTGAGCATTAGACAACTCATGGTCTACAAGAACGAGCCTAGCCAGTGCAACAAAGGGAATCTGCAAGGTATGTACACGCTTAATGTAGAGAATTTCACGAGCATTAACGCTTGACCAGCTCCAAGTAGACTCGCATGATAGCACCATATTGGTGCACAAGGCAAACCGCGACAAAGTTCAGCATTTTCCAAGAATGCTACACGAAGACTTTCAAGAAAAATCCTCCATCCCAACTAGCCTTTACATGGAACATTTTTCAAACATTTTGATGTTCTCAAAAATGGTTATAACGATTTTGAGTAAAATACTGTCCATTTACGTAACAAATAAACTGTATATCTCGAATTTTCTGGGAATGCCTCTGAAGATATCTTCATTCTGGATGACTTTTGTATAACTAGTAAACCGTAAGAGATAGACAAACCTTACTACACTAAACATTTAGATCTTGTTAAAACACACAATTTATCATAATTTTTTGTGGAGTTAAACATTTTCGAGATTTTCTTTAAATTTTGAAATGCCTAATCTTTTCTCAAACCAGCGTCATAATTTCTTTCTTATCTAATTTACTCCTGGCCATTCAAAGATAAACACATTTCAATCTCACATAATTACTAGTCTTTAAAAGTTGCGACTGTCGCTTTAGCCTCTTGTATTTCTTTATTTCCCTTCTCTCATAAGGAAACAAGTAATAAGACCATTTCTGTTAATGTTTATTTTGAGTAGCATGAAGTAGATAGAAGAATAGGCGTTTGTGAGAATAATTTATTACAGAATAGTTAGAGAAAGGCATGTGAATAAAATAGATGCGACTTTTTAATGTCATATTTAGAGAATGCGACCGCTCCTCCTTAATTATATTTTCTTTTAGGGTGAAACTGAAATATTGGAAGTCTCTCGTTCTTATTTCGATTGCACACCTCGGATTTCATACTCTGAATACTTGGTTGAAGTGAAAAGCAAGGATCTCTCGCGTGCTTCCCGTGTGGTGACGCACGCAGTACTTCCACAATATACATACTTTGTTCTCATTTACCTGCTTTACGAAATTAACTTTCACTTGCCGCGGTATTGTTTGGCGACGTGCACGTTAGGGTGCCGGTATGTCGCTGTCAGGTGAGTCTACCTAGATGGAGTTGGTCGCTGGTTAATGCTAGTGGACATACCTGCAAGTTCCCGTGATGGCACCGGCTGAGCTCCTTCTGGTAGATGTTGAATCTCTTATTCAGGGAGGGGAAGAATTAAAGAGAAAGTTCACTTCATTCACTGGATACTTCATTTATTCGTGAATTACGGGTTCTTTGAGGCACTAACCCGACAAGCAACTCCCGACATAATTAATCGCGAACTTGATGAAATCGTATTTATTAAGCACTACTTCCACTTGGACTGACCTTAGTAACTGTGGCCCGAAGTTTATAGGTTTGTACACTATTCTCTATGATAATTACCCATCCGCTTATTTTGTAGACAACGACTTTCGGCGATATATGTGGTGCGCGATTTCTTACAGGATATGTTGTGCTTTATGATCCTGAGGCGTTACGCGTTGCGTCTCCTGCGATGTATCTGTCTACGCCCGATTCTGTACGCCATAGTTACTCTCGACTTCTCATCCGCACATCACTTATATACAACAACTTCACAGTTTTGCCCTCCTTTTTGATTGGTTGAGGAAGAGCGCGAAAGGTGGTCATCACGTGGCTATCGGGTAGTTTTCTTTATATTACACCCACGTGACTAGGTTTTACAAAGCAAAAGTCCCCTTCTCCGGTTTAAAAGGTAGAGTCCCTAGCTTTCTCGTACTTATGTCCTTAATGCATTGAAATGTTTGTTACTTTTAGCCACATGTGCAACCTTGAAGAAAAAATCTGATGTGTTCCATTCACATGACTTTCTCTATATATCTGCAATAAATTCTTTTTAAAAAGCTTATGCTTCTATTTACTTCCTGCTAATCGAGAAAAACTTAGCAGAAATAGTCTTATTTCTTGCTTCCTTGTAAGTAGAAGCGAAATAAAGGAGTACCATAGGTTAAAGTGATAGTCAAAAGCTGGTTGATATGTGACCGAAGTTCCTTTGTTTGTATGGACACGAGTTCACAAAGTCCTATATGAGAAAAGTATGTGTTTTATAGCTGAAACCAAAAACAAGGAATACCTCAAATACAATCAACTCCACGAAAAATATGTATATAACATAAATTTTAAAGTGCTCTACAATTGTTGTACGGTAAGTTTTTGTCCATCTCTTACGGTTTAGCAGTCATACAAAATTCCGTAAAATTGACCCAGAATAAAGTAGTCTTTAGAGGCTATTCCCAGAAAATCCAAAATATACCTTTTATTTGTCAGGTAAATATCTTTAATATACGATATTTTAATCAAATTCGTTAGAGCCATTTTTTAGAAAATACAAATTATCGAAAAAATTTCCATGTAAAGGGTAGTTTGGGGTGGGGGGATTTTTCACAAAATCTTCGTGTCGCATCCCTGGAAGATACTAAACTTAAATACTAAGTTTGGTATTTTACCGATTTTTCGTTTTTGAGTTATCGTGTTCACAGACACACGGACACACACACGGACCTTTTTCTGAAAATACTTTTTTGGATACAGGGGATCCTAAAACATATATTTCCGGCGAAATTTCGGTATCGAATTTTTTGGTGGAGTACAATACCTTCTCTATACACTATGTGTTATACTAAAATAACGTCGCACACTGTTAAGAACTATACTGAGAAAGTGCAGGTTAAACCACCTTAACCTTTTCAAGAAGATGTATTCTACTTGTTATGTCCACTGCGCGCGCAACTGGCGTATAATGATACAACACAATTAGCTGCTGTTATTATGAAAGATTAGAGAGGTCGTGTGTTCGACGCCGTAATTTATTACGCCACTACGCAATTAGAAAAAAAAAAAAAAAAAAAAAAAAAAAAAAAAAAAAAAAACTGAAGGTGAAAATTGTACGAAGTTGCAATTTCTTTAACAGAGGAATAGAGAAAGTAAAAGGATAGTTATTGAAGTAATTAAATGTTGTATTACTTTCTCTATACTCACTATGTACATAGTGTATAGAGAAGGTATTGCACTCCACCAAAAAATTCGATCCCGAGATTTCACCGGAAATATATTTTTTAGTGTCCCCTGTATCCAAAAGAAGTATTTTCAGAAAAAGGTCCGTGTGTCTGTGAACATGATAACTCAAAAACGAAAAGTCGGTAAAATACCAAACTTGGTATTTAAGTTTAGTATCTTCCAGGGATGCGACACGAAGATTTTGAGAAAAATCCCCCCACCCCAAACTACCCTTTACATGGAACATTTTTCGAAAATTTTGATTTTCTCAGAAATGGCTCTAACGATTTTGATTAAAATCTCGTATATTAAAGACATTTGCCTGACAAATAAAATTTATATCTTGAATTTTCTGGGAATAGCCTCTGAAGACCACTTTATTCTGGATGAATTTTTCATAACTACTAAACCGCACGAGATGGACAAAAACTTAACCCACAAAAAATGTAGAGCACGTTAAAACACACAATTTATGTTATATAGATTTTGTTCGTGGAGTTCGTCGTTTTTAAGATATTCCTTTTTCTTGGTTTCAGCTATGAAAAACTTGTACTTTTCTCATACAGGAATTTGTCAGCAGTCCATACAAACAAAGGAACATCAGTAACCAGCTTTTGGCTTTCACTTTAACCTATGGTACACCCTTATTTCGCTTCTACTTACAATAAAGCAAGAAATACGACTATTTCTGCTTATTTTTGTCGATTAGCCTGAAATAAATAAAAGATAAGCTTATTAACAATAATAATTTACAGAGATATAGAGAAAGTCATGTGAATGGAACACATCAGATTTCTTTTGAATTCTGCTCTAAAGTGCACTTGTTAAAATAATAATTTCTCCACAACAGAACATAGATAAAATGAAAGAAAGAGAAAAGGCGAACTTGGAGGGTAACCTCCAAGAGAGAAGCAATATACGAGGTAGTGTATGTACGCCCATCCCCTTCTGCATTGGCGCCAGTTTATTTATGTCGTCTACACTAGTGGTGTGGGCCGGTTGATCTTATCAGTAAAACTGCGGTAGCATAGATAACAACAGAATTCTCTCTTTTTATCACATCTGCGTGTTTGCAATGCACTTCAATTTCAAATAAAGATTATGTAAGTAAAGTTACACCAGCTTGAAAATAATAGCAAAGCTTTCATAAAACCTAAGTAGAACTATGTCCAAACATTATATTGTTCCCAAAACTTTATAGGCATTACTTTTTATGCCTATTATAAGTAGAGGAATTCCATAAATAACATTTCACCGGAAAAACATTTGAGAATAAAAAATTTGATGTGTTCCATTCACATGACTTTCTCTATATCTCTGCAACAAATTATTGTTAAAAAGCTTATGCTTCTATTTACTTCACTCTAATCGAGAAAAAATCAGCAGGCATAGTCCTATTACTTGCTTCCTTGTAAGTAGAAGCGAAATAAGAGACTATTGATTAAAGTGATAGCCAAAAAGTTGGTTGCTATGTGACTGAAGATCCTGTATGAGAAAAGTATGTTTTTTAAAGCTGAAACCAAAAACAAGGTGTATCTCAAAAATGATCAACTCCACGAAAAAAATGTATATAAGCTAAATTGTGTGTTTTAAAGCGCTCTACATTGTTTGTGCTGTAAGTTTTTGTCCATCTCTTACGGTTTAGCAGTTATGCAAAATTCCGTAAAATTGACCCAGAATAAAGTAGTCTTCAGAGGCTATTCCCAAAAAATTAAAAATATACATTTTATTTGTCAGGTGAATATCTTTAATATACGTAATTTTAATAAAAAAATTCGAAAAAAGTTACATGTAAAGTGTAGTTTGTGGTGGGGGGATTTTTCTCAAAATCTTCGTGTCGCATCCCTGGAAGATAGTAAACTTAAATACCAACTTTGATATTTTACCGACTTTTCGTTTTTGAGCTATCGGACACATGGACAACACATGGACCTTTTTCTGAAATTGCTATTCTTGGATACAAGGGACCCGAAAACATATATTTCCGGTGAAATCTCGGTATTGAATTTTTGGGTGGAGTGTAATACCTTCTCTTTAGACTATGTACATGGTACGTATAGAGAAAGTAAAAATCTGGATGTTCCATTCACATGATTTTCTGTACAAACTATTTTTACAAACGATTAATCTTTTATCTATATCCAAAATAATCATTAACAGAAAGGGTGGTATTAGTTCCCTCGAAGTAGAAGGGAAGTAAGGTAATGCACTATGCTAAATCAATAGGAAAATCTATGTAGGTATGTGAAACAATTGAAATTTGGTTCACTTTGCGCGACCATGTGTAAAAGCAGGGGGTGAGAGGGAGAGATGAAAGGAAAGATTTTCTCCCGTTTGAAACCAATAACAAGGAATACCTCGAAAATGGTTAGCTCTGCAATATATATGACAAATTGTGTGTGTGTGTGTATGTATGACAAATGGTATGTTTTGACGAGATTTGTGTTATAAGTTTGTGCATTTCTTACGGTTTTCCTGTTATGCAAAATTCATCCACAATGTAGAGTTTCTCAGAGGCTTTTCCTAAAAAATTTCAGATGTGCAATTCGCTTGCATTGAAAATATTTAAACACATGATGTTTTAAGCAAAATTGCTACTCAATTTTGAGAACATAACAAATTTGCGAAAAATGTTTAATGCAAAAAGTAGTTGAGGTGGAAAAATGCTCGAGCATCTTTATTTTCTCAAAATGACTCTAACGGTTTTGATTCAAATGAAATACTTTAATTTACTGGGAATAGAAGACCTCTTCATTCTTTATCTGGTATACCGTAAGAAATATTCAAAATATTCCTACAAAAAATATAGATCTTGCTAAAACATACTATGATATGTCATATACATTTTGATGCGAAGTTTACTATTTCCAACTTCACAAAGCAGAATCCACCATCTCTCACTTCACTTCACCCTCCGTCCAATCGCCTGATCCTGCCTCCCTGGAACTGACACAGGAAAATTAGCAGCGTTATATAATTCACACCAGCATTAGAACCGCGGAAAAATACACAGGAAGTATCGCATTTCTGCGACGCCATGTGACTTGCAATTAAGATATAGATAAAAGTTACTACAATAAATAAAACAAGCAAACAGAAAATAAAATACACGCCTCTTTAAACTTCATTCCATAAAGGCATTTTTCGAAAACAATTCCTGCTTCTGTGTGCGCGTGTGAACAGAGACACGAAAAGTCGCTTATGATATTTAAGTTTAACATTTTACAAGGATGAGGCACGAGGATTTTCAAGAAAATCCCTGTACCAAACTGTCGATTAAATGGAAAAAGTCTCGAAACTTTTTATTTTCTCAAAAATGGTTTTAACGATTTTGATTACAATACCGCGTTACCGTGTAATAAAAATGTTTACATGATAAATGTAATGTTCATCTTGGGTTTTCTGGGAATTTGCATAAACCTGTGAGAGGGACGGGACGGGGACGGAGAGGGAGCGATAGGGATGAGGGAGGGGTGAGAGACGGGAGAGGGACAGAGGTGGGGGGAGAGAAGGACTTGGCTGGGAGTAAGAGGAAAGAGGTAAAGGACGTGGGTGTGAGCCAGAGGGGGAGAGGTGTGGAAGGAAGAGGGGGAGAGGTGAGAAAGGAAGAGGGGAGGGAAAGGGAGGCATAAGGCAAAGGGAGATGTGAAGGAAAGGGCGAGAGGGAGATAGTGAGAGAATGAGAGAGGTAGTGAGAGAGAGAGGGAGAGGGCGGGAGGGATGGAGAGAAGGTGGGAGAGCGAGAGGGACTTGAAACAGAAAATGTAGATCTAATTAAACCAGGCATTTCATGCTATATCTATTTTTACTTTCTCCATACGCACTATATACATAGTGTATAGAGAATGTATTGCACTCCACCCAAAAATTCGATACCGAGATTTCACCGGAAATATATGTTTTAGGGTCCCCAATATCAAAAAAAAGCATTTTCACAAAAAGGTCCGTGTGTGTGTGTGTGTGTGTGTGTGTGTGTGTGTGTGTCTGTGAACACGATAACTCAAAAACGAAAAGTCGGTAAAATACCAAACTTGGTACTTAAGTTTAGTATCTTCCAGGGATGCGACACGAAGATTTTGAGAAAAATCCCCCCACCCCCAACTACTCTTTACATGGAACTTTTTTCGAAAATTTTGATTTTCTCAAAAATGGCTCTAACGATTTTGATTAATATTTCGTATATTAAACATATTTACCTGACAAATAAAATGTATATCTTGAATTTTCTGGGAATAGCCTCTGAAGAGTAGTTTATTCTGGATGAATTTTACTAAATTTTGAATAACTGCTAAACCGTAAGAGATGGACAAAAACTTACTAAACAAAAAATGTAGAGCAAATTAAAACACACAATTTATGTTATATACATTTTTTTTCGTGGAGTTCGTCGTTTTTGTGACATTCCTTATTTTTGGTTTCTGCTATGAAAAACGTATACTTTTCTCATACAGGAACTTGTCAACTCCTATCCATATAAACAAAGGAACTTCATTGACATAGCAACCAGCTTTTGACTATCACTTTAACCTACGGTTGTCCCTTATTTCGCTCCTACTTACAAGGAAGCGAGTAATTAGACTATTTCTACTATTTATTTCTGATTAGCATAAAGTAAATAGAAGTATAAGCTTTTCAAGAATTATTTGTTGCAGGGATATGGAGAAAGTCATGTGAATGGTACACATCAGATTTTTCTGATTAGCATAAAGTAAATAGAAGTATAAGCTTTTTAAGAATTATTTGTTGCAGGGATATGGAGAAAGTCATGTGAATGGTACACATCAGATTTTTTGGATAGAGTTAACCGTATCATACAGAACTTTATCAATGCTTGCCATGCAAAGAAGAGAATTTATATTACATAGCAAGCATCTTTTAAAATATTTGACTATCGCTTTGCCTAGTCTATCGCCTTATTTCCCTTCTAGTTTCAAAGAAGGAAGTAATAATACCAATTTTGCTAGTGTTGATCTCGATTGGTATGAAGTAGAAAGAAGAACAAGCTTTTGAAGTATTGGTAATTTCTTACAGGCATGTAGAGAAAGTCATGTGAATGGAACACATCAGATTGTTGAGTATATGCAGCACTAAAAGGAATACACCAGGGAGGTATGGCGAGCGCTTTTGTTGACTTATTTGTGAGCTGTAAACTCTAGCTATATGTAAACAAACCATTTTTGAATTGCATATGATCATGGACACAATGAGGCAATATTACATCGGTGTTTTGTGTGTGTCGTATAAATAGTAACATAGTAGATACACAGATTGTCGTATTTCAAACTGTTTGCGTTGCTGACGAGTTAACAATGATAAATTATAAAGAGGTTGAACGTTATTGTAGACACACAGTTGTATACAGTCGCACTAAATGGCATTTTTCCACTACCCAAGGAAGTTTAATGCAGAAAAAATCTGATGTGTTCCATTCACATGACTTTCTCTATAATTCTGCAATAAATTATTGTTAAAAAGCTTATTTTTCTATTTACTTCTTGCTAATCGAGAAAAAATTAGCAAAAATAGTCTTATTACTTGCTTCCTTGTAAGAAGAAGCGAAATAAGGGAGTACCATTGGTTAAAGTGAAGTCAAAAACTGGTTACTAGGTGACTGAAGTTCCTTTGTTTGTATGGACACGAGTTTACAAATTCCAGTATGAGAAAATTACAAGTTTTTTAAAGCTACATTTTGTGTGTGTTAAGTTTGTGTTCATATCTTACGGTTTAGCAGTTAGGCAAAATTCATCCAGAATAAAGTGTCTTCAGAGGCTATTTCCAGAAAATTCAAAATATACATTTTATTTGTCATGTAAATATTTTGAATATATGATATTTTAATCAAAATCGTTATAACCATTTTTTAGAAAATCAAAATTTTCGAAAAAAGTTCCACTTAAAGGGTAGTTTGGGGTGGGGGGATTTTTCTCAAAATCTTCGTGTCGCATCCCTGAAAGATACTAAACCTAAATACCAAGTGTGGTTTTTAACGGACTTTTCGTTTTTGAGCTATGCTGCCCACGAACACACACACACACACACACACACACACACAAACATATACATAAAGACACACATACATACGATAATTTTTCTAAAAATGCTTTTTTTTTTTGGATTCAGGAGGTCTCAAAACATGTATTTACGGTGAAATTTCGGTATCGAGTTACAATACCTTCTCTGTACATTATGCACATAGCATGTATAGAGAAAAAAATCTGATGTGTTGCATTCACATGACTTTCTCTATATCACTGCAACAAATTATTCTATTTACTTCATCTAATGGAGCAAAAATTAGCAGAAATAGTCTTATTACTTGCTTCCTTGTTAGTAGAAGCGAAATAAGGTTGTACCATAGGTTAAAGTGATAGTCAAAAGCTGGTTGCTCTGCGACTGAAGTTCCTTTGTTTATATGGACACGAGTTCACAAAGTCCTGTATCAGAAAAGTATGTCTTTATAGCTGAAAAAAAAAGGAATATCTCAAAACAATCAACTCCACGAAAAAATTGTATATAACATGAACTGTGTGTTTTAAGGTGCTCTACATTAGTTGTGTGGTAAGTTTTCGTACATCTCTTACGGTTTAGCAGTTATGCAAAATTCCGTAAAATTGACCCAGAATAAAGTAGTCTTAAGAGGCTATTCCCAGAAAATTCAAAATATAAATTTTATTTGTCAGGTTAATAACTTTAATATACGATATTTTAATCAAAATCGTTAGAGCCATTTTTTAGAAAATCAAAATGTTCGAAAAAAGTTCCATGTAAAGGGTAGTTTGGGGTGGGGGGATTTTTCTCAAAATCTTCGTGTCGCATCCCTGGAAGATACTAAACTTAAATACCAAGTTTGGTATTTTAGCTACTTTTCGTTTTTGAGCTATGCTGCCCACTGACACCCACACACATACATACATACATACATACATACATACATACATACATACATACATACATACATGCATGCATGCATACATGCATACATGCATACATACATACATACATACATACATACATACATACATACATACAGATACACACGCGCACACACAAACACGTACAATTTTTCTAAAAATGTTTTTTTTGGATTTAGGAGGTCTCAAAACATGTATTTCCGGTGAAATCTCGGTATCGAATTTTTTGGTGGAGTGCAATACCTTCCCTATACACTATGTACACAGCACGTAAACATAAACAGATAAGCAGTATTACGTCATCACTCCCGGTGCTGGAATGCAACAGTTGAGTCTCTTACAAAGGTCGGGTTCAAATCAAGTCAAAATGCGAACATTGCGGCGCACAAAGTAGAAAATTAATATTCATTAGTGATAAAGAAAACAGCAAGTTTAACCTGTTGTGGATGTTTAGTTTATTCCTGTACCTAAAGGATTAAAGCCCAATAACGCCATATATAACAACACATTCCAGCCTTTTCTGACCGCTCTAAACCGCGTCACTTTACACCTGCGACCTCCCCTAACAACTGCATTCTTTCGTCAGACAGATAGCAAGTAAAACTTACCTTTGCTATGTTTTTGTCTTGCGTATTTATAGATGTTTTAACGTTGCACATCAGATGCTAGACATGTTTGAAATTATGCACCACAGAAGCACGGCGCGAATTGGTTCGTGCTAGCTGAACCACAAAATTGCCGGACGTTCATCATTCTCAAGGTAAGGAATGCCTCCGGAAGACCTCGCATGGTTGGCCGACTTGAGCTTCTAAGCAATATCTCAGATGTCGGAGCTTTGCAAATTCATTCCTCTATTCTATCTCAAAGTGTGTGCAATACCGGGAAATTTCCATTGCATATTTGCAATCTCATAATGCCCTGGTTAAAATCGGAAAGCTATAGGCAATGTTGCCGCAGATGTCGATTAGTCATGGAGGACGTTGTTAACGCATATCAGGTACCAAGCTTTGAATAGTAAAACTGCTGCATTATAGGAAACAGAAGAAGTTGGTGGAGTTGCGAAATGTAACACATTGCTGCAACAGAAACGCTAAAAATAAGAAATAAATACAAAAAAAATCTGATGTGTTCCATTCCCAAAGCTTTCTCTGCATCTCTGCAACAAATTAGTTTTAAAAAGCTCATGCTTCTATTTGCTTCATGCTAATCGAGAAAAATATTAGAAGAAATAGTCTTATTACTTGCTTCCTTGTAGGTAGAAGCGAAACAAAGGAGTACCATAGGTTAAAGTGATACTCAAAAGCTGGTTGCAGTGTGACTGAAGTTCCTTTGTTTGTATGGACAGGAGTTGACAAAAAGTTAAGTTTTTCGAACCTGAAAACGAAAACAAGGAATATCTGAAAAACGATCAACTCCACGAAAAAAATGTATAAAACATAAATTGTGTTTTAATGTGCTCTACATTTTTTTTGTGTGGTAAGTTTTTGTCTATCTCTTAGGGTTTAGCAGTTATGTAAATTTCCGCAAAATTCACTCCGAATAAACTACTCTTCAGAGGCTAACCCCAGAAAATTCAAAATATAAATTTTATTTGTCAGGTAAATATCTTAAATATACGATATTTTAATCAAAATAGTTAGAGGCAGGTTTTAGAAAATCAAAATTTTCGAAAAAAGTTCCATGTAAAGGGTAGTTGGGGGTGGGGGATTTTTCTCAAAATCTTCATGTCGCATCCATGGAAGATACTAAACTTAAATACCAAGTTTGGTACTTTACCGACTTTTCGTTTTTGAGTTATCGTGTTCACAGACACACGGACACACACACGGACCTTTTTCCGAAAATGCTTTTTTTTAGTTAAAGGGGACCTTAAAACATATTTCCGGTGAAGTCTCGGTAACGAATTTTTTGGTGGAGTGCATTACCTTCTCTATACACTATGTACATAGTGCGTATAGAGAAAGTAAAAATGTGTGTTGCATTCGCATGATGTCCTCTAGCTGTTCGGTAAGCAAACCTTTTATTCAAAAGATTAATCTGTTACCTACGTCATACTAATCAATATAAACATAAGCAGAGTTAATGTTATTACTAGCTTCCTTGTAAGTAGAAAGGAAATAAGAAAATGGACAGGCTAAAGTGATAGTCCTTTAAAAGCCGGTCATTATGTGAAACACTTGAAATTCTAATCTCTTTAATTGCCAGGAGCAAACAAACGAGAAATGAGAAGAAAAATGTTTTCCCGTTTGTGGCTAAAATTGAAACCAATACTCCTGAATATCTCGAAAACGGTTAACTCTACAAAAAAAAAAAAAAAAAAAGTATGTAACTTAAATTGTGTGTTTTAATGAGATATACATTTTTTTGTGTGTTAAGTTTTTGTATATCTATTACTATTTGCCAGGTATACAAAAGTCATGCAAAATGACGAGGCTTTCGGAGGCTTTTACCTGAAAATCCAAGATATACATTTTATTTGGCATGTAAATGTCTTAAATGTTAGAGATTTTAATTGAACTTGTTAGAGCCGTTTTTGAAAAAATAATAATTTTAGAAATTTTTTCCATGTAAAGATTGGTTTGGTACCAAACTTAAATACCAAATTTGGTATTTACGGTATTTTCGTTTTTGAGCTGTGCTGTCCCCCTCCCCCCACATGAACCTTTTTCCAAAAATGCTTTTTACACTATGTATATAGGTAAAGAAAGTAAAAATCTGATGTATTACACTCGCATGACTTTCTCTAGCTGTTCTACAAACTTCATACATAAGATTCTTCTTTTTTCTGCACCTTGCTAATCGTGGTACTCATTAGCACAATGTTCTTATTATTTAGTTCCGTATAAGTATAAAGAAAATAAGGGAATACACTAGGCTAAACCAATAGTCAAATGTTTTAAAAACTGTTATGTGATTGTCATCACAAATCGCTTCTTTTCTTGGCCAGCAGTAGAACAAAAGAAAAACGGACACTCCCGTCTGAGAAAAGTATAAGTACTTCACAACTGAAACTAATAACAATAAATACCTCGAAAATGGTAAGCTCCACGAGAAAAATGTATATGACATAACTTGAGTATTTTAACAAGACCTAAACTTTTTGTATCGTAAGTTTTTGTCTATCTCTTACGGTTTACTAGTTATGCCAAATTAAGCAAAATTCATCCAGAATAAACAGGTCTTCAGAAGCTATTCCCAGAAAATTCAAGATATACATTTTATTTGTAGGTAAATATCTTTAATATATGATATTTTAATCAAAAACGTTAGAGCTATTTTTGCGAAAATCAAAATTTTCGAAAAAAGTTCCATGTAAAGGGTAGTTTGCGGTCGGGTGATTTTTCTCAAAATCTTCGTGTCGCATCCATGGAAGATACTAAACTTAAATACCAAGTGAAATCTCGGTATCGAATTTTTGGGTGGAATACAATACTTCTCTATCCCTGTGTACATTGTACATATGGGGCTAGAGAAAGTAAAAAAGAAAAGTTTCAGTTGCGCTGTGCTCTCCTTTGTCTTTTAAAGGCAGAACATGTTACCTCAGCGTGAGACATATCTCCGCTCTCAGTTTGATAGCACATCCATAGTTAACCCAGGTTGTTATGCCATATGTTACCCTGTTCTCCATTTCTCCCAAGGGAGGGAAAATGGTTTTCATTGAACAAGTTAATGCTGGGTATTAGTACAGGAGATGTAACTGACAGTTCCATCACTCGAGGAGCTGCTAGAATACCCGCGAAGTAGCGGCGCTCTGGCTTCACTTTCTATCCTCATTAGTCCACAAAATAAAAATCAGTTGTGTTCAATTCACATAACTTTCTCTACATTTTCTGCAACAATTTACTTGAAGATACAAGAGATAAAGTTATTCAGTAGAATAAAACAATAGTTGTATGTTTTAAAAGCTGGTCGCTATGTGATGACTCTGAAATTCAATTCTATTTGCATGGCTAGGACTAAAATATAAAAATCAAAAAACCAGTGACAACTTCTCATTTGGGAAAATTACACTTGGAATATTTAAACTAACAATAAAGAATATCAGGGAAATGGTTAACCCCAAAAAAGTGCAGACAAATTATATATTTTGACCAGATATTCTTTTATTGTGAAATAAAATAAAACTATCCAGAATGAATAGGACTTCAGAGGCTATTTCCAGCAAAATCAGGATATACAATTAATTTGTCATAAAATATCTTAAATATACTGTATTTTAATAATAACATGTAATTTAAATAATCGAAATTGAAAATTGAATTCTCATGCAATGCATCAAATAAATCCCAACCTCTTTCTTTCAAAATTTTATATTTCTAAACTTTTGTAGATCAAGAAATTCCATTTGCAATTCGCGTAGAGCCTCTAAACATTATACCTTCCACGTTTCGAAGCTGATATTCTGTTTATGTTTGCTATCGAGTACTGTACGGATGTATGAAACTATATGTGACTCACCAACGTTTCTTCACCTTGACTGGAGTCCGGGGAAACGAGTTCTGACGTCAGTGCCTCGCAAGGATTCCAACCTTCTAGATTTTTTTTTCTTCAGGTTATCTCAATTCATTTGTTTTGGTGAAATCCCGACTTCGAAATTTTGTGTGGAATGCAGTACTTCGTTTATTTAGTGTACATGGAGGAGAAATTGAAAATAACTAATGCAATTAAGTAGAAAATAACTAACATCAGCGTTATGTGCTCGAGCACATTTAACTCATACATAGTGAGGTGCGTGCGCCAACGTTATCGTAGTGTATAGAGAAGGTATTGTATTGCACGCATAGATTCGATACCGAGATTTCACCGGAAATACATGCTTTGGGACCCCCTGACTCCAAATAAAAGCATTTTTAGACAAAGGTCTCCTATGTGTGTGTATGTGTGTGGGCAGCATAGCTCAAGAACGAAAAGTCCGTTAAATACCAAACTTGATAGTTAAGGTCAGTATCTTCCAAGGATGCGACACGAAGATAGACTTTCAAGTAAATCCCCCCCCACCCCAAACTACCCTTTACACGGAAAAAATTCGAAAATTTTGATTTTCCCAAAATGGCTCCAAAGATTTTAATTAAAATCTCTTATATTTAAGATATTTGAATAAAAACAAAATATATATCTTGAATTTTATCGCTAATAGCCTCTAAAGGCCTTTTTATTCTGGATGATTTCTTTTCAAATTTGTTCATAACTAGTAAACCGTAAGAGAGGGACAAAAACTTACTGCACAATAAATGTAGAGCCTCTTAAAATCCACAATTTATATCATATACATTTTTATCCTGGAGTTGCCCGCTTTCAAGAAATTCCTCGTTACTGGTTTCAGTTTTAAAATACTTTTGACTTATCTTATACGGGAATTTGTCAACTCCTGGCCACCCAAGGAAACGGATTTCATCCTATGGCAACCACATTTTAAAGCATGTGACTGCCTTGGTATTCCCTTACTTCCCTCCTACTTATAAGGAACTAAGTAATATACCGTTTCTGCTAGTGGTTTTTTCGATTTGCATGAAGCAGATAGAAAAATAAGCTTATTAACAATAATTTGTTACAGGTATGTAGAGAAACTCATGTGAATGGAAAACATAAGATTTTTTTACCGCCACCGCCACAATAATTTCATTTAAAATTCGAAGTGATGTGAGTAATTCGCATAAGTTTCTCTACCTATTCTGCAAACATAGTTTTCTTACGAAAGGTTTATTATTCTATCTAGATCAAGCTAAACAAGTTAAAGAGCGGCCGCATATGCAGTGTCACATTTCCCACTCCTCTTAGAGGAGAAAACTTAGCCTTTTGATTACAGTAAAATTTTAAATTACTCTGAATCCCTTATATTACACTCGAGAAAGGTAATAAGGATTGCTACCGACAAGTTTTATGTTCAAACACTACTGTAAACAGAAAACATAATAAATTGTGTTTAAAGGTAGTTTTATAGCTGGGTAAATTGGATGACTCTCTGTAAGTGAGGTTGCACTAACGGAGTTTATTACTCTTTGTTTCTTTGTTCAGTTTAATGTTGCAAATAGAAATAAAAG
The DNA here is from genome assembly GCA_030762935.1 of Hymenopus coronatus. Lineage (NCBI taxonomy): Eukaryota > Metazoa > Arthropoda > Insecta > Mantodea > Hymenopodidae > Hymenopus > Hymenopus coronatus. The sequence goes on from CM060891.1 coordinate 21,454,913, forward strand.
ATGGAATTGAGAGTAATCGCATGGGCTGGTTGGCAATCCAGATGTTTTAATACATGTATAAACAATGTAGTGAAGTTATTGACTGGCTAACAACTTCACGTGAATTCGAAATAAACTGTAAACGTGTTTATCCATTAAATCAGTCCTGTCCAACGCGGCGCCCAAAATGTGATTTCCTGTCACCCTTCGTCAGCCAAATTTTACTGTCTTTACACGTACTATGTGAATATAGAAGAAATATGTACACTCCACCAAAAATTCGATACCAATATTTCACCGGAAATATATGTATTAGGTCCCCCTGTATCCAAAAAAAGTATTTTCAGAAAAAGGTCAGTGTGTGTGTGTGTGTGTGCCCGTGTTTCAGGGAACACGAGAACTTAAAAACGAAAAGAAGGTAAGATACCAAACTTGGTATTTTAGTTTAGTATCTTCCAGGGATGTGACACGAAGATTTTGAGAAAAATTCCCCCACCACCAACTACTCTTTACGTGGAACTTTTGTTTCGAAAATTTTAATTTTCTCAAAAATGTCTCTAACGATTTTGGTTAAAATTTCGTATATTAAAGATATTTACATGACAAATAAAATGTATATCTTGAATTTTATGGGAATAGCCTCTGAAGAGTAGTTTATTCTGGATGAATTTTACTGAATTTTGAATAACTGCTAAACTGTAAGAGATGGACAAAAGCTTACCCTACAAAAAATGTAGAGCATGTTAAAACATACAATTTATGTTATATACATTTTTTTCGTGGAGTTTATCGTCTTTGAGAGATTGCTTGTTTTTGGTTTCTGGTATGAAAAACATATTTTTCTCATACAGGATATTGTCAACTGCTGTCCATACAAAGGAACTTCAGTGACATAGCAACCAGTTACTGATTATAATAGTAATAAAACTATTTCTGCTATTTTTTTCTGATTAACATGGAGTAAATAGAAATATAAGCTTTTTAAGAATAATTTGTTGAAGATATGTAGAGAAAGTCATGTGAATGGTACACAACAGATTTTTAGGATTATGTTTGAAAAATGAAGGAAATCCTGCGGTTTTCCCGCAACACCTGTAACCCAGTTTGAAAACGGCTCTCCCGCGCCTGCTCCATACGCATCTCTTTCGATGCCCAAGAATGCATGTGGGCGTCTGACGTCATCGCAATATGACCCCGTAGCGATGGTAGCAGCGCGGCGCAAGGGGGTGCTCTGGGTCCGGCTGCAACATGTGCTATCGTTTTCGGCCCCCCTGATGTACTGATGAAAATGGGATACGTCCAGGATATCCAGGGCATACCCGGGTTACGCGATGGTTGTAATGCGTACGTGCAAAAGGTCGAAACATGCACTATATTCGTATTTCATGGGGTCGATGCTCTTTGTTTTCGTCACGGTGACCGAGCAATGCATTGCAGTGATATTGCCGTTAACATGAAAATCTGGAAAATGTAGGTCATAGGTCTGCATGCATGTAAATCTGATGTGTTACTCTCACATGACTTTCTCTAGCTATTCTACAAACTTCATACATAAGATTCTTCTTCTTTCTGCACCTTGCTAATCGTGGTACTCATTAGCACAATGTTCCTATTATATAGTTCCGTATAAGTAGGAAGAAAATAAGGGAATACACTAGGCTAAACCAATAGTCAAATGTTTTAAAAGCTGTCGTTATACGATTGTCTGAGAAAAGTATAAGTACTTCACAAGTGAAACTAATAACAATGAATACCTCGAAAACGGTAAGCTCCACGAGAAAAATGTATATGACATAACTTGTGTATTTTAACAAGACCTACATTTTTTGTATAGTAAGTTTTTGCCTATCTCTTACGGTTTACTAGTTATGCCAAATTAAGCAAAATTTATCCAGAATAAACATGTCTTCAGAAAATTCAAGATATACATTTGATTTAGTAGGTAAATATCTTTTACATATGATATTTTAAACAAAATTGTTACAGGCATTTTTAAGAAAATCAAAAATTTCAAAAAAAGTTCCATGTAATGGGTAGTTTGGGGTGGGGGGGATTTTTCTCAAAATCTTCGTGTCGCATCCCTGGAAGATAATAAATTCAAATACCAAGTTTGGTATTTTAGCCACTTTTCGTTTTTGAGTTATCGTGTTCACACACAGACACACACACACACACACACACACACGGACCATTTTCTCAAAATGCTTTTTTTTTGGATACAGGGGGTGCTAAAACATGTATTTCTGGTGAAATCTCGGTATCGAATTTTTGGGTGGAATACAATACTTCCCTATCCCTATGTACATTGTACATATGGGGCTAGAGAAAGTAAAAAATCTGATGTGTTCCATTCTCTTAACTTTCTCTAACTGCTCTAAATAGAAACTATTCTTTCAAAAATTATTCTTTTATCTACATCATGCCAATCGAGATAAACATTAGCAGAATTGGTCTTCTTATTTACATCATTATAAGTTGAAGAGAATAAATTATGCTAAAGCGATTGCCAATTTTTACTTTCTCTATACGTACTATATACATAGTGTATAGAGAAGGTATTGCATTGTACCCAAAATTTCGATACCGAGATTTTACCGGAAATACATGTTTTGAAACCGCATGAATCCAAAAAAAAGCATTTTTAGAAAAATGTCCATGTGTGTGTCTGTCTGTGTGTCTGTGGGCAGCATAGCTCAAAAACGAAAAGACCGTTAAATACCAAACTTGTTATTTAAGTTCAGTATCTTCCAAAGAAGTGACACGAAGATTTACAAGAAAATCCCCCCACCCCCAACTACCCTTCACATGGAAAACTTTTCGAAAATTTTTATTTTCTAAAAAGCGGCTTTAACGATTTTGATTAAAATATTATATATTAAAGATATATACTTGACAAATAATATGTATATTTTGAAATAGCCTCTGAAGACTACTTTATTCTGGATGAATTTTACGGAATTTTGTGTAACTGGTAAACCGTAAGAGATAGACAAAAACTTACCACACAAAAACTGTAGAGCACATTAAAACACACAATTTATGTTATATCCATTTTTTCGTGCGGTTGATCGTTTTTTAAGATATTCTTTGTTTTTTGTTTCAAACTTAAAAACTTAACTTTTCTCATACAGGAATTTGTCAACTCCTGTCCATACAAACAAAGGAACTTCAGTCACATAGCAACCATCTTTTGCTATCACTTTAACCTATGTTACTCCCTTATTTCGTTTCTACTTACAGGGAAGCAAGTAATAAGACTATTTCTGCTAATTTTTTCTCTCTTAGCATGAAGTAAATAGAAGCATAAGCTTTTTAACAAAATTTAGTTGCAGAGATATAGAGAAAGTCATGTGAATGGATTACATCAGATTTTTTTAAGAAGTGCGTTATGCGAATCAACAGAGGTTCGGTTACCTTTGCATGTTTTTGTTTTGCAAAAGTTAGTAGTTAAAAACGGAAACATATAACAAGAAATATTTCACATTGTGTGTTTTAACGAGATCTATGTTTTTGTATTTTATGTTTTTGTCTGTCTCTTAAGGTTTAATCGTTATGTAAAACTCTGCAAAACTCGTTCAGGATAAAGAGCTCTTCAGAGGCTTTTCCTGGAAAATCCAAAATATACAGTTTATTTGTGATGTAAGTATTTTAAATATATGGTATTTTCATCAAAACTATCAGAGGCCTGTTATCAAAATTTCAAAATTGTTGTCAGTGAAGGTTAGTTTGCAGTGTAGAGATTTTTTTGAAAATCATCCTTGGAAGATACTAAACATGAATACGGTCTTTTCGGTTTTGAGCTATGCCATCCACAGGCATACAGACATACGCACACGCACACACTGACTTAGTTCCAGAAATCCTTTTTTCGAATCCAGGGTACCCCAAAACATATATTTACGGTGAAATTCGACATCGAATTTTTGGGTGGAATACAATATTTTCTCTGGCTACTATGTACATTTAAGTACATACGTGCTAGATAAAGTAAAAAGTGCAAACTTTATTTGTAGAGCTTAAATCCTCTGCACCAATCTGTCATATTAGAATTACTTAGTATTAAGAGCTATCAGCCTTAAGGAAATAAATCAATTATAGTGTAGTATACAAGGGCATGATAGGAATAAAAACACCATTGTTTTCACAGAAAATTTATTTCTCAACGAAGTCTCCTTTTAAGGATGCATACCGCTCCCAAATACTAATACTAATTAGAATAAATACCAACAGAAATGGTTTCATTTATTACTTCCTTATAAGAAGATGGGAAATAAGAGAGTTCATTAGGCTAAGGCAATAGTCAAATATTTTAAACGCTGGTTGCCATGTGATGCAAGTTCCTTTGTTTGTATGTATGGCCAGGAGTTACAAATTACCGTGTGTGAAACTGTTTAAACATTTTAAAACTCATACCAATAATAAGGAATATCTCTGAAATGGACAACTCCACGAAAAAAAATGTGTATGACACATTGTGTGTTTTAACGAGACATACATTTTTTTTGTGTAGTAGGTTTTTGTCTATCTCTTATGATTAACCAGATACGAAACATTCACCCAGAATAAAGGGTTCTTTAGAGGCTATTCCCAGAAAATTCAAGATATTCATTTTGTTTACCATTTAATATATTTAATATACGATATTATACAAAATCGTTCGATCTATTTTTGGGAAAAACAAACATTTCAAAACAGTTTCCTTGTAAAGGGTAGTTAGGGGTGGGGAATTTTATTGTAAATCTTCGTGTTGCATCATAGGATGGTACTGAACTTAAATACTAAGTTTGATATTTAAGGGAAATTCGTTTTTGAGCTGTGCTGCCCAAGATACACACGTACGCTTTTCTAAAAATACTTTTTTTTGAATTCAGGGGGTCTCAATACTTGTATTTCCACAAAAATCTCGGTATCGAATTTTTTGGTGGAGTGCAATACCTTCTCTATGCACATAGTACGTGTAGAGAAAGTAAAAATGATTTGCTCCATTCACATGACTTTCTTAGCTGTTCCAAATACGAACTATTCTTATAACTACATCATGCTAATTGAGATAAGCATTAGCTGAACTGACCTTATTATTTGCTTCCTTGTAAATAGAAGGGAAATAAGGGCATTTATTAGGCGAAAGTGACAGTCAAATGTTTTAAAATATGGTGGCTGAAATTCGTTTCTATCTAAATGGCCAAAAGTTTAGATATTTCAAAATTGAAACCAATAACAAGAAATATCTCGGAAATGGTTAATCCCCCCCTCCCCAAATCCTATAATGACATACATTGTGTTTTTAAACGAATTAGTATCGTGTGGGGCATTTTGAGAATGGAAATATGTATAAAAATCTGATGTGTTACACTCACATGACTTTCTCTAGCTACTCTACAAACTTCTTACAAAAGATAATTCTTCTTTCAACACCTTTTCAATCGAGATAAATGTTAGCAGAATTTTATTACTTAGTTCCTTATAATAAGTGAATGCACTAGGCTAACATTATAGTCAAATGTTTTAAAGTTGTCGTTATCCGAATGTCATTGCAAATGGCTTCTTTGCTTGGTCAGGAGTAGAACAAAAGAAAAACGGACACTTCCTGTATAAGAAAAGTACTTCACAATTAAAAGTAATAACAAAGTATACCTCGAAAACAGTAAGTTCCACGAAAAAAATGTATTTTACAAAACTTGTATATTTTAACAAGGTCTACATTTTATGTATAGTAAGTTTTTATCTATCCGTTACGGTTTACTAGTTATGCCAAATTAAAAAAAAAATGATCCAGGATAAACAGGTTTTTAGAATGTATTTCCAGAAAATTCAATATATGCATTTTATTTGTGATAAAAATGACATTAATATGTGGTATTTTAATCAAAATCGTTTGTCATTATTAAGAAAAACAAAAATTTCGATATAAACTGTTGTTAGGAGGGACTTTCTTGAAAATCTTCGTGTTGCATCCTTGGATTTTTTGTTTTTATGTTTGAAGTTGGAGCTAAAATAAAAGAAAAGGAATATAAAAAGGAGGAATTTAAGTCTTACGTTTGTTTTGAGTTGCCAGGCACCGCTTGGATTTCCTTTGTGCGGCTTTAGTCATTCATATAATGCTGTCTCTCTGTCTCTGTCGCACGCATACACGCACACTGAAGTGTTCTCTTTCTCTACCTCTATAATTTTCAGCCTTCCTGGAGTGTCTTTGTTTCTTTTGTTTTCAGAGCTTCCACTTCTGTTTTACACAATACTGCATTTTTTCTGAACAATCTTTTGACATATTGATGAAGCGAATATGAAATCCTGATGATTATTGCTACTCAAATTTGATGAATCCATAAAAGGTCTAAGTTTTGCGCTGATGGAATACACTCCATTAAGTTTTATTTGCATCCCTTTCTTTCTATACCTACCGTTAATGGTTAAATTTAGACTTCTAAATATTGCTGGAAGTATCTTTAGGTTCAAACAGACGAAGGACAGCATTCTGGGATTTGATTCTAAACAGCCAAAACTGGCCAAGCCTGGGCACATACTAAATGGAAGTTCGTGCACTAAGAGATAAAATATTGGTGTAAATATTGTATAGACTTGTTTGGTGTTTGACTAATACGTGGTGTAGTTGTGAGTACAAGTGTGTTTGTGTGTGTGTGTGTGTGTGTGTGTGTGTGTGTGTGTATTTTCAGTGTTGTAAAGATACATAAAATAGACAAGTAGGTAATATTTTAAATTAAATTCCGACCCATGCGATTGTGTGACGCAAATATTGTATTGTTGTAAATTTAATAAACACCGCCACCACCACCTACGCAATTTGTATGGGCCGCGCCGTGGCCGAGTGGTTAGACCACTCGACTCTCACCTAGACGGCCGGGGTTCGATCCCAAGCGACCGCATGTGAGATTTGTGGTGGACAAAACGGCGCTGGGGCGGGTTTTCTCCGGATACTCCGGTTTCCCCCGCCATCGCATTCCACCGGTGCTCCATCATCATTCATGTATCATCAGTGTCACCGCCTGCGGTGCCATTAGTAGTTAAAGCGGGCGTTAAACACTACCAAAAAAAAAAACAAAAAAAAACGCAATTTGTAGTTCTCTAGCACGTATATCTACATATAGTACATATATAGTGAGTAGAGATGGTACTGTACTTTAATAAAAAAATTCTAGGTGTATAGTACGCGTAGAGAAAATAAAGTAAATCGTAAGAGTTAGACAAAAGTTTTCTGCACAACACACGTTAAAACTTTATGTAAGAGTATGCACCAGTTCCAAGATTTTCCTTGTTATTGGCTTCAGTTTTAAAATGCTTAAGCGTTTCTCATAGAGAATTTTCCAGCTCCTGGCCATACAAAGAATCAAATTTGTCACACGGTAACCAGCTTTTAAAAAAATCTGATGTGCTCCATTCAAACGACTTACTCTAGATCTCTACAACAAATTATTATTAAAAAACTTACGCTTCTTTTTACTTCATTATAAGCGAGAAAAAAATAGCAGAAATAGTCTTATTACTTGTTTCCTTGTAAGTAGAAGCGAAATGAGGGAGTAGCATAGGTTCAAGTGATAGTCAAAAGCTGGTCAATATGTGACTTAAGTTCCTTTATTTGTATGGATAGGTGTTGACAAATTCCTGTATGAGAAAAGTATGTTTTTTTTAAAGTTGAAACCAATAACAAGGAATATCTGAAAAACGACCTACTCCACGACAAAATGTGTATATCATAAATTGTGTATTTTAACGAGCTCTACATTTTCTATTCAATAAGTTTTTGTCTATCTCTTACAGTTTGCCAGTTATGCAAAATTCCGTAAAGTTCATCCAGAATAAAATAGTCTTCAGTGGCTATTCCCAGAAACTTCAAGATGTACATTATATTTGTCACGTAAATATCTTTAATATACGATATTTTAATCAAAATTATTAGAGCCATTTTTGAGAAAATCAACATTTTCGAAACTTTTTCCATGTAAATTTTGGGGTCACGCACACGCACCTTTTTTCAAAAATGCTTTTTTAGGATTCAGGGGGACTAAAAATGATGTATTTCCGGTGAAGTCACGGGATCGAATTTTTGGGTGCATTACAATACCTTCCCTATACACTATGTACATATTACGTGTAGAAAAAGCAAAATTTACCATCGCTATAGCATAGTGTATTATCTTATTTCCTTTCTATTTACAAGGAAGCAAGTAATGAGACCCCTTTTGCTAATGTTGATCTTGATTAGAATAAAGTAGATAAGGAATAAACTTTTTAACAAGAAATTGTTACAGAGATGTAAAGAAAATTATGTGAATGGAACACATCAGTTTTTACTTTCTCTACACGTACTATGTACCTAGTGTATAGAGAAGGTATTGTATTGCACCCAAAATTTCGATACCGAGATTTCACGGTAAATACATGTTTTGGGTCCTCCTGAATCAAAATTTTTTTTTTTTTTGGAAAAAGGTCCGTGTGTGTCTGAGTGTCTGTGGACAGCATAGCTCAAAAACGAAAAGACCGTTAAATACCAAACTTGGTATTTAAGTTTGGTATCTTCCAAGAATGCGACACCAAGATTTTTCAAGAAAATCCCCCCACCCCCAACTACAATTTACATGGAACGTTTTTCGAAAATTTCGATTTTCTCAAAAATGGCTCTAACGATTTTGATTAAAATGTCAAATATTAGAGATATATACCTGAAAAACAAAATGTATATCTTGAATTTTCTGGGAATAGCCTCTGAAGACTACTTTATTCTGGATGAAATTTACGGGATTTTGCATAACTGCTAAACCGTAAGAGTAGATAAAAACTTACTACATAAACAATGTAGAGCACCTTAAAACACACAATTTATGTTATATACATTTTTTCCGTGAAGTTGGTCGTTTTTGACATTTTCCTTGTTTTTGATTTCAGCTTTGAAAAACAAACTTTTTTCATATAGAAATTTGTTAACTCCTTTCTTTACAAACAAAGGAACTTCAGTGACATAGCAACCAGCTTTTGACTATCACTTTAACGTATGGTACTCCCTTATTTCGCTTCTACTTACAAGGAAGCAAGTTTTAAGACTATTTCTGCTATTTTTTTTTCTCGATTAAAATGAAGTAAAGAGTGGGATAAGTTTTTAAGAATAATTTGTTGCAGAGATGTAGAGAAAGTCATGTGAATAGAACACCTAGGTTTTTTACTTTTAGTTTCTCGCTCCCACGTTTTGTTCGAGGGTTTTCAATCGTGTATATTTTGCAGGAGTTCAGAAAGACACAATGGTAGCTGTATAGCTAACAAAATTACACAGAAATGAAAATATTAAATTACTAGCCCACGTAATACAATTGAAACGTTATTTAATGCCAAGGGTTACAAAATCAGATTTGGTAAGCCTTTTTGGTCTTCAGTAACGGGATTGGTAGTAATGATATTTGTGCCCTTTGGTATAACGTATTTATCAGATTGCGGTGACGAGAATCGTTGCTTTCAATATGCAGCATTAATATCAACCGAATTAAAAGTACATTTAGCCATTTGTCGCCTGATTTTTTGCTTTATCTACACGTAGAGGAGTACTAACACTTTATGTCGAAATATACCTTTAGAGGTCCCCTGAATCCAAAAAAAAAAAAAAGAATTAAAAAATCTGATGTGTTACACTCGCATGACTTTCTCCAGCTGTTCTACAAACTTCATACATAAGATTCTTCTTCTCTCTGCACCTTGCTAATCGTGGTACTCATTAGCACAATGTTCTTATTATTTAGTTCCGTATAAGTAGGAAGAAAATAAGGGAATACACTAGGCTAAACCAATAGTCAAATGTTTTAAAAGCTGTTGTTATGCGACTGTACTTCACAACTGAAACTAATAACAATGAATACCTCGAAAACGGTAAGCTCCACGAGAAAAATGTATACGACATAACTTGTGTATTTTAACAAGACCTAAATGTTTTGCATAGTAAGTTTTTGTCTATTTCTTACGGCTTACTAGTTATGGCAAATTAAGAAAAATTCATTCAGAATAAACAGGTCTTCAGAAGCTATTCCCAGAAAATTCAAGATATACATTTTATTTGTCAGGTAAATATCTTTAATATGTGATATTTTAATCAAAATTGTTAGAGCCATTTTTAAGAGAATCAAAATTTTCGAAAAGAAGTTCCATGTAAAGGGTAGTTTGGGGGTGGGGGGATTTTGCTCAAAATCTTCGTGTCGCATCCCTGGAAGATACTAAACTTAAATACCAAGTTTGGTATTTTAGCTACTTTTCGTTTTTGAGTTATCGTGTTTATAGACACACGGACACACACACACACACACACACACCGTCCTTTTTCTGAAAATGTGTGTTTTTGGGGGGGGGGGGAATGCAGGGAGTCTTAAATCATGTATTTCCGGTGAAATCTCGGTATCGAATTTTCGGGTGGAATACAATACTTCTCTATTCCTATATACATTGTACATATTGGGCTAGAGAAAGTAAAAAACCTGATGTGTTCCATTCACATTCTCTATATCCCTGCAACAAATTATTTTTAAAAAGCTTATGCTTCCATTTACTTCATGCTAATCTAGAAAAATTAGCAGAAATAGTCTTATTACTTTCTTCCTTGTAAGTAGAAAGGAAATAAGGGAGTAGCATAGGTTAAAGCGATAGTCAAAAGCTGGTTACTATGTGACAAGTTCCATTGTTTGTATGGACATGAGTTGACAAATTCCGGTATGAGAAGAGTTAGGATTTTCGACCCTGAGAACAAAAACAAGAAATATCTAAAAAACGATCAACTCCAAGAAAAAAATGTATACAACATAAATTGTGTGTTTTAATGTGCTCTACATTTTTTGTGTGATAAATTCAAAATATACATTTTATTTGTCGGGTAAATATCTTTAGTATACGATATTTTAATCAAAATCGTTAGAGCCATTTTTTAGTAAATAAAATTTCGATTGGGGGGATTTTTCTCAAATTCTTCGTGTCGCATCTCGGGAAGATTCTAAACTTAAATACCAACTTTGGTATTTTACCGACTTTTCGTTTTTGAGCTATCGTGTTCACAGACACACAGACACACACACAAACACACACACACAAGGACTTTTTTCTGAAAATACTTTTCTTGGTTAAAGGGGACCCTAAAACATATATTTCCGGTGAAATCTTTGTATCGAATTTTTTGGTGGAGTGCAATACCTTCTCTATACACTATGTACGTAGCTCGTGTAGAGAAAGTAAGAATCTGATGTGTTCCTTTCACATGACTTTCTCTAAATCTCTGTAAAAATTATTGTTAAAAACCTTATTGTGCTAATTAATGCTAAAACATTAATAGAAATGGCCTTATTCCTTAGATCCTTTATAAGTAGAAGGGACATAAGGGAATAAACTAGACTAAAGTGACAGTCATATGTTTTAGAATGTGGTTGCTATGGAATTGAAATCCGTTTCTTTACGGGGCCAGGAGTTCACAAGTTCCTGTTTGATTGTGTTTTAAAACTGAAATCAATGGCAAGGAATATCTCGAAAACGGCCAACGCCACGAAAAAAATATATATGTGACATAAATTGTGTGCTTTATCGAGATCTAGGTCTTTTGTGTAATACATTTTTGTTACCAGTTTACCAGTTATGCAAAATTAACAAAAAAAGTCTTCAGGGGCTAATATCAGAAAATTCAAGATATAAATTTTATTTGAAAATGTAAAAACGTCTTAGATATAAGAGGTTTTAATCAAAATCATGATCCATTTTTGAGAAAAAAACAAATTTTGAAATTTTTTGCATCTAAAGTTTGTGGTGGGGGAATTTTCTTCGCAACTTCATGTCGCATCCTGGCAAGATATCAAACTTAAATACCCAGTTTGGTATTTAACGGCCTTTTCGGTTTTGAGTTACGCTGTCCAAAGCACACACATGCACACACGGACCTTTTTCTAAAATATCTTTCTTGGATTCAGGGGGACCCAAAACATATATTTCCAGTGAAATGTCGGTATCGAATATTCGGGTGCATTGCAATGTAAACATCTTAAATATAAGAGATTGTAATCCAAATCATGATCCATTTTTGAGAAAATAAACAATTTTTTCCTTGTAAAGTTTGTGGTGGGGGAATTTTCTTCGCAACTTCATGTCGCTTCCGTGCAAGATATTAAACTTATATACCCAGTTTGGTATTTAACAGTCTTTTCGCTTTTGAGCTATGCTGTCCACAGACTCACACACGCACACACGGACCTTTTTCTAAAATACATGTTTTGGATTCAGGGGGACCTAAAACATATATTTCCGGTGAAATGTCGATATCGAATTTTCGGGTGCATTATAATACCTTCTCTATAAGCTAAGTATATAATAAGTGTAGAGAAAAAGGTCTGTGTGTGTGAGTGTGTGTGTGTGTGTGTGTGTGTGTGTGTGTGTCTGTGGAAAGCATAGCTCAAAAAGGAAAAGACCGTTAAAGACCAAACTTGGTATTTAAGTTTGGTATATTCCAAGGATGCGACACGAAGATTTTCAAGAAAATCCCCCACTCCCAACTACCGTTTACATAGAACGTTTTGTTCGAAAATTTTGATTTTCTCAAAAATGGCTCCAACGATTTTAATTAAAATATCGTATATTAAAGATATATACCTGACAAATAAAATGTATATCTTGAATTTTCTGGGAATAGCCTCTGAAGGTTACTTTATTCTGGATGAATTTTACGGAATTTTGCATAATTGCTAAACCGTAAGAGATGGACAAAAACTTAACCACAGGTTAAAAACGCAAAGACGCTTAAAATCAAACTTGGCATTTATGTTTAGTATCTTCAAAGAATGCGACCGGAAATTTTAAAAAATAAAAAACATCCCCCTAACACAAACTACCATTTTCATGGAAATTTTTTTGAATATTTTATTTTTCTCAAAAATGGCACTAACGATTTTCTTTACATAACATTTATATTTTGAATTTTTGGAAATAGCCTCTGAAGACCTCTTTTTATGGATGAATTTTGCATGAGAATTAAACCGTAAGAGATAGATAAAAGCTTATTACAAGAACTATAGATTTCATTAAAACACATAACTAAGGTACCTATATACGATTTTTTATACAGTTGGCCGTTTTTGAGATATTCCTTATAACTGGTTTCAGTTTTAAAATACCTAAAAATTTTCACACACGGAAATTTATAAACCTCTTGCAATTCAAAGAAATATATTTCATTCGCATAGTAATCAGCTTTTAAAAGATATGACAGTAGATTTAGCCTAGTGCATTCCCTTACTTCCCTTCTACTTATAAAATACTGAGTAATAAGTCCATTTTTACTATCTCCTGTTCATCTTAATTAGCCGGAAGAGGAAAGGACATGCCTTTGTAAGGACAACCTGTTGAATAGTTACATAAAATCATGTGAGTGGAAGACATCAGATTTTTGCTACACGTTTCTTTTAGGTATTTCTTTCGGGAGCTTTACACATATATCAACTTTGTTTTCAAGTAAGAAGACATTGAAACCAGACATGCGTTTCCTATTATTATTACTATTGTTGTTGTTTTTACTTTCTCTATACGCACTATGTACATAGTGTATAGAGAAGGTATTGCACTCCACCCAAGAATTCGATACCGAGATTTCAACGGAAATATATGTTTTAGGGTCCCCTGTATCCAAAAAAAACATTTTCACAAAAAGGTCCGTGTGTGTGTGTGTCCGTGTGTCAGTGTATCCGTGTGTCCATGTATCTGTGAACACGATAAATCAAAACGAAAAGTCGGTAAAATACCAAACTTGGTATTTATGTTTAGTATCTTCCAGGGATGCGACACGAAGATTTTGAGAAAAATCCCTCCACACTCAACTATCCTTTACATGGAACTTTTTGTTCGAAAATTTTGATTTTTTCAAAAATGGCTCTAACGATTTTGATTAAATTTTCGTATATTAAACATATTTACCTGACAAATCAAATGTATATCTTGAATTTTCTGGGTATAGCGTCTAAAGAGTAGTTTATTCTGGATGAATTTTACTGAATTTTGAATAACTGCTAAACCGTAAGAGAAGGACAAAAACTTACTACACAAGAAAATGTAGAGCACGTTAAAACACACAGTTTATGTTATATAAATTTTTCTCGTGGAGTTCGTCGTTTTTGAGACATTCCTTATTTTTGATTTCTGCTATGAAAAACTTCTATTTTTCTAATACAGGAAATTGTCAACTGCGATCCATATAAACAAAGAAACTTCATTGACATAGCAACAGCTTTTGACTATCACTTTAACCTATGGTACTCCCTTATTTCGCTTCTACTTACAAGGAAGCAAGTAATAAGACTATTCTGCTAATCTTTTCTGATTAGCAAAAAGTAAATAGAAGTATAATCTTTTTAAAAATAATTTTTTGCAGGGATATAGAGAAAGTCATGTGAATCGTACACATAAGATTTTTATTATTGTTATTATTATTACCCTTACTCTTACTATTGCTGTTATTATTACTAGTATTATTACTTATTTATTCAGTTATAAAAATTGCACATTCCAAGATAGTTTGAAGGCGGGGGGGGGCGTTTTCTTGAAAATCCTGCGGTTGTGTCCTTGGAAGAGACTGAACTTTACGTTTTTAAGTTATCGTGTTCACAGACACACGAACCTTTTTCTAAAAAAATGTTTTTTTCTTCTTTTTGTGCTCAAGAGAACCCAAAAACAGATTTCCGGTGAAATCTCACATGAAATACAATAGCTTTTATACCTACTATGCACATAGTACGTGTATATAAAGTAAAATGTAGTATGTAGAAGACTGAGTAGAGAAGATCATGTTAATGCTACATATATTAAGCTAGAATCCAGCGCTGGTATAAATCTGGATCTGTTTCTGTGTTCAACAAATTGCCATATGAGGTGCATGGTTTAAATGTTGATGTTTTCAAGAAAAGCATCAAGCACTGGTTAACCAATAACCCTTTATATGACCTAAGAAAGTTTTATACATCCTATTTACATGTATGAAACGAGATACGTCCAGAAAGTAAGTTCCGTTTCAATTTATCTCCGCTGCAGCGCTGCGATCGCAGTTCCGCACATGCGCGGTGGACGCTCTTTATCAAGGAGAAGAAACGTGCGCCATTTTGAGATCGCTGTCAGCCACATACGCTTTGTTGTGCTTGTCTACAATGTCGGTGTTGATTGAAAATCCCGCCGTTTCTGAAATCAGATCTGTGATTCGTTTTCTGAATGCTAGGAAAGTGAAACCAATTGAAATTTATCGGCAAATTTGCGAAGTTTACGGACCAAATGCGATGAGTGATTCAATGGTGAGAAGATGGGACCACACACTGCAAATGTGACGAAAAACCTCCTACAGGGATTTGGCTGGGACGTGTTTGACCATCCTCCGTACAGCCCTGACCTCGCTCCTAGCGACTTTCATCTGTTCTTACATCTCAAGTCTTTCCTTGGCGGTCAACACTTCAACAATGACGAAGAGCTGAAAGAAAATATTTCCAACTTTTTGAAGACACAGGCGGCAAACTTCTATGAAGAAGGTATACAAAAACTTGTGCCACGCTATGACAAATGCCTGCAAAATTTCGGCGGTTATGTGGAAAAGTAGTTTAAGAGTTGTAGAATTTTGTGCAATAAATAATTATTCTGTAACTGTACGCAATTTAATTTTATTACCAAACGGAACTTACTTTCTGGACGTACCTCGTATTAAGATTTGACTATGTCCATGCATCATCTTGTCACCACGACTGTTTAGCAATCAACTCAAATTCAAAATGTTGGGCACAAGTTTCATCATAAGAAATGGATGAAAGAAGAACTGTTAAAGGCAGATATTGTCGTTAAAAGACATTCAAGCTCGCGTGATATATGACGGGAGTAATACCATCGCTGGCGGAGCAGTTAGGGAACCCCCAACAGGTTGTCAACAGGTGACAGACGGCCTCTTCTTGCTGAATCCAGACCAGCTCTCGGGCGCTCTTGCATTGTTTTCCTGAGTAGCACCGGGGTTCCAACCCTCCACCGCCGTAACTGTTGATCCAAGATCCCACCATGACCCTTTCATCACAATTGTTTGTCACTCTTGGGAACGGTACCTTTATTTATACTTATCTCTACTTTTATTTTCGAGCGCATCCCTGTATTTTCTTTCACTAGTGAAAAAGAGCTTTTAAAAATATTTCTTAGAGCCGCATGAGATTCTACATCAACCATAATTTACTTTTACCTCTCCTATACAAACCAATCTTACAAAATGGTATTACTTTTTTACTTTCTCTAGCCCCGTATGTAAATGTACATAGGGATAGAGAAGTATTGTATTCCACCCAAAAATTCGATACCGAGATTTCACCGGAAATACATGTTTTAGAGTCCCCAGTCCGTGTGTCTGTGAACACGATAACTCAAAAACGAAAAGTCGGTAAAATACCAAACTTGGTATTTAAGTTTAGTATCTCCCAGGGATGCGACACGAAGATTTTGAGAAAAATCTCCCAACCCCCAACCACCCTTTACACGGAACTTTTTTAGAAAATTTTGATTTTCTTAAAAATGGCTCTAACAATTTTGTTTAAGATATCGTATATTAGATATTTACCTAACAAATAAAATGAATATCTTGGATTTTATGGGAATAGCTTCTGAAGACCTGTATATTCTGGATGAAATTTGCTTAATTTGGCATAGCTAGTAAACCGTAAGAGATAGACAAAAACTTACTATAAAAAATGTAGGTCTTGTTAAAATACACAAGGTATGTCATATACATTTTTCTCGTGGAGCTTACCGTTTTCGAGGTATTCATTGCTATTAGTTTCAATTGTGAAGTACTTATACTTTTCTCAGACGGGAGTGTGCGGTTTTCTTTGGCCAAGAAAAGAAAAGGATTTGTAATGACAATCGCATAACGACAGCTTTTAAAACATTTGACTATGGGTTTAACCTAGTGTATTCCCTTATTTTGTTCCAACTTATAAGGAACTAAGTAATAAGAACATTGTGCTAATGAGTACCTCGATTAGCAAGATGCGGAAAGAAGAATAATCTTATGTAAGAAGTTTGTAGAACAGCTAGAGAAAGTCAGGTGAATGTAACACATCAGCTTTTTCTACTATGTATAATATACATAGCCAATGTGGAAGGTGTTGCAATCCGATACTGGTATTCTCCAGAAAGACACTTTTTTTTTTTTTTTTTTTTTTTTTTTTATAGCTTAACGACCTTTAACCTGGTTGGTCATGTCGGACGATAAATGAAATTGCTTAAATGATGCTCAAATGATCTCGGGGTCCAATGAGCTTAAAGTTACTCGATATTTTAATCAAAATCGTTACAGCCATTTTTAATAAAATCAAAATTTTCGAAAAAAGTTCCATGTAAAGGGTAGTTGGGTGTGGGGGGATTTTCTTGAAAATCTTCGTGTCGCATCCTTGTAAGTATGGTATTAAACGGTCTTTTCGTTTTTGAGCTGCGCTGTCCACACACGCACACACATGGACCTTTTTCTGAAAATGCTTTTTTTGGATTCAGGGGGACCTAAAACATGGATTTCCGGTGAAATCTCGGTATCGAATTTTTAGGTGCATTACAATACCTTCTCTATACATCACGTACATAGTACGTGTAGAGAAAGTAAAAAGACAAGATATTCAAATACAGCAATTTAAATTTACAGCACAGAGTACACTTTATTCAGAATCATAGATGTACCCTATTATACTAGATAAATACACTTAAAAGAAATATATACACACAATATATAAAACCATAAAACAACAATGACATAAGTATGATAAAATGTATGTATGTAAAACATATTTTAGTTGTTCTTATCCCTCCACCCCCTCTTCTATATTGACCCACTAAAACTCTTAACTTAGCTAAATTAACTTTTTAATAATTAATTATTGATATGTTTAAGTTCTAAACTAGAAATCTTCCAAAACAATGAATTCGTATACCAAGATTTTCACAAATGTGACAACCCGATAAAATACATTTTTTTATTGTTTCATTTATATAGCCACCTTTAACATCTAAGGTCTTTGCTTTTGAAACAACTCGTTGTCTCTAGGTTCTCATTTTATTACTTTTTCTATACGTGCTATGTAGTGTATAGAGAAGGTATTGCATTCCACCAAAAAATTCCAAGATTCAATACCAAGATTTGACAAGAAATATATGTTTTAGGGTCCTCTGTATCCAAAAAAAGTATTTCCAGAAAAAGGTCCGTGTGTGTGTGTGTGTGTGTGTGTGTGTCTGTGTCTGTGAATACGATAACTCAAAAACGAAAAGTCGGTAAAATACCAAACTTGGTATTTAAGTTTAGTATCTTCCAGGGATGCGACACGAATATTTTGAGAAAAATCCCCCACCCCAAATTACCCTTTACATGGAACTTTTTTCGAAATTTTTGATTTTCTAAAAATGGCTCTAACGATTTTCATTAAAATATCGTATATTAAAGATATTTACCTGCCAAATAAAATGTATATTTTGAATTTCCTGGGAATAGCCTCTGAAGACTACTTTATTCTGGGTCAATTGTACAGAATTTTATATAACTGCTAAACCGTAAGAGATGGACAAAAACTTACCACACAACAAATGTAGAGCACCTTAAAACACACAATTTATGTTACATAATTTTTTTTTCGTTGAGTTGATTGTTTTTGAGATATTTCTTGTTTTTGGTTTCAGCTATAAAAACTTATACTTTTCTCATACAGGACTTTGTGAACTCGTGTTCATACAAACAAAGGAACTTCAGTCGCAGAGCAACCAGCTTTTAACTTTCACTTTAACCTATGGTACCCCCTTATTTCGCTTCTACTTACAAGGAAGCAAGTAATAAGACTATTTCTGCTAATTTTTCTCCATTAGATGAAGTAAATAGAATCAGTTGTTGCAGTGATATAGAGAAAGTCCTGTGAACGGAACACATCCGATTTTTTTTCTCAAATACACACACATTCACTCACATACATACTTCCGGACTCTGTGGGGGATAGGGAATAAATCTGGATTCCCAACCGGGAAGCGAACCCGGGACCTCTAAGTGAGAAGTCAGCAAAGTACATTTTATTTCTTAAAATATTTCTGTTTGGGAGTTTAAAAATCGGGCAGCAAACTACAATTAGAATACTGGTTCATTGAAACAAGGATCTTTATCGGCTAAGGTAAAGCTGAAAGAGGAAAAATCAGAGGTTCTAATCCCATTGAGCTCACTCTACCGTGAAACTTCGTGTCTTTCGTTCTCAACTTCTGACCTCTAACTTTGTTTCTTGGAACTTCCGAGATTATCTCACGCAAAAGATTTAAGCCCTACGAAGCGCCTCGAATATAAAAACACTACAGTCGCATCACTCTTAGCTGATGCTTGCGACTGAAACAAAACACGATCTCATTTTTAAGAAAAAAAATCTGTTGTGTTCCATTCACGTGATTTTCTCTAAATGTCGCTAAGTTAATCATTCTGAACATATTTTTACTTTCTCTAGTCCCGTATGTACAATGTACATAGGGATAGAGAAGGTATTGCACTCCACCCAAAAAGTCGATACCGAGATTTCACCGGAAATATATGTTTTAGGGTCCCCTGTATCCAAAAAAAAGCATTTTCAGAAAAAGGTCCGTGTGTCCGTATGGTATTTAAGTTAAGTATCTTCCAGGAATGCGACACGAAGATTTTGAGAAAATTCCCCCACCACAAACTACCCTTTACATTGAAAAAATTTAGAAAATGTTGATTTTCTTAAAAATGGCTCTTAACAATTTGATTAAAATATCGTATATTATAGATATTTACCTGACAAATAAAATGTATATCTTGAATTTTCTGGGAATGGCCTCTGAAGACTACTTTATTCTGGATGAATTTTACGGAATTGTGCATAACTGCTAAACCGTAAGAGATGGATAAAAACTTACGTCATGAAAAATGTAGAGCACGTTAAAACACACAATTTATGTCATACATTTTTTTCGTGGAATTGATCATTTTTAAGATATTCTTGGTTGTTCGTTTCTGCTTTGAAAAACACACTTTACTCATACAGGAATTTGTTAACTCCTGCCCATACAAACAAAGGAACTTCAGCTGTTGGATATCATTTTAGCTATGGTACTCTCTCATTTCGCTTCTACTTACAAGGAAGTAAATAATAAGACTATTTCTGCTAATGTTTCTCGGTTAGCATGAAATAAATAGAAGCATGAGCTTTTTAACAATAATTTGTTGGAGAGATGCAGAGAAAGTCACAGAGTTTTGTAACGTGCAAGGGACCCTAAAAGGCTAAATCTCTGTATCGAATTTTTGGGTGCAATGAAATCCTCTCTTCCTATGTACTATATAAGAAGCAGAGAAAGTAATTAAATCAACGGGCCCTAACAGCAGCAATATAAATGGTGCAATGGCGCAGTGAATTTCTTGGCTGTGGGCCCAGGGTTCAATTCGACTGGGTCAAACATCCAGACTGAAGTTTTTCCTCTAAGTTGCATTGGAATAAGTTTCAGGTCCTTAAGTTTATTTGCTCATGTATTTTACTGATTCGTTGATACTTTGAAACGCCCAAATGGGCTTAGAACATGTGCAGAGCGGTGGGAGAAAAAGAAATCCGCAAACAATTGTGATACCAGTACTTAATAAGAATTGGAAACCAGTCGAGCACTGCGGAAACCATTATAAAACATTCGGAAGAATTACGACCAGACTCTAGACAGGATGGATTATCGGCAGTGAGAAAAGGAAACTGCAAAACTAAAATAGTGCTCTTGGCTATTCTTTCTCTGGCATTTGGTTTTTTTCACTCCTCTGTTTCGCAAGTTTTAGCTTAGAATTTTTATACTCGCCAAAATTCTCTCGAATCATTATTGACTTTCTCATATTTTATGCATCAGTCCAGTAGTATATATTCATAAATAATATTTTTAGACAGTTGATGCCAAAAGTAGGTCTTTTATCAGATCCCAGTAGTGTTAAAAGTAGAAAATTCTGTCACTCAGTGTTATAAAATTATAACGCTCCAATGTAGCCAAGTTTGAAAGCTCGTATTGATCCATAAAATGGCGGAAAATGAAATGAAATGGAGTGGACGCTCTTTAACTGCTGTGGTTCTCAGCGTCCCATTCTATACTGGGCGTCAAAGAGCACTTAATTTTGCTCAGAGGCCTCTTTTTCACGCTTGAGTTTCTTTTATGTGCTGTAAATATGCGACACGGGACCAACGGCTTTACTTCCCTTCCGAAGGAAGCCATGCTAAGGGTTTTTACGCCCGAAAATATCCATCGTTGAACCCGAGACCTTGGGTATATGAAGTTAGCATGGTAACCATTACACCACGGAGGGCGGATGGTTTGAATGTCATGAACATGGAATGCGCTGAACCAGACGAAATTATGCAAGCAGCGGAGAACGCAAAATTATAACTGCTACACTGGTACACTGCCTTCGTTGTATAGAATGTTTTAGTTCTGTACGAGTAAGTAGTCATTTTTCATCACTAAGTAAGGCAACAAATGAATATTGCAGACCATTAAACATGAATTCCGTGAAATACGTAAAACAATCTATTTATTATAATAATAATAATAATAATAATAGTAACAACAACATGTCTATAAATAGTGGCGGCTCATGGATTAAAAATTCAGGTGTTCACAAAATCTGCAATTTACCACCGCCGCAGCCGCAATTTGCTACCGCCGTCGCCGCAACATCAAATCCAGTAATATTACAAACAATGAAAGTGCCTAATAACAAGAATTATAGATTTGTTACGCAAATCGTCACCCACCCAGTATTGTAAAGATGTTGAATTTCTTAGTCTCCGAGAGTTAACAGCAATATGAGGTGATGAAGGGGTGAAGTCCTTTGATGCAGTTCATGTGAAGAATGGTATTTACATAGTTTAAATTACGCAATTAACACCAAATTTATTTGTACAGATATTCCACGCGCCGGTTTTTCAAATGTGCAAACTTTTCTATCACTTGGTAATTAAAGTCCTTTATGCTGTTGACCAGTTTCTTCTCAATAGCAAGCATTGCCAGTGCTGAAATTTGGTCTTCACCCATCGTACTCCTAGTAACGGTTTCAATCCCTTTTATTGTGGAAAAGCATCTTTCTGGTTCTGATGTCATGGTCGTAATGTAACAATCTTCGGAAAAGTTCCTTCGTTGAGGTTGTTTTCTGTCATGAACTGCTTAACTCTCGCATAAAATGCAAATTACTAAGAAAAATAGCGCGTCTCACAAAGACTGCAGTTGCACTTCCGGATAGTTTCAACTAAATCTCAAAGATAGCAGCACCTCCCGCTGATAAACAGAACCCTGGAGGTGCTAATGTGCACGGTCGCACTGTCACATACTCAGGTTCTCGGCTGTGTTCAATCTGAAGAGCACAGCGCGGTATATTTAAACAAGTGGCACCGGATAGCGCATTTTATTAAATATTTCCTGAAAGAGAAAAAGGAGATGCACTAAGAAATATTGGAGGTTCACGTGCTCTTGTGCTCCTACACAGCAGCCGCCGCTGTCTATAAATATTGAGAATGTCTATAATATGTCTATAAAATAGTGTATGACACTACGGCTTCTTTTCGCAAGCTTTCTACTCACAATATAAAACACCATTTTTACCACTTGTATCATAAACAACTATTGTTTTTAATAACTTTACCCCGAATGTAAACGATCTTAAAGTACCCGATTGAGCCATTCATCATCCTGATGATGGGAGAGATGCACGCTCCCGAAACGTCGACGATTCTTCATCACTACACCTGGCTTGAAGCCCGAGAACGTCTAGAATGTATTCGTCGCCAGGAAAGCTTCAGATCCTATTTTACATCTTAAAGTATTCATCCGCGTTACCTTCGCGTTGATGACTAGTTTTGGCTTATAGAGCACGTGGAGTGAACAGATGACATAAGGTAATTAGAAATAAACAAATCTGAGGTATTCCATGCACGCGACTTTCTCCACATCTTTGTAACGCCTTATAGTTAATAAGCTTATTCTTCAATCCAGTCTAAACTGAAAGTCACATGTTTTAAAATGTGGTTGCTATGGGGTTGAAATTCGTTTCTTTGCGTGGTCAGGAGTTGACAAGTTTCTGTACGAGAAAAGTTTAGTTATTTTAAAATTAAAACCAATAATAAGGAATAATACGAAAACAGTCAACTCCAGGAAAAAATTGTATGTTTTAAGGTGGTCTACATTTTTGTGTGGTATTTTTTTTGTCCATTTCTTATGGTTTACTAGTTATGCAAATTAAAAAAAAATATCATGAATAAAGAGGTCTTTAGAGGCTATTCCCTGAAAATTCAAGAATGACATTTTATTCGTCATGTAAATATATTAGAGATTTTAATCAAATCGTTAGAGCCATTTTTGAGAAAATGAAAATGTTCTATACGTTTTCCATGTAAGGGGTGGTTGGGAGGGCTTTATTGAACATTTTTTGTTGCAACCTTGGGACACTCTGAATTTAAACATCAAGTTTGGTATATAACGGACTTTACGTTTTTGATCAATGCTGCCCACAGATACACACACGGACCTGTTTCTTGGATTCAGGAGGTCCCAAAACATGTATTTCCGCTGAAATCTGGGTATCGACATTTTGAATGCAATACAATACCTTCTCTTTACACTATGTACATAGTATGTGTACAGAAACGAGAGAGAGAGAGAGAGTGAGAGAAAAAAATCTCATGTGTACCATTCACATGACTTTCTCTATATCTCTGCAACAAATTATTTTTAAAACGCTTATACTTCTATTTACTTCCTGCTAATCGGGAAATAATTAGCAGAAGTAGACTTATTACTTGCTTCCTTGTGAATAGAAGTGAAATAAGGAACTACCATAAATTAAAGTGATAGTCAAAGGCTGGTTGCTATATGACTGAAGTTCCTTTGTTGGTATGGACACGAGTTCACAGAGTGCTGTATGAGAAAATATGTTTTTTATAGCTGAAACCAAAAACAAGGAATATCTCAAAAACAATCACCTCCACGAAAAAAATGTATATAACATAAATTGTGTATTTTAAAGTGCTCTACATTTGTTGTGTGGTAAGGTTTTGTCTAACTCTTGCGGTTTAGCAGTTATGCAAAATTCCGTAAAATTGACCCAGAATAAAGTAGTCTTCAGAGGCTATTCCCAGAAAATTCAAAATATACATTTTATTTGTCAGCTAAATATCTTTAATATAAGATATTTTAATCAAAATCGTTAGAGCCATTTTTTAGAAAATAAAAATTTTCGAAAAAAGTTTTATGTAAAGGGTAGTTTTGGGTGGAGTCATTTTTCTCAAAATCTTCGAGTCGCATCCCTGGAAAATACTAAACTTAAATACCAAGTTTGGTATTTTACCCACTTTTCGTTTTTGAGTTATCGTGTTCACAGACACACGCGCGCACACACACACACACACACACACACACACACACGGACCTTTTCCTGAAAATACTTTTCTTGGATACAGGGGACCCTAAAACATGTATTTCCAGTGAAATCTCGGTATCGAATTTTTTGGTGGGGTGCAATACATTCTCTATACACTATGTACATAGTACGTATAGTGAAAGTAAAAAAAAAAAAAACAACAAAACAACAGCTCAACCTGTGTAAAGTAAGCATGCAACAAGTGTATAAAACTATATTTAACTCAGAGTTACGGAGTATTCGGAAATGGAGCTTATTTCTTACATATCGAAATGTGATTCCTGGACATCAGTTTCACTACTAGATAAAGTTTTGGCAAGGTTAAAGGTATCGATATCAAAAATATTGTCATCCAGCACCCAATTTTGTTTTCTTTTAACCACGTTAGTTATCGCTCCTTTCTAATTGATATTGCCAGTACAGTTTGGTCCGAGGTCACGAAATTGCCGGATTGAGGTTCGGTGCAGAGTATAACTGTGACGGGATAGAGTAGACGTGGTTTTCACAGCCAGCTTGGAAACGTGTTGCACTATTTAATATTGCTCACTGCCTGACGTCTTGACTTCCTGCTAGTAGATAAACCAGAGAACACTGAAAGAGAGCGAAAATATGAAAGGGTAGGCGTTCTTCACTGAACAAACTTGTGGATAATATAAACATAATTTGAGTGACAGGAGAAAAGCGTTTTCTTTCGATACAGTAAAGACGTACTTTGTAATTCACGGCAATGAATTCTGAGTGAGTTTGATTATGTTCATTGTCATCCTGACTTTTTTTTTAGGAAGCTTTATACTTTTATTATAAATGAACTAAGGAACTAAGTTAATAAGAACAATCTGCTAATGTTTATCTCATTTAGTATGGTGTAAAAATAATCTTTTGTAAGAAGTTTGTAGAGCAACTAGAGAAAGTCATGTGAGTGTACCATATCCGATTTTTTAAATAATTGATGGAGAATTGGCAGAACAATAGAATGAAATACCTAAATGGAGGACATAATATTTATTCATTACTCAATAGGTAATTAGTAAAAAATCTGATGTGCTCCATTCACATGACTTTCTCTACATCTCTGCAACAAATTATTGTTAAAAAGTTTATGCTTCTACGAGTATTTACTTCATGCTAATTGAGAAAAATTAGTAGAAATGTTCTTATTACTTGCTTCTTTGTAAGTAGAAGCGAAATAAGGGAGTATCATAGGTTAAAGTGATAGTGAAAAGCTGGTTGCTATGTGACTGATGTTCCTTTGTTTGTATGGACACGAGTTGACAAATTCTGTATGAAAAAAGTACAAGTTTTTCAAAACTGAAACCAATAACAAGGAATATTTCAAAAACGATCAACTCCACGAAAAAAATTATATAACATAAACTGTGTGTTTTAATGTGCTCTACATTTCTGTGTGGTTAAGTTTTTGTCCATCTCTTACGGTTTACCAGTTGCACACACATACACACAGGTAGACAGACAGACACACACGCTCATTTTTCTAAAAATGCTTTTTTTTTCTTTTTTTTTTTTGGATTCAGGTGGTCTAAAAACATGTATTTCCGGTGAAATCTCGGTATCGAATTTTTGGGTATAATACAATTACCTTCTCTATACAATATGTACATAGTACGTTTAGAGAAAGTAAACATTTATAACATTAATTGTATGTTTTAATGTGCTCTACATTTTTGTGTGGTAGGTTTTTGTTCATCTCTTAAGGTTTAGCAGTTATGCAAAAATTCGTAAAATTCATCCAGAATAAAGTAGTCTTCAGAGTCTATTCCCACAAAATTCAAGTTATACATATTATTTGTCAGGTAAATATCTTTAATATACGATATTTTAATCAAAATCGTTAGAGCCATTTTTAAGAAAATAAAAAATTTTGAAAAAAGATGCAAGTAAAGGGTAGTTGGGAGTAGGGGGATTTTCTTGAAAATCTTCGTGTCGCATCCTTGGTAGATACCAAACTTAAATATCAGGTTTGGTATTCAACGGTCTTTTCGTTTTTGAGCTATGCTGTCCATAGACACACACGCACGCACACACGGACCTTTTTGTAAATTCAGGGGCACCCAAAACATGTACTTCCGGTGAAATCTCGGTATCGAATTTTTGGGTGGAATGTAATACTTCCTTTATACACTATACATAGTACGTGTAGAGAAAGTGAAATTTGTGTTAGAACACAAAGAAATTTCCCCCAAATATAATTCAGGCGCAGCCAGAGGAGTAACTTTTGCAATTACTGGTCGACATATTTGAACTCGGTGCCAATTCGTTATAACACAATTTGCATTTTGACATTCATTCTCTCCTTATTAGAATTTAGTGACGGGGCTGTTACAGATTTGGAGTCCATTATTGATGGCGTGCTAGAAATGGCCGTAACTTTTGCTCTCAAGCTCTATTCTATTGGGTTTCTTTGTTTTTTCTCCCTCATCGTTTCGATTTACTTCATTTCGTGCACACGTCTGACCTGCGTTTTGCTGAACTGGAAAATCCCTGCAAACTTCCGGTCAATTTCACTTTTTCTTTATTCCGCCCCGGAAGTTTTTGCAGCGGAAGCGCTTGAATTAATTTGCTGCCCAGCTTAGAATGTTAGAATCAGGGGCTATCGGTAGGGGTCCTCCATTCTACACGAGTGCCAATAAAATCTATCATTGGCTTCAGCACTTTTTGCTTTTGGATAAGTATTTAAGAAACCGATTGGAGTAGTCAGAGTTTTGGCTTCTCAGGTCAGAGACAATGTCTTCGATTCCCACCTGATTCGGGAAGTTTCTCTTTAATTAGAATATTTAACTACCCTTCACAGAGTTTGGAAGTATGAATGAGGGAGTAAATGATTGTTTCCACATTAAAAAATCTGATATGTTCCATTCACATGACTTTCTCTACACCTCTACAGCACATTATTTCAAAAAGCTTACGCTTAATTTACTTCATGCTCATTGAGAAAAAATTAGCAGAAATAGTCTTATTACTTGCTTCCTTGTGAGTAAAAGCGAAATAAGGAAGAACCATAGTGATAGTGAAAAGCTGATTGCTATGTGACTGAAGTTCTTTTGTTTCTATGGACGCGAGTTGACAAATTCCTGTATGAGAAAAGTAAGTTTTTCAAAGCTGAAACCAAAAACAAGGAATATCTAAAAAACGATCAACTCCACGAAAAAAATATATATAACAAAGTGTGTGTTTTAACGTGCTCTACATTTTTTTGTGTGGTAAGTTTCTGTCCATCTCTTATGGTGTAGCAGTTCCGTGAAATTCATCCAGAATAAAGTAGTCTTCAGAAGCTATTCCTAGAAAATTTCAAGATATACATTTTATTTGTCAGGTAAATATCATTAATATACGATATTTTAATCAAAGTCCTTAGAGCCATTTTTAAGAAAATAAACAATTTCGAAAAAAGTTCCATGTAAAGGGTAGTTGAGGGTGGGGGGATATTTTTTTTTTGAAAATCATCCTGACGCATCCTTGGAAGATACGAAACTTAAATGCCAAGTTTGGTATTGAACGGTCTTTTTGTTTTTGAGCTACGCTGTCCACAGCACACAGAGAGACAGACAGACAGACAGACAGACACACACACGGACCTTTTTGTAAAAATGCTTTTTTTTTGTATTTCAGGGGGTCCTAAAACATGTATTTCCGGTGAGAGCTCGGTATCGAATTTTTGGGTAGAGTACATTACTTCCTCTATACACTATGTGTTCCATTCACATGACTTTTCTACCTATTTCTCAATAAACTATTCCAACAAACTTTTTTTCTTTACGTTAATCGAGATAAACATTAGAAATCAAATGTTCTTAATACTTTGTTACTGTAAGTAGAAGGGAAATAAGGAAATACGCTAGGCCAAAGCAATAGCTAAATGTTTTAAAAACACGTGGCTAAGTGGTACAATTAATTGAAACTTGATTGTGTTTACATGGACAATAGTAAAACAAGAGATGCGAGGCGAATGTTGACTTCTCGAATGAGAAAAGTATACTCCAATAACAAGGAATATCTGGGAAATCAATAGGTCTACAAAAATGTGTATGGCATAAATTGTGTGTTTTAACGAGATATGCGTTTTTTGAGAAGTAAGTTTTTGTCTATCTTTTACGATATACCAGTAATGCAAAATTCATTCAAAATGAAGAGTATTTCTGAGCTGTTCCCAGAAAACTCAAGATATATATTTCGTCATGTACCTTTAGTGTACGGTATTTTATTTTTATAAAGTGTAGTGTAAGGTGAGAAAATTGTCTTGAGTTTTCGTTTTTAAGTTATTGTGCTCAGAGACACACCTAGATAATTGTCTAAAGCTATACTTTTTATTCAGAACTTAACACGCATATTTCCAGTTAAATCTGGTATAGAAATTTGTAATTAAATGCAATAAATTCTCTAACTACTTTGGACATTGTAAAGCATTGTTAAATTCAAATATATTTAAGAATGTCAGGTTTAACAAAATAAGACAAACAGATGTAAGGACACGTTGTGTGTTACGCGTAAAAACGAAGAATAAAATACAGTATTGTTTTAGTATTGTGCATTCTGCGAGGAACGAAAGGATTCGTATGCTCTAATGAAGGGCTTTTCATACAGTGAAGCCCTTTGAAGTTCACCGCCCCACGCCCGCAAGGTGTGAAACCCGTGCGGTATTGTGGTTTTTGCAACAAAAAGGCAAAGCCTGCTGTATATGCCAATTTGCAATACAGTGGGCGAGGCTTCAGTTTATTATCAGTGAAATGAAAGTTCTGGACAATCCTAAAAATATGATGTGGTATATTCTTATGACTTTCTCTGCTCATTTGCAGCAAGTCATTTTTACTTTCTCTACACGTATTAAGTACATAGTGCATAGAGAAGGTATTTTATTGCACACATAATTCGATTTCGAGATTTAAACGGACATATATGTTTTGAAGTCCCCTGAGTCCAGAAAAAAATATTTTTGGAAAAACTACCATATGTTTTTGTGTCTATGGACAGCATATCTCAAAAACTAAAATTCTGTTAAATAACACCCCACCACCAACTACCCTTTACAAGAAAACATGTTTGAAAATTTTTATTTTCATAAAGATGGTTCTAATGATTTAAAATACCGTATGTTAAAACTATTTACATCACAAATAAAATGTATATCTTGAATCTGCGATAGCTATTCGCAGAAATTGTGTTTATTTTTATTTATCTATTTATTTATTTATTTATTTCTGCTAAGCATATACAGGTGAATATGACCGGTGTTCAGCCCTGGTTATTACATCATTTTGTCTGTTTACTGTCCATACCCATTTATTGCTTTCTCTATACGAACTATATACATAGTGTATAGAGAAGGTATTGTATTGTATCCAAGAATTCGATACCGATATTTCACCGGAAATACATGTTTTGAGAATCCCTGAATCCAAAAATACGTTTTTAGAAAAATGTCCGTGTGTATCCGTCTGTCTGTCTGTGTGTGTGGGGGGCCAGCATAGCGCAAAAACGAAAGGACCCTTAAAGCCCAAACTTGTTATTTACGTTTGGTATCTTCCAAGGATACGACAGGAAGATTTTCAAGATAATTCCCCCACCCCAAACTACCCTTTACATGGAAAAATTTCGAAAATTATGATTTTCTTAAAAATGGCTCTAACGATTTTGATTAAAATATCGTATATTAAAGATATTTAGCTGTCAAATAAAATGTATATCTTGAATTTTCTGGTAATAGCTTCTAAAGATCTGTTTATTCTGGATGAATTTTGCTTAATTTAGGATAACTAGTAAACCGTAAGAGATAGACAAAAACTTACTGTACATCAAATGTAGGTATTGTTAAAATACACAAGTTATATCATATACATTTTTCTGGTGGAGCTTACCGTTTTCGAGGTACTCATTGTTATTAGTTTCAGTTGTGAAGTACTTATACTTTTCTCAGACGGGAGTGTACGGTTTTCTTTGTTCTACTCCTGGCCAAGAAAAGAATGACAATCGCATAACGACAGCTTATAAAACATTTGACTATGGCTTTAACCTAGTGTATTCCCTTATTTTTTCCTACTTATGAGGAACTAAGTAATAAGAACATTGTGCTAATGAGTACCTCAATTAGCAAGATGCAGAAAGAAGAATAATCTTGTGTATGAAATTTTGTAGAACAGCTAGAGAAATTCATGTGAGTGTAACACATAAGATTTTTTCTTGTTTGACCCTGCTACCGCACTGTTTTTATTTAAATTTGCAATTGAGCATCCACACAAGCTGTTAACTAATTCATGGTCCCTTATTTAGTGATGATAACAAGAACTCCGCTTATAACTTTCAATATCAACCAAACAAAACGCTGGACATAAACAGATCGTCAACTGCTATGTTGGAGGTTTTCACCTGCAGGCCGAACGCCGTGTTTCCTAGGCAACTTCTTCAACGCACGAGTCATACGCCTCTGCGGAAGAAATAGGCGGATTGCATTTTTTCTTTGAATTCAACTTCTGTTCTGGCTGACCCTGTAGTTTAGTCGGTAGACCAATTGCTCGCTGTGCGAGGGGTCCCGAATTCGATTCCCGGCTGGAACTGGACTTTTTTTTTCCAGCCAAAATTATTCCGCATCCTCCCCAAAGTCTGACGATATGAATGAGAGAGTGTGTGTGTGTGTGCATGAGAGTGTGTGAGAGAGTGAGAGTGTGAGATTGTGAGAGTGTGAGATTGTGAGAGTGTGTGTGAAGTTAAAGATAGCTCCCAAAGTTAAAAATGAACAGTAAACGGTGAACATCGTTGCGATGAGCAATTATTCCAAAGAGAAGTGGGAAATAGATATAACCTAGATGTTAAAGGCTTCATATAAATGATACAAAGAATAGTTTCTGTTCCATAAAAATGCTTTAGTTTAAAGAAATTGGCCTGAAACTGGAGGAACCTCTACACCAGTCAAGTTATTGGCAAATCTGATGTGTTTCATTCACATGATTTTTTGTTATTGTTACATAACCAACTCTTTATAAAAGATTTTTCTTTTATCTATGACATGCTAACCAAGGTGAGTATTACCAGGAATTGTCTCATTACTTGTAACTAGAAGGGACATAGGGAATACACTAGGCTAAATCGTTAGTCAAATATTTTAAAATCTGGTGCAATGTGGAACAGCGGACGTCGCTTCCCCTTAGAGATAAGTTTAAGTAGTTTAAAGTTGAAACCAATAACAAGGAATATCTCAGAAACGATTAGTTCTACATGAAAAAATATATGATATAAATTATGTATTTTAACGAGATCTACATTTGTTTAGTAAGCTTTTGTCTCTCTCTTGCGGAGAGTGTGAGAAAGTGTGAGAGTGTGTGTGTGTGTGTGAGAGTGTGTGTGAGTGTGAGTGTGAGAAAGTGTGAGTGTGAGTGTGAGAGTGTGAGTGACAGAGCGTGTGTGACAGAGTGTGTGTGACAGAGTGTGTGAGTGTGAGTGACAGAGTGAGTGTGAGTGTGGATGGGAGTGAGGGCGAGTGTGTTTGGGTGAGGGTGTGTGAGAGAGTGAGAGAGAGAGAGTGTGTCTATGACAGACTGAGTGAGAGAGAGTGAGAGCGTGAGAGGGCGTGAGTGTAAGAGTGAGGGTGTGAGTGTGAGTGAGATTGAGAGTGAGGAAGAGTGAGAGTGTGTGTGACAGAGTGTGTGTGACAGAGTGTGTGTGACAGGGTGAGTGTGAGTGTGGATGAGAGTGAGGGCGAGTGTGTTTGGGCGAGGGTGTGTGAGAGAGTGAGAGAGAGAGTGTGTCTGTGACAGACTGAGAGAGAGAGGGAGAGCGTGAGAGGGCGTGAGTGTGAGAGAGTGAGGGTGTGAGTGAGATTGAGAGTGAGGAAGAGTGAGAGTGTGTGTGACAGAGTGTGTGAGTGTGAGTGTGGATGAGAGTGAGGGCGAGTGTGTTTGGGCGAGGGTGTGTGAGAGAGTGAGAGAGAGAGTGTGTTGTGACAGACTGAGTGAGAGAGAGAGTGAGAGCGTGAGAGGGCGTGAGTGTGAGAGAGTGAGGGTGTGAGTGTGAGTGAGATTGAGAGTGAGGAAGAGTGAGAGTGTGGGGGAGTGAGTGAAGGAATTTGGGAGTATGAGTGAGAGTGACTGCCGCTATAAATGTTAAACTGTGACTTCTTTGACACAAATTCACTTGGCTTTTACAAATCAATATAGTGAATAATTTAGAACAAGAGTGAACTGGCTAGTCCCGTAGTTAAATAGGTCGGGAACCCACTTCTCTGGAACGGTACCTGGGTTGGATTTCGGACCACGGGTGGGCACTTTTCTCTAGCTAAGAGTATTCCCTATTCTTCCCAGAGTCTGGAAGTAGGAATGCGAGTGTGAATGCGTATGTGTGTGTAACAGTACACAGTATTCCAACGGTGATTGCGGCCGCGCCGTGATCGAGTGGTTAGACCACTCGCCTCTCACCTAGACGGCCGGGGTGAGATTTGTGGTGGACAAAACGGCGCTGGGGCGGGTTTTCTCAGGGTACTCCGGTTTCCCCCGCCATAGCATTCCACCGGTGCTCCATCATCATTCATGTATCATCAGTGTCACCGCCTGTGGTGCCATAAGTAGTTAAAGCGGGCGTTAAACACTACAAAAAAAACGGTGAATGCCCCGATACGTCATAAAGTTAGAGGAAGGGCGCAGTGTGCCTACCCTCCCCTTAGGACGAAGCGGATGCTTAGCGGTCAGAAGGGAACCACAGAATGAAGAATTTGGAACGAGTGGTCGGTCAATAACCAGGCAAGAGCATGAGGCAGTGGATGATATGAAAGCGAAATAGATTTTAGGAAAGGTGCTAATGGGACAATTGATGAAATCAGTGGCGGGGGAAAATGGAGGATCACGGGAAAATCCGCCCAGACGCTGCAATTCCCACATGCAGGCGTTTGGAATCGAACCCGGGCCATCTAGGTGGGAGGCGAGTGGTGTAACCACTCAGCCACGGCGCTTCCTAAAGGAAGGGCATGAATGGAATTAAAAAAATCTGAGGTGATCCATTCACATGACTTTCTCTACATCTCTGCAACAAATTATTGTTAAAAAGCTAATGCTTTTATTTACTTCATGCTAATCGACAAAAAATTAGCAGAAATAGTCTTATCACTTGCTTCCTTGTAAGTAGAAGCGAGTACCATAGGTTAAAGTGAAAGACAAAAGCTGGTTGCTATGTGACTGATGTTCCTTTGTTTGTATGGACAGGAGTTGACAAATTCCTGTATGAGAGAAGTATAAGTTGTTTAAAGCTGAAACAAATTACAAGGGATACCGTAAAAAAAGATGAACCCCACGTAAAAATGTATATAACATAAATTGTGTGTTTTAACGTGCTCTACATTTTTTGTCCAGCTCTTACGGTTTAGCAGTTATGCAAAATTCCGTAAAATTCATCCAGAATAAAGTAATATTTAGAGGCTATTCCCAGAATAATCAAGATTTTAATTTTATTTGTCAGGTAAATCTTTAATATACGTCATTTTAATCAAAATCATTAGAGCCATTTTTGAGAAAATAAAAAATTTTCGAAAAAAGTTCCATGTAAAGGATAGAGGTGGGGGATTTTCTTGAAAATCTTTGTGTCGCATCCTTGGAAGACACCAAACTTAAATATCAAGTTTGGCATTTGACGGTCTTTTCGTTTTTGAACTATGCTGCCTACAGACATACACACACACGGATATTTTTCTAAAAATGTTTTTTTTTTTGGATTCAGGTGGTCTCAAAACATGTATTTCCGGTGAAATCTCGGTATTGAATTTTTGGGTACAATGCAATACCTTCTCTATACACTATGTACATGGTACGAATGGAGAAAGTGAATATAGAGTGAACTACAGCTGAACACACTTAAAATGAACACCCAGTATATTCGACGTTATACCATCATGGTAATACGGTAGATCTTTTAGTAGCCTTTACGTCTACACTACATTTATTACTAACCTTAAATAGGTATGAGAGTATGGCCTGGAGACAGCATCCTGGAACAGTAAAACACTTTACGACCGCTGTATTCACCTCGCGCGCTCACACACAATACGTATCAGATTATAGTTTCGAGAACATTTCGATAGCTCTGTAATGTACTTTGTATTTTGTCAACATACAGTGGCTGTCCCAGAAGCACCCGACCTGATGTATAGATAGCGATTGTTGTTTCAAACAACAAACCTTAGAAAGCCTAAGTTTGAAGTTTGACGATTTTACATTGTTTATCATTCGTTTTGCAGCCATCATTAGTGAATGCTCTCAGCGAATTTGTAAACGTGGACAAAACTGGTCATCGTTATGCGATACAATACTTTCATTTGAAAGGTCTTAATCCAACTAATATTAAATCTGAGCTAGATTCTACTTTAGGAGAGTCTGCTCCTTCGTTTACAACAGTGAACTATTGCCTGGTAGAGTTCAAGCGCGGCCGTACGAGCTGCCAAGGCGAACATCACCGTGGTTGACCAAATGAGGTTACCAGTCTAGAAATTGTAAAGAAAACCCACAAAATGTTGTTGGATGACTGTCAACTGAAAGTACGCGAGCTAGCAGACATTGCAGGCATTTCAAAAATGTCTGTACATCGCATACTGACTGAAAATTTGGATATGAGAAAGTTGTGTGCAAGGTGGGTGCCGCGTTTGCTCAGAATAGAACAAAAACTGCGTCGTGAGGATGTTTCAGTCGAGTGTTTGGCAATGTTTCGCTGCAATAAAGCTGAGTTTTTGTGCTGATTCATAACAATGAATGAAACCTGGGTCCATCACTTCACACCTGAGTAGGAACAATCAAAACAGTGGTTTGGAAGGGGAGAATCGGCTCCAAAGAGGGCAGAGAGACAGCTCCATCTGCAGGCAAGGTCATGTCGTCAGTTTTGTGGAACGCACGCGGGATGTTTTTCATTGATTAATTAAAAAAAAAAAAAAGGTGAAGTAATCAATGGCGAATATGTGAACTTGTTACAGCGTTTGAGGGATGAAGTGAAAACGGCTGCATTTAGCGAAAAAGAAAGTTTTGTTTCATCAAGACAATACCCCAGTTCACAGTCCATTATCGCCATGGCCAAAATCAATGAATTTAAGTTCGAATTGCTTCCACATGCACTCTATTTGACAGATTTAGCCCTCTCTGATTATTTTCTGTTACCAAACTTGAAGAAATAGCTTGGTGGTAGAAGATTTGCCAATAATAAAGAGGTATGGTCTGCAGTTGATGGCTGTTTTGCTGACTTTGATAGTTCTCACTATAAACAGGGCATCGAAGCTATTGAACATCGCTAGGAAAAGTGTATTGCGCTGAAAGGCGACTATATAGAGAAATAAAGATGTCTGTCCCCCAACTTTTTGTGCGTTCTTTGTAAGTCGGGTATTTCTGGGACAGCCCTCATATATCAGCATATTGTTAACATATAGGCGCCCATATGCATGCACCTATAACTTATCACCCTGAATTGTTGCGGGTGCGCGGTCGGATGCCTTATATAGCTCCTCTGCATTGTAGCACCTGCGTAAATAAAAACTTGCGATATTAAGAAAAAAATCCGATGTGTACCATTCACATGACTTTCTCTATATCCCTGCCACAAATTATTCTTTAAAATCTTATACTTCTATTTACTTTATGCTAATCAGAAAAAAATAGCAGAAATAGTCTTATTACTTGCTTCCTTGTAAGTAGAAGCGAAATAAGGGACTACCATAGGTTAAAGTAATAGTAAAAAGCTGATTACTATGTCAATGAAGTTCCTTTGTTTATATGGATCGGAGTTGACAAGTTCCTCTATGAGAAAAATCTGATGTGTACCATTCACATGACTTTCTCCATATCCCTGCAACAAATAATTCTTAAAAAGCTTATACATCTATTTACTTTATGCTAATCAGAAAAAAATAGCAGAAATAGTCTAATTACTCGCTTCCTTGTAAGTAGAAGCGAAATAAGGGACAACCGTAGGTTAAAGTGATAGTCAAAAGCTGGTTGCTATGTCAATGAAGTTCCTTTGTTTATATGGATAGGAGTTGACAAATTCCTGTATGAGAAAAGTATACGTTTTTCATAGCAGAAACCAAAAATAAGGAATGTCACAAAAACGACGAACTCCACGAAAAAAATGTATATAACATAAATTGTGTTTTAATTTGCTCTACATTTTTTGTTAGTAAGTTTTTGTCCATCTCTTACGGTTTAGCAGTTATTCAAAATTTAGTAAAATTCATCCAGAATAAACTACTCTTCAGAGGCTATTCCCAGAAAAATCAAGATGTACGTTTTATTTGTCAGGTAAATATGTTTAATATACGACATTTTAATCAAAATCGTTAGAGCCATTTTTGAGAAAATAAAAAATTTCGAAAATAGTTCCATGTAAAGGATAGTTGGGGGTGGGGGGATTTTTCTCAAAATCTTCGTGTCGCATCCCTGGAAGATACTAAACTTAAATACCAAGTTTGGTATTTTACCGACTTTTCGTTTTTGAGTTATCGTGTTCGAGTTTGAGTTCACAGACACACGGACACACACACACACACACACACACACACACACACACGGACCTTTTTGTGAAAATGCTTTTTTTGGATATTGGGGACCCTAAAACATATTTCCAGTGAAATCTCGGCATCGAATTTTTGGGTGGAGTGCAATACTTTCTCTATACACTATGTACATAGTCGTATGGAGAAAGTAAAAATGTTTTTCATAGCAGAAACCAAAAATAAGGAATGTCTCAAAAATGACGAACTCCACGAAAAAATGTATATAACATAAATTCTGTGTTTTAACGTGCTCTACATTTTTTGTGCCGTAAGTTTTTATCTAAGTCTTACGGTTTAGTAGTTATTCAAAATTCCGTAAAATTCATCCAGAATAAACTACTCTTCAGAGGCTATTCCTAGAAAATTCAAGATATACATCTTATTTGTCAGGTAAATATCTTTAATATACGAAATTTTAATCATTTTTGAGAAAACAAAAATTTTCGAAAAAAGTTCCATGTAAAGGGTAGTTGGGGGTGAGGGGATATTTCTCAAAATCTTCGTGTCGCTTCCCTGGAAGATACTAAACTTAAATACCAAGTTTGGTATTTTACCGACTTTTCGTTTTTGAGTTATCGTGTTCACAGACACACGGACACACACGGACCTTTTTGTGAAAATGCTTTTTTTTTGGATATTGAGGACCCTAAAACACATATTTCCGGTGAAATCTCGGTGTCAAATTTTTGGGTGGAGTGCAATACCTTCTCTATGCACTATGTACATAGTGTGTATAGAGAAAGTAATAACACTTTTGTATGCGCCCTTCCGCAGCTCTCTAAATTTCTTGTTGCGTAATCGGGTTGCAAAATCGTATTCGGAGAGTGCAGTTAGATTGAGAACCTAAACAGTCGACAACTGAGTGAACGATCTCAATTGCGACGAGAAAGAATACAATGATTGCGTTGATCTGTAACATTGAAATTACATTGGTTACAATACATTTCAAATTGATGAGCTGAACTGATGGTACATAGTAGAATACGATTTCATTATAAAGTATGAATATTTCAAATCTCATGCTCAATTTGGTATTACTTTCATAGATGTACGCTAATTATAAATGATTCCTGCGTAGTAGAACATTTTGAAACACTCACCTTGTGAAACATCAATAACGTTATAAATATTAGAATTAAAAAAGAGAGTTGAGTGAGTTTTGAAGCACTGCAAAGTTATGCTTGGAAGCAATATCTGAAGAAGTATGATTGTCTATACAAATGCCCCTTATCTCAGAAGCTAATTGACACTAAGGGCTGACATTTTTTCCATTCATTTGCACTTAACAGGATTTATTTTGACGAAAATGGTTTAGTTGTTTTTTTAAAATTTAAAAATAATCTTTTTTCAATAAAATTTTAAGAGCTTTACTAAAAAAAATCTGATGTGTTCCATTCACATTACTTTCTCTATCTCTGCAACAAATTATTGTTAAAAAGTTTATACGTCTATTTACACCATACTAATCGAGAAAAACAGCAGAAATAGTCTTATTACTTGCTTCCATGCAAGTAGAAGCGAGATAAGGGAGTACCATAGGTTAAAGTGATAGTCAAAAGCTGGTTGCTATGTGACTGAAGTTTCTTTGTTTATATGGACAGGAGATGACAAATTCCTATATAAGAAAAGTAAATTTTTCATAGATGAAACCAAAAACAATGAATGTCTCAAAACGATCAACTCCACCAAAAAAATGTATATAACATAAATTGTGTGTTTTAACGTCCTCTACATTTTTTATGTGGTAAGCTTTTGTCCAACTCTTACGGTTTAGTAGTTATGCAAAATTTCGTAAAATTCATTCAGAATAAAGTAGTCTTCAGAGGCTATTCCCAGAAAATTCAAAATATACATTTTATTTATCAGGTAAATATCATTAATATACGATATATAAAATCGTTAGAGCCATTTTTAAGAAAATAAAAATTTTCGAAAAAAGTTCCATGTAAAGGGTAGTTTGGGGTGGGGGATTTTTTTTTTCAAAATCTTCGTGTCGCATTCCTGGAAGATACTTAATTTAAATACCAAGTTTGGTATTTTACCGACTTTTCGTTTTTGAGTTATCGTGTTCACAGACACCACACACACGCGGACCTTTTTGTGAAAATGCTTTTTTTGTTTTATATAAGGGACCCTAAAACATACACTTCCAGTGAAATCTCAGTATCGAATTTTTGGATGGAGTGCAATGCCTTCTCTATACAGTGTGTACATAGTACGTGTAGAGAAAGTAAAAGTTTGATTCGTTATCCCAAATAGTTACTGAGATAATGGGTAAAACTTTAACAATGGTAGTCAGTCATTCTTCCGCTTCCTCATGGCAAATGACCATCGGAGGGATTCCAAACATAGGCGATTGTTAACGCAATGCTGGAATAAGTTGATATTCCGAATCAAGATATCTTGCGTCCCCCTGATGCTCTATGCCTGCGAAGTGTGGGGTATGGCAGCAGACTCCTGGCTTCTCTGGTTACAGCGGGTACAGAATAGAGGACTCCGGTCCATATATTCTGTATGTCGACGTTTCCCTTTGAGGCTACTTCATGAAGCTTCGGCCCTCACATATGTGGAAGATGTTATTAGGCGCCGGGCTCAAAAATTCTACGCCAGATTGGGCGAACATGAGAACGCTCTTGTCAGATCACTGGGGGAGTACTTACCCTCTGAACGCCGAAAAAGGCGGTTCCGGGTTCCCCGCATGGCTTGTGGGCACCCCCGGTAACAACGGCTTTAAACCAGCCAACAGCGTAATAGCTGAACAAAGCACTCCCCCTCCCATAGGGACAGGTCTATCAAAATTCACCACCATATTTAAATAAATAAATAAACACCAGCGGAGCAGAGGAAAGGATGCTGCTCCTGAAAATGCAACCGCTCGAGGAGCCTACCAGCGCTACCTCCTTAACACCAACACTCGAAACCTCAAACAAAACCTTAACCATCACCTCATTCCTGTGGTTAAACCCTTACCACGGTAGGTACACAGCAACAACACCCAGGCTCACCACGAGCCTACCAGACACGCACGCACGCGCGCGATATCTTGCGATAGGCAAAAAGCTAACGGAATGAGTTTCAACATGTTTTCATTAATCAAAAGTCTACCTACTTAGGGTTTAGAAAGAAATGGGCCTGCAGAAATAAGGTCTAGAAAAAGCTCGCACGACAAAGAAACATCCCACTTAAGTGATCTCGAACATCAATCTTCTAAAATGGAAT
Source organism: Hymenopus coronatus (assembly GCA_030762935.1). NCBI lineage: Eukaryota > Metazoa > Arthropoda > Insecta > Mantodea > Hymenopodidae > Hymenopus > Hymenopus coronatus. The sequence continues at coordinate 21,495,073 of CM060891.1, forward strand.
GTTCACCATTCACAAGTAACTCCATCTGTCGAGTAGAATTGCATCAGTGATTCATTAGCTAAGCAAAGGATTTCCACCTGACAGCGCATGGTTCAGTAATGGTGCTGTCATGTGCAGCCAGGGTTTGAGATATGTACCAATCATCAGCTGGCATAGTTAATGCAGAGGTACAAGGGACACCCAGAAAGTGACAGACGATTTGGAATAAATGAATAATAACGAAAGCTATCATCATAAAACTTCATGTTCAAAATGATACTACCTTACTCTATTTGTCATCGCAATCTCCATTCTGTCAAGATATTTAGTGTCAGCTTTTCAATACCGATGTTATGCTTTTCTATCGCCAAAGAATTTATTCGTTTTTTCGCTTCTACTTACAAGGAAGCAAGTAACAGGACTGTTTCTGCTGATTTTTTCTCGATTAGTATGAAGTAAATAGAAGCATAAGCTTTTTAACAATCATTTTTACTTTCTGTACTATGTACATAGTGTATAGAGAAGGTATTGCACTCAATCCAAAAATTCGATGCCAAGATTTCACCGGAAATATATGTTTTAGGGAAAAAGGTACGTGTGTGTCATATAAATTGCGCCTTCTTCTTCTTCTTCTTCTTCTTCTTCTAAGGCTTTGAGGTGTCAGTGGTACACGGTGGCTTCTAAAAAATGGCTCTAATGATTTTGATTAAAATCCCTTATATTACTGACATTTACATACAAAATAAAATGTATATCTTGAATTTTCTGGGAATAGCCTCTGAATACCTCTTTATTCCGGATGAATTTTGCCGAATTTTGCTTAACTGCTAAACCGTAAGAGATAGACAAAAGCTTACTTCACAGAAAATGTAGAGCACGTTAAAACACACAATTTATATTATACACATTTTTTTTCTTGGAGTTGATCGTTTTTTAGTTATTCATTATTTTTTATTTCACCTTTGAAAAACATATTTTATCATACAGGAATTTGTCAACTCCTGTCCATGCAAACAAAGGAACTTCCGTCACATAGCAACCAGCCTTTGACTATCATTTTAACTATGGTACTCCCTTATTTCGCTTCTATTTGCAAGGAAGCGAGTAATAAGACTATTTCTGATGTATTTTTTTTTCTCGATTAGCATAAGCTTTTTAACAATATTTTGTTGCAGAAATATAGAGTTATGTGAATGGAATACATCAGATTACTTTTAAATGCTGTTTTCATTGAGAAGCCTAGGACTTATCAGGCGACCCTAATATGTCCCTTCTTAGAAGGAAGCAAGCAATTAGGCAATTTGTGCTAAACTTTGCCTTGATTATATATTTTATATAAAGGATTAAACTTTTATAAGGAAAGCTAGAGAAGGTCATGTGCATGGAACACATCAGTTTGTTAGAGTGAAAATATACACCTTTAATCGCCTTAACCTCTTTAATCTATGCGTTAATTTACGTTTTACTCTCTTCTAAGTGAATAAATATGGTTGAAATAGCGGCATTTATCTTCATTAGAACTCAGTAATGCATGGGTTGTTGAAGACTGAGCAACGCGTTAAAGAAAACAGAGTAAGGGGGTTAAGCAGCGCAAAGCCTTCAGCTGGAATCCTGAAGAAATCCCTCCTTAAATCCTTCCTACTTATCTGGTCGAGGATGCGGGTAGCTGCGACATCAAAGTTATACTCCTTCTTTACAAGATAAATAACCTCGCTTCTCAGGGGCAGATTATTCCCATTAGTTTCTAGCAACACAGTTCCCTCGGCTTTTAGCACATTTGCCGTAATGCGATTAATATCGAAAGTGAACTAATAATATTCGTTTCGTAATCGGCTTACCCTCACTGTATTGTAGGACTGACACCCCCCTAGGACTTACAAGTCAATGCCTAGGGGTCAGAAGCCTGTGGGGAAGCCAACGGTACGAAACCGCCGGTCCCCGTGGCCTCGTGGGTTCGCGTCCCATGGGTGTTTCAGTGTTTGTGAATGTGTATATACTTGTAAAAAGGAAAACGTTACAAATTGATAGTTCAACTAAGGAAATGTAGGGGTCGTCTCCTTAGCGCGGTGGTAGAGTAGCTGCTTGCCAAGCAAGAGATTCGATTCCCAGTAACGGCGTGGGGATTTTCCCCCGCTGGGAGACCTGGACCGGGGTGTACTCAGCCTGTGAGGTCCCTGGTGGGGGAAAGGTAGCGGCTCCAGTTCATAAGGACCGCATTAACCGGTCGGGAGGGATCCGAGGCGCTGACCACGTCTCACTCTCCAATACTGCACCGCATCCATGACGTCTGTCATGGACCGAGGTGGGGGACGCAGCGGCCGGGCGGTAGGCCAAGGTTCCTTGTGAGCTGTCGTGCCATGGAGTTATAAGGAAATGTAGGAATCCAGCGCCGGAGTCCTGACAAGCCTCCGGAACTGTATTTAAAAAAAATAAAAAATTAAAAAGAAAACGGAATGGAGATCGTGTTACTAGGGGTCGGCCAATAACCAGGCATGAAATGTAATAGAAATTGATGATTGGAAATTTGATAATGGAGCAATTGGTGGAATGAGTGAAACCGGAGAAAACCCGCCTAGACGGCGCTTCGTCCAGTTCATCGAACCCGGGCCGCCTAGATGGGAGGCGAGCGGTGTAACCACTCACCCACGGCGCCGCCAACTGCTGATATACGACAATAAAAAAGATTACGGAAGTATTTAATAACTTAATATCATCGAACGGAAAGTACTGTTTGTTGCAAAAATATCACATGCCTTTTCCATACTTAATTGTCAAGAAATAGAGCGAAGTGGCGCCGCAGTAATGCGTGCGACTTGCATTCCGGAGGTCTCGGGTTCGATTCCCTTCGACCGCCCACTGTCACCGATGATTTTTTGGGAGGATCCACGGGATTTTAGTGTGGTTTCGCTCAACCCCCCCCCCCCCCAATTTACCGCTCCACCGTATCGTTCCGTTAATGATTTGATTCATTGTTCACCCCTTTTGGTCTGTTTGAGGGGTGGAAATGTCGGTCATGTGTTACGGTGTAGCTAACCAGGTAAAATATCGTGCTCTTTGGAACTTTCTAGGTCTATCGGCTTTCAGCTGTTATCGCGGTGTAAGGACTGTCCCCCTAGGTGACGTTAGATCCACTAGATGGGGCAGCGAGATTGCTGATTCTAGTTCAGTTCCTTCCTGAGTTTTCCTATTGGTTACGGAGACAATATGGCTACGTGACATGTGAACGACAGGTTTCGAGATTTTGTGAGGTTAGGTTAGGTGTATGTAAATGAACAGGATCGAAATAAGGGGTAAAATGGACTTTCTGAAAATCGGTCTGTTTGTGCATGGGCAACTATGTTGGTCAATCCACCAACTGGTCTAGAATCTGCAATGTCGAAGTGGGGCAGGGATCTCAGGATCTACCTGTCCGAGAGCCGGGGCGTCTCAATTTCGAAACTCTGACATTGCTGTCATCATTTCTGTTTTTTTTTTTTTTTTTTTTTTTTTCGGAAATAAAAATCCTTACCATGGCTTCCTTCGGAAGTGAAGTAAATTTGTTAGTCCCATCACGTAGATTTACGGCACGTAAAAGAACCTCAAGCCTGATAAGATGCCTCTGAGCAAAATTAAGCGGTCTTTCACGCCCAATATAGAATAGGACGATGAGAATCACAAGAGTTAAAGAGCATCTGTAAATAGAACGCAAGCAGATGGAGTTTAATTGTGCCTTCTAGTCTATTAGTTTCACTATCTGTGGATAGATGCAATAATCAAAACTAACATATTATATTTTCAGTTTTGCTATTGTTTTAGAGTGAATGTGATATTTTGGGACATGGTATTAAATATTCAATCTGGTATTTACCTTGGCGACCGAGAGAAACCATGAAAAACCTCAGCCAGATTTGAATTTTCTTTCCTTTTTAAATACAGTTCCGGAGACTGGTCGGGACTCCGGCGCTGTATACCCTCTTTTCCTCTTTTTGAACTTTCCTAATATTTACTTTGATTTCTGTTTGATTACCGTTTTGCTGTTTCAATACATATACATTTCACAAACATAAACACTCATGCCCAAGGCGGGACTCCAACCTACGATCCCCTGCGCCACGAAGCACCAAAGCGAGATACTTTAGCGGGCGCGGCCCTGGGGACCGGCAAACTTAAAACTTCAGAACCATCCCGCTTGGTGTGAAAATATTTTTACTTTCTCTATACGTACTATGTATATTGTGTATAGAGAAGGCATTGCACTCCACCAAAAATTCGATACCGAGATTTCACCGGAAATATATGTTTTAGGGTCCCCTGTATAAAAAAAAAGTGTTTTCAGAAAAAGGTCCGTGTGTGTGTCTGTGAACACGATAACTCAAAAACGAAACTTCGGTAAACTACCAAACTTGTATTTAAGTTTAGTATCTTCCAGGGATGCAACACGAAGATTTTGAGAAAAATCCCTCACCCCAAACTACCCTTTACATGGAACTTCTTTTCGAAAATTTTGATTTTCCAAAAAATGGCTAACGATTTTGATTAAAAATCGTATATTAAAGTTATTTACCTGAAAAATAAAATGCATATTTTGAATTTTTTGAGAATAGCTTCTGGAGACCTGTTTATTCTGGATGAATTTTAGTTAATTTGGCATAACTAGTAAACCGTAAGAGATAGACAAAAACTTATTTTACAAAAAATGTAGGGTTTTTTAAAATACACAAGTTATGTCATATACATTTTTCTCGTGGAGCTTACCGTTTTCGAGGTATTCATTGTTATTAGTTTCAGTTGTGAAGTACTTATACTTTTCTCAGACGGGAGTGTCCGTTTTTCTTTTGTTCTACTCCTGGCCAAGAAAAGAATGACAATCGCATAACGACAGCTTATAAAACATTTGACTATGGCTTCAACCTAGTGTATTCCCTTATTTTTTCCCACTTATAAGGAACTAAGTAATAAGAACATTGTGCTAATGAGTACCTCAATTAGCAAGATGCAGAAAGAAGAATAATCTTATGTAAGAAGTTTGTAGAACAGCTAGAGAAAGTCATGTGAGTGTAGCATATCAGATTTTTAAGTTATGCTGTCCACGGATACACACACTCCACACAAACGAACCGTTTCTATAAAACATTTTTTTTTTCGAATTCAGGGAACGTGTAATTCTTGTGGAATCTCCGTATTGAATTTTTGTAAGAAATACAATGCTCCATCTTCTTATTATACATAGTAGAAACATTTACATTTACCATGTTTCAGAAAATAAAATGTTAAGACACCTTGCAACAGCTTTTATGTAGTTGCTAGCAATATCCTTACTGAGTTTTCTCGAATGAGTGACTTTTCCAACGGTTTCTGCCAGCAGTGTAAGTTCTTTGCATTTGTACCGCCCTGGGCGATCGTCTAGTTTTCCTGTTCTATGTTACTTCTATGTGAATTGCTACAGAGATACGCTTGGCTAGGTTTCTCTAGGAAAAATAGGGTCATGCATGGCATGGACATAGACATTTCGCTGCAGGCTGATCTTTTTACTTGCTCAGAAGCATATAACGTGTCTGTTTTTCATGCACTGTATAGCACTAAAAAGTTGGAACAGACTTGATTCTCCTTAACAATAATGCCAGTTTTATTCTCGGAGATAAACGCACACACCGACTTTTTACTTTCTCTATACACTATGTACATAGTGTATAGAGAAGGTATTGCACTCCACCAAAAAATTCGATACCGAGATTTCACGGAAATACATGTTTTAGGGTCCCCTATATACAAAAAAAGAACTATTTTCAGAAAAAGGTCCGTGGGTCTGTGAACACGATAACTCAAAAACGAAAAGTCGGTAAAATACCAAACTTGGTATTTAAGTTTAGTATCTTCCAGGGATGCGACACGAAGATTTTGAGAACAGTCCCTCCATCTCAAACTGCCCTTTACATGGAACTTTTTTCGAAAATTTTGATTTTCTAAAAAATGGCTCTAACGAGTTTGATTAAAATATCATATATTAAAGATATTTACCTGACCAATAAAATGTATGTTTTGAATTTTCTGGGAATAGCCTCTGAAGACTACTTTATTCTGGGTCAATTTTACGGAATTTTGCATAACTGCTAAACCGTAAGAGATGGACAAAAGCTTACCACACAACAAATGTAGAGCACTCTAAAACACACAATTTATGTTAGATACATTTTTTCGTGGAGTTGAATGTTTTTGAGATATTCCTTGTTTTTGGTTTCAGCTATAAAAAGCCTATACTTTTCTCATACAAGGCTTCGTGAAGTGGTGTCCATACAAAGGAACTTCAGTCACATAGGAACCAGCTTTTGACTGTCACTTTAAACTAAGATACTCCCTTATTTCGCTTCTACTTACAAGGAAGCAAGTAATAAGAATGTTTCTGCTAATCAGCATGAAATAAATGGAAGCATAAGCTTTTGAACAATAATTTGTTGCATTGATATAGAGAAAGTAATGTGAATGGAACACATAAGATTTTTTATAAACATTTTCTTTAAGTTCAGTGGACCTCAAAATATTTATTTCCCGTTAGTTTCGGAACTAAGATATACAGTATGCAAGGCCTGGATAAAGCAATCAGAACTAATTTTACTTCCTCCACATGTACCATGTCACAGTAGGTATATAGAGAAGATATTGTATTGCATCCAAAAATTCGATACCGAGATTTCACGGCAGTAAATATTTTGGAAACCCTTGAATAAAAAAAAAAAAAATACAAAATTTTTAGAAATATGTACGTGTGTGTGTCTGTTAGTATGTCTGTGTGGGAGGGGGGAGCAGCATAGCTCAAAAACCAAAAGTCCGTTAAACATCAAACTTGATGATTAAGTACAGTATCTTCAAATGATGCGACATGAAGATTTTCTAGAAAATCCCTCTACCCCAACCACCCATTACATGGAAAAAATTGACTAATGATTTTGATTAAACTCTCTTATATTTAAAATATTTGCATGACAAATGATAAATAATTGCAGGCATTTCGATGGACTAATACAAAAATTAAATGCCTAAAAAATGACACATAACACACGTATTGTCGAAACATTTCAAACACTAATACAAAGCAGCTCACAGCTAATAAACGTACCACTGACACGTCCTGCGCCGCTTCTGCGCAGTGGCATAATACCGATGTCACTCCGATCGCATATTGGCGCGATTCGAATATTAAACTATTTAATAAGGCATTGTAGTTTAAATTATAGAAGGGAGAGCTAGAGATGTTTTAATAGACAAGTCTAGGTGAAAAATTAAATTAAAATAAAAGTTTAAATTAATGTTGATAGAAATTATACCTTGGCAAGAAGCATAGACGAATTATAATATTAGTTTCATTTGTTGATAGTGCAACGATTGCCTAGCTTTCAGTTACATCGAGGTTTATATGATGTATAGGTTGTTAAATTATAAGGTGACCCCTATCGTGGTCTTTCACCACTGTGCGAGAGAACTGAGGGTAGCCGGGAAAATGGTGCACCAAAATACCTATCTAATAGTAAATGCTGGAAATGTTAATCCTCTGTTGCCAAACAGTCAGCACAACTGGCAAAAGTGTTCTCTAAGCTCAGCAGCAGCAGCAGCAACCCTTGTGATTTCTTGAAGTATATTTCTGTAGTGTACAAGGGTTAGAACGACAGACATTGCCTTTCAAAGATCCCCATAAATAAAAATATGAAGTGTTCCATTTACATGGTTTTCTCTATCCATTCTGCAAACAAATTTCTTTCAAAATATTATACTTTCATCTACTTCATGCTAATTGAGTTAAACAGCAGAACGTTCATATTACTTAGTTCCTCATAAGTAGAAGGATACTAAGGGAATACACTAGCCAAATGTTTTAAAAGCTGTCACTATGCAATTTACATAGAAGTTCGTTTCTCTTTGATGAGTAAAACAAAGGAACTATGAATGCCTTCTTTTTGAGAGAAGTGTAAGTATTTAAAAACTGAAAAAACAAGGAGTATCACGGAAACTAAGAACATAAATCATGAGCAATTATTAAAAAAAAAAAAAAAAAAAAAAAAAAAATATATATATATATACATATATTAATCCTCCATTTTAAACCTCGAGAGTTTGTGATGGTTTAAGGTATAAAAAATAAGATTGCAATTGATATTGATCGAATAAAAGCTGCTAACTTATTATTCAAACGGTATAGGATATAAATTCTTTGTTTTGAAGATATCTAAAGTTTCTGTCAATCTCTTACGGTTTACCAATTAAAAGAAATTCATCTAGAAAACAAAGGACTTTAGAGGCTATTCCCAATAAATTGAGTTATAAATTTTATTTGGCGTGCAAATATCTTTTAATATACGTCTGTTAATCAGAATCGTTTGTCATTTTGGAGAATATCGAACATTTTGAAAAATCTTCCATTATAAAGCGTGGCCCAAGGTTGGAGGATACTAAACTTAAACATGAAGTTTGGTATTCAACGGACTTTTCTTTGAGCTATGGTGCAACATACAAAAACGTGGACCTTTATATAATGCAGTTTTGGATTCAGGGGACTTCAAAACACATTTCCGGTGAAATCTGGTCATCGAAATTTTTGGTGGAATGTAATTTTAGTTTCGAGTGGAGGGGAAAAATCCATCTGGCTAGCCCGGAGTGTCAGGGTCTCCCAGTGTGGGCATACCGACTAAGAAAACTCCTTCACCGGAAGTGAAAGGTGAAGATGCTGCGGTACCGCTGTTGCACCCGCACAGTCTAAGGAGAAGTAACCTGGCCCGCTAAGCGGCCGCCAGGGGGAGATTATTCTGCTAGCGAACCGGCTTGATCATGGTCCAGACGGCCCCGTTAGCGAAGTGAGGTGAGGAATTTGAGAGGAAGTTACAGGTTGTGGTGGTTAGAATTTAGTGGTGATAGTGTGATTGGAAGTGCAGGGAGAGCTGCCACTCTCTCCCTGTGGTGGTGATTACCTGTGGTGTTTCCTGGTTCTATTGGTGGAGGCAACGTTGCATGTTGCTCCATGAAGTTCTACTGGCCTTGCTGTAGCTGTTGAAGAATCTGGATGATGGAGTTGTGAACTTCCTGCTGCAGCTCTCGGATCCCCGCAACCGAAGCCTCTAGAGACCCTAGCCTCGTGGACCTCGTCGCTGCAATCTCCAACAGTCGGATCTGCACAGACGCAAGGGCCCCGCCATCTTCGACTGCTGCCTGAGATGATATCCTCGCCTCCAAAGCCTCGAGGCGCTCTTTCGTTTCCCACCGAAACTCCTCGAGGCGAAGGCCTAATTCATGTGTTGGTAGAATAGAATATCTCCTCTACCTACTATATACTTATATAGCACGTGCAGAGAAAGGAAAAAAAAAAAAATCACGATTAGTTAGGTAGGAGGGTGTGAAGTGGCACAAATCAACACTTATACACGAGGGCCACCCAGAAAGTGACAGAAAATTTGGCATAACTAAATAATAACGAAAGAAGCTTTACTCACAAAATTATAGAGCCTCACTCTATTTGCAACGTAATCATGATTATTGTCACGTGGTATTACTTTTCAATGCACATGTTACACACTTCTACCGCTATTGACCTGAGCCAAGATGTACTGCCACTAGGATGGGAAATTTGTTCACCCAAAAAGTCATGTTCGGTGTCCAAGTGAAATACCGGGTTTTCTTAATTCTTTTACCAACATTTACTTTCAACTTCTTCATAACGATTGATTAACTTCCACTCCGGTCTCTGTCGTACAAACAGGTTCTTCCTTGATTACTCGTAAATTATGTACCATTTTCTCACTGATTTTCATTGCATTATCACTATACACTTGCGTTATCTGCCTATAACATTCGATTGGCCCAAAATGTTATGCTCTATAAAAAAGAGTCCTTAGACGGTAGAAAAGTATAACAGATATTGAAAAAATCTGATGTGTACCATTCACATGACTTTCTCTATATCCCTGCAGCAAATTATTCTTAAAAAGCTTATACTTCCATTAACTTCATGCTAATCAGTAAAACATTAGCAGAAATAGCCATATTACTTGCTTCCTTGTAAGTAGAGGTGAAATAAGGGAGTACCATAGGTTAAAGTGATAATCAAAAGCTGGTTGCTATGTCACTGAAGTTCCTTTGTTTGTATGGACAGCAGTTGACAAATTCCTGTATGAGAAATGTATAAGTTTTTCATAGCAGAAACCAAAAATAAGGAATGTCACAAAAACAAAGAACTCCACGAAAAAATGTTTATAACATAAACTGTGTGTTTTAACGTGCTCTACATTGTTTGTGTAGTAAGTTTTTGTCCATCTCTTACGGTTTAGCAGTTATTCAAAATTTAGTAAAATTCATCCAGAATAAACTACTCTTCAGAGGCTATTCCCAGAAAATTCAAAATATACATTTTATTTGTCAGGTAAATATATTTAATATTCGAAATTTTAATCAAAATCGTTAGAGCCATTTTTTAGAAAATCGAAATTTTCGAAAAAAGTCCCATGTAAAGGGTAGTTGGGGGTGGGGGGATTTTTCTCAAAATCTTCGTGTCGCATCTCTGGAAGATACTAAACTTAAATGCCAAGTTTGGTATTTTACCTACTTTTCGTTTTTGAGTTATCGTGTCCAGACACACGGACACACACACACACACACACACACACACACACACACACACACACACACACGCGGACCTTTTTCCGAAATAGTTTTTTTTTTTTAGATAAAGGGACCCTAAAACATATATTTCCGGTGAAATCTCGGTATCGAATTTTTTGGTGGAGTGCAATACATTCTCTATACACTATGTACATAGTGCGTATAGAGAAAGTAAAAAACTGGTACCTCGTTACAATAAATGTCTTGAGTTTATGGAGACTGCGTTGAGAAATACGAATAAGGTACTGTAACATTGTAAATGAAATTTCGTTATTTAGTTACGCCAAATCGTCTGTTACTTTCTGGATGACCCTTGCAATTATGTCATGAAACGCTTCTTTTATTTCACTTAATGACTCTGTAGCCTTGTGTGCCTTTGGGCCTTGGTGAGAGATGAAAAACAATGAAATGGCGTGTTATTTGTGGACGCTTTTTAACTGCTGTGGTGCTCAGCGTCCCATTCTAAATTGGGCGTGAAAGACCAATAAAACGATATTTTAATCAAAATCGTTAGAGCCATTTTTGAGAAAATCAACATTTTCGAAAAAGTTCTTGTAAAGGGTAGTTGGGAGTGGGGGGATTTTCTTGAAAATCTTCGTGTCGCATCCTTGCAAGATACCAAACTTAAATACCAAGTCTGGTATTTAACGGTCTTTTCTTTTTTGAGCAATGCTGTCCACACACACACGGACCTTTTTCCAGAACTGTTTTTTTTTTATTCAGGCTGCCGCGTCCTGCTTTGGTGCTTCGTAGCGCTGGGGATCGTGGGTTCGAGTCCCGCATTGGGCATGGGTGTTACATGTTTGTGTATATGTGTGTGTTGTAAAAGTAAGAAGACAGTAATAATACGGCAAAACAAGGTAAAAAAAAAAGTTAGATAAAAGTAAAAAAAAAAAAAAAAAGAGGGAGACCCAGAACAGGTATTTTCGGTGAAATCTCGGTATCGAATTTTTGGGTGCATTTCAATACTTTCTCTATACACTATATACATAGTACGTGTAGAGAAAGTAAAAATGAAATGGCGTATTATTTATGGACGCATTTTAACTGCTGTTGTTCTCAGCGTCCCATTCTAAATTGAAAGACCGCTTAATTTTGTTCAGGCTTGAGGTTCTTTTACGTGCCGTAAATCTAGGACACGGGACCAACGGCTTTACTTCCCTTCCGAAGGAAGCCATGCTAAGGAGTTTTACAAACGAAAAAATTCATTGTCCTCCGCTGGGTTTGAACCCGCAACCTTGGGTATATGAAGCAAATACACTATAGCTTAATACTGGACACTTCCATTTTCCCCTGTGTTAAGCTGAGAGACAGGTAGACAGTGGCGCTCCTAGCGGCCTGGCCTTAGGGAACAAGCGATTAATTTTGAATGTTAGGAAAAGAATAAACCCAATAATGATATTGTATTATGCATTGTTATTTTTTATTTATTCAAGCAACATTTTGTCAATAAAATACAAAACAATGCAGAGAAACAATGTAAAGCTATTGGCTCCACAGGAATTGTTTTTAGATGCATGACAATTTTTGCTTTAATGTTTCTACCTGTTTTTTTTTCATTGTTCTTTTTTCCATTTTCATCATTCAAATAACATTTTATCAACACATTGATTGCTTTGTCAATAAACACATCTTTACAACTTTCACATATGCAAGTGAATAATGCAGCATCTACACACATCTTTAACCTTAATTTAACATTAAGTCTATAGTCAGAAAGATAATGAAGACAATTTTCATTAAATAGAGTATTGATGCTGTTGAACATTGTCTAAGCAGATTCGTTGTGAAATATGAATCTAGCATTTTCGTAACGCTTCGGAGTAATATGTACATTTTTAATTTACTGCCTCTGCTCTCATCAAAGTCTACCAATTTGTTTATACATGCCTCATGAGGCAATGTTGCACATATCCAGCTGCATACACACGAATCTGCACGCTGATGAACATTAACTGGAAAATCATCTCTTTGCTGTTCTGGTATAATTAGTGCAGAACTCTGAATTACAAATTATTTACATTTGTCCTACAAATCAGACTTTAGAACTAAAAACTTGCTTATATCCATTGCACAGGATTCTGGGGTTACATTGTTCCCACCCTTGCCCCTAACAACAGAAGACAAATTTTCCAAACAGTCTTGTGTGAGTCGCCTTGTAAGTAAATACGAGAGACGATATGACATTTTAGCTCCTGCCACAATAATTTTAATGCCAATATGTGCATTAAAACAAGGAGGTTTCTTACGCTATTAAATAAAATGGTGTATTCTAAGAATTTTGATAATTCATCCAAATACAGTAAATGTTTACGTTCGTCATTTATTGCACAGCGCAACTCTTTAGCACAATGATTTTGAGACGAGTTGAAAATGTCAAATAGACAGTCCATTTTTTCAATGAAGCTAGCGGTAGCTAATGTTTCATCAGACATAGAATTAAACGCAACATGCGTTTTAATGCCACAACTGACAGAATGGCTTAAAACACGACCTCAAACATTACCTCACTGGACTAAATGGTGGCAGTTCAATACATGGCTGGTCAACCTTGGAGCTAACCGAGGTTTCATGGCTCTGTCTTTTTAATAAAATTCTACATTATGGTTCCAAGAAACTTTTCCATCCTCACAGAATATATCATGCCTTTTCAAATTATTCCTCGCTGATTTCAACAGGTGTGGAGCATCATGGAAAACATACACTCTACTGTTATAAATTTCAATAAATGGATTTTCCTCAGAGATGTTCTGCAATGATCTCATTTTCAGATTATTGCTTCCCTGCAGTGGTTATGTATATTAACGTTTCACAATAATATAATCTACTTACATTGTTTTATTTCGAGGAAAGCAGAAAAAGGACTTGGAAAGCTTCAGAAGTTCAACATTATTGCAGCCAAACGCAGCACAAACCTTACCAGATATGGTTCAATAACTCTGTCTGATAATTCTTATAACACTTTGTATATATATTACATTTTAATTAATCATTATTGTTCTTACATAGGCTACACCGAAGCTACAGCAACACCCTTATCGCTGCTCTAAACACTTAAAAAAAAAAAAAAAAAAAAAAAAAAAAACTTAGATGCATTATTGTTATTTACATTAGGAAGTATGCTTAATTGACTAATTGCAAAAAATAAGTAAAAGAAGACCTTAGCTTAATATAATTGGTCCCTAAGGACAAAAAAAAAATAGGTGAAAAAAAAAAAAGTCCTTAGCGGTCATCAAAGTCTTTACAATCACCTAAAAGACTTGATATCCACAGGAAACATTGCACTTTCTATATTAAACACAGTCCACTTTTCCAGGAAGAATGTTGGAAAAAAAAAAAAAAAAGACTTCAAGCCAGCACCCGGAGTCAGACGCCTGTTGAAGTGCAGACAAACTGCGGATTAGAGAGAGAGAAAAAAAAAAAAAAAGGCCGACCCGCTAGAATGCGCTGGCAGTGTGTCCTGTAGTAAGCTATAGTGTATTTGTATGAAGGAGGGAGACAAGGTGAGAGATGAGCGGTCTAACAACTCTGCCACTGCGCCATCTAGTTAATGAACTATGTCCCTAATTAAAGCGGCAAGACTGTTCTACCAAGCAATAGTTAGTGATAAGTAGGCTTCGAACTTTTTGTACCGCGATTGCGTATTTATATTGTGAGGTCAGTGCATGGGTATAGTCACAGCAAAACACAACTGGGTCAACGCCTGCAGCGCATACTGCGTCAGACTTGTGACTATTCTGCTGAATTCCAGAAGAATTTGGTGGTGAATATTTTACTCCAAAAGCTGACATATATAACGTGACTTGTGCAATGTGTAGCGTCAGACGAGTAATACAAGGATACTGCAATAATAAAAAATCTAATGTGTTCCGTTCACATGACTTTCTCTACATCTCTGCAACAAATTATTGTTAAAAAGCTTATGCTTCTATTTACTTCATCCTAATCGAGAAGAAACAAGCAGAAATAGTGTTATTACTTGCTTCCTTGTAAGTAAAAGCGAAATAAGGGACTACCATAGGTTAAAGTGATAGTCAAAAGCTGGTTGCTATGTGACTGAAGTTCCTTTGTTTGTATGGACAGGAGTTGACAAATTCCTGTATGAAAAAGGTATGTTTTTCATAGCAGAAACCAAAAACAAGGAATTTCTCAAAAACGATGAACTCCACGAAAAAATGTAGATAACATAAATTGTGTGTTTTAACGTGCTCTACATTTTTTGTGTGGTAAGTTTTTGTACATCTCTTACCACTTAGCAGTTATTCAAAATTCCGTAAAATTCATCCAGAATAAACTACTCTTCAGAGGCTATTCTGAGAAAATTTAAGATATACATTTTATTTGTCAGGTATATATCTTTAATATACGAAATTTTAATCTAAAATCGGTAGAGCCATATTTGAGAAAATCATAATTTTCGAAAAAAGTGCTATGTAAAGGGTAGTTGGGGGTGGGGGATTTTTCTCAAAATCTTCCTTCGCATCCCTGGAAGACACCAAATACCAAGTTTGGTATTTAACGTTGTTTTAGTCCACAGACACACATAGGCGGGAACCTTTTTCCAGAAATACTTTTTTTTT
This sequence comes from Hymenopus coronatus, assembly GCA_030762935.1. Lineage (NCBI taxonomy): Eukaryota > Metazoa > Arthropoda > Insecta > Mantodea > Hymenopodidae > Hymenopus > Hymenopus coronatus. The sequence goes on from CM060891.1 coordinate 21,510,252, forward strand.
TGATTCATGGGGACCAAAAACACGTATTTCCGGTGAAATTTCGGTATCGGGTAAACTCAAGTGATGGGCCTTCTAGGGAACTGGAACTAACGGAGCTGTTCCGAAAAAAAAAAACAAAACTTTTGATACCTTTATTTGGGAATACTGATAAACGTAGGTGAGAGAAAAGTGGAAGTACAAGACGCAGGTTCCTGTCAGGCAACATTTTTACCCTGACGGCGTGTGGCGGCAGTATTCAGACAAACAAACGAGGGTCACACTTGCGGATCGATGTGAAGACAAGCTGCTGCAGGCTGGCGCAACCTTCAGCCTTGCTTACTAGGTACGGGTGGGCTCAAGAAATCTCCTGACCTTATAAACAACACTGTACCTTAATAGATACCTTTATACCACCCACTGATTATAGTCAAACTCTTAGCACTTACTTTCTTGACACGTACTATGTACAGAGAGAAGGTATTGCACTCCACCCAAATATTCGATAGAGATTTCACCGGAAATATAGGTTTTAGGGTCCCGTGTATCCTAAGAAAGCATATTCACAAAAAGGTCTGTGTGTGTCCGTGTGTCTTTGAACACGATAACTCTAAAAACGAAAAGTCGGTAAAATACCAAACTTGGTATTTAAGTTTAGTATCTTCCAGGGATGCGACAACAAGATTTTGAGAAAAATCCCTCCACCCCAAACTACCCTTCACATGGATCGTTTTTCGAAAATGTTGGTTTTCTGAAAAATGGCTCTAACAATTTTGATTTAAATATCGTATATTAAAGATATTTAGCTGACAAATTATATGTATATCTTGAATTTTCTGGGAATAGCCTCTGGAGGCTACTTTATTCTAGATGAATTTTACGAAATTTTGCATAACTGTTAAACCGTAAGAGATGGACAAAAGTCTACCACACAGAAAATGTAGAGCACATTAAAGCATACAATTTTATTTCGTGGAGTTGAGATATTCCTTGTTTTTGGTTTCAGCTTTGAAAAACTTATACTTTTCTCATACAGGAATTTGTCAACTCCTGTCCATACAAACAAAGGAACATCAGTCACATAACAACCAGCTTTTGGCTTTCACTTTAACCTATGGTACTCCCTTATTTCGCTTCTACTTACAATAAGTAATAAGACTATTTTTGCTAATTTTTTCTTGATTAGTATGAAGTAAATTGAAGCATAAGCTTTTTATCAATAATTTGTTACAGAAGTGTAGAGAAAGTCATGAGAATGGAACACATCAGAATTTTTGTATAGAAGTTCACAAATCTACATATAAGATGTAGGGCCGGCTTTGAAGGTGGGCGGGGTACTTTTCTAAATTAATATTTTTCTAAATTACACTAAAGAAAGAATTCTTTACTGTTCATTCCATTCTGTTACACTTCTGTTACATATAATTGTTAAAAAGCTTATTCTTCTACTTCATGATAGTCGATGTAAAATTAGCAGAAATTGTCTTATTTGCTTTCTTGTAAGAGAATATATAATATAAATATATAAAGAGAATAATAAATGTATGTGTTATGAGTCTTGAGAGATTAAAAAAGAATGAATAATAGATTTTATGACATGTCTAAGGCTTTTGACAGTATATCTCATTGTGTTTTATTGAACAAATGAAAGTCTTGTGGATTTAATGATTTAGCTCTGAGTGTAATAAAGTCATACTTAAGTGATAGATTTCAATCTGTATTTTTGAACGGTATTTTTCGCAATATGCATCGATTGTAACTGGAGTACCGCAGGGTTCTATATTGGGACCGGTGGTGTTCATTTGTTTCTATTAATGATTTACCTGCTGCCATTGCTGACATTAATACGTCATGCTTTCTATACGCTGACGATTTAGTTATAAATATAATCGGAAAAAGCCTAAGTTAGACACAATTGACAGGATAATTAATGATTGGTGTATGGCAAACTCTTTATCCTTGAATTTAGACAAAACTGAAGATCTCTCCAATAGCCTCTATACAAATGATTATACTATTGATTCAAACATAAAATGGAAAACACACATAGAGCAGTTTTGTAAAAATCTGATGTGTACCATTCACATGTCTTTCTCTATATCCCTGCAACAAATTATTCTTAAAAAGCCTATACTTCTATTTACTTCATGCCAATCAGTAAAACATTAGCAGAAATAGCCATATTACTTGATTCCTTGTAAGTAGAAGTAAAATAAGGGAGTATCATAGGTTAAAATGAAAGCCAAAAGCTGGTTGCTATGTGACTGATGTTCCTTTGTTTGTTTGGACAGGCGTTGACAAATTCCTGTATAAGTTTTTCAAAGCTGAAACCAAGAAAAAGGAATATCTTAAAAACGATCAATTCCACGAGAAAAATGTATGTAACATAAATTGTGTGTTTTAACGTGCTCTACATTTTTGTGGGTTAAGTTTTTGTCCATCTCTTACGGTTTAGTAATTATGAAAAATTCATCCAGAATAAAGTAGTCTTCAGATGCTATTCCCAGAAAATTGAAAATATACATTTTATTTGTCAGGTAACTAACTTTAATTTATGATATTTTAATAAAAATCGTTAAGAGCCATTTCTTAGAAAATCAAAATTTTCGAAAAAAGTTCCATGAAAAGGGTAGTTTGGCGTGGGGGATTTTTCTCAAAACTTTCGTGTCGCATCCCTGGAAGATACTAAACTTAAATATCAAGCTTGGTATTTTACCGACTTTTCGTTTTTGAGTTATCGTGTTCACAGACACAGACACACACACACACACACACACACACACACGCGCGGGCCTGTTTCTGAAAATACCTTTTTTGGATACAGGGGACCCTAAAACATATATTTCCGGTGAAATCTCGGTATCGAATTTTTTTGGTGGAGTGCAATACATTCTCTATACACTATGCATATAGTGTGTATAGAGAAAGTAAAAAATAACCATTGGGATATTTTTCATCAGGAAGTTAAAATACCAAGTAAATATGCATGTTCTAAAAGTTGTTTATTACCTATATATTCATTCTCACTTGACATATGCAATATCAATATGACGAAATGACCAAAGTGTCAAAAGACTTTTGAAATTACAAAATAAGGCTGTAAGATTAATATGCAATGTAGATAGTAGAGCTCATTGCAGGCCATTATTAGGAAAGTTAAAACTTCTTGCAGTTGTTTCCTTATATGTTATTTAATGTTTGTTTTATGTAAAAAATAGTATTGACACATGCTTACCCAATTCTGCTACTCATGAATATTATACCAGAAATGTAACAACTAAAAACAGGTTTAATTACTTTGATATAAAATTGTATAATATACTGCCACATCATATTAAAAACTTGGGCACTAACAATTTTAAAATAACAGTTAAGAGACTTTTATTAGATTTATGTCTTTATGAAGTTAATGAATATTTTAAATCACTAAGTATTAGTACTTAGTGGGGGGTATTGTTTTAAATTTTATTACTTTCGATTTTATGTAATTGACAGTGTCTATGCAATGTATATGCTGTCAAAGTGATTGATTGATTGATTGAGGGGAAAATACGGGAGTACCATGGGCTAAAACGATAGTCAAATGTTTTCAAAGCTGGTTGCTATGAGATTGAAATTCCTTTGTTTGCATGGCTGGCAGCTGGCAAATTTCGTATGGGAAAAATATAAATATTTTAAAGCTGAAATCAAAAGCAAGAAATGTCTCAGAAACGGTCAGGTATATAAAAATTTTTGGCATTTTTTGTGTAGTAGGTTTTGTGTATCTCTTACAGTTTACCAGTTATAAAAAATTCATCCAGAATGAAGGGTCTTCATAGGTTATTCCCAGAAAATTCAAGATGTGCATTTTATTTGTCATGTACCAGCCTAGCACTTACAAATATAAATAAAGTAGGCCAATTGTGTTGTTGCTTTGTTTATTTGTTTGTAGAATAACATTTGATAAAGACAATCTGCTAATAGAAAGTAAATTGGTTAGGTGTAATCTATCATGTTACAAGGTAATGGGAATTTGCTGAACTTGTAAAAGACTAACAGATCTAATCGAGGTATTTAGCCCCTGGAGTGAAACTCGGTGAACTCTGGAGAGCCTAATTAGTCAAATCCACTTTCCGGGATCTTCACCCTAGGATACTTAATGCGGAAGAGGAATGCTGGAAAGCAACCGCACTGTTTTTTCCAACAGAGGTGCAGGGGAGGTTCTACTTATCACCCAACCGGTTCAGTATCTGCTTGAAAATATCTGATGTGTTAAACTCGCATGACTCTCTCTACCCCTCTGTCGTTTATCATGGATATATGATGCTTGTCAACGTTTACTTTTCTATCGGAGAAGTACAGTCTGGACTAAAATCGGAGTGAGGCATGGAGCAATACATCAAAACAGGTACCAAACTCATTAGAAAGGGGCTCGCGTGAATTAGACTAGGAGCATGGAGGAACACAAAAATAGCTGACGAGAATGTCGTGTACCTACATATTGTCAAAATGTAGGGGTATGGAGGGAAACATATTTACCCCGATTCTTTACTACCGCGAATGTAGAGCTAGAAGCATGTTGGACGCTACTGGCAGGCACGGAAGACGTGTACGGACTAGGTAAATTTATACTTGAGGCAAGACAGCTGAGATCTGAGAAGGCTGCCACTAGAGAAGAGGGGGGGGGGAGTTAAGAGCAGCTAAACAAGTGACTACAATGTTTTACTTGCATATATTTTATGACACACTTATGTCATTGTGTGTAAGAGTATTTATCTATTATAATAGGGTACAATTATGCTTCTGAATAAGGTTTACTCTGTGCTGTATATTTAAATTGCTGTTTTTGAATATCTTTGACTGTTTATTTTCGTGTTTGTTCTTTAGTCATTATTTTAATATTTCTTTTTATTTTGTGTATTACAAAAGCACGTACGGTTTGTGAACCCGTGCGATTGTTGAATTTCAAAATATGATATTTTATGTCAATAAATACACTTATTCATTCATTCATTCATATTTTTCTACCTACTTTACTTTGAGTAAACCTTTGAAGTATTAATTACAATACGCATTTATTTATGGATATAAAGAGGGTAAAATGTTTATATACTGGGCTCTATCTCAAAATTTCATAGAGAAATATTGAATATAAAATATCTGATGTTTTCCATTCACATCCTACATCTCTGTGACAAATAATTGTTGAAAAGCGTATTCTTCTATATACTTCATGCTAAACATTATCATAAATGGTCTCATTATTTGCTTCCTTGAAAGTAGAAGAGAAATATGGGAGTATACTAGGCTAAAAAAGTCAAATCTTTTAAAAGCTGGGTGCTATGTGATTGAAATTCCTTTATTTGTATGACCAGGAATTGATAAATTACCCTATAAGGAAAGTATAAGTATTATTAAACTGAAACCAATAACAAGGAATATCTCAGAAACGGACAACTCTACCCCCCAAGTGTATTAGGTTTTTGTGTATCTCTTAAGGTTTACCAGTTATGCAATATTCAGCAAAATTATCTAAAATAAAAGGTCTTCATAGGCCATTCCCAGATAATTCAAGATATAGCTTTCATTTGTGGTATGAATATCCTTAATATACTGTATTTTAAGCAAAATTGCAAGCCATTTTTGTGAAAATCAAGATTTTCGAAAATATTTCCATGTAAAGGGTAGTTGGGTGTGAGGAGATTATCTTGAATTTTTTTTTGTCACATCCTTGTTTGGCATTTAACGGACTTTTCGTTTATAAGCTATGCTGCCCACAGACCCACCCACCTACATATGGACAGTTTTTTTAAAAATGCTTTTATTTATTTTTTTTATTCAAGAGTCTCAAAACATCAGTTGTCGGTGAAATCTCCGTATCCAATTTTTGGGTGGAATACTATAACTTCTCAATGTACTATGTACATAGTACGTGTAGAGAAAGAAGAATAAATGCCCAAGGATTGAATAATTGAACAGATTCTCGGAAATGGCTTACGGCACAAAACGGCTATATAAAATAAATTTATTTTAAAGAAGTCTATAGCATTTGTTTAATACAGTTTCCTCTATGGCTAACGCACACCAGTTACACAAAATTCCTTATTATTCCTTAAAATTCACAGAATTTTCCCAGAAAATTCAATATATTGTAACGAACCCAGTGTAAGGTAGGAGTTAGCCTGCCACTGCGCATCGTTAGGAGGTGGTAGGTTCAGGTTACTTCGGGGGTTAAGTGTTGAAGGAAACAGATCGGGGAAACCATAAATGAGTACATCCAAGGATGCGAGTACACACAATGCGCTTACAGCTATCATAGAAATTGAATAGATTACATAACTGAGGAGATGTGGGGAAATCTAATAGATTACCTTAATTCTGTTCTGGTTGAAAGCCACTCACGCTAAAATATAACACGACCATTTCTACTCAACGTTGATCACGTTTGGATCGTGCCCCATCAGTTCAGATGTAAGGGTCACTCTTGAACTACTTCCTGAGGGTGTTTACTGCCAAAAGTATGCTTGCACAGAGTTGTACTATTAGGTCTTATTTTGCCTTCAATATCGGTTGCTCAAACTGATGCAACATTACCTCCTGCTTCATGAAATACCTAATATACCTAATTTGACGATCGAGTACCCCATTATATACATTTTATTTGTCATATAACTATATTTAATATATGAAATTTTAATCAAATTCACTAATCATTTTTGGGAAAAAATAAACTCTCGAAAAATCTTCCACTTAAAGGGTAATTTGGGTTGGGGAATTTGTTTAAAATCTTCTTGCCACGTCTTTGGAAGATATTGAATTTGACACACAAACACACACACATATTTTTTATCTTCTAAAAGTGCTTTCTGGGGTTTCAACCTCAAAACATACCTATTTTTTTAGCATTCTCGCTGTCGAAATTTTGGGTGGAATGTAATATCTGCTGTACCTACTATGCACGTGATAGAAAATGTAAAAATAACGATTATTTAGTAATTGTGGGAAAATTCTTAGCAACACGGATATTTGGGATGACAACCGTTTTAGAAAGAGGGAGCCACAGGCTGCAGGTTAGCTACTTTAATTTTTTTTTTACATAGCTTTAAATTCTAAGCATCTGTTCCGTAGGATACATCCTTATGGGGAAATGTAGCCTTTCGGGACTATCCCTGAACCATTTCCCTTTCTCTTCTTAAAAACCAGATGGCGTTAGGGTGCCACAGCCTGACTGCTTTCACCATCTGTAGTCAGGACGACGCGTACAGCAGACACCATGCCCTTCACTCCCACCAGCTGTAGTCATATGATGAGTTCAGTCAGTTCTTCAGTCAGCTCTTCGAGGCCACATCACCATATATCATATTATTTCGTTCCGCATCAGGCAGATGGGTTAGGAGTGCCATCCTGTCTACTTTTTACACTATCTGTTGTTAGATGGCGGAATTGTAATTATCATCTCTTTTCAATGTTTACTTTTTCTAGCACATATATACAATGTACATATAGATAGAGAATATTTCGTATTCCACAAAAAAATTCTATACCCAGATTTCACCAGAAATACGTGTTTTGAGGACCCTGAATTCAAAATATTTTTAGAAAAAGCTCAGCGTGTGTGTCTCTGGAGAGCATATTTCAAAAACGAAAAGTCCGTTAACTATCTAACTTCCAAGGATGCAACAAGAATATTTTCAGGAAAATCCTCCTACCCCAAACTATCATTTACATGGAATTGTCGATTTTCTAAAAACGGCTCCACCCACCCATCCACACACCCACCCATCCACACACCCATCCACACACACACCCACACACCCATCCACACACACACCCACACACCCATCCACACACACACCCATCCACACACACACCCACCCATCCAAACACACCCACTCATCCACCCATCCACACACCCATCCACACACCCATCCACACACACACTCATCCACCCACCCACCCACCCACCCACCCACTCATCCACCCACCCACACACCCACCCACTCATCCACACACCCACTCACACCCATCCACACACCCATCCACACACACACACTCATCCACCCACCCATCCACACACCCATCCACACACACACACACCCACCCATCCACACACACACACCCACCCATCCACACACCCATCCACACACACACCCACCCATCCACACACACCCACCCATCCACACCCACCCACCCATCCACACACACCCACTCATCCACCCACCCACACACCCATCCACACACCCATCCACACACACACTCATCCACCCACCCACACACCCATTCACACACCCACCCACCCACTCATCCACCCACACACCCACTCATCCACCCACTCATCCACCCACCCATCCACACACCCACACACCCACTCACACACCCACCCACCCACTCATCCACCCACCCACACACCCACCCACCCACACACCCACCCACCCATCCACACACCCACTCACACACCCACCCACCCACTCATCCACCCACACACCCACTCATCCACCCACCCATCCACACACCCACACACCCACTCACTCATCCACCCACCCACCCACTCATCCACCCACCCACCCACTCATCCACACACCCATCCACACACCCACACACACCCATCCACACACACTCATCCACCCACCCACACACCCACACACCCATCCACCCACCCACACACCCATTCACACATCCAACCACCCACCCACCCACTCATCCACCCACCCACACACCCACCCACCCATCCATCCACCCATCCACCCACCCACCCCACCTACCCCATCCATCCCATCCAGCCAGCCATCGATTTTTGCTCTTGTTTTAGACTGAAGATGGAATTTAGGGACACGGATTTAAATATTCAGTCTGATATTTATCTTGGTGACTGAGGGAAACACGAAAAAAAACCCTAGGCAGATTGGTTGCTTATGGGAATGGACTTTGTTTGGTCGAATGCCCGTCCCAAATTGGAACTTGTGACATTTCCTCGTGGCATTCTATTAATACACGCCACGTAATGAGTCAATAATTGAACTGTATTGTATCCGGAAAGTGAATAGCTAATAATTGGTTATGTTTCTAGCTGTGCTTGTGTTTACCAGCTGCAGTTTCCATAGCAACCCTTTTCTCCGGAAGAAGAGAGATGAAACCGTTTTGTGCAGCTCCCCCATGTTTGTGCAGTAAACATTCCCAGATACTTGTCATTAATGGACGTCGCGCGTATTTTCCCAGGCGCCTGTCGCATAAATCCTCGCCTATTTTTTGCTCTGGTGTTTTGCAGCCATATCAGACTTATCAATGGAAATCGGCGCTTTGGAAGTTTATAAAAAGTTATATTGTGATTTAAGCTTGTTTTAGGTGCGTTTGTTACAGCTCTTAGCGCTTTGTTCGTCTATCTCTGTCTATAGGGACGAAATCAGGACTTAAGAATAATTTATTTTTACTTTCTCTACATGTACTATGTACTTAGTGTATGGAAAAGTTATTGCATTCCAACCGAAAATTCGATACCCTGATTTCACCGGAAATACACGTTTTAGGTTTCCCTGTATCCAAAGAAAAGTATTTTTATAAAAAGACCCGCGCGCGCGTGTCTGTGAACACATTAACTCAAAAATGAAAAGTCTGTAAAATACCAAACTTGGTATTTAAGTTTAATATCTTCCAAGGATGCGACACGTAACTACCCTTTAAATGGAACAATTTTCGTAAATTTTGTTTTTTTTAAAGTAATGATCTTTTGTAAGAAGTTTATAGAGTAGCTAGAGAGTCATGTGATGTAACACATACTTTTTTTACTTACTCTATATGTACTGTGTACCTAGTGGATAGAGAAGATATTGCATTCCACTCAAATATTCAATACTGTGATTTCACCGGAAATACACGTTTTAGGTTCGCCTGTATTCAAAGCAAAGTATTTTTAGAAAAATACCGCGCGCGCGTGTGTCTGTGAACGCAATAACTCAAAAACTAAAATTCTGTAAAATACCAAACTTGGTATTTAAGTTTAGTGTTGTCCAGGGATGAGACACAAATAATTTGAGAAAAATCCCCCCAATCCAAACTGTCCTTTACACGGTCATATAAATGCTTCTTTGTGATGTAGAGGTTCTGATAACTAACTAGCAAATCATAGGCAAGGGGAGATTGTGTCGGTTGTATACCAAACTTAACATTTAGGTCTCAAAAATATGACACCAAAAGTTTCAAGAAATTACGCACCACAAACTATCTCTTATATGCAAAGGCTTTCATTATGTTATATTTTCTAAAACTTTACTAGTAGTAATAGTAGGTATTCAGCATTTTGTGGTTCTAATCTAAAGTAGGTGAAACTTTTGACTGTTAATCACGTAGTTTTTCTGCAGATCTTGAATTATTTTTACATTTATAGCGTTTAACTGGATATTTATGTTTGTATTTTTGTTATCTTGGGAAATAAACAACTATTATATATTCATAATTATCTTTGTAATATGTAAGTATATATTCCCTAAAAAGTAAAACTAAAATATTCTTTTTTGTAGAAAAAAATATTATTACACTTTGTAAACACATTATTATTTTAAAAAATGTATATTCTCTAAAAGGTGAAAATAAAAATATTCTTTTTTGTAGAATGAAAAACTATTACACTTTGTAAACACATTATTTTAAAAAAAAATGTATATTCTCTAAAAAGTAAACATAAAAATATTCCTTTTTTGTAGAATAAAAAAACTATTACACTTTTTAAACACATTATTATTTTCAAAAATGCGCATAAGTCACATTCTGCAAAAAAGCAAAAATACAAATATAAATATCCAGTTAAATGGTATAAATGTAAGAAAATAATTAAAAATTTGCAGAAAAACTAAGTAATTAAGTCAAAAATTTCACCTACTTTAGGTTAGAACCACAAAATGTTGAATACCTGCTATTATGGTTAACAATTTTGTTTAAATTAACAAAGCACGAGGGCGTGCTGAAAAATAATACCTCCGAATTTTTTACTTTCTCTAGCCCCATATGTACAATGTACATAGGGATAGAGAAGTATTGCATTCCACCCAAAAATTCGATACCGAGATTTTACCGGAAATACATGTTTTAGGACCCCCTGTATCCAAAAAAAAAAGCATTTTCAAAAAACGGTCCGTGTGTGTGTCCTTGAACACGATAACTCAAAAACGAAAAATAGCTAAAATACCAAACTTGGTATTTAAGTTCAATACCTTCCAGGGATGCGACACGAAGATTTTGAGAGAAACCCCCAACCCCAAACTACCCTTTACATGGAACTTTTTTCGAAAATTTTGATTTTCTTAAAAATGGCTCTAACGATTTTGATTAAAATATCGTATATTAAAGATATTTGCCTGACAAATAAAATGTGTAATTTGAATTTTCTTGGAATAGCTTCTGAAGACCTGTTTAATCTGGATGAATTTTGCTTAATTTGGCATAACTAGTAAACCGTAAGAGAGAGACAAAAATTTACTACAAAAATGTAGGTGTTGTTAAAATACACAAGTTATGTCATATACATTTTTCTCGTGGAGCTTACCGTTTTCGAGGTGTTCGTTGTTATTAGTTTCAGTTGTGAAGTACTTATACTTTTCTCAGACGGGAGTGTCCGTTTTTCTTTTATTCTACTTCTGGCCAAGAAAAGAAGCGATTTGTAATGACAATCGCATAACGACAGCTTTTAAAACATTTGACTGTTGCTTTAGCCTAGTGTATTCCCTTATTTTCTTCCTACTTATACGGAACTAAATACGAGAACATTTTGCTAATGAGTACCTCGATTAGCAAGGTGCAGAAAGAAGAAGAATCTTATGTAAGAAGTTTGTAGAACAGCTAGAGAAAGTCATGAGAGTGTAACAAATAAGATTTTTCCCGTAACACCGTTAAAACGTTTGGCGTGTATTATCGTTCTATATATTTATTCTTCATATCTACATATTTATTTCTCAACATGATCACACTGGCGAGAACACGTTTCTCCCAACGAGAGACCAGTTTGTGTATACCGTCACTGTAGAATGTTTGACAGAGCCATATCCTCACCTCTGCTTGCAGCACTTCATCAGAAGTCTATGAAAATCGGATGGGGCCAAGCCTGGACTGTACGGAGGATGATCGATGACGGTGAACCCAAGGTGTTCGATTCTTGCAGATGTTGCAGCGACATTACTGATGGCAATATACTCGTCGCCGTACACAGCTTTCGTTCTTCTATGCAATTCAATTGGAGGCAGTTTTCTGAAGTTAGAAACTCGATTACAGCACGCTGTTTGTGACGTACCGACATAGTCGCGTTGCACACCGCCACAAATCGGAGCCCTCTAGCGCCCGAGGGTTATAACTTGTGTTAGTGAAGCGGGACGGATGACCAAGTAATATGCATAACATGTGTTACGTCCACCGATAGTGTTGCCCTCCGTGGTGTAATGGTTACCATGCTAGCTTAATGTACCCAAGGTCGTGGGTTCAAACCCGGCGGAGGACGATGGATTTTTTTCGGGTGTAAAAATCCCCTTTGGAAGGGAAGTAAAGCCGTTGGTCCCGTGTCGTAGATTTACCGCTCGTAAAAGAACCTCAAGTCTGATAGAGAAGCCTCTGAGCAAAATTAAGCGGTCTTTCACGCCCAAATTAGAATGGGACGCTGAGAACCACAGTAGTTAACGAGCGTCCATAAATAATACGCCATTTACATTTTTCGACCGATATTGCAAACAGAATAAGAAATTTTGAGGCATTACTTTTCAGTACGCCCTCGTAATTTGAGATCACCTTGTGGTTTACCGGGAAACATAAGAGTTAGTTGAGACATTTAATGCCGTGCCGGCATATTTCCATGTTAGCTCGGTGGTTAGAGCAACCGGCGGCAGACCAGGAGATCCGTGGTTCAAATGCCGGCTATGGCATTGCATTTTTCAGTCTGACTCTACGTATCCAACACACGGCTTGAACACCTCGCCAGATGTTTGTCTTGTTTAACATAAGATAAAACAAGACCGTAATAACCCGCCTGGGTAGTGTGGTGGTAGCGTATCTGCTTCACATTCAAAAGGTCGCGAGTTCGAATCTCGCTTAGGGTGAGTTACCCTGATAGGTTTTTTTCGGGGTTTTCCCTTATCCTGAGAAGACGAATGTCGAGTAACTTTAAGCTCCATGGACCCCGAGATCATTTCACCAATTTCATTCATCGTCCGACATGACTAACCAGGTCAAAGGTCGTTGAGCTACAAAAAAAAAAAAAAAAAATCTGATGTGTTTCAGTCACATGACTTTCTCTACATCTCTGCAACAAATTTTAGTTAAAAAGCTTATGCTTCTATTTACTTCATGCTAATCGAGAAAAATTAGTCTTATTATTTGCTTCCTTGTAAGTAGAAGCGAAATTAGGGAGTACCATAGGTTAAAATGATAGCCAGAAGCTGGTTGCTATGTGACTGAAGTTCCTTTGTTTGTATGGACAGGAGCTAACAAATTGCTGTATGAGAAATTCCTGTTTTTTAAAGCAGAAACGAAAAACCAAGAAAATCTTAAAAACGATCAACTCCACGAAAAAAGTGTATGACAATTGTGTGTTTTATCGTGAGCTATATTTTCTGTAGAGTAGGTTTTTGTCCATGACTTACGGTTTAGCAGTTATGCACAATTCCGTAAAATTCATCCAGAATAAAGTAGTCCTCAGACGCTACTCCCAGAAAATTGAAGATATACATATTATTTGTCAGGTAAATATACGGTATTTTAATCAAAATCGTTGGAGCCATTTTTGAGAAAATAAAAATTTTCGAAAAAACGTCCATGTAAAGGGTAGTTAGGGGTGGGGGGATTTTCTTGTCGCATCCTTGGAAGATACCAAACTTAAATACCAAGTTTGGTTTTTAACGGTCTTTTCGTTTTTGAGCTGTGCTGCACACAGACACACACTCGGACGTTTTTCTAAAAATGCTTTTTTTGGTTTCAGGGAGTCTCAAAACATGTATTTCCGGTGAAATCTCGGTATCGAATTTTTGGGTGCAATACAATACCTTCTCTATACACTATGTACTTAGTACGTGTAGAGAAAGTAAAAAAAAACCGTAACAACAGTTTATGGAAAACTGGGTAGAGAAAAACGTGCGAATGCAACACTTACGAGTTTTAGAAACTTTTTGCGGCATATATTTGTGTTGATATCTAGTAATGCATTTAATGAACGGAGATGGGAGGAAATTCAGAAGTACAATGCTATGTTAAAGCAGGGTGTAATTCACACTGTTGGAAACTTTATGGTTCTGAGCTGTGAGGGAATATTTGCTTAATAACTTGCAGAGAACAGCTTGTTTCGACGAGAAGTGAAACCTCCATGCACTGCGTCAAAGGGTACTTTCATTATTAGAAAGAGAATTTATAGTGCATTTTCCCCTCAAGCTTTACTTCCGACTTCTGCAAGAGAGGATCATTTTTCTCTCCCTTGTTTGTATAATTAGTTACGAATGTAGGTAGCAGTTTCAATCTCTGGAGAAACGAGCGCTGAAAAAGAGTTGAGAAATCTTGAAAAAGCCGAGCGTTATCATTTCCACCCTCCTCGTTTTTTTGTTTCCGGTCTCGGGAGGCACGAGAGTGGCTCTCGTCAAACACAAAGGCAGAGACTTCTTGAATAAAACTCAGTCTTTATATTATTCATTTCACAATGTTTAACTGGAATTTTTATGGTTACTGGTATAAGGGAAAGGTGCGCAATAGCTGTGCAAGAATACTGAAATGAAAATCATACACTAAATTGGCCACAGTGGATGCCAAAATTCTATTACTTTCTCTACACGTACCATGTACAAAGTGTACAAAGAAGTATTGTATTGCACCCAAGATTTGCACAGAGATCTCACCGGAAATACATGTTTTGGGACCCACTGAATCCATAAAAGGTATTTTTAGAAAAATGTCCCCCCTGTATGTGTCTGTGGGCAGCAATTGGATGTGACACGAAGATTATTAAGAAAATTCCCCCATCCCAAGGTTCCCTTTACATAGAAAAAAGTTTCCAAAATTTAGGTTTTCCTAAAAATGGCTAACGATTTTGTTTAAAACTCTTACACTGAAGACATTTATAAGGCAAACAATTTATATCTTGAATTTTCTGGGAATAGCATCTGAGGACTACTTTATTCTGAATGCATTTTGCACAACTGCAAAACCATAAGAGACGGACAACAACGCAGGAAATGTAGAGCACATTAAAACACACAATTTATGTTATATACATTGTTTGTGGAGTTGATCGTTTTTAAGGTATTCCTGGTTTTTCGTTTCAGTTTTGAAAAAATTATACTTTTCTCATACAGGAATTTTCCAACTCCTGTCCATACCAACAAAGGAACTTCAGTCACATAGAAATCAGCTTTTGACTATCACTTCTACTTACAGGGAAGCAAGTAATAAGAATATTTCTGCTAATTTTTCTGAATTAGCATGAAGTAAATCGAATCATAAGCTTTTTAACAATCATTTATTGTAGAGATGTAGAGAAAATCATGTGAATGGAACACATAAGGTTTTTACTTTCTCTATACGTACTATGTACATAGTGTATAGAGAAGGTATTGCATTGCACCAAAAAATTCGATACCGAGATTTCACTGGAAATATGTTTTTAGAGCCTCTGAATCAAAAAAAAAAAAAAAAGCTTTATTAGAAAAATGTCCGCGCGCGCGCGTGTGTGTGTGTCTGTCTGTGGGCAGCATAGCTCAAAAATGAAAAAACCGTTAAAAACCAAACTTGTATTTAAGTCCAAGGATGCGACACGAAGATATTCAAGAAAATCCCCCCACTCCAAACTACCCTTTACATGGAAAAAATTTCGAAAATTTTGATTTTCTTAAAAATGACTAACAATTTTAATTAAAATCTCGTATATTTAAGATATTTACCTCACAAATAAAATGTATATGTTGAATTTTCTAGGCTGAAGACTACTTTATTCTGGATGAATTTAACAGATTTTTGCTTAAATGCTAAGTCGTAAGAGATGGAAAAGAACTTAACACACAGTAAATATAGAACACATTAAAACACACAATTTATACTACATACATTTTTCTCGTGGAGTTGATCGTTTTTGAGATATTCCTTATTTTTGGTTTCAGCCTTGAAAAACTTACACTTTTCTCATACAGGAATTTGTCAACTCCTGTCCATACAAACAAAGGAACGTCAGTCAATAGTAACCAGCTTTTGACTTATCAGTTCTACTTACAGGGAAGCAAGTAATAAGAATATTTCTGCTATTTTTTCTGAACTAGCATGAAGTAAATAGAAGCATAAGCTTTTTAACAATAATTTGTTACAGAGATGTAGAGAAAGTCATGTGAATGGAACCCAGGAGGATTTTTTAAGTTTGGTTCTTTAAATTCCAAGGAAACTATGAAGAGGTATTCTAGGAATTTCTAACTTGAAAGGCTCTAGCTGCTTTTATCGTGAAATATTTCTTTTAAGAGGTTGGAATGAAAAGGTTGAGGTGCTCTAGATTTACCGCTGGATCTGATAGAACCCTTCCGCTGACACTCGAGCACGCAATTCCTCTTAAGCTGTGTGTAGTTTCTTTAGCTGTAGTTAATGCATAGCTTGGGAGGCAAATAAGGACTTGTGAACCAATCCGAAGCAAGCCCTCCGCGGTTTGCTTTGATATTGCTTACAAAAGGTTATTATTTTATGTATATCATGCTAATCGAGGTAATCATTAGCAGAATTAGTTTTATTACTTGCTGCCTTGTAAGTAGAAGGGAAATAAGGGAGTACCCTACGCTAAAGCGATAGTCAAATCTTCGCTCGCTATGTGAAACAATTGAAATTTGATTCTCTTTGCTTGCTAGGAGTAAACAAAAGAGAGAATAAAAGAAATAGATCTACCCAAGCCCGCCTGGGTTGTGTGATGGTAACATGTCTGCCCCACGTTCAAAAGGATCGTGAGTTCGAATCTCCCTTTGGGTGAGTTATCCGGAAAAGGCTTTTTTCGGGGTTTTCCCTTATCCTGAGAAGACGAATGTTGAGTAACTTTAATAACCTCCAAGGACCCAGTGATCATTTGAGCATCATTTCACCAACTTCATTCATCGTCCGATATGACCAACCCGGTTAATGGACGTTAAACTAAAAAAAAATGTGATGTGTTAAACTCGCATGACTTTCTCTAGCTGTTCTACAAATTTCTTACATAAGATTATTCTTCTTTCTGCATTTTGCTAATCGAGATAATCATTAGCAGAATGTTCTTACCACTTAGTTCCTTACATGTAGAAAGAAAATAAGGGAATACACTAGGCTAAACCGATAGTCAAATATTTTAAAAGCTGTCGTTATTCGATTGTCATTGCAAATCGCTTCCTTGCTTGGCCAGGAGTAGAACAAAAGAAAAGTGGAGACGTCCTGTCTGAGAAAAGTTTAAGTACTTACAACTTATACCAAAAACAAGGAATATCTCTGAAACGGTTACCTCCACAACAAAAATGTAAAGAACATAAATTGTGTTTTTTGATCAGATCAACATTTTCTGTGAGTAAGTTTTGTCTGTTACCGTTTAGCAGTTAAACAAAATTTAGCAAAATTCATCCAAAATATAGAGCTCTTCAGAGGCTATTCCCAGAAAATTCAAGATATACATTTTATTTGGTATGTAAATATCTTTAATATACGGGATTTTAATCAAAATCGTTAGAGCCATTCTTAAGAAAATAAACATTTTCGAAATTTTTTCCATGTAAAGGGTAGCTTTTGGTGGGGGGATTCTTTTTTTCAAAATCTTCGTGTCGCATCCTTGGAAGATACTAAACCTAAATACCAAGTTTGGTATTTAACGGTCTTTTCGTTTTTGAGCTATGCTCTCCACAGGCATACACAAGGACCTTTTTCTGAAAATGCTTTTTTTTTGGATTCAGGAGGTCCTAAAACATGTATTTCCGATGAAATATCGGTATCGCATTTTTGGATGGAGTACAATACTTCCTCTACACACTGTACATAGTACGTATAGAGAAAGTAAAAATACATCTACCCGTTTGAGAAAAATTTAAGTTGCTTAAAACTGAAAGCAGTAACACGGAATATCTTGGTAACGGTTAACTCTACAACAAAAATGTTTGACAAATTGTGTGTGTTTAACGAGAGCTAAATTTTTTGTGTGGTAAGTTTTTGTCTCTCTCTTATTGTTTGCCAGTTATTCAAAATTCATCCAGAATGAAGAGGCTATTCCCAGAAAATTCAAGATATACATTTTGTTTGTCATTGAAATATATAAAGCAATGGTATTTTAATAAAAATCGTTAAGTGAAAATTAACGTTTTCAAAAATACTCTATGTAAAGGGTAGTTAAGGTGGCACATTTTTCTGATTATCTTAACGTGGCATTCTCGGAAGAGTTAAAATACCAATTTTGCATTTAACCGTCATTTCGTCTTTGAGCTATGCAGTCCACAACACAGACCTTTTTCTAATAATGCTTTTTTTTATTCAGAGAACTCTAAAACATGTATTTCCAATGAAATCCGCGTATCGAATTTTTGGGTGGAATACAATACCTTCTCTATCCAGTATGTGCACTGCACATCCGCGCTAGAGAAGGTAAACAAATCTTAGCAAAACCGCTTATTACTTTCTCTATCACGTACAATGTGCATATTGGTTACTGATCTGTAATACTTGTTTTGAGGACCGCTGAAACAAAGATAAGGATTGGCGTCTGTCGGTGAACAGCAGAACGTCGGTTAAGTATACCAAACTTAGTATTTAGGGTCAGTAACTTCCTGGGATGCACAAAGGTTTCAGAAACGATTTTTTTTTTATTAAACACAGTTTCGGAGTCTGGTCCGTTTTCCTTACATTTTTACCGTGTTTTCTGTTATTCTGTTCCAAAGCACACACATATCACAAACATATAAACACCCATGCCCAAGGCGGAACTCGAACCCACGATCCCTGCGCCACGAAGCACCTTGACGAGACATTTTAGCGAGCTCGGCTATGGGAACCGGTATCTTCACCCCAATATATGCTTTACATGGAAGAGTTTTTAAAATTTTAGATTTTGTGAAAAAAGTTAACAATACTATTGAAATGACGTATGACCTTTTATTGTAGTTGGCTTTTGCAGAACTGTTAAGTTAAAATATTGCTACAAAAAGCTACGTCTTAAAATATGGGATTTATTTCAATTTTTTTCTGGAGTTAACCATCAACGAGATATTCCTTGTTTTTGGTTTAAATTTTCCCTTATATTTTCTCAAATGAGAAGTGCTTCTCTTTTGTTTATTCTGGTCATGCATATGAATTTAAGGCTATCGCTCGACAGCTCTTAAACAATATGACTATCGCATTTCCTTAGTGTATTCCCTTATTCCGCTTGAACCTATAATAAGAGATACAATATGAAAGTAGAATAGGTTGCAGAAGAGGTAGAGAATGCCATATGAATGATTCGCGTCATATTTGTTTTTTAAACGTATCTTATAAATTCGTGATACTTGTGCGACTCTTAAAAAAGTCTGTTGTGTTGCATTCTCTACATCAAATTACTCTATTTACTTCATTTAATCGAGTCAAAATTAACTGAAATAGTCTTATTACTTGCTTCCTTGTTATTAGGAGCGAAATAAGGGGGCACCACAGGTTAAAGTGATAGTCAAAAGCTGGTTGCTATGTGAAAGAAATTCCTTTGTTTGTATGGCCACGAGTTCACAAAGTCCTGTATGAGAAACGTATAAGTTTTTTCATAGTTGAAATCAAAACAAGGTATATCTAAAACACAACCAACTCCACGAAAAAAATGTATATAACATAAATTGTGTGTTTTAAAGTGCTCTAGATTTGTTGTGGAGTAAGTTTTTGTCCATCCCTTACGGTTAAGCAGTTATTCAAAATTCAGTAAAATTCATCCAGGATAAACTACTCTTCAGAGGCTATTCCCAAAACAATTCAAGATATACATTTTATTTGTCAGGTAAATATCTTTAATATACGAAATTTTATTCAAAATCGTTACAGCCATTTTTGAGAGAATAAAAATGTTCGAAAAAAGTTCCATGTAAAGGGTGGTTTGGGGTGGGGGGATTTTTCTCAACATCTTCGTGTCGCATCCCTGGAAGATACTAAACTTAAATACCAAGTTTGCTAT
Source organism: Hymenopus coronatus (assembly GCA_030762935.1). Classification (NCBI taxonomy): domain Eukaryota; kingdom Metazoa; phylum Arthropoda; class Insecta; order Mantodea; family Hymenopodidae; genus Hymenopus; species Hymenopus coronatus. The sequence continues at coordinate 21,530,338 of CM060891.1, forward strand.
TTTACCGACTTTTCGTTTTTGAGTTATCGTGTTTAGACTCACGGACACACACTCACACGGATCTTTTTGTGAAAATTATTTTTTTTTTGATATAAGGAACCTTAAAACATATATTTCTGGTGAAATCTCGGTATCGAATTTTTTGGTGGAGTGCAATACCTTTTCTATACACTATGCACATAGTGCGAGTAGAGAAAGTAATAATGCGCTTTTGTTTAATCTTTCAATAGGAAACAAATGACAAAGGAGGCATAATTATCTGAATTTGAGACTTCTAAGAGCTTATATCATATGAGTGGAAAATAATATCTCAAAATGAATTGAAATCTCGTCACTTGATATAAAACATATTTAAATATTGGACTTTAAATGAAGAGTAACATGCAAGCAAATGTTAGCAAGCTTGAAGTTGTCCAGATTTGATGCCTTGTGTCTGTTATTTTGTTGTATAACATGGCTTATAGTGATTGCCCTTGTCGATAAAGACTTGTATAAAATAACAAACAAGTAAATAATAGATGGTTTCAAGGATAAGGCTTTTGAACTCTTCCTTCAGATGCTTCACCTCTTCCAAGGCCATGTTATCCTTTCTTCTTGATCACATGAAAACAACTTCTGCCAAACAGAATTATTTCTAGAAATTTTAGCTTTTTTACCACTTAACCTAAGATTGAAGAAATACAGATTTCCAACAAGAAATTCATATACTTTCTCTGTACGTACTATGCATATAGTGTATAGAGAAGGTATTACACTCCACCCAAAAATTAGATAGCGAAATTTCACCGGAAATATATGTTTTAGGGTCCCCTGTATCCAAAAAAAAAAGTATTTTCAGAAGAAGGTCCATGTGTGTGTCTGTGAATACGGTAACTCAAAAACGAAAAGTCGGTAAAATACCAAAGTTGGTATTTAAGTTTGGTATCTTCCAGGGATACGACACGAAGATTTTGAGATAAATCCTCCCACCCCAAACTACCCTTTACATGGAACCTTTTTCGAAAATTTTGATTTTTTTCAAAAATGGCTCTAATGATTTTAATTAAAACATTGCACATTAAATATATTTAGCTGACAAATAAAATGTATATATTGTCTGGGAATAGCCTCTGAAGACTACTTTGTTCTGGATGAATTTTACGGAATTTTATATAACTGCTAAACGGTAAGAGATGGACAAAAACTTACCGCACAAAAAAGGTAGAGCACGTTAAAACACACACTTTGTTATATACACATAGCAAACAACTTTTGACTAACACTAACTTATGGTACTCCCTTATTTCACTTCTACTTACAAGGAAGTAAGTAATAAGACTATTTCGGCTAATTTTTTTCTTGATTAGCATCACGTAAATAGAAGCCTAGACATTTTTAACAATAGTGTGAATGGTACACATCAGATTTTTGTAAATATAATACATTTGTCCTATCCTATAGACTTCATATATACATTTCATGTTACCTAGGAAACGACAGAAGTAAAGTGGTTTACTTATTTAGCAATTCCCCATTTTTTAAACAAAGCAAATTCTTTATCATACAAGTCCTTCGATTAACCGGGTAACAAACTAAGTAAAGGTTTTAAGCATAAATTAAAACTTTTTCGGGAATATTTAGTTTCATTCATTTATTGATTTATTTGGTTTAGTTTAAACAGCCAGAATTGTAGCGATTTATTCCGGCGGGGTTAGCAGCAACGAATAAACAATGTCACAACTAAAATTCAATTTCTCGTATAGACCACTATAATAATATTTCAATTAATATTAGGTTAGGACAATTCGCTTACGCGCTCATGTACTAAACATCCCACTCACAAATAATAAGACAATTTAAGCCACTTATAATATAAATAACTATTATTACACATTTACACATTTTTTGTTGGCATAAAACTCGTGTATTCAATTCACATGACTTCCTTTAAATGTTCTGCAAACAAATTATTCTTACAAAAGATTATTCTTTTATATGTATGATGCTATCGAGATCAACTGTCTTATTTCTTATTGATCCCTTATGACGTAAGGGAAATGAGATAATACACCAAGCTGAAGTGATAGTTAAGTCTTTAAAAGCTAGTTGATATGACTGAAATTAGGTTATCTTTGCATGGCCAGAAATAAAACAAAAGGAGAAGGAAACAATATTTAAAAATTGGCAGCCCCGCCGGTATTTTGTCCCGCAGGAGGCTTTTTATGTGCTAGTAAATCTTCTGACTGTCGCTTTTAAGCACACTTAAAAACCTTTTGTTTGGACCAGGTTTGAACCCGTGATCTTGTGATCAATAGGCCAGCAAAGAAAAAGGAATGACAAATTCCCGTTTGAGAAAGATTTAAGTATTTTAAAATGTAAACCTTTACAAGGATAGTTTTAGAAATGGTTACTTTAAAAAAGAACTATTTTTTTTGTTCATCTCTTGCACTTTAGCAGTTGTGCAAAAGTCATCCTAAAAGAAAAGGTCTTAAAAGAGTTTATTCCCAGAAAATTCACGAGATGCATCTTATATATCATGTAAATGTTTTTAATATGCGGTATTTTAATTTAAAATAATTATAGTCATGTTTGTGAGAGCCATCATGTTTGAAAACTTTTCCATTTAAAAGGTGTTTCGTGATTGGGGAATTTTCTTGAAAATCTTCATGTCGTAGCCTTGGAAGCAGCTCAATTTGAATACCATGTTTGGCAATTAACAGTTCTTCCTTTTGTGTTACGGTTTACATACATACATGCATACATACATGCATACATACATACATACATGCATACATACATACCTACATGTATGCATACATGCATACATACATACCTACATGTATGCATACATGCATACATACATACCTACATGCATACATACATACATACATACATACATACATACATACATACATACATACATACATACATACATACATACATACATACATACATACATACATACATACATACATACATACATACATACATACATACATACATACATACATACATACATACATACATACATACATACATACATACATACATACATACATACATACATACATACATACATACATACATACATACATACATACATACATACATACATACATACATACATACATACATACATACATACATACATACATACATACATACATACATACATACATACATACATACATACATACATACATACATACATACATACATACATACATACATACATACATACCTACATGCATACATACATACATACATACCTACATGCATACTCGCGCGCGGACTTTTTCTACACACTTTTTGTGGCCCATACATTTCTTGTGAAAAATCGGTATCTAATTTTTGTTGGATTGTAAATCTTCTCTACCTACTATGTACATGGTAAAAAAAGTAAAAAGGAAAAACAAATATACCGAAGCAAGCGTGCGTTGCTTAATTAGAAAACATACCTGGTAGACTCCCACATTTTGAGGCTAGCAGTAATGGGAAAATCTGATAATTGGAAACAAGGCAAACATTTGAGGCATGCGCTTTACAAGAATAAGAGGCCTGGAGGTTTCCTGACAGAAATTTGAGAACGCGTAGCTGAAATATTATGGGAGCTGTAAGAGCTTTACCGGTTTAATTAAGGCACAGATATGTTGTTATCCATTCTTGAATGTTGCTTGGCAACGCTTTATTCTCCCCAGATTTTGCACATGTATTGTCTTTTTACGAGAACTTCGTACATTCTCTTCGAGTTTCTGTCGTAGATAGAGGAAAATATTATACTTCATCCAAAAATTCGATGTCGAGATTTCACCGGAAACACGCTCTCAGAGGTTTCCTGAACAACAAAAGATTGACGTCTCAAAAAATACGTGGATGAAAAAGGAGTGGGAGCTAGATAGATTCAAGGGTTAGGGAATAAGTCGTGGGAAGTATTTTCTGTGGGAATATAAGATCGTGACAGTAGTGGTTTAACGCTTTACACTCATTATATATAGCGCGCATACCCATTCTAAAAGCCCTCAGTCACTTGCAATGTTCACAACACGCTGCCAACGATGTAGGTGGCGATCATTAACTTATGCGTTACCATCTCCCTCTGTCATCTGTTGCAACACAGCATTTATTAAATCATAACGGCGTTGCAATATGCAACGTTCCATTACCTTGCGTTTGAGGCTCAAGCCGAATCGAGGTAAGTCAGGAAACAGTGTTCGTAATTAAAAAGAAGTTGCCATGACCTATGCACCAACCCACAAAGATAGAGAGAGTGGAGAGAGATTAGCATAATTAAAATCTGATGTTACACTCACATGACTTTCTCTAGCTGTTCTACAAACTTCAAAATAAGATTCTTCTTCTTTCTGCATCTTGCTAATCGTGGTACTCATTAACACAATGTTCTTATTATTTAGTTCCGTATAAGTAGGAAGAAAATAAGGGAATACACTAGGCTAAACCAATAGTCAAATGTTTTAAAAGCTGTCGTTATGCGATTGTCATTACAAATCGCTTCTTTTCTTGGCCAGGAGTAGAACAAAAGAAAAACGGACACTGCCGTCTGAGAAAAGTATAAGTGCTTCACAAGTGAAACTAATAACAATGAATACCTCGAGGACGGTAAGCTCCACGAGCAAAATGTATATGACATAACTTGTGTACTTCAACAAGACCTAATTTTTTTTTGTATAGCAAGTTTTTGTCTATCTCTTACGGTTTGCTAGTTATGCCAAGTTAAGCAAACTTCATCCAGAATAAACAGGTCTTCAGAAGCTATTCCCAGAAAATTCAAGGTATAAATTTTATTTTTTAGGTAAATATCTTTAATATATGATACTTTAATCAAAATCGTTAGAACCATTTTTTAGAAAATCATAATTTTCGAAAAAGGTTCCATGTAAAGTGTAGTTTGGAGTGGCGGATTCTTCTCAAAATCTTCGTGTTGCATCCCTGGAAGATACTAAACTTAAACACCAAGTTTGGTATTTTAGCTACTTTTCGTTTTTGAGTTATCGTGTTCACAGACACACGGACACACACACGGACCTTTTTCTGAAAATGCTTTTTTGAATACAGGGGATCCTAAAACACGTATTTCCGCTGAAATCTTGATATCGAATTTTTGGGTGGGATACAATACTTCTCTATCCCTATGTATATTGTACACATGGGGCTAGAGAAAGTAGTAAAAAGGAACCAGGGAAAGGCACTGAACTACATATTTATGATACAATTAAGTTAGTTAATAACGTCGCTGCCAGTATCATATCAGCGCCACCGGTTTGCTTCGTTCCATAGGAGTATCATTCTTTAAAACTATATTAGTCAATACTTTTGTAACAGAATATTTAATTGAAAATTTGCCATACCATTTTTAAACAATTTGTTCCAGAGACGTAGAGAAAGTCATCTAAATGACACGTACGTGGTTTTTACTATCTCAACATAGTACATAGTATGCACTCCACCCAAAAAAAGAACAGATACCGAGATTTTAACGGAATACATGTTTTGGAGTCCCCTTAATAAACAAAAATGAGTTTTAGAAAAAGGCCGGTGTGTGTGTCTGTGAACGACGTAGTTCAAAAACGAAAACTCTAGAAAAATCGACTCACCGCAACTATTCTTTATATGGAATATTTTTCGAAACTTTTGTTTTTCTGAAAAATGGCTGACGTTTTTGATTAAGATACGGAATATTAAAGATACAGGGTAAATAAAATGTATATCATGAATTTTTTACTTTCTCTATACGCACTATGTACATAGTGTATAGAGAATATATTGCACTCCATCAAAAAATTCGATACCGAGATTTCACTGGAAATATGTGTTTTACGGTCCCCTGTATCCAAAAAAATTATTTTCAGAAAAAGGTCCGTGTGTCTGTGAACACGATAACTCAAAAACGAATAGTCGGTAAAATACCAACATTAAGAAAAACCTCTCCATTCCAAACTATCCTTTACATGGAACTTTTTTCGAAAATTTTGATTTTCTCAAAAATGGCTGTAACGATTTTGATTAAAATATCGTATATTATAGATATTTATCTGACAAATAAAATGCATATTTTGAATTTTCTGGCAATAGGCTCTGAAGACTACTTTATTCTGAGTGAATTTTACGGAATTTTGCATAAGTGCTAAAGCGTAAGAGAGAGACAAAAACTTACCACACAAAAAATGTAGAGCACATTAAAACACACACTTTATGATATATACATTTTTTTCGTGGAGTTGATTGCTTTTGAGATATTTCTTGTTTTTAGATTAAGCTATAAAAACATATTTTTCTCATACAGGACTTTGTGAACTCGTTTCCCTACAAACAAAGGAACTTCAGTCATATAGCAACCAGCTTTTGACTATCATTTTAACCTATGGTACTCCCTTATTTCGCTTCTACTTATAAAGAAGCAAGAAATAAGACTATTTCTGCTAATTTTTTCTCGATTAGCAGGAAGTAAATAGAAGCATAAGCTTTTTAAAGATAATTTGTTGCAGAGATATAGAGAAAGTCATGTGAATGGAACACATCACATTTTTCAGAATAGCCTATGAAGGGTTACTTTGGTTTTAGAGTAGGCCGGAGCCAAATTAATCCCAACGGACCTCGGCCTTGGAGGCCTGCAACTATCTATGGCCTATAGAGACCTCTACAATAGCTTCTTCAATAACTATTATGTATATCGTAAGCTGTAAGATATAGGCCAAAACTTACTGTACAGAAATATAAATGTTTTTAAACCACATAATTTACGTGGTATACCATGTTTTACTTTCTCTACACGTACTATGTACAGAGTGTATAGGGAAGAGATTGCACTCCACCCAAAATTCGATACTGGGATTACACCGGAAATACGCGTTTTAAAATCTCCTGTATCCAAAAAGAGCATTTGTAGAAAAATATCCTAAATATAAATGGCGTGTTATTAATGGATGCTCTTTAACTGCTGTGGTTTCTCAGCGTCCCATTCTAAACTGGGCGAGAAAGACCGCTTAATTTTGCTCAGAGGCCTCTCTATCAGGCTTGAGGTTCTTTTATGTGCCGTAAATCTACGACACGGGACCCACGGCTTTACTTCCCTTCCGAAGGAAGCCATACTAAGGATTTTTACACCCGAAAAAATCCATCGTCCTCCGCCGGGTTTGAACCCGCGACCTTGGGTATATGAAATCAGCATGGTAACCATTACACCACGGAGGGTGACAAAAATATCCTAGTGTGTGTGAACACCATAACTCAAAAACGAAAAGTCGGTAAAATACCAAACTTGGTATTTAAGTTTTTTATTTTCCAGGGATGCCTCACGAAGATTTTGAGAAAATCCCCCCCCCCAATCCTAACTACCCTTCACATGAAAAAAAAAACATTAGACAAATTTGATTTTCTATTAAAATGGCTCTCGATTTGATTAAAATATCTATATTTACAGTTATATATATATATGGTAAATAAAATGTATATCTTGAGTTTTCTGGGAATAGCCTTTAAAGACCTCATTATTCTGAATGAAATTTGCTGAAGTGTGCGTAACTGGTAAACCGTAAGAGATAGACAAAAACTTACTACACAAGTTATGTCATATACGTTGTTTTTTTTCGTGGAATTGACAATTTCTGAGGTATTATCTGCTATTTGTTTCAGATTTAAAATACTTTTCTCACACGTTAAGCTGTAAATTCCTTGCCCTGGCATAGTAACGGATTTTAACCACATGGCAACCAGCTTTTAAAAGATTTTGACAATCGTTTTAACCTAATGTAGTCTTATTTACCTTTTACTGACAAGAAAGCAAGCAATAAAACCATTTCTGCTAAAGTTTATCTCGATTATCATAAAGTAGAAAAGAACATGCTTTTTAACAATAATTTGTTAAAGGGACGTAGAAAAAGTCTTGTGAATGGAACACGTCTGATTTTGCATGACGTATTTGTATTTTATCCTGTTTTATTCTGTGCTCCAATATGGCGCTATCGTGTGGTATACTTAGAGTTGGTCGAGGGTTAATGCTCGTGAAACTCTCTACATTAAGAGTGTACATACCTTGCAGATTTCCTTTGTTGCACTGGCTAGGCTCGTTCTTGTAGACCATGAGTTGTCTAATGCTCAGGGGGGAAAGAATGACAAAGAGAAATTTTGCTCAATATCACTGATGACCTCTTTTATTGATTATCTGTTGCACTAACTCTACAGCGACTCCCGACATAAACGATCGCGAACTTGATGACATAATCTTTATAAGTGCTAGTTCCACTACAACTGAGTCTTATAGATTACAACCATCACCATAGTCTTAAGTCTCACAGTCTGTATAACATTTACGCTAATAGTTGCCCGTCAGATTAACTTTTACTATAGAGCTTCACACTCACAAGTAATGTGTATTTCTTACTATTCATCGCCGTCAGATTTCTTACACTGGGCGCCGCGTGATTTCTTTCATTGGGGTGCGAAAAAAGCGCATAAAGTAGCGTTGTCGAGTGACTGTCTGGGATTTTTCTTTATTTTCCACCCACGTGACCTTTCTCTACAATGAGAAATTTCCTCTTTCCAGATAATAAGGGAAAATACCTTCCTTCCAACTAGGGGTTGTGTCCCTGATGCTCTAAAATTCTTGTTATTTTTAACAAAGCACGTAGCCTTGAAGAATACAATGCGAGCTAAGGTTCTACGTTCTACTGAAGCAGATATTTCTTATATTAAATATGTACAGAACTAATGATTGAGCTATTAACATAGTGATATACTGTCGCAATTTATATGTATCTTTTAATGAGCAGGGAAGGTCGTGTGAGTGTTGTACTAAGCTTTTGGTCTCCCTGTTTCTTCTACTGCTTCACTGACTTGCTCTCATCTCTTCCAACCAATACTCACTCGGTTTTCCTGTTTCCTCTTTTTCAAGCATAGTCTAGTTCTAATGTGCCTTGTGATATAGAAGGGGTACAATCTATGGATAACTACTTCTAGAAAACAAACAGCGTTCATTTGTTACAAGACAGGTCAATTACTTTCTTTCTCAGTCCAGGAAACCCTCAAAATGCCACAGTTCAAAGGCATGTATTCCCTCCCTTACTTCTGTATGCTATATACGATATCAGTAAAAAGTAGGAAAGTAAAGTGTTTCTGAAACCTTTCACACATTTAACCTTCTTTTCTATTAATATAACAATGTCATAGACGAATTATACGTCAACGCCGCATAAAAGATATTGTTTTAAATATATTAATGGTTTAGATAAGAATGTATCTATGAAAATTGCTCTCAAAATACTAGAAATTGAGAACATTTAAGAACCTTGACTTTATTAATATTAGTTAATAGTGTATAATATAATATATTTGAAGAATTATACAATATTTGAACGTATATACTACAATGTTCTATTTCTATATTTTAACTTTCATGCCTGACCTTGTCCACTTTATTGGCCTAACTCGATAAGAAAATTCCTTCTATAAGATTTTGGTAATTATACTTTATCTTCCTTTTCTTCTAATTTTGATATGTGCTAACTTGCAAATTGGTGGAAAGGAATGAAATAGTTACAAATTACTATGACTACATTCAAATAAATAGTAAGTTCGCGACCTTGGTATTTGAACTCGCTTCTGAAGTCAGGTCCTTTCGGTCTGCACTGCCTCTGTCAAGCGTAGAGCTGCCCGGGGAGAAATTCCTTGTTAATACAGTCTTTCGCCACTAGTGGCACCTCATCGATGGGGAGCCAATCAGGCATCTTCTACATATACTCTGCTGCCAAGGGTTTTATTTTTTAATACAGTACCGGAGCCTGGTCAGGACTCCGGTGCTGTATCCCCTATTTACATTCCCCCTTGTATGATTACTGGCTTTACTCTTCCTTTACACAAACACATACACATTGCACAAACATATAACACCCATACCCATATAGCACCAAAGCGAGACGCCTTAGCGAGCGCAGCCATGGGGAGGTGAGATATTTTGTCTTAGGTTGATCCATGTATGATGTAACGTATCTGAAGTTGGTTTATGGAGGAAACGTTACACCTCATATCTTCAACGATAGCTAGGGCGCTATGTTCTGTGTCCATTGCCAGATAGGTGTTTCAAATTGAACTGGGATTTTATATTTTCAAAATACACGGAAAACTAAATTACCCAGGTATCGGCTTTCTCTCCCAACGGAAAAAAATCCAGATATGTTCTATTCACATAACTTTGTATCTCTCTCTGTAACAAACAATCCTAAAAATCTGATGTGTTACACTCACATGACTTTCTCTAGCTGTCTACAAAACTCCTACAAAAGATTATTCTTCTTTGTACACAATGATAAATGTTATTACTTAGTTCCTTACAAGTAGAAGGGAATAAGGGAATGCATTATGCTAAAGTGATTGTCAAATGTTTAAAATCTATCGTTGTGCGATTGTCATTGCAATAACTTCTTTGGTTGGCCAGGAGTAGAACAAAAGAAAAACAGACACTTCCTGTGTGAGAAAAGTTTAAGTACTTCACAATTGAAACCAATAACAAGGAATATCTCGAAAACGGTTACCTCCACAAAAAAAAAACAAAAAAAAAAAACGTAAAGGACAAAAATTGTGTGTTTTGTCATGAGGTACACTTTTTGTGTAGTGAGTTTTTTTCTATCTCTTACGGTTAAGATGATCGAAAGCGACTCCAATTTAACTCGGTTTTCATTCCGTTAAGTCATTATTAATTCTTAATTTAGATAATAGCGTTTGCGTTATGGAGAATTCTCCTCGTGACGTTAGCTCCCCGCTCCTGACATTACTGTAATAAAAACTCTCTTTTTACTCCAACAAACAACTTTTTATTTCTTCCACAAACAGAATCTGCTGACAAATAACTCTTTCTTTAATGTTTTGGTAACAATTCTGCCGTATAGTTTACTTTCAACATTCGCGGGGCGGCTACCTGCTACAAATTTCCCGTCGAAACATATTCAACTGTTCGCTAAGTATTCCCAGTTGAAACTGAACTCTGATCAGGGCTCCGTTCCCCTTTTTATGCCTGTCGATCACATGGCAGGACATTTTCACAAGCACTCACAAATGCAAAACCACAAACTTACATAGATGTAACAATGTGCGGTGAGCTCATACGTTGGGTGCCCTGTGCGGCGACCTTATCCCCACATTCAAAACACCAGATGCTTGAACAATTAACAGTGACTTAAGAAGCAAGACGTTCACACACGTTCGGCGATTACGGTCATAACATTAAAAAATAAATTCTTTGTAAATCATCTAAAAAGAAGTAAATGGTGCTAAATTTGACAACGTAATCTTTACATAAATATGTTAACTAGCAACTCAGAATTTTGAATCACAATTCCGAAATACGTGCACACGCCACCTATACTTTCATCTACACCCTTTCTTACCATTTACACTTAAATTGCGGGTATCTTCTTAAATTGCCCGGGAAGCCGTATATTTGGGTCATTAATGACTTATTGTATATGAGATTGGAACGTGGTGAAGTAATGGATGGTTTCTGCACTTTGAGGCAGAGAGCCTTGTTAATGGCAAATGTGAGTGTTCCCTCTGGCGCCCATAAAAGCCTGCAGTGCGGGGTATTGTGTATACATGTGGCGAAACGCCAGCAAAACAGCGTGTCGCATTCGGTTCCATAAACATACGCAACGAGGCTTTTGTGGTGACGCTAATACTGCCGTATGCGAAGAAATTACTCACTTCTGAAAATAATCATAAATACACCGGTGAAAGCTATACAGCTGACCACAGTTAAATCTCTGTGAGTACATTAAACAAATATCTAACGTGTTCCATTTACATGACTTTCTGTACATCTCTGCAATAAATTATTGTTAAAAACTCTTATGCTTCTATTTACTTCATGCTAATCTAGAAAAATTAGCAGAAATAGTCTTATAACTTTCTTCCTTGTAAGTAGAAAGGAAATAAAGGAGTAGCATAGGTTAAAGCGATAGTCAAAAGCTGGTTACTATGCGACTGAAGTTCCTTTGTTTGTATGGACATGAGTTGACAAATCCTGTATGAGAAAAGTTAAGATTTTCGACCCTGAAAACAAAAACGAGGAATATCTCAAAAACGATTAACTCCAAGAAAAAAAATGTATACAACATAAATTGTGTGTTTTAATGTGCTCTACATTTTTTATGTGGTAAGTTTTTGTCTATCTCTTACGGTTTAGCAGTTATACAAAATTCCGGAAAATTCACTCAGAATAAAGTAGTCTTCAGAGGCTATTCCCAGAAAATTCAAAGTATACATTTTGTTTGTCGGGTAAATATCTTTAATATACGATATTTTAATCAAAATCATTAGATCGATTTTTTAGAAAATCAACATTTTCGAAAATTTCCATGTAAAGGGTAGTTTTAGGTGGGGGGGTTTTCTCAAAATCTTCGTGTCGCATCCCTGGAAGATTCTAAACTTAAATACCAAGTTTGGTATTTTACCGATTTTTCGTTTTGAATTGTGTTCACGGACATACACGGACCTTTTTCTGAAAATAATTTTTTTAGATAAAGGGGACCCTAAAACATAAATTTCCGGTGAAATCTGGGTATCGGATTTTTTGGTGGAGTGCAATACCTTCTCTATACACTAAGTACATGGTTAAGTAAAAATGGCAGAAAGGGTCTTATTACCCGCTGCCTTGAAAGTAGATGGAGAATAAGGGAATGTATTAGGCTAAACCAATAGTCAAATATTTTAAAAGCTGGTTGCTATGTGATTGAAGTTCCTTTGTTTCTATGGACAGGAGTTGACAAATTCCCAGATGAGAAACTTTTTAAAGTACTTTAAAGCTGAAACTAATAACAAGGAATATCTCAAAAATGGCCAACTCCACGAAAAACATGTATATAACATAAATTGTGTGTATTAACGAGTTCTACAGTTTTTGTTAAGTAAGTTCTTGCTGTCTCTTACGGTTTACCAGTTATGCAAAATTCCGCAAAACTTCATCTAGAATAGAAGTGTCTTAAGAGGCTTATCCCAAAAAATTCAAGATGTATGTTTTGTCATGTAAATATCTTAAATATAAGAGATTTTAATCAAAATCGTTAAGAGACATTTTTGAAAAAAATAGTATTTAACAGACTTCTCGTTTTTGAGCTATGCTGCACACACACAAACACACAGACACACACGCACATTCAAACACACACGGAAATGTTTCTAAAACGCTTTTTATGGATTCAGGAGGGTCTCATAGCGTATATTTCCGGTGAAATCTTGAGCGGAATACAGTAGCTTCTCTATCCACTATGTACATTGTACTATGTGTTAGAGAAACTAAGGAATGGAATATCGCGGAAAACTCCACAAAAATGTATTTGATATAACTAGTGTGCTTTAATATCATCTTCGGATTTTGTGTAGGTATCTCTTATGGTTTACCATTTAAGCAAAAATCATCCAGAATGAAAAGGGCATCAGAGGTTCTTTCCTGAAAATTCAATAGATATATTTTGTGATGCTATACCAAATGGTTAGAGTAATTGTTGAGAAAATCGAACATTTGGAAAGGATAGTTTCGGACAGGGTGATTTATCTTCGTATCGCACCCTTGGAAGATATTGAACCTAAATATCAAGTTTTCTACTTAAGATTTTTTGTTTTTGGTTATGCTAATCACTGGCACAGACACATATAGAGACGCGGACTCAGGGGTCCTCAAAACTTATATTTCCGATGTAATCACGGAATCGAATGCTTGTGGGGAATGCAATATCTTCTCTACTACTCTATAACTTCATTATACATGGTAGTGAAAGTAATACCCTTTCATAAGAGATATTTGTAGAAACTATTAAAAAATAAATGATAGTAGGTTGAGAAATTCATGTGAATGTTTTACTCTTGTGGTACTGAGTGTTGGATAAGCCACTGGTAAGTCAAGTCTTGAACATAGCAACTAACGTTTGATCTTATATTGAGAAGTTTAAGCACGTTTGGACTGAAGTGCCTTCAAAAGCAGTTTTGGTATATTTGTGTACGCTAATTAAGGTTGTGATTGGGATACCGAAATTATGCTCTGATATCTCTGCAAACAACGTGCCAAAGTTCGGAATAGCTAAAGGCAATCCTTGTATATTGCAGTACAGAAACACGGCAGAATGAGCGGTTTTAACCCGTTGGAAGGCATTTTCTTCCTTTAATGAAGCACGTTGAGCGAGCTGTAGGAGCACGTACCGCATCTCACAAATTATATAAGAGAAAATGTTCATATTATTAGCTTATAGAAAGCCAGGGAAAATAATTGTAAATATTCCAGAGTTGAAATATACATAAATGCAAGGTGTAACTGAGGTAATTAGGGGAGGCAGGCTAGCGAAATTCCAGGTATAAGTTCACCAAACACCATCTGCTAATGAGCACAGGGTTTAGGCTAAAGGATGCATGATAGAAAAGAGCATACATAAAAAGTGAGGCAGGAATAGTGAATTGTCTTCCAAGTAGCACAGGGAGTTTGAAAACAGACAAAGAAAACATAATGTTAAAGTGAGAAAGAACTACTGCGTATTTCCAAACACGGCATGTGCACGCTATGTCGTCAGAACTTGGCACAATTTATTCTCATAACTTGTGAGGTGATGCTAACTCAGAACCAATAAGAGATGCTGTTACGTTTTATGGTGCGAAAGTTAGCGTCACCCGTTAGGTTTACTATTTAAGGCAAGGCTTATGTGGTTACTCTTACTCCGAATTACTTACTCGCTGAGCTTGTTCACGTCACGTTGTGTTGTGTGCACGTGGTGGGGGAGCGATGTGCAGAGGGTTAGATTATGCTCCTCATTAGTAATTAAATGGTGGGATGGTATTTATTATAACACACTTGTAAGGAACCAGCTATCCGCCCGTTTAAAATCTATATTACAATAAATTAATGTCGTAAGGGAATTGGAGTGTTTTTAATATATTAGCCTCGCCCACAAACCCCTGAATAAGTTTCATTAGGAGATTAGGAGTGGAACCTTCAAGAACGCCAGAGCCGAGGACACTGCAGGTACATCCGAACCCGCGACAGAGCGCACTAGTATATAGATGCCACTAAATTCGCCTTCATGTCTTACGGAGCCTAGAATTTCAGAATAACATTATTTATAAGAGAAGCTTAAATTTCGGTCTCAATAAGTTATATCCCCAAATTGAAATGAACGCAAAGAATCTGTTAAAATACGTGATTTCTAAAACTTGATTCGGGGTCACGAGATTTCCAGATTGAGGTTCGGTGCACACAGAGTATAACTATGAGGTGATGAAGTGTAATGGCTGTAACAATTTTGATAAAAAGACCGTACATTAAATATTTTTACATGCAAAAAAAAAAAAAAAAGTATATCTTGATTTTTTTGGGAATAACTTCTGAAGGCTTCTTGATTGAGGATGAATTTTTGGTGAATTCTGTGCAGGTGGTTAACCGTAAGAGTAAAAAAAAAAAATTACTACACAAAACATATCATATTGATTTTTTAGTGAAGTTGACAGTTTCTGAGATATTCCTTGTTGTTGGTACCAATTTTAAACTACGTAACTTTTCTCAAACGGAAAGATAGCTTTCGTTTCATCTCTCTTATTTTACACTGACCATGCAATGCGAACCGAACTTCAATTGTTTCACTTAGCGACCACGTTTTAAAAGATTTGTCTATCGCTTTAGCCTAGTAGATTTCCTTATTTCCTTTCTAATTACAAGGAGGCAAGTAATAAGACAATGCTGCTAAATTATAACTCCATTAGCTAATATAGATAAAATAACTTTTGTAAGAACAGTTTGTAGGTGGAACACCTAGAGAAAGTATTATAAATGGAACATATTATATTTTCCGCTTTTTCAGTTGATTAGTTCTTGAGGGCGATTCAATGATATAACCCAATTAAATGCCTGCCGAAGGAAAAAAATTTTCTGCCATTTCTGAGGGTACTTTTTACTTTCTCTATACGTACTATGTACATAGTGTATAGAGGAAGTATCGTATTCCATCTAAAAATTCGATATCGAGATTTCACCGGAAATACATGTTTTAGGACTCCCTGAATCCAAAAAAAGCATTTTCAGAAAAAGGTCCGTGTGTATGTGTGTGTCTGCCTGTCTGTCTATCTGTCTGTGTGTGTGGTTGTGGACAGCATAGCTCAAAAACAAAAAGATTGTTAAATACTAAACTTGGTATTTAGGTTTGGTAACTTCCAAGAATGCGACACGAAGATTTTCAAGAAAATCCACCCACCCCCAACTACCCTTTACATGGAACACTTTTCGAAAATTTTGATTTTCTAAAAAATGGCTCTAACGATTTTGTTTTAAATCCCGTATATTAAAGATATTTACATACCAAATAAAATGTATATCTTGAATTTTCTCGGAATAGCCTCTGAAGATCTCTTTATTCTGGATGAAATTTACTAAATGTTGCTTAACTGCTAAGCGGTAAGAGATAGACAAAAACTTACTACACAGAAAATGTTGATCTGATGAAAACGCACAATATATGTCCTTTACAGTTTTGTTGTGAAGGTAACCGTTTCCGAGATATTCCTTGTTTTTGACTTCAGTTGTGAATACTAATACTTTTCTCAGACAGGAAGTGTCCGTTTTTCTTTTGTTCTACTCCTGGCAAAGCGAAGAAGTGATTTGCAATGACAATCGAATAACGACAGCTTTTAAAACATTTGATTATCGGTTTAGCCTAGTGTATTCCCTTATTTTCTTTCTACTTATAATGAACTAAGCAGTAAGAACATTCTGCTAATGATTATCTCGATTAGCAAGGTGCAGAAAGAATAATAATCTTATGTAAGAAGTTTGTAGAAGAGCTAGAGAAAGTCATGTGAGTGTAGCACATCAGATTTTTCTGTGTATGCTGCATAATCATTGAAGAAAATCGATTACTGAATAGTGCAGAAAAGGACATTCAAATTAGCTTTTTGCCAAGGCTTCCGCTACTTCGCTTTTTCAGTCGTGGGCGACTTATTGTGAATCAAAATAAAGGCAATCGAAGCGAAGAGCAAAAGAGATAAAAAACACTTGGCTAGTCTTCGTTCGTTTCTTGTGTCTTGTTCAGAGAAGAATTAGAGTAACACAAACACAGAGGAACAGATGGGACCGCTCTTGTCGAGAAAACAGCAAGGACTTGACAAAGTAAAATACTGTGGTAATAAGACGTTTTGTAAACGATGTTGAAGTGCGAAAACAATGTGAAATAACAAAGAGAATATATAGCACGTCACTTATCGGAGCGGGCGGTCGTTTAGCAAGGGTGAAAGTTTCGAGAACAGAAAACTTAAATATTTACCCTGCAAGGTGAGGCAAAGAAACCCACCAAGTTCCTTAAACTACAGCATCAGCAAAATCTTAACTCTGCTTTAACGTCAGCTCTAGAAGAGAATTAAAACTCTCTTGTTAACTTTTGTACAGTCAAGTATACTTGTTTTTAATCTACAGGGGCTAGGCAAAGTAAGCTTCTTTACAAATATTAATCCTCACTATAAAAGAAGAAACATTTTGACACGATTTTACGACATAAAGGTTGGTGTGACCATAAATTAAAACTTCAAGGAAGCCTGTGTGGCGAAAATTGCCAAAATTAAATTTTGGACAGTCTTTGAATTTACTCTTCATGCTATTCATATGCTTCTATATACTTACATTTAAAACACATTTCTAAAACTTTCGTGAGTTCCATGACATTATCTATTCTGCAACAAAGTTTTCTTACAACAGCTTATTCTTCAATCAAATTCACGCTATTCGAGACATAAAAATCTGATGTGTACCATTCACATGACTTTCTCAACATCTCTGTAACAAATTATTGTTAAGAAGCTTACGCCTCTATTTACTTCATGCTACTCAAGAGCAAATTAGTACAAATAGTCTTATTACTTGTTTCCTTGTAAGTAGAAGCGAAATAAGGGAGTACCATAGGTTAAAGTGATAGTCAAAAGTTGGTTGCTACGTGACTGAAGTTCCTTTGTTTATATAGACAGGAGCTGACAAATTCCTATATAAGAAAAGTAAGTTTTTCTTAGCTGAAACCAAAAACAATGAATGTCTCAAAAACGATCAACTCCACGAAAAAAATGTAAATAACATAAATTGTGTGTTTTAACGTGCTCTACATTTCTTGTGTAGTAAGTTTCTATCTAAGTCTTACGGTTTAGCAGTTATGCAAAATTCTGTAAAATTCGTCCAGAATAAAGTAGTCTTCAGAGGCTATTCCCAGAAAATTCAAGATATACATTTTGTTTGACAGATAAATATCTTTAATATACGATATTTTAATCAAAATCGTTAGAGCCATTTTTAAGAAAATCAAAATTTTCGAAAAATGTTCCATGTAAAGGGTAGTTTGGGGTGGGGGGACTTTTCTCAAAATCTGCGTGTCGCATCCCTGGTAGATCCTTAATTTAAATACCAATTTTGGCATTTTACCGTCTTTTCGTTTTTGAGTTATCGAGTTCACGGACACACACACACACGGACCTTTTTCTGAAAATACTTTTCAGGATACAGGGGACCCTAAATCATATCTTTCCGCTGAAATCTCGGTATCGAATTTTTTGGTGGAATACAATACCTTCTCTATACACTATGTACATAGTGCGTGTAGAGAAAGTAAAAATATTGCATTCCTATGCACTTGAATCTCTTTGCTCTCAAACTAAATGGTTTATATGCTTAAATGTATAAAGGCAAAAACAGAATTTCGTACATTTGCATAAATTACCCATTCTTATTCCCAAAGCGGATTAAAATTGGTGAAGCTGACTGCATCATCGCTTGTTTACCGAAACGCAAGTTGGGAACAATTTTGCATGTTTGCCAGAGCAAGGTAGAATGTTGATTATGGCGTCGGAAATGCAGCGCGCTGTTAGAAAATGTCACGGGAACAACCCGCCTAATGAACTCTGATATCTATATCTGAGATTAGTTTGTCGCCCGAAGATTACTTCTGCGCTTGCAACTGTTAACAGTCTCCCAGTTAATTAATGAAACTTGTTACTCTTCGCTTATGTCCGTTTTTCATCCTTTCTGTGCCAGTCGCTACTGAAGGGTATATGCCAACTATTTCATTAGTTTCTCTATGGCTGACCTATGGTAGGTAAAAACAGTTTTGTGTTCTATCAAAAATTGTATTGAAATGTCATAGATAATAATACATTTTTTGTGGTTCTCGGAATCCACGTATAATTTGTTTTTTTACTTTCTCTAGCCCCCATTCAAAAATTCGATACCGAGATTTCACCGGAAATACATGTTTTAGGACCCCCTGTATCTAAAAAAAGCATTTTCAGAAAAAGATCCGTGTGCGTGTGTATCCGTGAGTCTGTGAACACGATAACTCAAAAACGAAAACTAGCTAAAATACCAAACTTGGTATTTAAGTTTAGTATCTTCCAGGGATGCGACACGAAGATTTTGAAAAAAAATCCCCCCTCCCCAAACTACCCTTTACATAGAACTTTTTTCAAAAATTTTGATTTTATTAAAAATGGCTAACGATTTTGAGTAAAATATCATATATTAAAGATATCTACCTAAAAAATAAAACGTATACCTTGAATTTTCTGGGAATAGCTTCTAAAGACCTATTTATTCTGGATGAATTTTACTTAATTTGGCATAACTAGTAAACCATAAGAGATAGACAAAAACTTACTGTACAAAAATGCAGGTCTTGTTAAAATACACAAGTTATGTCATATACATTTTTCTCGTGGAGCTTACCGTTTTCGAGGTATTCATTGTTATTAGTTTCAGTTGTGAGGTACTTATACTTTTCTCAGACGGGAGTGTACGTTTTTCTTTTGTTCTACTTCTGGCCAAGAAAAGAAGCGATTTGTAATGACAATCGCATAACGACAGCTTTTAAAACATTTGACTATCGATTTAGCCTAGTGTATTCCCTTATTTTCTTCCTACTTATACGGAACTAAGTAATAAGAACATTGTGCTAATGAGTACCTCGATTAGCAAGGTGCAGAAGAAGAATCTTATGTATGAAGTTTGTTAGAGAATATCATATGAGTGTAACACCAGATTTTTCTGCTAGTAAAGTAATTTGTATTCCATCCAAAAGTTCGAAATCGTGTAAAGACTCTCATTACTACTAGTGCTACCGCTACCGTTAGTAATGCAATAATGCCACTACATGTGAGATTTATGGTGGACAAAGCGGCGCAGGTGCGGGTTTTCTCCGGTTTCCTCCGCCATCCATTCCACTGGTGTTCCAGTATCATCAGTGTTATCGCCTTCTTTGCCACAGCAATAAAAGCGGGCGTTAAACTCTATTAAAAAAAAAAAAAAAAAAAGCGATAGTCAAGTCATTTATGAGCCGGCGCTATGTGAAGCTGCTGAAATTTCGATCTGTTTGCTTGACCAAGAAGGAATGTGAATATCTATAAAATGGTTAACTCTACAGGGATAGGAGTTATGTATCTTGATGAGATCTACAAGTTTTTGTTGTCTATCTCTCATGATTTATCTTATACAAGAGTCATCTAGAATGTAGAGCGATACACATTTTATTTGTTGATAAAAATGTCTTGCTCTTATGGTATTTTAGTTATAATCGTTAGAGGTATTTTTAAGAAAATCAAACAGTTGTCACGTAAGGGGAGCTTCTTGAGATTTTTTTTTGATTCACGGGACCTCAAGACATGTTCAGTTATCTCGAGATGGATTATTGTTGGAGTGTACAAGTAAGTTTTTTAAAGCTGAAATGAGAGGAATATCTCAAAAACGATCAACTACGAAAAAAATGTATATAATATAAATTGAGGGCTTTAATCTGCCCTATATTTTTGTGTGGCAAGTTTTTATCCATCTCTTACGGTTTAGTAGTTATGTAAAATTCATTAAATATAAAGTAATCTTCAGAGGCTATTCCCCAAAAATTCAAGATATATTTTATTTATCAGGTAAATATCTTTAATATACGATATTTTAATAAAAATCGTTAGAGCCATTTTTGAGAGAGTCAAAATTTTAGAAAAAAGTTCCATATAGAGGGTAGTTTGGGGTGGAGGGATTTTCTTGAAAATCTTGTGTCGCATCCTTGGAACACCCCAAACTTAAATACCAAGTTTGATATTTAACGGTCTTTTTGTTTTTGAGGTATGCTGCCCATACAAACACACACACGGACATTTTTTCTAAAAATGTTTTTTTTTTGGATTCAGGGGATCTCAAAATACATATTTCCGGTGAAATCTCGGTATTGAATTTTTGGGTGGAAACCAATGCTTTCTCTATACACTATGTTTATAAGTACGTGTAGAAAAAGTAAAAAACTTTGGGTAGAGAAAGTTATGTGAATGCAATACATTATTTGTTTCTTACTCTGTCAACAAGACAAGTGAAGATGTGCACAACTGTGTTTGCTGAAGGATGTTTACAGTGCAGCAACAGAAGTCTGTGAGCGAGAAGATGGTAATTCTCCAAGGTACATTTCGTTCCCCCACCACACCCTACAATCTCGTGACCATGTTTAATCTCGTAAAATCGCCCGTTTTCTTCGAAGCTGTTGCCTTCAAGACGGAGGAACGAAAACCATTTAAGCCAGGCCTC
Organism: Hymenopus coronatus; assembly: GCA_030762935.1. Classification (NCBI taxonomy): domain Eukaryota; kingdom Metazoa; phylum Arthropoda; class Insecta; order Mantodea; family Hymenopodidae; genus Hymenopus; species Hymenopus coronatus. The sequence goes on from CM060891.1 coordinate 21,551,894, forward strand.
AACCTAAACAAAGACGCCACAGACCATTACACTGAGGTCGCACAAAGGAAAGAAAACTTAAAACTAATCTCAAATCTTCGATAAAACTTCAACTCTGTTGCTCTATTGTTATTACTTTCTTTATACGTACTATGTACATTGTGCATAGAGAAGGTTTTTTAATTCACCCAAAAATTCTATACCGAGATTTCACCGGAAATACCATTTTAGGGTCCTCTGTATAAAAAAATCTGATGTGTTACACTCACACGACTTTTTGTTGCTGTTCTACAAACTTCTTAATTAGATTGTTTTTCTGCACCTTGCTAATTGAGATAATCATTAGCAGAATGTTCTTATTTGTTAGTTCCTTATAAGAAGGAAGAAAATAAGGGAATACACTAGGCTAAACCGAAAATGAAGTGTTTAAAAGCTGTCGTTATGCGATTGATTGTCTTTGTTTGGTCAGGCGTAAAACAAAAGAAAAACGGACACTTACTGTCTGAGAAAAATATAAGCACTTCACAATTTAAATAAATAACAAGCAATATCTCGGAAACGGTTACCGCCACAACAAAAATATAAAGAACATAAATTGTGTGATTTAACGAGAGGTATCACTTAGGTTTTACTGGTTATGCAAAATTCAGCAAAATTCATCCAGAAAAAACAGGTCTTCAGAAGCTATTCCTAGAAAATTCAAGATATACATTTTATTTGTGATAGAAATGGCTTTAATATGTGGTATTTTTATCAACATCGTTAGAGCCACTATTAAAACATCTGTCCATGTAAAGGATAGTTTGGGATGGAGGGATTTTCTTGAAGATCTTCGTGTCACATCCTTGGAAGATACCAAACTTAACTACCAAGTTCAGTATTTAATCATCTTTTAGTTTTAGAGCTTAGCTGGCCACAGACATTCACACACGGAGCTTTTTCTGAAAATGCTTTTTTTGGATTCAGGGGGGTCCTAAAACGTGTATTTCTGGTGAAATCTCGGTATAGAATTTTGGGTGCAGTATAATACCTTCTCTATTCACTATGTACATTGTACATTCGGGGCTAGAGAAAGTAATAACATTGGTAAACACTCCCTTAAATACTAATATTTTTGACACTACTTGCAAGTAATTGTGTATTTATTGAAAAAGGAGAAAAATCTGTGTTCCATTCACATAAATATCTCTAACTATTCCATATACAAACTATTGTTACAAAATATTTTCCTTTTATTTACATCATGCTAATAGAGATCGTGTTATTACTTTCTTCCTTTTAAGTAGGAGGAAAATAAGGCCCAAAGCGATAGTCAAATATTTTAAAAACTAAATTTTTAGGTGGAACATATACCTTCTCAATCTAACATGTACATTGTATGTAAATACGGGGTAGAGAGAATAAAAATTGTGAATTAGGTTCGTGAGTTCGAGTCCCGTCTTGGGCATGGGTATTAATTGTTTGTGTATATATATATGTGTGTAACAGAAGAAAACAGTAATTCAGTAATCATACAGCAAACAAAGTAAAAACAAAAGTTTGGTAATTAAAAGTAGGGTATACAGCACCGGAGTCCCGACCAGACTCCGGAACTGTATTTAAAAAAAAGAAAAATAAATAAGCAGTTATAAGGTTTAAGCGAGAAAATAGTCATTTGGTTCCCGTTCAGTGCAGTTTAATCTACGTAAGCAATCAGTGTCCGTAAATAGCGTTTATCTTACTCGAAACAAAATAAAGTTTTGAAACTATGTAACTTATACGCAAGAGTTAACCTATTTACACAATAAATTTTGAACTACAAATATGTGGTGCATAATGTTTTATTTTGGCTTACTAACTAATTAAGAACAGCTACAAATGCGCACAAGTTCAGAAAAGATTGGAATTACAATGTATGTAGTCTGTAAGAAACTGTCAAATAAATTCATTCATCCCGCCGTTATTACCGGCTATCGTTTGTTGCCCACCTGGGTTCTGTGGGGGGTAGCGTGTCTACCTGACATTCAATAGGTCGCGAGTTCGAATTTTTGAGTTGCACGGATAAGGCTTTTTTTCGAAGTTTTCCCTTATCCTGATAAGACGCATGTCGAGTAACTTTAAGCTCCATGGACCCCAAGATCATTTGAGCATAATTTTCACCAATTTTATTCCATCGTCTGATTAAAACGTTAGTGTAACTGTTGACCGTTTGATTAAAATTTGCTTCAGGTTTTGAATTTATTTTTGTTAATTTTTTGTATGTTTAAGAAGATTTTAAATCTTGAAAAAAAAATGACGATAAAAAAAAAAAAAAAAAAAAAACAACTTTATTACGCCGTTCAAGTTAGGCAACTTCTTCGACACAAACTTATTTCGCTTTTGTAACTTCTACGGATGTCAATCTAGCATCGTAAATTGGAGCAAGAGTGAACTAAGGCAGAACCAATTAAAACGTCCAGTAGTATCTAAAACGCGGCCCACGTGCCATCGGTGACCGTATAGACTGGCAGTCACACCAACCTTGACCATGTCCGGATTCATTACGTAACACTCAGCGAGACAGATGCCCGTCACAACAATTAAAGCATCTGGGCCACTCTGCCAGCTAGGCGTAGCAGGTGACTTCCTTGGTGCCTAGCCAACGCCTTCGTTACCAGACAGCTGGGGGTTCCGGTCCTAGATAATTGTCTATTAGCATTCTTCTGCTATCCTTGACCTAGCTCAGGAGATAAATTTATTAAACATACAGAAATATACAGTATTACTAAAACAAATTCGGCTCAAATTTTTATTTTCTCTATACTCACTATGTACATATAGATATTGTATTCCTCTAAAGAATTCGATATCGAGATTTCACAAGAAATATATTTCAAGGCCCCCTGAATTCAAAAAAAGGAAAAGAAAGATATGTACAACAAATTATTGTTAAAAAGCTTAAGCTTCTATTTACTTCTTGCTAATTGAGAAATTTATCAGAAATAGTATTATTACTTGTTTCCATGTAAGTAGAAGTGAAATAAGAGAGTGCCACATGTTAAAAGTGATAGCAAAAGCTGGTTGCTGTGTGACTGAAGTTCCTTTGTTTGTGTGGACAGCAGTTGACAAATTCTTGTATGAGAAATGTATGTTTTTCAAAGTTCAAACCAAAAACAACGAATACCTAAAAAACGATCAACTCCACAAAAAAAATTCTTGTATGGCGAGTTTTTGTCTACTTCTTAAGCTTTAGCTGTTATGCAAAATTCCCTAAAATTCAAACAGAATAAAGTAGTTTCAGAGATACACATTTTAATTGTCAGGTAAATATCTTTAATATACGATGTTTTAATCAAAATCGTTAGAGCCATTTTTAAGAAAATCAAACTTTTAAAATTTTTTTCCACGTAAAGGGTAGTTTGGGGTGGGGGGATTTTCTTGCAAATCTTCGTGTCGCATCCTTGGAAGATACCAAACTTAAAATACCAAGTTTGGGCTTTAACAGTCTTTTCGTTTTTGAGCTATGCTGTCCCCTCACACACACACGGACATTTTTCTAAAAATTATTTTTTTTTGTATTCAGGGAGTCCCAAAACATGTATTTCCGGTGAAATCTCTGTATCGAAGTTTTGGGTAGAATACAATACATTCTCTAAGCACTATATAGGAACATAATACGCGTAGAGAACGTACACAAAAATTCGATACCTACCGAAATTTCACCGGAAATACATGTTTTAGGGTCCCCCTTTATCTAAAAAAAGCATTTTCGGAAAAAGGTCCGTATGTGTGTCTGTGAACACGATAACTCAAAAACGAAAAGGCGGTAAAATACCAAACTTGGTATTTAAGTTTATCTTCCGGGGATGCGACACGAACATTTTGAGAAAAATCCTCCCACCCCCAACTACCCTTTACATGGAACTTTTTTGGAAAATTTTAATTCTTTTCAAAAATGGCTCAAACGATTTTGATTAAAATATCGTATATTAAAAATATTTACCTGAAAAATAAAATGTATATCTCTAAAGACTACTTTGTTCTGTATGAATTTTACGGAATTTTGCATAACTGCTAAACCTTAAGAGATAGACAAAAACTTACTACAAAAAATGTAGAGCACGTTAAAACACGCAATTTATGTTATATACGTTTTTTTTCGTGGACTTAATCCTTTTTGAGACATTCCTTGTTTTTTGGTTTCTGCTTTCAAAAACTTATACTTTTCTCATACAGGAATTTGTTAACTGCTGTCCATACAAACAAAGGAACTTCAGTCACATAGCAACCAGCTTTTGGCTATCACTTTAACCTATGATGCTCCCATGTTTCGCTTCTACTTAAGGGAAGCAAGTGATAAGACTATTTCTGCTATTTTTTCTGATTAGCATGAAGTAAATAGTAGTATACGCTTTTTAAGAATAATTTTTGCAGAGATGTAGAGAAAGTCGTGTGAATGGTATACATCAGAGTTTTGTTGTAGACCTTACATTTTGAAGATATTTCCGGCTATTGATTTGATCTTAAATACTTAAACGTTTCTCAAATGGGTAGTCCTCATCTGTTTCATCTCTCTGTGCTTAAGAGAACCGAATTTCAATGTCAAACTTCTATTGTTTACCTAGTTAGGGGAGGAGATTAGTGTCGAGCTAAGGGTTATCACCACGGAAAGCCCTTTGTTGTGATGGTGGTGAACTTTTATCGCAAAGTTTATAGGTTTGTGGAATGGCCAGAGAGGATGGTATAGCTATTGCCTCTGGCCTGTAACGATGAGTGCCATGTGACAGCAATAAGAAGGTAGTGGGAACGTGTGGAGGAGGTGTAATGGCTTGGATATCCGTCCCCTAAGGGAAAATTTAATGCTTTGAGCTCGAGTGTAAAATACTGCTGTTGCAAGCGAACTGCTCTTATCTCTAGTGCTTACTCTAGACCCCCAATTTTGTGGCACATTTAAATATTTTATAAAAGAACTACTATATATAATTGGCAAAAGAGTTAAAAATCTGTGTTCCATTCACATGACCTTCTCTACATCTCTGTAAAAAATTACTGTTAAAAAGCTTATCCTTCTATTTACTTCCTGCTAATCCAGAAAAAAAATCAGCAGAAATAGTGTTATTACTTGTTTCCTTTTAAGTAGAAGCGAAATAAGGGAGTACCAGAGGTTAAAGTGACAGTCAAAAGCTGGTTGCTACGTGACTGAAGTTGCTTTGTTTGTATGGACACGAGTTGACAAATTCCAGTATGAGAAAAGTAAGTTTTTCAAAGCTGAAACCAAAACAAGGAATATCTCAAAAACGATAAATTCTACGAAAAAAATCTATATAACATAAATTGTGCGTTTTAAAGTGCTCTACATTTTTTGTGTGGTACGTTTTTGTCCATTTCTTATGGTTTAGCAGTTTTGCAAAATTCCATAAAATTGATCTAGAATAAAGTAGTCCTCAGAAGATATTCCCAGAAAATTCAAGATGCACATTTTATTTCTCAGGTAAATATCTTTAATATACGATATTTTAATCAAAATCGTTAGTCTTTTTTGAGAAAATAAAATTTTTCGAAAAATGATCCATGTAAGGGGGAGTTAGAGGTGGAGGTTTTTTCTTGAAAATCTTCGTGACGCATCCTTAGAAGATGCCAAACTTAAATACCAAGTTTGGTATTCAACGATCTTTTCGTTTTAGCTATGCTGTCCACACACACCTTTTTGTAAAGATGCCATGTTTGCATTCAGGGGCACCCAAAACATGTACTTCCGGTGAAATCTCGGTACCGAATTTTTGGGTGGAATGCAATACCTTCTCTTTACACTATGTACACAGTACGTATAGAGAAAGTAATAATAATAATAGTCAGCGAGCGAGCCTTCAGATAGTTAACGAAAGGTTCTGAAACATTTCGATTTAGTTCAATGAATTTGAGGAGAATTTCTTTTTGAGAATGGAAATTTAAATCGATTTCTTACATTTCATTGTTTACTTACATTTATTGTCGCAGCAGCAGTAATATTTCATCTGTTTTCTTTACCAACCGGTTTATGATGTGTGAATTGGATTGATTTGTAAGGGTAAATCAAGTAAAAAGAAGAAGAAAAAAGGGCCTTTCCTGCCAAAGAAATAAAATTTGCCCAAAATGTTGGAAAACATTGGCTCTCTTAATACTGCTTTTGGTATATTTTATACAATACCTTTTGTAAAAAAAAAATAATTTAATCGCTCCATTCAGATGACTTCCTTTATATCGCCGTAACAAATTATTATTAAAAAGCATATTCTTCTATCCAATTTATGATAATCGAGATAAATATTAGCAGAAATTGTGTACACTAAGCTAAAACGATAGTCAAATCTTTAAATGGTTGAAATTCGTATCTATGCAGCGCCAGTTTACAAATTTCGAGATTTACATTATTTCGAGATAAACATTAGCAGAATGTTCTTATTTAGTTTCTTATAGGCAGAAGGTAAATAAAGGAATGCGGTTTGCTAAAGTGATAGTCAAATGTTTTAAAACATTTAAAACGGTTTGAAGTTCGGTTCGCTTTGTATTTCCAGAAAAACAAAAGAGAGATGAAACGAATAACAAGGAATGTCTCGAAAACGACCAACTCTGCAACAAAAATAATAACTCCATGGCACGACAGCTCACAAACCTTGGCCTACCGCCCGGCCGCTGCGTCCCCCATCTCGGTCCACTACAGACGTCATGGATAGGGTGCAGTATTGGAGGGTGAGACGTGCTCAGCGCCTCTGCCGATTAATGCGGTCCTCACGACTTGGAGCCGCTACTTCTCAATTGGCTTACGAGGCTGAGTGCACCCCGGGCCAGGTCTCCCGGCGGGGGAAAAATCCACACGCCGGTACTGGGGATCGAACCCAGATCTTTCGCTTGGTAAGCAGCCGCGCTACCACCGCGCTAAGGAGATGATCCTGCAACAAAAATGCATATGACAGATTATGAGTTTTATGTCTGTGTCCCAAGTTTTTGTCTATCTCTTACGGTTTAATAGTTAATTCAGTAAACTTCAACCAGAATGAACAGGTTTTCAAAAGTTAACCCCAGAAAATTCGTATATACATTTTATTTGTGATATAAACAGCTTCAATATACGGTATTTTAATCAAAATCGTTAACAGCCATTTTTGAGAAAAACTAAAGTTTTTAAAAAAATTATCCATGCAAAGGGTAGTTTGGGATGGGGGGATTTTCTGAAAAAAAAATGTTCGTGTATTTGGAAGATAAAACACACACACACACACACACACACACACAGGGATATTTTTCTAATTTTTTTTTTTATTCAGAAAGTCTCAAAACATATAGAGAAAGTAAAAAGCACATTTTCCTTTTACTTTCTCTACACGTGCTATGTACATAGTGTATAGAGAAGGTATTGCACTCCATCAAAAACTTCGATACCGAGATTTGACCGGAAATATATGTTTTAGGGTCATCTGTATCCAAAAAAACTATTTCCAGAAAAAGGTCCGTGTATATGTGTGTGTGTGTCCGTGTGTCTGTGAACACGATAACTCAAAAACGAAAAGTCGGTAAAATGCCAAACTTGGTATTTAAGTTTAGTATCTTCCAGGGATGCGACACGAAGATTTTGAGAAAAATCCCTCCACCCCAAACTACCCTTTACATGGAACATTTTTAAAAAAATGTGATTTTCTAAAAAATGGCTCTAGCGATTTTGATTAACATATCGTATATTAAATATATTTACCTGATAAATAAAATGTTTTATTTGAATTTTCTGGGAATAACCTCTGAAGACTACTTTGTGCCGGGTCAATTTTACAGAATTTTGCATAACTGATAAACCGTAAGAGATGGACAAAACTTACCACACAGTAAATGTAGAGCACCTTAAAACACACAGTTTGTTATATACATTTTTTTTGTTGACTTGATTGTTTTTGAGATATTCCTTGTTTTTGGTTTCAGCTATAAAAACGTATACTTTTGTCATACAGAACTTTGTGAACTCGTGTCCATACAAACAAAGGAACTTCAATCGCAGAGCAACCAGCTTTTGAATATCACTTTAACCTATGGTATTCCCTTATTTCGCTCCTACTAACAAGGAAGCAAGTAATAAGACTATTTATGCTAATTTTTGCTCCATTAGAAGAACTAAATGGAATAATTTGTTGCAGTGATATAGAGAAAGTCATGTGAATGGAACACATCAGATTTTTTCAGTTGTGGTTTAGTTGTTGTGGGCCAGTAACAAAGAATGCAAGATTGAGTTTCCATTCAGTGTGAGAAGATATGCAGCATCTACATCATAAATTGAAACACTGGTTTCTTCCTGATCTTGAATGGTTATGCTGTAAGCTTTTCTTTAGCCAATAGCCTGGGAGAATTCCTGGGAACGGAGAGAGAAGCATCAAAGATAGGAAAGGAAAATGAGGGCAAAAAAAAAAAAAAAAAAAAAAAAGACAGCTGAGAGAAAGAAGCCCGACACAGGATTATCTTCCCCTTGGGGCATTGGAATGCATGGTATTCCAAATCGGTGTTATAGGCTGATCCGCAAGCTGTCGACATCTCAAACATTTTATACGCTTCTTCAGCAAAAACTGATATTCAAAAACCGGACGAGTTCAATTCATATGCCTTTCAATACATCTAAGTAATAAAGTAACGTATTCCACCCAAAAATTCGATGTCGAGATTTCACCGGAAATATGTCCCTCCGAAAAAAAGCATTTTTAGAAAAAGATCCGTATGTGTGTCTGTGGATAGCATAGCTCAAAAATCTGATGTGTTCCATTCACATGACTTTCTCTATATCTCTGCAAAAAATTATTGTTAAAAAGCCTATGCTTCTGCTTATTTCATGCTAATCGAGAAACAATTAGTAGAAATTGTCTTATTACTTGCTTCTCCTTGTAAGTAGAAGCGAAATAAGGGAGTACCATAGGTTAAAGTGATAGTCAAAAGCTGGTTGCTATGTCAATGAAGTTCCTTTGTTTATCTGGATTGGAGTTGACAAGTTCCTGTATGGAGTTTTCCGTAGCTGAAACCTAAAATAAGGAATGTCTCAAAACGACGAACTCCACGAAAAAAAATTATATAACATAAATTGTGTTGTGTGGTAAGTTTTTGTCCAGCTCTTACGCTTTGACAGTTATGCAAAATTCCGTAAAATTGACCCAGAATAAAGTAGTCTTTAGAGGCTATTCCCAGAAGATTCAAAATATACATTTTATTTGTCACGTAAATATCTTTAATATACGACATTTTAATCAAAATTGTTAGAGCCAATTTTTAGAAAATCAAAAGTTTCAATAAAAGTTCCACGTAAAGGGTAGTTTTGGGTGGGGTGATTTTTCTCAAAATCTTCGTGTCGCATCCCTGGAAGATCCTAAAATTAAATAGCAAGTTTGGTATTCTACCGACTTTTCGTGTTTGAGTTATCGTGTTCACGGACACACACACACATACACATGGACCTTTTCCTGAAAATACTTCTTTTTTTTTTGGGTACAGGGGACCCTAAAACATATATTTCCGGTGAAATCACGATATCGAATTTTTTGACGGAGTGCAATACCTGCTCTATACACTATGTACATAGTACGTATAGAGAAAGTAAAAAAGAAGCAAAAAACATAATACTGTTAACAATCACCCCCACAATCGAAGGCAATGATTGAAATATTTGTCCATCGCTTTGGCCTAACATATTTCCTTTTTCCTGCGTATCTACAGGCAAGCATGTAATGTTTATATCGATATACGCGAGGTAGATAAGAAAAGCTTTTGTGGAAAAATTCGGCACAAATTAAAGACAAACATTATTGTTCAATATATCCTGATATACCCGAAAAACAATGTTACAACACAAAATATACAACGAAAATGATAGCTCTAGCCCGATTAAAATTCAATTATAGAGGCTTCGCTAAGCACCTTTTTGGAATTAATATTTTAAGTTCTCCTTCCTGGGATTATTGTGACGGATAAGTAGAGGATTGTGCATTCCAGAAAATATGGACATCAATACATTTCCAAATGCATATAATAAGGTTAGGACCGCACAGCGGGCCAGTTCACCTTCACCTTTAGACTGCGCGGGTGCAACAGCGGTACCGCAGCATCCTCACCTTTCAATACCGGTGTAGGGGTTTTTTAGTCGGTAGGCCCACTCTGGGAGACTCCGACACTCCGGGCTTGCCAGCCCGGGTTAGTCCTTAAAATGGAGTTTTCCCCTCCACTTGAAACTAAAAAAAAAAAAAAAAAAGTTTAGGGATTCATCTTTCATGCAATTTACCTAATTACTTGCGACTCAAAATGTTCATGAATACGCTGCGGCGAATGTTTTAAACCATGTAAATATTAACTTTCCTTCATTAATGCACAGAAAAATATTTGAAAACCACTCTCATTTTTTGGAAGTATATACTCTATTGTTATTTTTATTGTCTTGGGCGTATGGATAATATCTAATCGCCAATACATTTAAAAAAATTGCGGAATGAGTAGAGAGGGCCATGTGAATCTGACTCACCAGATCTATTTTACTTTCTCTAGCACATATGCACAATGTAGATAGAAAACGTAACGTATTACACCGGAAATACGTGTTTTGAAACCCCCTGAATTAAAAAGAACATCTTTAGAAATATGTATGTGTGCGTGTCTGTCTGAATATCTGAGAATATGTCTGTGGGTAGCATGGCTCAAATACCAAACTTGGTATTTATCTTCGAAGGATGAGACAGCAAGATTTTCAAAAACCCATCCTCCTGCCCAACTACTCTTTACATGCAAAAAGTTTCGAAAGTTTTGATTTTCTCAAAAATGGCTCTTAGCAATTTTGATTAAAATAGTGTATGTTTAAGATATTTTTATGATAAACGAAATATATATCTTGAATTTCCTAAGAATAGCCTCTGAAGACCTCTTTATGCTGTATGCCTTTGGTATAACCGTCAAACGGCAAGATATATACAAAAACTTATCACACAAAAATGCATATCTTATTAAAACACACAATTTATGTTATGTAAATTTGTTTTGTAGTGTTAACCGTTTTCGAGATATTTCGGAATATTAGTTTCAACTTTAATCAGTTAAACTTTTCTCGTTTCTCATTTGTTTACTTCTGGAAAGCAAATATATTGGAATTTCAATTGTTTCACATAGCGACCGACTTTTAAAGGACGAGACTATCGCTTTAGCCTGTGCATTTTCTTACTTCCCTTCTACTTAAAAGGTGCTAGTAGTAAGAATAATTCTGCTTATGTTTATGTTGATTGGCTAGATAACAGATTAATCTTTTCGAATAAAAGATCTGTTTGCTGAATAGCTGTATGTGAATGGAACACATTAGATTTTTGCCCTGCTACTTATAAGGGACCAAGTAAAAAGGACAATTTTTGTTTATTTCGATTAGCATGATGTAAATAGAAGAGTACACTTTTTAACAATAATTTGTTACAAAGATGTAGAGAAAGTCATGTGATTGTAACATCAGATTTTTAGTTGTTCATGATGAACATAGAAAGAATACGAAAGTTTAAGAATCAAAACAGGTTATTCTTACCTTTCTTGTTTTCCAGTATTAGAGATATCAATGCATTTATACTTAGATTCGAACCATATATTGCCTTTTGGTGGCTTTTATGATTCAACACGTTTTATTTCTTTTTGTTACGTTATTACGACCCATTTTTCTCTTTTAGGGCAATTTGTTTTACGACCAGTTGCGGTTGAATTGAGGTTCGACACTTTTGCTGTTATTAGTATCCGTGTTTCAAACTAGGTATGCATGAAATATTGTTTCATCAATATGATCAATAATTTCATTTATTGCAGTTCTTATGTTCATTATTATTTAGGCAAAATTGCTTTTGTGGTTATTACACTGATAATATACGAGAGTGGTTTGATAAGTCTGGTAATTTTCATACGAGACAGGACAATTTTTGTTGCGGCTACATGGTTGATGTGTGTGAAGAAGGTATTGCATTCCACCCAAAATTTGAGACCGAGATTTCTCCGCAAATACGTGTTTTGGGTCCACCTGATCCCCCCCCCAAATTAGAAAAAGGTCTCTGTCTGTGGACAACATAGCTCAGAAACGAAAAGACCGTTGAGTACTAAACTTGGTATTTAAGTTTGGTATCTTCCAAGGATGCGACACGAATATTTTCAAGAAGATCTCCCCACCCCAACTACCCTTTACATGGAACTTTTTTCGAAAATTATGATTTTCTCAAAAATAGCCCTAAAGATTTTGATTAAAATGTCGCATATTACAGATATTTTCCTGACAAATAAAATGTATATCTTGAATTTTCTGGGAATAGCCTCTGAAAACTAATTTATTCTGGTGGATAAATTTTACGGAATTTTGCATAACTGCTAAACAGCAAGAGATGGACAAAAACTTTCCACACAAAAATGTAGAGCACGTTAAAACACACAATTTAAGCTATATATATATATATATTTTTTTTTCGTGGAGTTGATCGTTTTGGAGATATTGCTTGTTTTTGCTTTCAGCTTTAAAAACATATACTTTTCTCATACAAAAATTTGTCAACTCGTGTCCATACAAAGGAACTTCACATAGCAACCAGCTTTTGACTATCACTTTAACCTATGGTACTCCCTTATTTCGCCTCTACTTACAAGGAAGCAAGTAATAAGACTATTTCTGCTAATGCTGCTCAATTAGCATGAAGTAAATAGAAATATAAGCTTTAACAATATTTTATTGCAGGGATGTAGAGAAAGTCATGTGAATGGAACACATCAGATTTTTAATTAAATATATATTTACACAATAGCTGCAGCGGTGGCTTCGTTGCGTTGTTAGTGGTTCACGTTATGTGCCATGTGCGGGAGCATTTTAATTTGTTGATTTTACGCCTCCCTTTGGGTGCTTGTGTGCAGCGTAACTAGTGTCATTTCCAATCAACTCCACTGCATTCACGTACCTAGTACTGAAGCTCTTCTGGGATGGGTTGCCACGACGTGCTCAGTCTTGCATTAACATTGACTCTCCCAGGCGTGGATCTGGCTAGTGGGAGGAGTTGTAGGAGTGATCTTGTAATTGTTAAGAAAGTACTTGTAACCTTTTACTGCTGTTTATTCTAAAGGAGTTTTGAAGACAAGCACCTGGTTATACACTTTATACTGCTGACTGATGTTCTTTAACACTTACTCACAAGTACTTTCAATTACACTGTTTTAGTTGAGTACATGGCACAATTCACTTTCACCTAATCACGAGCCGACTGTTAAATAGGTGAGCGACGTTACTTTACTTCACATACAGTTTCTTATTCTAAAAAACTTACTTCGCCTCACACACGGGCGAATTCTTAACACACGACGACGTTGCCTCTCTCACGGGTGAATTCTTAACAAAACTACCTCGATGTGCCAAACCTTACTTCTTATATACAAAAAACCGTGTCATGGTGGCTTCTTTCTGATTGGTTGGAAGGTCCGCCAAAGTGATACCATCGTTACCCAAAAGTCATTACAAATCTCCCAGAATGCGTCATAATAATCACGTGATACCACGAATATAAAGTAGTAGTCCCCTTGTGTGCTTAAACTGTGGTTTCCCCTTATACTAAACTCGAACGCGACTTTCACAAAAGAAGCAACTTCTCACCCCTCTATCCAGTCTGGCGTCATGATTCTGAGTAACTTTTAAGTAAACAACTGGCTTCTTGGTTCCTATGTATACAACTTATTAAATATTAACTTTATTTACATATATACTTAGATAATTAATAAAATTGATTGTTATTATTACTACGAGGCTAATTAACGGTCTCCTAACATTTATAAAATAGTTTATATATCATAAAGTATTTATTCAATGTAAAGTAAATTTGGTATTCATATTAACATTACCGCAATGCAAGCAAAGTGACTTTTTCAGAAAACTCTATACAAGAACCGATAGGTAATTTGAGCGGAATTATACTACTTGAGAATTCCGCATGGGATATTTCAAAATGTGATCAATAACAAATATGTTTATAAGAGTTTTGTAGAACTCTAGAGCAAACAGTAGAACATTACTGCAATTTATGCCCGTGTTTTGTGTGAAAACACTCGTAAAACGCACGATTTGCTGTGAAGGAAACTCGACAATACATTTCCCGGCCTTGCACAAGCCGTTCTATTCTTGTCTGGCGTGCATGACAGCGTCGTGCTTGATCCGCTTAAATTAATGTGGACAGACCTCTGGTGGAGGACTGACAGTCCTAGAGAAGACTAACAAGATCTGCGCCTGCGTCAACCTACTCGAGCTTAACAACTTGAAGAAAGAGAGCAACAGGCTGGTGGACGCAGGTGGAACAGAGTAAAAATAAATGGCATGTAAATAAACAAAAAGGAGGGGATTCATCTAGTCTTGGCAGGAGTTCAGTTTGACGGGAACCGACGACGAACAGGGATTCTCAGTGCTGGCTAGACAGTGTTTGTGTGATATGTGAAGTGCGGTTCGGTAGCGAGTGACAAGTGACCATCTCAACGCGTTTGTGTTAGACCTCCAGGTAATGCGCTCAAACTCAGCATCGTGCTCTGTTTTATATCGTAAAACATCTGCTTTTGCTGAACAGTTTAGGCATTTTTGGAATTAGAAATGTTTAGTAATTTCCTTTAACTCCATTTATACATCACTACATGTGTTCCCTTCACACGACTTTCTCTACATCTCTGCAATAAGGGAGTACTAGCTAAAGCAATAGTCAAATCTGGTTGCCATGTGGATGAATCCGTTTCTTTGCATTACTGAGAATTGATAAATTCGCGCATGTGTAACATTTTAAGTATTTTAAAACTGAAACGAATAATAAGGAATATCTCGGCAAAACTCAACTCCACGAAAAAATATATATAATAACTTGTGTGTTTTAACGTGCTCTACATTTTTGGTGCGGTAAGTTTTTGTTTAGCAGTTCTGCAAAATTCCGTAAAATTCACCCAGAATAATAGAATAGCAGCCTTCTTCAAAAGCTATTCCCATAAAATTTAAGATATACATATTATTTGTCAGGTAAATATCTTTAATATACGATATTTTAATCAAAATCGTTTGAACCATTTTTGAAGAAATCAAAATTTTTTAAAAAAGTTTCTTGTAAAGGGTAGTCTGGGGTGGAGGAATTCTTCTCAAAATCTTCGTGTCGCATCCATGGAAGATCCTTAAATCTCAAGTTTGATGTTTTACAGACTTTTCGTTTTTGAGTTATCGTGTTGACAGACAGACACACACGGACCTTTTTCTAAAAATGCTTTTTTTTTATTCAGGAGACCCTAAAACATATATTTCCGGTGAAATCTCGGTATCGAATTTTTGGGTGCAATACAATACCTTCTCTATACACTATGTGCATAGTACGTGAAGAGAAAGTAAAAAGTAATAATTTTGGCAAATTAGTGATATATTGAGTGATAACAGCAGCGCACTTTCGATTTTACGCTTTTCAATAGTTAGCTATTATAATTCTTAATTTTTTTTCTATCACGTAGAAGAAGCGTTTACATTTCAGCCAAAAGGTACTTTTGAACAGTTGTCCCTAAATATATGTTTAGATGCTCCCCAAATTCAAAACCAAACCCACAAAATTAAAAGGAAAAAAAAAAACGAAACAAACAAAAGCAAAAGTTCTGATGTGTTCCATTCATATGACTTTCTCTACATTTTAATAAGCTTATCACTTTCTGTATACGTAGTACGTACATAATGTATAGAGAAGGTATTGTATTCCCCCCAAAAATTCGATACCGAGATTTCACCGGAAAAACATTTTTGGAAAAAGGTCCGTGTGTGCGCGTGTGTCTGTGTGTCTGTGGACAGCATAGCTCAAAAACGAAAAGACCGTTAAATACCAAACTTGGTATTTAAGTTTGGTATCTTCCATGGATGCGACACGAAACTTTTTAAGAAAATCCCCCCCCCCCTACCCCAAACTACCCTTTACATGGAAATTTTTTCGAAAATTTTGATTTACTCAAAATGGCTCTAACGATTTTGATTAAAATATCGTATATTAAAGATATTTACCTGACAAATAACATCGTATATCTTGAATTTTCTCGGAATAGCCTCTGAAGACTGCTTTATTCTGGATGAATTTTGCATAACTGCTAAACCATAAGAGATGAACAAAAACGTACCCCACGAAAATGTAGAGGACATTAAAACACTCAATTTACATTATATACATTTTTTTCGAGGATTTGGTCGATTTTGAGATATTCCTTATTTTTGGTTTCAGCTTTGAAAAATTTGTACTTTTCTCATACAGGAATTTGTCAACTCCTGTCCATACAAACAAAGGAACATCAGTCACATAGCAACCAGCTTTTGGCTTTCCCTTTAACCTATCGTACTCCCTTATTTCGCTTCTAAGTACAATAAAGCAAGAAATAATACTATTTCTACTAATTTTTCTCGATTAGCATGAAATAAATAAAAGATTAGCTTATTAACAATTTGTTACAGAGATATAGAGAAAATCATCTGAATGGAACACATCAGATTTTTCTATGTACATCATGCTAATTAAAATAAAAATTAGCAGAAGTTATCTTATTTCTTTAGTTCCTGCTAAGTAGAAGAGAATCACGGAATACTCTAGGCCAAAGCAATAGACAAACTTATTAAAAGCAGGGGCTATGTGGTTGAAATTTGGTTGTCCATGCATGACCACGAGTAAATCAAAATACATGGAAACATTTAAGGAATTTTAAAATTGAAACCAACAACAATGTTGTTAATTGCATGAACAATTGATATGAAATAAATTGTAATAATAACGAGATGTACAAATTTTGGGAAGTACGTTTTTGTCTATCTCTTACCGTATACGAAATATTCAAGATTATAAGAAAATTCAAAATATGCATTTTACTTCTCATGTAAATATTTTAATATAAGGAATTTTAATGTAAGTTGTTAGGGTTATTTTAGAGAAAGCGAATATTTTTTAAAACTTTTCCATATAAAGGGTACGTGTAGTGGGGGGATTATTCTGAAAATATTCGAGTCGCAATCTTAGTAGATACTGAACTTAAACGTCAAGTTTGGTATTTAAGCGATTTATCATTTTTACTTTCTCTATACAAACTATGTACATAGTGTATAGAGAAGGTATTGCACTCCACCAAAAATTTGATACCGAGATTTCACTGGAAATATATGTTTTAGGGTCCCCTTTATCTGAAAAAGGTCCATGTGTGTCCGTGTGTCTGTGAACACGATAACTCAAAAACGAAAAGTCGGTAAAATACCAAACTTGGTATTTAAGTTTAGTATCTTCCAGGAATGCGACACGAAGTTTTTGAGAAAAATCCGTGCACCCCAACTACCCTTTACATGCAACTTTTTTCGAAAGTTTTGATTTTCTAAAAAATGACTCTTAACGCTTTTGATTAAAATATCGTATATTAAAGATATTTACCTGACAAATAAAATGTATATTTTGAATTTTCTGGGAATTGCCTCTGAAGACTACTTTATTCGGCGTCAATTTTACTTAATTTTGCATAACTGCTAAACCGTAAGAGATGGACAAAAACTTACCACGCAAAAAATGTAGAGTACCTTAAAACACACAATTTATGTTATACACATTTTTTTCGTGGAGTTGATTGTTTTTGAGATATTTCTTGTTTTTGGTTTCAGCTATCAAAACTTATACTTTTCTCATACAGGACTCTGTGAACTCGTGTCCATACAAAGGAACTTCAGTTGCAGAGCAACCAGCTTTTGACTATCACTTTAACCTATGGTACCCCCTTATTTCGCTTCTACTAATAAGGACGCAAGTAATAAGACTATTTCTGCTAATTTTTGCTTCATTAGATGAAGTAAATAGAATAATTTGTTGCAGTGATATAGAGAAAGTCATGTGAATGGAACAAACACATCAGATTTTTTTAGTGATGCTACTTTCAGATACACATAGGCATGAGAGAGATAGATAATAGACTCAGACTTTTTTTAAAAACATTATTTTGGATTTAGGGGTCCTTAAAACATGTATTTACGGTGAAATCTCGATATTAAATTTTGGGTGGAATACAGCACCATCTCTATCTACGATGTACACGTGTAATACTGGGTAGGGAAAATAAATATACTGGTTTTTAAGGCATACATACTACACGCTTTGCACAGAGACAGGGAGATAAATATACGATAAAAGGAAAAGATGAGGAAGAGGCTAATCGAGGCCGAAGAGTAAAAACAATGAATGGAACTGGAGAGATGAGCTATATAGTCCATCTTCGTACTTGTTCCTATGAAAGGGAAAACGATAACATCGAAAGTTAACGTGAACATGTGCTGTCATATGTTGGACGTTAACTGCAACTTTGCACGTCAAATTTTTTTAGCTTCTGAGTCACTACAGAGCACATGTGATTTAGAGGGCTTTAGGGAAGCTATGCAGTTCACGGTATTCTTGGAATGGTGTCAGAAACGTCTGCCAAATACCTAACCTCCACTTTTCATTTTCTGTACCTTAGATATTCATATGCGTTAAACGTTAGGAGTCTGTCACTCACCATCTTGTTTGCAAACATGGTGCAAATGTTTGAGAAAAAAACCTATGTGTTCCATTCACATGACTTTCTCTACATCTCTGCAAAAACATATTATTAAAAAGTTTATGCTTCTATTTACTTCATGCTAATCGAGACAAAAACAGCAGACATAGTATTATTACTTGCTTCCTTGTAAGTAGAAGAGAAATAAGGGAGTAGCATAGGTTAAAGTGACAGTCTAAGCTGGTTGCTATGTGACTGAATTTCCTTTGTTTGTACGGACAGGAGTTGACAAATTCCTGTATGAGAAAAGTATAAACTTTTCAAAGTGGAAACTAATAACAAGTAATATCTTAAAAACGATCAACTCCACCAAAAATGTATACAACATAAGTTGTGTGTTTTAATGTACTCTACATTTTTGTGCGATAAGCATTTGTCCATCTCTTACGGTTTACTAGTTATGCAAAATTCAATAAAAATCATCCAGAATAAAGAGGCCTTTAGACGCTATTCCCAGAAAATTCAAGATATACATTTTATTTGGCATGTAAATATTTTAAATATAAGAGATTTTAATCAAAATCGTTAGAGCCATTTTTGAGAAACTCAAAATGTTCGAAATTTTTTCCATGTAAAGGGTAGTTTGAGGTGGGGGGATGTTCTTGAAAATCTTCGTGTCGCATCCATTGAAGATATCAAACTTAAATACCAAGTTTGGTATTTAACGGTTTTTTCGTTTTTGAACTATGCAATTCACACACACACACACACACACACACGGACTTTTTTCCAAAAATGCTTTTTTTGGATTCAGGGAGACCCAAAACATGTATTTCCGGTGAAATCTCGGTGTCAAATTTTTGGATGCAGTACAATACCTTCTCTACACTATGTACATAGTACATGTAGAGAAAGTAAAGATTAAATGAACAAAACGAAAACTTAAGTGTTCAAATACAACAGTTTTCAGTTTATAGGCATACGTAATATCATCTGTTGCTCTTCAAGGCAACTTTGTTCCATCGCACTTTGTTGTGTTTGAATTTGGCTGTGAAACAAAATTTGAAATATTAATATGCATTCAAACATTGAATCTATTATATTTAGGATCTCCTGAATATGGCTAAAACTATTAATTATTAATACAAACAGCATTCTAATTACTTATTATTATTATTATTTATTTATTTATTTATTTATTTTACGGCGGTGCCGTGGCAGAATGGTTAGACTTGATTTGGTTTGATCTCAAGCGCACGCATGTGGGATTTGTGGTGGATGAAACGGCGTCTGGGCGGGTTTTCTACGGGTCCTCCGGTTTCCCCCGTCACTCATTCCACTAATTGCTCCATCATCACCTTTCCTATCATCCACTTCCTCACGCTCATGTCTGGTTAGGGGCCGGCCACTCGTTTCAGGTTCTTCATTCTTTAGAGGTCAGATGCATTACTATTCTTATTATTTATTCACAAAAATGAAGAGGGAAAAATTGATTCAGGATGAACTGCATTTTACTGGCTATTCACAAAAAAAAAAAAAAAAAACAAAAAAAAACACGTAGGCAGAGGGAGAGAGAGAGAGAATGAGAGAGAAAATTAATTCGAGATGAACTGGATATTACTGACTATTTACAAAAAAAAAAGAGTTGGCCCGGTATAGCTGCTTTATATGGTGCAGTACAGCTAACTTTCAAGGTCTCATCTCTTTATACCAAACTTACTACTTTGCTCCTTGACAAGCAGATGATCTTAGGGTACCGTCCAGTCCAGTTGCTTTCACTATCTTGGGATAGAAGGTGACACAGTCGCCGTTACCATGTTTTCAGTTTTGCTATTGATTTAGGCCAAGGTATCAAATGTACGATCCGAAACTCATCTGAATTGGTGGGTCCATGGGAATTGAACCCAGGTTTTTCCGAAGAAACATTAAAGATTGTATGAATACAAAATGAGCATCTAGATGATTATTTGCTAGTTACAGACTCCTGAGATCATTCCCACTATGAGAAAATTCATGGACCAGACGTTCAATATTTGCAATCCAATTCACAGCCCGTGAACCAATATCGGATATCCATCACAAATTCTTGCTGAAATGAGATTGTCGCAGCCGAATCTATTCCTAAGGAAACAAAGGAAACTTTCATACAGAATATAGAAGGCCATGCTATGTTATGATAATATTATTATTAGTAGTTAAACTCCGTTAAATAATATTACTATAAACTTTTTACTTTATGGATATTGTTTATTAAATGTTTCATTCAGTAAGCAAATATCATTCTGGATTTCGGCATTATTCTAGCGCTTGGGTAGCCATCGATAATATCAAACTTGCAGCATTATTTATGACAAATGCCACAGAAGAAATCGGATACAGATATTTATATTTCGGCTCAATCCACCTACTTACCAATTTTATTTATTTTTACTTTTTCTAGGCCCGTATGTACAATGTACATAGGGATAGAGAAGTATTGTATTCCACCCAAAAATTCAATGTTGATGTCCTCCTGTCCTACACACGGCTTATGTGAAAAAACAATTATTCCAATACTAATTGACCATAATAGTTGGCTATACTATGAATCCTGGGACTAAAGTACTTACAACATTGGAGTTGTCATCTCAAAATAATTTGAGAATAGCTTGTGGTTTACCGGGAACCTTGCGAGTCAGTTGAGAAATTCAATGCTATGCCGGCATGTGGCAGAGCAACCGGCTAGAGATCGGGAGATCCGTGGTTCAATTTTTGCCGATCCCGGTGGCCGCGCTCGCTAAAGTGGCTCGCTTTGGCACTTCGTGGTGCACAGGATCGTGGGTTCGAGTCCCACCTTGGGCATGGGTGTTTCTGTGTTTGTAAATGTGTCTGTTTGTGTATCTATGTGTAAATGGAAATCGTTAAGAATAATGTCTACTAAGGAAATATAGGAAACTGGAAAAAATGGAGGAAAAAAAAAAAGGAATACAGCGCCGGAGTCCTGACAAGCCTCCGGAACTGTATTTTTATAAAAAAAATAATAAAAAAAATCCTGACTCTACTTATCCAATTAATACATTAGTAAAGATAGTTTTAGACCAAATTCTAATCAGATTTGCACTGCACACAGGCTATAAAGATATAGTATATCATTAAGTCTTAGAGCACGATGCTGTGTAATTAAAGCATCTGTTGATTGCGTGTTTAACCCCAGGAGTTGTTACCATCAAAGGTGTAACATGGTGAAAGAAGAAGCATGCCTGCAACTTGGGGTCTGGCTAGCACTGAGAAGCCCACATCCATGGCAATGATTCCTTTGATGTACTGCGCGCGGTGGTTTCGCAAAGGTAAGTCGAACAAAAGGTTTGTGTAGGCCAAACTGCTACTGGAATTGTCTATTGTTGGCACAAACCTCTCGTGCGCAGAGTAAATAGGTCAGGACATGCTGAGAGAGAATGCAGAGGGTTGATTTAATCCCTTCAGCGTTTGAGTGGTCAGCATTCCGGCGAGTAAATGTGTGGGTGTTTAATAGTATAAAATTGAAAAGTTCACGTAACTTTATCTGCAAAACAACTATTCTTAAAATTTGTTGGCAGACATTTCTCGTGTGCTGATACACAAACCCACAGTCAGAATATGCTATCAGAAAAGGGAGACGTTTGCGGAGGTTTGATACATCCCTTCAAAAGAGACTCCTCTACATTTGAATGGTCAAGATTCTGGCATCACAAATCAGAGGTCCCGGGTTCGGTTCCCGGCTGGGAATTGAAACCTCCCTATCCCTCAAAGAGTCTGGGAATATGAATGTGTGGGTATTTAATAGAATAAAACTGAAAAACCTGATGTGTACCATTCTCTACATCTCTGCAACAAATTATTCTTATAAAGCTTATACTTCTATTTACTTCATGTTAATCAGAAAAAAATTGCAGAAATAGTCTTATTACTTGCTTCCTTGTAGTCAAAAGATGGTAGCTATGGCACTGAAGTTCCTTTATTTGTATGGACAGTAGTTGACAAATTCCTGTATGAGAAAAGTATAAGCTTTTCAAAGCAGAAACCGAACACAAGGAATGTCTCAAAAACGATGCAAGTTACGAAAAAAGTATATATAACATAAATTGTGTGTTTTAACGTGCTCTACATTTTTCGTGCAGTAAGTTTTTGTCCATCTCTTACGGTTTAGCACTTATTCAAAATTCCGTAAAATTCATCCAGTATAAAGCACTCTTCAGAGGCTATTCCCAGAAAATTCAAGATATACATTTTATTTATCAGATAAATATCTTTAATATACGAAATTTTAATCCAAATCGTTAGTAGAGCCATTTTTGAGAAAATCAGAATTCTCGAAAAAGGTTCCTTGTAAAGGGTAGTTCGGGGTGGGGGATTTTCCTCAAAATCTTCGTGTCGTATCCCTGGAAGATACTAAACTTAAATACCAAGTTTGGTATTTTACCGACTTTTCGTTTTTGAGTTATCGTGTTCAAAGTCACACGGACACACACACACACACACACACACACACGGACCTTTTTCCGAAAGTACTTTTTTTAGACAAAGGGGACCATAAAACATTTCCGGTGAAATCTCGGTATCGAATTTTTGGGTGGAGTGCAATACCTTCTCTATGCACTATGTACATAGTACGTGTAGAGAAAGTAAAAATGTATGATGTGTTTCATTCACAAGAGTTTCTCTAACTGTTCTGCAAACAAACTATTCTAAAAATCTTATTCTTCTATCTACATAATGATAATCGAGATAAAAATTAGGCAGAAATTGTCATATTACGTTGTTCTTTTTAAGTAGAAGGAAAATAGGAAATTACACTAGGCTAAAACGATATTTAAATGTTTTAGAAGCTCTCGCTATGCTTTTGTCACTGATATTGTTTTCTTTCCAAGATCAGAAATATAACAAAAGAGATGAAATGGACGACGATTTCCTGTTTGAGAAAAAAAATCTGATGTGCACCATTCACATGACTTTCTCCATATTCCTACAACAAATAATTCTTAAAAAGCTTATACTTCTATTTACTTTATGCTAATCAGAAAAAAATAATAGAAATAGTCTAATTACTCGCTTCCTTGTAAGTAGAAGCGAAATAAGGGAAACCGGAGGTTAAAGTGATAGTCAAAAGCTGGGTGCTATGTCAATGAAGTTCCTTTGTCTATATGGATAGGAGTTGACAAGTTAAAATATGAGAAAGGTATAAGTTTTTCATAGCAGAAACCAAAAATAAGGAATGTCACAAAAACGACGAACTCCACGAAAAAAATGTATATAACATAAATTGTGTGTTTTAATGTACTCTATATTTTTTGTGTAGTAAGTTTTTGTCCATCTCTTACGGTTTAGCAGTTATTCAAAATTTAGTAAAATTCATCCAGAATAAACTACTCTTCAGAGGCTATTTCCAGAAAATTCAAGATATACATTTTATTTGTCAGGTACATATCTTTAATATACAAAATTTAATCAAAATCGTTAAGAGCCATTTTTGAGAAAATCTATATTTTCGAAAAAAGTTCCATGTAAAGGGTAGTTGGGGGTGGGGGTATTTTTCTCAAAATCTTCGTGTCGCATCCCTGGAAGATACTAAACTAAAATACCAAGTTTGGTATTTTACCTACTTTTTGTTTTTGAGTTATCGTGTTCACAGACACACACACACACACACACACACACACACACACACGGACCTTTTTGTGAAAATGCTTTTTTTGGATATTGGGGACCCTAAAACATATATTTCCGGTGAAATCTCGGTATCGAATTTTTGGGTGGAGTGCAATACTTTATCTATACACTATGTACATAGTGCGTATGGAGAAAGTAATAAGTATTTAAAAGAATTACACCAATAACACGGAATATGTCGTAAATGTTAAGGGCTAAATAAACTGGATATGGCACATATTGTGTATTTTAACGAGATCTGGATTTTTTGTGCACTAAATTTTGTCTACCTCTTGCAGTTTTCCAGTTATGTAAAAGTTACTCAAATTGAAGATAATACCACGGACTATTCCTAGGATATTTTGGATATACTTTTTAATTTTTATGTAAATGTCTTCATATTGGCTAAAACAGTTTAACCACTTATAAGAGAACCAAAATTTCGAAAATGTTTCCATGTAAAGGGTGGTTGATGTGGGAGATTTTCTCGTAACCTTGGAAGATACTAAACTAAGTACCGAGTTCGGTATTTAACGAGATTTTCATTTTTGAGCTATGCTGACCGCCCCCCACACACACCCCAGACATACACATTCAACAAGAAAAAAATCTGATGTGTTCCATTCACATGACTTTCTCTCATCTCTGCAACAAATTATTCAATTTACTTTATCTAATGAGAACAAATGAGCAGAAATAGTCTTATTACTTGCTTCCTTGTTAGTAGAAGCGAAATAAGGGAGTACCATAGGTTAAAGTGACAGTCAAAAGCTGGTTGCTATGTGACTGAAGTTAATTTGCTTCTATAGACAGGATTTGTCAAATTTCCGTATTAGAAAAGTATACGATTTTTAAAACTGAAACCAATAACAAGGAATATCTAAAAAACGATCCACTTCACGAAAAAAATGTATATAACATAAATTGTGTGTTTTAACGAGCTCTACAGTTCTTGTTAAGTAAGTTTTTGTCTATCTCTAACGGTTTGCCAGTTATACAAATTTCCGTAAAATTCATCCAGAATATAGCAGTCTTCAGAGGCTATTCCCAGAAAATTCAAGATATACATATTATTTGTCAGGTAAATATCTTTAATATACGATATTTTAATCAAAATCCTTAGAGCCATTTTTGCGAAAATCACAATTTTCGAAAAAAGTTCCTAGTAAAGGGTAGTTTGCGGTGGGGGGATTTTTCTCAAAATCGTCGTGTCTCATCCCTGGAGGATACTAAACTTAAATACCAAGTTTGGTATTTTACTGACTTTACGTTTTTGAGTTATCGTGTTTACAGACACACGGACATACACACACACACACACACACACACACACACACATGGACCTTTTTGTGAAAATGCTTTTTTTGGATAGAAGGGACCTTAAAACATATATTTCCGGTGAAATCTCGGTATCGAATTTTTTGGTGGAGTGCAATACCTTCTCTATACACTATGCACATAGTGCGTGTAGAGAAAGTAAAAATATTGCCGCTAGTGATTTCAAATGAGCATTGACGTTGTTTTGAAGATCTTCGTGTAAGAGCTAAGAGAAATTTATGTGAATGGAACACATCAGATTTTTCTAAATAATATGTATGTAGAGGAAAATTGAACGTTTTTTCTCTCTCTCTCTCTCTGTTTGGAAGCTAGTATGGAGTTTCGAAATATCGTTGAGTTGAAAGCTTCTGATATGCATAGAACAGCCTGTACACTTGTATCGGAAATAATAGCTTCATTTTCAGTGAACAGGCTATTGAAAAGTGCACGGAAGAGTTTAATATTGCTACATCAGAGAGTAGGGGTAACAAACAGTCCATTTATCTATACCCTCTAACGACGATACAGTACCTTACTTTCAACCGCCTTTAGTATGAATGAATAAGTGTATTTATTGACATAACAATATCATACATTGAACTTCAACAATCGCACGGGTCCACAGACCTACGTGCTTTTGTAATACACACTAAAAAGTAATATTAAAACAACAACAAACAATTCAAAGAGTAAACACGAAAATAAAAAGATAAAGGTATCCAAATACAGCAATTCATTTTACAGCACAGAGTGCACCCTATTCAGAAGCATTAATGTGCCCTTTTATAATAGATAAATACACTTAAAAGAAATGTAAATCACATAATGGATACACAATGTATAAAACCGTAACACAATAATGACATAAATATGACATAAAATGTATGTATGTAAAACACTGTAATCACTTTTGTTTAACTGTTCTTGTCCCTCTATTGGCGGTCTTCTCAGATCTCAGCTGTCTTGCCTTAAGTAGAAATTTACCTATCCCGGCCACGTCTTCCGTGCCTGCCAGTAGCGTCCAACATGCTCCTAGCTCTACATTCGCGGTGATAAAAAAATAGGGGTTGATAATTTTTCCCTGCATTCCTCCGTACCCCTACATCTTGCCTAGATGTGAGTCCACGACTCTTCCTCCTCGCAAATGGGACAGATTCTCATACCATTCAGCAATTTCACCAATTTTTGTGCTCCTTCATGCTCCTAGTCTAATTCACGCGAGCCGCTCTCTAATGAGTTTGGCACCTGTTTTGATGTATTGCCCCATACCCCACTCCGATTTTAGCCCAGGCTGTACTTCTCATGAAACCTTCTCCGTGCATTGCGCAATTATTTGCTGTCTGTCAAAATCACAGAAAAAATCTTAATTTTTCTCCAAGTACTCCGTCTGTTTGCCTGCCCCGCCATCCAAATGTATCCCATCCCAATGGTTTCCGACCCTTTCTTTAATTTTGAAGCCCACGTCGAAATACCTTCCATTCGCAACTGTTCATGGTGGCAGACTGCCCTAATTAGAGATTGATTTCCATAAAAGATTCTTATCCAGTATCTAACTGCTCTGATTTTGTACTGTATTGTTTAACTATGCACCTCGAATTCCCTCATTATTCCACTACTAAGTTGTTTATGTATTATAGTGCATGTTTGAAACCAATAAAGACCGAACAAATTAATCGAAATTACACGACGATTTTCGCTCTCCAATGTATTCAATCTAGTCACTGGAGCGGGTAAATGTGCTGGATTAACTCAGGGAAAGGTCTCTGTATGTGGTGAGCTACCTCATCCCCATTTACAGTGCAGGGTTAAAGGAGGATTATAAATGGTTTAACGGATGATGTGCCCTTCGTGAAAGTCGAACTCGAAAAGAAGTGACAATGACGTGCAACCCAGGGTTACAGGTATTTCATCGAGCGGAATGACTAAGCAATAATTACATAACCGCACGGCATTTTTTATTTACTACCCCAAAGAAGGTCAAACTTGTTTCTTGGCCACATTTTCACACAGAAAAGTTTCTAAAAGTTACAATTTTGACACGGGAATCAGTGCAACAGGAAACTCTGCTACAAGACATGACAAACCTTATATGTGATTTTATTTGCATACATCAGTGTTGGGTGCGGGTGAAGATATTAATTTGTTTTTTCAGACTCTTCTTAGTATTTTTACTTTCTCTACAATGTACATAGGGATTGAGAAGGTATTGCAATGCACTCAAAAAATTCGATACCGAGATTTAACCGGAAATATATGTTTTGGGGTCCCCTGAGTCCAAAAAGCATTTTTAAAAAAATCTCGTGTGTGTGTGTGTGTGTGTGTGTGTGTGTACAACATAGCCTCATAACGAAAAGACCGTTAAATACCAAACTTGGTATTTAGTTTAATATCTTCCAATATTTTGATTAAAATAGCGTATATTAAAGATATTTACCTGACAAATAATATGTATATCTTGAATTTTCTGAGAATAGCCTCTGAAGACTACTTTAATCCTGGGTCAATTTTACGGAATTTTGCATAACTGCTAAACTGTAAGAGATGGACAAAAACTTACCACACAAAAAATGTAGAGCACATTAAAACACATAATGTATGTTATATAATTTTCTTTTTCGTGGAGTTGATCATTTTTGAGACATTACTTGATTTTAGTTTCGCTTTTAAAAATATACTTTTCTCATACAGGAATTTGTTAAAGCTCAGGCCATACAAAGGCATTTCAATCAAATGGCAACCAGGTTTTAAAATATTTTACTAGCCGTGTGTGTTTCCTTATTTCCCATCTAATTACAAGGAAGCAAGTAAAAAGACAATTTCTGCTAATCGGAAGAATAAGATTTTCAATAGTTTCTTGCAGAGATGTAGAGAAAGTCATGCGAATGGTACACATAAGATTTTTATTTTTAATCAGTGTTTTCCTAACAAAAAAATCTGATGTGTTCCATTCACATGACTTTCTCTACTTCGCTGTAACTAATTATTATAAAAAACCTGTTCTTTATCTGCGTTATAATAGTCGAGATAAACATTAGCAGATACTGTCTCATTACTTGCTTTCCTTTAAGTAGAAGAAACACAAGGAAATACACTTGGCTAAAACGAATGTCAAATCTCTTAAAAGCTGATTGCCATATGGTTGAAATTCTATTCTATCCCTGTCCCCCTCCGTGGTGTAATGGTTACCATGCTAACTTCATATACCCAAGCTCGCGGGTTCAAACCCGGCGGAGGACGATGGGTTTTTTCGGGCGTAAAAATCCTTAGGATGGCTTCGTTCGGAAGGGAAGTAAAGCTGTGGGTCCCGTGTCGTAGATTTACGGCACGTAAAAGAACCTCAAGGCTGATAAGAGAGCCTCTGAGCAAAATTAAGCGGTCTTTCACACCCAATTTAGAATGGGACGCCGAGAACCAAAGCAGTTAAAGAGCGTCCATAAATAACAGGCCATTTCATTTTTTTTTTCTATCCCGAGCCAAAAGTTTTTCCTAGTGAGAAATGTTTTAGGTATTTTGAATCGAAAATCAATAACAAGGAATATCTCGAAAACGGACAACTCCACAGAAAAGATGTACATGATATAAATTGTGTTTTTTATCGTGATTTTTTTTTGTGTAGTATGTTTTTATCTGTTACAGTTTGCCAGTTATACAAAATCCAATAAAATCGTCGGGAATAAAGAGGTCTTTGGATGCTATTCTTAAAAAATTCAAGATATACATTTTATTTAGCATGTAAATGTCTTAAATATAAGGGATTTTAATCAAAATTTCGAAATTTTTTCAATGTAGTTTGGGGTGGGGGGATTTGTTTTTGAAAATCTTCTTGCTGCATCCTTGGAAGATGCCAAAATTAAATACTAAGTTTGGTAGTTAACGGCATAGCTCAAAAACGAAAAGACCGTTAAATAACAAACTTGGTATTTACGTTTGGTATCTTCCAAGAATGCGATACGAAGATTTTCAAGAAAATCGCCCCACCCCCAACTACCCTTTACATGAAACTTTTTTCGAAAATTTTGATTTTATCAAAAGTGGCTCTAACCATTTTGATTCAAATATCGTATATTAAAGATATTTACCTGACAAATAGGATATATATCTTGAATTTTATGGGAATAGCCTCTGAAGACTACTTTATTCTGGATGAATTTTAAGAAATTTGGCATACCTGCTAGACCGTAAGGGGTGGACGGAAACTTAAAACACAAAAAAATATAGAGCACGTTAAAACACATTATTTATGTTATATAATTTTTTCTTGGAGTTGATCGTTTTTGAGATATTCCTTGTTTTTGGTTTTTAGCTACGAAAAACATTTCTCCTAAAGGAATTTGTCAACTCCTGTCCATACATACAAACAAAGGAACTTCAGTCACATAGCAACCAGCTTTTGACTATCACCTTAACCTATGGTACTCCCTTATTTCGCTTCTACTTACAAGGAAGCAAGTAATAAGACTATTTCTGCTAATTTTTCTCGATTAGCATGAAGTAAATAGAAGAATAAGATTATTAAACTATTTTTTACACAGAAGTAGAGAAAGTCATGTGAATGGAACACATCAATTTTTTTTTTCATTCAAGCTTCCAACACCAAGAATTGATTAATATTCTGACGAAGATCTATATTTTTTTCTGCCTCAAATTTGGTTATACAACCTGTGATCAATAAATACGGAGAATGCATTTCTGTCGTCAGGTGTATTGATCCTATTGATTGACGGTCAGTTCAGCAAATCCGGATTCAGTTGGTCATCTCTCACTAAGCCGTATGTTTGTTCAGACGTGTAGTGTCCGTGTACGTTTTGTGGAAGTTAGGTGTAGTGCAGTGACGCTGTTACGGGTGAAATGGAGCAACCAACGAATATGAATTTCTGCTTCGAACTTATAGGAATTCCAAAGGAATGGCACAACATACTGCGCCGGGTGTATGGAAACAGTGCATTAGCGAAAAAGTATGTGTAGCGTGTTACAAACGGTTCCATGATAATGTCAAATGTTAGCTGAAGAGTTTTGAATGTTTTATTTAACCGACTTTTACTTTTTGAGTTATGCTGCTCAGAAAACAGAACACACACATTCATCTATTTACTTTCTCTAGCACGTACTACTGTGTCAAGAAAGTTCCGGGAATTTGCCAATAAAACACAAAAAATGAATTGGGAATCGATGTCAATTGTCGCCGCGAATTTTGCTTTTTGTCTTCTATCGACTGAAAAAGGGTGTCTCGAAGTGGTAACTTGAATTTTGGAAAGAGAAAGAAATCAGCAGGAGCCAGATTAGGTGAATACGGTAGTTGTTCGATGAAATTTGTTCAGTTTTTGGCCAGAAAATCGTTCACAATAATAGCTTTGTGAGCTGGTGCATTATCGTAGAATCCATGAGTTGTCGTTCCACAAATCTGGCTTTTATCGCCGTATTTGTTCTCTCAAACTCCGCATAACGCTCAGGTAATAGTCTTTGTTTACCATCTGACCTTCTGGCAAGAACCCTTGAGTGCACGACACCGCGATAATCGAAAAAAACTGTCAACATGACCTTCAGATTTGATCGAGTTTGACGTGACCTTTTAGGTTTCGGTTCAGTTGGAAGGCGCCATTCGGAAGGTTGTTGACTGGTTTGAGTGTCAAACTCGTAAACCCACGTCTCATCACCAGTTACAATGCGTTTCATAAATGTGGGGTTGGAACTGGCTCGTTCTAGCATGTCTTCAGCAATCCTTTCGCGACTGAGTTTTTGTAGAAAATTCAAGTCTTTCGGAACTAACCGAGCTGCAACGCGTGTCATGCCCAAACAACCGTTTAAAATGGTACGAATCGATTCGTAACAGAAAGTTCAGCGGCAATCTCTCTCAGACCTAAATGACGATTTTCAGTTCAGTTGAAACCGTTGATGGCCGACCAGAGCGAGGCAAATCTTCCACCACATCTCGACCACTTTTGAATGCACTGTACCACTTATATGCACGTGTTTTTGATAAAGTCGGTTCACCGTAAGCCCTCTAACATTTGCAGCGATTCGGCACACGAAATACCATTTGCAATGCAAAATTTGAGACAGATTCTTTGTTCAATATTTGTATCCATCGTAAAATCGCAAATCACCTTTGTGATGGACTAACAAAATGGCGTATGTAAACAAACTAGACAGAGTGACGATCAAACTCCGGGTGGGTATAGAGGAAAGTTGTACCAACTTAGCGAAAACAATAATCTCGAATCCCTTTTTAAACAGGATTTTTAAATGATCAATTCCCGGTACTTTCTTGACAGAATGTATGTACAGTAATATACACTAGCTAGAGAAGGTATTGTATTCTACTACAAAAATCGATATCTAGATTTCACGGGAACTATCTTTTGAGGTCCCTGGAGTCTTAGAAAAAGGACTGTGTTTGTCTGTGGACAGCATAGCTCATAAAGAAAAGACAATTAAATACCAAACTTGGTATTTATATTTAGCATCTTCCAAATATGTGCAACGATGTTCATGAAAATCACCCCACTACAAACTACTCTTTACATGGACAATTTTTTGGCACTTTTTCCCCCAAATGCCGCACATTAAGTGTATTTATATCACAAAAATATATATTTTGAATTTTCTGGGAATAGTCTCTTTATTCTGGATTAGTTTTGCAGAATTTTTGCATTTTGTTAAACCGTAAAAGATAAAAAAAAAAAACTTGCTACACAAAAATGCGGATCTCGTTAAAAAAAGTAATGTGGGTCATTTACGTTTTCTTGTAGAGTTGACCGTTCACGAGACATTCCTTAGTATTGTTTTCAATTTTAAACTACCAAAACTTTTCTCAAAGGGGACCATGCTAAGTAAATCGACACTCAATCGTTTCGCCTAACAACCAGCTTTTAAAAATAAGACTATCGCTATAGCCTAATCTGTTCCCTTGTTTCCCTTTTACTTATAGGTATAATAAAACCAATTCTGCTAATGTTTGTCTCGATTAGTATGAAGTAGGTAAAAGAATAGTCTTTTGTACGAATAGTTAGTATATGGAACAGCTAGACAAAACTAGTGAATGATACACATCCGATTTTTACTTTCTCTAGCCCCATATGTACAATGTACATAGTGTATAGAGAATGTATTGCACTCCACCCAAAAATTCGATACCGAGATTTCACCGGAAATATGTTTTAGGGTCCCCTGTATCCAAAATAAGCATTTTCACAAAAATGTCTGTGTGTATGTGTGTCCGTGTCCGTGTGTGTGTCCGGTGTCTGTGAACACGATAACTCAAAAACTAAAAGCTGGTATATAAGTATATATAAGTTTAGTATCTTCCAGGGATGCGACACGAAGGTTTTGAGAAAAATCCCCCCCACCCCAAACTACCCTTTACATGGAAAAAATTTCGAAAATTTTGATTTTCTTAAAAATGGCTTTAACGATTTTTATTAAAATATTGTATATTAAAGATATTTACCTGACAAATAAAATGTATATCTTGAATTTTCTGGGAATAGCCTCTGAAAACTACTTTATTCTGGATGAATTTCACGGAAACCGTAAAAGATGGGCAAAAACGTAACACACACAAAATGTAGAGCACATTAAAACACACAATTTGTGTTATATACATTTCTTTCATGTCGCCCTCCGTGGTGTAGTGGTTACCATACTAACTTCATATATCCAAGGTCGCGGGTTCAAACCCGGGGGAGGACGGTGCATTTTTTAAGCCGTTGGTCCCGTGTCGTAGATCTACGGCACGTAAAAGAACCTCAAGCCTGATAGAGAGACCTCAGAGCAAAATTAAGCGGTCTTTCACGCCCAGTATAGAATGGGACGCTGAGAACCACAGCAGTTAAAGAGCGTCCCTAAATAACATGCCATTTCCATTTTTTTCGTGGAGTAATCGTTTTTGACATATTCCTTGTTTTTGGCTTCAGCTATGAAAAACTTATACTTTTCTCATACAGGAATTCGTCAACTCCTGTATACTATACCATGGAACTTCAGTCACATAGCAACCAGCTTTTGATTATTAGTTTAGCCTGTATTTCCCTTCTGCTTACAAGGAAGCAAGCAAGCAATACGACTATTTGTGCTATTTTTTTTCGTAATTAGCATAGTAAATAGAAGCATAACCTTTTTAACAATAATTTGTTGCAGAGAGGCAGAGAAAGTCGTGTGAATGCAACACATCAGATTTTTTTTAATTTCGAGGACCTCAAAACATTTATTTGCGGTGATAGATTTTTTTGGGTGGAGTGCAGTAGTTATGTACTAAGTAAACAAAGTGCAAATGCCTTATTCAAAAATATTCTTCTCCCTTTACTTTGATTAAGAGGTATTTTACCGGATAATTTAAATCAGATATTCTTCAATTGTATAATTAGAATTTTAGAAATATTCAATCTTGAATCTATATCACAAATGATAGGTAATTGTGTCAAGCATGATTTTCGTATTACGAGCATCGTTCTTGTACTTAGTGATGCAGTTTTTGATGTTGACAAAGAACTACTATTAGAAGGCGTGCCATACTTGCGGAAAGTCAAACAATCGCCGACCCGAGCGTGGGCGTACAAAAGAGAGCATTTAGAACGAGCCAACTTGGCACTGACAAGTTTCGGAGGCAAGAACAGATGTGGAGACTCCGGATCAATACCTTCTAGGAGCACGAGAAGCAGGTATCTGGTTAATTTCTGTATAACGATAGCCACTCCGTTATGCTTGTATTTGCCTACGTCGCGACTCTGACTTCGATCAATTAGATGATTGTTGAAACATCGTCAGCAGTGCATTACTGTTGGGAAAACTATAATTTCCCTTTTTACTTTCTTTAGCGCGTATGTACAACTTAAGTAGTAGATAGAGTAGGTACGTAAATTGTACATAAGCGCTTAAAAAGGTACTGTATTGCATCCAAAGTTTTGATATCGAGATTTCAGCAGAAATACATGCTTTGGCAACGCCTCAATCCCTCCAAAAAATTTAGAAAAATGTTTGTGTATGTATGTCTGTGGTTAGTCTAGCGCAAAAACGAAAAGTCCGTTAAATACCGAACTTAGAGGTTGCGACGTGAAGATTTTCAAGAAAATCCCCCCACCCCAACTAATGTTTATATGGAAAATTTTGATTTTCTCACAAATGATTAATGATTTTGATTAAAATATTTTATATTTACGATATTTAAATGACAAAATGTATGTCTTGAATTTTCTGGGAATAGCCTTTGAAGATCTCATTATTCGAGTTGATTTTTGTTGAATTTTGCATGAAAACCGTACTACATAAACATATAGATATCGATAAAACACAACTTCTGTCATACACTTTTTTCGTGGAGTTGGCCGTTTTTGAGATATTCCTTGTTATTAATTTCAGTTTTAATTCGATACGCAGATTTCACTGGAAATATATGTTTTAGGGTCCACTGTATCCAAAAAACGTATTTTCAGAAAAAATGTCCGTGTGCGTGTTCGTATGCCTTTGAACACGATAACTCAAAAACGAAAAGTCGCTAAAATACCAAACCTGGTATTTAAGTTTAGCATCTTCCAGGGATGCGACACGAAGATTTTGAGAAAAATTCCGCACCCCAAACTACCCTTATTATGGAACTCTTTTCGAAAATGTTTGTTTTTCTCAAAAATGGCTCAAACGATTTTGATTAAAATATCGTATATTACAGATATTTATCTAACAAACAAAATGTATATTTTGAATTTTCTGGTAATACCTCTGAAGACTACTTTATTCTGGGTGAATTTTACGGAATTTTGCATAACTACTTAGCCGTAAGAAATGGACAAAAACTTAACACGCAAAACATGTAGAGCACATTAAAACACACAATTTATGTTATATACATTTTTTTTCGTGGAGTTGATCGGTTTTTAGATATTCCTTTCTTTTGGTTTCAGCTTTGAAAACTTATACTTTTCTCATACAGAAATTTGTCAACTCCTGTCCATACATACAAAGGAACTTCAGTCACAACCTATGGTAATCCCTTATGTCGCTTTTACTTACAAGGAAGCAAGTATTAAGACTATTTCTGCTAATATTTTCTCGATTAGTATGAAGTAAATAGAAGCTTAAGCTTTTCAACAATAATTTAGTGCGGAAATGTAGAGAAAGTTATGTGAATGGAATACATCAGATTTTTTTCTCACCGTAGGGTTACTTTATACATATGTTACTGATAGTGTTCTGTTTTGCAGGAGTTCATTAGACTGTTCAAACTATACTTTATTTCATTGTTAAAAAGTTTCTAATTATGCTGTTTTCTGTTTTTACAGGTGAGTTAACTACATGTCACGTCTGGCCTGTCACGAGGTAACCAATTTCATTTAAATACTTTTCATTTTGAACTGTTTTTCGTTTATGCTTAAAGTATTTTAACCAACTATATAGTGTTTGCGCTTCTCCAATGTATTAAGTATGTGTTAGCGCTTCGGATACCATGTTAGTTTATTTTATTTAGTGCAATGTACACAGAGGAATTTATGAAAACTAAATGTGTACATTTAGTATTTTATAAAAATCTTACTGTAAATATCCAAAGACAGAAAAGCATGTACTACTGTGATGCCCTTGCGATTGTTGTATATTTCCAAGTAGTGTTGAAAATGTTTGGCAATAGCCTCTGAACTACTATTACTACTGCCGCCGCCGCCACCGCCGCTAAATTGAACCACCACATGTGACGTAAATGAACTGTTACGGCATCATTCGTACTCCAGCGACTCATTTTGATCTTATTCCTTAACGCTCGCAGCGTTTTTAACGATGGATGGTTAAGGATTTGTAATTTGAGGTTTCGGGAGATGATGTTAGAAGGTACCGCTAGATAGGCTCCTCAAAACGGTTGTAATTTTTCAGGAGCAGCATCCTTTTCCTTGGTGTTTAATTAGTGAAAATTGTTTTTTTGTTTTTTGGAGAATTTTGATTGACCACTCCCAATGTTGGGAGGGCCGAAGCTTCATGTTGCAGTTTTTAAAGCGTGCGTGTGTGTGTCTGTCTGGTAGGCTCGTGGTGAGCCTAGGTGTTGTTGCTGTGTACCTACCCTGGTAAGGGTTTAACCACAGGAATGAGGTGAAGGTTGACGTTTTAATTTTGGAGTTTTCGAGTGTTGGTGTTAAGGAGGTAGCGCTGGTAGGCTCCTCGAGCGGTTGCTTTTTCAGGAGCAGCATCCTTTCCTCTGCTCCGCTGGTGTTTATTATTTTATTTAATTGTAGTGGTGAAATTTTGATAGACGTCTCCCATTGGGAGGGGGGTGCTTTGTTCAGCTATTACGCTGTTGGTTGGTTTAAAGCCGTTGTTACCGGGGGTGCCCACAAGCCATGCGGGGAATCCGGAGCCGCCTCTTTCGGCGTTCACAGGGCAAGTACTACCCCAGAGATCTGACAAGTGCATTCTCATGGTCGCCCAATCTGGCATAGAATTTTTGAGCCCGGCGCCTAATAACATCTTCCACATAAGGAAGCTTCATGTAGTAGCCTCAAAGGGAAACGTCGACATACAGAATATATGGAACGGAGTCCTCTAATCTGTACCCGCTGTAACCAGAGAAGCCAGGAGTCTGCTGCCATACCCCACACTTCGCAGGCATAGAGCATCAGGGGGACTACAAGCGCCTTGAAAAGGCGTAACTTTAAGTGAACCACCATCTGGAAGGCCAGTACAGGATAAAAGGAGGCTACCGCCCCCTTCGCTCTGTCTGACGTATTACGTAACGTTTTTAACGCCTTCAAAACAGCAGTCATAAGATTGCAGAAATAGCGGGCATGAGTTTTGAAAGTGACTAGGTTTGAAAGTCTATCACCGCCGGAAACTGAAACAGAGGTTTCAATTTTACAGAAGTGTATTGCAGCAAAAGTCAGGAAAGCAATATACCAATGCTGTGTGGTTCGAAAAATTGTATTTTATGAAGGAAAAAAAAATCAATAAATACGGGCTGGACTTAATAGTGCTGCCAACTGTTGCACTACTCACGAGCACACTCAAAAGTTCTACATCAGTGCTGCCATCCTATCAGTATTTAATTATACACAATTATCAAGGTGAGATATTTTTGTAAAAGCTTTATGGTGTGATCGACGAATAAGTATGTAAGATATCTTATTGAAATTTATAATAGTAGTTTTACACAATAAGTGATATTTTTACCGGTATCTAAATTATAGCTTACATGGTTACTTATACAATCTTTTTTGTCTAAATGCATTATTTTAATAAAAATAATCATGAGATGCATTTTTACTTTCTCTATGCGCACTATGTACATAATATATAGAGAAGGTATTGCACTCCACCCAAAAATTCGATACCGAGATTTCACCGGAAATATATGTTTCAGGGTCCCCTTTATCTAAAAAATCTGATGTGTACCATTCACATGACTTTCTCCATATCCCTGCAACAGATAATTCCTAAAAGGCTTATACTTCTATTTACTTTATGCTAATCAGAAAAACTTAGTAGAAATAGTCTTATTACTCGCTTCCTTGTAAGTAGAAGCAAAATAAGTGACAACCGTAGGTTAAAGTGATAGCCAAAAGCTGCTTGCTATGTCAATGAAGTTCCTTTGTTTATATGGATAGGAGTTGACAAGTTCCTGTATGAGAAAAGTATACGTTTTTCATAGCAGAAACCAAAAATAAGGAATGTCTCAAAAACGACGAACTCCACGAAAAAATGTATGTAACATAAATTGTGTGTTTTAAAGTGCTCTACATGTTTTGTGTAGTAAGTTTTTGTCCATCTATTACGGTTTAGCAGTCATTCAAAATTTAGTAAAATTCATCCAGAATAAACTACTCTTCAGAGGCTATTCCCAGAAAATTCAAGATATACATTTCATTTGCCAGTTAAATATGTTTAATATCCGTAATTTTAATCAAAATTGTTAGAGCCATTTTTGAGAAAATCAAAATTTTCGAAAAAAGTTCCATGTAAAGGTTAGTTGGGGGTGGGGGGATTTTTCTCAATCTTCGTGTCGCATCCGTGGAAGATACTAAACTTAAATACCAAGTTTGGTATTTTACCGACTTTTCTTTTTGAGTTATCGTGGTCACAGACACACGGACACGCGCACACACACACACACACACACACACACACACGGACCTTTTTGTGAAAATGCTTTTTTGGGATATTGGGTACCCTAAAACATATATTACATATGTTTCAGTTCAGTTCACCCTGAAGACGAGGAAGATGCACTTCTTCGAAAC
Source organism: Hymenopus coronatus (assembly GCA_030762935.1). Lineage (NCBI taxonomy): Eukaryota > Metazoa > Arthropoda > Insecta > Mantodea > Hymenopodidae > Hymenopus > Hymenopus coronatus. The sequence continues at coordinate 21,590,557 of CM060891.1, forward strand.
GTTGGTGTCAAGCCAAGTTTTTACCTGGCTAGAAGCCCGAGAAGATTTTGAATTAACACGTCGCCAGGAAAGCTTCAGTTCTTATTTTATATATTACATTATTTTTATTTATAATTTTGATATTCTATTTTAATTTTTTAGGTTAAATATAAATTATTTTTATTTAGACTCAGTCGTCGTTATATTGCTTATATTAATCCTCTTTATTGCAGAAAACTTATTACTTTTAGCGCTCTCCAAAGATCTTGATTTTCAAAGTTTAATAATTTATTTATCAAAATTGGATGATTATTTCGACAAATGATGTTTAATGTACCTATGAATTGGGATCACGCCGTGGCCGAGTGGTTAGACCACTTGCCTCTCACCTAGACGGCCGGGGAAGTGACCGCATGTGAGATTGTGGTGGACAAAGCGGCGCTGGGGCGGGTTTTCTCCGGGTACTCCGGTTTCCCCCACCATTGTATTCCACTGGTGCTCCATCATTCATGTATCAGTGTCACCGCCTGCGGTGCCATTAGTAGCTAAAGCGGGCGTTAAACACTACCCCCCCCCCCCAAAACATTCTAAAATAAAATTAGCAATAAACTGCATCGTATGGTACATTTTGAGTATGGAAACATTTTGAAAAAAAGGTTTTCAGAATATGAGATATAAGATTGGGAGTGCCTATTAATAACCATGTGCATGCCCATTTAAAGCTTCGTTTATTTGGCATTTTAAATGCACCAAATAGGAAAACTATATATTTTCTTTAACTTAAAAATTCATATAATTTTATTATAAGTAATAAGTATAACCAGAGCTCCAACTTCTATGGATAAATTCGCGAAAAGTTGTAGCTTGAGTTGTATTTAATAATCCTATTTCGTGAATAAAATAACAATGATTAATCTATATGGACAGGACGAATAATATTCCCAAAATCCTATTTGTTTTGACGTATATTGCACCGAAATCACTGCAACTTGATGCTCATATCATAAATCATGGCTGCTTACTGACTTTCTTGAACTGGTTCCACATACACTCTCTCTCTGTTTTTAATATTCTTAGGCTTTTGAGTTTTCAATGAATATGTCTTATTTCAGCTGTAGACCTTTTCCCAAAACGTTTTGGAACTTCCGCCATTATGTACGGAAATATTACTGCACACTGATACGAGTATCGTTTCACCAAATTCATTCATCGTCCGATATGACCGACCAGGTTAAAGGACGTTAAACTCGAACAAAAAAATAGTAGCGAATTAACTGAGCTAATATGCTATTTGTAAAGCGAAGAAGTTGTGACTAGTGCTCGGTCCGGAAATTGCCGGATTGCACAGAGTATAACTATGACGTCATAGATTGGGCGTGGTCTCTACAGCCCGTTTAGAAACGTTTTAAAACTATCTACAGTGACTTTCAAATTGGATGAGGTTTGTCCTTGAGCACCACCAGGCCGGCAGCCAATCGTAGTGCTGCTGTGTTGATATCTTACTCTGGGGAGAAACGCACTAAGTAATTCCGTCTTCTCATAAATACTACTTGTGCTAAGACAAAATATTCAAATTTTAAAAATAATAATTCACGAGGAGCATAGGAAGTATGTTCGTAACTAAACCGTATAAACCACAAATTTTTAGCTCAAATAGTTTTCATAATACACACGAATAAAAATGATCTTTTACAAGCTTGGTTGTCCATTACTGACACTTGCTCCACTAAATTTGGTGTTATCGTTCAGGACAACAACACCAAATTTAGTGGAGCAAGTGACAGTAACGGACGTCCAAGCTTGTACAGCATGACAGCTTCACTTTATATACTAGCTTTTAAAACATTAAATATCCATGCAGATTTGAGTGCTCAGTGTGAGAGTGAGAGGGAAATATGAATAGAATGGGGGCAGTGACCTGGCAGCGCAGAGCACGATAACCATCTCATTCGCTGCAAGGTAGAACTCTTTCCATTTGAAAAAAAACATAGATTACTCACTGCCTGGTCTCGTTCGGTTCCTGCAAGCAGAAAAACCAGTGAACACTGAAAGAGAGTGCAGATTGAAACATGTCGAAAATACGAAGTGGTAGGTGTTCAGCACCAAACTTGTGACTTTATTTATTTATTTTAACGTCCTTTAAAGTGGTTGGTCATATCGGACGATGAATGAAATTGCTGAAATGATAACCCGCTAAGTGAGATTGGAACTCGCTACCTGTAGAATGCGAGGCAGACACGCTATCACCACACTACCGAGGTGGGACACCTTGTGAATGATCAAACACATTTTGAGTGACAGCAGGCGAGCCGTTTCTTTCGTTACAATAAAGAGTATATTAAAATTCACTGTAATGAATTCTAGGAGGTTTTGGTTGATTTATGTTCATTGTCTTTTCAAAGGTCTGCACATTATTATTCTGAATTTTTTGTATCAAGCTTTATAATTTTATTTGTGTTCGCTTCTACTTACAATAAGGCAAGAAATAAGACTATTTCTGCTAATTTTTCTCGATTAGCATGAAATAAATAAAAGATAAGCTTATTAACAATAATTTGTTACAGAGATGAAGAGAATGGAACACATCAGATTTTTTTTTCTGGCTGCAGATGGGGAGGGAACTGCATTAATATCTCTGCGGGTCTCCTTCTGCCCTTTTATACCTGTCGATGATGTGGCAAAAAGTTTCCAGAAGCAGTCGCACGTGCATGTCAAGCTCACACAAGTGTAAAAATGCGCGACTTCAATATTGAACTTGCCCACGCCACACGTGTCCATTCACGCAGGTGTAACAATGCGCGGCTACAATCAGCTATGACTTCCGAAGCAAGACGCTCACACACGTGCAAGACTTATTCATATATCTTTGTGGGCAGCTTATGGTAGATTGTAGAACCAGCCCACAAAGATTGCCATTTTAATTTAGAGCTTAAATTCTTTTTTAAGCTTAACTTGGGCTGTAATATAACCTTTAAAACAGACAATATGAAGAAATAAATAATAAAGTGAGTAAGTTCCAATATATTTGTGGAGTAATAGCTCGTACCTCGAAAAGAAAAGATACAAACCTAAAATTCTATAAGACGGTGGCTGTTCCAGTTCTATTATATGGTTCGGGAACATGTACACTTAAAAAGAAAGATTGGAGCCAAATGCAAGCGGCAGAAATGAAATATTTCCGAGCAGTAAAAGGATGCACCAGACAAGATTATATCAGAAACGAAGACATAAGGGAAGAATTAGATATTTTCTCCTTTTAAGAAAGGATACAAACAAATAGAGAAAAATCTGATGTGTTCCATTCACATGCCTTTCTCTATATCTCTGCAATAGATTATTTTTAAAAAGCTTATGCTTCTATTTACTTCCTGCTAATCGAGAAAAAATTAGCAGAAATAGTCTTATTTCTTGCTTCCTTGTAAGTAGAAGCGAAATAAGGGAGTACCATAGGTTAAAGTGAGAGTCAAAAGCTGGTTGCTATGTGACTGAAGTTTCTTTGTTTGTATGGACACGAATTCACAAAGTCGTGTATGAGAAAAGTATGTGTGTTATAGCTGAAACCAAAAACAAGGAACATCTCAAAAACAATCAACTCCACGAAAAATATGTAACATAAATTGTGTTTTTTAGAGTGCTCTACATTTGTTGTGTGGTAAGCTTTTGTCCATCACTTACGGTTTAGCAGTTATGCAAAATTCCGTAAAATTGACCCAGAATAAAGTAGTCTTCAGAGGCTATTCCCAGAAAATTAAAAATAAACATTTTATTTGTCAGGTAAATATCTTTAATATACGATATTTTAATCAAAATCGTTAGAGCCATTTTTTAGAAAAAAATCGAATAAAGTTCCATGTAAAGGGTAGTTTGGGGTGGTGGGATTTTTCTCAAAATCTTCGTGTCGCATCCCTGGAAGATACTAAACTTAAATACCAAGTTTGGTATTTTACCGACTTTTCGTTTTTGAGTTATCGTGTTCACTGACACACTGACACACACACGGACTTTTTTCTGAAAATACTTTTTTTGGATACAGGGGACCCTAAGACATATATTTCCGGTGAAATCTCGGTATCGAATTTTTGGGTGGAGTGCAATACCTTCTCTATACACTGTGTGCTTAGTGCGTATAGAGAAAGTAAAAATGGAAAATCCATTTACAAAGAATGGATAACTCTCGCATTCCGTTTCAGTCATACAAATATAAATCTCTAGGCTACAGAACAATAGGAGGACCAGTTAAAAGATGGGAAGAAATATGAGGCCGGAACAGGAGAATTCTCCTAACCCATGAAGAGTTGATGATGAATTGTTTTTACGTTCTCTATACGTGCTATGTACATAGTGTATAGAGAAGGTATTGCACTCCACCAAAAATTCTATACCGAGATCTGACCGGAAATATATGTTTTAGGGTTCCCTGAATCCAGAAAAAGGTCCGTGTGTGTCCGTGAACACGATAACTCAAAAACGAAAAGTCGGTAAAATACCAAACTTGGTATTTAAGTTTAGTATCTTCCAGGGATGCGACACGAAGATTTTGAGAAAAATCCCCCCACCCCCGACTACCCTTTACGTGGCACTTGTTTTGAAAATTATGATTTTCTAAAAAATGGCTCTAACAATTTAGATTAAAATATCGTATATTAAAGATACTTACCTGAAAAATGAGATGTATATTTTGAATTTTCTGGGAATAACCTCTGAAGACTTCTTTATTCTGAGTCAATTTTACAAAATTTTGCATAACTGCTAAACCGTAAGAAATGGATAAAAACTTACCACACAACAAATGTAGAGCACCTTAAAACACACAATTTATGTTATATACTCTTTTTTTTTCGTGAAGTTGATTGTTTTTTAGATATTCCTTGTTCTTGGTTTCAGCTAAAAAAACTTGTACTTTTCGCATACAGGACTTTGTGAACTCGTGTCCATACAAACAAAGAAACTTCAGTCACATAACAATCAACTCTTGGCTTTCACTTTAACCTATGGTACCCCCTTGTTTCGCTTCTACTAACAAGGAAGCAAGTAATAGGACTATTTCTGCTAATTTTTGCTCCATTAGATGAAGTAAATAGAATAATTTGTTGCAGTGATATAGAGAAAGTCATGTGAATTGAACACATCAGATTTTTTTAATTGCAGTAAACTAAAAGAGACGCCGATACAGCTGTGAAAGAAGCTCTGTGTTCAGCGAAATTCCATCGTAATCTGTGATGTAGAAACGAGTCTTGAGGAAAACGTCTTGATGATACCATCTCGTTACCAAAGCAAGCCGCTGTACTCATTACGAGATAAGGAAGGCAGACAGCTTTGCAAATAAACTGCACGAGACGGTATGCCACGAGAATCCGATGAATTTGAGTTGGAGGACTTGCAAAATTGGATGTGATTGTGACGAGAGGAAAGATAACTAACATCTGCAGTAACGATCGCTCTCGGCTACACTAGCGAAACACATAAAACGTCGAGTGAGAACCGCGGAATCTCATCATTTGCTCTTGTTGAAATGTTGTCGTGTTTATAACTCTGCAAACACATTCTCCACGCAAGTGCCTGCAAATAAACATGGAAGAAGCTGTCGTATGTTCAGATGTGTATAACTCTCAGCTTTACGAGTTTTCTTAACAGCTTCTTACATTCCATTTCGAGATTTTACAGGTTAATGTAGATATTTTGATATCACGCCCTGGTACAAAATTGTCATTTAAGGAGACATTAAACTCCGAATTAAAACAGACTGAATTTTTACATAATATAAATGTCTTCTTAGCATTTTTATTTCATAGATATATCTTCCTTAAGTACAAATCTTTATTTAATACTGTTAGAACCAGCTGAAAACACAATGTCTTGTTAGGGTGTTAATATAACAATATGCAGGGTATTTCAAAACGACACCAAACGAAGTTGTTGGTCATACCGTACGCGATACGTGAATATAATTTTCAGCTCTAAATTCGGCACATACAAAAACTGCCATAAAATCACCATGGATTAGGCGGTCGTACATAACCAGATGGCACGTGCCTGGACCACTCCAAGGGCTCTCATAGTCCCCTTGCTAATATACGCCTGTGAGATCTGGGGCATGGCGGCAGACTCCAGGGCTAACTATTCTGTGCCTCGTGGCTTTCCAACGAGACTCCTGCACGAAGCCTCTGGTCTACCATACCTGGAGGATGAGATTAGGCGTCGGGCAACAACATTCAACGAAGAATTACCATTCCATCGGAACGCCCTCGTTAGGTCTCTTGGGGATTACAATCCCACAAACCGCAGCTTCAGGCAATACCGGCTTCCCCGCATGGCTTGTGGGCATCCCCGGTAACGAAGGAGCACCTCCAACAGCTGCTACGGCTAAGCTCCTTACAATCCTTCAAGAGTTGCTTGGATTCAAAATTAAAACCTCAAAACAAACATTTTGATACACACACCAGCGGTGCACAAGGGCCGTTGCACCATGATAGGCAACCGTCGAGGAGCAACACATGGCTCCTCCCGGCACTCCACAACCCCAACTCTCACCCGCCATTCTGCAAAAACCCACAATCCTGTCAGAACGTGGTTTTAAGTTCTCTCCGAGAACAGGGACACGTCTATCACAGCTCGGGCTGCCCTCATCCTGCCAACTGCTCTGGTCTGGAGCACTCCAAGAGTTGGTAGTGAAGGTCCCAGTTGCGTGGTGTAGGCGTGTTTTCATAGACACGCCGGCGCGACACGGGTCACCTTAGTAATGAAAAACGTAGCATGTGGGTGTGGCGTATGACAACTGTTGTTCCTTCGCTGCCTAATCTCAAATATGTGCGATTTTTAAACACACACAAAACTTTGAATAGAAGAGTTTGAAAGCTGCGACATCAAGTTTCGGACATGTCAAATGTGTAAGCTGATCGACTGCTATCTCCGTTTAGTGTCGTTTGAAACGGCCTGTATATAGTGCTCAAAATGGGAAATATATAAATATATATTATTTGCATTATATTGTTTATTGTCTTTAGAAAATCGCAAAATATGCTGCTTTGGCGACCGCATCCACCCTGCAATCAGGGCATACATACCACGGGCAGAACACACATCACGAAACACCCTGCAACCTAGTTTCTCATTTTGAATCATAAGCCAATCATTTTCTTTCAGTTTGAAGCCACTACAATCGGTACCAAATGTACGACACTTTTCTGAATTTAAGTCAGTTGTTTCAGAAAGAGAAACATTAGTACTAGAAGCAGCCTCGGTTTTTACTTTCTCTGTACGTACTATGTACATAGTGTACAGAGAAGATATTGCACTTTACCAAAAAATTCGATACAGAGATTTCAACGGAAATATATGTTTTGGGGTCCCCTGTATCCAAAAAAAGCATTTTCACAAAAAGGTCCGTGTGTGCCCGTGTGTCGGTTTGACAGTGTGTCCGTGCATCTTTGAACACGATAACTCAAAAATGAAAAGTGGGTAAAATACCAAACCTGGTATTTAAGCTTAGTATCTTCCAGGGATGCGACACGAAGATTTTGAGAAAAATCCCCCCACCCCAAACTACCATTTGCATGACATTTTTTTCGAAAATTTTGATTTTCTTAAAAATGGCTCTAATGATTTTTATTAAAATTTCGTATATTGAAGATATTTACCTGACAAATAAAATGTATATCTTGAATTTTCTGGGAATAGCCTCTGAAGACTACTTTATTCTGGATGACTTTTACGGAATTTTGAATAACTGCTAAACCGTAAGACATGGATAAAAACTTACTACACGAAAAATGTAGAGCACGTTAAAACACACGATTTATGTTATATACATTGTTTTCGTGGAGTCATCGTTTTTGAGTCCTTCCTTGTTTTTGGTTTCTGCTATGAAGACATACTTTTCTCATACAGGAATTTGTCAACTGCTTCCATACAAACAAAGGAACTTCAGTGACATAGCAACCAGCAAGGAACAAAGCAAACATAGCAACAAGGAACCAAGTAATAAGACTATTTCTGCTATTTTATTCTGATTAACATGAAGTAAATAGAAGTATAAGCTTTTTACGAATTGTTTATTGCAGAGATGTAGAGAAAGTCATGTGAATGGTACACATAAGATTTTTGTCAGTGCCAGAGTATGCGGCCAATTGAGTTTTATAGGCAAATAACGCAAGTGTACAGTGAAAATGCAAGTGAGGAAATGGCGCATAATTTACGAGTAATCAAGGATGAGCCAGGGTGTACAATAAAGACCGCAGAGGAAGTTCATCAATCGTTATGGAGGAGTTGAAATCAAATGTTGATAAAAGTATAAATAAAAACCAATATTTCACTTTGGACACATGACATGTTGGAAGGAAAAGATTTCCCAGCCATGAAGATCTCAAAGTGGCGGTGAAATTTTGGCTCATATCTTTAGCGGTGAAAAACCGGTACCATGTGACAATAAATACCGTGATAGCAATGAACTATTGAAGATCGCGAAACAAATCCCCTTTTGAATGTGGATTTGTTACCAATTAGATCTTCACGTTTACCTTTTTCCTTACAGTTTTTTAATTGCTATTATCATCTTAATTTTCGATGTTTAAATTGCATTAATTCTAACGATTACGATGAGAAATAGAGTAAGGTACTATATCTTTGTAACTAAAGTTTTGTGTTGATAACTTTCTTTATTTTTTAGTTATGCTAAATCGTAAGACATTTTCCGGATGACCCCTGTAGAGGGAAAATAAGGGGATGTACTAGGCTAGAGTGATACTCCAATATTTAAAAGTTGGTTGCTATATAATTGAAATTCGTTTCTTTGCATGGCCAGAAATACCCACATGAGAAAAGTTTTAGTTTTCTAAAACTGAAACCAATACCAAGGAAATTCTTGGAAATGATCAACTCTACTAAAAAAATCTGATGTGTACCATTCACATGACTTTCTCTATATACCTGCAACAAATTATTCTTAAAAAGCTTATGCTTCTATTTACTTTATGCTAATCAGAAAAAATGAGCAGAAATAGTCTTATTACTTGCTTCCTTATAAGTTGAAGCGAAATAAGGTTTTACCATAGGTTAAAATGATAGTCAAAAGCTGGTTGCTATGTCAATGAAGTTCCTTTGTTTATGTGGATAGGAGTTGACAAGTTCTGTATGAGAAAAATATGTTTTTCATAGCAGAAATCAAAAATAAGGAATGTCTCAAATACGACGAACTCACGAAAAAAATGTATAGAACATAAATTGTGTGTTTTAATGTGCTCTACATTTTTTGTGTAGTAAGTTTTTGTCCATCTCTTACGGTTTAGCAGTTATTCAAAATTCAATAAAATTCATCCAGAATAAACTACTCTTCAGAGGCTATTCCCAGAAAATTCAAGATATACATTTTATTTGTCAGGCAAATATCTTTAATATACGAAATTTTAATCAAAATCGTTGAGCCATTTTTGAGAATATAAAAATGTTCGAAAAAAGTTTTATGTAAAAGGTAGTTTGGGGTGGGGGATTTTTCTCAAAATCTTCGTGTCGCATCCCTGGAAGATACTAAACTTAAATACCAAGTTTGGTATTTTACCGACTTTTCGTTTTTGAGTTATCGTGTTCACAGACACACGGACACACTGACACACACGGACCTTTCTGTGAAAATGTTTTTTTTGGATATTGGGAACCCTAAAACATATATTTCCAGTGAAATCTCGGTATCGAATTTTTGTGTGGAGTGCAATACCTTCTCTCAACACTATGTACGTAGTGCGTATAGAGAAAGTAAAAATGTGACATCAATTGTGTTTTAACACATTTTGTGAGTATTTGTCTATCTGTAGTGGTTTACTAATCATGCAAAAGTCATTCAGAATGAAGGGTCTCTTCAGAGGATATTCCCAGAAAATTCAAGATATACATTAGGTTTGTCCTATAAATATCTCTATACTGTATTTTAATCAAAATTATTTGGTTTTTTGAGAGTCAACATTTTCGAAATTTTTTCTATTTAACCGTTAGTTTGCGGGGGGGGGGGGGGGTTGAGAGTTTCCTCAAAACCTTCGGGCCGCATCCTTGAAAGATACTAAACCTTAATACCAAGTTTGGTATTTTACGGACATTTCGTTTTTGAGTTATCTTATTCACAGACACACACATACGTGCGTACGGACCTTTTCTTATAACCCTGATATGTTACATTCACATGACTTTCCCTGTATCAAATTACTGTTAATAAGCGTATCCTTCTACCTACTTCATGCTAATCGAGATAAACATTAGCAGAAATTTTCTTATTACTTGCTTCCTCATAAGTAGAAGGGAAATAAAGCAATACACTAGGCTAAGCCAAAAGTCAAATGCTTTAAAATGTGGTTGCTATGGGATTGAAACCCCTTTTATTTGCGTTCTTTCGTTGCGAATTGACAAGTATCTGTATTTTAAAACTGAAAACTACCACAAGGAATGTCTGGAAAATATTAATTACACAAATAAAATGTATTTGACATAAATTGTAATTGATCTAAATGTTATGTAAAGTAAGTTTTTGTCTATCTGTTATGGTTTACGAGTTGTGCAGAATTCAGACAAATTCATCCAGAATAAAGAGGTCTTCAGAGGCTATTGTCAGTAAAGTCATGCTATATCTTTTATTTGCCATGTAAATATTTTAAGTAAGAGATTTTAATCAAAACCGTTAGTCGTTTTTGAGAAAACCTTCACCTCATGTGAAGGTCAGTTTGGAGAGGGAGAATTTTCTTGAAAATCTTTGTGTCGCTACCTTGGAAGCTACTTTTCCATTTTCAGCTGCCCTGCCCACAGGCACAAACACAGACATACAACATACACACAGACACTCACACGGACATTTTTCAAGCCAAAGTCACAAGAACGTAATTCCGGGGAGTATGGTGGATGTTACAGCACTTTTCTGCCTTTAACTTCTGCATGCTTCATAACAACATTTTGGTTTACTGTGGTAGCAGAAAAAGAAATTATGACATTGGTAGTTGCCGTTATTTGGAATGAAAAATGAACCTGGCAGCGAATGTAAGAATTCCCGAGGAAAGAAAATAGAGCACAAAATCAAAATCTCTGCTCGATTTAATTGTTGCTTATGCTTTTCATTTTTTACTTTTTCTGCAAGTGGACCAGCATTCTTTTCGCTTGCGTATTTTAACCTACTTAGGTACTATATGGCTTAAGAAAATGCATTAACATAAAAAAAATCTAATGTGTTACACTCACATGACTTTCTCTAGCTACTCTACAAACAAACTTCTTACAAAAGATAATTGCCATTGCAAATCGCTTCTTTGCTTGACCAGGAGAACAAAAGAGAAACGGACACTCCCGTCGGAGAAAAGTATAAGTACCTCACAATTGAAATTAATGACGAGGACTATCTCGAAAATGGTAAGCTCTACGAAAAAAAGTGTACGACATAACTTGTGTATTTTAACAAGATCTATAATTTTTGTATGGTAAGTTTTTATCTATCTCTTACGGTTTACTAGCTATGTCCAATTAAGCAAAATCCATCCAGAATAAACTGGCCTTTAGAAGCTATTCCCAGAAAATTCAAGATATACATTTTATTTATGATAGAAATGGCTTTAATATGTGGCATTTTAATGAAAATTGTTAGGCATTTTTAAGAAAAACAAAATTTATCGAAAATTTTTCCATGTAAAGGGTAGTTAGGGGTGGGGGGATTTTCTTGAAAATCTTCGTGTCGCATCCTTGGAAGATACCAAACTTAAATACCAAGTTTGGTATTCAACCACCTTTTCGTTTTTGAGCTATGCTATCCACAAACACACACACGGAGTTGTTTCTGAAAATGCTTTTTTTGGACTCAGGGGGTCCTGAAAATAGTATTTCCAGTGCAATCTCGACATCGAATTTTTGGGTGGAATACAATATTTCCTCTATCCCTATGTACATACGGGACTAGAGAAGGTAATAAATGAAAAACGTCTCTCAGCAATGACGTCTAATCCGGAGACGTTTTAAGCTCAGAGAGGTAGAATATCGACTTGCAGGTTCTGCCGCTTCGTTAATGTTATAAATCTCGTACTTCAATATTCAAGATCTCGGATTTCTACTTACTTATTGCTAATGTCACGGGCTTTACTGCAGACCTAGTGATTTCTTTGGTGAGTGTATAGGTTTAAGTAGGATTTCCCGTGGTACATAGAGAGAGAGAGAGAGAATGAGAGAGTGAGAGTGCGATAGAGAGTGAAAGAGTGGGAGTGAGAATGATAGAGAATGAGAGTGAGAGTGTGATAGAGAGTGAAATAGAGAGAGAGTGGCAGTGAATATGACAAAGAATGAGAGAGTGAGAGTGGGAGTGAGTATGATAGTGTGAGAGTGTGATAGAGAGTGAGAGAGTGGCAGTGAGTGTGATAGAGAATGAGAGAGTGAGAGTGTGATAGAGAGTGAGAGAGTGGAAGTGAGTATGATAGAGAATGAGAGAGTGAGAGTGTGATAGAGAGTGAAAGAGTGGCAGTGAGTATGATAGAGAATGAGAGAGTGAGAGTGTGATAGAGAGTGAAAGAGTGGCAGTGAGTATGATAGAGAATGAGAGAGTGAGAGTGTGATAGAGAGTGAGAGAGTGGCAGTGAGTATGATAGAGAATGAGAGAGTGAGAGTGTGATAGAGAGTGAAAGAGTGGCAGTGAGTATGATAGAGAATGAGAGAGTGAGAGTGTGATAGAGAGTGAGAGAGTGGAAGTGAGTATGATAGAGAATGAGAGAGTGAGAGTGTGATAGAGAGTGAGAGAGTGGAAGTGAGTATGATAGAGAATGAGAGAGTGAGAGTGTGATAGAGAGTGAAAGAGTGGCAGTGAGTATGATAGAGAATGAGAGAGTGAGAGTGTGATAGAGAGTGAGAGAGTGGAAGTGAGTATGATAGAGAATGAGAGAGTGAGAGTGTGTTAGAGAGTGAGAGAGTGGAAGTGAGTATGATAGAGAATGAGAGAGTGAGAGTGTGATAGAGAGTGAAAGAGTGGCAGTGAGTATGATAGAGAATGAGAGAGTGAGAGTGTGATAGAGAGTGAGAGAGTGGAAGTGAGTATGATAGAGAATGAGAGAGTGAGAGTGTGATAGAGAGTGAAAGAGTGGCAGTGAGTATGATAGAGAATGAGAGAGTGAGAGTGTGATAGAGAGTGAGAGAGTGGAAGTGAGTATGATAGAGAATGAGAGAGTGAGAGTGTGATAGAGAGTGAGAGAGTGGAAGTGAGTATGATAGAGAATGAGAGAGTGAGAGCGTGATAGAGAGTGAGAGAGTGGAAGTGAGTATGATAGAGAATGAGAGAGTGAGAGTGTGATAGAGAGTGAAAGAGTGGCAGTGAGTATGTTAGAGAATGAGGGAGTGAGAGTGAGAGAGTGTGTGTGTTATAGAGGGTGAGAGTGTGAGAGAGGGAGAGGGAGAGTGTGAGTGAGAGTGTGAGAAAGTGAGAGGGAGAGTGAGGGTTTGGTAAGTGTTCCAAATCCTTATAATTTATTCAACTTTTTACATTAATACAATTATAAATTCACAAATACTAAAAGTGCGCTAAACTAAAACAATTTAAACATATATATTACTTACAACCTTAAGTATTTATATTACCGTTTTGCTTTTTATACCTTCTTGCTATTGAATATTATTTTTACTTATATTTTATTTAAATTGCCTTATATAAGTTTTTGCACATTTTATTATCAATAGTAATCTTTTTAATTGTTAATACTATTGTAATTATATTATTATTTATTATTATATATTTTAATATAATTTACATCTAATTTTTATGCTATTTCCTATTACCTTTTCATTTCAATATTATTCAAATTGTTAGTTATATTCAAATACTATGTACTTAAATCCAAAATAAAAAACTTAGCCAATACATCTACATTTAATATACAGATATTACAATGATCTTTTGTAAGAACAGTTTCTGCGAAGATAGAGAAAGTCATGTGAATAAAATACATCACTTATTTTTATTTTAGCTTCAGTTTGTTTTGCAGCATTCGTGTGGTTGGCAGCCGTAAAGTTAAGGAAACTTTAGTATTTTCATAATAATAATAATATTTAGTAATAGTAAAAATGCCTAAATATCCAAGGGTCGTTTAGAAAATAACGAACGATTTGATATTAAATAATAATGAAAGATAATTTACGAGTAACCAAGGAAAAACCAGAGTGCACAACAAAGACCGGAAAGTTTATGGAGAAGTTAGAAGCAAATGTTGATAAAAGAATTCAGTAAATCCGTACATGATTTTTGGGTGGAAAAGACCTCAAAATTGCAGTGACATCTCGGCTCAGATCTTTAGCGGTGAAAGAGTATAACATTTACATTGAAAAACCAGTACCACGTGACGATAAATATCAAATTTCAAACTGTTGTATTAAATATTGCCATCAGCAAAGTGCGAGCTGTAATGGGAACGGTTTAATGCACTATTCAACATAGCTATTCATTTTTCTTTTGGTTAATAATACTTGTATAGAAAATTGCTTATGTACTTGATCTTGGTGCATCGATTCTATTATACATATCTTTTAAGTTGATGGTAGCGTTGGCAACAGCTAAAATTTAATTTTCAAAATTCGATTTCTAAGTACTTTATTGAATACAATTACAGAATCCAGGTTAAGTACGTCAAGTGTTTTGAGCACAGAAACGGAAAGATGTCATATATCAGCACAAGATGCACTTTACAATACGGTAAGGTTTCATTCCCATACTCCTAACCTATCGCAAGAAGTCACAGTATATGTGTTTGTTTTGTAAAGTATATAGCAATTCTGCATCCGAACACGCTGGTGAGCATTTATAATTATTTCATGGTTCCGTAAGTAGTTAAAATAAGAAATAATACATAGCTTAGGAACAGCTGATTGTGAAAATAATGCAAATTTTCAGCAAAATAAAGCAGAAATTACGAATCAAGCTGGTCATGAATGACATGCAGCATAGCCAACATCAGTTTTAAATCTGCAAACAGTCGTATAGATATCTAAGGAATAAAATTGCGTCGTACAACTCGTCACCATATTTATACCGCGAATAGTGTATTCCAAGAATAACTATTCCAAGATTTATTTCGAGTTCGTACAACTGGCCCTAAGTAATAAAGCAGCTTGCAAGAATTGCGTTTCATTTTGAAAAATTCTCTACTCAGATTTTACGGCAAAGAAATGCGGAATTTAATTTGCAGTCAACTATCCATTTTTGACAACAAATATAAGGACTTCCACTTACCACACCGACAGCTTTGTTAAATAGTAGATGACCTGGCTAACACTACCAAGATCTCGTCACAAATTGCGTACATTTTGTATCAGTATTTGCAGATGAAAATGCTCGCAGCGCGATGCGATTATATCACCAGCAGTGTTGCCAAAGTTGTGGGAGGAATTAAAATGCAGAACCACATTTAATGCCCAGTAGGGCGAAGCTTATTTAGAGCACTTTTTTTTCAAGTGTCAAGTTGCGCAGATTTATGAACGCACGCACTTACCGCAGTGAAATTTATTTTGGCTACTCTGCTGCTGGTCTGAAAAGACCAACAGAGTAGCTTTGGAGAGCTAACTGTTGGTCTGTGAGAATAGTTAATGTTTATCAGACTCTGTAGCTCGGTTGACGAACTGCAATTTTAGGCGTGTGTTTCTGCATTTCAAACTTTTCTTTCTTACCTATTCATATAGACATTTTCACTTTCTCTACCACACAGCTAGAGGTAGATGAATTATTGCATTTTATCCAGAAACTCAATATCGGGATTTTACCGAAGCCTCCTGATTAATAAAACATATGTGTTCCATTCAAATGACTTTCTCATTATCGTTGTATCAAATTATTGTTAAACAGCATTTTACTTTCTCTAGCCCCATATGTACAATGTACATAGGGATAGAGAAGTATTGTATTCCACCCAAAAATTCGATACCGAGATTTCACGGGAAATACATGTTTTAGTACCCCCTGTATAAAAAGAAAAAGCATTTTCGGAAAATGGTCCGTGTGTCCGTGTGTCTGTGAACACGATAACTCAAAAACGAAAAATAGCTAAAATACCAAACTTGGTATTTAAGTTTAGTATCTTCCAGGGATGCGACATGAAAATTTTGAGAAAAATCCCCCACCCCAAACTACCCTTTACGTGGAACTTTTTTCGAAAATTTTATTTTCTTAAAAATGGCTCTAACGATTTTGATAAAAATGTCACATATGAAAGATATTTACCTAACAAATAAAGTGTATATCTTGAATTTTCTGGGAATAGCTTCTGATGACCTGTTTATTCTGGATAAATTTTGCCTAATTTGGCATAACTAGTAAACCGTAAGCGATAGACAAACAATTTAGGTTTTGTTAAAATACACAAGTTATGTCATATACATTTTTCTGGTGGAGCTTACCGTTTTCGAGGTACTCATTGTTATTAGTTTCAGTTGTGAAGTACTTAAACTTTTCTTAGACGGGAGTGTCCGTTTTTCTTTTGTTCTACTCCTGGCAAAGAAAAGAAGCGATTTGTGATGACAATCGCATAACGACAGCTTTTAAAACATTTGACTATTGGTTTAGCCTAGTGTATTCCCTTATTTTATTCCTAATTATATGGAACTAAATAATAAGAACATTGTGCTAATGAGTACCACGATTAGCAAGGTGCAGAAAGAAGAAGAATCTTATGTATAAAGTTTGTAGAACAGCTAGAGAAAGTCATGTGAGTGTAACACATAAGATTTTTCTTCTATCTGATTTATGATAATTGAGGTAAACCTTAGCAGAAATTGTCTTAATTACTTGCATCCTTGTAAGTAGAAAGAAAATAAGGGAATACACTAGGCTAAAACGATATTCAGATCTTTTAAAAGCTGGTTGCTATGTTTCGTTTCTATACATGGTCAGGAGCTTACGAATTTCCGCGTGAGAAAATTCTTTTAAATCTGAAACAAATAACAAGAACTATCTCAACTCGACGAAAAAACGTATATGACATAAATTACATGTTTTAAGGAGATTTTTTTGTGTAGTAAGTTTTTGTCTATCTCATCCATTTCACAAATTCAGCATAATTCATCCAGAATAAAGAGTTGTTTAGAGGCGATTCCCAAAAAATTGAAGATATATATTTTAAAGAGTAGTTTGGTAGGGGGAATTTTCCCGAAGATCTTAGTACCGCATCTTTGAAAGGTACCAAACTTAAATACTAAGTTTTTACCGAATTTTTGTTCAAAGGGGATTTTGGATACATGCACATCCAGTGATATCTTGGTATGAAAATTGTTAATGAAACGCAATATCCTGTCTACTTATTTACTATGTACTAAATAGAGAATGTAAAAAGAGGATTTGATAAGGTTTGGAATTAACGTTTAGTGTTTATTTACAAGTACAACAATTGTCAACTCCCACCACATCCAGAATAAACTACTCTTCATGTGAATGGTACACATCAGATTTTTTTTAATTAATTTTCTTTGTTTAACACTTTTAGCAAACAGACATAAACATACACAAAAAAATGCTACATACCAGCTATCAAGCAATTGGTTTACTAGGGCATACAGTTTTTCATACGTCATTGTCTTGATACCGGTAAAACACCCATAGAGGTCGCCATTTTGTGGTGGATGCACTCCCAGAAAATTCAAAATATACATTTTGTTTGTCAGGTAAATATCTTTAATATACGATATTTTAATCAAAATCGTTGGATCCATTTTTGAGAAAATCAAAATTTTCGAAAAAAGTTCCATGTAAAGGGTAGTTTGGGGTGGGGGGGGAATTTTCTTAAAATCTTCATGTCGCATCCCTGGAAAATACTAAACTTAAATACCAAGTTTGGTATTTTACCGACTTTTCGTTTTTGAGTTATCGTGTTCAGACACATGGACACACACACACGGATATTTTTCTGAAAATCCTTTTATTTAGATAAAGGAGACCCTAAAACATATATTTCCGGTGAAATCTCGGTATCTAATTTTTTGGTGGAGTGCAATACCTTCTCTATACATTATGTACATAGTTCATATAGAGAAAATAAAAACTGTATGCTCTAGTAAACCAATTGCTTGACAGCTGCGGTATGTAGCATTTTTACTTTCTCTATGCGCACTATGTGCATACTGTATAGAGAATGTATTGCACTCCACCAAAAAATTCGATACCGAGATTTCACCGGAAATACATGTTTTAGGCTCACCTGTATCCAAAAAAAGTATTTTCAGATAAAGGTCCATGTGTGTGTGTGTGTGTGCGTGTGTGTGTGTGTGAACACGATAACTCAAAAACGAAAAGTCGGTAAAATACCAAACTTGGTATTTAAGTTTAGTATCTTCCAGGAATGCGGCACGAAGATTTTGAGAAAAATCCCTCACCCGAAACTAACCTTTACCTGGAGCTTTTTACGAAAATTATGATTATGTAAAAAATGGCTGTAACGATTTTGATGAAAATATCATATATGAAAGATATTTACCTGACAAATAAAATGTTTATCTTGAATTTTCTGGGAATAGCCTCTAAAGACTACTTTATTCTGGATGAATTTTGCATAACTACTAAACCGTAAGAGATGGACAAGAACTTAACAAACAATAAATGTAGATCATGTCAAAATACGCAATTTATCTTATATACATTTTTTTCGTGGAGTTGATCGTTTTTGAGATATTCCTTATCTTGATTTCAGCTTTGAAAAACATATTTTTCTCATACAGGAATTTGTCAACTCCTGTCCATACAAACAAAGGAACATCAGTCACATAGCAACCAGCTTTTGGGTTTCACTTCAACCTATGGTACTCTCTTATTTCGCTTCTACTTACAATAAAGCAAGAAATAAGACTATTTCTGCTAATTTTTCTCGATTATCATGAAATAAATAAAAGATTAGCATATTAACAATAATTTGTTACAGAGATATAGAGAAAGTCATGTGAATGGAATACATCAGATTTTTTGTGTATTGTTTGTCTGTTTGCCAAAAGTGTTAAATAAAAAAAATTAAAAACTAGATGAGCATATACTCTTTGGAATAGGGTTGGCATAAAAACTGCATTGGTTCATTGATGAAAGCGACTAGAAAAGCGATTGGACACTATCGAAAGCCAAGCAACAAGTAGTATAGCAATATTTAAAAACCAAATAAAAATGTTACTCAAGCATTCGGTCCAAACATTCGGTTGCATAACCGAACTATCAAGTAATTCGATAGTACCCATCACCAGATAATACAGAAGAGGTGGCCTGAAGTGCATCATAGTGGAAGGGGTTAAAACTACGTTTGAGGCACTTTTAAACTCGCCTGTTGATGACAATTTCTGTTTAGGGATCCTTCCCAAGAGATTACTGTATTTCACAGATATGCTCAATTACTGAACGTACATGTGCACTATCTGTTCCACTGGGATGTATCTTCGGGGAGAGATACGAGGGTCTGGTAACACAATATACTGTAATTGTAGCCCCTGGAGCGTGCCCAGCTAGGCAACCCATTCTACTCCACAGTATCTGTCCGACCCAGTCCGTGCAGACATGGTATTGTTCCCAGCGTAACATTAGCTATCCTTTTTATGCCCTGCGCAGATGGCTGTGAAACATTTCCAATCGTTTTATCTGAATTTGTCGGATCTAAAATGAACTAAGTCAAACTCTGCGGTTTTTTATTACTTTCTCTATACGCACTATGTATATAGTGTATAGAGACGGTATTGCACTCCATCCAAAAATTCGATACCGAGATTTCATCGGAAATATATGTTTTAGGGTCCCCAATATAAAAAAAAACATTTTCAGAAAAAGGTCCGTGTGTGTGTCCGTGTGTCTGTGAACACGATAACTCAAAAACGAAAAGTCGGTAAAATACCAAACTTGTTATTTAAGTTCAGTATCTTCCAGGGATGCGACACGAAGATTTTGAGAAAAATTCCCCCATCCCCAACTACCCTTTACATGGAACTTTTTTCAAAAATTTTGATTTTCTCAAAAATGGCTCTAACGATTTTGATTAAAATTTCGTATATTAAAGATATGTACCTGACAAATAAAATGTATATCTTGAATTTTCTGGGAATAGCCTCTGAAAGAGTACTTTATTCTGGATGCATTTTACTGCATTTTGAATAACTGCTAAACCGTAAGAGTTGGACAAAAACTTACTGCACAAAAAATGTAGAGCACGTTAAAGCACACAATTTATGTTATATACATTTTTTTCGCGAGTTCGTCGTTTTTGAGACATTCCTTATTTTTGGTTTCTGCTATGAAAACATATACTTTTCTCATATAGGAGCTTGTCAACTCCTATCCATACAGAGGAACGTCATTTACATAGAAACCAGCTTCATTTTAACCTTCATTATACTCCCATATTTCGCTTCTACTTACAAGGAAGCAAGTAGTAAGACTATTTCTGCTCATTTTTTCTGATTAGCATAAAGTAAATAGAAGTATAAGCTTTTTAAGAATAATTTGTTGCAGGGATATAGAGAAAGTCATGTGAATGGTACACATCAGATTATTTCTCTACTACTTACTTGTAGCAAAATCTGGGATTATTGCACTTTAGAAAATATTCGATATAGATATTTCATTAGAAATACATATTTTGAGGTCTCCTTAATAAAACCGAATTTTTAGAAAAAGTGTACGCTCGCACGATACAGGGTTGCTCGTATCAGGATTTGAAGACATTGTGATGAACCATTTTTTTCGCTATTTTCTAAAGTTATGCTCATGAGGAAACTATTATTCCCTCTCCCATACATTAGTTTGTTTACGTAACAGGCCACACGTTGATCCTCCTCTGCCCTGCCCGACTACAGATGGAGTGATGCTTGTAAACACAACAGAGAGATGGCTCAGGACTGTTCAAAACACACGATACCTTAAAATTTGGCTTCATTTATGATTATTATGCCCTCTCTCATACATTCGGTTGTTTACGTAACACGGTTGATCCTCCTCTGCCCTGCCCGACTACAGATGGAGTGATGTTTGTAAACACAGCATAGAGATAGCTCAGGACCGTTCGAACCACATTGTACCTTGAAATTTGGGCTTCATTTATGACAATGCTATTACTGAGCGAACAAAATGAGATATAGTTATGTTTATGCGCATTGTTCTTTACTAAATATCAAGTTATTTATACTTATTTACCTCCCACCCTTTATGCGTGAGCGCACGCGGTGAAAGGACAACTCGAAAATGAAAAATTTGATGTTACACTCATATGACTTTCCCTAGCTCGGATTTTTTTGTGAAAATACTTTTTTTGGATACAGGAAACCCTAAAACGTGTATCTTCGTTGAAATCTCGGTATGGAATTTTTTTGGTGGAATACAATACCTTTTCTATACACCATGTACTTATTACGTGTAGAGAAAGTAAAAATAAAAAAGTAAGTAGGAAATAAGACAAATTCAGCTAATGTGTATCTCGATTAGCATGATGTAGATAAAATACTAGTTTTTTATAACGAAATGCTAGAAAAAATCATGTGAATGGAAACAGATTTTTAAGAAAGGTTGGCTAAAAGAGTGAAGAAAATGAACTATTTTTATGAGATCAGTTTAGATTGATTCAGGGAAATTACCTCAGTTTTATGCCTCTGAGAAACGGATTTATTTTGGTTTTTTCATGCTTTTTCTATTAAGAAAGAGTAGAGGAGTGGGAAAGAACAATAAAAACTTGGTTACGACTTGTGTTTTATGTGAACACATTTAAAAGTACTTTAAGTTAGCTGCAGTTGTTCACTCAGTGCCTTCTCTTTAAGAAATCTCCAAGTTATTCCCGAGTTCCGTGACAAAGTTCTGTCTAAAAGCGACGTTTAAAGAAGACGTATAACTTCCAGGGGAAGGAGGTAGACTGCTGGCAGCAATTATGGGTCGATCAGATCGCTAAGCCTCTCTGACCATCCTCAAATCTGTGTACCTTGGACATTTAGAGGTTCAACACCACATTAATGCTGACTGTCAACTGTTTATCCGGATTACTCTCAACATATTTCACTTGTTATTATGATTATGTATACAACGCACTCTAATTTTCTGTCCGTTACAGGAAAACTAACTGGTGCTGTGTAATTAGAAACTAAATTCGTATATCTCAGCAAATACATGAAACAATCTATTTTGATTTAAGAAAAAAATCTGACGTGTACCATTCACATGACTTTCTCTATATCCCTCCAACAAATTATTCTTAAAAAGCTTATGCTTCTATTTACTTCATGCTAATCTAGAAAAATTAGCAGAAATACTCTTATTACCTTCTTCCTTGTAAGTAGAAAGGAAATAAGGGAGTAGTATGGGTTAAAGCGATAATCAAAAGCTGGTTACTATGTGACTGAAGTTCCTTTGTTTGTATGGACATGAGTTGACAAATTCCTGTATGAGAAAAGTTAAGACTTTCGACCCTGAAAAAAAACAAAAAAAAAAAAAACAAGGAATATCTAAAAAACGATCAACTCCAAGGAAAAATGTATACAACATAAATTGTGTGTTTTAATGTGCTCTACATTTTTTGTGTAGTACGTTTTTGTCCATCACTTAAGGTTTAGCAGTTATTCAAAATTCTGTAAAATTCATCCAGAATAAACTACTCTTTCAGAGGTTATTCCCAGAAAAGTCAAGATATACATTTTATTTGTCAGGTAAATGTGTTTAATCTATAATATTTTAATCAAAATCGTTAGAGCCATTTTTGAGAAAATCGAAATTTTCGAAAAACGTTCCATGTAAAGGGTAGTTTGGGGTGGGGGGATTTTTCTCAAATCCTTCTTGTTTCATCCCTGGAAGATACTAAACTTAAATATCAAGTTTGGTATTTTACCGACTTTTCGTTTTTGAGTTATTGTGTTCACAGACACACGGACACACACACACGGACCTTTTTCTGAAAATACTTTTTTTGGATACAGGGGACGCTAAAGCATATATTTCCAGTGAAATCTCGGTATCGAATTTTTGGGTGGAGTGCAATTCATTCTCTATACACTATGTACATAGTGCCTATAGAGAAAGTAAAATATTTATTACCTTCTTTAGCGCGTTTAGAAGGTATTGCATTCCATCCAAACTTTTGATACAGGTTTCACCACGCACTCTGGGACCGTGCCGTGGCCGAGTGTTTAGACTACTCGCCTTTCACCTAGAAAGCCCGGGTGCGATTCCAAGCAACAGCTTGTGTGATTTGTGGTGGACAAAGCGGCGCAGGGGCGGGTTTTCTCCGGGTTCTCCTGTTTCCCATGCCATCGCATTCCACCGGTGCTCCATCTTCATGCCAAATGACATGTTATTTATGGACGCTCTTTAACTGCTGTGGTTCTCAGCGTCCCATTCTATGTTGGGTGTGAAAGACCGCATAATTTTGCTCAGAGGCCTCTCTGTCAGGCTTGAGCTTCTTTTACATGCTGTAAATTTACGACACGGGGCCAACGGCTTTACTTCCGCCGGGTTTGGGTATATGAAGTTAGCATGGTAACCGTTACACCACGGAGGGTGACATCTTATCATCAGTGTCATCGCCTGCTGTGCCACAAGTAGTAAAAGCGGGCGTTAAACACTACAAAAGAAATGCACTCTGGCCCTGGGCTTTTCCGTGTTTTTTCCTGGGGCCGTTTAGGCGAATGCTGGAGTGCATTCTTTTCCCTTTCATTCCTTCATTTCGTTTCTCTTCATCTTTCAGGTCGGCGCCGGTGTGGCTTGAGGCAGGCACATAGCACGATTGCTTGCCGAGTAAAAGTCTCTTCCCTATGGTTGCGCTGGTTGAGGATAAGTGCCATTGTAGAGGCCTCCTTCCGGTCTCCCGGCTCCTGCATAACCTTCATGGTGCGCGAGGGGTACCATTTACTGAACTTATTGGGGACTTCCGTGCGTCTTTACCCTTAGCTCAGTCGTTCCCTTCCCCCGGAGGGTGATAGATAGAGAGAGAGAGAGAGAGAGATCGAACCCGGACCGCCTAGGTGGGAGGCGAGCGGTATAACCACTCAGCCACGGCGCCGCCTTCGTTTATTCATATTGCATAAAATTGGTCATTGTTATACTTTAGCTCGACACGATTGTAACGATAAAATTGGTCATTATTGCACTTTAGCCCGGCTACGATTTTAATAGAAATGTATATAACTACCTAACGGAAATATTGCTGTTATATTCAAACGGAAGAAGGGATACTTTTATCTGCAACATGTCTATTAGAGCCTGGCATCCCTATTTGAAATACAGAGCTGTATTAAGCATTTTAAATGTGCGGGGAGATCAAAAAGTAACTGTAATAAACTTGAGGGGCGGGGCTAAATACACGCGCACAGAAATTAACCAACCATGGTAACGGACTGCTTTGATCTCAACAATGCTTGTAAACTGTTCAGTTTGTCAGAGGGAGCCAGCAATGGACTGAATGGCCTAGCATACATTTCAAAATTGTTTGTGTTCTTTTGAAAAAATTATGATTTTACATTGACATAACTTTCTCTACATATTCTGTAATAAAGCGTATTCTCATTATAATCGAGATAAACATGGTAAAATTGGTCTTATTAAATGCTTCCATGTGAATAGAAATAGGTAGTGCATTAGGCTACAGCGATAGTCAATTCTTTTAAAAGCTAGTCGCTATGTGAAACAATTGAGGTTCGGTCCCGTTTGAGAAAAGTTAGGTAGTTTAAAATTGAAACCAATTATAACAAATATTTTCAAAACGCTCAACCTTAAATGAAAACATAAGCACATGTGCTATAAATGGTGTGTTTTATTGAGATATAAATTTTTGTGTAGTACGTTTTTGTCTATCTCTTCCGTTTTAACCATATTGCAATACTCTGCAAAACTCATCCAGAATAAAGAGGCTATTCCCAGAAAATTCAAAACATATATTTTATTTTTATTTTTCATGCTAACTTCTTTAATATACAGCGTTTTAATCTAAACTGTTAGAGCAAAATTTTAAAACTTCTTCCATGTAAAGGGTAGTTTATGGTGGAGGGATTTTCTTGAAAATCTTCGTGTCACTTCTCTGGTATTTGGTGTTTTACGGCTTTACGTGTTCCGAGACACACGGACATACAGGGCATTTTTTTCTAACAATCAGGGGGCCCTAAAACGTGTATTTCCGGTAAAATTAGGTATCGAATTTTGGATGGACTACAATACCTTCTCTACCTATGTACCGTGTCCTGTGTATAGAATGTAAATAACTGTCGCTCTGTGATAGAACTAAAATTCCCTTCTTTTTACATGACCAGGATGAAAAAAGTGAATAATAATTCAATTTCCCAATTGAAAACATTCTAAATATTGACAGTAATGAACTGTCGTCTTCTAGATCAAGTCTAATCAATTAGCAATTTACTCATCCATTTAGATAGTACTCTGACCGTATAGGAACTTAAATCTTACATACGCCCCACCGAGCGGGGTGGCTGATGTGGTAACGCCTGTGGCCTCGTTCGGGAAGTCCCGGGTTCTATCAATACCGACCGCTCACACTCTTTCTTTTTTTGAGGTTTCCCCGGGCATGCAGGTGGGGTGGTTCATCTTCTACAACTGTCTAACACTACCCTATCATTTTTACTTTCTCTATACATACTATGTACATAGTGTATAGAGAAGGTATTGCACTCCAGCAAAAAATTCGATACCGAGACATCACCAGAAATATATGCTTTAGGGTCCCCTGTATCCAAAAAGTATTTTCAGAAAAAGGTCCGTATGTGTCCGTGTGTCTATGAACACGATAACTCAAAAACGAAAAGTCGGTGAAATACCAAACTTGGTATTTAAGTTTAGTATCTTCCAGGGATGCGACACGAAGATTTACAAGAAAATCCTCCCACCCCCAACTATCCTTTACATGGAACTTTTTTCGACAACTTTGATTTTCTCAAAAATGGCTCTGAAGATTTTGATTAAAATATCGTATAATAATGATATTTACCTGGCAAATAATATGTATATCTTGAATTTTCTGGGAATAGCCTCTGAAGACTACTTTATTCTGAGGAATTTTTCATAACTGCTAAACCGTAAGAAATGGACAAAAACTTACCTCACAAAAAATGTAGAGCACATTAAAACACACAATTTATGTTACATACTTTTTTTTTCGAGGAGTTTTCGTGTTTTTGAGATATTCCTTGTTTTTGGTTTCAGCTTTGAAAAACTTGTACTTTTCTCATACAGGAATTTGTCAACTCGTGTCCATTCAAACAAAGGAACTACAGTCACATGGCAACCAGCTTTTGGCTTTCACTTTAACCTATGGTACTCCCTTATTTCGCTTCTACTTACAATAAAGCAAGAAATAAGACTATTTCTGCTAATTTTTTCTCGTTTAGCTTTAGAAGAATAAGCTTATTAACAACAATTTGTTACATAGAAGTAGAGAAAGTCATGTGAGAAAGTCGGGTGATTTTGGGCGAGTGCCCTTAGGTGAACCCCCGGAGGCTTGTGGCTTGGCCCCGGACGGAGGCGAATCAATCTGGAAATGTTAGAGATCCTTTCATGCTTGCGCCTATCGTCATCTGGTCGCCCTAAGATCTCACACCTCGCCCCTCCCTTCCAGGGTCACGTAAGTCATAAAGTGCCATTATAGGCATTATCTAAACCTACGTAAGCTACTCTTTTAGAAGAGCTGAGGCGGATATCAACAATGAAGTAATTTTTCCTGAAACATCCGTTTAACCATCCACATGGGAATAACAGTATCGCGTGCTAATAAATTGCCATCATCGCTAAAGAAGGGCCTCCAGTGCTTTGGGAGCATCAGGAACACGTCAAGTTGCACTTTATCCTTCGGGACCCAGACAGAGGATAAATGTAGAAACTTGTAAAAGTGGCGAGGGTTCTACTTCGCAAAGAATATATGCGGTCACGAGTTCTTTTCAGTCATTCGTGATGAATGTACTTTGTTGAATGGTCCCGCGGGTTGCGTGCTCCACCAGGTGAAAGAAAAAAGAACGCTTTGTAGAGGCAGCTGTTCCACCACGCCCATTTACATTATAGAGAACCGTTCGATACCACATTCATTCTCTGTGCTAAAGGTCATCAAAGTTATCGCTCGACCGTTGTTAATCACTGCGCTGAATCCTAGCAGTTTGAACATTAGTGTCGATGAAGATAGGATGCTAATTAGTGCGTTACATACATAATCTCTTCTTCAGATGTTGTGATTAGGCTCTCGATATGCAAAGTAGTGCATATAGGTAGCATATTTGGCTTTGAAACATGTAGAAAACGTTTTTATCAAAGAATATCTAATAAAAGAGTGATTAATTTAAACTGTACCAACGGATTACTGGCTTGAAATTGCATTTGTAAACAAACATTCTGATATCACCATCTATTTAGTATATCTCTAACTATAAAGCTCTTAAAGGTTGTTTTCCATGCAAAAATTCGATACCGAGATTTGATGCGAAATGCAAGTGTTTTGGACCTCTGAATCCAGGAAAAATTTTAGTAAAAAGTTACTCATGTATGGAGAACATAACTTAAAAACGCAATGTCGGTTAAATACCAAACTTAACTTCAGATCTGACTATTGCCTTAGCGTAGTGCACTTCCTTATTCACGCGTATCCACAGGGAAGTGAATGATGAACTTTTTCTGTAAATTAACATCGATATAAGTGAATTAAATATAAAAATAAGTCATATGAATGGAACAATCAAATTTTACTTTCTCTAATGCGTATGTACAAGTTTAAGTATTTTGAAACAAAAACCAATAGCAAGGAATATCTGAAAATAACCAATTGTGAAAAAAATTATATGACATAATGAATTATATGCTTTAACGAGATCTACATTTTTGTGTGTAGTAAGTTATTGTCCATCTCTGAATGTTTACTAGTTAACGTCCTTTAACCTAGTTGGTCATATCGGACGAATGAATGAAATTGGTGAAATGATGCTCAAATGATCTCGAGCTTAAAGTTACTCGACATTCGCCTCCTCAGGATAAGGGAAAACCCCGAAAAAACCCTTATCTCACCCTAACCGAGATTCGAACTCTAGACTTGTTGAATGCGAGGCAGACACGCTACTACCACACTACCCATGCGGGACTGTAAGTTTTTGTTACTTTCTCTAGCCCCGTATGTACAATGTACATAGGGATAGAGAAGTATTGCATTCCACCCAAAAATTCGATTACGAGATTTCACCGGAAATACATGTTTTAGGACCCACTGTATCCATAAAAAGCATTTTCATGAAAAGGTCCTTGTGTATGGGTGTGTCCGTGTGTCTGTGAACACGATAACTCAAAAACGAATAGTAGCTAAAATACCAAACCTGGTATTCAGGTTTAGTATCTTCCAGCGATGCCACACAAAGATTTTGAGAAAGATCTCCCCACCCCAAACTACCCTTTACATGGAACTTTTTTCGAAAAATTTGATTTTCTGAAAAATTGCTCAAACGATTTTGATTAAAATATCGTATATTAAAGATATTTACCTGACAAATAAAATGTATATCTTGAATTTTCTGGGAAAAGCTTCTGAAGACCTGTTTATTGTGGATGAATTTTATTTAATTTGCCATAGCTAGTAAACTGTAAGAGAGAGACAAAAACTTACTATACAAAAAATGTAGGTTTTTTTAAAATACACAACTTATGTCATATACATTTTTCTTGTGGAGCTTGCCGTTTTCGAGGTACTCATTGTTATTAGTTTCAGTTGTGAAGTACTAATACTTTTCTCAGACGGGAGTGTCCGTTTTTCTTTTGTTCTACTCCTGGCCAAGAAAAGAAGCGATTTCTAATGACAATCGCCTAACGACAGCTTTTAAAACATTTGACTATTGGTTTAGCCTAGTGTATTCCCTTATTTTCTTCCTACTTCTACGGAACTAAGTAATAAGAACATTGTGCTAATGAGTACCTCGATTAGCAAGGTGTAGAAAGAAGAATAATCATGTGTAAGAAGTTTGTAGAAGAGCTGTGAGTGTAACACATCAGAGTTTTTGTCTTATGGTTTACCAGTAAAATTCATCCAGAATAAGGTCTTCAGAGGCTATTCCCAGAATCATGTGAAACAGATGACATTTTTCTCATGAAAAGAAATGTCTACATAATCAGGACAATTCCTAATTTAAAATGGGACATACAAATGGTTAACGCTGAGTTGTATCAGGTTGTAATGAGTATTATTTTGAAACTGTGTATGCCTGTTTGGCTTCACTAGGGAAATGGGCCTCGGTTTGGTTTTAACGCTAGCTAGAACTGCAAGCGTTAAATTAGGAAATATAGCGTGAAACGTAGTGTCCACTGTTGGCTCGGCTGTTATCTGTGTTGGAACACAGATGAGGGAATAGTGACCGGAATTTTACAGCGACACAAACTTTGTTTTAACGCTGGGTAAATATTGCACGTGGCTTGTGCATATATCACCGTTTCCCTTCTGACGCTTTCGTGATGTCACATGCAAACTCGATACTGCAGACAAAATGAATTTAATTAAAATCTTCTGCCTAACTGGATTGAATTTCCGTGATTGATGTACAAAACCTTTAACTTTAGAGACAGCGTTCATAACCCCTGCTTTGGATGCGTCTTTTTGATGAAACTTTAAATTACAGAGGAATTTATGGTACCTAGTTAAAGCCATAAAAATACAACAGGTGGATTTTATTTTTTTGATTGTTAACGAACGACGCTGTCAATTGCCAGGATCATATCAGTGCCGGAATTTCGTTCCGGAGGAGGTCTTTAAGCATGTCGGTAAATCTACTGACACGGAGCTGTCGCAGCCGCATCGTGGCCGAGTGGTTAGACCACTTGACTCTCAGTAATACGGTTCGGGTTCGAACTTCAATGGCCACGCTCGCTAAGGCGTCTCGCTTTGGTGCTTCGTGGGCAGCGGATCGTGGGTTCGAGTCCCGCCTTGGGCATGGGTGTTATATGTTTGTGCAATGTGTATATGTTTGTAAAAGAAACAGTAAAACCAGTAATCATACAGTAAAATTTAGGAGGGAAAATGTAAATAGGGGATACAGCGCCGGAGTCCTAGCAGACTCCGGTACTGTTTTATTTATTAAAAAAAAACAAAAAAAAACAACAAACAAACAAACCAAGCGACCATATGTGGGATTTGCACTCGACAAAGCGGGTTCCGGTTTCCGCCGCCATCTCATCCTACCGGTGCTCCATCCTCATTCCCTGTATCACCAGTGTCATCGCCTGCGGAGTTTTGATAGTGTTTAATTCTATAACAAAATCTGATGTGTTCAATTTGCTACATCTCTACAACAAATTATTGTTAGAAATCTTATACTTTTATTTACTTCATGCTAATTGAGAAAAACTTAGCAAAAATAGTCTTATTACTTGCTTCCGTGCAAGTAGAAGCGAAATAAGGGAGTACCACAGGTTAAAATGATAGTCAAGAGCTGGTTG
This sequence comes from Hymenopus coronatus, assembly GCA_030762935.1. Taxonomy (NCBI): domain Eukaryota; kingdom Metazoa; phylum Arthropoda; class Insecta; order Mantodea; family Hymenopodidae; genus Hymenopus; species Hymenopus coronatus. The sequence continues at coordinate 21,620,918 of CM060891.1, forward strand.
CTATGTGACTGAATTTCCTTTGTTTGTATGGACACGAGTTCACAAAGTCCTGTATATGTTTTTTATAGCTGAAACCAAAAACAAGGAATATCTCAAAAACAATCAACTCCACGAAAAAAAGGTATATAACATAAATTGTGTGCTTTAAAGTGATCTACATTTCTTGTGTGGTAAATTTTTGTCCATTTCTTACGCTTTAGCAGTTATGCAAAATTCTGTAAAATTCACCCAGAATAAAGTAGTCTTCAGACGCTATTCCCAGAAAATTCAAAATGTCCATTTTATTTGTCCGGTAAATATATTTAGTATACAATATTTTAATCAAAATCGTTAGAGCCATTTTTAAGAAAATGAAAATTTTCGAAAAAGGTTCCATGTAAAGGGTAGTTTGCGGTGGGGGGGTTTTTCTCAAAATTTTCATGTCGCATCCCTGGAAGATACTAAACTTAAATACCAAGTTTGGTATTTTACCGACTTTTCGTTTTTGAGATATCGTGTTCACAGACACACGGACACACACACACACACACGGACCTTTTTCTGAAAAAAACTTTTTTTTGTTACAGGGGACCCTAAAACATATATTTCCGGTGACATTTCGGCACCGAATTTTTTGGGTGGAATGCAATACTTCTCTTCCCTATGTACATTGTACATACGGGGCAAGAGAAAGTAAAAATGTATACTTTTCTAATGCAGGAGTTTGTCAACTCCTGTTCATACAAACAAAGGAACTTCAGTCACATAGCAACTAGCTTTTGACTATCACATTAATCTATGGTATTTTCTTATTTTGCTTCCACTTACAAGGAAGCAAGTATAATAAGACTTGTTCTGCTAATTTTTTCTCGATTAGCATGACGTAAATAGAAGCATAAGCTTTTTAACAATTATTTGTTGCAGAGACGAGAGAAAGTCATGTGAATGGTACACATCAGGTGTTTTTTTCATACAGACCTTTATATTAAGTACCTTAAGCATCCACCAGAGCGCCTCTGTTGAACAGAAATGCATAAAGTCAACAGCGTTTCTTTCTCTAGCATAGATAATAAAATGAGCTTACCAAAATGTAAACCCAGAAGGAAAATATGATCTTTCTATAAAGTGCTCTCTGTGCTCTCGGTACACAACCCGAAGAGTATTTGCTAGAGCCTGAAAGGGCTTAAGCTAATACCATGGCTTGCAGAGCAGATGGGAATTTCTAGAAAATGTCATCTTTTGTTCTTTCATGACCTTTGTTTCCGAGGTTGGTAGCGGATAATATGTCTAAGTTTACGATTTATAGGGCTTTATATGGTATTAAAAAATCTGATGTGTACCATTCACATGCCTTTCTCTACATCTCTGTAACAAATTATTGTTAAAAACCTTATGCCTCTATTTACTTCATGTTACTCCAGAACAAATTAGCAGAAATGGTCTTATTTCTTGTTTCCTTGTAAATAGAAGCGAAATAAGGGAGTACCATAGGTTAAAGTGATAGTCAAAAGCTGGTTGCTATGTGACAAGTTCCTTTGTTTGTATGGTCAGCAGTTGACAAATTCCTATATTAGAAAAGTAAGTTTTTCATAACTGAAACCAAAAACAATGAATGTCTCAAAAACGATCAACTCCACGAAAGGATGTATATAACATGAATTGTGTGTTTTAACGTGTTCTACATTTTTTGTGTAGTACATTTTTGTCCATCTCTGACGGTTTAGCAGTTATTCAAAATTTAGTAAAATTCATCCAGAATAAACTACTCTTCAGAGGCTATTCCCAGAAAATTCAAGACATGCATTTTTTTTGTCAGGTAAACATGTTTAATATACGAAATTTTAATAAAAATCGTTAGAGCCATTTTTGAGAAAATCAAAATTTTCGAAAAAAGTTCCATTTAAAGGGTAGTTTGGGGTGGGGGATTTTTCTCAAAACCATCGTGTCGCATCCCTGGAAGATACTAAACTTAAACACCAAGTTTGGTATTTTACCGACTTTTCGTTTTTGAGTTATCGTGTTCACAGACACACGGACACACACACATACACACTCACGGAACTTTTTGTGAAAATGCTTTTTTTGGATATAAGGGACCCTAAAACATATATTTCGTGTGAAATCTCGGTATCAAATTTTTTGGTGGAGTGCAATACCTTTTCTATACACTATGCACATAGTGCGTGTAGAGAAAATAAAAAGCTTCATTGATGCAACATAGCAGGCAGAGAGGTACCAGTGCATTTGGCTACAGAGTAGCAGTGCTAAAAAGAGTCTATTTTCCATTCACATGACTTTCTCTGCATAGCGACTCTCCGCCATCGGGTTTCTGTATCTCACAGCCGCCTACAATAATCCACGGGCCTTCACAGAACTCAATTTATACTCTGTTCGAAAATAAATAAAGATTCCTTAATACAACTCTATATCACAGAATATCCCGTTTCAGTTCACGCTTCAGTACCTGATACGGGTCTAGTCAGGGACCGCGAAACCTGCATAAAGCATTCTAAGTCATTGATACATTAAAATAAGCAATGAGTGAGTCGTAAATATAAGCATAAGCATTGCATTTGCAGTTGAAGGTATATTAGCTTTGACAGAGAAATAGAGACTATCAACATTGCCCAATTAAATAACTTTCGGGTCGGATTCCTAAAGTCATTCATCTTCTGTTACTCAAGAATTTACTGCCAAACTTCATGATACAAAAATAAATCCTGAAAAACATCCAACATAAAATATACTGTATACAGAAAGAGGAAAGCAATGTCCTGTCTCGTTGTGTGCTTCAGGGAAATGGAAAAATAGATTGTTGAAAAAAAGAGGCATTAAAATTAAATCAAGTGGTAATACTTTCTTTATACGTGCTATGTACATAGTGTATAGAGAAGATATTGTAATGCACCCAAAAATTCGATACCGAGATTTCACCGCAAATACATGTTTTGAGACCTCCTGAATCAAAAAAAAAAAAAGAATTTTTAGAAAAATGTCCGTGTGTGTCTGTGTATGTCTATGGGCAGCATAGCTCCAAAACGAAAAGTCCGTTAAAAACCAAACTTGGTATTTAGTTTGGTATCTTCCAAGGATGCGACACGAAGCTTTTCAACAAAATCCCCCCACTCCTAACTACCCTCCCTTTACATGAAAATATCGTATATTAACGATATTTACCTGACAAATAAAATGCATATCTTGAATTTTCAGTGAATAGCCTCTGAACACTACCTTATTCTGGATGGATTTTGCATAACTGCTAAACCGTAAGAGATTGTCAAAACTTACCACACAAAAAATGTAGAGCACGTTAAAACACACAATTTATGTTACATACATTTTTTCGTGAAGTTGGTTGTTTTTTATATATTCCTTGTTTTTTGTTTCAGCTATAAAAACTTACTTTTCTCACATAGGAATTTGCCATCTCGTGTCCATACAAACAAACGAACTTCAGTTACATAGCAACCAGCTTTTGGCTTTCACTTTAACCTATGGTACTCCCTTATTTCGCTTCTACTTACAATAAAGCAAGAAATGAGACTTTCTGATAATTTTTCTCAATTAGCATGAAATAAGTAAAAGAATAAGCTTAGTAAGAATATTTTTTTACAGAGATGTAGTGAAAGTCATGTGAATGGAACACGTCATCTTTTTTTTTTTTCAGAACAGACGGCTGGTGTTGCAGACAATCAATCAACGTTACTGTACTGGAATGGGAAACGTTTATTCATTTGACGTGTGGCTACAATATAACACATTTGCCACTCCTGTTTTGAAAGAGAAAAAAAGAGCTTGTCAAATGGCATAGCTCCACCGATTTTTGTTGCAGGCAGCAGTCGTTTGTCTACGTTATCGACGAATACTATATTCTAATACAACTTTGTTGAAATGTTCTGCGCAAAGCGAATATGCACATAACGTATCTGTGTTCTATTTACATAACCTTCTCTGTCCATTAAAACATACCATTCTTACGAAAATTTGTTCTTTTATTTCATGCTAATCCAGATAAATATTAACGGAAATAAAATTAATGATTACTTCCTTTACGAGTTGACCACTCTGTGATGGCATTGAAATTTTAGAGGATCAGGAGAAAAACAAATCTTGAGGTGGTTCATTCGCATGACTTTTATCTTCCTGTTTTGCAAACCAAACTATTATTACAAAAGATTGTTTTTATATCTACTTCTTGCTAATTGAGATAAACGTTAAGATAAATGGTCCTGCTACTTAGTTCCTTGTAATCAGATGGGAACTAAGGGAATACAGTGTGCTAAAACGATAGTCAAATCTTTCAAAACTGAAACTATTTAGTTGACATTTAAATTCCATTCTGTTTACATACATGACCAGGAGTAAAACTAAAGAAAAACGATAATGACTTTGTTTGAGAAAAATATAGGCATTTTAAAGCTTAAATCAATAGCTAGAAATATCTCGGAAATTGTTACATCCACACAAAAGGTGCAGTTGACTAAGTAGTACTTATCCCTTATGGTTTACCAGTTATGCAAAATTCAGAGGCTTTTACGAGAAAATTCAGCATATACAGTTCATTTAAAATACTTTTTTCATAATAATATGATATTTTAATCAAAATATTAGAGCCATTTTAGAGATATTAAAATGGGGTAGATTGGGTTCCATAATTTTCTTGTAGCGTCTTAAAAGGTATTGAACTTAAATGTCAAGCTGGGTATTTAACCGACTTTTCGTTTTTGTGTAATGCTATTCATAGATACTGGAACACGCGCGCCTTTCTCTATTATGCTTCGTTTTATTCAAGGGAACTCAAAACGTGCATTTCGAGTGAAATTCCGGTATCAAATTTGCAATATTTTCTGTACCTACTATGTATATAGTACGTTGTACAGAAAATAAAAAAAGTCTGATTTGTTCCATTCACATAACTTTCTCTACGTCTCTGCAACAAATTACTCTGTTTACTTCATCTAATCAAGAAAAAAATAGCAGAAATAGTCTTATTACTTGCTGCCTTGTTATTAGAAGCGAAATAAGGGAGTACCATAGGTTAAAGTGACAGCTAAAAGCTGGTTGCTATGCGACTGAAGTTTCTTTGTTTGTGTGGACACGAGTTCACAAAGTCCTGTATGAGAAAAGTATAAAATGTAAAGGACATAAATTGTGTGATTTGATCAGATCAACATTTTCTGTGTAGTAAGTTTTTGTCTGTCTCTTACCGTTTAGCACTTAAGCAAAATTTATCAAAGTTCATCCAGAATAAAGAGCTCTTCAGAGGCTATTCCCAGAAAATTCAAGATATACATTTTATTTGGTATGTAAATATCTTTAATATACGGGATTTTAATAAAAATCATTAGAGCCATTTTTTTAGAAAATAAAAATTTTCGAAAAAAGCTCCATGTAAAGGATAGTTGGGGGTGGGGGGATTTTCTTGCAAATCTTCGAGTCACATCCTTGGAAGATACCAAACTTAAATGCCAAATTTGGTATTTGACGGTCTTTTCGTTTTTGAGCTATGCTGTCCAAAGACACACACACATACACACGGACCTTTTCTGAAAATGCTTTTTTTTTTTTTTTTTTTTTTTATTCAGGGGACCCCAAATCATGTGTTTTCGGTGAAATCTCGGTATCGAATTTTTGGGTGGAATACAGTACTTCCTCTATACACTATGCACGTACTACGTTTAGAGAAAGTAAACATTAATATATAAATAAAATGAAAAATAAAAAAAAATTAAAAAAATAAAATAAAAAACAATTTAGTGGGAGAAAATTAAGTTTAAAATTTACCTGTGATGACAATAAAATGGTGTAGACTTCTAGAATTATATTACTTTATTAATTTATAAAAGCCATAGGATATATGTATAACAAGATTAAAAAGAAAAAAATATTTTTTGACTGAAAATTAATATATTGTCACCCATTTGCCACCTTGATATAGATTGTTTTTAGTAGACATATTACCTATACTCCTGCTGATATGTTGAATCACTTGAACAGTGATTCCAAAAACTAATTTCTAACTGGATATGATTGGCTTATAGTTAATGCTGAATGTTCACTGGCGCTTAAAACCTCCATTAAGCTTATTTGCATGTGTTGTAAATCGATTTAACTGGGAACTGTGTCAATGGTTTATTTTCCACGTGTCTGGACCTCGTCAAAGCTGTGCCAGTCAGAGTCGCACAGCCAATTGAACACGAGAAACCCCGAGCAAGAACACTTAATTAGTTTTAACAGATTAACCTAATTAGCACCTTCTGACGCCTTTCCATAAAGACCAATTTGCGGTGTCGTGCAGAAAACTTTTAGGTGGAGGAACTTTTACTCTGTGAGGAAACTACTTGTTTCCTCATTGCCTTTCCGATACGCAAGTAATTAAAAGTGAACTGTTACTTCCATGAGGTAGACATAGCACACCGAATTTAATGACAATTGGGGGGAAAAACTTCATTTCTTAGCCCTTAATTGCAGTGTTGCAACAGATATGATTAATGAACGCTTTTAGTATTTTTAGTGGACTTTTTCTTATTACAGCAACCCTCAGTTATAGCTGGTTTAGTTATTAATATCTTTCCAATAAAACTGTAGTGTTTTAATACAAAAAAGCAAAATCCATGTGACTGCAGTCAAATAGCCCCGTTAGCATCTACGCGTGCCATCACACCAGTTATTTTACTTGGGCCCTCCCCATCCTTTACCACAGGAGCATTTGACTGCAGTCTCTGGGACTCGGACTCGGCTTTGAATAGATGGGCGTTCATTATTTACCGTACTGGCGATCATGGCTATTCAAGTCCCTTCAGTTGTGCCATTCTGATGATCAATAATTCAACAGAAATCCTGTTTTTAAAAACTTCAATTAGAGATGTCTTAATTTTATTATGTGTCAGTTCATGATATCAAGCAATTTACTCTCCTTCATTTTATTGTTATCTTCTAATCAAAATAACTATTCCACGAGTGCGAAAGGAATATAAACACCTGTTTGCGAATTAGACTAAGAACGGCAGTCAAATGGAACCCCGTCAACATCCAAGCGTGCCATCACACGGTTATTTTACTTGGGCCCTCCCCATCCTTTACCACACGCACATTTGACTGGAATCTCTGAACTCGAACTTGCGACGTTCGGTCACGGTCTTCAAGTCAATTCAGTTGTGCTGGTGAAAGGGATATAAATACCGGTTTGCGAATTAGAGGAAGAAAGACATATTCAACCCCATCAGCATCCTCAACGTGGCATCACGCCGGTTATTTCACTTGGGTCCTCCCCATCCTTTACTACAAGACCATTTGAATGCAGTCTCTGAAACTTGAATGCGCGACGTTCGGCTTTGAATGGATGGCCAGTCCATTACGTATCGCACTAACGTTCACGGCTATTCAAGTCTCTTCAGTTGTGCTTTTCTAATGCCCAATAATTCAACAAAAATCCTGTTTTTAAGAACTTAAATTATAGATGTAGTAATTTCATTATATGTCAATTCGTGAATAGAAGCGTCAATAGGTTTAGAAATTAATTTACTCTTCTTCACTCCATTGTTATCCTCCTACAAAAACATATATTCCACAGACGCGGCAGGAATATAAATATCGGTTGCGAATTAGAGAAAGAGCGGAATATGTAACCCCATCAGTATCCATGCGTACCATCACACCGGTTATTTTATTTGGGTCCTCCCCATCCTTTACCACAGACACATTTGACTGCAATCGCTGGGATTCGAGCACGCCACGTTCGGCTTTGAATTGAACGTATCGCTAACGATCAGTCGCTTCAGTTAGGTCTGGTGAAAGGGATATAAATACCGGTTTGCGTATTAGAAGAAGAACGGCATATGCTACCCCATCAGCATCCTATACGTAGCATCACGCCGGTTATTTTACATGGGCTCTCCCCATCCTTTACCACAGCACATTTGACTGCAGTCGCTGTTACTCGAGCACGTTCGGCGTTGTATGGATAGCTAGCCTATTACGCATGGCCTAACGGCTAATCAAGTCGCTTCAGTTAGGTCTGGTGAAAGGGATATAAATACCGGTTTGCGTATTAGAAGAAGAACGGCATATGCTACCCCATCAGCATCCTATACGTGGCATCACGCCGGTTATTTTACATGGGCTCTCCCCATCCTTTACCACAGCACATTTGACTGCAGTCGCTGTTACTCGAGCACGTTCGGCGTTGTATGGATAGCTAGCCTATTACGCATGGCCTAACGGCTAATCAAGTCGCTTCAGTTAGGTCTGGTGAAAGGGATATAAATACCGGTTTGCGTATTAGAAGAAGAAGAACGGCATATGCTACCCCATCAGCATCCTATACGTGGCATCACGCCGGTTATTTTACGTGGGCTCTCCCCATCCTTTACCACAGCACATTTGACTGCAGTCGCTGTTACTCGAGCACGTTCGGCGTTGTATGGATAGCTAGCCTATTACGCATGGCCTAAAGATCACGGCTAATCAAGTCGCTTCAGTTGTGCTTTTCTGAAGCCCAATAATTAAACAAAAATCCGGTTTTTAAGAACTCTTAATTGGAGGTTAATTTCATTATTTGTCAATTCATGAATAGGTTTAAAAATTATTAATAACACGGCTCTAGTATCAAAAGAAAATGAACCTGTAATGCTTAAATTTGAATTAGTGGTTGTTCCAGTTCGTTTAGCGTTACCCAGGATGCACCACGAGGAGGCGAACTGGCACGCACTCCAAAAGTTTCCATATTTATCAGCTTCGACATTATTTCTTTATTCTCTGTAATTTACTCACAGTGGGATTCGAGCACGCGACGTTCGGCTTTGAATTGGTGGCCAGTCCATTACGTATGGCTAACGATCAGTCGCTTCAGTTAGGTCTGGTGAAAGGGATATAAATACCGGTTTGCGTATTAGAAGAAGAACGGCATATGCAACCCCATCAGCATCCTATACGTGGCATCACGCCGGTTATTTTACGTGGGCTCTCCCCATCCTTTATCACAGGTACCTTTGACTACAGTCGCTGTTACTCGAGCACGCGACGTTCGGCTTAGCCTATTACGCATAGCACTAACGATCGCGACTAATCAAGTCGCTTCAGTTGTGCTTTTCTGAAGCCCAATAATTAAACAAAAATCCGGTTTTTAAGAACTATAATTGGAGGTTAATTTCATTATTTGTCATTTCATGAATAGGTTTACAAATTAATTTACTCTCCTTCATTCCACAGGCACTCTACCCATCCTTTACCACAGACACATTTGACTGCAATCTCTGAACTCGAACCTGCGACATTCAGTTTGAATTATTGGTCAGTCCATTATGTATTCCTCTATCACGGCAATTCAAGTCACTTCAATTGTGCAGGCGAAAGGGATATAAATACCGGTTTGCGATTTAGAAGAACGGCATATATGATCCCGTGCCATCACACCAATTATTTCAATTGGGCCCTCCCCATCCTTGACTGCAGACTCGTGCACGCGACGTTTAGCTTTGAATGTATGGCTAGTCCATTTAGCATCGTACAATCCATCACAGCTATTCAAGTCGCTTTAGTTGTGGTCCTGGTGAAAGGCATATAAATACCGGTTTGCGAATTAGAGGAAAAACGACATATGTGGCAAAATAGATCATGCAATTAGGGGTTAAAATACCCTTTTGTATAGTGAATTATGGTATAGAGTTGATATTATTTGTTTATTTATCAGTTTTTTTCGTTCGATACCGTTGGCTTATGTTACATATAGGTAAAATAAAAATCATCCAAAATAAAGACGTCTTAAGAGGCTATTCACATAAAATTCAAGATATACATTTTATTTGTCATGTAAATATCTTAAATATAAGAGATTTTAATGAACATCTTTAGAGTCATTTTTGAGAAAATCAAAAATTTCGAATTTTTTTCCATTGTAGAGCACGTTTGGGATGCGGGGATTTTTTTTTGAAAATCTTCTTGTCGTATCCTTGGAAGATACCAAACTTAAATAACCAAGTTTGTTATTTTACGGTCTTTTCATTTTTGAGCTATGCTGTTCAGACACACACGGACCTTTTTCCAAAAATGCTGTTTTTTTGTATTCAGGGGGACTCAAAACATCTATTTCCGGTGAAATCCTGGTATCGAAATTTTGGATGGAATACAATACCTTCTCTATACACTATGTACAAAGTACGTGTAGAGAAAGTAAACATTATTTTTAATGTTAAATTACGTTTCTGTTACGGTATGTATCTTCACTGCCATTTTCTTGAAGACACTCTATCCTGATAACCTTCATTCACTCTTAAGGTGTTGTAGATAGACTATTTATTTTCCATGGGTCTGTAACTCGTCAAAGCTGTATCAACCATAGTCCCACAAACAAGAGCAATGGAACCCGGAGCAAGAACACTTAATTAACTTTAACAGATTAATCTAATTAGCACCTTCTGACGCCTTTCCATAAATACCAATTTGCGGAGCGGTGCAGACAAATTTTAGGTGGGGGAAATTTCACTCTGTGAGAAAACTAATTGGTTCCTAATTGACTTTTAGACATACAAGTAATTAAAAGTGGACTGTTGGTTACTTACGGTAGAGTGAGCAGAATCTACACAGAATTTGAACCTTAAAAGTTAACGAATTTTGTTAACAGAAGTAATACCGTGTGAGATTAAAGTCAGTGACAAATTTACTCATTTTTCATTAGTTTCGGTTTATTCGAATGATTTGTATCAAACTTAGATAAAATAAATTAGTATTTCTTAATATTAAATTAAATTTCTGTTACAGTATCTGTGATTATTGCTAAAGATGTTCAAAATATTGCCTACTTCTTGAAGATAGTGCAACTCTCTATCCTGATATTCTTCTGTCTCGGCTAAAAGTGTTCTAGATGGAATATAATAAATAGTATAGGTGATCATTTGTTTTGACTCGTCCAAAGTTGTGGGCTTTGTCTGAAAAACCTTCTGATTTACAGACATCCTTAGAAAAAATCAAGGGGTGTGAGATCTGGTGATCTTGGAGGCCATGCCAGAGGTCCACCTCTTCTAATCCATTGCACACAGAACATCTCATTTACATTCTGGCGAAGAGTCAGAGTGTGATATACCGTGGTCCTATTTTGTTGAAACCACATTCGTTGATTCAGTGATATACCATTCAGAAACTTCTGCAGACTGGTTTGTCCAGTAATTTCCCATATGCACAACTGGTTTACATTTCCATCAAAGAAATTTGATCCAACAACCGTATCAGCATTATTCTATAAGAGGCTAAAATTTTTGAAGCACCAGAGTCATTAGATTCTTGCATCAAACAAGTTAAAACGCAAAATGTAATTGCTTTGTATCATCGCCTACTCCAAATTTTAATCCTTTTAATCCACAGAAAAGAATGTATAAAACTGTGAAAGATAAGAGTTGGAGAATTGTTATGGAATTAAAAAAAGAAATAAGTAACGAATATCAAAATTCTACAATAATACATTATCCAGTTCACAAAAGTGGGCATACTCCACACGCTACGACAGGACATGGAATATCCCCACCCCAAAGTACCTTTTCCATGGAAAACATTTAGAAAGTTTTGATTTTCTCAAAACTATCTCCAACGAGTTTGATTAAAACAACAATATGTTAAAGAAATTTACATGAAAAATAAAATGTATATCTTGAATTATCTGAAATAGGCTCTGAAGATCTCTTCATTCTAGATGGTTTTTCTAACTGGTAAACCGTAAAAAACAAACAAAACTTAAACAAAAATGTATATCCCGTTAAAACATACATCTTAGAGTTGACCATTTCCGATATAACTTTTTATTGATTTAAGCTTTAAAAGAAACCTTTCTCTTGCTGCAAAGAAATGAATTTCAATTGAATAGCAACCGGCTTTTAAAAGATTTGACTATGGCTTTTCTGTACTCCCTTATTTCCCTTCTACTTATAAGGAAGTAAGTAGCAAGACAGTTTCTACTAAGGTTGGTCTCGATACATATAAAGTAGATAGAAGAATAAGTTTTTTTAACAATATTTTGTTATGGAGATTTTTAGAGAAAGTCATATCAATGGAACACATCAGATTTTTAGGAAAAAATCCGAATTTCTGTGAGGATGTGTCACAGAGAGAGGGAGAGAGGGAGGGAGAGAGGGAGGGAGAGGGAGAGAGAGATAGAGATAGAGAGAGGGGGGACTTCGAAAGGATGGCCAGTCCAATATGAAGCACCTTAACGATCGTGGCTATTCAAACCATTTACGTCAAACTGCCTATTATAGAAATATCTAAATTGGTTCAAGAATTAGAAGAAGAGCGACATATGTAGCAAATTAATTCCTGCTGTAGAGGTTTAAGATACTATACATTTTTCTGAAACGGAAGACATCTTTCTTTTCATCTCTCTGTTGTTTACTACTGGCAAGCAAAGATAACCGAAATTCAATTGTTTCACTTAGTGACCGGCTTTTAAAAGATTTTACCATCACTTTAGCCTGGTGTATTCCCTTATTTCCCTTCTACTTACAAAGAAGCAAGTAATAAGGCTAATTTTGGCAGTGTTTATGTTGATTAACATGGCGTAGATAAAATATTAGTTGTGTGAATGAAACACACTAGATTTTTTTATTCAGGATATCCCAAACCATGTATTTCCAGTGAAATATTGAATCGAATTTTAGGTAGAATACATTATTTTTCCTATTTTCCTATGTATGGAACACAGTTCACAATCGAACTCAGGTCTCCCGGTTGGCAAGCAAAGTATGCCTGATAGAGAAAGTAAATACCCTCTAAATTCTGCATCATATCACGTGATGAGATCTGCAATAATTTTTGCAGCACCATTTCCACTAATTCGCACCAGTGTGCGCCACATTCTTTCAAGCCTTTTGATACTTGGAAAACAATCAGAGCTGTGGAATAGAAGATGCTTCCAGTTTATTATGGAGGGTTTTGTTCAAGGTTTCTTTTCGGATGTGAAACGTAATTGTATAAGAAAAGAAACGAAGTACATATAGCTCTAGGGTGCGCTCTGTGTATAATCTATTTATTGGGTGGAACAATCTCTTTCTCTCCATCTTAATGCTTCTTTGTGAATCTTTCTTTAGATTGAGTTCTTTTGTACCCAAAGAACAAATGAACATTGCTATCTTCTTGCACATCTAAGTCTCCCTCTTTGTACACTGGATGAGTAGAGTTCTTGTAGCCGATAATGTAGGAATGTGTTATGAAATAAAGAATTTTTAGTGTTTTATCGAGGCTTTTATTTCAATTGAAATAAGCATTTCAAATGACAATTTCCGCTGTATGGTGATAGTCTACAGGGTGTTAATGAACTATACCGAAATATTTGCACAGAATATGTAGATTACTTAAATAAGTAGTTTGAGATAGGAGACTTATGACCTGTTTATCGAAATTTCTAAGTAACGGCTATAAGTTTCTGAAGTGCCAGTATGCCACTGACTGGTTTATCAACCATTCGAGAGCATAACACGAAAAACGAAGGGACATATTACAGCGTAACTCTCTAGCGTAGTGGTTAAGATACTGGCTTTCCGGATAGTTTCCGAGTTCGGGTCTCGTTCACGTATCGCGGCACTTCGTCTGGAATGAAAAAAATAATAATAAAAAATATTTACTCTATGACAGGAATCGAACTCATAGCCTTTGGGATAGCTGCTTCCCGCGTTACGCATTAAGCCACCAGAACAGTTGAAAAAAACTACATAACTCAAAGACTTAGTTAATGAATGCTCAGTGCACTGTCAAGTCATTACTTCGAGATTTTACAGATTTTTGCGACATTAAACCTTGAGAACGCTAGTAACGAGCTGCTAAAAATCGATATTTCTATACTCGGGCAGCAGTTTTAAAGACATTCCAGGCCATTTTTTCAACCTGCTTTGCTTTAACACCGACTTATCAGCACCTGATACCCACACGTTTAACGCTATGTAGTTGCGTTACGTTTATCCGGGGACCATGTATCGCCGATCTCAAATTACTTATATCAGTCACGTGCACAATCTCGCAAATTATTTCGGTGTAGTTCATTAACACCCGGTATATTTATAAACCGACGGGATGGCCTCGTCTGTGGCTAATATTCAAAGGTCCCGGATTCGACCCACGTGGCCGGTCTGCTTGAAAAAGGTTTTTTAGTGCTTTCTCTAGCCGTAAGCACATACAACATACAAAGGAACCAGAAAAGTTACTGTGTCCATCCAAACGTTATTGGTGTCGAGATTTCACAGGAAATATATTTTGAGGTCCACTGAGTCCCCCCCCCTCAAAATAGAAAAAGTGGTATGTGTGTGTGTGTGTGTGTGTGTGTGTGTGTGTGCGCGCGCGTGCGTGGACAGTATTGCTAAAAAGTCTGATGGATTCCATTCACATACCTTTCTCTATATCCCTTCATGCTAATCGAGAAAGAATTAGCAGAAATAGTCTTATTACTTGCTTCCTTGTAAGTAGAAGCGAAATAAGGGACTACCATAGGTTAAAGTGATAGTCAAAAGCTGGTTGCTATGTGACTGAAGTTTCTTTGTTTGTATGAACAGAAGTTGAAAAATTCCTGTATGAGAAAAGTAAATTTTTCAAAGCTGAAACCAATAACAAGGAATATCTCAAAAACGATCCACTCGAGGAAAAAAATGTACATAACATAAATTATATGTTTTACTGTAATATAAATTTTGTGTTTGTTAAGTTTTGGTCCATCTCTTATGGTTTATCAGTTATGCGAAATTCCGTAGAATTCATCCAGAACAAAGTAGCCTTCAAAGGCTATTTCCAGAAAATTTAAGATATACATTTTATTTGTCTGGTAAATATCTTAAACATATGATATTTTAATCAAAATCGTTAGAAACATTTTTGAGAAAAAAAAACATTTTCAGAAACAGGTGTGTGTATGTGTCTGTGGACAGTACAGCCCAAAAACGAAAAGACGGTTAAATACCAAACTTGATGAACCATGACTTGAAGCTTTCCTGGCGGCGGTATGAAAATAACTTTTCTCGGGCTATCAGCCAGGTGAATTCTGGAATAATTTCCAAGCTTTCAAGAGCTAACCTCGCTCTCATCTTCAGGGAATGATGTAGAGACTCCGGGTACGTCTTATATATAGTAGTCCGGTGGGGGGGGGGGGACCGGCCAGATGCCGCTCTGTGATTGGCCCGGGTCCGGCATGGGAGGCGTTGACTAGGAACCAATGGTCTCCGTTGCCGGGTCGGACTGCTCTGATTGGCCCGTTACCAAACTTGATATTTAACTTTGGTATCTTCCAAGGATGCGACACGAAGATTTTCACGAAAATCCCCCCACCCGTAACTACTCTTTACATGGAAACATTTTCGAACATTTTGTTTTTCTTAAAAGTGACTCTAACGATTTTGATTAAAATAGCACATATTAAAGCCATTTCTATCACAAATAAAATGTATATCTTGAATTTTGTGGGAATGGCTCCTAAAGACCTGATTATTCTGGATGAATTTTGCTTAATTTAGTATAACTAGTAAACCGTAAGAGATAGACAAAAACGTACTGTACAAATGTAGATCTTGTTAAAATACACAAGTTATGTCATATCATTTTTCTCGTGGAGTTTACCGTTTTCGAGGTATTCCTTGTTAATAGTTTCAGTTGTGAAGTACTTATACTTTTCTCAGACGAGAGTGTCCGTTTTTCTTTTGTTCTACTCCTGGCCAAGAAAAGAAGTAATTTGTAATGACAATCGCATAACGATAGCCTTTTAAAACATTTGACTATCACTTTAGCATAGTGCATTCCCTTAATTCCATTCTGCTTGTTATAACATTCTGCTAATGGTTATCTCGATTAGCATGGTGTTGAAAGAGGAATTATCTTTCGTAAGAAGTTTGTTTGTAGAGCAGCTAGAGAAAGTCATGTGAGTGTAACACAATTTTTTTTATTCACTTAGGAGGTCCCAAAACATGTAATGAAATCTCGATGTCGAATTTTTGGATGAAGTGCAATATCTTCTTTATACACCATGTACATAGTACGTATAGAGAAAGTAAAAATAGTTTGAGCCGACTTGTCATAATGCTTTTCTGTCGTCAATAGTTTATATAAGAATGAATGGAGGAAGTAATGTGAATGCAACATTTTTTTTTTTTTTTTTTTAAACTTCAATGGTACTTTTCAGAACAACTGCTCTGGTTGAACAAATTTCTCGACCTATATCTCCGCAATACAAAAAATCTGATGTGTTCCATTCACATGACTTTCTCTACAACTTTGCAATACATTATTGTTAAAAAACTTATGCTTCTATTTACTTTTTGCTAATCGATAAAAATTAGCAGAAATAGTCTTATTACTTACTTGCTTGCTTGTATGTAAAAGCGAAATAAGGGAGTACCATAGGTTAAAGTGATAGTCAAAAGCTGGTTGCTATGTGACTGAAGTCCCTTTGTTTGTATGCACACGAGTTCACAAAGTCCAGTATGAGAAAAGTATGTTTTTACAGCTGAAACCAAAAATAAGGAATATCCCCAAAACAATCAACTCCACGAAAAAATGTAAATAACATAAATTGTGTGTTTTAAAGTGCTCTACATTTTCTGCGTGGTAAGTTTTTGTCCATCTCTTACTGTTTAGCAGTTATGCAAAGTTCCGTATAATTGACTCAGAATAAAGTAGTCTTCCGAGGCTATTCCCAGAAAATTCAAAATATACATTTAATTTGTCAGGTAAGTATCTTCAATATACGACATTTTAATCAAAATCGTTAGAGCTATTTTTGAGAAAATGAAAATTTTCGAAAAAGGTTCCATGTAAAGGGTAGTTTGGAGTGGGAAAAATTTTCTCAAAATCTTCGTGTCGCATCCCCGGAAGATACAAAACTTAAATACCAAGTTTGGTATTTAACGGTCTTTCCGTTTTTGAGCTACGCTGCCCACAGACACACACAGGGACATTTTTCTAAAAGTACTTTTTTTGGATTCAGGTGGTCTCAAAACATGTATTTCCGGTGAAATTTCAGAATCGAATTTTTGGGTACAATGCAATACCTTCTCTGTACACTATGTACATGGTACGTATAGAGAAAGTAAAAATAGTTTGAGCCGACTCAATATTGCTTTTGTGTCGTTAATTGTTTATATAAGAATGAATGGAGAAAGTAATGTGAATGCAACACTATTTTGTTTCAAACTTTTCAAAACAACTTTTCTGGGAGAATAAATTTCTCTAACTATATCTCTGCAATACAAAAACCATTCCTACCTTGGGTGATATCTAGTAATTGAGTTTACTGTGAAATTCTGGTTGTTGTTTTTCTGTCTCTTTTATCCTTGCTTTAGGTTTCTTAAATACGCAACATCCATTAGCGTATTCTTCAACAAAATGGAGGGGAGGTAAGCGCTTCTTCTTTCCTGTTGGACTGATAAAGCCATTTGGCTAATGTGCACGTAGAAGAATCGTTAAGAATTATTCATGCGCTCTTGCATTTAAATAAGTCCTGTTCACTAGAAACGACACAGCTGCATATAAGCAAGGCGAATTTCTCTTATAATGCAAAATTGCATCCGTGTCTTCTATAAAAAAATAAAATAAATAAATACAAAAAAAAAAGTGTCACACTCCCATAAGTGTCCATTATAGTTTGGCATATGCTTGTGTATTCATATCCTGATGGATCCTGCTCCCCCCCCCATCTGGTGGCATTACATGTGCCTTAATGCTCATCAGAGGGATAGAGCGCATAACACTATCCTCAATGAACGTAGTGAGAGTACTTTCGAGACGCGAGCAGATAATTTTTGACCTCTCTTACCCTGTCTCCCGCGAACATTCCATAATTCACGGATGTTGTATATAATGAGCGTACTTGCGAGGTTGTCAGTGAGTGAGTAAATTAATGATTTCGGGTTGTTGATGCAATGTAAAGTGCTATATTCTGAGTTGTGACGTTCATTGAGCACTGATCGGTGTCTTTAATAATCTTCCAAGTGAAGCGGAAGGAAGAGGACGCTGCTTCGCGAGTGATCAATTTCACTTCAAGTGCAAATCAAATTAAGATAACAGTGAAGACTGAATCATAATAAAGTGAAGAGATGTTGGAAAACTGTCCAGAGAATTACTGGGCGGTACAATGAGTGGCATGGTGCAAACGGTGAGTATTAACCTAAAAGACATGCAGCACTCAAGAATGGGATGCGAATTCCGGTTGCAATTAAAACTTCCCACTTTTTGAACCCTTTTGTTCTATCCTAAGCATCTGATGTCCAGCATATAAGTACATCAGTTTGTTACAGATCTATTTTGTGATGAAGTTGTTCAACTTTCACGTATTATTATAACAAATTGAACTATACTAATTGTGATAAACGCTCCAGTTGAAATGATGATACCCCTCTAATAATACTGCGTCTTTCTGTGTCTGTACTTAAGCCTGACATTGATACATTTGTGCCAGAAAAGTTGCCAGGTTTCTAATATGAGGAAGAAAGTCTGCAAGACATTTAGGTATACGTACACTTACCTTTAAAATTCTCTAGCTCCGCCACTGCTGTACTTTGGATGCGGAGCAACAGTCTTGCTGACACCTACAGGTGGAACGAGGAGACGTCACACTTCTCTCTGTTTAACCACACCTCAGGGATGTGTTAATGTCTTGAAACATGAGGCAATTATCACCTATTGTGTAATGTAAGTGGTATAAATTAAAAATCTGATGTGTTCCATTCACATGACTTTCTCTGCATCTCTGTAGCAAACTATTGTTAAAAGTCTTATTCTTATATCGACTTTATGATAACTTCTGCTAGTGTTTTTCCTAATTATCTTAATTACTTGCTTCCTTGTGAGTAAAAGGAAATAAGGAAATACTCTAGGTTAAAACGATAGTACATTTCTTTAAAGCTGCTTGCCATGTGGTTGCATTCCGTTTCTATTCAGTTCCGTGTGAGAAAAGTTAAGTATTTCAAATCTGAAACAAACAACAAGGAATATCTCAGAAATCGTCAATTCCACGAAAAAATGTATATGACACAAATTGTGTGTTTTAACTTGATCTACATTTTTTGGGTAGCAAGTTTTTGTCTATCTCTTACGGTTACTAGTTACGCAAAATTCATTCAGAATAAAGAGGTCTTTTGAGGCTATTCCCAGAAAATTCAAGATACACATTTTATTCGCCGTATTTTAGTAAAAAATTTCGATTTTTTTCCATGTAAAGGGTGGTTTGGATTGGGGGATTTTTTTTCTTCAAAATATTCATGTCGCATCCCTGGAAGATACTTAACTTAAATACCATGTTTGGTATTTTACCGACTTTTCGTTCTTCAGTTATCGCGTTCACAGACATACGGACACACTCACACACAGAACTTTTTCTGAAAATGTTTTTTTTTTTTTTTTTGGATACAGGGGGACCCTAAAATGTAGATTTCCGGTGAAATCTCGGTATCGATTTTTTGGGTGGAGTGCAATACATTTTCTATACACTATCTACATTGTACGTGTAAAAAAAGTAAAAAAAAAAAAAAAAAAAGAAAAAACAGACCTTATTTTGGATTATTCGAATAAGCTAATTTGGAATTGTTATGACCCTGCCAGATCAAGCGGCGGTGCAGAATGAAAGCGTCTTCTTTATATTTTGAACTCGATTGCACCTAAAACCTGTATAAACCGAGTTTTCTACCTAGTGCGAGATTTAATTGCATTGTTTTCTAGCCTGTTTACCATATTTATTACACTGGACCAGACTATCACTGTAAACTGCGCTGTCGTAAATGCAAGAATACATTTAAAGGTGTTTTATTGATGGATATTTTCTCATATGGAACGACTATGTTGATGTATGTTTTAATTACAATTTCTGTAGTAGCAGCAAAGCAGTAAAATACCAAATGTTAGCATGTAGACATAAAGTTACTGCAGTAATAACCGCCAGGCAGCATAGAGGTTAATTGAATGTCATTAAGAATGCCTCCCATTTCTCTAATCTCGGGGCTGTTTTCCCTTCCACGTAGAATAAAACGACACGTTTTTATTTCTTCAGAGCAAGGAAGGCAAATAGTTAATTAGTTCTTCCAACTTCTCTTGGAATTTTACCTCATCTTATTGTTACTATTAGTGTTAGCAGATTGTTAGCTGCGTTGAGGAACACCCATTAAACGTTTCTGCATCCATGACAACGCTCTTTATTTTCTCTAGCCCCATATGTACAATGTACATAGGGATAGAGAAGTATTGTATTCCACCCAAAAATTCGATACTGAGATTTCACCGGAAATACATGTTTTAGGACTCCCTGTATCCAAAAAAAGCATTTTCAGAAAAAGGTCCGTGTGTGTCCGTGTGTCTGTGGACACGATAACTCAAAAATGAAAAGTAGCTAAAATACTAAGTTTAGTATCTTCCAGGGATACGACACGAAGACACCCCAAACTACCCTTTATATGGAACTTTTTTCGAAAATTTTTATTTTCTTAAAAATGGCTCCAACGATTTTGATCAACATATCATATATTAAAGATATTTACCTAACAAATAAAATGTATATCTTGAATTTTCTGAGAAACGTTTCTGAAGACCGGTTTATTCTGGATGAATTTTGCTTAATTTGGCATAACTAGTAAACCGTAAGAGAGACAAAGACTTACTGTACAAAAAATTTAGGTGTTGTTAAAATACACAAGTTATATCATATACATTTTTCTCGTGGAGCTTACCGTTTTAGAGGTATTCATTATTATTAGATTCAGTTGTGAAGTACTTATACTTTTCTCAGACGGGAGTGTCCGTTTTTCTTTTGTTGTACTCCTGGCCAAGAAAAGCAGCGATTTGTAATGACAATCGCATACGACAATCGCTTCTAAAACATTTGACTGTTGGTTTAGCCTAGTGTATTCCCTTATTTTCTTCCTACTTATACAGAACTAAATAATAAGAACATTGTGCTAATGAGTACCACGATTAGCAAGGTGCAGAAAGAAGAAGAATCTTATGTATGAAGTTTGTGGAACAGCTAGAAAAAGTCATGTGAGTGTAACACATCAGGTTTTTTATTTATGGACGATCTTTAATTGCTGTGGTTCACAGCGTCCAATTCTAAATTGGGCGTGAAAGACCGCTTAATTTTGCTTAGAGGCCTCTCTATCAGGCTTGAGGTTCTTTTACGTGCCGTAAATCTACGACGCGGGACCAACGGCTCTACTTCCCTTCCGAAGGAAGCCATACTAAGGCATTACACCACATACTACATAGATACATAGAGAAGGTATTGCACTCCATCCAAAAATTATATACTTAGATTTTACCAGAAATACACTTTAAAAAAAAACTATTTTTATAAACATCTAATGTGTTACATTCACATTACTTTCTCTAGCTGTTCTAAACTCAAACTATTCTTACAAAAGATTATTCCTTTATCTACATCATGCTAATTGAAATAAACATTAGAAATGTTGGTCTTATTACTCTTGTTATTGTAAGTAGGAGGAAAATAAGGGAATACGTTGGCGAAAGCGATAGACAAATCTGGTCGCTATGTGAAACATTTGAGGTTTGGTTCGCTTCGCATTTTCTCGTTTGAGAAAAATTAAAACCGAAGCAGAAAACAATGAATATCTCAACTCTACAAAAGATGTACATTACATAAATTATGTACTTTAAGGAGATCTGCGTTTTTAATTTAATAAGTATTTGTGTATCTCTTAAGGTTTAATGTTACGTAAAATTTCTGCAAAACTCGTCCTAGAATAAAGAGGTCCTCAGAGACTTTTCCCAGAAAATTCAAACATACATTTTATTTTTGATGCAAATATCTTTTAATGTCAGGTATTTTAATCAAAATCGTTACAGACATTTTTGAGAAAAACGATTTCAAAGCTTTTTCCATGTAAAGGGTGGTTTGTCGCATCCTTGAAAGATACTAAACATAAATATCAAGTTTGGTTTTTAACGTTTCTGAGCTATACTGTCCATACACACGCGCACACAGACACACGCACGGACCTTTTTATAAAAATCCTTTTTTTTTAGACTCAGGGCCTCAAAGCATATATTTCTGGTGAAATCTCGACATCGAATTTTTGGGTGGAGTACAATACCTTTTAGCTATTATGTATATTGTAAGCATATACGTGCTGGAGAAAGTAAAAATGTAGATCTGGTAAAACACACCATTCATGGCATATACAATTTTTATGGAGTTAACCAAATGTAGGTTTAGTTTATTCCAAAGATTCGATACGAAGATTTTCAAAAAAGAAAATCCCCTACTCTAATCATCTACCCTTTGGTTTTCTGAAAAGTGACTTATGATTTTGATTAAAATACCATAAAGATATTTATAGAACAAATAAAATGTTATTTTGAATCTCCTGAGAATAACCTCTGAACAAGTTTAGCACAACTGGTGAACAGCAAAAGATGGACAAAAAGTTAACTACATCTCGTCAAAACACAAAATCTGTCTAATACATTTTTGTTGTAAGCTGAACATTTCCAAGATATTTCTTGTTATGGATTTCAGTTTTAAAATATTTAAACCTTTCTCAAACGGGAAGTCGCCATTAATTTCATTTCTCTGTTGTGTTATTTCTAGACATGCAAAGAGAACTGAATTTCAATCACATAGCCACTAACTTTTAAAAGATTTGACTAACGCGTTAGACTAAAGTATTCCCTTATTTTCCTTTTACTTACAATAAATTAAGTAATAAACATTTTCTGATAATTTTATCTTCATTATCATTATGACGACAAAATAATTATATTTTGTAAACATGATTTGCAGAACAGCAGAGAAATTCATGTGAATAAAAAGCAGAGCATTAATATGTGGTGATGCTGATAAAGTTGGTTTACTACTCGAACGCTTTTGATATTACTGAAATCTAGAAAGGAAATATTCACTATAATACCCATTTTATCTCATTGAGGAAGTTAAACACCAGTTGACCTAGTTAATGTTATTATATCTGGCTGCTATTCAAAGTTTTGAGTTACTGGGCCAAGACGTGCATTTCCTGTCAAGGGAAGTAAGTGTTGGCGCACACCCAAGTCTTGACACACGCTTCTCACTTGTGATGACGTACATGCTCCTTGTGTATATGCTCATCTTCCTACAGTAACAGATCGTGTCTTTCAATAGCTGCTTCAATAAAAAGTTTGCCTGTAGATTGCTTTTCGTGCCCAAAGTTCTGATTTATGAAGACCTAAAAACAATATTGCACTGTTTTCAATTCAACTTCTGTTCATAATAGAAAGGTGAAGTTTCTGCATTCAATACTTACTTAAATATTTGCTTGTTTGTGGATAGAGATAGACAGACAGATAAGTAGTTTTTACTTTCTCTATACTCACTATGTACATAGTGTATAGAGAAGGTATTGCACTCCACCAAAAAATTCGATACCGAGATCTCACCGGAAATATATGTTTTAGGGTCCCCTTTATCTAAAAAAAGAATTTTGGGAAAAAGGTCCGCGCGCGCGCCCGCGCGCGTGTGTGTGTCCGTGTGTCTGTAAACACGATAATTCAAAAACGAAAACTAGGTTTAGTATCTTCCAGGGAGGCGACACGAAGATTTTGAGAAAAATCCCCCCACCCCAAACTACCGTTTACATGGAACTTTTTTCGAAAATTTTGATTTTCTCAAAAATAGCTGAAACGATTTTGATTAAAATCTTTATATTAAAGATATTTACCTGACAAAGAAAATGTATATCTTGAATTTTCTGGGAATAGCCTCTGAAGAGTAGTTTATTCTGGATAAATTTTACTGAATTTTAAATAACTGCTAAATCGTAAGAGATGGACAAAAATTTACTGCACAAAAATGTAGAGCACGTTAAAACACACAATTTATGTCGTATACATTTTTTTCGTGGAGATCGTCGTTTTTATGACATTCTTTATTTTTGGTTTCTGCTATGAAAAACTTATACATTTTTCATACAGGAATTTGTCAACTGCTGCCCATACAAACAAAGGAACTTCAGTGTCATAGCAACCAGCTTTTGATTATCACTTTAACCTATGGTACTCCCTTATTTCACCTCTACTTACAAGGAAGCAAATAATATGGCTATTTCTGCTAATGTTTTACTGATTAGCATGAAGTAAATAGAAGACTAAGCTTTTTAAGAATAATTTGTTGCAGGAATATAGAGAAAGTCATGTGAACGGTACACATCAGATTTTTTTTATTCTTTCATTTATATAGCCCCCTTTGAAACAACTCGTTGTCAGTAGGTTGGTTTAAATCATTTTATTTCTCTGAAATACACACACATTCACTCTCACATACATACTTCCAGACTCTGTGGGAGATAGGGAATAAATCTGGCTAAAGAAAAATTCCCCGCCCCGGCCGGGAATCGAACCCGGGACCTCCGGGTGAGAAGTCAGCTCGCTGACCATTCGACTACGGAAGCAGTCAAGTATTTATTTTACTTCTTTAATTACATGGTTTAATCCACACGTACAATTCTATAATACTTGGATTCTATCCCTACATTTTACCTATCGCGTCTCATTTTCTCACTGTCACCCTCCGTGGTGTAATGGTTACCATGCTAACTTCATATACCAAAGGTCGCAGGTTCAAACCCGGCGGAGGACGATGGATTTTTTTCGGGTGTAAATTTGTCGTAGAATGGGACGCTGAGAACCACAACAGTTAAAGAGCGTTCATAAATAACACGCCATTTCAATTTATTTTCATTTTCTCACTTCATTGAGTTGGTGCATTCCTGAGGACCCATAGCATCAAACACCATGTTTACCTAGCTCCCAGGTTCTATTTACTTCTTCCTTTCACCAATCCAAATTTCTCTCTATACCTTATTTCTAATTTTCTTCATCCATCTACTTCTTCTACACTTAAATATTTTCCTATTCCTGTTAAACTTTCCTTAACACCCTTTTACCTCTACTTTCATTTGGTAAACTACACCAATTGTTTTTTCTCTCATATTAATTGTTTCTTCGCATTCTTGAATTAATTATCAATAATTATTATTAAACTTCCTATAACACAATAGACATTTACTTTGGTTTGCTCCCTCCCTAAGCCTTTTAACCTGTCCTAGCCCTATTTTACTCTATGTATGTGTATGAACTATTCAGTGTTGCTATAAATGATATTTTTGATTACAAATTTGAATAACTGTCATTAAGAGAGACTTAAACATGATATGGTATCAATGGAAAGAGAAAGTAAAAAAATATGATGTCTTCCATTCACACGACTTTCTCTACATCTCTGTAATAAATTATTGTTAAAAAGCTTATCCTTCTATTTACTTCATACTAATTGAGAAAATATTAGCAGAAATAGTCTTATTACTTGCTTCCTTGTAAGTAGAAGCAAAATAAGGGAGTACCATAGGTTAAAGTGAAGTCAAAAGCTGGTTGCTATGTGACTGATGTTCCTTTGTTTGTATGGACAGGAGTTGCCAAATTTCTGTATGAGAATAGTATAAGTTTTTCAAAGCCGAAACTAAAAACAAGGAATATCTTAAAAAACGATCAACTCCACGAAAAAAGTGTATGTACATAAATGTGTGTTTTATTGTGCTCTACATTTCCTGTGGGGTAAGCTTTTGTCCATCTCTTACGGTTTAGCAATTATATAAAAATCCGTAAAATTCATTCAGAATAAAGTAGTCTTCAGAAGCTATTCCCAGAAAATTCAAGATATACATTTTATTTGTCAAGTAAATATCTTAAATGTACGGGATTTTAATCAAAATCATTAGAGCCATTTTTAAGAAAATCAAAATGTTCGAATTTTTTTCCACATAAAGGGTAGTTTGGGGTGGGGGGATTTTCTTGAAAATCTTCATGACGCAGCCTTGGAAGATACCAAACTTAAATACCAAGTTTTGTTTTTAATGGTCTTTTCATTTTTGAGCTATGCTGCCCAGAGAGACAGACAGACATTCACGAACATTTTTCTAAGAATCCTTTTTTTTTTAATTCAGGGGGGCTCAAAATATGTATTTCCGGTGAAATCTCGGTACGGAATTTTTGGGTGCAATACAATACCTTCTCTATACACCATGTACATAGTACGTATAGAGAAAGTAAAATTTTTATGTTGATGAACCTGTGGCATATTCATTAATTTCGTTGCTGGGAGACTAGGTAACAGACAAATTGCTGTAAACGAAGGCAGAAGAGAATTTTGTGTGCTAGATTTTCACATATTCCAGTCTGTTATCACTGAACATAGCGATTTTAGAAGAAAATCTAATGTGTTCCATTCACACGACTTTCTCTACATCTGTGCAAATATATATATTAAAAAGCTTATGCTTCTATTTTCTTCATGCTAATCGAAAAAAAAGAAATAGCTGAAATAGTCTTATTACTTGCTTCCTTTTAAGTAGAAACAAAATAAGGGAATGCAGTAGGTTAAAGCGATGGTCAAAAGCTGGTTGATATGTGACTGAAATTCCTTTGTTTGTATGGACAGGAGTTGACAAATTTCTGTATGATAACAGTATAAGTTTTTCAAAGCTGAGACTAAAAACAAGGAACATCTCAAAAACGATCAACTCCATGAAAAAAGTATATATCATAATTATCTGTTTTAATGTGCTCTACGTTTTTTGTGTGGAAAGTTTTTATCCATCTCTTACTGTTTATCAGTTATGGAAAATTCCGTAAAATTCATTCAGAATAAGGAAGTCTTCAGATGCTGTTCCCAGGAAATTTAAGACATAATTTTATTTGCCATGTAAATATCTTAAATATAAGAGACTTTAATCAAAATCATTAGAGCCATTTTTGAGAAAATCATATTTTTCGAAAAATGTTCCATGTAAAGGATAGTTGGGGGATTTTCTTGAAAATCTTCGTGACACATCCTTGGAAGGTGCCAAACTTAAGGTCCTTTTTCCAAAATGCTTTATTTGGATTCAGGGGGATTCAAAACATGTATTTCCTGTTCAATCTTGGTATTGACTTTTCGGGTGGAATAAAATACCTTCTCTATACAATATGTACATAGTACGTATAGAGAAAGTAAAAAAAAAAAAAATTAGAGAAAGATACTTGAGTGTGTGTGTCTGTGAACACGATAACTCCAAAACGAAAAGTTGGTAAAATACCAAACTTAGTACAGGGTTACTACAAAAGAAATAGACAACTTCAACTGCCTGTAAAAAAAAACTATTAGAGATAGCAACCTAATTTTATTGGAGGTATGTTGAGAAACTCTCAAAGTTTCGTTTGTTACTATTGGTAACGCTGTAGTATTTTGTTTGTTGTTGCAGAAGCTGAAATGGCGGAAAAATCCTATGGAAAAGGCAAATTGCGTGTTGGAATTTGCCAGAACGCAATCAGCAAATGTTGTCCAACGTCATTTTAGAACACGTTACCACAAAAATGAAATGATGCGCTCACAAAAACCAGCATCGTCTTCATCATGTCGCAACATGTCGATGCAAAAGTCACGCCGTATGACCTTATCTTCTTCACTCAGAAACTGCAACATCTGTAATCTGTAAGGCATCATGTGCAGTCGCTTCCGCAAGATTTTCCATACAGTTTGCTGTGGAATTTGTAATTGCATGCTTGCCCTAGATGTTGATTTCTGTGGGCTTCTTATGAAGGCAGAACGAACACGTTCAACGTTTTCTTCCGAAACTCTTGGTCTTCCCGAGCTCTTCCCTTTGCACAAACCTCCCGTTGTCTCGAATTTTCTATACCAGTCGTAGATTGACTGTCTAGTCGGTGGCGTTTTGTGGTAACGTGTTCTAAAATGTCGTTGGACAGCAGTTGCTGATTGCGTTCTAGCAAATTCCAACACGCAATATGCCTTTTCCACAGGATTTTCCGCCATTTCAGCTTCTGCAACAACAAACAAAACACTACAGCGTTACCAATAGTAACAAACAAAACTTCGAGAGTTTCTCAACATACCTCCAAAATAATTAGGTTGCTATCTCTAATAGTTTTTGTTTTACAGGCAGTTGAAGTTGTCTATTTCTTTTGTAGTAACCCTGTATATAGCTTAAGTATCTTCTAATGATGCGACACAACGGTTTTGAGGAAAATCCCCCCACCCCAAACTGCGCTTTATATGATACATTTTTTCATAATTTTGTTTTTCTCAAAAATGACTTAACGATTAAGGTACCGTGTATTAAAGATATTTAAACGACAAATAAAATGTATATCTTGAATTTTCTGGGAATAGCTGCTAAATATTTCTTTATTCTGAATGAATTTTGGTGAATTTTACGTAATTGGCAAACCGTAAGATATAGACAGAAACTTTCTGCACAAAAAATGTAGAACACTTTAAAACACAATTTATGTCATACACATTTTTTCGTGGAATTGACCGGTTTCGAGATATTCCTTGTTATAAATTTCAGTTTTAATATACTTTTCTCATACGGGAACTTATCAACTCCTGGCCACGCAAAGTTTCAACTCCACAGCAACCACATCTTAAAACATTTGACTGTCGGTTTAGCATTGTGTATTCTCTTATTTACCTTCTACTTATAAGGGAGCAAGTAACATGGTCATTTCTGCTAATTTTTACTTACTCTAGCCCAGTATGTACAATTCGATACCGAGATTTCACCGGAAATAGATGTTTTAGGGTTCCCTGTATCCAAAAAAAGCATTTTCAGAAAAAGGTCCGTGTGTGTCCGTGTGTCTGTGAACACGATAACTCAAACGAAAAGTTGGTACACGAAGATTTTAAGAAAAATTCCCCCACCCCAAACTACCCTTTACATGGAGCTTTTTTCGAAAATTTTTATTTTCTCAAAAATGGCTCTAACCATTTTGATTAAAATGTCGTATATTAAAGATATTTACCTGGCAAATAAAATGTATATCTTTACTTTATTATGGATGAATTTTACAGAATTGTGCATAAGTGCTAAACTGTAAGAGATGGACAGAAACTTACCACACAAAAAATGTAGAGCACATTATAACACACAATTTATGTTGTATACATTTTTTTCTTGGAGTTGATCGTTTTTGAGATATTCCTTGTTTTTGTTTTCAGGGTCGAAAATCTTAACTTTTCTCATACAGGAATTTGTCAACTTATGTCCATACAAACAAAGGAACTTCAGTCACATAGTAACCAGCTTTGGACTATCGCTTTAACCTATGCTACTCCCTTATTTCCTTTCTACTTACAAGGAAGAAGGTAATAAGACTATTTCTGCTAATTTTTCTAGATTAGCATGAAGTAAATAGAAGCATAAGATTTTTAAGAATAATTTGTTGCAGGGGTATTGAGAAAGTCGTGTAAATAGTACACATCAGATTTTGCTGTTTCTTCCCTGCCTTATGTTGACATCAGGAATGTTCTTGTGTGAGACAGTTTATACGTATAGACATAGATCACCAATGAGAAGGCTGTTAGCAGGAATACATTACGTACACATATTCCACACCATGACACTTAGGGAAGCTGTTACTATGGAAATACAGCACTTGGTTATACACAGTAATAAACTGTCAACGTTTGCAGATTAACTCCTCTTGCTCTTCACGCTGTAGTGAACTGAGTAGAGAGTGCATCCACCGTTATGTGTAGCTCCTAACACGAGGAGAGTGACTTCAAAAGGTTTCCCTTTTTTTATCACTCATATTTTCTCAGCATGGTTCATAAAGCATTCTTTTCCAGGTTGTCATCTCGAGATGGGTTTTTCCTAGCCTTGTAATGTACTGGAGGTGCATCCACCGTTATTTATGGCTCTTAATGAGTGGTCTCAAATGATTATTCTACTTCTATCACCCGTATTTTGACTATATACTTCATAACAAATATCACCATTCAAGTATTTACGCTATTATTTAAGTTACGAAACAGAAAAATCTGATGTCTTCCATTCAGATGAATTTCTCTACATCTCTGCAACAAATTATTGTTAAAAAGCTTTTGCTTCTATTTACTTCATGCTAATCGAGAAAAAGTTAGCAGAAATAGTCTTATTACTTGCTTCCTTGTAAGTATACACGAAATAAAGGGGTAGCATTGGCTAAAGTATTACACAAAAGCTGGTTGCTATGTGACTGAAGTTCCTTTGTTTGTATGGGCAGGAGGTGACAAATTCCTGTATGAGAAAAGTATAAGTTTTTCAAAGCTCAAAAAAAAAAAAAAAAAAAAAATTCTGTCCATAGACACACACACGGACCTTTTTCAGAAAATGATTTTATTTTTGGATTCAGGGGACCCAAAACATGTACTCCCGGTGAAATCTGGGTATCGAATTTTTGGGTGGAATGCAACATCTTCTCTATACACTATGTACATTGTAAGTGTAGAGAAAGTAAAAAAGGATAGTAATAAAATTAAACAATTTCAATTATGCTGTGAGTACTATGAATAATATTCTGGTCCATCTCTGTTCCAAAGGATACGCGAGAGGCCAGTTTTAATGTACGGAAGTGAAACTTGGACTATATGACAAAGTGATCAACATTGTATCACAGTCAATGGAACGACATTTTTAAGAACTGCAGGATACACTAAACTGAATAACAAAAATAATATATATATATATATATATATATATATAAAAGAATTGAAAATAGATTAAATAAAGGAATAAATTCAAAATTATGTTCGAAATTATAGGTCCCATGTGCTCAGAATGCCTGCATCAAGAATTGCATATCAAATATTAAATTACAGACCACAGGGGAGAAGGCTGTTGAAAGGTCCGATGAAGAGATGGAATGAGACCGTAACGGGCCACTATACCTAATACTTAACAGGAAGATGATGATGGAAGCTTTTTACTTTCTCTACCTAGTACATAGTCCAGAGGTAGTGGACGCTCTTTAACTGCTGTGGTTCTCAACGTCCCATTCTATATTGGTCGTGGAAGACCACTTAATTTTGCTCAGAGGCCTCTTTATCATATCTGAGGTTCTTTTACGAGCCGTAAATCTGCGATAAAAATCTATCGTCCTCCGCCGGGTTTGAACCTACGACCTTGGATATATGAAATTAGTTTGGTAACCATTACACCACGGAGGGCGACGGAGGTATTGTACTGCATCCAAAAATTTGATATCGAGATATCACCACAAATAAACGTTTTAGGGTTTTCAGCTATAACAAAAAAAAAAAAAAAAAAAAAAAAAAAAACTTTATAGAAAACTGGTCCGTGTGTCTGAAAAAAATCTGATGTGTTCCATTCACATAACTTTCTCTATATCTCTGCGACAAATTAATCTATTTACTTCATCTAATGGAGCAAAAATTAGCAGAAATAGTCGTATTACTTGCTTTCTTGTTAGTAGAAGCGAAATAAGGGGGTACCATAGGTTAAAGTGATAGTCAAAAGCTGGTTGCTCTGCGACTGAAGTTCCTTTGTTTGTATGGACACGAGTATGGACAAAGTCCTGTATGAGAAAAGTATAAGTCTTTATAGCTGAAAAAAAAACAACAAAAAACAAGGAATATCTCAAAAACAATCAACTCCACGAAAAATGTTATGACATAAACTGTATGTTTTAAGGTGCTCTACATTTGTTGTGTGGTAAGTTTTTGTCCATCTCTTACGGTTTAGCAGTTATGCAAAATTCCGTAAAATTGACCAGAATAAAGTAGTATTCAGAGGCTATTTCCAGAAAATTCAAAATATACATTTTATTTGTCGGATAAATATCTTTAATATACGATATTTTAATCAAAATCGTTAGCCATTTTTTTAGAAAATCAAAATTTTCGAAAAAAGTTCCATGTAAAGAGTAGTTTGGGGTGGGGGGATTTTCATGAAAATCTTCGTGTCGCATCCCTGGAAGATACTAAGCTTAAATACCAAGTTTGGTATTTTACCAACTTTCGTTTTTGAGTTATCGTGTTCACAGACACACGGACACACACGAACCTTTTTCTGAAAATACTTTTTTTGGATACAGGAGGCCCTAAAACATAATTTCCGGTGAAATCGGTATCGAATTTTTTGGTGGAGTGCAATACCCTCTCTATACACTATATACCTAGCACGTGTAGAGCAAATAAAAAAAATCTGATGTGTACCATTCACATGACTTCCTCCATATCCCTGCAACAAGTAATTCTTAAAAAGGTTATACTTCTATTTACTTTATGCTAATCAGAAAAAATTAGCAGAAATAGTCTTATTACTCGCATCCTTGTAAGTAGAAGCGAAATAAGGGAGTACCATAGGTTAAAGTGATAGTCAAAAGCTGGTTGCTATGTCAATGAAGTTCCTTTGTTTATATGGATAGGAGTTGACAAGTTCCAGTATGAGAAAAGTATACGTTTTTCATAGCAGAAACCAAAAATAAGGAATGTCACAAAAACGACGCACTCCACGAAAAAAATGTATACAACATAAATAGTGTGTTTTAATGTGCTCTACATTTTTTGTTTAGTAAGTTTTTGTCCATCTCTTACGGTTTAGCAGTTATTCAAAGTTTAGTAAAATTCATCCAGAATAAACTGTTCTTCAGAGGCTATTCCCAGAACATTCAAGATATACATTTCATTTGTCAGGTAAATATGTTTAATATCCGAAATTTTAATAAAAATCGTTAGAGCCATTTTTGAGAAAATAAAAAATTTCGAAAAAAGTTCCATGTAAAGGGTAGTTGGAGGTGGGGGGATTTTTCTCAAAATCTTCGTGTCGCATCCCTGGAAGATACTAAACTTAAATACCAAGTTTGGTATTTTACCGACTTTTCGTTTTTGGGTTATCGTGTTCACAGACACACACACACACACACACACACACACACGGACCTTTTTGTGAAAATGCTTTTTTTTGGATATTGGGGACTCTAAAACATACATTTCCGGTGAAATCTCGGTATCGAATTTTTGGTGGAGTGCAATACTTTCTCAATACACTATGTACATAATGCGTATGGAGAAAGTAAAAACAGCAAAGCTCAAAAACGAAAAGCCCGTTATTCCCTGTCAGGGTAATGAAAAGGCTGCGCAGAACGTTGTGGGCCCAACTAAGGCCTATTACGTCATTCTCCCTTCTTCCGCAGGTCTTTGTGACATCATACACGCATGCGCATTGCGAGGTTTTTTGTCAGTAGTGGGAGTAAGGGCATTGCAAGCGGCAGTGAGTGATCGCAAAAATTATAGTATACTGTTTATTGTGAAAACTATAAACAGTAATGTCGGGAACATGATGCCCCCTGCCCCACTTCTTCCAAAGTCTTTAAAGTTTGCGGTAGGTTTCCAACCCTCGCTGTTGCCAAGTCTTCCACTTACTAGTCCCTTAACCCAGTCGAGATTCTCTGCTTGCAAGCAGTGTCTCCAGAAAACAGATTTTACTACGTTACTTCTCGCTCCTAGCACAGGTTCGTCTTTTGTTTGCTAATGGTCCAGTGGTAGGAGAGAGCGGTCCCGTTTGAGGTACAATGTTGAAATACTCGGGAAACAAGTACTTGTTCTTATCCTACATTCAGTCATGCACGCGCGTATTACAAGAGTGATACAGGGGTGATGGCAAACTCTCCTTCCATCCCTACCTTTCTCACCGTCACCGAACACGGCCGGCTAAAGCGGGAAAAGGGGAAACAGCTGAGGGTTTCAATTGCGCGAACCGAAAAATGGTAGTATTTTTAATGACCTTGCCAATCTGTAGTTAATTCCTGTAGCCCTTGAGTGAAACACAGGGCATCGATACGATGTTTCGTTAATCGGATTTAAAATTCTACTTCATGTACTCATCGCTAAGCGCCATGGTGACGAGGGGTCGGCCCGTCGCCCACAGGTGGCTTACGGACGCGAAATGGCGGCATTATACCCCGAAACCTTATTCTTTCAAGGTATGGGGTTCTTCTTCGTGGAAATAAACATTATAACGGACCATCAACTTTACTTCCCTCCCGAAGGATACCAAGCTAAGGATGTAGGCATCCGAAAAAAGCCAACCCCTCAGCCAGGTTTGAACATGCAATCTTGGGTTTTAGA
Organism: Hymenopus coronatus; assembly: GCA_030762935.1. Classification (NCBI taxonomy): domain Eukaryota; kingdom Metazoa; phylum Arthropoda; class Insecta; order Mantodea; family Hymenopodidae; genus Hymenopus; species Hymenopus coronatus. Next base: position 21,654,801 of record CM060891.1, read on the forward strand.
GGCTAGTATGGTAACCAGGCAGGGCGATGTAAAATACCAAACTTGCTATATAAGTTCAGCATCTTCCAAGTATTCGACATGAAGGTTTTCAGGAAGCCTCTCCTTCTAAGCTACTCTTTGTATGAATCATTTTTAGGACATTTTGATATTCTCAAAAATGGCTGACAATTCTGATTAAAATATGACACGTTTAAGATATTCTTATCATAAATAAAAAGCATATATTGAATTTTATGGGGTTAGCCTCTGAAGACCTATTAGTCCTGGGTGACTTTCTTAAGGTGCACGTAGACCAACATTTACTACACAAAAATATAAATCTGGTTAAAACACACAATTTACGTATACTTTTGTAGAGTTAACTATTTTCGAGATATACCTTGTTACTTTCTCTATACTCACTATGTACATAGTGTATAGAGAATGTATTGCACTCCACTAAAAAATTCGATACCGAGATTTCACCGGAAATATATGTTTTAGGGTCCCCTGCATCCAAAAGATGTATTTTCAGAAAAATATCCGTGTGTCTGTGTGTCTATGAACACGATAACTCAAAAACGAAAAGTCGATAAAATACCAAACTTGGTATTTAAGTTTAATATCTTCCAGGGATGCAACACGAAGACTTTGAGAAAAATCCCCCACCCCAAACTACCCTTTACATGGAACTTTTTTCGAAAATTTTGATTTTCTAAAAAATGGCTCTAACGATTTTGATTAAAATGTCGTATATTAAAGTTATTTACCTGACAAATAAAATGTATATTTTGAATTTTCTGGGAATAGCCTCTGAAGACTACTTTATTCTGGATGAATTTTTCATAACTACTAAACCGTAAGAGATGGACAAAAACTTAACCAACAAAAAATGTAGAGTACGTTAAAACACACAATTTATGTTATATACATTTTTTTCGTAGAGTTGATCGTTTTTGAGATATTCCTTTTTCTTGGTTTTAGCTTTGAAAAACTTATACTTTTCCCATACAGAATTTCTCAACTCCTGTCTATGCAAACAAAGGAACATCAGTCACATAGCAACCAGCTTTTGGCTTTCACTTTAACCTATGGTACTCCCTTATTTCGCTTCTACTTACAATAAAGCAAGAAATAAGACTATTTCTGCTAATTTTTCTCGATTAGCATGGAATAAATAAAAGATAAGCTTATTAACAATAATTTGTTACAGAGATATAGAGAAAGTCATGTGAATGGAACACATCAGATTTTTGTTTAGTTACAAGGAAGCAATAATAAAACCATTCTACTAATGCTTGTCTTAATTATTATGATCTAAATAAGTGGTCTGCGAGCTGACTTCTCACCCGGAGGTCCCAGGTTTGATTCCCGGCTGGGGAGGGGAATTTTTATTTAATCAGAATTATACATTATCCCCCATAGAGTCTAGAAGTATGAATGTGAGAGTAAATGTACGTGTGTTTAGTAATATAAAGTTTATTAACCTAATGTTCTGAAAGCCCCGATATGACCATTGAGGTTAAAAGGGGCTATACAAATGAAACAATAGTTCGTTTGTAGAAGAGGTAGAGGAAGTCATGTGAATGCAACACACATATTTTATTTTATATTTAAAGAAGGAGAAGGTATTATGACACCTAAATTGTGGGATGAATAAAATAATATTTCGGGACGTTCATAATTCGTTTCAATAGAAATATCCTACTTTGAAACTGGACGCCAGTTAATTTTGTGCATGTTTTTCAAAGTTTACAATGGTAATTAATTCTAAACTTTGGCAGTTTTAATTATCTCTGTTTCTACCCTTCTTTATGCCTTCTGCGGATTTCCTGGCTCCCATATCGTCTGAGTTGCAGGATGAAGTTTAATTTTTTCTTGAATCTTCATTATCCGTGAAACAACTCGAACACAGTGGTAAAAGAACAAAAATATATTATTCATTTTTCCTCTACTTCTTGTAGAAGCTTATTTCTTGTGTGTCGAGAAGCTTGTTTATAAAATACTGTAGAAATGCGAATAATGTATTACTTTCTCTATACGTGCTATGTACATAGTGGATAAAGAAGGTATTGCACTCCACCCACAAAATCGATACCGAGATTTCACCGGAAATATATGTTTTAGGGTCCCCAATATCGAAAAAAAGCATTTTCACAAAAAGGTTCATGTGTGTGTCCGTGTGTGTGTGTGTGTGTGTGTGTGTGTGTGTGTGTGTGTGTGTGTGTGTGTGTGTCCATGTGTCTGTGAACACGATAACTCAAAAACGAAAAGTCGGTAAAATATCAAACTTGGTATTTAAGTTTAGTATTTTCCAGGGATGCCACACAAAGATTTTGAGAAAAATTCTCCCACCCCAAACTACCTTTAACATGGAAACATTTTTGAAAATTTGATTTTCTCAAAAATGGCTGTAACGATTTTGATTAAAATGTCATATATTAAAGATATTTACCTGATAAATAAAATGTATATCTTGAATTTCCTGGGAATAGCCTCTGAAGACTACTTTATTCTGGATGCATTTTACGGAATTTTTTATAACTGCTAAACCGTAAGAGATGGACAAAAACTTACTACACGAAAAATGTAGAGCATATTAAAACTTACAATTTATGTTATATAATTTTTTCGTGGAGTTGATCGTTTTTTAAATATTCCTTGTTAAATATTTCATATTTAAAATTCCCTGCGTAGATTCGGATTTCGACTACATGGTACCCAGCTTTTAAGAGATTTTACATTCGTCTTACTCTAGTGAATTTCCTTATTTTGCTCCTACTTACAAGGAAGCAAGTAATTAAGAAAATTTCTGTTAGTATTTATCTCGATTACTCGCTAAAGTAGATAGGAAAATATGCATTTTAATAATACTTTGTTATAGTGATGTAGAGAAAGTCATGTGAATGGAACACGTCAGTTTTTTTTAATTATGGTTTTATTTCGGTACCATGGTCAGTAGTAGAAATCGGTTTAATGTTCTATATTTTTGGAAATACATAGTCGTTCATGAATATATTTTGAATTGATAAATGTGCTTTTATATATGATAACAGAAAAGCATATATCAGTCAAAAGTTTTATATGAAAGTCATATGTTTTGACATTTATTGTTGAAGGTTGTGGGAGTTTTTACCTGCTATTAAAAAGGGGTGTGGCACATCCTTCTAGGCAATACATCAACATCCCTCTGTGACAAGTACGCATTCTCTCTGATGTCAACGTAATGAGGAGACAGAAAGCAAAGCTTTGTTTGGCTGTCAACATCACCGTAACCCCACAAGTGATTATTGCGGCATGGTGGGTGTGTGCCAAGAACGAGAACTCGACTGTGAGAGACGAACAAATCGTATGTGTGTGCCTGGCACATCCTTTGTGCTCCATTCTCCGCCACAAGGACCACGTCTCAACAAATATGTATTTTTATAATGGTGCTTTCAGTTTTCGCCGACTGGGAGATGCGAAATTCATCACACCCTAACTCATCTCCAAGATGAAATATTGCATTGCATCGCATCCAAAACACAGTTGAACTTTTACACACACATTCTACATGCAACTCTTTCAGGAAACGCTCTTTTTATTCAGGGATCTCAAAACATGCATTACAAGTGAATATTAATTTGTAATTTTTGGATGGAATACAATACATTCTCTACCTACTAAGCACCTTGTATGTAGTAGAGAACACAGTATTGCGTTGCTTAGGTTGGGAGGGTGAAAGCTCGTAAAGTAGTTGATGATGCTGGTAGGAGGCTTTATCCATTATACGGGGACCAGGAAGAATGAACGAATATTTGGCAGGTTGCCTGCAGATGGAGGCTGTTAAAAAAAGATTATAACCGGAAGTAGCATGAAACAGTCGGAGGACAGTATGCTGGGACGTGATTCTAACAACCAAAACTAGCAACGGATATTTTGCACCTGAATTTTCCTTCGACGCGTCCTGCGTTGTGGAGAGCTCTTATTTGGACAGTAATGGGTACCTATGTTTGGTTTAGTACATTAGACATGCCAGATGACTGTGTGGTTTCAGCTTTACGCAGTTTTTACTTTCTCTAAAAGTACATAGGGATAGAGAAGTAATGCATTCCACCAAAAAATTCGATACCGAGATTTCACCGGAAATACATGTTTTAGGACCCCCTGTATCAAAAAAAAAAGCATTTTGAGAAAAACGTCCGTGTGTGTGTGTCCATGTGTCTGTGAACACAATAACTCAAAAACGAAAATTACCTAAAATACCAAACTTGGTATTTAAGTTTAGCATCTTTCAGGGATGCGACACGAAGATTTTGAGACAAATCCTCCCACCCCAAACTAACCTTTACATGAAACTTTTTTCGAAAATTTTGATTTTCTTAAAAATGGCTCTAACGATTTTGATTAAAATATCGTATATTAAAGATATCTACCTGACAAATAAAATGTATATCTTGAATTTTTTGGGAATAGCTTCTAAACACCTGTTTATTCTGGATGAATGTTGCTTAATTTGACATAAGAGGTAGACAAAAACTTACTATACAAAAAATGCATGTTTTGTTAAAATACACAAGTTACGTCACATACAATATTTTCGTGGAGTTTACCATTTTCGAGGTATCCATTGTTATTAGTTTCAGTTGTGAAGTACTTATACTTTTTCTCAGACGGCAGTGTCCGGTTTCTTTTGTTCTACTCCTGGCCAAGAAAAGAAGCGATTTATAATGACAATCGCATAACGACAGCTTTTAAAACATTTGAATATCGGTTTAGCCTAGTGTATTCCCTTAGTTTCTTCCTACTTATAAGGAACTAAATAATAAGAACATTGTACTAATGAGTACCTTGATTAGCAAGGTGCACAAAGAAGAATAATCTTGTGTAAGAAGTTTGTAGAACAGCTAGAAAAAGTCATGCGAGTGTAACACATAAGATTTTTTTTTTTTTTGTATGCACAGAGGTGGCGGATTATTCGAGACAACAGAATCGCCTCTTTTAAACCCTGGATATACAAGCTATGAGCACCTGATTGATTCTATATCGATCCGGAATGATCTTGGATGGGAGATCATGCATTATTCCTCTGTTTACTTTCTCTATACGCACTATGTACATAGTGAATAGAGGAAGTATTGCACTCCACCAAAAAATTCGATACCGAGATTTCACCGGAAATATATGTTTTAGGATCCCCTTTATCTAAAAAAAAGCATTTTCACAAAAAGGTCCGTGTGTGTCCGTGTGTCAGTGTGCCCGTGCGTCCGTGTGTCTGTGAACACGATAACTCAAAAACGAAAAGTCGGTAAAATACCAAACTTGGTATTTAAGTTTAGTATCTTCCAGGGATGCGACACGAAGATTTTGAGAAAAATCAGCACACCCCAAACTACCCTTTACATGGAACTTTTTTCGAAAATTTTGATTTTCTAAAAAATGGCTGTAACGATTTTGATTAAAATATCGTATATTAAAGATATTTACCTGACAAATAAAATGTATATTTTGAATTTTCTGTGAATAGCCTCTGAAGACTACTTTATTCTGGATGAATTTTTCATAACTATTAAACCGTAAGAGATGGACAAAAACTTGACACACAAAAAATGTAGAGCACGTTAAAACACACAATTTATGCTATATACATTTTTTTTTCGTGAAGTTGATGGTTTTTGAGATATTCCTTTTTCTTGGTTTCAGCTTTGAAAAACTTACTTTTCTCATACAGGAATTTGTCAACTCCTGTCCACACAAACAAAGGAACATCAGTCACATAGCAACCAGCTTTTTGCTTTCACTTTAACCTATGGTACTCCCTTATTTCGCTTGTATTTACAATAAAGCAAGGAATAAGACTATTTCTGCTAATTTTCCTCGATTAACATGAAATAAATAAAAGATGAGCTTATTAACAATAATTTGTTACGGAGAGATAAAGTCATGTGAATGGAACACATCAGATTTTTTCTGGCCTGTTGTACTGTAGAGAACTTGGTTCTCCTGAAATAAATGAAGTTCCCAACCTCCAAATGGGGTACATTACAAGCTAAAAAAAATGTAATAAACATGATTAGAAAATAAAAAAAGGCATTTCTAGACAAAGGTAAAAAAAAAAAAAAAAAGTTTGATATTTTACAAAAAAAAAAAAAAAAAGTTTGATATTTTACAAAAAAAAAAAAAAAAAAAAAAACTGGCAACGCTTGGGCACATACTTCTTAGAAGTACTAAAGTCAAGGTTGAAATATTACAAATAATCACTAATAAGGGCGAGGATTTCATGTTTTACACTTATGGACGTTAAATTTTGGTGGAGGTTGCCCGGTCGCGTTTCAATAATTCATCCATTGTCGAAACCTTTACCATAATTTAGCGAAGAAGTTTAAGAAAAGTACGTCCATAAATGTAAAAGAGATAAGGTATTTGTGTAAATAACGTATAGCCATATTTGAAATATGAACACGTGGGTGTAATACTAAGTGCATGTGTGTGGATGTATGATATGCGAGTTTTGTTTCTTTCATTGTTGTGAATATAAAATAGCGATAGGTAATATTAAGTAATTTTAGACAGCATCTATGGTCACCCGACTTGTGGAATTGACCATTCCCAAGATATTTCCACTAGTGGTTGCAGTTTTCAAGTACTTAAAAGTTTTCGCAATGGGAATTTGTCAGTTTCTGGTTATGCAATAAAACAAATTTAATTCATATGTCAACCAGTTTTTAAAATATCTGACAATCGCTATAGCCTCCTAGTGTACACCCTTATTCCCCTTCTACAAGGAAGCAATTAATAAAACCAATTCTACTGATGTGTATCCCAATTAGCAGGAAGTAGAAGAATAAACCTTTTAACAATAATTTGTTACAGGGATTTGAGAAGTGTCATGTGAATGGAACAGATCAAAGTTTTATATTACTCGATGGTTGGAACGCCTGTTACTTCGTAACTTTAAATTTGAATGAAAAGCGGTTGCTATAGTAAACTATCTATACTACACACACAGTTATTACGAGGACTGGACAAACTTAAGAACTATTGCGATGAATGGCTACTTACAGTTAATGTGAATAAGACTAAGGCAATGACTTTCAAAAAGGGTTGTGTTTATAGCAGGGAGGAGACTTGGACATATGCAGGACATATACTGGACAATGTTAAATCTTTTGTGTACTTAGGACTCACATTTACAATGAACGGAAAATGGACAAAACACATTGACATTGCGAAACACAAGGCAAGGGTGAAAGCGGCGGAAGCTCTCCGGTTACGCTACAGAATACCGAATATCTCCATAACCTTAATGGAAACTGTATACGGAGCGACAGTTAGATCCACGATGACATACGGAGGAGAAATATGGGGGTGGGAACAAACAGGAAATCTGGATCAAGTGAGGACCCAATTTTTGAAAGGAATTCTCGGTGTAGGGAGGGGTACGGCAAACTGCGGAATAATGAGGGAATTCGGGGCACATAGTGAAACGATAGAGTGCAAAATCAGAGCAGTTAAATATTGGATGAGAATCGTTCACGGAAACCAATCTCTAATTAGGGCAGTCTGCTACCGTGAACAGTTGCGAATGGAAGGTAATTTGACGTGGGCATCAAAATTAAAGAAAGGGTTGGAGACCATTGGGATGGGAGACATTTGGATGGCGGGGCAGGAAAACAGGCGAAGTATTTGGAGAAAAATTAAGAAACGTCTCTGTGATATTGACAGACAGCAAATGATTGCGCAATGCACAGAGAAGGTGTCATTAGAAGTACAGTCTGGGCTGAAATCGGAGTGGGGTATGGAGCAATACATCAAAACAGGTACCAAACTCATTAGAGAGGGACTCGCGTGGATTAGACTAGGAGCATGGAGGAGCACGAAAATTTCTGACGAGAATGGTACGAGAATCTGTCCCATTTGCGAGGAGGAAGAGTCGTGGACTCACATCTTGGCAAGATGTAGGGGTACGGAGGAATGGCGGGAAAAATATTTGCCGCGATTTTTTACCACTGCGATGTAGGGATAGAAGCATGTTGGACGCTACTGGGAGGCACGGAAAACATGGACGGGCTAGGTAAATTTATACTTAAGGCAAGACAGCTGAGATCTGAGGAGGCTGCCAATAGAGAAGGGGGGGCGATAAGATCAACTAAACAAAAGTGACTACAATGTTCTACATACATATATATTATGTCATACTTAGGTCACTGTTGTGCTAGGGTTGTATATATTATGTGTATATATGTCTTTTAAGTGTAATTATCTATTATAAGAGGGTGCATTTTTGAAGGTGTACTCTGTGCTGTAAATTTAAATTGCTATACTTTAATATCTTTGTATCTTTATTTTCGGATTCACTCTTAATTTTATTGTTGTTTAATATTGCTTTTGACTGAGTATTTCCTTTGTCTTTTTATTTTCGTGTTTACTCTTTTAATTCTTTGCTGTGGTTGTTGTTTTAATATTGCTTGTAATGTGTATTACAAAAGCACGTACGGTCTGTGGACCCGTGCGACTGTTGAAATTCTATGTATGATATTGCTATGTTAATAAATACACTTATTCATTCATTCATATATGTGTTCCATTCACGTGACTTTCTCTTCATCTCTGCAACAAATTATTTTAAAACGTTAATGCTTTTATTTACTTAATTAGCAGAAATATTACTTGCTTCCTTGTGAGTAGAAGCGAAATAAGGGAGTACCATAGATTAAAGTGATAGTCAAAACCTGGTTGCTATGTGGCTGAATTCCTTTGTTTGTACAGACAGGAGTTGAGAAATTCCCGTATGAGAAAAGTATGTTTTTCAAAGCTGAAACCAAAAACAAGGAATATCTCATACGATAAACTCCACGAACAAATGTATGTAACATAAATTGTGTATTTTAATGTGCTCTACATTTTTTGTGTGGTAAACTTTTGTCTATCTCTTATGGTTTAGCAGTTAAGCAAAATTCCGTAAAATTAATCCAGATTAAAGTAGTCTTCAGAGGCTATTTCCAGAAAATTCAAGATATACATATTATTTGAATGGTAAATATCTTTAATACACGTTATTTTAATCAAAATCGTTAGAGCCATTTTTAAGAAAATCAAAATTTTCGATAAAAGCTCCATGTAAACGGTAGTTGAGGGTGGGGGTATATTCTTGAAAATCTTCGTGTTGCATCCTTGGAAGATACCAAACTTAATTACCAAGTTTGGTATTTAACGGTCTTTTCGTTTTCGAGCTATGCTGTTCACAGACACGCGCGCACACGAACCTTTTTACAGAAATATTACTTTCTCTACACTTACTATGTACACGGTGTATAGAGAAAGTATTGTATTGCACCCAAAAATTCGATACCGAGATTTCACCGGAAATACATGTTTTGGGTCCCCCTGAATCCAAAAAAAAGCATTTCTGGAAAAAGGTCCGTGTGCGTCTGTGGACAGCATAGATCAAAAACGAAAAGACCTTTGAATACCAAACTTGTTATTTAAGTTTGGTATCTTCTAGGGACGCGACATGAAGATTTTCAAGAAAATCCCCCCACCCACAACTACCCTTTACATGGAACTTTTTTTGAAAATTTAGATTTTCTTAAAAATGGCTGTAACGATTTTGATTAAAATATCGTATATTAAAGATATTTACGTGACAAATAAAATGTATATCTTGACTATATCATTGAAGACTACTTTATTCTGGATGACTTTCACGGAATTTTGCATAACTGCTAAACCGTAAGAGATGGGCAAAACTTAACACACATAAAATGTAGAGCACATTAAAACACAATTTATTTTATATACGTTTTTTCGTGGAGTTGATCGTCTTTGATATATTCCTTGTTTTTGGTTTCAGCTATGAAAAACTTACTCTTCTCATACAGGAATTTGTCAACTCCTGTCCATACAAACAAAGGAACTTCAGTCACATAGCAACCAGCTTTTGATTATTAGTTTAGCCTATTGTACTCCCCTATTTCCCTTCTGCTTACAAGGAAGCAAGTGATAAGACTATTTGTGCTAATTTTTTTCTCGATTAGTATGAAGTAAATAGAAGCATAAGCTTTTTAACAATAATTTGTTGCAGAGAGGTAGAGAAGGTCATGTGAATGGAACACATCAGATTTTTTTTTTTTTTTTTTTGGGGGATTCATGGGTGACACAAAACATGTATTTTCGGTGAAATCTCTGTATCGAATTTTTGGGTGCATTACAATACCTTCTCTATACACTGTACATAGCAGGTTTAGAGAAAGTAAAAATCGAATCATTCGATAGCCTTTTCTGACTACAGTAATATATTCCATTGCGCCCATCACTAGTTCAGGAAGTGACAGTTTTCGGTAGACGCAAAAGATGACGTCACAGCGAAGGGCTTAACAACGTTAGCTATATAGATTGCCTCATATGCAGAGCTATGCATATATACTTGACTGTGTTCACGATGAGAGGATACGAGGAGGTTCTAAACCTGGTTACGACGGAAACAAGATGCAATGGATTATGTTCCCATCATATGGCGGAGATAACTTCGTAAACTTTTTACCGAGTCACGGTTGAAACTAGAAACTGAAAGGGAGGTAGAAAGTCTAAAAGCTTCCATACAAGAGACATCCACTTCCCGAATTTTGAATCAGAAGTATTTATTTCAAAGTTTATCCGAAAATAACTTCAGATTCGGCAACTGGCGAAAATTGCATTCAAACATATCTTAACATTAATTAGTTACCACTATCTCTACACCTATTATGTATATAGTGTTTAGAGAAGGTATTGCATTTCACCCAAAAATTAGATACCTAAATTTCACCGGAAACACATGTTTTAGGATCCCTGTATCCAAAAAAAAATTTTTTTAGAAAAAGATCCGTGTATGTGTCCGTGTGTCCTTAGTGTTTAAGTGTAGTATTTTATAAGGATGCAACACGAACATTTTCAAAAAAATACCTCCACCAACCCTTACATGGAAACATTTTTGAAAACTGAGATTTTCTCAAAATGCCTCTAACGATTTTAATTAAAATACCGTACATTAAAGATAGGCGGTGCCGTGGGTGAGTGGTTAGACCCCTCGCCTTCCATCTAGGCGGCCCGGGTTCAATATAACCGCTCCCATGTGGGATTTATGGTGAAAGAAGCGTCGTCTGGGCTTTTTTTCTCTGGGTCCTCCGGTTTCCCCAGCCACGCATTCCACCATTACTCCATTATCACATATCCAATCATCAATCTCGCTTACGTTTCATATCAGCTAATTTTATCAATAAATAAATTATTTTGCTTCTACTTACAAGGAAGCAAGTAATAAGACTATTTCTATTTTTTTCTCGATTAGCTTGAAGTAAATAGAGGCTTACGCTTTTTAACAATAATTTGTTGCAGAGATGTAGAGAAAGTCATGTGAATGCAACACATCATATTTTTTATAAATTTACTCCACATGTAAACACATCTAAATGCATTCTTCCAGATTACCTTTTCGTTGATTGGCAGATGTTTTTCTGCTGGCGGTACAAAAATAATCTCCTACGTAGCGGATCGCGCCAGCTGTTGTAGGGAACTTGACCTCAACATAATCTGCAACGTTACATAGTGCATGATATTTTAATCATGATCATTATTGCTATTTTTGAGAAAAACAACATTTTTCCATGTAAAAGATAGTTTGGGGTGGGAGAATTTTCTTGAAAATCTTGGTGTCTCATCCTTGGAAGATACTGAACTAAGTATCAACGGTATTTTAGTTTTTGAGCGCGCACAGCAACACGAACATTTTCTAAACATGCCTTTTCTTGGATTCAGGGAGTCTTAAAACGTGTATTTCCCGTGACATCTATGTATCAGTTTTTGGGTGCAATACAATACCTTCTCTAAACACTACGTGAATAGTACGTATAGAGAAATTAAAAACAGTAGATTCTTTATATTCTTGTGTTACATCAATGAAAGCGACTTGGAGCCTGATTTGTAATTATCGAATGCCAAGGAACCAATAGTATATCAACCAAATGAAAACCGAATAATTGATGAACAATCGAATAACCGAGAGGTGACTATCGAATAATTCGACAGTGCCCATCACTGCTCTGAGCGACTTTCCGCTCCAACAGCCTCCTAGGTAGGTATTCCAGAAGGGGAAATGTTTTCCACCGGAGAGACGATATTGGAATGCGTGCTTCTATTGGCATTCTTCCCGGGATCCCTCCCGTCCCCTTTGTATCTACATTTTCTGCCTTGCCGTTGGACACTTGACTTCTTCTACATCCCTTCTTACTCTAGTGCTTTCTCTGTTGAGATATTCGTAAACACCAGAGGCAAATAGCCGGACATTTATTTTGTCGACGTTCCTGCTGAAGAGAATCGAATGCCAAGGGACGGTGATGTTTTGGTCTTTTGATGTGCTCGCTTCCTTTGGAAAATGGAGTTACCACACCACGACACGTAAAACACACTTTAACATATTTACATACAGATGCACTGTGTACATTTTGAGCTTTTTTACTTTCTATACACGTACTATGCACATAGTGTATAGAGGAAGTATTGCATTCCACCCAAAAATTCGATACCGAGATTTCAACGGAAATAGACGTTTTATGGTCCCCTGAATCCAAAATAAGGCTTTATATATAAGGTTTCGTGTGTGTGTCTGTGAACAGCATAACTTAATGACGTAAAGTTGGTAAAATAACAAACTTAGTATTTGAGTTTAATATCTTCCAGGGATACAACACGATGATTTTGAGAAAAATCCCCCCAGCCCCAACTACCCTTTACATGGACATTTTTTTGAAAATTTTTATTTTCTAAAAAATGGCTAACGACTTTGATTAAACTATCGTATATTAAATATTTTTACCTCACAAATAAAATGTATGTCTTGAATTTTCTGGAAATAACCTCTGAAACTACTTTATTCTGGATGAATTTAACGGAATTTGGCATAACTGCTAAACCGTAAGAGATGGACAAAAACTTATCACACAACAAATGTAGAGCACTTTAAATCACACAATTTTTGTAATACACATTTTTTTCATGGAGTTGATTGTTTTTTAGATATTCCTTGTTTTTGGTTTCAGCTTTTCTCATACAGGACTTTGTGAACTCGTGTCCATACAAACAAAGGAACTTCAGTCACATAGCAACCAGCTTTTGGCTTTCACTTTAACCTATGGTACTCCCTTATTTCGCTTCTACTTACAAGGAAGCAAGTAATAAGACTATTTCTGCTAATTTTTTTTTTCTCGATTAGCATGCAGTAAATAGAAGCATAAGCTTTTTAACAATAATTTATTGCAGAGTTGTAGAGAATGTGAATGGAACAAATCAGATTTTTTAGATAAGGTTTCATATGTGTGTGTCTGTGAACAGCATAACGCAATAACGAAAAGTCGGTAAAATACCAATTTTGAGGAAAATCTCTCCAACACAAATTACTCTTTACATTGGAAAAATATGTATTTTATAAAAAATAGCTATAACGATTTTGATTAAAATACCTTGTATTAAATATATTTAGACGACAAATGTAATGTATATCATGAACTTCTGGGAATAGTTTCTGATGAATGATCCTAGATTTTACATAACGGGTAAACAAAACTTACAAAAACTTACTACACAAAACATATAGATCTCGTTGAAACACACAATTTATTTCATATGCATTACTGTGGTAGAGTTGACCATTTTTGACATATTTCTTGTTGTTGGCTTCGGTTTTAAAATGCTTAAACTTTTCACGTGCGGGAATTTGTTAACTTTTGGCAATGCAAACAAACGTATTTCATCCACATGGCAACCAGATTTCACAATCGTTTTAGCCTAATATATTCTCTGATTTACCTTCTACTCTCAAGAAAGCCAGTAATAAGCCAATTCCTGCTAATGTTTACCTCAATTAGCATAAAGCAGATGGAAGAGTAAGCTTTTTAACAATAATTTGTTATAGCGAATGGAAAACATCAGATTTTTAGAAAAGGTTCCGTGTGTGTGTCTGTGGACAGCTCAAAAACTAAAAGACCGTTAAATATCTAACTTGGTATTTAAGTTCATTATCTTCAAAGGATGCGATACGAAGATTTTCAAGAAAATCTCCCCACCTTGAACCACCCTTTACATGGGAAAATGTTTGAAAATTTTGTTTTTCTCAAAACTGACTCAAACGATTTTGATTAAAATACCTTATGTTTAAGATGTTTTCTTTGTAAACGAAATGCATATCTTGAATTTTCTGGAAGTAGCCTCTGAAGACCTCTTCATTATAAATGATTTTTCTACGACTAGAAAACCGCAAGAGATAGGCTAAAACTTGCTGCACAAAAAATATAGATACATTAATACACACATTAATGTTATATGCATTTTTGGGTAGAGAGAGAACCGTTTTCGAGATATTCCGAATTATTGGTTTCAATTTTAAGTCACTTAAACTTTTCTCAAAGGGGAGACATCCATCTTCTCGTATCTTGTTTGTTTGCTCCTGCCAACCAAAAGAAAGGACTTTCCAATGTTTCAAATAGCGGCCGGCTTTTAAAGGCATTGACTATCGCTTTAGCCCAGTGCATTTCTTTATTTCCCTTCTACTTACAACAAGGGAGAAATAAAATATTTGTTTGCACAGCAGCTAGAGAAGGTCCTGTGAATAGAACACATATTGTTACATTCTTTGTCATGTACGTACTAGGTTCATTGGGAATTTCAATATATATTTCGTTTTGAAATCCTATGAATTAAAAAAGATCCGCTTGTGTTGCCTGTGAACAGCTAACTCAAAAACGAAAATTCGGTTAGATGCCAGGTTTAATATTAAAATTCAACATTTTCCAGGGATGCCACACGAAGCGTTTTAAAATATTCCAACCACCCATTATTAACCTTTACGTGGAAAAACTTTTGAAACAATCTGCCTTCTCAAAATGGCTCAAACGATTTTAATTAAAATACCATTCGTTTAAATATTTTTAGTGATACAAACAAATGTTGAATTTACTCAGAATAGACTCTGAAGTCTCCTATATGTTGGATGATTGTAAGAGACAAAAAAAGTCTGATATTTTACGCTCACATTACTTTCTCTGCCCTTTCTGCAAACAAACTATTCTTGCAAAGGATTATCTTTTATCTACATCATAGTAATCGAGATAAGTTAAAATGATGGACGAAGCGGCGTCTGGGCGGGTTTTCTCAGGGTCCTCCGGTTTCCCCCGCCATTCATTGCACCAATTGCTCCATCATCAATTTCGCTTACATTTCATCTCATCCACTTCCTCATGTTCAAGCCTAGCTACGGGCCGACCCCTCAAAACAGGTTCTCCATTCTGTGGCTTCGTCCCCGACAGCTTCTGATCCCTAGGCATTGGCTCGTAGGTTCTAGGGGGATGTCAGTTCTACAATTACGGGGAGAGTAAGCCGATTACGAAACGAAAAAACTTCAGTCAATTAAGGAGAAAGGAACGCGGTTGGGTACATTTAGGTGTGTTTACATGCGGAGTAAGATTTTAGAATAGGATAGAGCACCGAATATGCGGTTGTATCTAAGATCAACGAGGGACTGCCCCTTGAGACAAGGATGAGGTGGGGGGATACATCGGGCCGGACCATGGAGCGAAGACACAACAATCACAGGGTTTATACATTTTACAGATTGAAGCACTCCAACTGTCGGATAGGTAGACCGGGACTACCGCTCAGGACTAGGCCTTATTCCGGCAACCATCCCAAGTCGGGGACGGAGATTATCACTTTAGCATCCTTTCCCCTGCCACGCCGCACCGAACACCATCGTAGACACTTACAATCCTGAAAGAAACCGTCGTGCAGGGGTAACATCCTAGCCTCTGGTTCGCAGGACCGCGGGTTCAAACCTGGCGGAGGGCAATTACTTTTTTTTCGGGCGTAAAAATCTTTAGCATGGCTTCCTTCGGAAGGTGTCGTATATTTACGACACGTAAAAGAACCTCAAACCTAAAAACGCTTCTGAGCAAAATTATCACACCCAGTATAGAATAGGACGCTAAAAACCACAGCGTCCATAAATAAAACCCAGTCTTATTTAATTTAACGAAAGAAACCAACTATATGAAAATGACAATGGAAAGATATGGAGGGACAGGAAATTCAGGGGATGAAAGAAACCTACCCAGCATTCGCCTGCTAACCCCAGGAAACACCCGAAAAACACATGGGCGAGAACTCGCGACATCCACAATGCAGCCATAGACGAAACTGCCTGAACCAAACCGCTCGGTTATTTTTACTTTCTCTACACCTACTATGTATAGTGTATAGGGAAGGTATTGCATTCCACCCAAAAATTCAATACCGAGATTTTACCGGAAATACATGTTTTGGGGCCCCCTGCATCCAAAAAAAGCAGTTTTACAAAAAGGTCCGTGTGTGTGTCTGTGTGTGTGTGTGTGTGTGTGTGTGTGTCTGTGGACAGCATAGCTCAAAAACGAAAAGACCGTTAAATACCAAACTTTGTATTTAAGTTTGGTATCTTCCAAGGATACGACACGAAGACCCTCAACTATCCTTTAAGTGGAACTTTTTTCGAAAATTTTGATTTACTCAAAAATGACTAACGATTTTGATTGAAATGTTGGATATTAAAGATATTTACCTGACAAATAAAATGTATATATTGACTTTTCTGGGGATAGCCCCTGAAGACTACTTTATTCTGGATGAATTTTACGGAATTTTGCATAACTGCTAAACCGTAAGAAATGGACAAAAACTTAGCACACAAAAAATGTAGAACACATCAAAACATGCAATTTATATCATATACGCTTTTTTCGTGGAGTTGATCGTTTTTGACATATTCCTTGTTTTTGGTTTCAGATTTGTAAAACTTATACTTTTCTCATACAGGAATTTGTCAACTCCTGTTAATACAAAGGAACTTCAGTCACATACCAACCAGCTTTTGATTATTAGTTTAGCCTACAGTACTTTTATTTCCTTTCTACTTACAAGGAAGCAAGTAATAAGGCCATTTCTGCTATTTTTTTTCTCGATTAAAACGAGGTAAATAGAAGCATAAGCTTTTTAACAATAATTTGTTGCAGAGATGTAGGGAAAGGCTTGTGAATGGAACAGAAGCTTTTTTTACTACTTGTGGCACCGCAGGCGTTGACGCTGATGAGACAAAGAATGAAGATGGAACTCCGGTGGAATGCAATGGCGGGAAGTCGCAAAACCCGAAGAAAATCTGCCCGTGCACCGCTTTGTCCTCCACAGATCTCACATGTCGTCGCTTGGGATCGAACCTGGGTCCGCACGGTTGTGTAGAGAAAGACATGTGAATGTAGTACACAGTTTTATTTTTATGGCACGTGCTAGCCTGTTCCAAATGCCACAGTAATCACTGCGCTCCCCATTTCACAGCTTTTAATACGGTTTCTTTTCATCGCGGTTTTAAATAAGCAAGCAAATGGCTCAGCAAGAGATAGGATGGCAGCAAATCTGCTGTCTAAATTATTCGTTGAAGAGGGAGAGGGTGGAAGAAACCCCATAGATGTGTCAACGAGAGCTGAAATTGAATCCTCTTTGGGGTGAAAGGACGCAGCGTATTTGCGGTGGGATATTCACGAAATCCTGAACATTAAACCACGGTTTCTTTGTGGCAGAAACGTGCTTCTCATTAGCAAGAAATACAAAGACAGGATGAGGGAGGTATCTTTGAGCTGCTAGCGGCGTGTGTGTGCGCCATGACAGGCCCGAACAAGCTCTACCAACCTTACAGAGAAACACCCAGCTCGACCTCTGTCGGTCACACAGTAAACAAAGTTGCACTTTGGTAACCTGCCACAGAACCTTCTACACAGCGTGGTGAAACAAGCAGACAGGCATATGAAGTTACCTAGCGCAAACACAGAGGCAGTTAGTAAACACAGCCAGCAGGCAAAATCACGAGAGAAACAGCGAAATAAAGTCTAAATATTAGTTTTCCTCGGGACTAAAGCTGCAGGGCATTTATTCGTCGCTGCAGAAAGTAAAATATTTATTTTCTCTGCTTAGCATATAGATAGAGAAGGTATCAGGTCGCCTGTATTCAAAAGAAAAAAGAATTTTAGAAAAAGGTCCGTGTGTGTCTGTGAACACAATAACTCGGTTAAATGTCAAACTTGGTATTTAAGTTTAGTATCTTCCAGGGATGCATCATGAAGATTTCAAGAAAAGGTCCCCACCCCAAACTACCTTTTACGTAAAAATATTTTGAAAATTTTGATATTTTAATAAATGGCTCTAACAATTTTGATTAAAATACTTTAAGATATTTTTATGATAAATGCAATGTATATCTTGAATTTTATGGAAATAGCCTCTGAAGAAGACATCTTCATTTCGGATATCTTTTGCATAACTGGCAAACCATAAGAGACAAAAACTTACTACACAAAAAATGTAGATCTCATTAAAACACACACTTTGTTACATACACTTTTACTTTTTCTATACGTACTATGTTCTTAGTATATGGAGAAGGTATTGCATTCTACCCAAAAATTCTATACCGAAATTTCACCAGAAATACAAGTTTTAGGGTTCCCTGTATAAAAAAAAACAATTTTAGAAAAAGCTCCATGTATGTCCGTTTGTCTGTGAACCCGATAACTCAGTTAAATGTCAAACTTGGTATTTAAGTTTGGTATTTTCCAGGGATGCGACACGAAGATATTGAGAAAAATCCCCCGACCCCGAACTACCCTTTACATGGAACTTTTTCTGAAAATTTTGATTTTCTCACCTGACAAATAAAACTTTCTGAGAATAGCCTCTAAAGACCCCTTTATTCTGAATGAATTTTGCTGATTTTGCTTAACTGATAAACCATAACAGATACACAAAAACTTGCTGCACAACTTATGTAGATCTCGTCAAAACACATAATTTATGTCCTTTACGTTTTTGTTGTGGAGGTAGCCGTTTCCGAGATAGGAATATTATTGGTTTCAATTGTAAAGTATTTATATCTTTCTCTGACAGGCGGTGTTCCATATTCTTTTGTTCTACTCCTGGCTAAGCAAAGAAGCGATTTGCAAGGACAATCGCATAACGACAACTCTTAAAACATTTGACTATCAATCTAGTATAGGGAATTCCATTAGTTTCCTTCTACTTATAAATAACTAAGTAATAAGAACATTCTGGTAATCTTTATCAAATGATGGACAAAAACTTACCACACAAAAAATGTAGAGCAAGGTAAAACACAATTTGTTACATACATTTTTTTTGTGGAGTTGATCGTTTTTGAGATATTATTTTTTTGGTTTCAGCTTTTAAAAAACTTATACTTTCCTCATATAACAATTTGTCAACTCCTGTCTATACAAACAAAGCAACTTCAGTCACATAGCAGCCAGTTTTTGATTATCACTTTAATCTATTGTACTGCCTTATTTCGCTTCTACTTACAAGGAAGCAAGTAATAAGACTGTTTCTGCTATTTTTTTCTCGATTAACATGAAGTAAATAGAAGAATAAGCTTTTTAACAATGATTTGTTGCACGAATGTAGAGAAAGTAATGTGGATGGAACACATCAGTTTTTTGTAGTTAACAATCGTCAATATGAAAACGATGGAGCGCTGTTGTCATTTGTTTATTTGCACATTTATATACGTAACCAGTTGAAAAAGCAGTACCATTATTCTGTTTTCTCGAAGGATTCCTTTGTTCTCACGAAACTCCTAGTGTTCTGGGTTTGTTTATTGCGTTCTTTGACAGGTTATCGATTTCACAGACACCAATAGCTGTCAAATCAACACTAAAGCGCACACAATCAACTGCAGAAACATCTGAAATGCCGTTCAAAGGAACACAAGCGGAAACACACCTCGAGATATATGGTATGAAGTCTCTACAAGAGAAAAACGGTACCTAATTTCATCCGCGATGTATTCCAAGCGAATAAAAAAGTCCCTGAAGGGAAGACGTGGGATAAAAATACACTGTTAATTACGCCAGTTAACAAGTTTTTTTGCCAAATTCGTGACCTGTGTAATTACGTAAAGGTTTATTAGCTGTTAGCTGGCTGACTGTCCCTGCACTGGGCGCTTTTAAACTTCCAATTTAATTAATTTATCTTCCCCCTAATGTGTTGGAAAGTCACGAAATCTCACTCTAGTCCAAGGGTTTTTCGAGGTTTTCCCGGGTCACCAGACGAATGCTGTGGTGGTTTCTCGTTTACAACGGTTTTTTTTATTTCCATCATTTTTTATTTAACCGTTTCCCACTCATCTCTCAGGTGTGCTTCCGGTTTCGTGGTGTGTAACAGAGTGAGCTGATGGCGCGGATGTGAATGAAAGGATTCCTCACCATTGGCACATTGGCACTAAGAGGCTTCCAGGTGGACGTGGATATAGAGAGATTATCGGAAATTCCCTATCTTTGTGCATTGTGGTTGGTGAAGCACGTTTTGAGATGTACGCCTTGTATGTGTTAAATGTCCACCTAAAAATAAGATTTTGTATTGTTAAGCAGTACATTTGGATTGTAAGTTTTAAATGTGTAGTACAATGGTGCATATGTGTGGTGTTTGATTGTGGTTTCTCGAATAGCAGAAGCAAAAAACAAGGAAAAGGAAATGTTTCAATATACAGGCTAGTGCACTTATTTGAGTGATTTTTCGGTGGTGTACTTAGTGAAATATGTTATACATTATCAACGGAACGATTCGCTTTTTTTTTTTTTTTTTTTTACTGGCTATATTATTATTTTATCCGCGAGAGGGCAGAAGCGAAAAGGAAATTGCCGCTAGGCGCGTAACAGTCGTTCTCTTTCCCTGCCGGAGGGGTTTTGCTCGAACGGTCGAGGGTAGAGAGGTTTTGGTCGGTCAGTTGAGCTCAGCTCAGTCGATCAGGGATAATCCCTGTAAAAAGAGTTTCTCGTCCCGCCTTAATTGGTCTTTCCAGCTGCTGCTTCTCATACGGATAAACGCTGTTTAGTTGGTTGGTTCATGCCAGGTTTCTAAATGTATTCTGTGAGCGGAATCAATGTTAAAGTATAATATTTAATGTTTAAGTATAATTCTTCTAAGAGGAGTGAAGGCTTCGTATAAATGTTATATAATGCAGTTATTGAATGTTGGAAATTATAAATTCAGATCTCAAGGGTTATATTGTTTAAGGGCAATGTCTTGGGGATAGGCTGGAGTTATTTGTTTCAGATTTTATAGTTGTTAAATAATAGTTGATCCAGTAACTTATTGTTAAATGGTTAAGTGTACATAGTTTAAATATCTTTTTTTGTTATTTTTAAAAGTTTCACATTTTCTTACAGGAATAGTGTACAGCTAAGTGTTCCGCATAAGAGTTCCCCTGTATGCAGATTAGACCGCAATACATACTTTCGTATTCACCATGATCTGCGCCGTCGACGCCGCTACTGCGCTACCTGCTCCGGGAACTCGCACTACACAGGGCAAGCCAAGTGCCCCCTGTATCCCCGGAGTAGGCCTTCACCTTCACAAGTCACAGCAGTGCCATCAACCATCACCACCACTCAACTCTTCACCTAACAACTCCTCTTCACCGATGGACACCTTCCTGAAGGACGCCGTGGACTCAATCCAGCAGCACATCGCCACCATCCTGGCGGCTACACACCAACTCGGCCTCCGTCTCGAGGAACTTCAGAGGGTAACCAACGAACGACTCGCGGCACTGGAGGCCAAGCTTTAGGATTCGGATCGTGTTGCAGGTGACAATGGCGCGGTGCTTGCGTCTGTCCAGAGCCAGCTGGAACGCATAGTCACACTTCGTACATCCACCTGCCGAGGACAGCGACGACCGGTGCCCGCGGCTGGGGCCTCTCTCACCACAGGGAGAGAGTGGCAGCTCTCCCTGCACTCCCAATCCCATTTTCACCAACAATCCTAACCACCTACAATTTCCTCAACTCCTCACCTATACTTCGCTACGGGGGCCGGCTGGGCCTCGCTTAAGCCGGTCTGCTAGCAGAACGGGCACAGGTGGGCCACTTCACCTTTACCTTTGACTGCGCGGGTGCAACAGCGGTACCGCAGCATCCTCACCTTCCAATACCGGTGTAGGGGTTTTTTAGTAGGTAGGCCCAATCTTGGGAGACCCCGATACTCCGGGCTTGCCAGCCCGGGTTAGTCCTTAAAGTAGATTTTTCCCCTCCACTCGAAAAAAAAAAAACTTTGGTTTTCGTGATTTTCTAGTAGTTTACTGTCTGTAGTTCTGTTAATTGAACTTTTGTGAAATAAATCTCATTGAGAATTAAATTATACATTTTATATATGTAATGAGTGGGACATTCCTTATACCTTAATAGGAATTTGTACCCAGCAATTAAAAATGTCAGTTGACGGCACACCTTAGAGAAGCGTGGGTGAAGGCAATTCGCAGACAAAATTGGCAACCTACTCGACTCACTCCAGCTTCTGTTCTGTGCTCACAGCACCTTACGTCCGACGATCTGGATTTAACAGGGCAAACAGGAAGACCAAAAGAAGAAGCTATTCCTTTTTACTTTCTCTATACGCACTATGTACATAGTGTATAGAGAAGGTATTGCACTCCACCCAAAAATTCGATACCAAGATTTCACCGCAAATATATGTTTTAGGCGCCCAATATAAAAAAAAAAGCATTTTCACAAAGAGGTCCGTGTGTGTGTGTGTGTGTGTGTGTGTGTGTGTGTGTGTGTGTGTGTGTGTGTCCGTGTGTCTGTGAACACGATAACTCAAAAACGAAAAGTCGGTAAAATACCAAACTTTGTATTTAAGTTTAGTATCTTCCAGGGGTGCGACACGAAGATTTTGAGAAAAATCACCCCACCCCCTACTACCCTTTACATGGAACTTAACGATTTTGATTAAAACTTCGTATATTAAAGATATTTACCTGACAAATAAAATGTATATCTTGAATTTTCTGGGAATAGCCTCTGAAGAGTAGTTTATTCTGGATGAATTTTACGGCATTTTGAATAACTGCTAAACCGTAAGAGATGGACAAAAACTTACTAAACAAAAAATGTAGAGAACATTAAAACACCCAATTTATGTTATATATATTTTTTCGTGGAGTTCGTCGTTTTTGAGACATTCCTTATTTTTGGTTTCTGCTATGAAAAACGTATACTTTTCTCATACAGAAACTTGTCAACTCCTATCCATATAAACAAAGGAACTTCATTGACATACCAACCAGCTTTTGACTATCACTTTAACCTACAGTTGTCCCTTATTTCGCTTCTACTTACAAGGAAGCAAGTAATAAAACTATTTCTGCTAATTTTTTCTGATAAGCATAAAGTAAATTGAAGTATAAGCTTTTTAAGAATAATTTGTTGCAGGGATATAGAGAAAGTCATGTGAATGGCACACATCAGATTTTTGTTTCATGCTTTTGCCTTTTATTTGAAGAAATGTTCTACTTCTTAACGTAGACAACCAAATAGTCACCAGATAAGGGACGTACCTCAATTGATTGTGAAACAGTAACTGAAAAGGTCATCCGGCAAACCGATACTGATGTGTTCCATTCACATGACTTTCTCTATATCTCTGCAACAAACTATTCTACTTCATCTAACGGAGCAAAAATTAGAAATAGTCTTATTATTTGCTTCCTTGTTAGTAGAAGCAAATAAGGGGGTACTGTAGGTTAAAGTGATAGTCAAAAGCTGGTTGCGTTGCGACTGAAGTTCTTTCGTATGTATGGACACGAGTTCACAAAGTCTTGTATGAGAAAAGTATAAGTTTTTATAGCTGAAACCAAAAACAAGGAATATCTCAAAAACAATCAACACTACGAAAAAAATGTATATGACATAAATTGTGTGCTTTTATGTGCTCTACATTTTCTGTGTAGTAAGTTTTTGTCCATCTCTTACGGTTTAGCAGTTATTCAAAATTCAGTAAAATTCATCCAGAATAAGCTACTCTTCAGAGGCTATTCTCAGAAAATTCAAGTTATACAGTTTATTTGTGAGGTAAATATCTTTGGTATACGAAATTTTAATCAAAATCGTTAGAGCCATTTTTGAGAAAATCAAAATTTTTGAAAAAAGTTCCATGTAAAGGGTAGTAGGGGGTGGGGGACTTTTCTCAAAATCTTCGTGTCGCATCCCTGGAAGTTACTAAACTTAAATATCAGGTTTGGTATTTTATCTATTTTTCGTTTTTGAGTTATGGTGTTCACGGACACACTGACACACACGGACCTTTTTGTGAAAATGTTTTTTTTTTTTAGATATTGGGGATCCTAAAACTTATTATTTCCGGTGAAATCTCGGTATCGAATTTTTGGGTGAAGTGCAATACCTTCTCTATACACTATGTACATAGTGCGTATAGAGAAAGTAAAAAAGCAGAGGAAAGCCATATTTGCAGTGATAGGAAGTAATTGCTTCTTAAGTAAAAAAAAAATTAAATAACACTCTACTAAATCTTTAAACCAATGCTGTTATATTTGGTACAGCCTTATGATACATTAACAGCAGTTGAAATCAAAATATTAGAACAAAATTAAGTTATGACGTTGCCGCGATGTTTACTGCAATAATACAAATTTATCAATAATACTTCTGACAGGTTAAAATATATGATTGTATTAAATATTCCTTCAACTAGATATCCCTCCTCTTCCATTGTCCTTAGTTCATTACTTCAAAACTTGGTAAAGCAATTAATTTGACAACTGTTGCGTATGGTGTATATGTGTAGTGCCACAAGATGGCGGCTGGGCACAAAATGTGCTTCAGCAAAACGCTAGCATTTCCGCTCTGGAGTTGACATGCTGTCTCTGGGACGATCAGGCCTAGAAACGTTAGAGACTTCCGTGCCTGTCTATTGTGGCCTGTGGTCTCCTGTGGTTCCTTCACCTTAGCCCATCCTGCTGGGGGGTTTGTAGTGCGCGTTGTGTCTCTTTCTGTCTACCGTTTACCGTTAAACTACCCCGTTCTTTATACATTTATTTTATAAGATCTAAGAGCTTTTTGTGTTAAATCCGCCTCTGTATTCCTTATAATTCTAATTTTCTATAGACTCAGTTATTCCTATATACTAATAAATAATATATTAATATTTTATTCAAGTTTTGCCATGTCATGACGCCTTTACAGTAGTTTCTCCATCAGGCAGGTTCTAGTTCACGTGTTCGCCACTATGTGCGCATGGTGACGAGGGATCAACCCATAGGACGAAATCTCGACTTGCGGACGTGAACCATGGGGAATTAGCCCAAGAACCTATTCTTTCAAGGTATGGGGTTCATTTACATGCAAGTAAACACTACACCGGTCCAACAGCTTTACTTCCCTTCCCAAGGAAGCCATGCTAAGGATTTTTACGTCCCAAAAAATCCATCGCCCTCCGCCGGTTTTGAACCTGCAACTTTGGGTATTGGATAGCCGTAGCGTGAGTGCAAGACTTTGCATGTTATTCAATGTAAACATCCACAAAGACACACGCAATGCGCTGCGCATTACAATACAAGAGTTTGTCAACTCCAAACTTTATCCTTATTTGCGTACATAAAGAAATAAATCTGCATTCGTTCCTCTATGCCAGTGTTTCCCAACCTTTTGAAGTTCACGGCACCCTTGGGAATAACATTAAACACCAGGGGTACCCTTCGTTGAATCAAAAGAAAATTAAGCTTAATATGTTAATTTATTGAAATATTATATAATAATAACATACATCATAACATAATACAGTAAACTTTACTACAATCACTGAGTAAAAATACATCAATAAATTTTGTTCGATTAATGATTAATGTGAAACTTGTGATTGATGCTTAGAGCACAGATATGGGATGTCGGGTCTTACAGTTGACAGTGAAACACGCAAATCATCCTCAAGGTTATTCAGTCTATTTCTTGCTTTGCATTTTATTGTCACCATAGCAGAGAAGGCTTACTCGCATAGATAAGATGTTGAAAAGGGCAAAAGTGCGTTAATTGCTTTCTTCATTAGGTTAGGGTACTCCTCTCTCCGTTGAAGCCAAAAACTAGCCACCGACGCCTCACTCTTGGTGAACTTACCTTTGAGTGTGGAATCAGCGCAAAGATCAATAAATTCATCTCGTTCGCAAGCAGTGAAATCTATTTCCTCTGCACTATCTACGAAATCAAATGGTGAGACAACCCAGTCGAGATTCGTAGTGGAAATAGTTGGAAAGTACGCATCTATTGCATCTTGCAATCTTGATAAGTGATCACAAATGCGGTCTTTCAGCTTACCCAGATATTTATCTCCTGCCACATTAAGAAGAGATGGAAAGTTCGACAAATCTCCTTTTTGAACTGCAGACTTCCAAGAACTAAGTTTTCTTTTAAACCCTTTCATTTTATTGGTTGAGGAGATTATTGTTTCATGTCGACCCTGCGTCGAAACATTCAGTTCATTCAGCTTATGAAAAATATCTGCCAGATACGACAGTTCAAAACACCAAGAATCACTTAGTAAGAGCTCATGAAATGTGTCTTGATTTTCATCCTAAAAAAAAGTTTTTACCTGTTCTTTAAGTTCGAGAAACCGGTTCAATACACGACCCCGCGACAACCACCTTACTTCTGTGTGAAGTAACAAAGAGATATGAGCTGCATCCGTTGCGCGACATAACTGTTCAAAAATTCTGTACTTTAAAGGTCGAGACTTCATATAGTTCACCATTTTCACAACTTGGTTAAACACTTCAGCAAAATCTTCATTACACGCTTTCACGATTAATGCCTCTCTATGCAGAAAACAGTGAGTTATAATAATGAATGGATTTTCATTGAGAGCTCTGGCAGTAAAACCTCTAATTTTCCCAGACACAAATGGTGCACCATCTGTACATATACCACAACAGTCTTTCCATGAAAGATCATGGTCATTGAGATAGGAATTAATAGAAACGAAAATATCATGGCCTGTGGTTGTAGTCTCCAGCGGTCTACAGAACAGAAACTGTTCACTAATATCTTTTTCATCAATATATCTGATAAAACCAAGGAGTTGCGGTTTGTCACCAATATCGAGACTCTCATCTACTTGCAAAGCAAATGTTCTATACGTTTTTATTTTCTCCGTGACTTGTTCGTTGATATTGCATGACATTTCAGATATCCTGCGGCTGATTGTGTTGTTGGACAGAGGAACTTTCGAAATTTGATTAGCTGCTCCTTCGCCAAGTATTGTTGAAACTATAACTTGACATGCAGGGCCAATGATTTCCTCTCCAAGAGTATGAGGTTTCTTTTTTTTAGCTATCAGTTCTGCTACTTTAAATGAGGCTTCAAGAGCAGTATCACCTATGGTCATTCTCTTTTCCATTCGCACAGCTGTTTTCTTCTCCCCTTCTAATATATGTGAAAAATACATTACACTTTTCTGTGACACACTAGGGTGCTTTGTTGTAAAATGCCGCTTCAGTTTGCTAGGTACCATGGCCTCGTTGCTAAGTGTTACGCCACAAACTAAACACACAGGGATAGGGTTTTCCTCGTTGTTATTCCACTTAAATCCATACGCTAAGTAACTGTCCTGGTATGTTCTTTTCTTTCGTTTGTCTTCTTTATGTGGTGAATTCGACGGTCCGGGAGAAACTGTAAGATTTGGCTTTTTAAAGCAAGCAGTAGGAGCCGACTGTTCACTTTTACTGTCCTGGCGTTTACGTTTAACAATGAACTTATCCATAGCTAAACACTGTGAATCAACGCGAGGAAGACAACTGAAAGCGCCAAGCGGCGTACACTTTTATATATTCATGTCGAAGTCTCGGGAATGTTCGTGAGGAAGCGAGTAGTCTCGGGAATGTTCGGCAGGGTATAGCTGTAATGCCATCTGTGGGATACTAGTATAACTGAATTATTGAAATGAATCGACCACTATCACCATCTGCCGTGCATGAGAGTAATTGATTTGACTTATTTTATTTCAAGACCTTACGAGACTTAAGGCTTCAGTAGAAGGTATTTTTTTTTTGTTTATCTCAATATCTCGCGGCACCCCTTAGCCAATCACATGGCACCTTAGGGTGCCGGGGCACACCGGTTGGGAACCGTTGCTCTATGCATTGCCTGCTGAGAGCAAACGATTGTAATGCAAGATTTTACAGCACATGCAGTATAAACATATCCTTCCATTTGTTATGGTAGTCTCCATGCAAGTCCTACTTGGCTTTAATATGTTTAGATTTGTTGGCTTTCACAAATTGTAAGGCGCAAAGAGCTTTATCACAATCTGCAATCTCCATATTTGTATTATGTTCAATATTTTGGTCAAATAATTACTGTGACGTCACCCTAGCGAGCATCAGTTGTATATATGTAACATTTATAAACTATTTATGGATTTATAAAAGATTTAGTGAACTAAATAATACTGATGGTTATGTTATTCAATTTGAAACTTGCGGAGCGCTTGAGGAATGTGCGCACACAAGTTACAGATCTAGAACCTCGTGCCAACTTCTTGCGTCACGCTTCCGACTGCATTGTGAATGATCTTTACGGAAGAGGATGTGCAACATCGGCGGAACATCTGACTTGGTTAATCTGCCCCCCCCCCCGCTCTACTGTCTTCCAAGTTCAAGAAATGGTGTACAAGTATAATCTATAAATGTCCCTTGGCGTTGAAACAATAAGGTGATGGAACAGTCGAGCAAGCGTCATACCTTTTCTTTAGTCTCATAACTATTTGATATATTTTAATAATATGTAATAATATTCTTGGTTTTTCAAAAGTCACTTCAAAATTCAAACCGTTATAAATATTATAATATTTGAGTTAGAATAAAAACAAAAAGTGTCATATGCTGGACAAATAATGACACAAAATATAACTTTTCAGAAAAGATTCTTTATAAATTAATTGTTTCTCCCAGTTGTGTGTAGGATAGAAGTTGCAGAAATAGTCAAGATCCCGGGCTGTGGGATTGAAGTTTTCAGGCCTGACTCTACCATTCCAAAGATGCGTTTCTCAGATTTTTTTTGGATAGTGTTTAACGCCCGCTTTTACTACCAAGGCACCGCAGGCGATGACACTGGTGATACATGGAATGAAGATGGAGCACCGGTGGAGTGCGATGGCAGGGGAAACCGGAGAACCCGGAGAAAACCTTACCCTGCGCCGCTTTGTCTCGCATGCGGTCGCTTGGGATCGAACCTGGACCGTTTAGGTGAGAGGCGAATTGTCTAACCACTTGGGCATGTCATAATGTTACACAATAAATGGAATGAGTACCAAGGCGTGGTGTAGACTTAAACTATTTGCGTCTTAGCCCATTCTTTTTTCATCGAATTACCACTAATGCTGTACGATAATTGAAACAACAGTTAGGGCACTGCCCCACTGGCTCCTAAATATCATTAATTTCCAAATGAAAAGTTTTCTTATAAGTAGATTGAACAAAATGGTGCATTTTAATGGCCTCCACGATCCTCTGATTCGAAACCTGTAGGCTGCTTTGTAGGCTCTGGTGTACCGAATCAAGTATTAAGGGGCCTACGGGACTTGATAGACATTTGATCATGTCAACGCAGATACTGAATCGAACATGGAGAGAATGAAATGCCGATTAGATATTATCTAGGCAACTAAGGTTGACAAAACAACATTTTAATAGTTATTTTATCACATGTTGCAAACATGTGTGGTTATTAAATCCATAATTTGTAAAGATAACCTATGGTCACCTATACAATTATGTAAAATAATTCCTGTTTCATATCGCGTCTGAAATAAATCGCAATTTCGCCCTGAGCTAGTTCGCTCTTAAGCATTCACATCGAAGGAACAAATCGGACTTATTTGCCTGTGTTCAGAGAAAATAATTCAAGCAATTATGTAATTTTTATTAACATATGATTCCTTTACGTTTCTAGACAAGATCAAAGATGTGTAATGCGATAATATTGTGCCAACATAAGAGAAGGGTAAACAAAATTAGCCACATTAACGTAATTCATCATTGACGTTTATTTTCTTCCCCTTTTGTAATAGCACAACCTTGTTGTGTTGCCTATGCCAACAAGCATGCAGTAATCAAAAACGTGTTTGCTATTTTCTGTTGTTTCTGCTGTAACTGTTTGTGTTGGTTCAGTCCTTTGTTGCTTGCCTGATTATGTATGAAATGTGCACAATATTTCATTGCGTAGAAATATACAAATAAAAATATATTTCGTAATATGTAATGGCTTACAATGTTGCCAATCTTGAAAAGGGCTGATTTAAACTGTTTTAGTTCAAATTCTGTGTGATTGGTATTAGGGGATATTGAACCTGGTCCACAATTCCATTGTGGACAGCAAATTCCATTATGTTCTCCGCATGTTTGGGTTAACTAACGAAGCTGCGCAAACATACTTTACTCTAATGAAATTAGTCCTCAAACTTCGTACACACGCGCAATTCAATTGGAACCCATAATGTCATCATCAAAAATGACCAACGCAGGAACAAAATGAACACTCACAAATTGAAAAGCTGAAAGCGAAAAATTACCGACTGTAAAGATCTCATGTGTGTAATTTGTACGAAAATCTTTATGCATTATAGTTTACTTACACTTATGGTGTACAAACTATTACTTTTTCTACACGTACTTGGATTTTGGGCGAACATTTTTTTTTTTTCGGGAGGAAGGGCCTTTATTTAGTTTTACTAAATACACCCCTCATAGTAGAGACCTTGCAGAAGAGATATATACAGAAGATTTTTTTTTGTAGCTTAACGTCCTTTAACCTGGTTGGTCATATCGGACGATGAATGAAATTGATGAAATGATGCTCAAATGATCTCAGGGTTCATGGAGATTAAAGTTACTCGACATTCATCTTCTCAGGTTAAGGGAAAACCCTGAAAAAAAAAAAAACCTTAACTAGGCAACTTACCCTAAGCGAGATTCAAATTTTTTAATGTGAAGCAGACACGCTACCACCACACTACCCAGGCGGGCAGACAGGAGATATTGTATTCCTCTCAAAAATTTTGTGTTTTGTGGACCCTGATTTCAAAAAATACATTTTTACTATCTCTAGCCCCATATGTACAATGTACATAGGGACAGAGAAGGTATTGTAATACACCCAAAAATTCAATACCGAGGTTTCACCGGAAATATATGTTTTGGGGTCCCCTGAGTCCGAAAAAAGCATTTAAAAAAAAAGGTCCGTGTGTGTGTGTGTGTGTGTGTCTGTGGACAGCATAGCCCCAAAACAAAAATACCGTTAACTACCAAACTTGGTATATAGGTTTAGTATCTTCCAAGGATGCGACACGAAGATTTAAACAAAAACTCCCCCCACCATAAACTATCCTTTACATGGAAAAAAACTTCCAAAATTTTGATTTTCTTAAAAATGGCTCTAACGATTTTGATTAAAATCCCGTATATTAGCTATTTATGTCCGAAATAAAATGTATATCTCGATTTTTTTGGGAATAGCCTCTGAAGAACTCTTTATTCTAGATGAATTTTGCTTAACTGCTAAACCGTAAGAGATAGAAAAAAAAGTACTACACAAAAATGTATCTCATGGCAAAACACACAATTTTTGTCCTTTACGTTTTTGTTGTGGAGGTAACCGTTTTCGAGATATTCCTTGTTATTGGTTTCAATTGTGAAATACAAGAACTTTTCTGACACAGGAAGTGTCTGTTTTTCTTTTGTTCTACTCCTGACCAAGCAAAGAAGTGATTTACAATGACAATCCCATAACGATAGCTTTTAAAACATTTGACAATCACTTTAGCATAGTGCATTCCCTTATTCCCTTCTACTTATAAGGAACTAAGTAATAACATTCTGCTAACATTTATCTTGATTAGCATTGTGTACAAAGAAGAATAATCTTTTGTAGGAGTTTTGTAGAGCAGCTAGAGAAAGTCATGTGAGTGTAACATTTAATGTTTTTAGAAAATGATTCGTGTGTGTGTGCGTCTGTGGACAGCATAGCTCAAAAACGAAAGGGGGTTAGAAACCTAACTTGCTATTTAAGTTGATTATCCGCCAAGGATGCGACGCGAAGATATATAGAAACATCTCACCATGATATTTTGTTTTCGAAATTTTCGATGTTCTAAAAAAATGTCCATTATAATTAAAATGCCTATGTAAAGATATTTGCCTGGAAAATAAAAACACTATATCCTGCATTTCTTAGGAATAGCCAATGAAGGCCTCTTAATTCTGGATGACTTTAGTGTGATTGGCAAACGAGAGAGATAAACAAAATGTACTGCACCAAAAATATAGATCTCGTTAAAACACACAATTTATACAGTAGAGTTATCCGTTTACAAGATAATCCTTATTATTGGTTTCAGTTTTAAACTACTTAAACTTTTCTCAAACGGGAAGTCAGTTTTCATTTCATATATACCTCATTTGTTTAACTCTTAGCCAGGAAAGGAGAATTGAATTTCAATTATTTCACATAGTGACAGATTGTAAAAGACTTATCTATCGTTTTACTTCTGCTTACAAAGAAGCTAGTAATAGGACCAATTCTGCTAATGTTTATCTGGATTAGCATGATATAGATAAATGAAAAATATCAGTTTTTACAATAGGTATTGCATTTGCCTGTCTTTCTCTACCTATTTCGGCAACAAACAAAGCTACTTCGAGCTAATCGAGATAAAAATTATTAGAAAATATGACTTTACTATTTAATTTGTTGAAAGTAGAAGGGAAATAAGGGAATCCACAGGCTAAAGCAATACACACGTTTTTTAAACGCTGGTCGCTATATGAAGCATCTGAAATTCCTTTCTCTTTGCATGACCAAGATGAAAAGAGTATCTCGTAAATCACTAGATCTAAAAAAAAAAAAAAAAAAAAAAAAAAAAAAAAATGAATTACATAAATTGCGTGGTTTTGTGTAGTAAGTTTTTGTCTATCTTTTCGGTTTACCAGTTATGTAAAGGTCAGCCAGAATGAAGAGGATTGTATTAGCTATTTACAAAAAATTAAAGATATACATTTTAAGTCATTTAAAAATCTTTAATATACCTTATTTGAACAAAAACAGTAATTTTTGAGAAATTCCAATATTTTGTAAACTCTGCACTGTCGTTATCCTAGGCAAATTTCTAAGATACAAAACCCAGAGTGAATCGTAATAGAATTTGTTTTCCTTAAAGGCCTAGGCAGAAAATTCCCTGAAACCGCAAAGAAATATTATCAGAGAATAATATATTTTAACAAGCACCATTAAAGATCTAATTGATTTTACTGTTAATGCATTTTGTGTAGAATAATTTTTACATTTGTAAGTTACAGGCCTTGAATTAAAAATCTGATGTGTTCCATTCACATGACTTTCTCTACATCTCTGCAATAAATTATTTTTAAAAAGCTTATGCTTCTATTTACTTCATGCTAATCGTGAAAAAATTAGCAGAAATAGTCTTACTTGCTTCCTTGTAAGTAGAAGCTAAATGAGGGAGTAACATAGGCTAAAATGATAGTCAAAAGCTGGTTGCTATGTGACTGAAGTTCCTTTGTTTGTATGGACATGAGTTCACAAAGTCCTTTATAAGAAAAGTGTAAGTTTTTTATAGCTGATACCAAAACAAGGAATATCTCAAAAACAACCAACTCCACGAAAAAAAAAAATGTATATAACATAAATTGTGTGTTTTAAAGTGCTCTACATTTGTTGTATGGTAAGTTTTTGTCTATTTCTTACGGTTTAGCAGTTATGGAAAATTCCGTAAAATTGACCCAGAGTAAAGTAGTCTTCAGAGGCTATTCCCAGAAAATTCAAAATATACATTTTATTTTTCAGCTAAATATCTTTAGTGTACGATATTTTAATCAAAATTGTTAAGAGTAATTTTGTAGAAAATCAAAATTTTCGAAAAAAAGTTCCATGTAAAGAGTTTTTTTTTCTCAAAATCTTCGTGCCGCATCCCTGGAAGATAATAAACTTAAATACCAAGTTTGGTATTTACCGACTTTTCGTTTCTGAGTTATCGTATTCACAGACACACTGACACACGGACACCACACACATGGACCTTTTTCTAAAAATACTTCTTTGGATACAGGGGACCCTAAAACATATATTTCCGGTGAAATCTCGGTATCGAATTTGTTGGTGGAGTGCAATACCTTCTCTATCCACTACGTACCTAGTACGTATAGAGAAAGTAACAATTTAAAACTAAATTTGGGCACCAAAATACGCCTGATTGTTCCGACTAGCAAATTGTTTTTTTTTTTTTTTCATAATAATATAATTTAGACTCAGGAATACGCATTTAACCCCACAATTTTGCCTAAGCCGAAACAGAACCCGCGGCTATGTAGTGAAACTTTGCTATACTCTTAAATACGAATTGTCCCTCGGCGTATTTCCAACTACAGTGAACGACTTTTTCCCACAGTGGCCAGCCGAAGAGTGAAGGAACGAGTAGTCGAGCTTTTCCCACAAGGTGGCAGTTGAATATCGACGCACACTTTATTATGAAGATGTTGGGAAGGAGGAAAACACCGTGAGAATGTAACATATTTACATAGCACATGATACATAGAGAACGAAGTATACTCCACTCAGAAATTTGATAGTGAGATATCACCGAAATATATGTTTTAAGGTCCCTTATTTAAAAAAAATTGAATTTCTCAAAAATGACCTTAATAACCTTGATTGAAATAGCGTGATGTTTACATTAGAAATAAAATGTATACGTATTTTGAAATTTCTGGGAATACCCTCTGAAGAGCTCTTCATTCTGGAAGAATTTTGCATAACAAGTAAACCGTAAGAGATAGACAACAACTTTCCGCATAAAAATGCAGATCTCGTTAAAGCACACAATTAATGCCATATCATTTTTTCGTGGGGTTGACCATTATCGAAATATTTCTTATTAGTTGTTTCAGTTTTAAAGCACTTAAATTTTTTCTCGTACGGGAATTTGTCGTTTCTTGCCATGCAAGGAAATGGATTTCAATGACATAGCAACAAACATTTAAATGATTTGTCTGTCGGTTTAGCCTATGGTACTGCCTTATTTCTTCCCTACTTACAAAGAAACAAGTAATAAGGCCATTTCTCATAATTTTTATAACAATACGCACGAAATATGTGAAAGAATAAGATTTTTAACATTAATTTGTTAGATGTAAAGAAGGTTATGTGAATCGATACATAATTTTTTTCAGTTGTGGTTTGCTTCTAGTCTAGTCTTATTATTATCATTATTGGAACCCGTCTAGAAGTATCGATCTCTACTCCAGGTTTTTTGTCCTTAGCATGACGTGATGGGGAATCATTAGGAAGTTCCCCACGGGGCCTCCTGCAGCTTTGAACACAATTAGATACTGGGGGGGGGGGAGTTGTCTATTTCTGTTAGATTATAACAGATACACATTATTGCTCTATCTCGTGGCAAATGCTATTAATACATTTCGTGGCTTTGTATGTCAATATGCTAAATTACTGCTTAGTATTAAGAGAAACAACATTTTAAAATACTTAATTGCTATAACAGGCTATTTTCATTTTTACGTGCTCTACTGCTTGCCAGAAATGCAATATTGTATTTCAACCAAAGTTTCTATATTGAAATTACATCGCAAATATACATTGCAAGATTCCCCGAATAAGGAAGACGAATTTCCAAATAAATGCGTCATGTAGTGTGTGTGTGCGTGTATGAATTTGTAAACATAAGCGTGCACGCGCGCGTGTGTGTGTGTGTGTAGCATTTCACCCAAATATCAGATACCGCGGTTTCATTAGAAATACATATTTTGAGGTCCCCTGAATAAAAAAGAGAAATTTGAAAACAAAAGCTTCACATGCGCACCGGTATGAATATGTGTTTTGTGTGTCTGTTTGTGTGTGTGTGTGTGTGTGTGTGTGAGAGAGAGAGAGAGAGAGAGAGAGAGAGAGAGAGAGAGAGAGAGAGAGAGAGAGAGAAGAGAGACTAAAAATAAGCTCTGTGTTTTAAGTCCAACTTCTTCTATGGTTGCGACACAAGATTTGCGAGAAAATGCCACAGGTCTATTACGCTTTCATACTTTATGTTGTGTTTTATTATTTCAAAGTGACTGTAATGAATTTTATTAATTTGCCATATATTTACAATATTACATCACAAATAAAATGAATGTTCTGCATTTTTACTTTCTCTATACTCACTATGTACACAGTGTATAGAGAATCTATTGCACTCCACCAAAAAATTCGATACCGAGATTTCACCGGAAATATATGTTTTAGGGTCCCCTGTATCCAAAAACGGTATTTTCAGAAAAAGGTCCGTGTGTCTGTTAACTCAAAAACGAAAAGTTGGTAAAATACCAAACTTGGTATTTAAGTTTAGTATGTTTAGGGATGTGACACGAAGATTTTGAGAAAAATCCCCCCCAACCCAAACTACCCTTTACATGGAACTTTTTTGAAAATTTTGATTTTCTAAAAATGACTCTAACGATTTTGATTAAAATGTCGTATATTAAAGATATTTACCTGACAAATAAAACGTATATTTTGAATTTTCTGGGAATAGCCTCTGAAGACTACTTTATTCTGGATGAATTTGTCATAACTACTAAACCGTAAGAGATAGACAAAACCTGAACCTACAAAAATGTAGAGCACATTAAAACACACAATTTATGTTAATACTTCTTTTTCGTGGAGTTGATCGTTTTTGAGATATTCCTTTTTCTTGATTTCAGCTTTGAAAAGCTTATGCTTTTGTCATACAGGAATTTGTCAACTCCTGTCCATACAAACAAAGGAACATCAGTCACATAGCAACCAGCTTTTGGCTTTCACTTTAACCTATGGTACTCCCTTATTTCGCTTCTACTTACAATAAAGCAAGAAATAAGACTATTTCTGCTATTTTTTCTCGATTAGCATAAAATAAATAAAAGATAAGCTTATTAACAATAATAATTTACAGAGATATAGAGAAAGTCATGTGAATGAAACACATCAGATTTTTTGAGAATAGGGTTTTTCATTCTGAATGACATGTGCATAATAATTTTTTAACTATGAGGTACGTTCAAAATGTTACTACAAAAACAAACATATAGATATCACACAATGTAAAATAACATTTGTTATTTCCTGAACATTCCTTGTTATTTGTTTGAATTTTCAAATATTTAAAGTGGTAAATTGCTATTCTTTTCTCTGGTTATCCCATTTTCTCATGCTAAGCTATCATTAGCAAGCCGTTTCTATAAATCAGAATGTCGTTTTACAGTGCAGTACTATTTAAATATGCAATAATATAGGTATCTCGGTTAGCCTTAAGCTATATAAAGCGATACAGTTTTAGAGGAATAGTTTGTAAGCGAGCGAGTAAAATAAAAGTGAATGCAGAACTTAGATTGTTTCTTGTGCTATTAAAACGGGATTTTTAAAATATATTTGAGAATAGCCAAATCTACTGTAATCCCTTGAACGTATAACAAAATGTGTTTTAAAACCATTTCTTAAATCTTTACCTCGCTTAACATGACGGAGGTAGGAGCAGAAGATTTTTAAGAATACTTTATAGGACAATGAGCATGAAAGATGTTTGAATGTTACACATCATTTAGTTTCAGATAAGCCGATATTAGTTTTTTCTTGGGTTTATGGAAGGACCATGGGATTTCAAATTCATCATGTAGCGATCTGCTTCTTGAAAATTCTAGCCTTCTGTGTGCTTCTAACATCAATAAATGTGTAACGAAAGTTTGTATCGATTACCAAGATGCAGAAGGAAAAATAAACTTTATAAGAATAGCTTGGAGTGAATGAATAGAGAAATACACACAAAACACACACGTTTTATTATATATATATATATATATATATATATATATAATACATATTATACAATATTTATGTTTTGTTTCTTAATACATTCATTTGAACTAGTTAGAGATCTCATTATTTGGAAAATACTTTGTATTTTTAATTTTTTTCTATAACCAACTCGATAAATATACTTAGGTTGCTCATGAATATAACTCCCAGACAGCCTAGCGAAGATCGGGAATGACACGCTCCCTTTCAAAACCAGAGGTAGGTCAGCGCGTAAATAGCTTACACTTCCACTTGTCTGGATCAAGGCTCGTGTGGAGAAGAATCGTTAATTCCTCCATCTCCCAGTTTAAGTATTCTGTTTCGTTTATATCCAGAAGCCGCTTCTCACAATGGCCTACTTTCACCTAGCAACGCTGCCGATGTCACAGCCTCATTAGTCTGCAAAAGAGCATTCAGAAAATTATTAATTAGTTCAAGACATTGTATTATTTCAGGTAGTTACTACCCCAACAACGTCAAAATAGGTCACTCAACCCATCGTTGATGTAACAAACTATCATTTTATATTATCGTGGAATAATGTATAATTTGGAAAAACAACTTATTTTTACTTTCTCCATACGCGCTATGTACATAATGTATAGAGAAAGTATTGCACTCCACCAAAAAATTCGATACCGAGATTTCACCGGAAATATATGTTTAAGGGTCCCCAAAATCCAAAAAAAGCATTTTCACAAAAAGGTCCGTGTGTGTGTGTCCGTGTGTCTGTGAACACAACTCAAAAACGAAAAGTCGGTAAAATACCAAACTCGGTATTTAAGTTTAGTATCTTCCAGGGATGCGACACGAAGATTTTGAGAAAATCCCCCCACCCCCAACTACCCTTTGCATGGAACTTTTTTCGAAAATTTTGATTTTCTCAAAAATGGCTCTAACGGTTTTGATTAAAATTTCGTATATTAAACTATTTACCTGACAAATAAAATGTATATCTTGAATTTTCTGGGAATAGCCTCTGAAGAGTAGTTTATTCTGAATGAATTTTACTAAATTTTGAATAACTGCTAAACCGTAAGAGATGGACAAAAACGTACTACACAAAAAATGTAGAGCACATTAAAACACCCAATTTATGTTATATACATTTTTTTCGTGGAGTTCGTCGTTTTTGTGACATTCCTTATTTTTGGTTTCTGCTATGAAAAACGTATACTTTTCTCATACAGGAACTTGTCAACTCCTATCCATATAGACAAAGGAACTTCATTGACATAGCAACCAGCTTTTGACTATCACTTTAACCTACATTTGTCCCTTATTTCACTTCTACTTACAAGGAAACGAGTAATTAAGACTATTTCTGCTATTTTTTTCTGATTAGCAGAAGGTAAATAAAAGTATAAGCTTTTTAAGAATAATTTATTGCAGGGATATGGAGAAAGTCATGTGAATGGTACACCAGATTTTTTTACTTTCTATAGCCCCGTATGTGCAATGTACATAGGGATAGAGAAGTATTGCATTCCACCCAAAAATTCGATGTTGAGATTTCACCGGAAATACATGTTTTAGGACCCCCTGTATCTATAAAAAACATTTTCAGGAAAAGGTCCGTGTGTGTATGTGTGTGTGTGTTGGTGTTTGTGTGTGTGTGTGTTCGTGAGTCTGTGAACAAAACTCAAAAACGAATAGTGGCTAAAATACCAAACCTGGTATTTAAGTTTAGTATCTTCCAGGGATGCGACACGAAGATTTTGAAAAAAATCCCCCCACCCCAAACTACCCTTTACATGGAACTTTTTTCGAAAAATTTGATTTTCTTAAAAATTGCGCTAACGATAATATCGTATATTAAAACTATTTATCTAGCAAATAAAATGTATATCTTGAATTTTCTGGGAATAGCTTCTGAAGACCTGTTTATTCTGGATGAATTTTGCTTAATTTGCCATAACTAATAAACCGTAAGAGATAGACAAAAACTTACTGTACAAAAAAATGAGGTCTTGTTAAAATACACAAGTTATGTCACATACATTTTCCTCGTGGAGCTTACCGTTTTCGAGGTACTCATTGTTATTAGTTTCAATTGTGAAGTACTTATACTTTTCTCAGACGGGGGTGTCTGTTTTTCTTTTGTTCTACTCCTGGCCAAGAAAAGAAGCGATTTGTAATGACAATCACATAACGACAGTTTTTAAAACATTTGACTATTGGTTTAGCCTAGTGTATTCCCTTATTTTCTTCCTACTTATACGGAACTAAGTAATAAGAACATTGTGCTAATGAGTACCACGATTAGCAAGGTGCAGAAAGAAGAAGAATCTTATGTATGAAGTTTGTAGAACAGCTAGATAAAGTCATGTGGGTGTAACACATCAGATTTTTCTATAACCAACTCAATAAATATACTTAGGTGGCTCTAAATATAACTCCCAGACGTCCTAGCTAGGATCGGGAATGACACGCTCCCTTTCAAAACCAGAGGTAGGTCAGCGCGCAAATAGCTTACACTTCCACTTGTCTGGATCAAGGCTCGTGTGGAGAAGAATCGTTAATTCCTCCATCTCCCAGGTTAAGTATTCTGTTTCGTTTATATCCAGAAGCCGCTTCTCACAATGACCTACATTCACCTAGCAACGCTGCCGATGTCGCAACCACATTACGTCCGCAAAAGGGCATTCAGAAAATGATTAATTAGTTCAAGACATTGCATTATTTCAGGTAGTTACTACCCCAACAACGTCAAAATAGGTCACTCATCCCATCGTTGATGTAACAGACTATCATCTTATATTATTGTGGAATAATATATAATTTGGAAAAACAACTTATTTTTAATTTATCCATACGCACTATGTACATAGTGTATAGAGAAAGTATTGCACTCCAACAAAAAATTCGATACCGAGATTTCACCGGAAATATATGTTTTAGGGTCCCCAAAATCCAAAAAAAGCATTTTCACAAAAAGGTCCGTGTGTGTGTATCCGTGTGTCTGTGAACACGATAACTCAAAAACGAAAAGTTGGTAAAATACCAAACTTGGTATTTAAGTTTAGTATCTTCCAGGGATGCGACACGAAGATTTTGAGAAAAATCCCCCCACCCCAACTACCCTTTACATGGAACTTTTTTCGAAAATTTTGATTTTCTCAAAAATGGCTCTAACGGTTTTGATTAAAATTTCGTATATTAAACATATTTACCTGAAAAATAAAATATATATCTTGA
Source organism: Hymenopus coronatus (assembly GCA_030762935.1). Taxonomy (NCBI): domain Eukaryota; kingdom Metazoa; phylum Arthropoda; class Insecta; order Mantodea; family Hymenopodidae; genus Hymenopus; species Hymenopus coronatus. The sequence goes on from CM060891.1 coordinate 21,695,759, forward strand.
ATTTTCTGGGAATAGCCTCTGAAGAGTAGTTTATTCTGAATGAATTTTACTAAATTTTGAATAACTGCTAAACCGTAAGAGATGGACAAAAACTTACTACACAAAAGATGTAGAGCACATTAAAACACATAATTTATGTTATATACATTTTTTTCGTGGAGTTCGTCGTTTTTGTGACATTCCTTATTTTTGGTTTCTGCTATGAAAAACGTATACTTTTCTCATACAGGAACTTGTCAACTCCTATCCATATAGACAAAGGAACTTCATGGACATAGCAACCAGCTTTTGACTATCACTTTAACCTACAGTTGTCCCTTATTTCGCTTCTACTTACAAGGAAGCAAGTAATTAAGACTATTTCTGCTATTTTTTTCTGATTATCAGAAAGTAAATAAAAGTATAAGCTTTTTAAGAATAATTTGTTGCAGGGATATGGAGGAAGTCATGTGAATGGTATACATCAGATTTTACTTTCTATAGCCCCGTATGTACAAAGTTATCTTCGTTATCTTTTTGTAATGAATTATTTTTATTCATCATTTTAATGTTATTCATATTTTATTGTACTTTATTTGTAGACTGAATATAATTTATTTTTGGTAGGGAGCTTAATTCCTACTTTATTAAACTACAAAGGATAATTTCTCCATTACGTCATACTCTTTCATTACGGAAGCAAAGCCCAAGTGAGGTAGCAGAATACAATGTGGTAGAAAGGAGACTCGGAAAGCAAAAAGAAGTAATTTAGGATTCTGAGTGGGCTTTGGGGAATATCTACTGAACGAATTCTTTGGAATATTCTGTGAAAGGCTTCACCAGAGGCATTTAAATGAAATGGCCTCCGAAGGCTGCAACCTGCACTAATCGGATATTGCTTCTCTGTTCTTACTAAAATGATGCTATTATCTACCTTAAGGTAATCAAACCGGGATCATTTGGCAAATGTATTCATAAAGATACTCTAGAACACTTGAGGAGCAGTGTGAGCATTTCTACAGACACGTTAGATAAGGTTTTGTTTTTGTTTCTTGTTCCGACCGCACTCGGACTAGCTCCTCGGAACGCACGAGGTCAGGAGCCACATGCCGGTTCTTATTATAAACTAATTATCCTATCGTCACAAATAAACATTAGAGTAGTTACTGCACTTATTTATTGATTATTAATACACGTTAGTCTTATATCTAGGTAACAAATGTGGATTGCGGCGGATTGATTACACACGCAATCGCAAACACGCCATGTGCTTGACTGAAGCTCTCCGAATGTCTACTTCCGTCTCGTTCATGCGCGAGAGCGAGACCATCTGCATCCGCCGGCAAGAGTCAGAGGTAGCTCAACCTGGTAGCCAACCTACGAAACCGCTCCAAAGGGAATGAACCCTGGCGGTACTCGGAGTTACTACAATAACTATTATCTTGGTCCAGAGTTTCCGGTGTAGACCGCGTCTTAAGGCTAAAATTTGTTCAGGGCACCACTGAAAGGATTGGCAAAATTTTACTCAAACACGGGATTAATACTCGGTACAGCACGGTTCGGAAGTTACAATCCACCCTCAGACCAGTAAAAGACAAATCCAACCCACTACTTAAGCCAGGAATTTATAAAATAACCTGCGATTGCGGCAAAGCATATATAGGTCAGACCGGAAGATCGGCAATCACACGTCGAAAAGAGCACATCAGAAGCCTCAAACTTAATCAGCCTGAAAAGTCCGCTCTCTCCGAACATGCTATTGAAACTGGCCATCACATTGATTTTGATAACATGAAATTATTGGTACCATGTGAAGACTACAAACATCGCATTATACGCGAAAGCATAGAAATAATTAAAGAAGAACATAAAGTTAACAGAGACAATGGAAAAAGTTTGAACACCATCTGGAGACCTCTGCTAAGAAAAGCATCCCACCTTGCGGCCAGTGAGCCAATAGGAATACAGAAAGCAGCGACCCCAGCCATTGGCCAAACGATAACCAATGGCAACACAGGAGGGCGGTACTTGGCATGTCCCAACTACAGTATAAAAGAAGGTACGCCAGCCGGACCAGACGCAGTTAGCCCTGAGGAAGCCTTATCATAAGATGGGCGAAACGTCAGGCAGATTTTAGCCTTAAGACGCGGTCTACACCGGAAACTCTGGACCAAGATAATTTTAATATTGGCCGTGGAAGTTTACGAAAACATACAATAACTATGTGCGGTTGAATACAAATGTAGTCACTGACAAACGTTTCCTTTTTGCCCCCTTTAACTTCACACATGTACATTCACTCTCACATGCATACTTCCAGACTCTGTGGGGGATAGGAAATAATTCTGGTTAAAAAAAATATTCCCCCGCCCCAGCTGGGATTCGAAGCTGCGACCTCGTCGACCACGGATGCCGTCTTAAGATTCTTGTTCATGAGCTTAGGGAGTGTCGTATTTTCTATCTTCAACTTGCAAAAAGAACCGAATTTCAATCACATAGCAACCAGCCTTTAAAATATTTCACTATCGCTTTAGCTTGCTGTATTCTCTTATTTCCCTTCTACTTATAAGGAAGCAATCAATACGATCAGTTTTGTTCAGCTTTTTATGCAATCCTAGCATTAGAACTACTTACTATGACTGCATAACTCATGCAAAATTACCTTATATGTGGCACCAGTGCCAGAAAATGAATGACGTAATTACCATGGCAACAAGACAGCACATTTCTCCAGTTTGCCTTAAAAAAAACTTGAAATCGTCACTCCCGCAAGTGCAGCAACATTCAAACGCAAGAATCACCTCATTAAATTTATTTTAAAACCAAAACGAACAACAATATACACATTCACCAGAGACTATATCACTTTCCTTGGTAAATGTTAACAGCACAATTTGTCATATTAGAAAATGTCATCCTTGAGCAACACTTGACTTCTAATGCTTTAACATTTCTACTTTCTACAAAAATTCATTTTGCCATGTGTATTTTACTTTCAATAGATTGTTCTATGTAACTTTCAGCAACTGCTGCTGACTTCCACCCTCCTAAACTCTTTCCTTCAGAAATACTAGCATCAGTGTTTGCAAGAATTATTGCGGAACTGCACAAAACTTTTCATACTCTTTTTCGTAAACATCTTTTGATTTTTCTGGGATTAATAAACATTTACATAATTACCAGCTCTGTAAACCACTGTTGTGGTTTCATTTGTCACAAAAACGCATTTTTCGTTTCTCCATCCACAACATTTTTTATATTCTTTTTCGTAAACATCTTTTGATTTTTCTGAGATTAATAAACTTTCAGCAAACTTCGTTCAAAATGTCAAGCGGAATACAAACCACATTTTCAATATTTTTATCATTACCTTCCATTTTCCTTTATAAGTGTTGAAAGAAATGAAACATTTACTAAGCAACTGATTTACGTATCTATGATCTCTGATACATTATAATCTTTTATTTAGCAAATGAATTAATTATTTTTACGTATTTTAATATTAAAACTTCCTAAAAAGTGTATATAACACGCGTATAATTCGATAACGCTTGTAAAAATTACATTATCAGAGCTAGGAAATTTGTACCGTTCACCGTACCTTCTGTGGGTTGCGACCGACCATCTTGCCGCATCAAAACAAGTCATTGATAAAACGCTGGGGTAAGAGGTAAACAGACCCGTTGTCAAGGAAACAGTAATGTTTCCAGAGAACAAAAACGAGTTATGAGACATTAAAATCGGATCATTATGTACAACATACAAATTGTTACATATATAAAGTTGACTCTGACTGATTTCCCTCTTTACACATTTGATTAAATGTAAACCCCGAGCAATTATAACACGAATTGTAATATTTACTGATTGAATGTAAAATAATATGCAAATAATAAAATTAATTTCTTAAACATAATCACTCCTACCAGGTAAAAACGAAAGCAAGAATTAAACTAATAATCTACAGTGGTATTACTGAAAACTATATGTACTTCTGGAGCCTTTCAAATGAAAACCTCATTCTACGTTCCGACAAACAAGATTTATAATGCGAATTCGCACAATGTAGTAGTATCACCAAGGAAATACCATTTGTTAGGATCTAAAACTGCAGCTTGTATGCAATGCATCACAATGAACCCTGCAATTTTTTCATTTACACTTTTCATTTTCATCTTTATTTCAGGTGCTCGTGGATTCGTAGATCCGTCTTGACAGTTCTTGTACATGCCGCACAGATTCAGTTCAGCTCCATACCTCTGGACTAACAATGTGATGGTTTCTGGACAAATTTGCAATTAATAATACGTTTCTCTTAAGTTGTTCTATTACTAGACGTTTGACAGTTTGTTTTGCTACAAAACTTACTATAGTTTTAAACAAATTAATTTTGCTCACATTTGAGCTGAATAAATATGTTATTCGAACGCCTTCCTTCCTGCCGACGTGTATAATAGCTGTTTTGCAGTAATGGGTTGCACTTCACGTTGACCTTTGCTCACGCAAGAAGCGCTCCATGGTATTGCCAACTCAGGCCACTCATACACTCCACGAACTTCCTAGCTCAGCAGATTTTACACTTGTTACATAAATAGCTATTAACAATAATTTTTTACAGAGATGGAGATTTCTTATACATAAGACCTTAAAATGTATTTCCAGTGAAATCTCAGTACTGAATTTTTGGGTGAAGTATAATACCGTCTCTACTTATATATTACATACTTAAAGGAGAATGTAATGTACATAAAACAGGTAGAGTTAGGAGTATCAATTTCATGGTGGTGAAATAAATTCTTCAGAAAAGAAAAGTGAAGTAGTTTATCGAAGGAAACCGGAGTTTCCTTCCCCTTATCTAACCAGCACTTGCTCTAATCAGTGGTTTTCTAATACTATGTTATCTTTGGCTACTTATAAACGTCTAAATGTCATAAGGAGAATACAAGAATACTTTTGGTGGCTTATCTACGTGAAACGGTTGTTTCCGATAATATTAGGGTGAATGAACTAATTCAAGCTGGCTTGAAAGCAAAATGTCATATTTGGTGATGAATTAACTAACACAGTCGAAAGTAGTTAATGTAAACAATAATGACAGCCGAAGCTCTTTAGCAAAATCCGGAGAGTGGTTAGTGAGAACCTGCATTTTCAAGTCGCCTGATAATGAATTTATCGCTTCTTGTTCTCTTGAGTTCTAAATTGAAACCTTCTGAATATACATGAAGTGTTTCACGCTTTTAAACTGGCTTTATAAGACCATAAACACATAAAACGCTGTAACATTTCGAGCATCAGAAATGAATCCATTTTATAATACAATTATTTTGTGGATAATTGAAGTGTCAAGCAAAATGTTTCATTCACGTGGCTTTCTTTGATTATTCTTCTATAAATAATTATTTTCTATCGTTTCTTACTAAACTTCTGTTACAAATTTGCATAATATATAAATGATATTATTTTATTGTAGGTGTAAGAAATTTACAGCACGGCTTTTAAAGAATACATCGGTATTTGATGGATTTGAAAGCATATGCTCTTTGCATGGCCAAGAAAAGGAAAACGAATAACGACTTACCAGATGAAAAACTATTAAATATTTCAAAATTCAATAATTAAATCAAAAGTTAGTTTTTGCTTTCTCTACTTACTATATAGAGTAAGTATTACATTTCATCTAAAATTTTGATTCCTAAATTTCACCGTGAATTCACGTTTTTGGGTCCACTGAATAAAACATATTTGTTCCTTTCTCTACCTGTTCTATAGACAAACGTCTTACAAAAGATTCTTCTTCATTTTATTCCGTGCTAATCGAGATAAACATTAACAGAATGGTCCTATTACTCAGTTCCTTACACAGCATTAAGAGAATACCCTATGCTAAAGCGATAGCCAAATGTTTTAAAAGCTACCACTATGTGATTGTTATCGAAATTCACTTCTTTGCATGACCCGGAGTAAAAAAAAAAAAGGTACACGGATGACTACCCGTTTGAGAAAAGAATTAAGGTTTACCAGTTAGGAAAAAGTGATTAAGAGGAAAGAGGACTTCACAGGGTCTTCCCATAACATTCAAGATACATATTTTTATTTGTGATGCAAATATCCATAATATACGTCATTTTAACGAAACCCCATTGCAGGCAATTTTGAAAAAAAAAAATATTATAAACATTTTTCCATGTAAAGGGTAGTTTGGGGTGGGGGGATTGAAAGTCATGTATCGCATTCTTCGAAGATACCAAGTTTGGTATTTAAGGTTTTTTAGTTTTCGCGTTATGCTGTCCACAAATGCAAGGAACCTTTTTAGGCTCGGGAGACCTCAAAAGATATATTTCCAATGAAATCTCAGTATTGCATTTTCGGGTTGAATACAACACCTTATTTTACCATTATGCACATTGTACATTGGTAGAGAAACTAGAAATATCATGTAACTTGCTTTAGTGGAAGTTGAGAAAATGTACATTACGCTCATAGTTTCACATTGCGAGAATAGGGCATTAGATGCCCATTAAAACAATCTACAGTTCATTTTTCAACTCAAAGACACGACATGAGTACAGAAGTTAAAAGGTGGCTATACAAACGAAATAATAATAATAAAACATGTTATCCATTCACAAAACTGCAAACTTCTTACATATGTCTACTTTCTCTACTCGTACCATGTACAAAGTCTATAGAGAAGGTATTGCATTCCACCTAAAAATTTGATACCGAGATTTCACCGGAAATATACATTTTAGGATCCCCTATATCGAAAAAAAAACACTTTTGGAAAAAGGTCCGTGTATGTGTGTATGTGTCTGTGTGTCGATAACTGAAAAACGAAATGTCGGTAAAACACCAAACTTGGTATTTAAGTTTAGTAACTTCTAGGAATGCAACACAAAGATGTTGAGAAAAATTCCACCACACCAAATTACCCTGGAAAATAATTTCGAAAATTTTGATTTTCTCAAAAATATCTAACGATTTTGATTAAAATACCGTATATTAAAGATATTTATATGGCAAATAAGATATATATTGCATTTTCTAGGATTGGTCTCCAAAACCGCTTTATTTTGCTGAATTTTGCGTAACTGGTAAACCGTAAGAGGTAAGCAGAAACTTAATAAACAAAAAATGGAGATCACGTTAAAAGACACCATTTATGTCATATATGTTTTTTTCGTGGAATTTACTATTTCTGAGATATTCCTTGTTTTTATTTCAGATTGAAAATACTTACTTTTCTCACACGGAAAGTTGTTAAGTTCCTGGCGCTGCATAGAAACGGATATTAACCGCATGACAACCAGCTTTTAACAGATATGATATTCGTTTTAGCCTAGTGTATTCGCTTTATTTAGCTTCTACTTACAAAAAAGTGAGTAATTAAGAATATTTTTGCTAATGTTTATCTCGAATATATAAAGTAAATAGAAGGATATGATTTTTAACAATAATTTTTACAGTTATGTGAATGGATCCATTAGATTTTTATTCAATGTGAAACAATTGAGTATCGTTCGTTTTGTATGGTCCCGTTTGAGAAAAGTAGAAGTATTTTAAAGTGTAACCCAAAACAAGATATACCTCAGAAACGGTCAGTTGTCAAGAAAACAAAACAAAAAACAAACAAACAAAAGCTTATGTGACATTAAACATATGTTTTAACGAGGCCTATATTTTTTTGTGTGGTAAGTATTTGTCTGTCTTGTACGGTTTACCAGTTTTGCAAACTTTATTCAAAATAGAGGTCTTCAGAGGTTATTCGCACAAAATTCAGGATATACATATTATTGTGATGCAAATATTTTTAATATACAACATTTTAATGAAATTCTTAAGAGCCATTTTTGAAAAAATTAAATTTTTCGAAATTTTTTCATCTAAAGGGTAGTTGGTGGTGGAAGATTTTCTTGAAAATCTCCGTGTCACATCCTTGGAAAATATCAAACTTAAATGCTACGTTTGGTATTTAACGGACTTTTTTGGTTTTTGAGCTAAGCTGTATACTCACGCCCATAGCTTTTGCTAAAAATGTTTTTTTGAACTCAGGGGACCTCAAAAAATATATTTCCGGTGAAATTTTGACATCTATTTCTAGGAATACAATACCTTCTCTATCCACTATGTATATTGTATATATGGGCTAGAGTAAGTAAAGATGCTTCTCTGTCTATGATGTACTTTGTTAATAAGTGCTAAGAAAAAAAAATCTGATGTGTTCCATTCACATGACTTTATCTACAACTCTGTAATAAATTATTGTTAAAAGGCTTATACTTCTATTGACTTCATGCTAATCGAAAAAAAATTAGCAGAAATAGTCTTATTACTTGCTTCCTTGTAAGTAGAAGCGAAATAAGGGAGTATCATAGGTTAAAGTGATAGTCAAAAGCTGGTTGCTATGTGACTGAAGTTCCTTTGTTTGTATGGACACGAGTTCACAAAGTCCTGTATGAGAAAATTATGTTTTTATAGCTGAAACCAAAAATAAGGAATATCTCAAAAACAATGAACTCCGCGAAAAAAAATGTATCCAATATAAATTATGTGTTTTAAAGTGCTCTACATTTGTGGTGTGGTTTTTGTCCATCTCTTACGGTTTAGCAGTTTTGCAAAATTCCGTAAAATTGACCCAGAATAAGGTATTCTTCAGAGGCTATTCCCAGAAAATTCAAAATATACATTTCATTTATCAGGTAAATATCTTTAATATACGATATTTGAATCAAAATCGTTAGAGCCATTTGTTTTAGAAAATCAAATAAAATAAAAGTTCCAAGTATAGGGTAGTTTGGGTGGGGGGATTTTTCTTAAAATTTTCGCGTCGCATCCCTGGAAGATACTTAACTTAAATACCAAGTTTGGTATTTTACAAAGTTTTCGTTTTTGAGTTATCGTGTTCACAGACACACGGACACACACACACGGACATTTTTCTGAAAATACTTCTTTTGGATACAGGGGAACCTAAAATTATATTTCAATTGATATCTCGGTATCGAATTTTTTGGTGGAGTGCAATACCTTCTCTAGAGAAAGTAATAAAAAGAAGTAATGCCTTGACTTGGAAAATAGGTACGAAGATAGACTCAAGTTTATCGTGTGGGGGGGAGGGAGGGAATAAAAACCCTGCTTATTGAATCTAACTCTACGCCAGTGTATGTTGTCGCGTGTGAATTATTGGGGTGCAGATTTTAGGCGTTGGAATTTCAGGGGGCGTAATGGGATTTCCGAGGGAGATGGAGTACCTCAGTTAAATAGACTAACACTTTCCTGGAAGTTGAGGAGTTTCATGGAGCCTACCTAGGAAAACAGGTTAACAAACCATTATGAAAATCTGATGCGCTATATTCTCTTGACTTTTCTATCCTCTATCGTTTGTTAGTCATATACCCATTCTTATTTCCAGAAATTTCAATATATATTCACTTTAAAACGTTATTAATATTATAATATTTGAGATGCGAAATAAACAAAAGAAGCCGATTTCTGACCAAACAACAACAAAACTCACATGTGATGTCCTGTAATTGAACCCGGGCTATCTAAGTGGGAAACAAGGCGTAACGTCACCCTATCCCAAATTTTAATAACAAATTTATTTTTGAGAAAATCAAAGTTTCTAAAAGTGGTCCATTTGGGTCTGAGATTTTTTTTTAACCTTCGTGTCGTATGCTTGGAACAAACTGAACTTAATTATCAATTTTTACTTTCTCTAGCCCCATATGTACATTGTACATAGGGATAGAGAAGTATTGTATTCCACCCAAAAATTCGATACCGAGATTTCACCGGAAATACATGTTTTAGGACCCCCTGTATCCCAAAAAAGCATTTTGAGAAAAAGGTCCGTTTGTATGTATGTGTGTGTGTGTGTGTGTGTGTGTGTGTGTGTGTGTCCGTGTGTCTGTGAACACATTAACTCAAAAACGAAAAGTAGCTAAAATACCAAACTTGGCATTTAAGTTTAGTATCTTCCAGGGATGCGACACGAAGATTTTGAGAAAAATCCCCCCACCCCAAACTACCCTTTACGTGGAACTTTTTTTCGAAAATTTTGATTTTCTTAAAAATAGCCTTAACGATTTTGATTAAAATATCATATATTAAAGATATTTACCTGACAAATAAAATGTATATCTTGAATTTTCTGGGAATAGCTTCTGAAGACCTGTTTATTCTGAATGAATTTTGCTTAATTTGGCATAACTAGTAAACCGTAAGAGATAGACAAAAACTTATTCTACAATAAATTTAGGTCTTGTTAAAGTACACAAGTTATGTCATATACATTTTGCTCGTGGAGCTTACCGTTTTCGAGGTACTCATTGTTATTAGTTTCAGTTGTGAAGTACTTATACTTTTCTCAGACGGGAGTGTCCGTTTTTCTTTTGTTCTACTCCCGGCCAAGTAAACAAGCGATTTGTAATGACAATCGCATAACGACAGCTTTTAAAACATTTGACTATTGGTTTAGCCAAGTGCATTCCCTTATTTTCTTCCTACTTATACGGAACTAAATAATAACATTGTGCTAATGAGTACCACGATTAGCAAGGTGCAGAAAGAAGAAGAATCTTATGTATGAAGTTTGTAGAACAGCTAGAGAAAGTCATGTGAGTGTAACACATCAATTTTTTTATTTAATCGACTTTTGAGTTATGGTGTTCATGAGCACACAAACACACACAGAGCTATTTTAAAAATCTGATGTGTACCATTCACATGACTTCCTCTATATCTCTGCAACAAATTAATTTTAAAAAGTTTATGCCTCTATTTACTTCTTGCTACTCGAGACCAAATTGGCAGAAATAGTCTTATTACTTGTTTCCTTGTAAGTAGAAGCGAAATAAGGGAGTGCCATAGGTTAAAGTGATAGTCAAAAGCTGGTTGCTATGTGACTGAAGTTATTTTATTTATATGGACAGGAGTTGACAAATTCCTATATGAGAAAAGTAAGTTTTTCATAGCTGAAACAAAAAACAATGAATATATAAAAAAAAACGATCAACTCCACGAAAAAAAAATGTATATAACTTAAATTGTGTGTTTTAACGTGCTCTACATTTCTTGTGTAGTAAGTTTTTATCTAAGTCTTACTTTTAGCAGTTATGCAAAATTCCGTAAAATTCGTCCAGAATAAACAGGTCTTCAGAGGCTATTCCCAGAAAATTCAAGATATACATTTTATTTGGTATGTAAATTTCAGTAATATACAGTATTTTAATCAAAATCTTCGGAGATATTTGTTAGAAAACCAACATTTTCGTAAAAAGTTCCATGTAAAGGGCAGTTTGGGGTGGGAGGATTTTCTTGAAAATCTTTGTGTCGCATCCTTGGAAGATACCAAGCTTAAATATCAAGATTTGTTTTGAACGGTCTTTTCGTTTTTGAGCTATGCTGCCCACAGACACACAGATACACATATAGACAGACAGACACACACACGGACATGTTCCTAGAAATGCTCTTTTTTGGATTTAGGGGGTCTCAAAACATATATTTTCGGTGAAAAATCGGTATCGAATTTTTTGGTACAACGCAATACCTTCTCTATACACTATGTACATAGTACCTATAGAGAAATAATATGTCTTTTATTCATGACTTTCTCTACATCTCTGTAACAAATTATTTTTAGAAAGAATATGACTGTCGGTTTAGCCTAGTGTATTCCCTTATTTCCCTCCTACTTACAAGGAACTAAGTAATACGACCATTATAGCTTATGTTTATCTCAATTAGCATGAAGTAGATATAAGTACAAGCTTATTAACAATTTGTTACAGAAATGGAGAGTAAGTCATGAGAATGGAACACGCTAGATTTTTACTTTCTTTATACGCACTATGTACATAGTGTATAGAGAAGGTATTGCATTCTACCCAAAAATTCGATACCGAGATTTCACCGGAAATACATGTTTTGGGTCCCCCTATATCCAAAAAAAGCATTTTCAGAAAAAGGTCCGTGTGTGCGTGCGTGTGTGTGTCTATGGACAGCATAGCTCGAAAACGAAAAGACCGTTGAATACCAAACTTAGTACTCAAGTTTGGCATCTTCCAAGGATGCATACGAAGATTTTCAAGAAAATTCCCCCACCCCCAGCTACCCTTTACATGGAACTTTTTATCGAACATTTTGATTTCCTTAAAATTGGCTGTAACGATTTTTATTAAGATATCGTATATAAAATATATTTACTTGACAAATAAAATGTTTATATTGAAATTCCTGGAAATAGTCTCTGAAGACTACTTTATTCTGGATCAATTTTACGAAATTTTGCTTAACTGCTAAACCATAAGAGATAGACAAAAGCTTACCTTACAAAAAATGTGGAGCACTGTAAAACATACAATTTATTTTATATACATTTTTTCGCTGAATTGATCGTTTTTAGATATTCCTTGTTTTTGATTTCAGCTTTGAAAAACTTACACTTTTCTCATACAGGAATTTATCAACTCCTGTCCATACTGATAAAGGAACTTCAGTCACATAGCAACCAGCTTTTGACTGTCATTATAACCTGTGGTACTCCCTTATTTCGCCTCTACTTACAAGGAAACAAGCAATAAGACTATTTCTGCTAATTTTTCCTCGATTAGCATGAAGAAAAGAGAAGCATAAGCTTTTTAAGATTAATTTGTTACAGAGATGTGGAGAAATTCATGTGAATGGAACACTTTTTAAATTTGTACTATGACCAATATACAAATTCCAATACATAAGTTTATTACAGACATTCTGAGCTATGTTGGGGAATATTTTCAGACCCGTAGCAGAATTTTTATCGGAGAACATAGATGATTTTTTTTTTTTTTTCTGTAGCGTATAGCCCTTTAAGTTGGTTGTTCATATTGGATTTATGCCAGAATTACAGCAATGCAAATCGTAGTAAGACCAGTATCCCCGTCTTTCGTTCACATTTGCCCAGGTGTATTTTTACTTTCTCTATAGGCACTATGTACATAGTGTATAGAGAATGTATTGCACTCCACCAAAAAATTCGATACCGAGATTTCACCGGAAATATGTTTTTGGATCCCCTTTATCTAAAAAAAGCATTTTCGGAAAAAGGTCCGTATGTGTGTGTCCGTGTGTCTGTGAACACGATAACTCAAAAACGAAAAATAGGTAAAATACCAAACTTGGTATTTAAGTTTAGTATCTTCCAGGGATGCGACACGAAGATTTTGAGAAAAATCCCCCCATCCCCAACTACCCTTTACATGGAACTTTTTTCGAACATTTTGGTTTTCTCAAAAATGGCTCTAACAATTTTGATTAAAATTTCGTATATTAAAAATATTTACCTGACAAATAAAATGTATATCTTGAATTTTCTGGGAATAGCCTCTGAAGAGTAGTTTATACTGGATGCATTTTAATACATTTTAAATAACTGCTAAACCGTAAGAGATGAACAAAAACTTACTCCACAAAAAATGTAGAGCACGTTAAAACAAACAAATTATGTTATATACATTTTTTGCGTGGAGTTCGTCGTTGTTGTGACATTCCTTATTTTTTGTTTCTGCTATGAAAAATTTATACATTTCTCATACAGGAATTTGTCAACTGCTGTCCATGCAAACAAAGGAACTACAGTGACATAGCAACCAGCTTTTGATTATTACTTTAACCTATGGTACTCCCTTATTTCACCTCTACTCACAAGGAAGCAAGTAATATGGCTATTTCTGCTAATGTTTTACTGATTAGCATGATGTTAATAGAAGTATAAGTTTTTTTAAGAATAATTTGTTGCAGGGATATAGAGAAAGTTATGTGAATGGTACACATCAGGTTTTTACTGTCTTTGAGTGTACCATATCGGTATATTGGTGACTCTTGCAAAAATTCACAGCTTTACAATGAAATTACTTCTACCCTGCTAGAGGTTAAATTGTAAACAATTTATTTCTTGTACATGGAAACATTTTGGATGAAAATGTAGAGATGAGTTTAGCAAGTAAATGACACGTACTTGCTAAATAATCCCTAAGCTGTGTCCTCGCTAAATGAGAATCTGTGAGATGTTGACAGTAATAATTAGTTTAATTACACTCAGGTTGTGTTGCAGGATCTGGAGTTAAGTAATTGCAGCTCGGGCAATTAGCGCAATTGCTACGAGCGCATCTGTTGCCTTAGCACATGCTATTTCATTACTTACGTTAACCGAGTTGTGGTTGGCAGCGATGGACTAACGAGCCTAAATCAAGTGGTATAAATGATGACAGCTCTTGCGCATGCGCATTGTGTAATTGATGGAATTACTTGTTTCATAATTTATCTGGTGATGACCTTAGTTAACGACAATGTGTTTATGTACATTTTGGCTTGGGAAATAAAAAAAATGAATTGGTGATTTTAAAAATAAATGTTGGTAAATTTTCATTTATATTGCACCTCCCACGGTGTCCGTTAATGTTGTCGCCCTCCGTGGTGTAATGGTCACCATGCTAACTTCAGATACCAGGTCGCGGGTTCAAACCCGGCGGAGGACGATGGATTTTTTCGGGTGTAAAAATCCTTAGCATGACTTCCTTTGGAAGGGAAATAGAACCGTTGGTCCCGTGCCGTAGATTTACGGTCCGTAAAAGAACCTCAAGCCTGATAAAGATGCCTCTGAGCAAAATTAAGCGGTCTTTCACGTCCAATATAGAATGGGAAGCTGAGAACCACAGCATATTTTTTATAGTGTTTAACGCTCGCTTTTACTACTTGTGGCACCGCAGGTGATGACTGGGGATACATGAATGAGAATGGAGCACCGTGGAATGCGATGGCGGGGGAAACCGGAAAACACGGAGAAAACCCGGGCCGTCTAACCACTCGGCCACGACGCGGCCGTGTGTCCATAAATAACACGCCATTTACATTTTTTTTTCGAAAGAAAGTTCCTTAGCCTATTTTTCGACATAGTTGCCACTATTGTTCAGGCGTTTGTCATAAGTGTGGAATCAATTTTTGTCTGCTCTCTTGAAAGCTGCCGCCAGTGAAAATTCCCTTGCTGAACAGCATTCTTATTGTGAAACTTCTGTTTTCTTGAAATGCCTCATTCACTTGTTCAACCAATCCATCAGTGACAACAGAAGGTCGCCATCTCCGTGTTTCGTCATAAAGTTGGATCGTCCATCACAGAATTGCCTAACCCACTTTCTCACCATTCCATCTGCCATTGCATTGGCTGGCGATGAATTACAGCTGGCTTAACATCCCTTGCGATCAAAAATAAAACGGAATGCACTTCACAATCGTTGGGATCAGAAATTGTTTTAAACATTTTGAACGACCACTATAAACACAAAACGATTCGGTTGTAATGACGATAGTGGACGAGTGCGCATGCGTGGATCTGTGACACTAGCGTTGCGGTAAAGCGAAGTGATACTTTCCGGAAAGACTTTGAATCAACTGAATTAGTTACCAAAAAAGCTAGCTCACGCGTGCTGTAGCTTGCTATCTTGGAGAATATGAAGGGTTTCGGAGATTGCACCAACCAATATTGAAATTTAACATAGTGTAAATGTGATATAACCTTCAAGTTAAGCTACTGTTTCACAAATTTTCCTTGCAAATATACTTTTATTAGAGCTGAAAGTGCTACAAGTTTAAATTATTTCTCTTATCCTTTTATTGAGGTTGAGATTTTATTGCGGCAAAATGAACAAGAAGCAACATAACAACCTCCAGTTTATCTCCCTATCCCTATTCCACATGGAGATGCAGTATGTTAAAAAGAAGCTGATACAAAAATGGAAGAACTACTGGATTGAAAATAATTAAACAACAGTAAGCTGCTTTCTGTACGTCCAGAAAGTAAGTTCTGTTTGGTTATAAAATTAAATTGTACACATACAGAATAATTATTTATTGCACAAAATTCTACAACTCTTAAACTACTTTTCCACATAACTGCCGAAATTTTGCAGGCATTTGTCATAGCGTGGCACAAGTTTTTGTATACCTTCTTCATAGAAGTTTGCCGCCTGTTGCTCAGTAAGAATCATTGGTACCCAACGTGAGCAAAGTTTACGAAATTTCAGTTTTTCGATAACACTTTCATGAATTAGTGATCGTGAGCTTTGGGGAAATTCCATAGCGAGAGCACTAATTGAAAACTTGCGGATTACCTGGATCTTGTCATCAATCGCGTGATCCAGTTCTTCTGTAACCAAAGATGGACGCCCACTTCGTTCTTCATGGTGCACTTCACTACGTCCTTCATTGAACTGTCGGACCCATCTTCAATCACTCATCGCATTTTCTCCGTAAACTTCGTAAATTTGCCGATATATTTCAATTGGTTTCACTTTTCTAGCATTCAGAAAACGAATCACAGATCTGATTTCACAAGCGGCGGGATTTTCAATCAACACCGACATTGTAAACAAGCACAACAAAGCGTACGTGGCTGACAGCGATCTCAAAATGGCGCACGTTTCTTCTCTTTGATACAGAGCGTCTACCGCGCATGTGCGGAACTGTGATCGCAGCGCTGCAGTGGAGATAAATTGAAACGGAACTTACTTTCTGGACGTACCTCGTATACGAACTCTCAGCTGCCATCAATAGATGATACTCATAGACTAATAATTGGACATATTAAACTAACTCATAACTATGTATTCATCAAACACAAACCTCCATTCTGTGTACATTGCAGCCAGTATCTGTCAAACACACTATAACGGAATGTGTTCACTATTCTTACCACAGAACCAGCACCAAATTCCTCTTGATATTTAGGCAGCTCTCGACAAGACAAACAGCTTATAATCATGTTTAAATTTATAAAAGATTGTAAAACTTGCTACTGTACTGTAAAATATTGTCTACGTTTAACACACTGTTGTATGGAACACTACGTAATACACGGTGATTTATGTAGAACTGACACATTTCTTTCTTTAATTATGCCGTTGGAAATTCAATCAATGACACAATTTTAGCACCAAATTAAGCAGAATGTTCTGGAGTTTTATTCCTGGAGTTTCAATTCCTTGTCACTAGATACGCAGATGTTGAACTTGTATTAAGTACTTTTTACGATAACTGGACGATGTAGAGCTGAGTCAAGGATAGTTTCAGCAAGATGGCGCTACATGCCATACATCAAATGGATCCATGAACCTAATTGCAAGTTTCTTTGACGACCGGATAATTTCCAGGAACCTGTGGCCACCGAGATCTCCGGATTTGACATCGCCAGACTTCTTTCTAAGGGGTTATTTAAAAGACAAGGTTTACGCCATACGTCTCCAGATATTAAACGTTCTGAAGCACAACATTAACAAGGAGATTCAAGCTATTGGCAACAGAGTCCTCCAACGAGTGACCAGTAACATGGAACGACGTGTTGACTGGAGCCTTATACAGGATGGAGTACATTTCAATATCTGCTATAGAGGTAAATAATCTCCCAATATTCCTCTGCAATTTAGGTATAATAAGTTGTCGCTAGCATAACACGTTTTGAAACAATTAAAGAAATGTGTCAGCTCTATATAAATCACCCTGTATAAAAGTATTATTGTTAGCATTCCAATAATTAATGTTACAAGTTATATATAATTATGTAGAGGCTTAGACTTTTACGGCTGGCTTTATTAACCATATTATTTAAGTTTGCTGGGCTTGTTGGCCGTGAGCTTGCCTGTACTCCAGAGCTATATTCTCACCCTGATGATGCCGAACGAAGCTTTCGACGAAACGCCGGTTATGCAAACAACTTAACCACAGTAAGCTTAAATAATAAGGTATATATGATTATTAATTTAATGTGTAAATGTTGTATTCAAAGTTTTATAACATTTCTTATTGTTACATTGTGTTACCATGATACCTGTGTAATTAAGCCACATTTAATACAACCATAAATAGCTTTTATGAACTTAGTTGCGTGAAGATTTTGCTGATGCGTGCTTACATGTCAGAATTTCATTCTTAAAACACTTCCCGCTTTTCTCTACAGTTTAAAGGAAGAGGTTAAATGAAACCATGTCCATCGCAGCGCCTAAGGCAGTCTCCAAATGCTGTTTATTGGGATTGGGTAAACTGAACAAAGAGAATGGGTTTATTAGCTTTGTAGTTCTGTTTGAGTTTTCTTGTTTCGCACGAAATCAAAGGCTCCGATGCCCCGGGCTCGTTTGTGTCATGATTAATTCGTTTAATTCTTTGCAGAGGAAGTTCAAAGCTCAAAGGAGGAAAAAAATGTATGCCTCACCTTTGAGTGTGATTCTGAAATTGAGGCGAAGTGAATTCAAATAAACGTTCCTTGAATTCTGTTTAAATAAAAATCTGATGTGTTACACTCACATGACTTTCTCTAGCCGTTGTACAAACTTCTTACATAAGATTATTCTTCTTTCTGCACCTTGCTAATCGAGGTATTCAGCACAATGTTCTTATTACTTAGTTCCCTATACGTAGGAAGAAAATAAGGGAATACACTAGGCTAAATCGATAGTCAGATGTTTTAAAAGCTGTCTTAGGTTGCTATTTCTAATAGTTTTTGTTTTACAGGCAGTTGAAGTTGTCTACTTCTTTTGTAGTAACCCTGTATATTGTATTTACGGAGCTAGAGAAAGTAAACATTTGGAGGCAATACTTTTCAGCACGCTCTCGTACATAGCTTTTCCTAAGAATTATCTGCGAATTCTCGCTTCATATTGTTCAAGCGTCTCCAACGTTGGTTTCAATAAAATCGTATATTCACTTCGCTTGTA
This sequence comes from Hymenopus coronatus, assembly GCA_030762935.1. Lineage (NCBI taxonomy): Eukaryota > Metazoa > Arthropoda > Insecta > Mantodea > Hymenopodidae > Hymenopus > Hymenopus coronatus. The sequence goes on from CM060891.1 coordinate 21,714,481, forward strand.
ATAGAATTTTATAGTAGCGAGGCGAATGTAATGGTTTTTGTGTGGCAGTATTTTCCACGGAAACTCGGTAATTCTAGAAATAGCGTTCCTTGCAAGTGAATTCCCTCGTGGTGTGGATTTTTTTTTTTTGGATGCCAAAAGGGGCATCTGTAACTTCATTTCGGTCACGTCTTTGTGCCCTACTGCTGTAAGTTTGATCACGCTCTGAGAGAGTTTATTGACTGCACTGAAACAATTTCTCATGTGCTCCATTCACAAACAATTTCTCTATCTTTACTGCAACAAATTATTGTTACAAAAGTTTATTACTTTCCCTAGACGTACTATGTACATAGAGAGGATTTTGTATTACACTCAAAAAATTCTACTGAAATTTCACCGGAAATACAAGTTTTAAAAAATCTTTCTCTACATCTTTGCAACAAAATACTGTTAAAAAGCTTCATGTTAATCGAGAAAAAATTAGCAGCAATAGTCTTATTACTTGCTTCTTTCTAAGTTGAAGTGAAACAAGGGAGTACCATACGTTAAAGTGAAAGCCAAAAACTGGTTGCTGTGTGACTGAAGTTCCTTTGTTTGTTGACAAGTTCCCGTATGAGAAACTATGCTTTTTAAAGCTGAAACCAATAACAAAGAAGATCTCAAAAACGATCAACTCCACGAAAACAATGTATATAACATAAATTGTGTGATTTAAAGTGCTCTACATTTTTTATGTGGCAAGGTTTTATCCATCTCTTAAGGTTTACCAGTTATGCAAAATTCCGTAAAATTCATCCAAAATAAACATGTCTTCAGAGGCTATGTTGAAGATATACATTTTATTTGTCATGTAAACATCTTTAATATACGATATTTAAATCAAAATCATTAGAGCATTTTTTTTTGAAAATCAAAATTTTAGTACAGTTTTCATGTAAAGGGTTGTAGTTTGGGATGGGAGATTTTCTTGAAAATATTCGTGTCGCATTCTTAAATATCAAGTTTGGTATTTTACCGAAATTTCATTTTTGAGTTATCGTGTTCACAGGCACACAGACACGGACAAATACACACACGGACCTTTTCCTAAAAATGTTTTTTTTGGAGACATCGAAATCGAATTTTTGGGTAAAATGCAATATTTTCTTTATACTCTATGTACATAGTACGTTTAGAGAAAGTAATAAAAGATAAAGATTAGCAGAAATGGTCTAGTTAAATATATTTCCTTGTATATTTCCTTGTAAAGAGTACACGCTTTTAAAAGTCATTCGCTATTTTATGGTATTGAGATTATATTGTCTTTAGTTGATCAGGACAAACTATAAAATATTAGCTCCACAACAAAAATATATTTTGTATATATTGTGTAATTTAAGGAGATCTACATCGTGCAGTATGTTTCTGTCTACTTACAGTTTAGTAGATATGTAAATTTAATTAAGAATAAAAGGTATTTAGCGGATAATCATGCGAATATCTCTAATATACCGTATTTTAATCAAAATCGATAGAGCTATTTATGTTAATTAAACATTATCAAAATATTTCGATTTAAAGGATAGTTTAGACTGGGGAAGAAATTAAAAATCTTCGTGTTGTAGCCTTGGAAGACGCCGAACTTAAATATCAAATTTGGTATTTAACCGGACTTTCGTTTGTGAGTTATTTCTCTCCCAGACATGCACACGGACATTTTTGTAGAAATGTTATTTTTTGGATTTAGGGGAACTTTGGGGAACATTTGCATTTGGTATCTAAATTTTGGGTAGAATGCATACCTTGTCTACCTATGTACAAAGTAGAGAAAGTAGAAGAGGTGCTTCAGAAAATTTAACGACTACATACAACTAATTCCTAGGTGACAGTAGTTTTATTTTAAGTTTTATTGCATTCGAAATATTCCATATAATGCATTTTCAGTTTTTACTTTCTCTATACGCACTATGTACATAGTTTATAGAGAAAGTATTGCACTCCACCCAAAAATTCGATACCGAGATTTCACCGGAAATATATGTTTTAGGGTCCCGAATATAAAAAAAATGCATTTTAACAAAAAGGTCCGTGTGCCTGTGAACACGATAACTCAAAAACGAAAAGTCTGTAAAATACCAAACTTGGTATTTAAATTTAGCATCTTCCAGGGATGCGACACGAAGATTTTGAGAAAAATCAAACTACCCTTTACGTGGAAATTTTTGATTTTCTCAAAAATGGCTCTAACGATTTTGATTAAAATTTCGTATATTAAATATATTTTCCTGACAAATAAAATGTATATCTTGAATTTTCTGGGAATAGCCTCTGAAAAGTAGTTTATTCTGGATGAATTTTACTGAATTATGAATAACTGCTAAACCGTAAGAGATGGACAAAAATTTACTACACAGCAAATGTAGAGCACTTTAAAACACACAATTTATGTTAGATACATTTTTTTCGTGGAGTTCGTCGTTTTTGAGACATTCCTTATTTTTGGTTTCTGCTATGAAAAAAGTATACTTTTCTCATACAGGAACTTGTCAACTACTATCCATATAAACAAAGGAACTTCATTGATATAGCAACCAGCTTTTGACTATCACTTTAATCTATGGTTGTCCCTTATTTCGCTTCTACTTACAAGGAAGCGAGTAATAAGATTATTTCTGCTAATTTTTTTCTGATTAGGATAAAGTAAATAGAAGTATAAGCTTTTTAAGAATAATTTGTTTCAAGGATATAGAGAAAGTCATGTGAATGGTACACATCAGATTTTTCTGTTGTATTTTTATGTCCTGGTGCACCGTAAGGTACATGGAGTGAAATCAGTTAAATAAGCCCGGTAGAGGCAGTACCCAAGGTCGGGAATTCAAACCCGGCGGAGGACGATGGATTTTTTCGGGTGTAAAAATCCTTAGCATTGTTTCCTTCGGAAGGGAAGTAAAGCTGTGGGTCCCATAGCAGTTAAAAAACCTCCATAAATAAAAACGCTATTTCATTTCACCCGTGCCACTCTTGCTCGTTACTTGTAAACCACGCCACTCTCAAAAGTATGGCAACGAGAATCTGGTATCGAGAACTATGCTTAAGAGCGAGGCGACTCGAGCATTCTCGTAAGTACAGGCGAAGTAGGTTTACGTATGATCCATAGTATCCAGTTTATAACGTAATAACTAGGACCCGGATTTTTAGGTTTAACAGATTTTTTTCGCTTATAAGCAAGTTAAACATTTCAAAGTACTTTTATGTTTTAAACCGTTTGGATGTTAATGTGTGAATCTTATTCAACCTAAAACAAAGATAGTAAGTGGGACACTAAGACTTAAAATTCGCTAAACTTAAGTTTTATTTATTTTTTAACCTCAGAAGAAAATGTATCAATTTGTTTTTAGATCATTTAAACTACAATATTTGCTTAACAATTCGTTTTGAGTGCACATGTGGATTTAGCCAGGGAAAGAATTTATCAGGGTTTTTATTTTGGTATAGAAATTACGTGTATGAAATATACGCCAGCGACATTCCGTGATGTTGAAATATTTTTTCCGCCTATAGGGATATATTAAAAAAATCTGATGTGTTCCATTCACATGCTTCTATTTACTTCCTGCTAATCGAGAAAAAATTAGCAGAAATAGTCTTATTCCTTGCTTCCTTGTAAGAAGAAATAAGGGAGTACCATAGATTAAAGTGATAGTCAAAAGCTGGTTGCTATGTGACTGAAGTTCCTTTGTTTGTATGGACACGAGTTGACAAATTCCTGTATGAGAAAAGTATAAGTTTTTCAAAGCAGAAACCAAAAACAAGGAATGTCTCAAAACGATGAACGAAAAAATGTATACAACATAAATTGTGTTTTAATGTGCTCTACATTTTTTGTGTGGTAAGTTTTTGTCTCTCTCTTACGGTTTAGCACTTGTGCAAAATTCCGTACAATTCACTCAGAATTAAGTAGTCTTCAGAGGCTATTCCCAGAAAATTCAAAATATACATTTTATTTGTCAGGCAAATAGCTTTAGTATAACATATTTTAATCAAAATCGTAAGAGCTATTTTTTAGAAAATCAAAATTTACGAAAAAAGTTGCATGTAAAGGGCAGTTTGGTATTTTACCGACTTTTCGTTTCTGAGTTATCGTGTTCTCAGATACACACTCACATGGACTTTTTTCTGAAAATACATTTTTTGATACAGGGGACCCTAAAACATATATTCCCGATGAAATCTCGGTATCGAACTTTTTGGTGGAGTGCAATACATTCTCTATACCATATGTACATAGTGCGTATAGAGAAACTAAAAACAACAGAAAATTTGTAAATGTGGCTTGTTGTGTACAGAATTAAATTTTTAGTTAAAAAGTTCGAGCACGAGTATATTATGTAATAAATTATGTTAAATTATAGCACATATTAATAGCTTGCTTCCGTGTGGTAAAATAGTTTTCACATTTTATCTATATTATGTTATAAAATGCGTTTGTCGTCAACTTCCTTAAATAAGTAAGAAAATTGCTTAGTAACCTTAAAAAAGAGGCTAGGAACTTTGTTAGAAAGGCAAAAGAATTGTTTAATAACCTAAAAGGGTTAAAAGGCTAAAACTACATTTATAAAAAGCTAAAAATCCGTGCCCTAGTAATAACACAAGATGACCCCTCGTTTAGCAGTACATATATCCGAAATGCGTTCACAGTAAACGGTTTGAATCGGCATATTAATGACATATCTATACTTTGTCTTACTATGTATAAACATGTTCAGATTACAACCGAAAATGGAGCGGGTTTCCTCCGGGTACTCCGGTTTCCCCCGCCAACGCATCCACCGGTGCACTTGTCATCATTCATGTATCATCAGTGTCACCGCCTGCTGTGCCATTAGTATTGCATGTCTATACGTGCTACAGTAAGTAAAAAATCTGATGTGTACCATTCACATGACATTCTCTATATCCCTGCAACAAATTATTCTTAAAAAGCTTATGCTTCTATTTACTTCATGCTAATCAGAAAAAAAATTAGCAGAAATAGTCTTTATTACTTTGCTTCCTTGTAAGTAGAAGCGAAACAAGGGACTACCATAGGTTAAAGTGGTAGTCAAAAGCCGGTTGCCATGTCAATGAAGTTCCTTTGTTTATATGGATCGGAGTTGAGAAGTTCCTGTATGAGAAACATGTTTTTCATAGCAGAAACCAAAAATAAGGAATGTCTCAAAAACGACGAACTAGCCGAAAAACATTTATATAACATAAATTGTGTGTTTTAACGTGCTCTACATTTTTTGTGTTGTAAGTTTTTGTCCATCTCTTATGGTTTAGCAGCTATTCAAAATTCTGTAAAATTCATCCAGAATAAACTACTCTTCAGAGGCTATTCCTAGAAAATTCTAGATATATATTTTTTTTGTGAGGTAAATATGTTTAATATACGAAATTTTAATCAAAATCGTTACAGCCATTTTTGAGAAAAATAAAATGTTCGAAAAAAGTTCCATGTAAAGGGTAGTTGGGGTGGGGGGATTTTTCTCAAAATCTTCGTGTCGCATCCCTGGAAGATACTAAACTTAAATACCAAGTTTGGTATTTTACCGACTTTTCGTTTTTGAGTTACCGTGTTCACAGACACACACACACACGCACACACACACACACACACACACACACACAGGGACCTTTTTGTGAAAATGCTTTTTTTGGATATTGGGGACACTAAAACATATTTTTCCGGTGGAATCTCGGTATCGAATTTTTGGGTGGAGTGCAATACCTTCTCTATACACTATGTACACAGTGCGTATGGAGAAAGTAAGAAATCAAAATCAGTTGTTTGCTTTCCAAAATATTCGCTCTCTCTCTCTCCCTCTCTCAATAACATTACGTTTCTACATATTGTTATGAGAATGAGCTTTTACATTGGTTCCATTACTTCATGTGTTCTGAGAAACCGCTAATCTGGTTAATGCTACCCATAGAAGGGATTCTATTGCATTCCAGAACATCTCATTAATATTTCACATGCTTCAACTTTGACCCGCAGGATATGCGACGCGTTTACCACAAACCAGACCGACTACGTTATTGCCATCGTTTGTTGAATATTCATGAATCGAAATCTACACCTTTGCTGTCACTGGAGCAATGAAACACAGATCCGAGCTTTAATTAAAACTGCAGCCGAGGAATTCGTCAGTCATTTGAACAATGAAACTAATTTTCGATAGCATACGTCACGTGTACAGCATAATTATAGACATTTCGTAATAGATCTGCTTTAGGAAAATACCAGGGATTAACAGTTAGCGGTTGGTGGAACTAAAATTAGTAAAGTCTATTTGGGGCTTGTAGTGATTCCCCAAATCTCGCTCATCGCAAATGTTCGGAAGATACGAGGTACGTCCAGAAAGTAAGTTCCGTTTCAATTTATCTCCGCTGCAGCGCTGCGATCGTAGTTCCGCACATGCGCGGTAGACGCTCTGTATCAAGGAGAAGAAACGTGCGCCATTTTGAGATCGCTATCAGCCACATACGCTTTGTTGTGCTTGTTTACAATGTCGGTGTTGATTGAAAGTCCCGCCGCTTGTGAAATCAGATCTGTGATTCGTTTTCTGAATGCTAGGAAAGTGAAACCAATTAAAATTTATCGGCAAATTTGCGAAGTTTACGGAGAAAATGCGATGAGTGATTCAATGGCGAGAAGATGGGTCTGACAGTTCAATGAAGGACGTAGTGAAGTGCACGATGAAGAACGAAGTGGGCGTCCATCTTTGGTTACAAAAGAACTGATTCATGCGATTGATGACAAGATCCAGGAAAACAACAAGTTTACAATTAGTGCTCTCGCTATGGAATTTCCCCAAGGCTCACGATCACTAATTCATGAAATTGTTACCGTAAAACTGACATTTTGTAAACTTTGCTCACGTTGGGTACCAAAGATTCTTACTGAACAACACAAAACAAAACGGATGGGTAGTGCACTTAGTTTTTAATCCGTTATGATGAAGACGGCGAAGAATTTCTGACACAGATAGTCACCGGAGATGAGACTTGGGTTTCATACGACACCCCTGAAAGCAAGCGGCAATCAATGGAATGGAGGCACACTTCATCCCCAGCGAAGGTTAAGCCGAAACAAATCTTGAGACCTCGAAAAATGACGTGCACAGTGTTCTGAGACTGGATAGGCATCTTGCTCATTGATTTCTTACCGCGTGGTCAATCAAAGCAGATGTTTATTGCGAGACACTTAGGAAATTGCGCCGCGCAATACAGAATAAGCGCCGAGGATTGCTGTCAAAAGGTGTTGCTTTTCTTCACGACAACGCACGACCACACACTGCAAATGTGACGAAAAACCTCTTACAGGGATTTGGCTGGGACATGTTTGACCATCCTCCGTACAGTCGCTCCTAGCGACTTTCATCTGTTCTTACATCTCAAGTCTTTTCTTGGCGGTCAACACTTCAACAATGACGAAGAGCTGAACGAAAATGTTTCCAACTTTTTGAAGACACAGGCGGCAAACTTCTATGAAGAAGGTATACAAAAACTTGTGCCACGCTATGACAAATGCCTGCAAAATTTCGGCAGTTATGTGGAAAAGCAGTTTAAGTGTTGTAGACTTTTGTGCAATAAATAATTATTCTGTATCTGTACACAATTTAATTTTATTACCAAACGGAACTTACTTTCTGGACGTACCTCGTATTTAAATCATGTATTTTCTAATACCTAGTATCTCCGTTTTCCTACACCGGTATTTTTCTGTCTGGGTGACAACGAAAACAAATCGAGAGACACTTCAAAGGATAAGATAACCAAGCACTGAGCATTTCATATGTCAATAGCTCGATCACTCAATGTTGAAAGGTGGGATTTCAATCCTCAAAACATATAATTTAATTCATCTCCCCATATTGAATTTCTCTAATTATGCAGAATATTTTAATATTGAATCTTCACACTTTACCCATTTATTTGTAACTCTGTAACTGCACGATAGTCCTTTTCCATAACTTTCTAATTGTTCAATATTAAGATTCATGTAAGTCAGATGTGTTGGGGTTCCGCTTGAGCACGCCCAATAGTAACATTGGTACTCGTACTGGCATGCAGCGACACCCTAACACAGATGTTCAACTGATTAACCTAATCTCTTGCAACAGTCTTCGAAGTTGATACGTTTTGTATAGCTTTAAGTAAGTTTTAAAGTATATGCAAAATAATGGTAGAGAAAAGTATGAGTTTCTAAAGGTAAAATTAAAAACAAGAAATAGGTTAAAAACGATCAACTCCAAGAAAAAAAATGAATATAACATAAATTGTGTGTTTTAACGTGCTCTACATTTTTTGTGTTGTAAGTTTTTATCCATCTCTTACGGTTTAGCATTTATGCAAAATTCCGTAAAATTCGTGCTGAATAAAGTAGTCTTCAGAGGATAATCCCAGAAAACTCAAGATGCACATTTTATTTCTCAAGTACATATCTTTAATATACGATATTTTAATAAAAATCGTTAGAGCCATTTTTGAGGGAATCAAAATTTTCGAAAAAAGTTCCATGTAAAGTGCTTGGGGTGGGGGAATTTTCTTGAAAATGTTCGTGACGTATCCTTGGAAGATACAAAACCTAAATACCAAGTTTGGTTTTTAACGGTCCTTTCGTTTTTGAGCAATGCTGCACACACACACACATACTCACACACACGAACATTTTTCTAAAATGCTGTTTTTGTATTCTGGGGGTCTCAAAACGTGTTTACAGTGAAATGAATTTTTGGGTGCATTACAATACCTTCTCTATACACTATGTACATAGTACGTGCAGAGAAAGTAATAGATACTACAAAAACGACGCAACCACCTTCTGCAACAAGTAGACGCAGCATATAGAAAGTTGCTTCTCGTTTCTTGTCCACGTTCAGCACAGCGTGTAACAGAAATGTGCAATGTCGTGTCTCTTCGGAATAAAAAAGTCGATCAATGGTCGACGTTGCTCACCGCGATCCTAACTCGTGCCAAAGGTTAAGAAGTAAGCTCACTTTCACTGCTACTCCAAAAGAAAGCTTCTTTTCTTCCCTTTTCTCTTTCTATCGGTTCCATCTTCGCTGTTAAAGAACCAACCTTTTTTCTCTACTATGTTATTTTAATTTTTAATAGAGTAACATCTTTGGAAAATATCTTCAGTGGCAAATATCATAAAATGGGTTAGTAAGTTGAGCTGAATATTATCTAGGATCTCACACAGTGTTCAATGCAGAGAAAAGTCATTCATATTCATTAAACTTTCATTGAAAAATTATGCATGTTTTCGAAGTTTAAAAAAAATGCAGTAGGCTAAAAGCATGACACGATTTTCTAAAATAAGGGTCCAACATGATGATTTTGAAAATTCAAACTCTTTGCATGATAACGAAACAAATATGATATGTTCCATTCACAAGAGTCTCTCTATCTCTTCTGCAAACGAAGTATTGTTACAAACATATTTTATCTACGTAATGGTAATTGGGATAAAATCACTAAAAGTCTCTTATTCCTTAGTTCCATATTATTAGATGGAAAATAGCAAGGCTAAAGCGATAGTCAAATGTTTTAAAACTGTCGCTATCCGATTTATGATTAAAAATCTGATGTGTTCCATTCACATGACTTTCTCTATATCTCTGTAAATTATTATTGTTAATTATCTTATCTTTTATTTATTTCATGCTAATCGAGAAAAAATAGCAGAAATAGTCTTATTTCTTGTTTTATTGTAAGTAGAAGTGAAATAAGGGAGTACCATAGGTTAAAGTGAAAACCAAAAGCTGGTTGCTATGTGACTGGTGTTCCTTTGTTTGTATGGACAGGAGTTGACAAATTCCTGTATGAGAAAAGTATAAGTTTTTCAAAGCTGAAACCAAGAAAAAAGAATATCTCAAAAAGGATCAATTCCACGAAAAAAAATGTATATAATATAAATTGCGTGTTTTAACGTGCTCTACATTGTTTGTGGGTTAAGTTATTGTCCATCTCTTACGGTTTAGTAGTTATGAAAAAATCATCCAGAATAAAGTAGTCTTCAGAGGCTATTCCCAGAAAATTCAAAATATACATTTTATTTGTCAGGTAAATATCTTTAATATACGATATTTTAATCAAAATCCTTACAGCCATTTTTAGAAAATCAAAATTTTTGAAAAAAGTTCCATGTAAAGGGTAGTTTGGGATGGGGGGATTTTTCTCAAAATCTTCGTGTCGTATCCCTGGAAGATACTAAACTTAAATACCAAGTTTGGTATTTTAGCTACTTTTCGTTTTTGAGTTATCGTGTTCACGGACACACACACACACGGACCTTTTTCTGAAAATACTTTTTTTGATACAGGGGACCCTAAAACATATAAATCTCGGTATCAAATTTTTTGGTGGAGTGCATTCTCTATACACTATGTACATAGTGAGTATAGAGAAAGTAAAAGTAGGTTCTGAGTAAGAGAGGGAGGGAGGGAAGGGGAGGGAGAGAGAGAATTTTCCCTCTGCTTCCTAGACATACACTTGACCGATGTGTTTCATTCATATGACTTTTGTGTATCTTTTCTGAAAACAAAATATTCTTAGAAATAATTATTTTTATGCATCATGCTAATCAAGTAATCTAGTTAAAACTACCAGAAATAGAAGGTAAATAAGGGAATACATTTTGGGACCGCTGCATCCAAAAACCCAGCTTAAGAAAAACGTCCCTGTGTGTATGTGTGTGTACGTGCGCGCGTGTTTCCATGGAGAGCATAATGCAAAAACCAAAACTCGAGTAAATTCCAAACTTGTTATTGAAGTTCAGTATATTTCGAAAATTTCCTCACCCTCAACTATCCTTTACATCGACAATTTTTGAAATGTTTGATTTTTGATAAAGAACTCTGATTTTAATTAAAATACCATATTCTTAAGATATTTTCACAACAAACGAAATGTATCTCTTGAATTCTCTGGGAATAGACTCTGAAGACCTCTTTTTTTCTGGTTGACTTTTGTCAAAAACCGAAAAAGTTAGATAAAACACATTAAAAGATACATATCTTAGTCAAACACAATTTGTTATATAAATCTTAGGAGAGTTATCCTTTACCGACATATTCATTGTTATTGGTTTAAATTTTGAACTACTTAAACTTTTACTCAAACGGGAAGTCATATCATTTTTGTTTTACTCTTAGCCACAATGAGAATTGCATAGCGACAGCTTTAAAAATACTTGACTATCTTTAGCCTAGTTTATTTGCTTATTCCTGTTCTACTTACAAGGAAGCAAGTAATAAGACGATTTTTGCTAATGTTTATGTCGACCAGCATGATGTAGATAAAAGAATAACTTTTTGTAGGAATAGTTTTTTAGATTACAGCATGTGAATGGATTTATTTCTTTTTACTTTCTCTTGCTCCGTATGTACAATGTACATAGGGATAGAGAAGTACTGCATTCCACCCAAAAATTCGATGTCGAGATTTTACCGGAAATACATGTTTCAGGACCCCCTGTATCCAAAAAAAGCATTTCCAGAAAAAGGTCCGTGTGTGTGTGTGTGTCCGTGTGTCTGTGAACACGATAAGTCAAAAACGAAAAGTAGCAAAAATACCATACTTGGTATTTAAGTTCAATATCTTCCATGGATGCGACACGAAGACGTTGAGAAATATCCTCCCACTCCAAACTACCCTTACTTTTTTCGAAAATTTTGATTTTCTTAAAAATGGCTCTAAAAATGTTGATTAAAATATCGTATATTAAAGATATTTATCTGACAAATAAAATGTATATCTTGAATTTTCTGGGAATAGCTTCTAAAGACCTGTATATTCTGGATGAATTTTGCTTAATTTGGCATAACTAATAAACCGTAAGAGATAGACAAAAACGTACTATACAAAAAATGTAGGCCTTGTTAAAATACACAATTTACATCATATACAGTTTTTTCGTGGAGCTTACCGTTTTCGAGGTATTCATTGTTATTTGTTTCAGTTGTGAAGTACTTATACTTTTTTCAGACGGGAGTGTCCGTTTTTCTCCTGGCCAAGAAAAGAAGCGATTTGTAATGAACATCGCATAACAACAGCTTTTAAAACATTTGACTATCGATTTAGCCTAGTGAATTCCCTTATTTTCTTCCTACTTTTAAGAAACTAAGTAATAAGAACTTTGTGCTAAATACCTCGATTAACAAGGTGCAGAAAGAAGAATAATCTTATGTAAGAATTTTGTAGAACGTCTAGAGAAAGGGATGTGATTGTAACACATCAGTTTTTTGTAGGAATAGTTTTTTGGATTAAAGTATATGAATGGAAATAATCAGATTTTTTTTCCCAAACTTATATGCATTGCATGAATAAATCAAAAGCTAGTACCTTGGCATAATGACCTAAATATAGCGACATGGTCTTCATTATGCCTTAGCAATAAGGCTAATCGAAATATAATGTTTGTTTCTCATGACTGACTGCATTCGAGAATGTATGACAATACACACCCACGTTAATTATTGTCATGTAATGCATTACCACTGAGCTATGAAAAAAAACATCTTTATATATATGAGATTCTAAGATAGAGTTAGATGGATAAATAGATACTTTATTACACTGCTTAGGGCACGGCCCGGTGGCAGCACTGTCAGTCATAATACAACGTACAATATAATTAAAATAAATAAATAATACATGTTAGTGAATTGAATTGAAATTTATTTGTAACATGCCAATAGTAGATGGATTTACACGTCAGTATAATAAGAAAAATCTGATGTGTTACACTCGCATGACTTTCTCTAGCCGTTCTACAAACTTCTTACATAGATTATACTTCTTTCTGCACCTTGTTAATCGAGGTATTCAGCACAATGCTCATATTACGTTCCTTATAAGTAGGAATAAAATAAGGGAATACTCTAGGCTAAATCGATAGTCAAATGTTTTAAAAGCTGTCATGAGATGTTCATTACAAATCGCTTCTTTTCTTGGCCAGGAGTAGAACAATAGAAAAACGGACACTCCCGTCTGAAAAAAGTATAAGTACTTCACAACTGAAACAAATAACAATGAATACCTCGAAAACGGTAAGCTCCACGAAAAAAATGTATATGACGTAAATTGGGTATATTAACAAGGCCTACATTTTTTGTATAGTAAATTTATGTCTATGTCTTACGGCTTATTAGTTACGCCAAATTAAGCAAAATTCATCCAGAATAAACAGGTCTTTAGAAGCTATTCCCAGAAAATTCAAGATATACATTTTATTTGTCAGATAAATATCTTTAATATACGATATTTTAATCAACATTTTTAGAGCCATTTTTAAGAAAATCAAAATTTTCGAAAAAAGTAAGGGTAGTTTGGGATGGGGGATATTTCTCAAAATCTTCGTGTCGCATCCAAGTTTGGTATTTTAGCTACTTTTCGTTTTTGAGTTATCGAGTTCACAGACACACGGACGGACACACACACACACACACACACACACACACACACGGACCTTTTTCTGGAAATGCTTTTTTTGGATTCAGGGGGTCCTAAAACATATATTTCCGTTGAAATCTCCGCATCGAATTTTTGGGTGGAATGCAATATTTCTCCATCCCTATGTACATTGTACATACGGGGCAAGAGAATGTAAAAACACGTAAAATACATAACTGATAACATGGTAAAATACATAATTAATAACATTTTAAAACTTGTAACTTAACATCTCTTTTGCTTAAACCTGTTGTAAGGCAGTTTTTGTATATTCAACGGTAACTTATTAAAAACTCTGATGTGTTACACTCACATGACTTTCTCTAGCTGTTGTACAAACTTCTTACGTAAGATAATTCTTCTTTCTCCACCTTGCTAATCGAGGTACTCATTAGCACAATGTTCTTATTATTTAGTTCCTTTTAAGTAGGAAGAAAATAAGAGAATACACTAGGCTAAACCAATAGTCAAATGTTTTAAAAGCTGTCGTTATGCGATTGTCATTACAAATCGCTTCTTTTCTTGGCCAGGAGTAGAAAAAAAGAAAAACGGACACTCCCGTCTGAAAAAAGTATTAGTACTTCACAACTGAAACTAATAACGTTAGGTACCTCGAAAACGGAAAGCTCCTCGAGAAAAATGTATATGACATGTGTATTTTAAAAAAATCTACATTTTTTGTATAGTAAGTTTTTGTCTATTTCTTATGGTTTACTAGTTATGCCAAATTAAGCAAAATTCATCCAGAATAAACAGGTCTTCAGAAGCTATTCCCAGACAATTCAAGATATACATTTTATTTGTCAGATAAATATCTTTAATATGCGATATTTTGATCAAAATCGTTAGAGCCATTTTTAAGAAAATCAAATTTTTCGAAAAAAGTTCCATGTAAAGGGTAGTTTGAGGTGGGGGGATTTTTCTCAAAATCATCGTGTCGCATCCCTGGAAGATACTAAACTTAAATACCAAGTTTGGTATTTTAGCTACTATTCGTTTTTGAGTTATCGTGTTCACGGACACACACACACACAGACACGGACCTTTTTCTGGAAATGCTTTTTATGGATACAGGGGGTCCTAAAACATGTATTTCCGGTGAAATCTGGGTATCGAATTTTTGGGTGGAATACAATACTTCTTTATCCCTATGTATATTGTACATACGGAGCTACAGAAAGTAAAAAGCATAACGCCAGAATATCCAGGTGATTTTTCATATTTTGCGAGTTTATGATTTTCAATGGTACAACTGTACAGAGTATACCTGACCGTTTCCGACGTAATCGTCGATATTGGTTTCAACTATAAAATTGTACGCATTTCTCATTTGAGAATTTGATAACTCCTGGTCGTGCAAAGAGTACAAAATTCAGTTATATAGCTATGAGCTTTCAAAAGTTGTATATAATGCTTTAGTTTAGCGTATTCCCTTATTTCTCTCCTACTTATGAGGAACTAAGTAATAAGAACATTCTGCTAATGTTTATCTCGATTAGCATTGTGTAGATAGAAGAATAACCTTTTTACTTTCTCTATACGCACTATGTACATAGTGTACACAGAAAGTATTGCACTCCACCCAAAAATTCGATACCGAGATTTCACCGGAAGTATATGTTTTAGGGTCCCCAATATCCAAAAAAAGCATTTTCACAAAAAGGTACGTGTGTGTGTGTCCGTGTGTCAGTGTGTCCGTGTGTCTGTGAACACAATAACTCAAAAACGAAAAGTCGGTAAAATACCAAACTTGATTTTCTCAAAAATGAGTACTTTATTCTGGATGAATTTTACTGAATTTTGAATAACTGTTAAACCGTAAGAGATGGACAAAAACTTACTACACAACAAATGTAGGGCACATAAAAACACACAATTTATGTTACATACATTTTTTTTTTGTGAAGTTCGTCGTTTTTGAGACATTCCTTGGTTTTGGTTTCTGCTATGATAAACGTATACTTTTCTCATACAGGAACTTGTCAACTACTATCCATATAAACAAAGGAACTTCATTGATATAGCAACCAGCTTTTGACTATCACTTTAACCTACGGTTGTCCCTTATTTCGCTTCTGCTTACAAGGAAGCAAGTAATAAGGCTATTTCTGCTTTTTTTCTGATTAGCATGAAGCAAATAGAAGCATAAGCTTTTTAAGAATAGTTTGTTACTGAAATGTAGAGAAAGTCATGTGAATGAAATACATCAAATCTTTTTAGGTTAATACCAGAGGTATCTTGCCAATGTTAAAGTTTGTCCCAGTATCTCAGCAACTATTTAAAATATTGAGCTAAATTTTTACTTTCTCTATACGCACTATGTACATAGTGTATAGAGAATGTATTGCACTCCACCAAAAAATTCGATATCGAGATTTCACAGGAAATATATTTTAGGATCCCCTGTATCCAAAACAAGTATTTTCAGAAAAAGGTACGTGTGTGTGTGTCCGTCCGTGTGTCCGTGCGTCTGTGAACACGATAACTCAAAAACGAAAAGTCGGTAAAATACCAAACTTGGTATTTAAGTTTAGTGTCTTCCAGGGATGCGACACGAAGATTTTGAGAAAAATCCACCCACACCAAACTACCCTTTACATGGAACTTTTTTCGAAAATTTTGATTTTCTAAAAAATGGCTCTAAAGATTTTGATTAAAATATCGTATATTAAATATATTTACCTGAAAAATAAAATGTATATCTTTAATTTTCTGGAAATAGCCTCTGAAGACTACTTTATTCTATATGAATTTTACGGAATTTTGCATTACTGCTAAACCGTAAGAGATATACAAAAACTTATCACACAAAAAATGTAGAGCACATTAAAACACACAATTTATGTTATATACATTTTTTTTTCGTTGAGTTGATCGTTTTTGAGATATTCCTTTTTCTTGGTTTCAGCTTTAAAAAACATACTTTTCTCATACAGGAATTTGTCAACTCCTGTCCATACAAACAAAGGAACATCAGTTACATAGCAACCAGCTTTTGGCTTTCACTTTAACCTATGGTTCTCCCTTATTTCGCTTCTACTTACAATAAAGCAAGAAATAAGATTGTTTCTGCTAATTTTTCTCGATTAGCATGAAATAAATAAAAGATAAGCCTATTAACAATAATAATTTACTGAGATATGGAGAAAGTCATGTGAATGGTACACATCAGATTTTTCAAAGTATATTCACCAATAGGTTTACTGTAGATTGATGGAAAATATCTGATGTGTTCTATTCACATGACTTTCTCTACATCTCTGCAAAAAAGAATAATATTAAAAAACTTATGCTTCTATTTACTTCATGCTAATCGAGAAAGAACTAGCAGAAGCGAAATAACGGAGTAACATAGATTAAAGTGATAGTCAAAAGCTGGTAGCTATGCAACTGAAGTTCCTTTGTTTCTACAGACAGGAGTTGACAAATTCCCGTTTGAGAAAAGTATACGTTTTTTATAGCTGGAACCAATAACAAGGAATACCTCGAAAACGATGAACTCCACGAAAAAAAGGTATGTAACATAAATTGTGTGTTTTAATGTGCTCTACATGTTTTGTGTGATAAGTTTTTGTATATCTCTAACGGTTTAGCAGTTATGCAAAATTCCGTAAAATTCATACAGAATAAAGTAGTCTTCAGAGGATATTCCCAGAAAATTCAAGATATACATTTTATTTTTCAGGTAAATGTCTAACATACCTAATTATAAACAAAATTTTTGAGCCATTTTTGTGGATATAACATTTTTCGAAAAAAGTTCCATGTAAAGGGTAGTTGGGGGTGGGGGAATTTTCTTGAAAATATTTGTGTCGCGTCCTTGGAAGACACCAAACCTAAATTCTAAGTTTTGTATTTAACCGTCTTTTCGTTTGTGAGCTATGCTGTCCATCGCCACAAACGCGGACCTTTTTACTTTTTCTATACTACCTTGTACATAGTGTATAGAGAAGGTATTGCACTCCACCCAAAAATTCGGTACCGAGATTTCACCGGAAATATATGTTATAGGGTCTCCTTTATCCAAAAAAGGAAAAAAAATTCAGAAAACGGTACGCGTGTGTGTATGTGTGTGTGTCCGCGTGTCTGTGAACACGATAACTCAATAACGAGAAATCTGTAAAATACCAAACTTGGTATTTAACTTTAGCATCTGCCAGGGATGCGACACCAAGGTTTTGAGTAAAAATCCCCCCCCAACTACCCTTAACATGGAACTTAATTTTGAAAATTTTGATTTTCTAATAAATGGTTCTAACGATTTTGATTAAAATATCGGATATTAAAGCTATTTACCTGACAAATAAAATGTATATCTTGAATTTTCGGGGAATAGCCTCTGAAGACTATTTTATTCTGGATACATTTTACGGAATTTTGCATGACTGCTAAGTCATAAAAGATGGAAAAAAAAACTTAAAACACAAAAATGTAGAGCACGTTAAAATACACAATTTATGTTATACACATTTTTTTTCGTGGAGTTGATTGTTTTCGAGATGTTCCTTGTTTTTGGCATCAAGACTTATACTTTTCTAATACAGGACTTTGTGAACTCCTATCCATACAAACAAAGAACTTCAGTCACATAGCAACCAGCTTTCAACCATCACTTTAACTTATGGTGCTCCCTTATTTCGCTTCTACTTGCATGGAACCAAGTAATAAAAACTATTTCTGCTAATTTTTTCTCGATTAGTATGAAGTAAATAGAAGTATACGCTTTTTAACAATAATTTGTTGCTGAGATATAGAGAAAGTCATGTGAGTGGAACACATCAGATTTTTTAAAAATGCTTTTTTTGGCTTCTTGGGGACCAAAACATGTATTTCCGGTGAAATCTCGGTGGTACAGAATTTTTGAGTGCAATACAATATATCCTCTATACCCTATGTACATAGTGCGTATAGAGAAAGTTAAAATGTTCTTGCCTAACTAAAACCAAGCTATTTATAACCTCTTTAGCACTTTGTTAAAAAAGGATCTCGCGGACCATGTGATCTAAATTGATGAGAAGTCATTATCTTGACTATTTCTGGTCTAATTTAAAAGTTAAATCTATTATAAGATTAAATCAATATACAGTACACCCTCGTTTTAGGAAAATCGGAGCTCTGTCGGTTTAGTAGCTACCTTTACGTTCATTGCACACGCCCACATACTCGCACCCACACATACACACAGATGGGTCTTTGTTTCGCAAGCTCGGTTTTCGTGTCAAGCGCCCACGATACATTTATCTCATTGTGTGCTAGATGTGTAATATTCGACTGCAAAATCGATTCCATATAGAGCGTATTCACGAGGTAACAGTTGAAATCTGTGCTAGGCAATTTAGCAACACGCCTCTTCATTTTCTGTGATGGAAAACTAGAGCATTCATTATATGGAATGTTTTGTTATCCATTTGCGTCACACATTGTCGCGGCTAGATGATTGAATTTCATCAACTACCATTATATTCTAACCGGTATCCTATTTCAAGATTACCGAAATTTCAGCTCGGAAGTGCTTCTGTAGGCCTCTAGAATCCCAACTCCATTTTTACTTTCTCTGCATAGTACATGTTACATCGGTAGAGAAGGCATTACACTCCACTCAAAAATTCGATACTGAGATTTCACCGAAATTACACATTTTAGGGTCCCCTATATCCAGAAATCGGATGTGTTGCATTCACATGACTTTCTCTACATCTCTGCAATAAATTATTTTTAAAAAGATTATTTATCTATTTACGTAATACTAATCGAAAAAAATAGCAGATATAGTCTTATTACTTGCTTCTTTATAAGTAGAAGCGAAATAAAGGAGTACTATAGGTTAAAGTGATAGTCAAAATCTGGTTGCTATGTGACTGAAGTTCCTTTGACTAAGTCCTGTGGGAGAAAAGTACAAGTTTTTAAAGCTGAAACCCAAAACAAGAAATATCTAAAAAACGATTAACTCCATGAAAAAAATGCATATAACATAAATTGTGTGTTTTAAAGTGCTCTACATTCTTTGTGTGGTAAGTTTTCTTTTCGGTTTCTTACGGTTTAGTAGTTATGCAAACATTCAAGATATACATTTTATTTGTCAAGTAAATATCTTAAATATATGAGATTTTAATCAAAATCGTTAGAGCCATTTTTAAGAAAACAAAAATTTTCGAAATTTTTTCCATGTAAAAGGTAGTTTGGAGTGGGGAGATTTTCTTGAAAATCTTAGTGTCGCATCATTGAAGGATACTAAACTTAAATACCAAGTTTGGTATTTTACCGACTTTTAGTTTTTGAGTTATCGTGTTCACAGACACACGGACACACGGACCTTTTTCTGAAAATACCCTTTTTGGATTCAGGGGAGCCTAAAACATATTTCCGGTGAAGTCTTGGTATCAAATTTTTTGGTGGAGTGCAATACCTTTTCTATACTCTATGCACATATTTCGTATAGAGAAAGTAAAACATAAATTTTAGAAAGAGGTCCGTGTGTGTCCGTCTGTCTGTGAACATGGTAACTTAAAAACGAAAAGTCGATAAAATACTAAACTTCGTATATAAATTTAATGTTTTCCAAGGATGTGACAACAAGATTTTGAGAAAGATCCCCCTTCCCCAAACTACCCTATACATGAAAAAAAAAATTCTAAAAATTTTGATAGCACTAATGACTTTGATTAAAATACCGTACCTATATTAAACATATTTATGTGTATTACAAATAAAATGCATAGTTTGATATTTCTGGTAATTGGCTCTAAAGGACTGTTCAGCCTAAATGAATTTTGCTGAATTTTCCGTAACTGGTACATCGTAAGAGGTAGACAAAAACGTAACACACGAAATAGATCTCGTTAAAATACACAATTTACGTCGCATACATTTTTTCGTGGATTTGACCATTTTTTAGATTTTCTTTTTGTTATTTGGTTTCAGTTTTAAAATACGCAAATTTGTCGACAGCCAGCTTTTTAAGAGATTTAGCTATCGCTTTAGCCTAGTGTATTCCCTTATTTGTATTCTGCTGACAAAGTAGCAAGTAATAAGACCATTTCTGCTGATGTTTATCTCAATTAACACAAAGAGATAGAATAATACGTTTTTCAACAAAAATTTGTTTCAGAAATGTTCAGAGTCGTTTAGACTTGTCCGACATTAATGTAGAACATTCTCCATTTTTCTATCCTCTACCATAAGCTTCTCCATTATAACATTGTCAAATCGATTCTAATTAAGGTACTACAGATAAAAATCTGATGTATACCATTCACATGACTTTCTCTACATCTCTGCAACAAACTATTCTTAAAAAGCTTATACTTCTATTTACTTCATGGTAATCAGTAAAAAATAGCAGAAATAGCCACATTACTTGCTTCCTTGTGAGTAGAAGCGAAATAACGCAGTATCATAGGTGAAAGTGATAATCAAAAGCTGGTTGCTATGTGACTGATGTTCCTTTGTTTGTATGGACAGGAGTTGACAAATTCCTGTATGAGAAAAGTATAAGTTTTTCACAACAGAAACAAAAAATACGGAATGTGTCCAAAACGACGAACTCCACGAATAAAATGTATATAACATAAATTGTGTGTTTTAACGTGCTCTACATTTTTTGTTAAGTAAGTTTTTGTCCATTCCTTACGGTTTAGCGGTTATTCAAAATTCAGTAAAATTCATCACGAATAAACTACTCTTCAGAGGCTATTCTCAGAAAATTCAAGATATACATTTTATTTGTCAGGTAAACATCTTTAACATACGACATTTTAGTTAAAATGTTAGTCATTTTTGAGAAAATCAAAATTTTCGAAAAAAGTTCCATGTAAAGGGTAGTTGGGTGTGGGGGAATTTTTCTCAAAATCTTCGTGTCGCATCCCTGGAAGATACTAAACTTAAATACCAATTTTGGTATTTTAGCAAATTTTCGTTTTTGAGTTATCGTGTTCACACACACACACATGGACCTTTTTCTGAAAATGCTTTTTTTGGATAAAGGGGACCCTAAAACATATATTTCCGGAGAAATAGAATTTTTGGGTGGAGTGCAATACATGTACATAGTGCGTATGGAGAAATTAAAAATGTTACCACATTCAACAAACTTTGTTTATAGAAAACTGATGTGTTCCATCCATGTGACTTTCTCTACATCTCTAAAACAAATTACTATTAATAACCTTATTTTTCTATCTGCTTTATGCTGATCGAGATAAACGTAGGTCTTATTATTTAGTTCCTTATAACTAGAAAGGAGATAAAGGAATGCACTAGGCACATGTTTTAAAATGTGGTTGCTATGGAATTGAAATCCATTTCTATAGTTGGCCAGGAGTTGACAAGTTCGCGTACGGGATAATTGTAGGTATTTTGAAACCGAAATCAATAACAACAAATATCTCAAAAGCGGTCAACTCCACGAAAAAATGTATGTGACATAAACTGTATGTTCAACGAGATCTACATTTTCTGTGGAGTAAGTTTTTGTCTATCTCTTACAGTTTACCAGTTATGCAAAATTCAGGAACATTCTTCCAATATAAAGAGGTGTTCAGAGGCTGTTCCCAGAAAATTCAGGATATGCATTTCATTCTTGATGTAAATATCAATAATATACGGCACTTTAATCAAAATCAATTCACCCATTTTTATGAAAACCAAGATTTTCGAATTTTTTTCCCATGTAAACGGTAGACTGTTGTGGCGGGATTTTCTTGAAAATATTCGTGTTGAATCTTTGAAAAACACTGAACTTTAATATCAGGTTTGGTATTTAACGACATTTTCGTTTTTTTAGCTATGCTGTTAATTGGCGTACTCACACACGTACACAGACACACAGCATTTTTCTGATATATTTTTTTTTGAATATAAATATTCAGGGAGTCGCAAACCTGTATTTCTGGAAAATCTCGATATCGAATTTTTGCGTGCAAAACAATACGTTCTCTCGGCTCGCCTGGGTAGGGTTGTGTCTGCCTCATATTCAAAAGGTCGCGAGTTCAAACTTCGCTTAGGGTGAGTCACCAGTTTAAGGTTTTTTTTCGTAGTTTTCCCTTATCGTGAGAAGACGAATGTTGAGTAACTGTAAGCTCCATCGACCCCATATCATTTCAGCAATTTTTTACATCGCCCGAATATGGCCAACCAGGTTAAAGAACGTTAAGCTACTTTATGCACTGTAGAGAAAGTTAAAATGTCTCCACACCCAACAAACCTTTTATAAAACTATGAAAAGCTATATAAAAACTAATGTTTCATAAGGTCATTTGAATTCAACCAGTATTTTAATACATGTTTTACTATATTTTAATTAATACTAATACTCATGGTCCAAAAAAAGTTCGTATCGTTTTTTCAAACTATACCTCGATTCTGCATTATGTGGCATTTTAATCAAAATCGTTAAATTTGTATTTGATAGAATCGAAAAAATTCGCAAAATCTTTAATGTAAAGAGAAAGTCACGTGAATGTACCATATTCAAAGTTTTTTGTTACTTTACTGAACTGAATCTTGTTATGCGAGGTGTAAAATGACACTGGGTAGGGTCGGGATACGTTGTTTATTTCGCAGCCAGCATTCATGAATATTTCATATTAATAACTGCTCTTAAGTTTCTGTCCCTCTAAGTTACGCAGTTTACTAGACACCGACAAGAAATTCAACTTACAACTTGGGACGAGTTACAAAACACAACGTGACACTAATCCTTTAGTGTTGCCACGTAGCCACGAAATTCATTTGAACATTTCGGAATAATGTATTATGGTCGTTCATCACAGTGATAGATTTTGGTCACACACAAAATTACTCTCTCAAAGGGAATTTCTCTATATGTAGGTGTTGAATCACATGTCACAAGCGGTAAAAAACTTTGTCGCCTGATGGAGCTTTTCGTTGCGTGTCACAAAGCATTTGTGTTTAACATACACATATACCACGTTATTCGTACATACGAAGTGTTTTGTGTTCATTTACTTAAAACATATGTGCTGTTTTCACTTTTCCTGTTTTCACTAAGAGCTTCTATGAAAGTGAAGTTAAATTTGAATGAATGAATAAGTGTATTTATTGACATTAAATATCATAACAATCGCGCGGGTGCTTTTTTCATTCACATGGCTTTCTCTACATATCCGCAACAAATTATTATTAAAAAGCTTATGCTTCTATTTACTTCATGCTAATCGAGAAAAAATTAGCAGAAATAGTCTTATTACTTGCTTCCTTGTAAGTAGAAGCGAAATAAAAGAGTACCATCGGTTAAAGTGATAGTCAAAAGCTGGTTTCTATGTAACTAAAGATCCTTTGTATGCACAGGAATTGACAAATTCCTGTATGAGAAAAGTATGTTTCTTAAAGCTGAAATCAATAACAAGGAATATCTAAAAAAAATCTGATGTGCTCCATTCACATTCTGTGTCACTACAACAAATTATTCTATTTATTTCATCTAATGGAGCAAAAATGAGCAGAAATAGTCTTATTACTTGCTTCCTTGTTAGTAGAAGCGAAATAAGGGAGTATCATAGGTTAAAGTAATAGTCAAAATCTAGTTGCTCTGAGACTGAAGTTCCTTTGTTTGTATGGACACGAGTTCACAAAGTCTTGTATGAGAAAAGTATATTTTTTATAGCTGAAACCAAAAAAAGGAATATCTCAAAAACAATCAACTCCACGAAAAAAATGTATATAACATAAATTGTGTGTTTTAAGGTGCTCTACATTTGTTGTCAGGTAAGTTTTTGTCCATCTCTTACGGTTTAGCAGTAATGCAAAATTCCGTAAAATTGACCCAGAATAAAATAGTCTTCAGAGGCTATTCATAGAAAACTCAAGATATACATTTTATTTGTCAGGTAAATCCTGTTGTAGCTGCGTTTGGACGCTGGCCATCCGGTTGGACAGCTCACGGTGGAGGACTGTAGAGTGGTGATGGCGGCGGTGGTGGCAGCTTGTAGGTCCAGCAGCTTCCTGGAGATGATGCTGGTGAATGCCTCCTCTAACGCAGATAAGCGAGCGCCGATATTCAGGATCTCTGCATGAAGGTCCTGAATGGCATTCCGCGTCGCTGCGTTTAGAGAAGCTGGAGGTGGTGTGGCGTCTGAGTGTTGGCTCTGCGGTGATGGTACTGGCGGCGGAGTGGTGCGTCCGTCCCTCGGGTAAAGGGGACACTGGGCCTGGCCAGTAAAGTGTCCGGTGCCACGGCAGGTGGCACAGAACCGACGACGGCGGCGGAGATCATGCCCAGTGCACTGTGTCGTCAAGACGCTGGTCCCACAGTAATGGCACGGCGGCGCTGAAGTGCAGGCGTCTTGGCTGTGCCCGAAGGCGCAGCAGCCGCGGCAGGGCCGGTGGCGTTCCTGTCTGCTTGCTTCGACTGGCAGAAGTCGCCCTAATAAGGGCAACCCTGACGTCAAAGCAGCTTCAAAGTCAGCCGGGTCCTGAAGCTCCACTCTTACCAACGGAGTTGGCCCCTGATCGCAGAAAATGCGGGTGGCCCTCAAGCATGAAGGCCACCGCGACTGCGCGGCGGTGAGCAGATGCCGGGTGGAAAGGTCCCGAGGGACCCCCCTTACCACGGCACTGAACCAGGGCGGCGGTGTGGAGCTCGGCGGAGACGGAGTTACTACATCCTCGGCGACTGCCGGGGGAGTAGTGCTGAGCGCTGCCGTAGCAGCGGCGGTTCGGCGCTGTCTCTTCTTCACCATCGTCTCGTCCCCACTTTTGTTTAACTATTTTTATACCCCCCCCTCCTCTTCTCTATTGTCAGCCTTCTCAGATCTCACTTCAGGGGCATTTGTCGTAATATTTTCCAAAGACGACTGGGTTTGAAATATCTTTTGAAAATTCTAATTTTCAAAGCCAAAACCTTTCATGAAGAAAGTATGCCGTTTAGAGAGGTGAGGGCGTGTTGGATTCTACTGGCAGGCAGGGAAGATGTGGAGTGGGAAGATAAACTTCTACTTAAGCGGAGACAGATTCCTGAAGGCCGATAAAAGATTTGAGGGGGGCTTATACAGAGCTAAAGTGAAGCTAGTGCGTTACATATTTTTGTCCTTTTTCAAAATTTTAATTTCTCTAGCACGTATGGACAATATATGTAGCAGGTAGAGAAGGTATTGTATTCCACCTAAAATTCAATATCAGTTTTAATCGAAAATACACATACATACAAAAAAGAAATATATTTTTGGAAAAAGGTCCGCGCGCGCGTGTGTGTGTGTCCGTGTGTCCCTGAACAGGATAATAAAGTTTGGTATTTTATGATTTTTCGTTTTTAAGTTTAGTATCCTCCAAGAATCGACATAAAAACTGAGGAAAATCCACCCACCTCAAACTGGCCTTTAGATGGAAATGATTTCGAAAATTTTGATTTTCTCAATAATGGCTCCATCGGGTTTAGTTAAAATACGTATATTAAAGATGTTTACATGACAAATAAAATGCACAACTTCAATTTTCTGGGGATAGGCACTGAATATCTTTCACATAGGTGGTAAACCGTAAGAGATGGACAAAATCTTGCTACACAAAAATGTAGAAATTGTTAAATTAAACGGCTTAAGACATACTTTTTTTTTTTTTTTTCCTAGAGTGGTCCATTTTGGGATATTTCTTGTTTCAATAGAAAACATCTGATGTGCCCAGATGACTTTCTCTAAATCTCTGCAACAAATTGTTAAAAAGCTTATGCTAATTGAGAAAAAATTATCAAAATTGGGTCTTATTACTTGCTTCCTTGTAAGTAGAAGCAAAATAAGGAAGTGCCATAAGTTAAAGTAATAGTCGAAAGCTGGTTGCTATGTGACTGAAGTTCTTTTGTTTGTATGGACACGAGTTGATAAAATTCTATATGAGAAAAATAAATTTTTATAAAGCTGAAACCAAAAACAAGGAATATCTAAAAAAAAAAAAAAAAAAAAAAAAAAAGGATCAACTCTATGAAGGAAAAAAAAAAAAAAAGCATATAACAGATTGTGTGTTTTAAGGAACTCTACAGTTTTTGTGTGGTAAGTTTTCCCCCGTCTCTCATGGTTTATAAGTTATGCAAAATTTCGTAAAATTCGTCCAGAATAAAGTAGTCTTCAGAGACTATTCCCAAAAAATTCAAGCTATACATTTTATTTGTTAGTAAATATTTTTAATATAAGATATTTTAATCAAAATCGTTAGTCATTTATGAGAAAATAAAAATTTTCGAAAAATGTTCCATGTAAGGGGTGTCTGGGGTGGGGGATTTTTTATCAATCTTCGTGTCGCATCCCTGGAACATACTAAACTTAAATACCAAGTTTGGTATTTAACCGACTTTTCGTTTTTGAGTTATCGTGTTCACAGACACAGTGACACACGGACGCACACACACAGACCTTTTTGTGGAAATGCTTTTTTTGGATACAGGGGACCCTAAAACATATATTTCCGGTGAAATCTCGGTATCGAATTTTTGGGTGGAGTGCAATACTTTCTCTATACACTATGCACATATTACGTGTAGAGAAAGTAAAAGTAGTAACCTTTTATGTTTACATTAGACAACAATATTTATGGTATTGAAAGTTAATTCATGTCAATACCTATTATTGGCCCTCGTGCGATATCGTTACAATACACTATTATTTGTAGGAGCCTGCCTGCGACTTCGGCTAATTCCGTAAGCACGAAATGATATTTGGTTCCACAAACGACAAAACATTATTTAACATACTGTACACGCATGCTCTGTTAGACATACACGCAACGTCTTTAAATCCTTTATAAAACCGTTGAGAAGTACACATAAAACCGCACAAATTTAATATATTTCTTTATCTCGCCTTGCCTGACGCGTGTACTAAATATTTATCATAGCGTTCTGTTTGAAATATTCGTTACAGTTAGAATCTTTATTAGCTAAAAGATAAGCGTTCTAACTGCTTTTCCTTTGTTTCAGGTGAGTTGCTGCTATTTCGATTGTCAACTGTAATGAGGTAACTATATATAGCATTTGTCATTTTGTATTGTTTGCAGTTGTTTCATATTTTAATCAAGATAATTGTTTGAGTTGTATTTATTATGCACTTGTTTAAATAAAACCTTTAGTTTGAATAATCACATATATTACAGCAAACACGTGTTGTCAAATAAAAATCAGTAGAACGGTGGATGTTGCTTTTGAGATGAAACAGAAATGTCAGATTGGACACGTTTAAAATATGTAAATCCGTGTGGAGTGTCGGCGGTGCGGAAAAGACAGGAAATATATGTTTAAGACGCTTTGCTGGTTGTATATCTACTTGGCTCGCTAAGGCGTCTCGCTTTGGTGCTTCGTGGGCAGGGGATCGTGGGTTCGAGTCCCGCCTTGGGCATGGGTGTTATATGTTTGTGTAAATGAACAGTAAAACCAGTAATCATACAGGGGGGGGGATGTAAATTGGGGATGATAAAAAAAAAAGTATTCGATGCCTACAGATGACGTTTACTCCTATAAAACTTCCGCTACTTAATCCACCAAGGATAGGAAGTAAAAAGTATTTAGGCATGTTACATGAACAACATAAAAAAAATCCGTTAAATAACAATTTTGATACTTAATTTCACCATTTTCCAAAGATCCGACATGAACGTTTTCAAACTATCCCACTCCAAACTATCCTTTACACACACACACACACACACACACACACACACACACACTCACACACACACATATATACCCTTAGACCTTTTTCTAAAAATACTTTTTTAACTTTCTCTACACGTACTATGTAGTATATAGAGAAGGTATTGTATTGCACCCAAAAATTCCATACTTACATTTCACGGAAAATACGTGTTTTGAGACCCCATGAATCCAAAAAATCATTTTTAGAAATATGTGTATGTATCTGTGGGCAGCATAGCTCAAAAAAGAAAATACCATTAAAAACGAATCTTGGCATATAAGCTTGGTATCTTCCAAGGCTGCGACTCGAAGATTTTCAAGGAAAAATTATGAGTGGGGGACTCATAACTACTCTTTACATGAAAAAAAAATTGAAAATTTTGATTTTATCAAAAATGGCTGTAACGATTTTGATTACAATCTCTTATGTTTAAGATATTTACATAACAAATAAAATGTATATCTTAAATTTTCTGGGAATAACTTCTGAAGACAAGTTTATTCTGGATGAATTTTGCGGAATTTTATGTAAGTAATAAACCGTAAGACATAAAAAAACGTAAAACACAAAAAATTTAGAGCTTGTTACGGTACACAATTTATGTCATATACATTTTTTCGTAAGGTTTACAGTTTTTTAAATATTTCTTGTTATTAGTTTCAGCTTCAAAATACTTAATACTTTTCTCATACGGGAATTTGTCAACTCCTGTCCATACAAACTAAGGAACATCAGTCACATAGTAACAAGCTTTTAAAAATTTGACTATCACTTTAACCTATGGTACTCCCTTATTTCCCTCCTACTTATAAGGAATCAAGTAATAAGACCATCTCTTCTAATTTTTTCTCCATCAGCATTAACTAAATAGAAGAATAAACTTTTTAACACTAGTTTATTGTAGTGATGTAGAGAAGGTCATGTTAGTCAAGAAAGTTAGTTTTTTGTTTTGTTTTCTTCTGTGTTTTCTATCCAACAAATGTAAATGGCGTGTTATTTATGTACGCTCTTTAACTGCTGTGGTTCTCAGCATTCCATTCTAAATTGGGCGTGAAAGACCGCTTAATTTTGTTCAGAGGCCTCTCTGTCAGGCTTGAAGTTCTTTTACGTGCCGTAAATCTACGGGACCAACGGCTTAACTTCCCTTCCGAAGGAAACCATACTAAGGATTTTTACACCCGCGACCTTGGGTATATGAAGTTAGCATGGTAACCATTACACCACGGAAGGCGACAATTCTATCCAACGATCCTCACTATATGTATTACCGATGAAAACTCGGTATTGAATTTTTGGGTGGAAATCAATATCTTCTTCACTTACATATTCAGTCTGATGCACGGAAACGTGCCGATATGAAGAACAGCCCCTTAGGTTGGTAGGTGAATGGTTCACTCCTCTGCCACGCTATCCAAGGGAGAGAGTACATACCCCCCTTGGTTACGCGCTACCTCCCATGTCGATCTCGGGATGACGCTTTACGGGAAATCTGTTACGCCTCTTGATAGTATTCGTCGTTGCTTTTTAGAATTTTTATCCAAATACAGTGGCCGTATTTGTATTTACACCGATGGTAGTAAGAGCCCCGACGGTGTTGGATGTGCCTTTGTCACTGGCACCGCAACTTCTACTTACGGTTTGCCTAGTTGCACATCTATATATTCTGCCGAGCTATATGCTATTTATCAAGCCCTTCTGTATATTCGACGTCGAAAATTAGGTGACTGCCTTATTCTTAGTGATTCCCTTAGTGCCCTTCAGAGCATTCGTGAGCTGTACAATTACCATCCTTTGGTGCAGCGCATCCAGGACGTTCTCCACATTTTGCACGCTTCTGGTTTTAATGTGGAGTGCGCATGGATTCCTGGACACGTTGGCTTGCCAGGGAATGACACGGCGGATTTGGCAGCGAAATCGGCAGTCACAGCGCCCAATGTTACGATTACCCATTCAACAGCAGAAGATTTTAGAGTGGCTGTACGGAGAGCCGTTTTTTCGACTTGGCATGCGGAGTGGTCGGCTCTCCGTGGTAATAAGCTGCGAGAGGTGAAGGACCTCCCTGTCAACTGGGTAACCTCCTCTCGTTTATTCCGCCGGGAGGAGGTAGTACTAGCTCGGCTAAGAATTGGCCACTGTGTTTTTACTCACAGTTACCTTTTTAAACGTGAACCTGCTCCTGTCTGTGCGCTCTGTGGGGAGGCACAGACAGTTCGTCATGTGGTCACCTGGCAGACATTCGGTCATCTATGGGCATGCCGGCCTCTCTTGCTGAGGTCCTGGCAGATGACCCAAGAGCAGTGGACAGGGTTTTTAAATTTTTAGCAAAAGTTTCTTTTACCTGAAGTTTTAGTGTGATAGCGGTTTTTTAAACTCTTTTGGTTTTAATGTGTTTATTTTAGATGGAGTTCTATATCCAGCTCTGGTTAGAGGGCTGGATAGTTCTGTTACTTCCGTTTCAACTGTGTTAGCTCTTTTACTTGTGTTTACTTTTTTGTTTGGTATTTTCTTACTGCCTATTGCCAAGTTTTAATCATAAGGGCGCTTATGACCTCGGCAGTTGAACGCCCTTAAACACCATTATCATCATCATCATCTGCCACGCTCCCAGTGCTTGCCCTTTGTTTCGCGATGGTGGAGGCGACCCAGAAGCCCAGTCACTTTTAGATATATTAAAACATATAATTCAGTATTCATTTTATCTTCTGAGGAAAGAAGCAAAAGCCAGATTGCCAATCCTTTGCGAATAATAATTGCATATTTTTCGTAGGAAGGTGATGAGGAATGAAGCAAAGTTTTCTGTTTTATTATATATGTGTTTAGAAAGTTGCACTATTTTAGTACGTAAACTACAACTACGGGAAACAGTATAGCTTCGAGCTTGTGTTTCAGTTTTTGTAAATATCCTGGAAACCCCTTTTTTACTTACTCTACCGCATACCTATAGTGTAAGTAGGCATAGATTTCATAAAACAAACCAATGGCGATATTTTGAGGCTCCCGGGATAAAATGCTTTTTTTTTTTTTTTTAAAAAAAAAGGTCTTTGGGCATTTGTGAGCAGCATAGTTAAAAAAAAAAGATGAACTAAAACCACGAATATTTAAAAACAAACTTTTGCAACCCGAATTACACTTTACATGGAAAACTTTTCGTTATTTTTTACTTTCTGAAAAGCTGGTTATTTACTATTTTGAGTATATGCATGACAAGATATGTGCACATAAGTCCGAGCATTTTCACACTATTATAATACTTCGCATAAAAATGAATAGTCATTTGTCTTTCATTTGTCCCGTTTCATTTTGATAAGCCAGTCTCCTTTCTGAGTTTTTAACAGGTCTCGTTGACATGCCCTTTCTAGCCGAATTGCTGCAACCAGCAGCACAACCAAGCATATTTGATAGTAAATATATGTAGCTAGTCTCCTCTGTGACTAATTCGCTATTAGGATGGAATCTCATATTATTCGGATCACACCTGTAATCGCATATGTGAACATGTGCTTCATGGGCAATAAAATGTAGGCGAATACCACGTGACCAATAAAATCTACAGAACACTTGTCGCCACTGTCCCGAATATTGGCACTGTATGTCATCTGCAGAATCAGAAGTACAGTAGCCTGGTACACTCAAAGACAATAAAAGTACGACTGGCGCTGAGATTTTGCTGAAAATGTGAACGTTTGACGGGGACTCTGGTTTTGCACGATTTTAAATGGTGCCTTTCTCGTACAACATATCACGCGAGTAAGAAAAGACAAAACCGATTCGGCAATTCACACGTTCTTTCCTGTACACCTCTCGACGCACCCTCAAAACAGGTTGGATTGTATAGGCAGTGTATTAATTTAGTCCATCACGTGCGCGAACCTTGACTTTAGAACTTCAGTATGTAGCGCAAAGAAAAGATTAACCCAATGTTGTATCACCCGGTGAAAGAGATGGACTCTGTGGACACGCGTCAAACGATTTATCTGTACATCTCATCTACAAACATTGGTACACTTGATTAGAATTAGGGGCTCTGTGGACCCTGAGAAAGCAAGATAGCGTGGTAGAAGCAAAAGTCCTAGAGGGTTAACTGTTTGGCACTGCATACAATGATCTACGAGGTATCTCAAAACATTCGACGCATGAAGACTGAAAAAAAAAAAAAAAATTATGTGTCCCATTCATATCCATTGTTCTATCCGTTCTTTAATACATTATCCTTAACTGGTTTATTCTTCTAACTAGTTTGCGTTAATCGTAATAAAATTTTTCATAAATTCTTTTATTATATATTACCAATAGGAAAATGCAATAGCTTAAGCGATAGAGTTGGTCGCTATGTAATGACACAATGCTTTTTTTTTATATATCAGCAGAAAGAAAAACGAATAACGATTTTCGATTTGACAAAAGCATAAATATTAAAAACTTGAAACAAATAACAAATATTTAAGCACAAGAAATAATTATCCTATAGATAGATAAATTTATTTGCCAGAACAAAGTACATTGTGTAGCAACGTCAAATACAGGCAAGATCAAAAACAATTGACAGTATTATGAAATTCATCCAAACAATAAAATTGATTTAAAATCAAAGTGCGCTTCACTGACCTCTTAAAAGATTCAATGGAGAGAGCTTTAGTGCTGTTACTGAGTTTGTTAAATAGATTTAATGATATTATTTCAAAGGAATTTTGTATCTTGCTATATTTACATCTATTTATGTAAATATTGGAACTAGTTCTGGTGTGATGAAGATGGATTTCGGAATATAGATTGTATTTATGACTATTTTTCTTAGCAAATAAGAGGCAGTGGAACACAAAAAATGAAGTCAAAGTTAAAACACCCAACTTAACAAATAAAGGTTTACAATGAGTTCTGGGGGCTACACCACATAAAATTCGAATTGCCTTTTTCTGTAGTAAAAGTATCTTTTTAGCTAAAGCATGGTTCCCCCAAAATAAAATACCATAACGCAAATAGCTATGGATTTGTCCATAATAAACTGATAATAAAACATTGGAAGACACATTATTTTTTAAAACACGTAACATAAATATACCTCTGCATACTTTATTGGCGATATAATTAATATGTGAACGCCAACCTAGACCAGGTTCCAAATGAATGCCTAGAAATTTTGTGCTAGTTTCAGTTAAAAAAAACAGGACAACTTATATTAAAAATGAGGTCAATTGTTTTGTTTTCATTGAGAACAAGACTATTGCATTTGTACCATTTATCGATTTTTTTAGTAAGTGCATCAAGTTTATCGTGCAAACTGGCATCAGAATTGACAGAGATATTTACTGCCAAATCGTCCGCACATAAATATGTTTCTAGGCAATCATCTCGGATATTAAAAGGGAGGTCGTTAATATAGATTATAAAAATTAAAGGGCCGAGCACAGAGCCCTGTGGGACACCATGCTTAACTAATTTAAAATCAGAGTAACTACCATTTATACAAACAGACTGATATCTATTACAAAAATAAGATTTAATAACATTCAGGCTGTTCTTGTTAAAACCATAAAATTCTAATTTCTTAAACAACATTTCATGAGATAAAGTGTCAAAAGCTTTTGTTAAGTCGAAAAATCTGCTATGAACCAAATCACCTTTTTCAAGACATTTAAAACATTTTGTCATAAATGCAATTAGAGCATCAATTGTGTTGCGAGAAGATCTAAAGCCAAATTGACAATTGGTAAATAACGAATTTTCATCAAAATAGTGTGTGAATTGTTTATCTAAAATAATTTCAAAAACCTTTGACATAATTGGCAATATACTAATAGGCCTATAGTTTGAGCAATCAGATGTAGCCCCCTTTTTATAAATAGGAAGCACTTTAGCAATTTTAAAAATGTCTGGAAATTCACATGAATCGATACATTAATTAAATGGATCAGTTAAAGGTTCACAAATAAATTGCGCTGCCAATTTTAAAATGTTTGAATTCAAGCCATAAACATCTAAGCATGCACTGTTGTTAAGTTTTAAAATGGTAAGATAGACATGCTCAACACTAACATGACTGAACTGGAAGGTTCTAGTTGTTCTGGGTAACCTATCCAAAAAGTTAAAAAATCATGATTAACATGAGGTAAATTAGAAATAATATCCTCGACTTTATCAATAAAAATGAATTAAAACAGTCTGGAGACAAATTAAGAGGTACCTTGTGAGATTTGGAACTGGTATTTAAAAACATGGATGCAACTGACCAAACACATTTAGTTTTATTCTCGCTGTTATTAATTAAATTGGAATAGTAATTGATTTTAGTTGATTTAAGAGTACATTTGAATTGTTTTCTTAATTTATTGTATGTATGTTTAAGTTGAGAGAACCCAAAATACTCACAGAGATCATAATAATAAAGGCATTTTTGTTTTAAAATCCTGAGTTCATCTGTATATCATATATTGTGCTCCTTTAACCGTTTAGGTTTACACTGAGTTAAAGGAAAAGATATATCGACAACATCTAAATACATTTTAAGAAAATACTCAGGTTTATCTGCAGGACACCTGCTATACAAATAAATCCAATTTATGGATTTTAATTGGTTTATAAAATAACATTGATTATAATCATTAACTGGCCCTATAAGATTTAAATTAGGTTTAGAATTATTATCACTTTTTGTGATTTAAGTGTCCGACATAATAAGTGTCTGACATAAATTAAGTATTTTAACGATATCTATATTATGTTACATTCTCTGTATCTCTTATGGTTTACTAGTTACACATAAGTTATCCGGAATGGAGGGTGTTAAGAAGCTATTCCTAGAAAATTGAATATATAAACTTAATTTTTATTGAACATATCTAATATATGGTATTTTAATCAAAATCTTAGAACTATTTTTGAGAGAATCGAATTTTCAAAATGTGCTCCTCATCGACGGTAGTTTGGGGTCGGCAAATTGATTTGAAAATCTCTTGATTTTCTCATATCCCTAAATAGGCTGAACTTAAATATCAGTTTGGTACTGAAAGAAATTTTGGTTCTTGAGTTCTGGTATTTCACAGATTCTCTCTCTCTCTCTCTCTCTCTCTCTCTCTCTCTCTCTCTCTGTCTGCCTGTCTGTCTCTCTCTCTGTCACTGTCTTTCTGTCTCTCTTTGTCTCTCTCTCTCTTTGTCCCTCTCTGTCTCTCTCTTTGTCCCTCTCTGTCTCTCTCTTTGTCCCTCTCTGTCTCTCTTTGTCTCTCTGTCTCTCTTTGTCTCTCTCTGTCTCTCTCTTTCTCTCTCTGTCTCTCTCTTTCTCTCTCTGTCTCTCTTTCTGTATCTCTCTCTCTCTCTGTCTCTGTCTCTTTCTTTCTGTCTCTTTCTGTCTCTCTCTCTGTCTCTGTCTTCCTCTGTCTCTCTCTGTCTCTCTCTTTCTATCTCTCTGTCTCTCTCTGTCTCCCTCTGTCTCTCTCTCGTCTCTCTGTCTCTCTCTTTCTATCTCTCTGTCTCTCTCTTTCTATCTCTCTGTCTCTCTCTGTCTCTCTCTCTCGTCTCTCTGTCTCCCTCTCGTCTACCTCTGTCTCCCTCTGGCTCCCTCTGTCTCTCTCTGTCTCTGTCTCTCTCTGTCTCTCTGTCTCTCTCTGTCTCTGTCTCTCTCTGTCTCTCTCTGTCTCTGTCTCTCTCTGTCTCTGTCTCTCTCTGTCTCTCTGTCTCTCTCTCGTATCTCTGTCTCTCTTTCGTATCTCTGTCTCTCCCTCTGTCTCTCTCTCTGTCTCGCTCTCTTTGTCTCTCTCTCTGTCTCTCTCTGTCTCTGTCTCTCTCAATCTCGCTCTCTTTGTCTCTCTCTGTCTCTCTCTTTCTGTCTCTCTGTCTCTCTCTTTCTGTCTCTGTCTCTCTCTTTCTGTCTCTGTCTCTGTCTCTGTCTGTCTCTCTCTTTCTGTCTCTGTCTCTGTCTGTCTCTCTCTGTCTCTCTCTTTGTCTCTCTCTGTCTCCCTCTCTCTGACGCGCACGCGCACGCTCACGGCTCTTTTTAAATTTATAAATTCATACATTTTAGTACACACATAGAATTTTTTGGGTATAATGCAATGCGTTTTCTATGCTAATTGTTTACTTGTAAACAATTAGCATAGGAAGTATCATTTAATAAGACAGCAAAAAAAAGTAGAAAAGGCCAACTTGTTATATTTACTTTTAGACCCGCTATTTTAAGGCGTTCATGGCATTTAAGCTTTCTACCTGAAGGTTTGCAGAAAATGTCTAGCGATATAACTGACTTATAAGCATATGGTATAGCGTAAATATACACATTCTGAAGATCGATTTCAACAAAATGGCTAACGTTTTGTTATTATTGCCGTATTTCAAATATAATTAGAAAGGAATACAATTACGCGGCTTCAAAACGGATCATGTAGATAATAATTAATGCTAGAGCTTTATTTCTGTCAGCCGGAATATAGCCAATCATACGCGCATTTAGCGCTTTACCATATTGTGAATAGCTTGTACTCGATTATTGAAAGCATTTTATTGTGGATGTTGTGTGACTCGATTATACTGTAGCAATCGATGTGGCCGGATATTTCGATAGTTTCTCTACAAGCATTGGGGATGGGATTAAAAAAGGCCTTATTAGTAACCTTACGTAGGTGGATCGAATAAAATCTGATCTGTTGCATGCACCTGTCTTTTTTTCCCCCTTACGAGGCGGAGTCCCCGAAGGCTTTGTATTATCACCCACCTTGTTTAGCCTCTCATGGTAGACTTCCCTACAGCTCAGGGCTCAACATGGCCCAGTTTGCTGACGACGTCCTGCTCTACCGCACTGACAAGAACATACGCAGAGCCTTCAACCCTACACAGACACACCTCCGTCTCGTCCAGGACTGGTGCAGACAGTGACGGATGTCCGTTAACCCGGGCAAAAGTCTTGCTGTTCTGTTCTCCAGAAAACGCCCCGCAATAAACCAAATACCCAATTTTTCCTATCAGAGCCAGAGGATAGAGTGGGGAAATTCCATCAAATACCTGGGCGTCACTCTTGATAAAGGCCTAACTTTTCGTGAACACGTGCGGGGAAGGTCGGACAGAGCGAAGGGGGCAGTAGCCTCCCTTTATCCTGTACTGGCCTTCCAGATGGTGGTTCACTTAAAGTTACGTCTTTTCAAGGCGCTTGTAGTCCACTTGATGTTCTATGCCTGCGAAGTGTGGGGTATGGCAGCAGACTCCTAACTTCTCTGGTTACAGCGGGTACAGAATAGAGGACTCCGGCCCATATATTCTGTATGTCGACGTTTCCCTTTGAGGCTACTACATGAAGCTTCGGCCCTCCCATATGTGGAAGATGTCATTAGGCGCCGGGCTCAAAATTCTACGCCAGATTGGGTGAACATGAGAACGCACTTGTCAGATCACTGGGAGAGTACTTACCCACGGTTCCGTGGCTTGCGCGCACCTCCCGTAACAACGGCTTTAAACCGGCCAATAGCGAAATAGCTGAACAAAGTACTCCCCCCTCCCATTGGGAGTGGTCCATCAAAATTAAATAACAAAATTAATTTAAAAAAATTAAACACCAGCGGAGCAGAAGAAAGGATGCTGCTCCTGAAAAATGCAACCGCTTGAGGAGTCTATTAGCGCTACCTCCTTACCACCAACACCCGAAACCTCAAAATTTAAACCTCAACATTCACCTCATTCCTGTGGTTAAACCCTTACCAGGGTAGGTACACAGCAACAACACCTAGGCTCACCACGAGCCTACCAGACTCGCACACACCTGACTTTCTCTACCTGTTCTGCAAAAACGGATATTCTATTCTTTCAAATGTTCTGTTCTTACAAAATATTCTTCTTCTAGCTATATCATGCCAAACGAGATAAACATTAGTCTTACCACTTAGCTCCTAACAAGCAGAAGTGAGATAAGGGAATACTCGGATTCTCGGCTGGAGCGGGCAATTTTCTTTTAACCCTGTTCCCTAGAGAGCTGGATGTGAGAATGAATGCGCCTACGATTGAAGAAAACAAAATGATTAAAAAGTCAACGTTAAAGAACCTCCAGTCAGCGAGTTGTTTCTAATGCAAAGCCTCCGATATGACCTTACATTATAAATGGGGCTATGTAAGTGAAACAAGGATTTCGTAAAATTTTACTTTGACTACAGAACAGATTTCAAGTTTTTTTTCTTTCTTTTTCTTTCTTCTACGAAAAAAACCCTAAGTTGCATTGCTGTTTCCAAAACCTTTAGAAATACTTTTTGGAAACTGCTTTTTATATCTTATTTCGATTGTATTATGTATACACAGAATTTTCTATTTCCATACACCACCTGTAAGTGTGAATGCATCAAACATACGATTCAACAAAGCACATTTCATTCCGTCGTCATGTTTAACAGCCCTATTAAAGTGGCGAACCAGAAAAAGCTAAAATTCCCATCAAGCGGGAATAATAATCTTCCCCCTAATACGAAGTTAAAAAAAAATTCTAGATTTAGCGAGAAAAAAGCCAAATTGGCAACAGTGTTGGCAAATAACTTTCTGTCATTATAATTCTGCCGTATAGTTTCTTTTCGTCGTTCGCTGTGGCGCCGATACAGCTCGCTACAGAATTCCCGCCGAATTCAGTCAACTGTTGCGCGCGATGCATTCCTAGTGAAAACTGAACTCTGATCAGGACTTCTTGCCGTTTTTATATATTTTGGTAACATCACTCAAAACTTCTGAAAACAGTCGCCCGTGCAATGCCACTGGATCTTTTAGACTCTCATATGCTTAGAAACAATGCGCGGCTTCGACGGCAAAGAACCTTCCCCAGAACACGTGCCAACCCACTCAGGTGTAACAATCACATCTGTGATGTCTAAAGAACTTGCCGCGGCACAGGTGTCCTTAACGTGCCAACTATCAGCTTTGATTTAGTAATCAAGCCGCAAACAAACGTTCGTTGTTTACGGCCTCAGGGTATAGTGACAATGTGTTCCCAAGATAGGCAGAACAGAATGAAGTTCAATTCATTTGGTTGCCGAGTCATAATGTTATACAGGGATATGAAAAACCTGATGAAATGCTACACAAGGAGCAGCTCCACAATTTATTGGCTTTAAAAATAAAGTTTGTATTAATTTAGCTTTAAGTTACAGGAGACCCGATACGGCATATAATGGCAATGTTAAAATTTAAGCTTTCAAGAAAAAATTTTTCAAAAACTATTTATTGTGTCTACTTCAAATTTTTACAGTAAGTTTTATGACTTTTGTACACATTTTAATATTTTTTTTAGAATAACTATTTCAAAAGCAAATACTTTTTTGCAGTAGTCAATTTTTTCATTAAAAATATCATACCAATCACTTCAAAATTTCAAAACTATAGATAATGTTAAAAAGTGTTCCTGTTAAAATGTTTATCATTTATATAAGCATAATGCCTGAAAGTATGACTTTTCTATGTGTAACAGTTTCTGAGAAAATGTTCCTTATGTATCAAAAATGAAGTTTTAAGATATGAGCTTCAAAGTTAGAAACATTCACCACCACAAAATTTGCACTACGCATGGCTGTGAAGAACATCTGATAATATTTGAAAATATTGATTATTTCATTAGTGCTATTTTCATTAGGATCTTTCAATAAATTATTATACTCACCTCCATTGTTCTGCAATTTCTTTTTAGAAGAACTATTACATTTTACGTCATCACTGTTACTTATACCCATATACTGTTTATTACAACATCCACATGTGGATCTATAATATCAACATTATTTGCAGTGATATCTTTTGGTTTTCAAACATTCTTCCGCTTTATAACTTTACATTAGACTTTACAGAGATATAGAGAAAGTCATGTGAATGGAAAACATCAGGATTTTGAAATGGAACGTTACCTACTCTAGGTAGATGGTAGCGGAGGTAGAAATAGACGTATCGATCTTGA
This sequence comes from Hymenopus coronatus, assembly GCA_030762935.1. Classification (NCBI taxonomy): domain Eukaryota; kingdom Metazoa; phylum Arthropoda; class Insecta; order Mantodea; family Hymenopodidae; genus Hymenopus; species Hymenopus coronatus. Next base: position 21,754,483 of record CM060891.1, read on the forward strand.
TTCCAGTTAGAATGTTGCTGTTTCTCACCTTTCCCATACGATCTGGAAGCTATTTTATCTCCCTTTCTCATCTCTCACGTTTCTCAATAAACTAGGATTACCCAAGGCTTCACCAATAAACCACTGACTTATGAGGCCACCCTGGTTATTCCTGTAAGTGGAGTATCTATCAGCTAGGATATCCGTTCCGTGTTCCTCTAGAGACGTCAGCCTGGTTTACCGTCATGAAGGGATGTTACGAAACGATTGAACGAATATGTATATTTAAAATATCTTAAACATTTGACATTTTAGTCAAAATCGTTATAGCCGTTTTCGAGAAAATCAAACATTTTGAAAAATCTTTCATGTAAAGTGTAATTAGTGGTGGGGGGATTTTTTTTAAAAATCTTCTGTTGCACCCTTGGAAGATACTGAACTTACATAGTAAGTTTGGTATTTATCCGACTTTTTTTGAGATATGCTGTTCCTATACACACACGCATGCACACGAACCTTTTTCTAAAATGCTTTTTTTTTTTTTTGGATTTTGGGGGACCCAAAACATGTATTTGTGGAGAAATCTCGGTATCCAATTTTTGGGTGCATTACAACACCTTCTCAGCCCGCCTGGGTAGTGTGGTGGTAGCGTGTCTACCTCACATTCAAAAGGTCGTGAGTTCGAATCTCGATTAGGGTGAATTACCCGGATAAGGCTTTTTCGGGATTTTCCCTTATCCTGAGGAGACGAATGTCGAGTAACTTTAAGCTCAATGGACCCCGAGAACATTTGAGCATCATTTAACAAATTTCATTCATCGTCCGATATGACCAACCAGGTTAAAAGACATTAAGCTACATAAAAAAAAAAAAAAAAAAAAAAGCCTTCTCTATATAGCATGTTAGGTACGTGAAAAGAACGAAAATAATCCAAATGACAGAAATTGTGTGTTTTAATGAGATCTACATTTCTTGTGTAGTAAGTTTTTGTCTATCTCTTACGGTTTGCCAGTTAATCAAAAGTTATACAAAAGAAAAGCTCTTCTGCAGTATTCCTAGAAAATTAAATATATACATTTTGTTTATCATAAAATATCTTAAAATATGCCATTTTAATCGAAATTCTTGGAGCCATGTTTGCTAAAATAAAAATTTTAGAAAAATGTCCCATATAAACAGTAATTGGCAGTGGGGTGATCTTCTTTAAACTCTTCGTTTCACGAGCTTGGAAGGTACTGAAATTAAATATCAAGTTTAGTATTTAACTGACTTTTCATTTTTGAGCTATGCTGCCCACATATACACAGACACACATGGGCATGATTAAAAAATGCTTTTTTACTTTCTCTATACGCTATGTGCATAGTGTATTGAGAGGGTATTGCACTCCACCAAGAAATTCGATACCGAGATTTCGCCGGAAATATATGTTTTAGGGTCCCCTGTATCCAATAAAAGCACTTTCAGAAAAAGGTCCGTGTGTGTGTGTTTCCGTGTGTCTGTGAACACGATAACCCAAAAACGAAAAGTCGGTAAAATACCAAACTATTTTGAGAAAAATCCCCCCACCCAAACTACCCTTTACATGGAACTTTTTTTCGAAAATTTTGATTTTCTAAAAATTGGCTCTAACGATTTTGATTAAAATATCGTATATTAACGATATTTACCTGACAAATAAATTATATATTTTTAATTTTCTGGGTATAGCTTCTGAAGACTACTTTATTCTGGGTCAATTTTACGGAATTTTGCATAACTGCTAAACCGTAAGAGATGGACAAAAACTTACCACACAAAAACTGTAGCACACCTTAAAAAAAGCAATTTATGTTATATATTTTTTTTTTCGTGGAGTTGATTGTTTTTGAGATATTCCTTGTTTTTGGTTTCAGCTATAAAATTTATACTTTTCTCATACAGGACTTTGTAAACTCGTGTCCATACATACAAACAAAGGAATTCAGTCGCAGAGCAACCAGCTTTTGACTATCACTTTAACCTATGGTACCCCCTTATTTCACTTCTATTAACAAGTAAGCAAGTAATAGGACTATTTCTGCTAATTTTTGCTCCATTAGATGAAGTAAATGGAATAATTTGTTGCAGTGATATATCGAAAGTCGTGTGAATGGAACACATTAGATTTTATTTGGTTTCAGGGGGTATCAAAACACGTATTTCCAGTGAAATCTCGATATCGATTTTTGTGTGCTATACAGTAACTTTTTACTTTCTCTATCCGTATGTACAATGCACATAATGGATAGAGAAAGTAAAAAGACTGAAAAAACTGCATAGTTGCTGAAATGTAGTAGTAAATTAGACTGAAAAAGTCTTGTCATTTATTTTTCTTTCCTGAACACGCTATTTCTAGGCACGCAAACTGAAGATGACGTAGAGGATGTTCTTTTTGCAGGAACTCCAATTTTAAGCATGAAACCATCTGTTAGAAGGCGGTGAAATATCGAGGAAACGTCGCTGTCATCGCTGCTCAAGTAAATGTCAAGCGACTTTTGAGGAGGTTTTTGCACTTTTATATCCGCTGGTGCTTTGAGACAAGAAGGCCTTCGGGACAGCGATCAACGCCCTGTTTCTTTTATGTTAGCTAAAAAAGAAAAAAAAATAGCGACGCTTTTCCAATTCCTGGCAAGTAAAAAGCCATGACTGGGGTTCTAGTCTTGACATTTAAAGCAATGAGGGAGCAAATAAGAAGTCCCTCCTTTCAATAATAGTTATTTATTATACAAGTAGATAAATAGAGAGTTTATCCATGCGTAGAACAATTTAAAACGCGACTCGAAGGGGAGCGCTATAAGTTGGAGTGCATAATAGAGGTTTGTCCACTTGTACAATACATTATTTTATCCTACAGTTACGATAAATTAATACATGACAAATATTCAGTTAAATGACTTTACAACAGATAGCAGCAAATTAAGTAAAGAATACGGTATTGAATTGCGGCCTTCTTATAGTTATAAAATATGGTAGGCTATGTATGAATACTAATTTTCTTTTTATTGCTGCTAGTTTCAAATTGATTAAGTTTACGATGGACGTTGAGAACGTTAATATGTATATCGGTTCCAAATGATACATTAAATGAAGCAAAAGGGGCTTTATGACCGTCGATTCACGGAAATTCTATGAAAGAGTTAAAAAGGCTATAGAAAATTTGTAGTTAGCAGCCATTTATTTATTTATTTACTTTCTGCCACTCGTTACCGGAGCTTCGAGTGAATTTTGTTTACTTTATCGCAACAGTTGCTCTAATAACTATCACTTTGATTTAAAGTTAAAGTTTTCTATTACAAGTATCTGTAGTACAAATATATTAAGTTCGCTACGACGTTTATGAACCAGATCGTTCATTATATTCCATAAGGTGCTTAAATAAAACAAAGAGAAAGGAGATATTTAACCATGGCCGCCTGTAAAAATATTAATTTTATGAGAGCTCGTCAATAGCAAGAAATATTATGACTTTTCACCCAGAGGTTCCGGGTTCGATTCCCAACTGGGGCGAGGAATTTTTCTTTAACCAGATTTACTCCCTATCCTGAACTGGGTCTGCAAGTGTGTATGTGAGAGTGAATGTGTGCGTGTGTGTGTGAGGAAAATAAAATGATTTAATCCAACTTAAAGAACCTACAGACGAGTTGTTTGAAATGCAAAGCTCCCGATATGACCTTAGATGTTAAAAGGGGAATACATATATGAAATAATAAAAAAAAAAGAAAGACAATTTTAATAATAATAACAGAAAACTTTTTTGTGAGCTTAACGTCCTTCAACCTAGTTGGTTATATCGGACGATGAACAAAATTGGTGAAATGATGATCAAATGATCTCGGGGTACATGGAGCTTAAAACTACTCGATCGACATTCGTCTCCTCAGGATAAGGGAAAACCCCGGAAACGTCTTATCCGGGTAACTTACCCTAGCCGATAAACGAACTCACGACCTGTTGAATGTGAGGTAGATACGATACCACCACACTACTCAGGGGGTTCAAATTTCTGTTACTTTCTCTACTGGATACCTAGAGTACAGTAATTTGTGTGTGATATACTTTAGTAAACAACATGTTAAGAGGTTAGATGACAAATACCACCTTATTACCTTATCTAACTATTCCATATATAACTATTCTTATAAACTTTTTCTTTTATCTATTTCATGCTAATGGAGATAAACAATAGCAGAATGGTCTTTATTACTTAGTTCGTATAAGTAGAAGGGAAATAAGGGAGTACGCTAATCTCAAATCTTTTAAAAGCTGGTTCCTATGTAATTGAAGTTCTGTTCGCTTTGCATGCTCCGCAGCAGAACAAGAGAGATGAAACGAAAGGTGACTTTGCGTTTCAGATAAGTTACGTATTTTAAAATTGAAACCAAAAACAAGGAATATCTCAGAAACTGTGAATTCTATACCAAAAATCTTGTGTTCCATTCACACGACTTTCTCTACGTTTCTGCAACGATTGACGCTATTAACTCAAGCTAAACAATAAAACATTAGCAGCAATAGTCTTATTACTTGCTTCCTTGTAAGTAGAAGGGAAATAAGGGAGTAACATAGATTAAAGTTGAAGCATTAAATATGAGGCTTCTATAAGCGCTCGTCAAATGTTGGATTGCAAGTCTACTCGCGCTTGTTTGACTTTGTGTAGCGTTTGACTCTTCTCTTTTACCGGGCTTGTTGGGCTTCCCAGATCCAGACTACCTGGATAAATAATAAGTCGATAGGATTTTGTAGAATCGCGGTTTATTTTTTGTAGTTATAATTTTACAATTCCAAAGATAAACTATAATTGCTCGATGGAATTCTTTACATTGTTGAACGCTGTGAATCCATGGGCGCGTGTAATTCAACCCGAATACATTTTTACGCGTTCTCTCTAAACGGCCTTTCCCATTACGCGTGAAGAAGCCTCCTTCTTCATGATAACTTGGCGTCACCAGCCAGAAAATCAACACGTAACTATAGATACTGTTGAAAAACAAAATCGCATCGAGAAAATCAAAACACTTAAACGCGACGAAAGCGCAAGGAATAATAAAAACTTGCATCCAGCGATTTCAACTTCGGAAGCAAAGGAATAAAAACAATTGAACATCAAGTATTATAAACATGACATAAAACTCATAAAATGTCGGCTGATTTTGTGAATGATATATACATATTGCCTCAAAGTGATAGTCAAAAGCTGGTTGCTATGTGACTGAAGCTCCTTTCTTTGTATGGACAGGAGTTGACAAACTCCTACATGAGAAAAGTATACGTTTATTAAAGCTGAAACCAAAAACTAGGAATGTCTCAAAAACGATCAACTCCACGAAAACAATGTATCTAACATAAATTGGCGTTTTAACGTGCTCCACATTTTTTGTGTTGTATGTTTTTGTCCATCTCTTAGGTTTAGCAGTTATGAAAAATTCCATAAAATTGATCCAGATTAGGGGGGGGGATTTTCTTGAAAATCTTCGTGTCGCATCCTTGGAAGATACCAAACTTGAATACCAAATGACACTTTTTCCAATTTCTTTTGGATACACGGGGACCCAAAACATGTATTTCTGGTGAAATCTTGGTATCGAATTTTTGTGTGCAATACAATACCTTCTCTATACACTATGTAGATAGTACGTGTAGAGAAAGTAATAAATAGTCCTTTGCGTTCCTGCAAAACGTGGCATTTGAAATTTCTAGCTTTCAAGTATTTCCTTGGTGGGAAATATGGTTTTATTGATGCTGTGTGTGTTATTAATACCGTCGGCAATATAGCTAATTATAGACATAGTCCCCAGCTAGGTAAATACTGCCAATTGCCACGACCCCTTGGTACGGGCGTCGCTAATCGATGCTACCCTTATGACCCGGATAGGGATCGCGGTGAAGAAGCGCAACTTCTCTCTCATTCCGGCGTTAAGTAAATATCATTCGGAACAAACAACTATCGAAAATCGAAAGCGTACTACCAAACCACTAACGAAATTACTAGGCGAGGTGGCGCTACACCAGTAATTGCCATGGTTAGCTGCCAGGCACGATGGTTGTGCAATTTACACCATCCAATGTGGTTTCTGTGTGGCGAGTCGAATATTGTGGAAACAACACTGCTGTTATACCTTCAGCGTTGTTTGCTGGCAACTTCATGTGACGGCAAATGTTCTTATGAATGTTTGCTCTAGGCCCGACATAACAACCCAAGGGTATAAGGACCTTTCACCAAATTTTATAACCTTTTATAATCAGGAGTGTAGTATATACTAAAAAAGCTGATGATTCCACTCACATGATTTTCTCTACGTCTCCGCAACAAACTATTGTTAAAACATTTATTTTGTTATTTACTTCATTCTAACTGAGAAAAAATATAACAGAAGTATTCTTATTACTTTGCACCGCGGTTGAAACAAAGAATTCTTGGTTTTGCTTTCCTCAGGTTTGTAATCATCACCCACAAGTTTGCAGGAGTCACTTGGTTACCTTAGGGTTTATACCGTTTAACGTTATACCATGTATAATTTCTTTAATAATACTTACGAAAAAGTTATTAGTATTAGTTTTCTTCACTACCTTTTTGTATTTCCTTCTGTACCACGCCCTGTACCGAGTAATTCATATTCGCCGATGAAGAGGAACAACCAGAGCTGAAGACATTAAAAGATAAGGAAATGTCACTAGGTTCCACCCTAACCGGACCAACTAACCCACACGCAACTTTGTCATTTACTATTTAAGATAATATTTAATATAAAGTTATAATACAAGTTGCAACTTGCTTCCTTGTAAGTAGAAGCGAAATAAGGAAGTACCATAGGTTAAAGTGATAGTAAAAAACTGGTTTCTATGTGACTGAAGTTCCTTTGTTTGTACAGACAGAAGTTGACAAATTCCTGTATGAAACCAAAAAACAAGGAATATCTCAAAAACGATCAACTCCACGAAAAAAAAAATACATATAGAACATAAATTGTGTGTTTTATCGTGATCTAAATTTGTTGTGTGGAAGTTTTTGTACATCTCTTACGGTTTAGCAGTTATGCAAAATTTCGTAAAATTCATCCGGAATAAAGGATCCTTTAGAGGCTATTCCCAGAAAATTCAAGATATAGATTTTATTTGTCAGGTAAATATCTTTAATATACGATATTTTAATCAAAATCGTTAGAGGCATTTTTGAGAAAATTAGAAATTTAGATTTTTTTGGGGGGCACATCCCTGGGAGATACTAAACCCAAATATCAAGTTTGGTATTTTACCGACTTTTCATTTTTGAGTTATGTTCTCAGACACATGGACATACATATACGGTCCTTTTTCTGAAAATTCTTTTTTGGATACAGGGGAACCTAAAATGTGTATTCATAGTGAGATTTCGATATCACATTTTGGGTGGAGTGCAATACACTATGTATATAGTATATGTAGAGAAAGCTAATATGTACTGACGAGAGAACAAAACCGTAACGAAATTCTATCTTCTCAAAAAGTATCCAAAGAGTAATAAAATAAAAATACAAAAATGACGCGAAAAGGCGTGTTCTTACAAAGAAGGCTATCAAAGATACAAACAAACCATGAATAAAAATGGCTGTTGCTCTGCAATGCTAGAAGTAAAGGATAGTTTGTGGTGGGGGATTTTTTTTTTTTGAAAATGTTCGTGTCAGATTTTTGGAAGACACTGAACATAAATACCAAGTTATGTTTTTAACGGTATTTTTGTTTATGAGCTATACTGCCCCCCCCCCATACGCACTCTAATCTCATCATTACTTATAGTTCATGCTATACATTCGCTATTTTCTTGATTGCCATTCGTCGCGCATTTCCTTTGGCGCTATTGTTTAATATCACTAATAATGCTAACTTTAGTATCAAGTCAGAAATATTACAAACCATGCATTACGAACAATAAATTTTAAACAGAGTAATATTTGCATGTAATTGATTAATCATAATTTGAAAGTCAGAACGGTCCCACCAGCGCTTGAAAACTACCGCGCCGGGTGACACGCATGGCTGAATACCAACTGGGAACAGTTGATGGAAATTAATTACTTTCTATTTGTGAACTGCACGGTCCATTGTGAGTGGAATTGATTCTTCTTAGTGGAGTCAGCGATGCTAGGTGTTATGTACAGGCAAGCTAATTCCAGTTTACATACCTACCCGACAGTTTTAATACTCTCTGACCGCAGTTGTTCATTTAGAAATTGCCTGTTGTTTGTAATTCCAAAGCTTGGCTTTAATTATGTATTGGTTTGTTGTGGTTACTAATTGCCCATTGTGATGGATACTGCATTCAAGTGTTTATAATGCTCGAACATGCAATCCATTGGCACGAGAATTCTTGTAGCTCCATCCCATGATAAAATATCTAGTCACATACTCTGCAAACAAGTCAACAAAATCTGAAGTAGAGAAAGTCGTGTGAATGGAACACATCTCTGCAACAAAGTATTGTTAAAATGAGGTAAATATTTGCAAAATTTGTCCTTATTATTTGGTCCCTTGTAAGTAGAAGGGAAAATATCTAATGTATTCCATTCACATGAAGTCCTACAGCTGTTTGGTAAACAAAACTTTGTATAAAAGATTAATTTTTATGTACATTATGATAATCAAGAATTCAATTAATATTACTACTAACTTCTTTTTAGATAGAAGGAAAATAAGGGAATGCACACGCTAAAGCGGTATTCTAGTCCTTTAAAATCCGGTCGCTATGTGAAACAATTGAAACTGCAATCTCAATTAATTTTTCAGTCTAACTCTATCAAACCAACTTCTGTCCTAAACATGGCTTGTGTAAAAAAAGATGTTTTTTTTATTGTTTACCTTTTCATTTATTGTTTACCTTTCACATCTTAGGTCATATCGGGGGCTTTGCATTTGAAACAACTCGTTGTCTGTAGGTTTTTTACGTTGGTTTAAATCATTTTATTTTTCTCAAATACCCACATTCACTCTCGCAGACATACTTCCAGACTCTGTGGGGGATAGGGAATAAATCTGGCTAAAGAAAAATCCCCCCCAGCCGGGAATCCAACCCGGAACCTCCGGGTGAGAAGTCAGCTCGCTGACCACTCGACCACAGAGGCAGTCTGAAAAAAGAATTAAATCAATAACAGTTAACCATAATCGTTGGCTATACTATGAATCCTGAGAGCTAAATTACTTGCAACATTGTAAGTCGCCATTGAGGTTGTCATCTCAAAATAATTTGAGATCACCTTGTGGTTTACCGGGAAACGTGTGGGTTAGTTGAGAAATTTAATGCTATGCCGGCATGTTGCCATGGTAGCTCAGTGGCAGAGCAACCGACTAGAGACCAAGAGATCCGTGGTGCAAATCTCGGCTATGGAATTGCATTTTTCAATCTGACTGTGTTATTAACTTTACTTGACTTTTAGTCTGTATCATATCACTTAGTGTTTACATTGTTATTTATGTCTACGGAATGTCAAAAAAATTGATATCGAATATACATATTTAGATTAAAGTATGGGTGCATTGATGTATTAGGCACAAAATGTTTACATCCTGACTTGTATGTATTGATATATTAAGATATGCTTTCTATAAATATTAAGTATGTAAATTAAACGTAAAATCATGTTAATAGTGTGTGTCACTTCACTCAATACTGATATCACAAGACAAAATTGGGCTGGTTATTGATTTAAGGCCGAACATATCTTGAAGGGCACCTGATTTTGAACAAAAGTAGAGGAAACAAATTATGGCACATTGCAGCGGTGTTTAACCCTCATGTTCTACAGAAGCTCTCATTCCATCCACCAAATTTAGAGGGTCTGCACTCTACTTACGCCTATAGAAACATTACGCGGCGTCTCGATCAGATGTAGATGGGGTTTGCACCCTCCTTACGCCTATGGAACTCGTAGCCCGCACCCGAACATAAATGTAGGATACCCAGGGTGAGGTAGGTTCCACCCATACATTGCGCATACTAGGAAGTAGTAGCTTCAGAGGTAGAGCTGTTCGCGCATGCGAGAGAGAAACGTGTGGCTTCGAGGTTTAAGGAGTAAAGGGGTGTACTTTTGGTTAGAACGATCAGAAGTCAAGAATAAATACGCAAGGGCTTTTACTGTTAAGAAGATAATGTATGCTTAGGAGATGAAGGAATCCAGAGGTTACCCAAACTCCATTCAGCACTCACCTGAACATTGTAAATCTGGCAGTTTACATCTTAAAATAAAACTATGCCGGCGTCAATACGTCGGACTGTATGTCTACCAACGTCAACAGCTCAGATGAACAAAAGCTGAGCGGGCTCTTGTGCCGTAGTTACTGAATGTTTTATAATAAAACCCATGCTTATGTCAGCATTGCTTTAGGAGGACACAGCTATGTCAGCGTTTCGACATCTTGCCACTAATATCAATTGCTGAAACTGCTATAACATTATAACTCCATGGCACGACAGCTCACGGGGAACCTTGGCCTACCGCCCAGCCGCTGCGTCCCCCATCTCGGTCCACTACAGACGTCATGGATGGGGTGTAGTATTGGAGGGTGAGACGTGGTCAGCGCCTCGAGTCCCCCCGGCCGGTTAATGCGGTCCTCATGACCTGGAGCCACTACTTCTCCATCAAGTAGCTCCTCGGTTGGCCTCCCAGGGACCGTACGAGGCTGAGTGCACCCCGGGCCAGGTCTCCCAGCGGGGGAAAAATCCCCACGCCGGTACTGGGGATCGAACCCAGGTCTCCCGCTTTGCTATAACATTACCTATTACTAAATATATACCTCTACTACAATATACAAAATGAAGCGATGACGGATAGAAATTTAAGACCATATGATTGGAACGAAATAGCGCTGTGTAAGTCGAAAACGGATAACCCCTAAGGAAAAAATTCCGAAGAAGATGTATTTATTGTTAAAATTTACCGATAATGTATACAAAATATGGGCATTCATTTACTCCATATACGTTACCAAAATACCTGTGGAACTACTACAGTATCTATGGATGCTGCTTTTATTAACAGTACTGAACTCTGTGACCCGTGACGGACAAATTGCTGAACAAACCCGTTAGGAAGGGTATTGATCGCACCTTACTGGTAACACCTCGACAACCAAAACTTATCCCAGTGAGGTACATCCTAGGTACAGTCATGCAAAAGTGTACAAATTATTTGAAAAAAAAAACAAACCTGATATGTGTTACATTCACATGACTTTCTCTACATCTTTATAAAAATTAATATTAATAAAATTATTCTTATATCTCTTCAGGCTAATCGAGAGAAACATTACCGGAAACGGACTTATTACTTGCGTCCTTGTAAGTAGAAGGAAAATAAGGGAATACACTAGACTAAACCGACAGTCAAATGTTTTAAAATGTGGTTGCTATGGGATTGACATCCATTTCTTTGCGTGGCCAAGCGTTGACAACTTCCCGTATAAGAACATTATAAATATTTTAATATTGAAATCAGTAAAAAGGAATATCTCGAAAACGGCCAACTCTACGAAAAAAATACATGTGTGTTTTATCGAGATCTACAGTTTTGTTTAGTAAGTTTTTGATCATCCAGAATATAGAGGGCTTCAGAGGCTATACTCAGAAAATTCAAGATATACCTTTTATTTGTCATGTAAATATCTTAAATGTACTTTGGGGTGGGGGGATTTTCTTGAAAATCTTCGTGTCGCATCCTTGAAATATACTCAACTTAAATATCAAGTCTGGTATTTAACGGTCTTTACGTTTTTGAGCTATGTTGTCCATACACACACACGCGGTTATTTTTCTAAAAATGCTTTTTGTTTTTGGATTCAGGAGTTGTATTTCCGGTGAAATCTCGATATCAAATTTTTGGGTACAATACAATATCTTCTCTATACACTATCGTGCGTGTAGAGAAAGTAATAAACAAAAAATCTCTTCTCTAACACTAACAAACATATTGATATTCTAACACCTGACTGTCAGAAGGTCTACTATTATGTTTATATTTTCTACAATATTTTAAACTATTTACAATTAATGTACTTCTATGAAAGTTATACCAAAATGAGCGGGAGATTCGAAATAATTATATGTAATTAAAACATGAAAATAGTAAAACAAAAAAAAACAAACAAACAAACTGATGTGCTCTATTCACATGACTTTCTCTACATCTCTGTGACAAATTATTATTGATAAGCTTATTTTTCTATTTTATGCTAATGGAATAAACACGAGCAGAAACGGATTTATTACTTAGTTCCTTAGGAGTAGAAGGGAAATAAGGGAATACACTAGGATAAACCAACAATCAATTTTTTACTCTCTCTTTACGTACTATGTCCATAGTGTATAGAGAAGGTATTGCACTCCACCAAAAAATTCGATACCGAGCTTTCACCGGAAATATATGTTTTAGGGTCCCCCTGTATCCAAAATAAGTATCTTCAGAAAAAGGTCCGCGTGTGTGTGTCCGTGAACACGATAACTCGAAAACGAAAAGTCGGTAAAATACCAAACTTGGCATTTAAGTTTAGTATCTTCCAGGGATGCGACACGAAGATTTTAAGAAAAATCCCCCCACCCCAAACTATCCTTTATATGGAACTTTTTTTCGAAAATGTTGATTTTCTAAAAAATGGCTCTAACGATTTTGATTAAAATAGCATACATTAAAGATATTTACCTGACAAATAAAATGTATATTTTGAATTTTCTGGGAATCGCCTCTGAAGACTACTTTGTTTTGGATGAATTTTGCATAACTACTAAACCGTAAGAGATGGACAAAAACTTAACACACAAAAAATGTAGAGCACGTTAAAGCACTCAAATAATGTTATATACAGTTTTTTCGTGGATTTGTTCGTTTTTGAGATATTCCTTTTTCTTGGCTTACTTTTCTCATACAGGAATTTATCAATTTCTGTCCATACAAACAAAGGAACATCAGTCACATTGCAACCAAGTTTTGGCTTTCACTTTAACCTATGGTACTCCCTTATTTCGCTTCTACTTACAATAAAGCAAGAAATAATACTATTTCTGCTAATTTTTCTCGATTAGCATGAAATAAATAAAAGATAAGCTTATTAACAATAATTTGTTACAGAGATATAGAGAAGGTCATGTGAATGGAACACATCAGATTTTTTAAAATGTGGTTGCTATGGGATCGAAATCCATCTCTTTGCGTGGCCAGGTGTTAACAAGTTCCCATATGAGAAAAGTATAAGTATTTTAAAACTGAAACCAATATCAAGGAATACCTAAAAAATGGTCAGCTCCATGAAAAAAAGCATATAACATAAATTGTTTTTTTTCACTCGCTCTGCATTGTTATGTATGTTTTTGTCTCTCTCTTGGTTTACCAGCTATGCAAAATTCCGCAAAATTTGTCCAGAATAGGAATGTCTTTTGAGGCTATTTCCAGAAAAATCGGGATATAGGTAAATTTTATTTCTTATGTCAATATCTCTAATATTCGATATTGTAATCAAAATCTTCATAGCCATTTTTCAGAAAATAAAAATTTTGGAAACTTTTTCCATGTAAAGGATAGTTGGAGGGGGGATTTTATTCAAAATTTTTATGTCGCATTCTTGGATAATACTAATCTTAAATACCAAGTTTGGTATTTAACTGACTTATCGTTTATAGAGCTGTGCTGTCCACGCACACGCGCATGGGGATCATTTTCAAATATACTCAGGGACCTCAAAACATGTTTTCGTTGTAATCTTGACATCGAACATCTTCTCTATACACTATGTATATGGTAAGTGTAGAGTAAATAAAACTTATTCTCACTTAATTATCACCCATTCCTCACTATTTTTCAGGAGAGTTTAGTTTCTGAATATGATATTGAGAAGAGAGATTTGGGTAGCTAACAAAGTCTTAAATAAAGAATATAACCGCCCAGCTATTTAATATCTTACGCCCCAGTAATATATTTAATTTTCTACATCGATATGCATCGAATATGTCGAGTTAAGTCATGTTGCACAACTTTTGGTGCTGACAGTGGGCGAGATATGGTGTACACAGCATTTGCATGGTAATAGAATTTTGTGCTCGGTAACTAAATCATCCTCCGTGGCTCGAAACACGGTCGGAAATATCCACAACCCTTTCTGATCATAGTGAGAGATTTGCACACCCTGATTTACTTTTCAGGAATTAGTTTATCACCCTGTATTGCTTAAGGCACGCACTGCCGATAGCATACCTTCTACATCAGAAGGGTTATAACTTCCAAAAGGACTAATGCTGTTTAATTCCAGTGTATTACAACTCAACTCACATCAAAAGATTTACACCCAAAAATTCGGTACACCATTCGGTCCGTGTGTGTGTATGTCTGTGGATAGCATAGCTCAAAAACGAAAAGACCATTAAATACCAAACTGGTTATTTAAGTATTTTATCTTTCAAGGATGCGACATGAAGACTTTCAAGAAAATCGCCCTAACCCCAACTACCCTTTACATGGAACGTTTTTCGAAAATTTTGATTTTCTTAAAAATGGCTGTAATAATTTTGATTAAGATGTCAAATATTAAAGGTATTTACCCGATACAATAAAATGTATATCTTGAATTTTCTGGGAATAGTCTCTGAAGACTACTTTATTCTGGGTGAATTTTACGGAATTTTGCATAGCTGCTAAACCGTAAGAGATGGACAAAAACTTAACACACAAAAAATGTAGAGCACATTAAACACACAATTTATGTCATGTATATTTTTTTCGTGGAGTTGATCGTTTTTGACATATTCCTGGTTTTTAGTTTCAGCTTTGAAAATATTATACTTTTCTCATACAAATTCCTGTCACATAGCAACCACCTTAAGGTTATCAGTTTAGCCTAAAGTACTCCCTTATTTCCCAACTACTTACAAGGAAGCAAGTAATAACACCATTTCTGCTATTTTTTTCTCGATTAAAATGAAGTAAATAGAAGCATAAGCTTTTTAACAACAATTTGTTGCAGAGATGTAGAGAAATTCATGTGAATGGAACACATCAGATTTTTTTAAATCAAAATTGTTATTTTTTTAGAAAAACAAACACTTAAAATGTTTTCTATGTGAAGATAGTTTGGGGTGGGAGGACTTTCTTAAAAATCTTCGTGTCATATCCTAGGAGGGTACCAAACGGACACCAAGTTTAATTTTTGAGCTATGCTGTTCACAGACACACACGGACCTTTTTATAAACATGCTTGTTTTTGATTCAGGATATCTCAAAACATATTTTCAGTGAAATGCCAACATCGAATTCATTACCTTCTATATATACCATGTAGGTACTTAGTACGTGTACAGAAAGTAAAAATATTGATCTCGTTAAAACACAATATGGCATATACATTACTGTTGTGATTATTATTATTATTATTATTATTATTATTATTATTGCTTTTTTTTGTAGAGCTTAACCTTTCAAATATATTTTCTGCCATTACTTTGTTTTAAAATGTTTAAAATGTTCCTCATACGGGAAGTCTTCCGTTCCATTTCTCTTTTGTTTACTTCTGACCATGAAAAGAGAAATGAATTTCAATGACAATTGCTTAGTGACATGTTTTAAAATATTTGACATTCACTTTAGCATGGTATATTGCTTTATCTTCCTTCTACTTGCAAGGAACTATACTTTTCTTGCCCATTTTTGTCTTCCTTTCTGCAAGAACCCAACCTGTGTTTCTCACTTGATTTTCTTTCTTCCCTGTTAGCATTTTTATAGCTACAATTTTCTCCTGTATTTTGTCCCATCTTTTCTCCCAAAGCTTGTTTCCTCATAGTGTTGGCTCTTTGCATTTTATTATATAACGTTCAGTACTTTCTTTCTCACCACAGATTTCGCATATTGCTTTTTCACCGCCTCTTATCTCTCTCAGAAATATTGTTCTCATCCAAGCTAGTCTTTTTCTTGCCTGTTACTGCAGTCTACATATGTTTCTCGTCCGCAGTCTCTTTTTATTTGTTTATACAATTGTACCTATTTATTGTTTTCTAAAATTCTCCATATCACCTGTCTTTGTAATCATCTATCCTGCATTTTAATAATTTACCTACATTACTTTATTTCATCAAGCCTCCATATACATCTTCCAATCCTATTTTATCCATAATTGTTCCAACCTCTGCCCCTGTGCTCTCTAGATTTTTTGTTCCTTCATATTAGCGTTAAGACTTCTCCATCCTCTTTTATACCAAATTTTTGTTAAATTCTCTTTTTACTGCTGACTGCTCTGTGTGTTCGTAACTGTGTGTGCTTCAGAACCGAAGACCGAGCTTTAGTCATGACTAAAATAAGTTTTCTCTTGATCACATCGTTTCTGTAATAGCTTACGCTGCGGTGCTCCGGAAGGAAATCCTGGGCTTATAAATCGTCGGCATGCGGCTGCAAATTAACAAGTCGGCGCACAAAAGGCTCTCTTCTTGCGATGTAGCTTACCATCGCCATAGGTTCCAGAAAATGGTTCCGGGTTAACACGACAAATTGTCGTGATATGAATTCGTAGTTCATTCATTCAGCCGGACCAAGTCCTCCAATGGCCTCGAGCACAGGAAGCAAACCGATACGAATCCAAAAATTCACTCCCACCCGCGACTGTATATCTGTGATTGATATTAAAGTGGGAGGTGATGAATATACCATCTAAAAATATACGTATTGGGGTCCATTAAAAACAAACAAAAAGCAAATTTAAAAACCGCTCATGTGTCCATTTGTCTCTGAACAGCTTAACTCAAAATATCTGATTTGTTCCATTCAAATGACTTTCTGAACATCTCTGTAACAAATTATTGTTAGTAAGCTTATTCTTGTATTTACTTCATGCTAATCGACATAAACACTAGCAGAAATGGCCCTATTACTTAGTTCCTTATGAGTAGAAGGGAAATAAGAGAATACACTAGACTGAACTGACAATCAAATGTTTTAAAATGTGGTTGCTATGGGACTGAAATGCGTTTCTTTGCGTGGCCTGGAGTTGAGAAGTTCCCGTGTGAGGAAGATTAAAAGAATTTTAAAACTGAAACCAATGACAAGGAATATCTCGGAAATGGTCAATTCTACAAAAATGTATATGACATATATTGTGTGTTTGTGTGTAGTAGAGTTTTGTTTACCAGTTATGCAAAAATCATCTATAATGAAGAGTTTTCACAGCGTTTTCTCAGAAAATTAAGATATATTTTCCATGCAGATATCTTTAATATATGATATTTTAATCAAAATCGTTAGTCATTTTGATAGAATAAAATTTTTCTAAAACTTTTCTATGAAAACGTTGTTTGGGATGGTGAGGATTTTTCTTAAAATCTTCGTATAGTATACATGGAAGCTACTAAACTTAAATACCAAGTTTTTTAGTCTATTAACTTTTCGTTTTAATTATCCTGTTCCCAAACACATGCACATATACACGGACATTTTTCTAAACAGCTCTTTCTGAATACAGTGACCCTAAAACGTATATTTCCGGTAAAATCTCAGTTTACAATTTTGGGTGGTATACAATACCTTCTCTACCTATGAACTATGTGCTAAGTAGAGAAATATATGATTATACAAGAGAAAGAATTAATGCCGGATAATTGGTCTTCATCACTACAAAAGATTATATGGGGAACTTATGGAGGGAGAGAGAATGTCTGGAGGGAGGATTTTGGAAAGAGATCAGAAGGAGAACAGAGGATATGAATATTCAAGATATTTTTAGCAGTACTAGGGATAAGAGATGCTTGTTAGGCAAATTAAAAAGATATTGGGGAAGGGAAAAGTATTTTGAAGTGTGTAATAAATTGGAGAGGGAAGGGTTGGCATGGTATAGAACTGGAGCAATGAAATTAAAGGGAATGAAAGGGGAAATGGACCCAAAGAAGTGTCCATTATGTGGCGGAATGAAAGATGACCTACTACATTTTATTTTAGATTGTGAAGATACAAAGTTATGAAGGGACCAATTGGTACCAGCTAAGTGGTCACGGTTACTGAGAAAAATAGTTAAAGTTAGAATTAGAACGTCTAAGTATAGAGATGAGATTAGAAAGTTCGGGGAATTATTCGGAAGGACTTAAGAGAAATATAAAATAAGAATTCTTAAATCTTAAATTCATAATTGGAAGGGTACCTGTCAGGGAAATTGGTATATTTAACTATAAGGGAATTAAAATTAGGTAGATTTTGAACTTGGTGTATAATATATTAATAATCACTGTTTTTACTTATATTTGCACCAGTGGCAACCCAAATGTAAATATACAGGTTGTGTTATCAGAAGGAACAGATGATGTATGTATATGTAATAGTGTTAAGCTGTATAGTAATTACAGTTCTTAGAAGCACACATGGGGCGATTCATGAACGATTCGTTCATATGAACGACTACAAGAAAAGAGTTGTATGAGTCGTGTCAATCGTCGTTCAAAAAGAATCACGAGATCGTGCTAGTCTCAACATGAAAAGAATTGCATGAATCGAAAAGAATCGTAAGAGTCGAAAAGAAGAGCATAAATCGTGTCAACCATAGCAGGTCGTTTAAAAAAAATCGCAGATTTGAAGAATCGTGATCAGGTATAAGGGTTTGTTTTTCTTTTGCTTTCACCTTTCTGTTCCAAGCCGATTTTTGACGAAAAGTGCCGAGGGCGCTCGATGTTGTGTACCGGGATTTATAACCATTTATTTTATTGTGAGAAAATAGACAGTGCTGAGGCCATGAGGCTTAATATAAGAATATATAAAATATATAAAATAAGATATATAAATTATATATATGTATAAAATATAAAACATAAAAATTATATATATATATGTTATAATAGTATATAATATACATACCCTGCCAATCATTGCCAAAGCTATCCCGAGCGTCTTTATATTGTTTAGGGATGAGTTATTCTACAAGTGAAAGTAAGGTTAGAATTTACAACTCATATATATTGTAGTATCTTAAATATAATATATGCAGCTAAACCTTCACTACATTAGCAAGATATAGTATAGCTTCAGAAAAACTTCTACGATAGATAAAGCAATTATGCTTCAACATAATACATATAGGAATATACTATTCTAATACATTAAAATTACGCGAATATTCCTAAAGAAAATAATTATTCTGGGTAATAGCGTTGCCTTATAATAACGTATTTATAAAAAATACTTAACTTAGTGGCGCGCAACCGCGTTAGTGATGAATAAATAATTACTCTGCGTATTAACATTACACAAATACCGTCATGCAGTTGAAGTTTAGGTTTTAATTTCAGATTTAAACAAACCTTATATATATATATATATATATATATATATATATATATATATATAGGACGTTTTTATGTAAATTACTGTTTTTATGCTAAAGAAGCTGACATATAACTATCATCCCCGTGTATAATGAACGAGTCGGCTTAAGACAAACACAGAGAAGCCATGGCGACGATTAATGAATCGTGAATGAATCGTATGAATCACTTATTGAATATGAATCGCTCGACCGAACTCTAGTTGGAAGTGAAATAAATTCAAATTCAAGTTGAGAAAGTAATAAGCGGAAAAGGTGCAAACCGGCTAAACTGAAAAATACTAAACTGGATTCAAAAAGCAATCTATTTGCGCGTAGTTTCTATTATTGTCGTTTAACTTGGACATACAGACTTTTGAATACTTCTCCCATGATATTCAGAAATCTCCAGGCTGGAATTGGAGCATTCCGGTAACTTTGCGCGTATAAAACTCAAGTGAACTTTTCAAGTCCCATAACTTCTTTGCGCCATAATGTACTTAATATAATTGCCCGACATTAATCTTGGTGGAGAGGCGAATCTGGGGCCAGAAAGAGACAGATAAAACTCTTTGCACCCTCTATGAGACTACTGAGCACAGCATTGGGAGCCATCTGTGTTGCGCGTATGGAACTGCTAGGGCAGAAGGGCCCGATCGATCAGACCAGCAGTCCACACAGTTCAACTTCAAGCCCCTTGAGGGAGTCTGAAGCACATTTATAATCTTGTTCTCTGTGGGTACCGAATAATAAAATCAGCTCGAATGCCTTTAGCAACGTGTAGAAATAATTTATTAATTCTATTCTCCTGGGTGACTCGGAATACTAAGTGGGTTCTCATTAATGCACCAGTCTTAAAGGAAAATGGGGAACGTTCAAGCAAATTCGGTTTAACAGGAATAATTTAATATGTATTGTGATGCTCACGAAACTGCAGATGTCTTAAAATGAAAATAAACTCAGTGGTGGCTCATTCACATTTTATCTGCCGCAGCTAATATTTTAGCTACATTCTCTACATATTCTATAAGAAACAATTCTTGTAAAAGCTTATTAGCTGATATGGTCTTAATACATTTTGTAGGATGCCCAGTGTGAGATACAGTAACCTCTATCACTGTGTATCGCTAGCGGGTAGTAGGTTCAGGGTAGACCTATTACTCGCGCGTGCGAGAGGGAAGAAGGTGGGCTCAGGGTGACTCGGAATGCAAGGTAGGTTCTCATTAATGCACCAGTCTTAATAGAAACGTTCAAACAAATTCAGTTTAGACATGATTAATTTAATATGTATTGTGATGCTCTCGAAACTGCAGAAATGTCTTAAAATGAAAATAAACAAAGTGGCGGCTCATTCACATTTTAGCATGCGACACTAACAATACTTTCTCTACATATTCTGTAACCAACTATTTAAATATACATTGTATTTGTTGATGATCAAACACTACTAGCTGAAAAATAACATTCCTGGAAAGAAAACGAAAGCAATGGCAATAGTAGGAAGAGAACGAAAAATCTGAAGTGTTCCATTCACATGACTTTCTTTACATCTCTGTAACAAATTATTGTAATAAACGTATTCTTCTGCTTCATACTAATCAAGATGAACATTAGCAGAAACGTCTAATTACTTATAAGTAGAACGTAAACAAGGGAATACACTAGGCTAAAGTGACAGTCAAATATTTTAAAATGTGGTTGCTATGGAACTGAAATCCGTTTATTTGCATGGATAGGAATTGACAAGTTCCTGTATGAGAAAAGTTAAAGTATATTAAAACTGAAACCAATAACAAGGAATAACGCGAAAACAGTTAACTCCACGAAAAAAAAGTTTATGAGATAAATTGTGTTTTAACGAGATTTACATTTTTTTGTAATACGTTTTGTCATCCTTTACAATTTATTCGTTATGCAAACTTCAGAAAAATTAATCTATTTTAAAGAGGTCATCAGAGGCTATTCCTAGAAAATTAAAGATATACACTTTATTTGTCATATAAGTATCTTAAATATAAGAATTTTAATCAAAATCGTTAGACCATTTTTGAGAAAACCAACATTTGGAAATTTTTTCCATGTAAAAGCAGTTGAGGGTGGGGACTTGGGTATATAGTAAACTATCAAATTTCTGTATCACATAAATGTGATAAAATAGATATGATAAAACATTTTAAGGTGTAATATAGCTTCTTTGGCAACATCTAGCTCTGTCCTACTTCTGTGATAAAAGTTATACCCACCATCACACTTTTAATCATAAAAGAAAATGGCAAACATTACAGATGTCCAGTGGCTACAGCCAAATTCTCATTCCCTATTATGAATCACATGAAATCTGTACAATTCAAAACATTATTATAAAAATCTGATGTGTTCCATTCACATGCCTTTCTCTACATCTCTGCAAAAAATTATTGTTGAAAAGCGTATGCTTCAGTTTACTTTATACTAATCGAGAAAAAAAACTAGCAGAAATAGTCTTATTACTTGCTTCCTTGTAAGTAGAAGCGAAATAAGGGAGTACCATAGGTTAAAGTGATAGTCAAAAGCTGGTTGCTATACGACTGAAGTTCCTTTGTTTGTTTGGACATGAGTTGACAAATTCCTGTATGAGAAAGCTACAAGGTTTTCAAAGCTGAAACCAAAAACAAGAAATATCTCAAAAAAGATTAACTCCACGAAAAAAATATATATAACATAAATTGTACGTTTTTGTGTGGTAAGTTTTATCCATCTCTTACGGTTTAGCAGTTAGGCAAAAGTTCGTAAAATTCATCCAGAATAAAGTAGTCTTCAGAGGCTATTCCCAGAAAATTCAAGATATACTTATTATTTGTCAGGTAAATGTATTTAATATATATTTTAATCAAAATTTTCGAAAAAAAGTTCCATGTAAAGGGTAGTTTGCTGTGGGGGATTTTTCTCAAAATCTTCGTGACGCATCCCTGGAAGATGCTAAACTTAAATACCAAGTTTGATGTTTTACCGACTTTTCGTTTTTGAGTTATCGTGATCATAGACACACGGACACGGACCTTTTTCTGAAAATGCTTTTTTTGGATACACGGGACCCTAAAACATACATATCCGGTGAAATCTCGGTATCGAATTGTTGGGTGGAGTGCAATATCTTCTCTATACACTATGTACATAGCACATATAGAGAAAGTCAAAATAGAAACACAGCACTGGAAATACATAAAAGCATAGTAGAAGCCATTAGTGAAGTACATGAAGAATATACAGCTATTTATGTCAGGAAATACTTAAATGCCTTGTGAAGTAAATATTTAGAATAACATAATGAACGTTATGAGAACCATTAATGACTGTTTTTGTATGTATGTATGTATGTATGTATGTATGTATGTATGTATGTATGTATGTATGTATGTATGTGTGTGTGTGTATGTATGTATGTATGTATGTATGTATGTATGTATGTATGTATGTAATGTATGTATGTATGTAATGTATGTAATGTATGTAATGTATGTAATGTATGTAATGTATGTAATGTATGTATGTATGTATGTATGTATGTATGTATGTATGTATGTATGTATGTATGTATGTATGTATGTATGTATGTATGTATGTATGTATGTATGTATGTATGTATGTATGTATGTATGTATGTATGTATGTATGTATGTATGTATGTATGTATGTATGTATGTATGTATGTATGTATGTATGTATGTATGTGTGTGTGTATTTATTTCTCTGAAAGTGGATATCACCCGGTGGCAGATTTATATATGTATACAAGATATATAAACAATAAATCACAGCTGCCAGTTTATGGTTTTGTAAGCTAGATATAATAGTTATTTACACAAATATGAAAACATTAATTTTTCTCTCAATTCAGATTAATTAATTTCATAATTAGAATCACCAACGAATTTAACATTTGTATTTACAACAATATAAAATCACAAGCATTTCATTTAAGGAATATTTACAAAAATTATCCAACATTAATATCAAGATTTTTCCTAAATTTCTTCAGAGACAGGGGACAACCCCGAAAGGCTGCTCCAGGCAATTCATTCCAGTCTTTTATGGTTCTATTTACAAAGGAGAACTTTCCCACGTCAGTTGTGTATCTTCTACCCTTACTTTTGAACGGATGATCGTTTCGTGCATAGTAAGTTGGGTTTTCCAGGTTGTCAGTAACGTCCTCCCATGCGTTTAAGCCAGCGTAAGCTTTAAATAAAGCGCACAACCTCTGTTTCTCACGCCTAACTTTCAACGGCTCCCATTTTATTTCCTCAGCGTTTGGAGGCCCAAAATATTTACCCCTTTTTATGAATTTTATAGCCCTTTTCTGGATCTTTTCTAACGAATCAATTTGATTTACTCTATACGGGTCCCAACAAGTTACTCCAAATTCCATGACCGGCCGCACTAAGGACTTGTACGCGATTTCCCTGGAATTTACACTCCCCTTTTTTAAAATCCTCATTAAGAAGTGCAGTGTTTTCCACGCTTTCTTAGATACAGAATTTACCTGCTCGTCCCATCCAGCGTTACTCGCCAAGTAAACTCCCAAGTATTTGCAGCTGTCCACCTGTGGAATTTTTTCCCCACCCATGTGATAGTTTTGCAGAATTTTTTCCCTAGATCTATTAAATGCAATTGACTTACTTTTGCCAGCGTTAATTTTCATTTTATTTGCAGCAGCCCAATCACTAATTTCATTTAAATCACCCTGAAGAGCAGCCTCATCTTCAACATTTCGCTGCTGTCTTTCTTGTAATGAATGTAGTATTGATTAAAATACATTAAGAAGTTGTCTTATTCAGGCTAAGTTTTAGGTTAGGTTATATGAAAATGTTGCAAATGAATGTAACAAAAGTTAAAGTAAATATATTAATAAATATTCACAATAATGACAGCTCACAACCTAAACAGAACAAAGGTAATCTCTTTTGAAACTGTGATAGAAGATTTGACGTGGTGTAATATATTCGTCAGCTTAAGTGTGCTCAAAGCATGTGATCAAAGGTTTTGTTACTTTCTGTGACACAGAAATATGATGGTGTAATATAGGCCTTACACCCCCAAAGACTTGCAAACCAATGCCTTTGGTCAGTAGCCATTCGAATAACAATATTATTTTGGATCATGGTATATCCAGGATGGGTAATCAACCTACAGAAGTAAACGAAATGGAGAAATGACTTTCTCTACATCTCTATAACATATTATTGTTAAACATCTGATGTGTTCCATTCACATGACTTTCTCTACAACAAATAATTGTTAAAAAGCTTATGTTTTTATTTACTTCCTGCTAATCGAGAAAAAAATAGCAGAAATAGTCTTATTACTTGCTTCCTTGCAAGTAGAAGCGAAATAAGGGAGTATCATAGGTTAAAGTGATAGTTAAAAGATGTTTGTTATGTGACTTAAGTTCCTTTGTTTGTATGGACACGAGTTCACAAAGTCCTGTATGACAAAAGTATGCTTTTTATAGCTGAAACCAAAGGCAAGGAATATCTAAAAAACAATTAACTCCACGAAAAACATATATATAACATAAATTGTGTGTTTTAAAGTGCTCTACATTTGTTGTATGGTAAGTTTTTGTCCATCTCTTACGGTTTAGCAGTTATGCAAAATTCCGTAAAATTGACCGAGAATAAAGTAGTCTTCAGAGGCTATTCCCAGAAAATCCAATATATACATTTTACTTGTCAGGTAA
The DNA here is from genome assembly GCA_030762935.1 of Hymenopus coronatus. Classification (NCBI taxonomy): domain Eukaryota; kingdom Metazoa; phylum Arthropoda; class Insecta; order Mantodea; family Hymenopodidae; genus Hymenopus; species Hymenopus coronatus. The sequence goes on from CM060891.1 coordinate 21,779,480, forward strand.
ATATCTTTAATATACGATATTTTAATCAAAATCGTTAGCCATTTTTTAGAAAATTAAATTTTTCGAAAAAAAAATCCATGTAAAGGGTAGTTGGGGGGGATTTTTCTCAAAATCTTTGTGTCGCATCCCTGGAAAATACTAAACTGAAATAGCAAGTTTGGTTTTTGACCGACTATTCGTTTTTGAATTATCGTGTTCACAGACACACGGACCTACGGACACACGGACACCACACACACACGGACCGTTTTCTGAAAATAATTTTTTTTTGGATACAGGGGAACCTAAAACAAATATTTCCCGTGAAATCTCGGTATCGAATTTTTGGTGAAGTGCAATACCTTCTCTATACACTATATACATAGTAAGTATAAAGAAAGTAAAAATCTTATAATTCTTTTTACTTCATGCTAATCCAGAAAAAAAAAATTAGTAGATATCCGAGCATTACTAAAAGTTGATTGCTATGTGAATGAATTTCCTTTGTTTCTATGGACAGGACTTGAAAAATTCCCATATGAGAAAAGCGTAGGTTTTCTAAAGCTGAAACCAATAACAGGTAATATCTAAAACGCGATCTACTCCACGAAAAAAATGTATAAAATATAAAATGTGTGCTTAAACGAGCTCTACATATTCTGTTAAGTAAGTTCTTTTTTATCTCCTACGGTTTGCCGGTTATACAAAATGCCGTAAAATTCATCCAGAATGAAGTAGTCTTCAGAGGCTGTTCCCAGAAAATTCCAGATATATATTTTGTCAGGTAAATATCTTTAATATATGATATTTTAATCTAAATCGTTAGAGGCATTTTTGAGAAAATGAAAAATTTCGAAAAAATTTTTCATCTAAAGGGTAGTTTGGGGTGGGGGGATTTTCTTGAAAATATACGTGTCACATCCTTGGAAGATACCGTACTTAAATACCACATTTGATATTTAACGGACTTTTTGTTTTTGAGCTATGCTGTCCACAAGCACACACAGACACACGGAGCTTCTTCCGAAAACGCTTTTTTTGGATTCAGGGAGACCCAAAACATGAATTTCCGGTGAAATCTTGGTATCAAATTTTGGGTACAATACAATATCTTCTCTATACACTATGAACATAGAGCGCGTAGAGAAAATAAAAATTCGGGGATCAAGTTTAAGCAGCCCAGTGTTCGTTTAGTGACCGGGGAAAATCAAGAGAAAAATATCCTTCAGTCCTCGGTCATGGCTTAGTTTTGAAATGAAATAATAATGATAATAATAATAAATAATAAATAATACTAATAATAAATAATAATAATAAATAATAATTAATAATAATAATGACACAGGACTTTATATTTTAGCAATCTTCAGTGCTTACTTGGATTTCCCTCTCTCTTATAACTATAGCTCAGTTTTGAATTCCGAAGCGCACACAATTACGAACACACAGCGTATAAAGAGAGGGTACTCGGAAAGCGTTTGTAGCGTAAACATGCACGCGTTGAGGTAAAATATGTTCCAAATATAGTTCATTACATGTATTGGCATTGTATTCGTCGTTCTAATTCATTAAGTAATACAACAAAACAATTATTTCATATTATGATTACTAAATAAAAACGACTTGTACTTTTTACTTTCTCTACACGTGCTACGTACATAGTGTATAGAGAAGGTATTGCACTCCATCAAAAATTGGATACCGATATTTCACCGGAAATATATGTTTATAGTCAGTCCCCTGTATCCAAAAAATATTTTCAGAAAAAGGTCCGTGTCCATGTGTGCGTGTGTCAGTGTGTCCGTGTGTCGGTAAAATACCAAACTTGCTATTTAAGTTTAGTATCTTCCAGGGATGCGACACGAAGGTTTTGAGAAAAATCCCTCAACCCCAAACTACCCTTTATATGGGACTTTTTTCGAAAATTTCGATTTTCTCAAAAATGGTTCTAACGATTTTGATTAAAATATCATATATTAAAGACATTTACCTGAAAAATAAAATGTATATCTTGAATTTTCTGGGAATAGCCTTTGAAGATAGTTCATTATGGATGAATTTTACGGAATTTTGAATAACTGCTAAACCATAACAGATGGACAAAAACTTACTACACAAAAAATGTAGAGCACGTTAAAACACACAATTTATGTTATATACATTTTTTCGTGGAGTTCATCGTTTTGAGACATTCCTTGTTTTTGGTTTCTGCTATGAAAAACATACTTTTCTCATACAGGAATTTGTCAACTGCTGTCCATGCAAACGAAGGAACTTCAGTGACATAGCAACCAGCTTTTGGCTTTCACTTTTAACCTATGGTACTCCTTATTTCGCTTCTACTTACAAGGAAGCAAGTAATAAGACTATTTCTGCTATTTTTTCTGATTAGAATGAAGTAAATGGAAGTATAAGCTTTTTAAAAATAATTTGTTGCAGAGATGTAGAGAAAGTCATGTGAACGGTACACATAAGATTTTTTAGATAACACTATAAAACTTGATACAACAATTCAGCATAATAATGTGCAGACTTTTGGAAAGATAATGATCATAAATCAACCAAACTCATTTAAAATTTATTCCTGTGATTTACAAGATGCATCTTTACTGTATCGAAAGACTCTCTTCCTATCACTCAAAATATGTTTGTTCAGTGTCGAACACCTACTCTGCCGTATTTGGGACAGTTTTCAAGCTGCGCTCTCTTTTATGTTCATTAGTGTATCTACTAGCAGGAACCGAACGAGGACAGGCAGTGAGCAATGCTAGAAAGTGCAGCACGTTTCGAAACGGATACTTCATTACATAGTGTGCACCGGCAATTTCGCGACCCCGGACCGAGCCCTACTTATGAAACCTGTTCTCAAGCTAAGACCATAAATTGAATCTCTGGAAATCCTAGAGGTATTACGAGGAAATGTGTCAGGATTATTGAATAGATTCAAACTGGTTTCCTTATATATTATGTCAAGATTCGGGATGTTTGTTCGCTAGCCTATTTTGAAGCCCTGATGATGCTTCAGTATTGCGAGAACTGGGACGTGGCTATAGACAGCTGACTGATATGGCAACAATGGGTGCAGAATAGCACCAGGCTATTTATTCTGTTGGTGCTACTTCCCCGAAGTCTCTCACCTCCATACTTAGAAGATACTTCCCCGAAGTCTCTCACCTCCATACTTAGAAGATCAAAAGAAAATATTCTACTGTGGTTTGCCTCAACATCAAAGCGCCTTGGTTAGATCTCTTGGGGATTATATCTCCCTTCGAGCAGTACTGGATCACCACGTGCTGGCACAGGAGGTAACCTGGAGCGCCTCATCAGCAGGGAAGCTGAGCTCCAACCAAGACCTGCTTGGCATAAAAATTGATATTACCCAAAATTAAATTGAAAACTCAATATCCACCGGGGTATAGAAGAGCGGCTATACGCTACAGCTGTCGATGAGGAAAACCTACCGTCATCCTAAAAAATCTGGTGTGTTCCATTCACATGACTTTCTCTACGTCTCTGCAACAAATTATTGTTAAAAAGCTTATTGTTCTATTTGCTTGATACTAATGCTTCCTTGTAAGTAGAAGCGAATTAAAGTGATAGTCAAAAGCAGGTTGCTATGTGACTGAAGTTCCTTTGTTTGTATGGACAGGAGTTGACAAATTCCTGTAGGAGAAAAGTATAAGTTTTTCAAGACTGAAACCAAAAACAAGAGATGCCTCAAAAACGACCAACTCCATGAAAAAATGCAATAATTTAAATTGTGTGTTTTAAAGTGCTATACATTTTCTGTATTGCAAGTTTTTTCCCATCTCTTTCGGTTTAGCAGTTATGCAAAATTCCGTAAAATTAGTCCAGAATAAAGTAATCTTCAGAGGCTATTCCCAGAACATTCAAGATATACATTTTATTTGTCATGTAAATATCTTTAATATACGATAGTTTAATCAAAATCGTTAGAGCATTTTTGGGAAGATAAAATTTTCGAAAAAAAGTTCCATGTAAAGGGTAGTTTGGGGTGGGGGGATTTTTCTCAAAATCTTCGTGTCGCATCCCTGGAAGATACGAAACTTAAATACAAAGATATTTTTGTGAAAATATTTTTCTTTGGATATAAGGGACCCTAAAACATACATTTCTGGTGAAATCTCGGTATCGAATTTTTGTATGGAGTGCAATACCTTTTCTATACACTATGCACATCGTGCGTGTAGAGAAAGTAAAAATCTGATGTGTTCCATTCACATGACTTTCTGTACATCTCTGTAATAAATTATTGCTAAAAAGCTTATTCTTCCATCTACTTCATGCTAGTTGAGAAAACATTACCAGAAATAGTCTTATTACGTCTTTCTTCCTTGTAAGTAGAAGCGGAATAAAGGAGTAGGGTAGGTTAAAGTCATAGTCAAAAGCTGTTTGCTATGTGACTGAACTTCCTTTGTTTATATGGACACGAGTTGAAAGTTCTTGTATGAGAAAAGTATGTTTTTCAAGGTTGAAACCAAAAACAAGGGATATCTCAAAAGCGATCAACGAATCGAAAAAAATGTATATAACATAAATTGTGTTTTAATGTGCTTTACATTTCTGTGTGATAAGTTTTTGTCTATTTCTTACGCTTTATCAGTTATGCAAAATTCCTCAAAATTCATCCAGAATAAAGTAGTCTTCAGAGGCTATTCCCAGAAATTTCAACACATACATATTTTTTTGTCAGGTAAATATCTGTAATATACGATATTTTAATTAAATCGTTAGTCATTTTTAAAAAAATAAAACATTTCGAAAAAAGTTCCATGTAAATGGTAGTTGGGGCTTGGGGGATTTTCTTTAAAATCTTCGTGTCGCATCCTTGGAACATATCAAACTTAAATATCAAGTTTGGTATTCAACGGTCTTTTCATTTTTGAGCTATGCTGTCCACACACAATGCTTTTTTTGGATTCAGGGGGTCTCAAAACATATATTTCCAGTGATATCTCGGTATCGAATTTTTGGGTACATAGTACGTATAGAGGGAGTAAAAATCATTTGTTCCATTCACATGACTTACTCTACATCTCTGTAACAAATTATCGTTAAAAAGCTTATTTTTCTATCTACTTCATGCTAATCGAGATAAACATGAGCAGAAATATTTTTTTGTAAGGAGAAGGGGAATAGTGTGATACACTAGACTAAAAAGATAGTAAAATCTTTCAAAAGTTGGTTATCATGCGGATGAAGTCCGTTTCTTTGCATTGCCAGGAGTTGAGAGATTCCCGTATGTGAAAAATTAAAGTATTTTGAAACTGAAACCAGTAATAAGGAATATCCCAAAAATGTTCAACTCCATCACAATGAAGTATATGACATAGATTGTGTGTTTTAATAAGATTTAAATATTTTTTGTATTAGTTTTCTCTATCACTTAAGGTCTACTAGTCACGCAAAATACAGCAAATTCATCCAGATGTGTTCAGAGGCTGTTCCCAGAAGATTCAAGATATATATTTTATTTGCCAAGTAAATATCTTTAATATACGACATTTTAATCGAAATCTTTAAAGGCATGTTTCAGGAAAATATACTTTTTAAAAATGTTTCCATGTAAAGTGTAGTTTGGAGTGAAGACTATGTAAATAGTACAAAGAAATTTTGAAAATTAAAGACGGTGAACTATTGTTAACGGATGAAAAGGAAGTGAATATATCTACGTCCTCTTTCAAAGAAGCACATCTCAAAACACCGACAAATAAAGGCGAGTATAAAGAAGATGCCCGAGGTACTAAATCCGAACAAGAAGCAATTACATTAATTCTACTGATGTTTGACTTTGAAAGTTGGCGCAAGTTGTCGGAATGCTCATTAAAAAGGAAAAGGTAAAACAGATAAGCGGAGAAGTCGGATGTTTCTTCAAGGAAATCTATTTCATTCGGGAAACCTAAAGAATGGCAGACATTATTGCAACAGACGTTAAATTAATGGAGGAAATTCCTGTTACAGGCAGAAGACGGGTTGATAAGATTTAAGGAGTTGGAAAAAGAGAACAAACAGAGTTGGCAGTCTTTTGTACTTGTGAATTACTTGGAGGAAAGAAAGAGGAAAAACTCCTCTTGTGTAGTGTCTGAAGCGTGTTTTCTTCAACAACAGCACACGTTTCATATTTCTTACAGACATTTCTCTGCAAAAATGTAACATGTTAGTCTTCGAAATTTTACTACACTCAACCAAAAAATTCAATACCGAGATATCACCGGAAATATGTTTTAGAGTCCCCTGTAACCAAAAAATCTGATGTGTACTATTCACATGACTTTCTCTATATCCCTGCAACAAATTATTCTTAAAAAGCTTATACTTCTATTTATTTTATGCTAATCAGAAATAAATAGCAGAAATAGTCTTATTACTTGCTTCCATGTAAGTAGAAGCGAAATAAGGGACTGGCATAGGTTAAAGGGATAGTCGAAAGCTGGTTGCTATGTAACTGAAGTTCCTTTGTTTATATGGATAGGAGTTGACAAGTTCCTGTATGAGAAAAGTATGCTTTTCACAGCAGAAACCAAAAATAAGGAATGTCTCAAAAACGACGAACTTCACGAAAAAAATGTATATAACATAAATTGAGTGTTTTAATGTGCTCTACAATTTTTGTGGAGTAAGTTTTTGTCCATCTCTTACGGTTTAGCAGTTATTCAAAATTCAGTAAAATTCATCCTGAATAAACTACTCTTCAAAGCCTATTCCCAGAAATTCAAGATATACATTTTATTTGTTAGGTAAATATTTGAGTTATCGTGTTCACAGGCACACGGACACACACATACACACACACACAAGGGCCTGTTTCTGAAAATGTTTTTTTTTTTGGATACAGGGGGTCCTAAAACATGTATTTCCGGTGAAATCTCGGTATCGAATTTTTGGGTGGAGTACAGTACTTCTCTATCCCTATGTACATTGTACATATGGGGCTAGAGAAAGTAAGAACCGGTGTTTCACTTTGGACACCGATGGAAAAGATTTCCCAGCCAGTGACATCTTGGCTCTGATCTTTAGCGGTGGAAGAGTATAACATCTGCATTGAAAAACCGGTACAATAAATACCTTGATAGCATTGACGATTAGGTTGATGCGGTGAAAGTTCTCTTGGTCTGTCTGTTCGATTACGGAACGTATCAATCTGGATGCTGTGGGGATCCTGTCATTGCTATACCGCCACTCCTGGTTTCGGCCGCATGTGTCTCATCTCTTTTTATCTCATCGTTCTCTCCTGGGAAGCCCCGGCATACACACTTGATATATAACACACCTAAAACATGAGAAGCAGACGGAATGGAAGAGAACTGCAGGAAAAGAAATCATGGTAGATGACTAAAACACCCAAGTTTCGCGTACCGTCCAGGGTAAACAATGAAAAACCCAAGTCTAAAGTGATTAATTGACAGGAATTGATCTTTAGACCCCTAGAATACACGTCTCACACGTTACTGCCAAACCATTTCGCTCGGTAATGGTCCATTTTGTGGTTCTGTGCTGAGAATATAAAATAATTCTTAAACCGTTCACTCAATAGGCTACTCTTCCCCTTAGCAGTTTTCGAAAAACCTTTTCGCTTCCAGCCTTTTACGGACTACAATTTGTGTTTTGGAACTCTGGAAAGGATTCTATTCTCCAGCGCGAAGGCAACCCTCTGTCCCTGCCTTCGTAAATTCTAAATTCTATTTCTGAAAGAGACATTCATTTGTGTTTCTTATGGAAAAGGTGTAACACATTTTCTGTTTCCTTTCTGATGTAAAAGGGAATGGGATTCAGATACGTAAGCAGCAGGGGAATAAGGGATTCTGGTGCTTCTCCCAACGCGATGTAGCCTGATACAACCCTGGAACTGAGAATTCATCGATAATATTAAATACCCGCTTGGCTTCTCACCCAGAGATCCCGGGTTTGATTCCCAGAAAAACGGAGAATTTGTTTATTTAGATTCATTTCCTATCCGGCACAGAGTCTAGATGTAGCATGTGAGAGTGGCATTTTATGAAAAATAGTTATATACTTCATTCACAATGCACACGATCTCTACCTGCTCTGCAAACATTTCCTTAAAATAGATTATTCTTCTATCTACATCATACTGATCTAGATAAATATTCGCAGAAATAGTGCTTGCTTTCTTATAAGTAGAAGGGAAATGAGGGAATGCACTAGGCTAAAGCGATAGTCAAATGTTTCAAAAGCTTGTTGCTATGTGATAGAAATCCCCTTCCGTGCATTTGGGAGACATTCCGTGTTGTTGGTTGCATTTTTAACTTTTCTCAACTCCTGGCCATGCAAAGAAACTGATTTCAATCCCAGACTATCGCTTTAGCCTAGTTTTTTACCTTCTGCTTATAAGGAAGAAAGCAATTAAAACAATTTCTGCTAATGTTAATCTCGATTATCATATAGTAGAAGAATATGCTTTTTAAGAATAACATTGTATGGGAATGCAATACCTCAGATATTGTGTGCTGTATCCATAGAATTTACACCAAACCAATTACACGAAAATCAGTTTATTTATACGCATAATAACCTAAACGTATCAGATAACACCCGGACTTCGCTCGCGAGCTTTGGTGAAACAATCGAAATTACTAAAAGGTTATAATGGGAAAATTAGTTTATTTACACACACACACACGCGCGCGCGCGCGCCGGCGCATGCGCACATAGAGCCAACATTTCCTATACGAATAAACGGATATGCTGTGGTAAAATCAGTGGGATTACTAAAAACACTCATTACATAAAAATCTGTTGTTATATTCACATGACCTTCTCTACATCTCTGTAATAAATTATTGCTAAAAAGCTTATTCTTCTATCTACATCGACATAACATTAACAGAAATGGTCTCATTACATTCTTATAAGTATAAATAAGTATAAGGGAAGTAACACTAATGTTCTTTTGCATGACCAGGAGTTTCAAAAATGCTTGTGGCGGGAACTGGTGACATACCTTTTAGTGCTGGGCTGCGCAGCGACGACTGTTCCTCTCTCCGGCGTTGCAGTGCTGAAGTCGATTCTCGGCTATTAGTGGACTCAGCGACGAGAACTCTTTATATCTAGCTCAGATATTGAGAGTTGGTGATCTCAAGGAGTTGGTACGGGAAATTAACTTAAAATAAGCGGGGGCATTTTTCGTTCAGTCAAAGGTTTATTTCCTTTCACAAGCGTTCCCTAGAAAGTTCCTGGCGCGATTGGTTCCGATAATTTCCATCGAACACGGGCGTAACGCGCACAAAGATAACTAGAATTTACGCGGCGACGAGTGCAACTGTTACGTGCAGAATAATTGTAGACTTTCTGCCGTGGCTTCTTTGTTTCCGGCGTAGCAGGTTACGCGTGACATTACGTTTCAATTGCGTGAATCACTGTAAGAACTTGACTATGCTTGCGCGGATTCTTGTTTAGAGCGTCACAGATTTCGCATGGAGTTACATTCCAATCACTCTGCTAATTTTCGCGTATTCTTGATTTGGGCGTCATGGGTTCCTCGTGTAGTTAACATTCCGACTGCCTGAAAATTAGGGCGAATACTCTACATTTATAGCAAATCTTCCCCATGCACAGAACTCTCAACTTGTAATCTCATTGGCCATTTTGGCGCCGAAAGTAGCTTGGGGTGCGCTTCTGTCGTGACGTGACTAAATCTAATTGGTCAATGCGCCTTTTACGTGATTCTTGACCTAAATTTCCTCTTGACCTCAATTAAAATATGGGCTATGCACTTAATCACCTGGGCGACAATCCGTCTCATGCTATATGAGAAAAGTATTTTAAACTGAAATCAATTACAAGGAATATTTCGGAAATTGTTGACTCTACACAAAGCATGTTTCTGGCATATACATCTATATTATCTGTGTAGTAAGTCTTTGTCTATCCCTTACGTTTTACCAGCAATGCAAAAGTAACTCAGAGAGAATGGGTCTTCAGATACTATTCCTAGAAAATTCAAGATACACATTTTGTCCTAAGTATCTTTAATATGAGGTATTTTAATAGGTATTTTTGGAGCAATTTTTGAGAAATTCAGCATTTTCGAAAATGTTAGTTTCGGGTAGTTTTAGTTGATGAGATTTTCTTGAAATATAAATTTTGGTGTTTAACTGACTTCTCGTTTGAGTTATCGTGTTTACGGGCACCCACATACTTGGACCGTTTTCTAAGTTTTTTTTCTTGATATAGAAGACCTAAAAGGTGTATTTTCAGTGAAAACTCTGTGGAATTTTTGGGTGCAGTGCAATACCTTCCCCACCTTGCCTCGGTAGTTTTTTAAATGTATTCTTTTATGCCTTTTTATGGTGTTTAACACCCGCTTTTACTACATAAGCCTCCGCAGGCGATGACACTGATGATGCATGAAGACGGAGCACCGGTAAAATGCGATGGAAGAAGAAACCGGAGAACGCTGAGGAAAACTCGCTCCTTCGCCGATTTGTCCACACAAATCGCACATGCAGTCGTTTAGGATTAAACCTGGGTCTTGTAGGTGAGAGGCGGGTGGTTGAACCACTCGTCCACGGCGCGGACACGCCTGCATAGTGTGGGGTTAGCATGTCCTTTTTTTTTTTTTTTTTTTTTTTTTTTGAAGTTTACCCTTATCCTGAGTAGACGAATGTCGAGTAGCTTTAAGCCCTAAAGATCCTGAGATCATTTGAACATCATTTCACCGATCTCATTCATCGACCGATATGGCCAACCTGGTTAAGGGACTCTTAACAACAAAGATATATGTATAAAAGTTAAGCAACTTCCAGAGAATTTTTTTAGGCAATTCATGAAGTGAAGCTTAGGACTTGGGTGGTTTCGGCATTTCATGTGAATTTTTGGCACCGATGTTAGCAACCACCGATTAAAGGATGACATTAATAAAGACCTTGTAAGCAATTACAAAAGGAATTCTGATTAAATATTCGGTGACTGAATAAAATCTCCCAGACCAAACGAAGTGTTGGTAATAATTTTAAATATGTCACCTGTTTAATTGAATCTAAAGACCAAGGTTAAAGTTTAAAAATCTTAAAGCTGTATATTATTACGGGGAGTAAAATAATTGATGTGTTCCATTCACATGACTTTCTCATTGTTACACAAACAACTTTCCTTAAAAAAGGTTATTTATTCTTTTATACCAGACATTCTTATTACTTGCTTCCTTGTAAGCAGCAGGGAATTAAGAAAACACACTAGACTAAATTGATAGTCAAATCTATTAAGATTGTCCTATGTGAAACAATTGAAGTTCGGTTCGCTTTGCAAGGCCTGCAAACAAAGTGAACGGGTGAGATGGAACGAAATATCTCTTCTCGTTTTTGACAATTTGAAGTAGTTAAACATCGAAGCCAGTAACAAGGAATATATCAGAAACGGTCATATCTACAGAAAACATCTGATGTGTTCCATTCACATGACTTTCTCTATATCACTGCAAGAAATTATTCTATATACTTCATCTAATGGAGCAAAAATTAGCAGAAATAGTCTTATTACTTGCTTCCTTGTTACTAGAAGCGAAATAAAGGGGTACCATCGGTTAAAGTGATAGTCAAAAGCTGGTTGCTCTGCGACTGAAGTTCCTTTGTTTGTATGAACACGAGTTCACAAAGTCCTGGATGAGAAAAGTATAAGTCTTTATAGCTGAAAAAAACAAGGAATATCTCAAAAACAATCAACTCCACGAAAAAAATGTATATGACACAAATTGTGTGTTTTAAGGTGCTCTACATTTGCTGCGTGTTAGTTTTTGTCCATCTCTTACAGTTTAGCAATTATGCAAAATTCCGTAAAATTGACCCAGGATTAAAGTAGTCTTCAGAGGCTATTCTCAGAAAATTCAAAATATACATTTATTTGTCATGAAAATATCTTTAATATACGATATTTTAATCAAAATCGTTAGAGAAATTTTTTAGAAAATCAAAATTTTCGAAAAAAGATCCATTTAAAGGGTAGTTTGGGGTTGGGGGATTTTTTCAAAATCTTCGTGTCGCATCCCTGGAAGATACTAAACTTAAATACCAAGTTTGGTATTTTACCGACTTTTCGTTTTTGAGTTATCGTGTTCACAGATACACGGACACACACACACACGGATCTTTTTCTGAAAATACTTTTTTTTGGATATTGGGGACCCTAAAACATATTTTTTGATGGAGTGCAATCAATACCTTCTCTATACACTATATACATAGGAGGTATAGAGAAAGTAAAAAGATATGACATAAATGATGGGTTTTAACCAGACATAAATTTTTTGTTAGGTAGTAAGTTTCTGTCTATCTCTTATGGTTTAATTTTTGTCTATTTCTTATGTTTTTACCGTTATGCAAAATTCTGCAAAACTTATGATATTTTAATCAAAATACCATGTTTGAGAAAAACCAAATTTTCAAAAATTCCATGTAAACGGTAGTTTGTGGTGAGGAGTTTTCTTTAAAATCTTCGTGTCGCATCCTTGGAAGGTACTAAAGATAAATGCCAAGTTTTGTATTTAACGATCTTTTCGTTTTTAAGCCATGCTGTCAACAGATACACACGGACCTTTTTGTAAAAATGTTTTTCGGACTCAAAACATATATTTGCAGTGAAATTTTGACATCAACATTTTGGGTGAAATACAATAGCTTCTCTGTCCACTGTGTACACTATATATACGGGCTAGAAGAAGTAGAAATGCAGAAAATCCTACATAGATGGATCTATAGGTAGTTTTGCTGTTGTTACTCTTCTAATTAGCCATTTTTAAATTACGTCGCCGAAAGAATGAAAAACACTTTCGGGCGAGATGTTCACACTATTGCTTCTTTGCTATATAAGCCTAATAAAGCTGAATGACAATAGACTGCAGTTCGTTGTTGCGATACGTTACTCGATGAACGGTTACCGCATGCAGCTAAGGCGCATGCGTTGTGGGATTATCGATTTGCCGACGTCTCAGCTGAAATGCAAGGGGAATGGTTTACGCTACGCTTGTATGTACCATGTGACCGTTTACGCTAGATATGCCACCAGTTAGAAAGTGGGAATATCCATTAGGTCCGGGAATTTTTATCCGCTTCTGGAAGTCTCTTTTCATAGCATTAACAATACACGAGTCCACGCTTTTGCTGCCTTTGTTCATGACGGAAGCGAGGCTAGAGGATATGTTTCCTCAATTTTACATTCTCTAATAGTACCCAGTAGGTAGAGAAGGTATATTTCATCCAAAAATTTCAATACAGAGATTTAACCAGAAATACGCATTTTTGACCCCCTGAATAAAAAAATCATTTTTACTTTCTCTACACGTACTATGTACATAGTGTATAGAGGAGGCATTGTATTGCGCCCAAAAATTCGATACCGAAATTTTATTAGAAATGCATGTTTTGTAACCCTCTTAATCCAAAAAAAGCATTTGTCAAAAAAGGTCCGTGTTAATGTGTGTGCGTGTGTGTGTGTGTGTGTGTGTGTGTGTGTGTGTGTGTGTGGCTGTGGACAACATAGCTCAAAAACAAAAAGTCCGTTAAATACCAAATTCGTATTTAAGTTCAGTATCTCTCAAGGATGCGATAGGATTTCCCTACCCGCAGCAACCCTTTATATGGAGAAGACTTCGAAAATGGCTCTCCCGATTTTGATTAAAATCTCTTATGTTTAAGATATTTACATGAAAAAAAAATCAGATGGTTTCCATTCACATGACTTTCTCTACATTTCTGCAACACATTATTGTTAAAAAGCTTATGCTTCCATTTACTTCAGGCTAATCGAGAAAAAATGAGCAGAAATAGTCTTATTACTTGCCTTCTTGTAAGTAGAAGCGAAATAAGGGAGTACAATAGCCTAAAGTGATAGTCAAAAACTGGTTGCTAAGTGACTGAAGTTACTTTGTTTGTATGAACAGGAGTTGACAAATTTCTGTATGATAAAAGTATTTTTTTCAAAGCTGAAACCAAAAACAAGGCATATATAAAAAACGATCAACTCCACGAAAAAAATGTATATAACATAAATTGTGTGTTTTAATGTGCTCTACATTTTTTGTGGGGTAAGTTTTTCTCCATCTCTTACGGTTTAAAAGTTAATGCAACATTCCGGAAAATTCATCCAGAATAAAGTAGTCTACAGAGGCTATTCCCAGAGAACTCAAGATATTCATTTTGTCAGGTAAATATACTTAATATGTGCTATTTTAATCAAAATCGTTAGAGCCATTTTTAAGAAAATCAACATTTTCGAAAAAATATCCATGTAAAGGGTAGTCTGGGGAGAGAGAATTTTCCTCAAAATCATGTCGCATCCCTGGAAATCTTAAATACCAAGTTTGGTATTTTACCGACTTTTCGTTTTTGAGTTGTGTTCACAGACACACGGACTTTTTCTAAAAACCGTTTTTGAATACAGTACATAGTACCTGTAGAAAAAGAAGTCTATCTTGTCTTGCCCTTCATCCATAATATTAAGAAAATCAAAGAAAGAGTTATATGTTTACGAAATATGAGTCTTCCTTCGTGGTGTAATGGTTACCAATCTGGCTTCTAGTAACCAGGATTGCGTGTTCAAATCCGGCGTAAGGTTTTTTTCGGACGTAAAGATCCTTAGCAAGGCTTCCTTCACAAGCCCATGTAATATTTATATGCACGTAAAAGAACCCCATTACCTAAAAGAAAAGATTCCAGGTTAATTTTGTAAGTTTCACGTCCGAAAGCCACGATTTGGACCTATGAGCCATCTATGTGCGGCAGATGAACCTTCGTGCCCATAGTGGCGAACAGGAAAATTCTTTTATTAACAAACCGTTACAGGAGGCCAAGGCTCGGAATTGGGCTGTCGTGCCATAGTACGTGTGTGTGTGTGTGTGTGTGTGTGTGTGTGTGTGTGTGTGTGTGTGTGTGTGTGTGTGTGTGTGTGTGTGTGTGTGTGTGTGTGTGTGTGTGTGTGTGTGTGTGTGTGTGTGTGTGTGTGTGTGTGTGTGTGTGTGTGTGTTTTTTTTTTTTTACTTTCTCTATATGTGCTACTACATAGTGTATAGAGAAGGTATTGTATTGCACCCAAAAATTTGATACCGAGATTTTACCGGAAGTACATGTTTTGGGACCCCCTGAATCCAAAAAAATAATTTTCGGAAAAAAGTCCGTGTGTGTGTCTATATATCTGTGGACAGCATAGCTTAAATATAAAAAGACCGATGAATACCAAACTTGGTGATGTTTGGTATCTTCCAAGGATGCGACACGAAGATTTTCAAGAAAATGCCCCCACCCAAAACTACCCTTTACATGGAACTTTTTTCTAAAATTTTGATTTTCTTAAAAATGGGTCTAATGATTTTGATTAAATTATCGTATATTAAAAATATTTACCTGACAAATAAAATTTACATCTTGAACTTTCTGGGAATGGCCTCTGAAGACAACTTTATTCTGGATGAATTTCACGGAATGTTGCATAACTGCTAAACCGTAAGAGATGGGCAAAAACTTAACACACAGGAAATGTAGAGCACATTAAAACACACAATTTATCTTATATACATTTTTTCGTGGAGTTTATCGTTTTTGACATATTCTTTGTTTTTGGTTTCAGCTATGAAAAACTTATACTTTTCTCATACAGGAATTTGTTAACTCCTGTCCATACGACAAAGGAACTTCGGTCACCTAGCAACCAGCTTTTGATTATTAGTTTAGCCTATAGTAGGTAATCCTTTATTTCCCTTCTACTTACAAGGAAGCAAGTAATAAGACTATTTGTGCTAATTTTTTCTCGATTAGCATGAAGTAAATAGAAGCATAAGCTTTTTAACAATAATTTGTTGCAGAGAGGTAGAGAAAGTCATGTGAATGGAACACTTCAGATTTTTTAAAAAAAACGGTCTTTGTGTGTGTGTGTGTCTATGGACAGCATAGCCTTAAAACGAAAAGACCGTTAAATACCAAACTTGCTATTTAGGTTTAGTATGGGACACGAAGATATTAAAAAATCCCCCCACCACAAACTAACCTTTACATGGAAAAGATTTCTAAAATTTTGTTTTTCTTAAAAATGGCTCTAACAGATTTGATTAAAATCCCCTATAATAAAACTATTTGTCAGAAATAAAATGTATATCTCGAATTTTTTGGGAAATGCCTCTGAAGATCTCTTTATTCTGGATGAATTTTGTCGAATTTTGTTTATCTGCAAAGCCGTAAAAAAAATCTCACTACACAAAAAATGTAGATCTCGGCAAAACACACAATTTATGTCCCTTACATTTTTGTTGTGGACCTAATCGTTTCCGAGATATTCCTTGTTATTGGTTTCAATTGTGAAATACTTAAAACTTTTCTTAGACAGGAAGTGTCCGTTTTTCTTTTTTTCTACTCCTGGCCAAGCAAAGAAGTGATTTGCAATGACAATCGCATAACGATATCTTTTAAAACATTTGACTATCACTTTAGCCTAGCGCATTCGCTTATTCCCTTCTTATAAGGAACTAAGTAATAACATTCTGCTAATATTTATCTCGATTAGCATTGTGTGCAAAGAAGAATAATCTTTTGTAGGAGGTTTGTAGAGTAGCTAGAGAAAGTCATGTGAGTGTAACACATCAGATTTTTTTTTTTTTTTGTAGAGTTAACCATTTTTCAGATATTCCTTATTTGGTTTCAATTTTAAACAATTAAAGTTATGTCAAACGGGAAGTACATTTTTCGTTTCATCTTGTTTTACGCCCGGGAATGCAAAAGAACTGGTTTTCAATTGTTTCATATAGCGATGAGTTTTTAAAGGATTTGAGTATCGCTTTAGCCTGATATATTCCTTTGTTTCCCTTCTACTTCATAAGGAAGCAAGTAGTAAGCCAATTCGTCTAATGTTCATCCCGATTAACATGATATAGACAAAAGAAGGAAAGTTTGTTTTGGGACAGCTTAGAAAGTCGTGTGAATGGAACACATCACACTTTTTAGTTTCCTTATGATTTAATTTTACGTCCTTTAACCTAGTTCATATCGGGCAATAAATGAATGCAATTATTGAAATGAGTTTGGGATCAATAGAATTTAAAGTTATCCCACCTCTCCTTAGGGTATCTCATCCCAACCCAGATTGGAACTTTGAATATGAGGATTACATAATTTCTTGTATATAGGTATGGGGTGATAAAATATTATAACAATATGGCAGCCTTATGTGTTAGCCACATTTTTTAACAATGTGTTGCTATGACGACTTTGAAATAAGTTTGTTTGGAGATTACTCGGCACTGATCCAGTGGTGGATATTGGACCTACACACTTCCGGAAAGAGAAAGAGAGAAAGAATGAGTCAGTGAAAGAGTATGAGTGAGAGCAAGTGAAAGAGTGAGAGCGAATGAAAGTGTGAGAGCGAGTGAAAGAGTGAGAGTGAGAGCGAGTGAAAGAGTGAGTGGGAGCTAGTGAGAGAGAGTGAGTGTGAGAGAGTCCTAGTGAGTGAGAGAGTGTGAGCGAGTGAAAAAGTGAGTGAGAGAGTTAGACCAAATGAAAGACTTTGAGAGAGAGTCTGAGTGAGTGAGTGAAAGCTAATGTGTGACAGAGTGAAAATGAGTGAGAGAAAGTAAGAGCGAATGAAAGAGTGAGAAGAGAGAGTCAGATGTGACAGTGAGAGAGTGCGTTTGAGTGAGTTATAGAGAGTGAGATCAAGTGAATGAGTGAATGTGAGAGTGAGTGAGAGAGAGAGAGAGAGAGAGAGAACGACAGCGAGTGATAGATTGAGTGTGAGAGAGACAGTGAGAGAGAGAGAGAGAGAGAGAGAGAGAGAGTGAGCAAGCGAAAGTGTGATTGTGAGAGTGAGCGAGAGCGAGTGAAAGAGAGTTAGTGTGAGAGAGAATCAGAGTGAGTGAGAGAGACTGAGAGTGAAAGAAAGGGAATGCGAGGCAACATCGGGCGGCTGGAACCAGTAGGAAACAGAAATGGCAAAGTCCCTAGTTCCCACATTGAAGCCTCCCGGCAGGGCCGGAAACCTCGCCCCATCTAGGGGATCCAATTGGACCCCTCAGGGAGCGATCCGTGTGTCACAAAATCAGCGGAAGGGACGGGGAAAGTTCCACTGAGAATCCATTTTCTCCTCTCTTACTGCAGAGAAACATCATCACTGATGCTTCCAACTTTGAAACAAATCAAACATGGTGAAGAGTGAATAAAATGATCAATGGAACGTGTGAAAAAGCAAAAAACTTGGGGGGAAGAGAAAAACAACTCTAGCATTCCCATGAGAAGAATTCTGATGTGTTCTATTCACATAACTTTCTCTATCTGTTTTGCAAGCAAACTATTCTCAAAAAGCTTATTCTTTTATCTACAGCATGCTTATTAGACAAACATCACCAAAATGCTCTTATTGATCAGTTTCCTATAAGTAAAAGGGAAATACGGGAGTAGACTAGGCTAAAGCGATAGTCAACTCTTTTAAAAGCTGCCGCTATGTGATTGTGTTTCCTTAAAGGCTAAGAGCCTAGGAAGCTGCAATGAAGTACTGGCAGAGTTTCACAATGTATTAACTTGAGATCTTTTAACAAGCAGCCATTAAAGGTATAAATGGTTTTACTGTTAATGGATTTTGCTTAGGAAAAATTTTACTTTTGTTATATTTGCAAGCTATAGTTCTGAATTAATTTTGAAACTATATCTTGTGATCAAAAAGCGCCTAACTGTCCCGACTAGCAAAGCGGGTTCTTGAAAATAATAAGAAGTTACACTTGCCAACATATTAAACCTCACAATTTTGCTAAAGCCGAAAGGAAGCCCACTTTTGCCTACCTTTGACGGCTACGCAGCGAAACTTCGCTATGCTTTAAACATGATCTGTCCCTCGGCGAATTTCCACCTAGACTGAAGGACCGTCTCCCACAGTAGCCCGCAGAAGACTGGGAGGAATGGTAGTTCAAACGTTTCCCACCAGGTCGCAGCTGAATCTCGTCCCAAATATCAGTATGAAAATCTTGGGGATATTTTTTTTCTCTCATAAATACGTAACGTCAGTGAAGATAAACCAAATATGACGTACAGCTTATGGAAGGTGGTAGACAAACATTGAAAATTGGTTCTCTTTCCATGACCAGGAGAAAACACAAAAGGGGTATGAAACGGATGAGATCTTCCCGTTTGAAAAACACTTAAGAATTTTAAAATTGAGAACAATAACGAAAATATCTCTGATATGGTTACCTTAATTAAAATGCATATGACATAAATTGTGTGCACCTTTTGAGTAGTAAGTTCTTGTCTATCCGTTACCATTTACCAGTTATACAAAAATCATTTAGAATGAAGAGGACTTCGGGGCTATTCCCAAGAAAGTTAAGATATGCATTTTATTTGCTATGTAAACATCTTTAATGTACGCAGTTTAATCAAAATCGTTTTTAGAAAATCTAAAATTTCGAGAATATTCCACGTAAAGGGCAGATTATAGTGGGGGGGACTTTTTCTGAAAATCTTTGTGTCGCATTCTTGGAAGACACTAAATTTAAATACCAAGTTTGGCATTTAACCGGCGTTTCGTTTTTGTGTTGTGCTGTCCACACATAACACACACTGACCTTTTTCTATAAACGTTGTTTCTTTTTCTTCTTTTTTTATATTCGGTGGACCCCAAAAGATTTATTTCTGATGGAAACTAGGTATCAAGTTTTTGAGTGGAACACAAACTCTTTTCTATCTCGAGTAATATGTACATTGTATATACGTGCTACAGAAAGTAAATAAACTAAAAAATCTGATGTGTTCCATTCACATGACTTTCTCTATCTCTCTGTAACAAATTATTGTTAATAAGCTTATTTTTTATTTATTTCATATTAATTAGCAGAAATAGCCTTATTCCTTGCTTTATTGTAAATACAAGCGAAATAAGGGA
The DNA here is from genome assembly GCA_030762935.1 of Hymenopus coronatus. Lineage (NCBI taxonomy): Eukaryota > Metazoa > Arthropoda > Insecta > Mantodea > Hymenopodidae > Hymenopus > Hymenopus coronatus. Next base: position 21,799,349 of record CM060891.1, read on the forward strand.
GTACCATAGGTTAAAGTGAAAGCCAAAAGCTGGTTGCTATGTAACTGACGTTCCTTTGTTTGTGTGGATAGGAGTTGACAAATTCCAAGTTTTTCAAAGCTGAAACCAAGAAAAAGGAATATCTCAAAAACGAACAACTCCACGAAAAAAAAAATTATATAACATAAATTGTGTTGTTTTAACGTGCTCTACATTTTTTGTATGTTATGTTTTTGTCCATCTCTTACGGTTTAGTAGTTATGCAAAATTCATCCAGAATAAATTAGTCTTCAGAGGCTATTCCCAGAAAATTCAAAATATACATTTTATTTGTCAGGTAAATATCTTTAATATATGATATTTTAATCAACATCGTTAGAGCCATTTTATAGAAAATCAAAATTTTCGAAAAAAGTTCCATGTAAAAAGGGTAGTTTGGGGTGTGGGGATTTTTCTCAAAATCTTCGTGTCGCATCCCTGGAAGATACTAAACTTAAATACCAAGTTTGGTTTTTACCGACTTCGTATTTGAGTTATCGTTTTTACAGACACACGGACACACACACACACACACGGACCTTTTTCTGGAAATTCTTTTTTTTTTGATTCAGGGGGTCCTAAAACATGTATTTCCGGTGAAATCTCGGTATGGAATTTTTCGGTGGAGTGCAATACTTTCTCTATTCACTATGTACATAGTGCGTATAGAGAAAGTAAAAAGGGACATGTGACAGAGTGTGCAGTAGCCGAAAATCGAACCGTGTTTCCGTGGCCAACTCTATTTCCTATAGGCGGATTAAAATAACATTTTTACTTAAACTATGGTGGCTCGGCAGTTTACTATATCTACTTCAGACATGGTTCATAGGTAGAGAAGGTATTTTGTTCCACCCAAAAATATGATACTGAGATTTAAGCGGAAATACATGTTTTACGAGCGGAAATTTGCCAGAAATGCTTTTATTTTGCAATTGAGATCGTAAAAAAAAAAAAAAAAAAAAATATTAAATCTCGGCATTCTATTTACAATGTGTATTGTACGTGAAGCCAAAAAATCTAATTTTTTTCTTTCACATGACGTTCTCTACATCTTAATAACAAATTATGTTAAAAAGCCTATTCTTCTACCTACTTCATGATAATCGAGACAAATATTATCAGAAATTGTCCTTATTACTTGATTCCTTGTAAGTAAAAGGGCAAAATCTAATGCATTCCATTCACATGATGTCCTCTAGCTGTTCGGTAAATAACGCTTTATTTAAAACATTAATGTGTTAGCTTCATCATGCTAATCAAAATAAATATGAGCAGAATATTGTCTTATTACTGTCCTGCTTGTAAATAGGAGGGACATAAAATAATGCACAGGCTAAAGCGATATCCTCGTCCTTTAAAACTGAAACCAATAATCAGGAATATCTCAATTTAGGTTAACTCTACAAAAAATGTATATGATATAAATTATGTATTTTAATGAGATGTACATATTTTGTCTAGTAAGTTTTTGTATATCTCTTACGTTTTACAAGCTATACAAAAGTCATCCAGAATGAAGAGGTCTTCAGAGGCTAATCCCAGAAAATTCCTGATATGCATTTCGTTTGTCCTAAAAATATCTTAAGTTATTTTCACCAAAATTTTGAGCCATTTTTGAGAAAAATCCAAATTTTCGAAAAAAATGTTCCATGTAAAGCATAGTTTGGGGTGGAGGGATCCTTTGAGGATACCTAACTCAAATACCAAGTTTGGTATTTAACGGATTTTTCGTTTCTGAGCTTTGCTACCCACAGACACAGTACCTATTTTGGGCTCAGAGGCCCTCAAAAATGCATATCCGGGTGGAATGCAATACTTTCTCTAGACACTATGTACATAGTTTCGTTTCGTATTCGGCTCACCCTCCTCGTATTCGTACGACTGCCACTTCCCTAGGACATACAAGCCAATGTTTAGGAATCAGAACCCTGTCGCGGAGAACCTGTTACGAGGGGTCTGCCCGTAGCCAGGCGTGAGCAGGAGGAAATGGGTAATATGAAAGGTAGGCGAAATTGATGATAGGAAAGGTGTTAATAGAGCAATTGGTGGAATGAGTGGCGGGGGAAACCGGAGGACCCAGAGAAAACACGCTCAGACGCCGCTTTGTCCACCACAAATCCCATATGTGCCGCCTCGATGTACATAGTACGTGTAGAAAAAGTAAAAATACATTATTTAAGCTGCCTATATGAGAATGAAACATGTACTTTACATCGTAACCTTTCTGCATATCACGTTTTCCTCTGGCAGTTCTATTATCTGTGTCAAGCTAATTCAGTCCTGATGTCAACACATGGGAGGGAAGAGAGAGGGAGGGGGAGGGAGAGAGGGGCAAAAGAGCGTTAGGCTGTTGATTGGTTCAGGGAAGGTAATTTGTGTTAACTTTTACGTGGATGCATATTGTAACAGCCTTCTAAAAGTACAGTACTGTAATAGTTTTCAGATCACTGCTCTGAGCGAGTTAGTTTCGGAGAGAAAAGTATGCAAATGCTTCGATTCTTATAACGGGTAATAGCCCGACATTTTATCCATATCGACACATGGGTTCGTGATTTCTGAAAGGAATATTTACAACAGACACATTCTATAAAAAAACATATAGATTAGACAGAAGACCGGCGAAATTATATATTGACTTTATTAACTTATTACTGTTAAATAAAATGCAGCTAACCTATATTACTAAAGAACATTGGTATTATATACACAATAAGTTACAAGCCTGTACCAGACAGCTCTCTTAAACAACCGGTAATTCTCGAGGTGAATGCTGATTAAGCTGTTATTGTTTATAGTGCAGGGTCGCCTCTGATAATTTGTATTTCCTGTACATCTCGCATGCCTCACAAGCCCAGGGGACTTTGTATATGCAGTTTAAAAGCAGTAAGCTTTTGATCATGCCGTAATAAAACACAACCGAGGCAAGCCTTTAAAAAGTGGCGAGAGGCGAATGGCCGCGCATTGTTTCGCGGTGCTTAAAGAAAGAAACGCCGAATCGGCCATAAAGAATATCGAAAAAGAAACGGGTGATCTCCTTGGCGTTTCTACATTTAGTGTGCATAGTGTTAGAATGGAACAGCAAGCATCCGGAAGCCTAAGAACACCGGGAACATCGCGTAAATATAAAAAACGTTTGGAGAAATACGATGATTTTGCGAAAAGTGCTATTCGCGGTAAAGTTTATGATTGTTTTTTCAGAAATGAACCATCGACTCTAAATAAAAATTTTGCATGCAGTACATTCTGACACAGAATGGCCACATTTCTCAAAGTACTCTCCACAGGTTGCTGATATATATCGCTAGTGTTGCAAAACTTATGTGCGCACATGTACCGTTAACACGCGGCTCCGCCATGTTGTTGACATCAGGACTGAACTAACTTGACACAGATTATAACAAATGTGTTTACAGGAAACGGAAATAAAAAGCATTACGTGAACTTATACGGTTTGAGTAGCATTTTTAATAAATGTGTGTCTCTTCAAGGAGAGCATTACGGTATAGAGTAAACAATTATTTTTAGAATCCACTAGAGATAACATCGACTTTTAATGCTCACTCAACATGCAAGTCACGTTATGAAACACGATAGTTAACTTGAATAATTCCTGCAGCTCGGCTTTATTTGGCCTAATAACACTCAAAAAAGTGGAAGACACAGTATCAAAGAATAAAAATCTGATGTGGTACACTCACATGACTTTCTCTAGCTCTTCTAAAAACTTCTTACATAAGATTTTTCTTCTTTCTGCACCTTGCTAATCGAGATAATCATTAGCAGAATGTTCTTACTACTTAGTTCCTTATAAGTAGAAAGAAAATAAGGGAACACACTAGTCTAAACCGATTGTCAAATGTTTTAAAAGCTGTGTTTATTCGAATGTCATTGCAAATCGCTTCTTTGCTTGGCCAGGAGTAGAACAAAAGAAAAACGGACACTTCCTGTCTGAGAAAATTATAAGTACTCACAACTGAAACCAAAAAGAAGGAATATTTCGGAAATTGTTACCTCCACAACAAAAATCGTAAAGGACATAGATTGTGTGTTTTGATCAGATCAACATTTTCTGTGTAGTAAGTTTTTGTTTATCTCTTACTGTTTAGCAGCTATGCAAAATTTAGTAAAATTTATCCAGAATAAAGAGCTCTTAAGAGGCTATTCCCAGAAAATTCAAGATATACATTTTATTTTGTATGTAAATATCTTTAATATACGGGATTTTAATCAAAATCGTTAGAGCAATTTTTTAGAAAATGAAAATTTTCGAAAATTTTTCCATGTAAAGGTTAGTTGGGGTGGGGGGATTTTCTTGAAAATCTTCAAGTTTAGTATTTAACGGTCTTTTCGTTTTTGAGCTATGCTGTCCACACACACACAGTCACACACAAGGACCTTTTTCTAAAATATCTTTTTCGGACTCAAGGGACCTCAAAACATATTTCACGTGAAATCTCAGAATTGATGTACATAGGTGTTGAGAAAATTGAAAATCTGATATGTTCCTTTCATATGACTTCTCTAGCTATTCCGCAAAGAAAGCTTATTCTTTATGTACGTCATACCAATCGAGATAAGCAATAGAAAAATCGGTCTTATTACTTGCTTCATTGTAAGTAGAATGGAAATAAAAAAAAAAAAAAAAAAAAAAAAAACACACTACGAATAGGCTAGAGCGTTTGTCAAATGTTTTAAAAGTCGCTGGCTATGTGAAAAAATTAAAATTCCGTTTTCTTTGGATGCCATGAGTAAGCAGAGGAGAAATGATTGAGAAAAGTTTAAGTAGCTTAAAATTGAAACAAATAATATGGAATGTCTCGAAAATGGTTAACTCTACCAATAAATAAAAATAAAAATAACCAAATAAATAACATGTATATGACATAAGTTATGTGTTTTACTAGGATCTACATTTTTATTTTCTCTACATTTAAAATTTCTATGTAGCAAGTGTATGGAAAATATGTTGAATTCCACCCAAAAATTCGATACCGACATTTCACCACAAATAAATGTTTTGAGATCACCAGAATTAAAAAAAAAAAAATTTTTAGAAAGATATACCTTCCTGTGTGTCTGTCTGTCTGTCTGTGTGTCTGTGGACAGCATTGTTGAAAAATGAAAATTCCGTTTAATTGCCAACTTTTGTATTTAAGTGCAGTATCTTCCAGGGCAGTGACACGAATATTTTCAAGAATATTCTCCTAACCGCAACTACCTTTTAGATGGTGAAAGTTTCGAAAATTTTGATTTTCTCAAAAATGGCTATAACGACTTTGATTAAAACGTTGTATATCAAAGATATTTGTTTGTCAAATAAAATGTTATATCTTGAATTTTCTGAGAATAGCCTATGAAGACATCTTTATTCTAGATGAATATGACGTAGTTTTGCATAACTACTAAACCTTATGGGATGGACAAAAACTCACCACACAAAAATGTAGAGCACGTTAAAATACACAATTTATACTATATAATTTTTTTTTTAGTGGAATTGGTCGTTTTTGAGATATTGCTTGTTTTTGTTTCAGCTTTCAAAAACTTTATACTTTTCTCATACAGGAATTTGTCAACTCCTGTCCATACAAACAAAGGAACATCAGTCACATAACAACCAGCTTTTGACTATCACTTTAACCTATGGAACTCCCTTATTTCGCTTCTACTTGTAAGGAAGGAACTATAAGACTATTTCTACTAATATTTTCTCGATTAAAATTAACTAAATAGAAGCATAAGCTTTTTAACAATAATTTTTAGCAGAAATTTAGGGAAAGTGATGTGAAGGGAACATAGCAGGTTTTTTAATAATGGCAGTTACCGCCATAATGAATAATAGAGACGGAAACAGCGATAACCTTGTAAACAATTACATGAGCGCTCCTAGAAGCCGAATAATATACTAAGAAATCTGGATTTCCAAATGAATAAAGACCAAGGTTGCTTCGTCTGAGATCGCGAATTCATTGAGGTGTTCATTGTCATCATTAATGTGGATAACAGTGCAGTAGCGAACTCGGCCAGTTTGGGTTTACAATTCCGCTGCAACTTTAGCATAAGTTGCAGGTTGTATGCTCTAAGTTGTAGTCTTTTGTGAGCAACCGTGTGAACAGTCGTCTTGAAGCTTTGAACTGCCTTGTCGAATTGACTTCCTTGGGCTACGCTGAAATGCTTGTCTTACATCTTTAACATGAACTTGAGTAAAATCTAAAACAATTGCATTATTAAATATAAGTATCTACTTTAATGCCAGCAACATTGAATTACGAGGGTTGGGGCAAAAGTCATGGCAACTATTTATTTTCTTGAATATTCCATGGGCAATTGTGGACAATGAATAGAACTACGGCAGTATACAGGGTAATTTGGCCTTCATGGTGCAAAAGAATGACAACACAGTACACATACAGTTGACATGACAAACTTGGGTCTAAAAACCTTCAAAGTAGTCGCCACACGCTATCAACGATGTGGGAGGCACTGAATACTAACTGCCGCAGCATTTGCCGCAACAAGTGTGAATAGGGCAATCTGTTCGCGCATAGCATTAGCAATGTCCTCTAGTGTTGGAAACCGTCTACTACATAGTGGTTTCTTAGACTTTTGAATGAGATCAAAGTCACTGTGGTTGCTACAATTCTTCCCGCATTCAACTGCTTTCCTTCTTCCTCAGCACAGATCCTGTTTCCAACAGCTGATTATGCCATTTCACAATGGTATGGAGATCTGGAACGTTTGTACCATATATTCCTGTCTAAATATTCTTTGATGGGAACTTTAATTCAGCCAACCAATAACATTTCACTTTCTGCTATACCATGAGTTCCGCCATTTTAGTTGTGTGTGTTGTTATACCATGCGCATGCGTGGTATAATTCTCACTGTCACAAAATTTGGAGAGGTTTCCTCACAATTCAAGCTGAAAAGCATATTTATAACTTGACTGAGTAATAAGATATTTACGTTTGTTAGTGGTAACGATTCAACGGGGCACACTGTATATGGACACGTATTTTGATGTTATGCTATTTCAACCATTTCACTGTGGCAGTTATCGTATGCAAATTATAGACTGCACTGCGGTAATTCTATTCCTCTCTGTGGATTGACAGCAATTATATTAATTAAAGCACTTTACCATTCAATACAGCACTTTAGATGGTCATTACATAATAAGGATGTCAGACTCTGCTTGAGCAAATCAGACCTATGCATAATTTACTTGTTTGTTAAACACAAGCACTTAAACGATTATTGCATATCAATGAGCCCGTCTCATGTTTATCCTCAATTTTTATGTAAAATGGAAGTCTTTCAGTCAGTCTGGCTTATGCTGAAACATGGGCATGTATAACTGAAGGTTTGAAATTCCAAACTAAATTGAAATTTATACCACGGATGTTATATAATGCAGATAAGTTACAGTGCAAATTTCATCCATTTTGTTCTAATGGTTCGTAGGTTATGGTCAGATTTGTTTATCTTTTGGTGACGTCACTAAACATTTTGGTGTAATATTTTAACCCTAAGTTAAGAACAACTCTAATTTTTGAAAATGCTCTAGGTTTCTCTGTACCTACTTTGGTTTAGGCTCCAACAATTTTTAAAGTTATGATAGTGCTTTTTTCTCACAAAAAATATAATTTTATGTTTGAAAATTCAAAACGCATTAAGGGCCATTCTTATTCACTGTACCTCTGTGAACATATACAGCAAATTTTATTTGTGTAACCAGAAAAGCTGCTCCGCAAGGAACATTTTACAGGAAGAAAAATGCTGAATATATCAATAGCGAGAAAAAAAGGAAAGCTTTGAATGCATGGCTCACATTAAAATCCACCAGGTTGGTAGATTGGACCCTCAGCTTTACTTTTCCTCTCCTCTGCTCTGTATTTTCTATTTTTACTTTCTCTTGCCCCGTATGTACAATGTACATAGGGATAGAGAAGTATTGCATTCCACCCAAAAATTCGATGTCGAGATTTCACCGGAAATACATGTTTTAGCACCCCCTGAATCCAAAAAAAAGCATTTCCAGAAAAAGGTCCGTGTGTGTGTGTCCGTCCGTGTGTCTGTGAACACGATAACTCAAAAATGAAAAGTAGCAAAAATACCAAACTTGGTATTTAAGTTCAGTATCTTCCAGGGATGCGACACGAAGATTTTGAGAAAAATCCCCTCACCCCAAACTACCCTTTACATGGAACATTTTTCGAAATTTTTGATTTTCTTAAAATGGCTATAACGATTTTGATTAAAATATCGTATATTAAAGATATTTACCTCACAAATAAAATGTACATCTTCAATTTTCTGGGAATAGCTTTTAAAGACCTGTTTATTCTGGATGAATTTTGCTTAATTTTGCATAACTAATAAACCGTAAGAGATAGACAAAAACTTACTGTTAAAAAATGTAGGCCTTGTTAAAATACACAATTTACGTCATGTATCTTTTTTCGTGGAGCTTACCGTTTTCGAGGTATTCATTGTTATTAGTTTCAGTTGTGAAGTACCTATACTTTTCTCAGACGGGAGTGTACGTTTTTCTTTTGTTCTATTCTTAGCTAAGAAGAGAAGCGATTTGTAATGATAATCGCATAATTATAGCTTTTAAAACATTTGACTATCGATTTAGTATGTTCCCTTATTTTCTTCCTACTTATAAGGAACTAAGCAATAAAAACATTGTGCTGAATACCTCGATTAACAAGGTGCAGGAAGAAGAATAATCTTAGGTAAGAAGTTTGTAGAACGGCTAGAGAAAGTCATGTGAGTATAACGCATCAATTTTTTTCTTCTTGCATTGCTGTTTTTGTTTTCCACAAGTTAGTTTGTTACTTTGCATGGTGCAAATGAGATAGCGTTGAACTGAAGTTTTTCTTGCTGTGTCACCTCTAATGCTTTGCTGTAGTTCCAGTTAAGGCATTTAAAATGGTGCATTTGGCCAATTATATTTTTATATATTGAGGAATATTTAAATTATATTATGTAATTAAAAAAAGAAATGGATTTTTTGTGTGTGGTTTTTTTTTTTTTTTTTTTTTTTTTTTGTTATGAATTTCAGTCATACATAACCTTATATGATGACTTCAAATACGAGAGCGTAGCTCATATTTTATCCTCAATATTTATGAGAGATTGAAGTCTAACAGCTTATCCTGAAACATGAAAATTACAGAGAGAGAGAAGAAGAGATGGAGGGAGAGAAGGGGAGAGGTGGGAGAGGGAGAGAAGGGGAGAGGTGGGAGAGGGAGAGAGAGGGGGAGAGAGAGTGAGCGCACGCGCTTAATAATGCCGGCACCGCTGTAGACTATACTTGACTGCCTAATCCCAAACCGTACCACTTACATATCTACGTGCAACTTTCTCAGTGATTCACCGTGACGATATTATAGCTGTCCCTGCGATCAAACTCAGCGCCTTAGACACTGTTGCCAGATCGCGGTAATATACGAGGGTTGAACAATAATAGTGGCAACAATTTATGCACAGTAGATAAACATCTTATATCTACAATTCAATAACAATTCTCTAGCTACTTCTTACAAAAGATTATTCTTTTATTTACATCATGCTCATCCAGATAAACATTAGAAGAAATGGTCTTATTACTTTCTTCCTTGTAAGTAGAAGCGAGATAAAGGAATGCATTAAGTTAAACGATAGTCAAATCTTTTAAAAGCTGGTCGCTATATGAAACAGTTGAGGTTGCATAGTCCCAGTTGAGAAAAGTTAGGTAGTTTAAAAGTGAACAACGAAGAATATCTCGAAAACGATCAACTTCACGAAAAAAACATATAACATAATGTATATAAGAAATGTGTTTTTATGAGATTTCCACTCTTTGTGTAGTAAGTTTTTATCTATATCTAATGGTATACTAGTTATGCAAAAATCCAACAATATTCAAACATAATAAAAGCTACTCCCAGAAAATTCAAAATACACATCTTATTTGCCATATGTTCAATATGCGGTGTTTTAATCAAAACCATTAGAGCCATTTTTGAGAAAATACAATTTTTTATAATTTTTTTCCATGTAAAGAATAGTTGGGCTTTTGGAGATTTTATTGAAAACTTTCGTGTAACCTTGGAAAACTGAACTTAACCGACTTTTGGTTTCTGAGCTATGCTGCTGACTCACACACATGGACATTTTTTTTTGCCTTCAGAGGGGCCTAAAATGTGTATTTCCGGTGAAATCTCGGTATATAATTTTTGGGTGCCTTACAATACCTTCTCTATGCACTATGTACGTAGAATGTGTAGAGAAAGTAAAAGGTATGCATTAGCTAATCAGAAGAAAGGGATAGGAAAATTATGTGGGCAAATATACATGTTAAAGGAGTAAGGGTTTTTGAAACATGGATTAATTTGAGAGGATTGATTTGTTTATTTCCTCTCTTCAAAAACGCTACTGGTGGACAAAGAAAGGATTACGGCCGCTCTGCATAAAATATAAATGATGGTGAAGTTAACGTTTACTTAATCCCGATGTTAATGGTCCTTTTATTGGGTTAGCGCCCATAGGAAAACTTGTTTAATTATCAGAATGGCACGTCCTTTAATATTTTAGCTTCCCTCAACAACTTGTTTCCTAATTGAGGGCTAGAAATGTGTTGCCATGGTTAAAAAAATCTGATGTGTTCCATTCACATGAATTTCTTTATATCTCTGTAAATTATTATTGTTAATAAGCTTATCTTTTATTTATTTCATGCTAATCGAGAAAAATTAGCAGAAATAGTCTTATTTCTTGCTTTGTTGTAAGTAGAAGCGAAATAACGGAGTACCATAGGTTAAAGTGAAAGCCAAAAGCTGGTTACTATGTGACTGGTGTTCCTTTGTTTGTATGGACAGGAGTTGACAAATTCCTATATGAGAAAAGTATAAGTTTTTCAAAGCTGAAACCAAGAAAAAGGAATATCTCAAAAACGATCAACTCGAAGAAAAAAATGTATGTAACATAAATTGTGTGTTTGAACGTGTTCTACATTTTTTGTGTGTTAAGCTTTTGTCCATCTCTTACGGTTTAGTAGTTATGAAAAATTCATCCAAAAAATAAAGTAATCTTCAGAGGCTATTCCCTGAAAAATTCAAAATATACATTTTATTTGTCAGGTAAATAACTTTAGTATACCATATTTTAATCAAAATCGTTATAGCCATTTTTTTAGAAAATCAAAATTTTTGAAAAAAGTTCCATGTAAAGGGTAGTTGGGGGTGGGGGATTTTTCTCAAAATCTTCGTATCGCATCCCTGGAAGATACTAAACTTTAATACCAAGTTTGGTATTTTACCGACTTTTCGTTTTTGAGTTATCGTGTTCACAGACACACGACACACACACAAGGACCTTTTTCTGAAAATAGTTTTTTTGGATACAGGGGATCCTAAAACATATATTTCCGGTGAAATCTCGGTATCGCATTTTTGGTGGAGTGCTATACATTGTCTATACACTATGTACATAGTGAGTATAGAGAAAGTAAAAATGAATGACCGGGGAAACCATGTACTCACCCCTATAGGCTGAATGAAGAGAAAATTTAAAAAATACTTTTATTTCAACATTTTTATATCGAAATTAATGGCGTGTCTTATTATCGTGTTAAGGACTAATGGTTCGAAAACTACGGTCTATTTCACTAGCTAGTCAGTTGGCAATACCTGCAGTGTCAGACACCAGTGTCAAGGAGTGTTCATCACAGTCCTTTGAGATGACCTTGTGGCTTTCCAGGAAACATGTGAGTCAGTTGGGAAATTCAATGCTATGCCGGCATGTTGCCATGGTATCTCAGTGGTAGAGCTACCGGCTAGAGATCGGGAGATCGGTGGTTACAATTCCGGCTATGAAGTTTTCAGTCTGACTCTGCCTATCCACTCCTGTCCTACACACGGCTTGAATGAAAGAAACAATTTAATCAATACTAATTGACCGTAATAGTTGGCTATACTATGAATCCTGGGTCTTAAAGTATCTAGAACATTGTATGTCGCCATTGGGCTTGTCATCTCAAAATAATTTGAGATCAACTTGTGGTTTATCAGAAAATATGCGAGACAGTAGAGAACTTAAATGCTATGCCGGCATGTTGCCATAGTAGCTCAGTGGTAGAGCAACCGGCTAGAGACCGGGAGATCCGTGGTTCAAATTCCGGCTATGGCATTGACTTTTTCAGTGTGACTCTACCTATCCACTCCTGTGTGAAAAAACAATTATTCCAATACCAATTGACAATAATATGAATTCTGGGACTTAAAATGCTTACGACATTGTAAGTCGCCATTGGGATATGTCATCTCAAAATAATTTGAGATCTCTTTGTGGTTTACCAGGAAATATGCGAGTCAGTTGAGAAATTAATGCTCTGCCATGGTAGCTCAATGGCAGAGCAACCGGCTAGAGATTGGGAGATCCGTGGTTCAAATCCCGGCTATGGCATTGAAGTTTTCAGTCTGACTCTACATTTCCACTCCTGTCCTACACACGGCTTGTGAAAAAAAAAATATTCCAATACCAATTGTCTCAAATCTTTGGGTGGAATTCAATACCCTCTCTGTCTACTATGTATGTATATAGTCCTCGGTAGAGGAAGTAAAAACAGTCTCCCAGGTATGGAGCCGATTCCGGTTCCAATATGGCACTCGAATCTCCACTGAATAGCCTCGCTTTTCCCTCACCTTAATCGATCCGGGTCACCTGCTGCCACTCCACTTCCTTTTTCAGTTCCGCCTCTCTCCATTCATGTAGCTAACGTCGCCCTCTCTTCTCTTTTTACCATCGAGTGCTTTCATTTTACACACAGCTCTTGGGGGCATGACTTCAATCGCGACCTTCTTCTTTTTAGAGCTATTTTACATGTCACTTGTTCTTTATAAGACAGCTGACGAGCTAATTGGCAATAAGGTTAATTGACAGAAGATGTCTAGTTAGAGCTATAGGCTACAGGATAGAATTTTACAGGAAAGAATCTTATGTCTTCCGTTCATATAACTTTCTAGCTGTTCCAGAAACAATTTTTTTTTATATTAACCGACAGGCAAATGTTTCAAAACCTGGTCGCTATGTGAAACAATTGAGGTTAAACCGTTAGAGATAGATCTAAACTTACTACACAATAAATGTAATCTCATCAAAACATACAATTTATGTCGTTTACATTTTTGCTGTTTAGCTGGCCATTTCCGAGGTATATATTTTTATTTAACATTTTTAAAATACTTATACTTTTCTCAAACAGAATGCCGTCCTTGTTTCTTTTGTTTTACTCTGGCATGCAGAGATGTGAATGCGAATGACAGCCGCAGAGCAACAGCTTTTAAAACATTTGACTATCACTTTAGCATAGTGTATTCCGTTATCTGGATCAAGATGGAGTAGAAAGAATAATAATCTTTTGTAAGAAGTTTGTTTTTAGAATAGCTAGAGAAAGTCATGCGAATGGAATGCACCAGAGTTTTACTTTCTCTAGCCCCATATGTACAGTGTACATAGGGATAGAGAAGTATTGCATTCCACCCAAAAATTCGATGTCGAGATTTCACCGGAAATAGATGTTTTAGGACCTCCTGAATCCAAAAAAAGCATTTCCAGAAAAAGGTCCGTGTGTGTGTGTGTGTGTCCGTCCGTGTGTCTGTGAACACGATAACTCAAAAACGAAAAGTAGCTAAAATACCAAACTTGGTATTAAGTTCAGTATCTTCCAGGGATGCGACACGAAGATTTTGAGAAAAATCCCCTCACCCCAAACTACCCTTTACATGGAACATTTTTCGAAATTTTTGATTTTCTTAAAAATGGCTATAACGATTTTGATTAAAATATCGTATATTAAAGATATTTACCTCACAAATAAAATGTATATCTTGAATTTTCTGGGAATAGCTTTTAAAGACCTGGATGAATTTTGCTTAATTTTGCATAACTAATAAACCGTAAGAGATAGACAAAAACTTACTGTACAAAAAATGTAGGCCTTGTTAAAGTACACAATTTACGTCCTGTACAGCTTACAGTTTTCGAGGTATTCATTGTTATTAGTTTCAGTTGTGAAGTACTTGTACTTTTCTCAGACGGGACTGTGCGGTTTTCTTTTGTTTTACTCCTGGCCAAGAAAAGAAGGGATTTGTAATGACAATCGCATAACGACAGCTTTTAAAACATTTGGCTATGGTTTTAACCTAGTGCTTTCCCTTATTTTTTCCTGCTTATAAGTAACTAAGTAATAAGAACATTGTGCTAATGAGTATCTCGATTAGCAAGATGCAGAAAGAAGAATAGTCCTATGTAACAAGTTTATAAAACAGCTAGAGAAAGTCATGTGAGTAAAACATCAGATTTTTATATAACGTCTACACACTATTCCAGAAAAACGTTTATTTGAATGTGTAACAGTCACATGAGTTTCTAACCTCTTCTCAAGCAAATTATTCTTCTACCTACTTCGTTCTAACTGAAATAAACAGTAACAGAAATAGATTCATGTCATATTTCCTTGAGGGTACAAGGGAAGAAGGCAATAGACTAGAGCGATATTCAGATCTTTTTAACCGAGCGGGATGGCTCAGTGGGTAACGTCTATGACCCGAATTCGGGAGATCCCGGATTCAAAACCCCTTGGCCCAACCAATCAGGCTGTTTTTTTCGTTTTTTACTTTCTCTATACGAACTATGTACATGGTGTATAGAGAAGGTATTGCACTCCACCAAAAAATTCGGTACCGAGATTTCACCGGAAACATATGTTTTAGGGTCCCCTTTATCTAAAAAAAATATTTTCAGAAAAAGGTCCGTGTGTCTATGAGCACGATAACTCAAAAACGAAAAGTCGGTAAAATACCAAACTTGGTATTTAAATTTAGAATCTTCCAGGGATGCGAGACGAAGATTTTGAGAAAAATCCCCCCATCCCAAACTACACTTTTATGGAACTTTTTTCGAAAATTTTGATTTTCTAAAAAATGGCTCTAACGGTTTTGATTAAAATATCATATATTAAAGATGTTTACCCGACAAAATGTATATTTCGTATTTTCTGGGAATAGCTTCTGAAGACTACTTTATTCTGAGTGAATTTTCCGGAATTTTGTATAACTGCTAAACCGTAAGAGAGAGACAAAAACTTACCACACAAGAAATGTAGAGCACATTAAAACGCACAGTTTATGTTGTATACATTTTTTTCTTGGAGTTGATCGTTTTTTGTGATATTCCTTGTTTTTGTTTTCAGGGTCGAAAATCTTAACTTTCTCATACAGGAATTTGTCAACTCATGTCCATACAAACAAAGGAACTTCAGTCACATAGTAACCAGCTTGTGACTATCGCTTTAACCTATGCTACTGCCTTATTTCCTTTCTACTTATAAGAAAGAAAGTAATAAAGCTATTTCTGCTAATTTTTCTAATTTCATGTGAATGGTATACATCATTTTTTTTTCTCAGTTCGCGAAGTTAGATAGCGGATTAAACATTTAATACCACTAGCCAAAGAGACGCAATAACGACATCTGCTAAGCAAATTACGTGAGGTTGTGACTTCGGCCTGGCTAAAATCCATCATCTTGCTACTTATGTAGGCAGATTAGAGGCCACGATATATGGCTGTGCCTGCCATACTGACTACAGATGGTGAAAGCAGTTAGTCTGTGGTATCCTACTGACATCTGCTTGGCACCAAGCGAAAGTGGTATTGTGGAAGAATAGTCATAAAAGGCTAGTGTCCACCATATACCGTCAACGAGTTATGTTATAGAACAGTTCAGTCATGATATGACCTAGACTTTAAAGACACGTAAAATAGATGACGACGACGACTCCATGGCCTACCGCCCGGCCGCTGCGTCCCCCATCTCGGTCCACTACAGACGTCATGGATGGGGTGCAGTACTGGAGGGTTAATGCGGTCCTCACGACCTGGAGCCGCTACTTCTCAATCAAGTAGCTCCTCAATTGGCCCCCCAGGGACCTCACGAGGCTGAGTGCACCCCGGTCCAGGTCTCCCAGCGGGGGAAAAATCCCCACGCCGGTACTGGGGATCGAACCCAGGTCTCCCGCTTGGTAGGCAGCTGCGCTACCACCGCGCTAAGGAGACGACCACGTAAAATAGAGTAGTTATAAAATATCTTTTAAGAGCTGATTGCAAGACTTTAGTAATTCCATATCTTAGCTTAATCACGAGAAAGAAAACTATTGACACTTTCCCTTTTTGAAAAGTGTATGTTGAAAAATTTAAACCAAATAACAAGAAATATTTCACAAACAAAATACTGTATTTTGCATAAATTGCTTTAACGAGATGAACATTTTATGTGTATATATTCTTTTTTCCCTTGTCATAAAATATCTTAAACATATCTACGGTATTTTAGTCAAAATCGTTCGGACGACTTTTGAGAAAATCCAAATTTTCAATAAAAAGGCTTCGTGTAAAATTGTAATTTGGGGTGTAGCAATTTTCTTTAAACCATTGTGTCACATCTTTAGGATATCTATTAGTTTTAAACATCAATTTTTACTTTCTCTATACGCATTATGTACATAGTGAATAGAGAAGATATTGCACTCCACCCAAAAATTCCATACCGAGATTTCACCGGAAATATATGTTTTAGGGTCCCCAATATCCAAAAAAAGTATTTTTACAAAAAGGTCCGTGTGTCTGTGGACACGATAACTCAAAAACGAAAAGTTGGTAAAATACCAAACTTGGTATTTAAGTTTAGTATCTTCCGGGGAAGGGACACGAAAATTTTGAGAAAAATGTCTCCACTCCAAACTACCCTTTACATGGAAATTTGTTCGGAAATTTTGATTTTCTAAAAAATGATTCTAACGATTTTGATTGAAATATCGTATATTAAAGATATTTACCTGACAAATAAAATGTATATTTTGAATTTTCTGAGAATAGCCTCTGAAGACTACTTTATTCTGAGTGAATTTTACGGAATTTTTCATAAGTGCTAAACCGTAAGAGAGAGACAAAAACTTACCACACAAAAAATGTAGAGCACACTAAAACACACAATTTATGTTGTATACATTTTTTTCGTGGAGTTGATTGTTTTTGAGATATTCCTTGTTTTTGGTTTAAGCTATAAAAACTTATATTTTCCTCATACAGGACTTTGTGAACTCGTGTTTATACAAACAAAGGAACTTCAGTCACATAGCAACCAGCTTCTGCCTATCACTTTAACCTATGGTTCTCCCTTATTTCGCTTCTACTTACAAGGAAGCAAGTAATAAGACTATTTCTGCTAATTTTTTCACGATTAGAATGAAGTAAATAAAAGCATAAGATTTTTAACAATAATGAGAGAAAGTCATGTGAATGGAAAACATCAGATTTTTTAAAAAGTTTTTTTTTGGATTCAGGGCGTCTCAAAATATGTATTTCTGGTGAAAGCTTGGTAGCGAATTTTTGGGTGCAATACAATACCTTCTCTATACACTTAAGTACATAGTGTGTGTTGAGAAAGTAAAAATGTTGCTTTGGATTTAGGAAGTCGCAGATATTGATTTGTTGGTTGCAATTCAGTACTTCAGGAACCAATCTCTTAATAGAAAATGAACAGCTGTCTTCCAGATATCTTCTAGAAAAACGAGATGGTAATATATCACCTCCATCCGTGGTTAAACGGTTCTTGGTCCTAAGAGCTTTCTAACATGATGGGAAGATCTCTTTTATCCATCCCAATGGAGGTGTACGTTTTAATTAAATTAATGGAATAGGTGAAATACGGAGAAGGAATGCAATTTCAGTTTAAATTCAAGATTTCGCAATGCAATAATTACGTCACTAGGTCTGTACGCTTTCAAACAATAAATCTGATGTGGTGCACTCACATAACTTTCTCGAGCTGCTCTACAAGCTATTGTAAAAGATTATTCTTCTTTCAACACAATGCTAATCAAGATATACATTAGCAGAATGTTTTTATTACTTAGTTCCTTATATGTAAAAGGGAGCTAAGGGAATGCAATAGGCTAAAGTTATAGTCAAATGTTTTAAAAGCTGCTGTTCATTGCATATCGCTTCTTTGCGTGACCAGGAGTAGAAAAAAGAATCTGATATGTACATTCACATGCCTTTCTGTATATCCCTGCAACAAATTATTCTTAAAAGATATTTGTTGCAGAATGGTCATGTTAAAGGAATACATCAGATTTTTTGGGCGGTGGTTATTCGCAGTGGTGTAGTGGTTATCATGCTATCCTCTAATACGTAAGCACCCTCCATGGTAGGGACATCATGCTAGTATCTAGTTCTAAAGGTCGCGGGTTCATACCCGGCGGAGGGCGATTGGTTTTTTTAAGCATAACGTTCCTTAACTTGATTTCCTTCGGAACGGAAGTAAAGTCATCGGTCCTCTGTCATAGATTACGGCACTCAAGAGCCGGATAAAGAGGCCTCTGAGCAAAATTAAGGAATATTTCATGCCTTATAAAGAGTGGGACGCTGAGAACTGCAAGAGATAAAGAGCTTTTATAAGTGAAAATAAATTTAATTTTTTAATCACAAAACCCTAGTTCAACCCTGACGGAAGTTGATGAATTTAAAGTCTTTAAAATGTAAAAATCTTTAGCATGGCTTCTTTCGGAAAAGAAATACATCTATTGCGTCTTTGTATGCTTATTTGCACACAAGAAAACACATGTATCTTGAAAGAGAAGGTCCCTTGGCTAAATTTGTCATGTTTCGCGACCAGCAATTATTTGATGCCTCGTCAGCATTAGCACATAGAGGCAAACTCCCTGGTCAAAAAACCACAGTAATGGTGGTCCAGTATATCTCTGCATGGCAAGCACATGATGGTTCTTGAACTGATTTGAATATATTATTTGTAATACTGTATGCACGTAATAGATAAACTAAAAATCTGATGTGTTCCATTCACATGACTTTCTCTCATTATTGTTCATAAGCTGATCTTTTATTTATTTCATGCTAATCGAGAAAAATTAGCAGAAATAGTCTTATTTCTTGCTTTATTGTAAGTAGAAGCGAAATAAGGGCTACCGTAGGTTAAAATGATAGTCAAAAGCTGGTTGCTATGTCAATGAAGTTCCTATGTTTATATGGATAGGAGTTGATAAGTTCCTGTATGAGAAAATTATACGTTTTTCATAGCAGAAACCAAAAATAAGGAATGTCGCAAAAACGACGAACTCCACGAAAAAAATTTATATAACATACATTGTGTGTTTTAATGTGCTCTACATTTTTTGTGTAGTAAGTTTTTATCCATCTCTTACGGTTTAGCAGTTATTCAAAATTTAGTAAAATTCATCTAGAATAAACTGCTCTTCAGAGGCTATTCCCAGAAAATTCAAGATATACATTTTATTTGTCAGGTAAATATGTTTAATATCCGACATTTTAATCAAAATCGTTAGAGCCGTTTTTAGGAAAATCAAAATTTTAGAAAAAAGTTCCATGTAAAGGGTAGTTGGGGTTGGGGGGATTTTTCTCAAAATCTTTGTGTCGTATCCCTGGAAGTTTGGTATTTTACCGACTTTTCGTTTTTGAGTTATCGTGTTCACAGACACACGGACACACACACACACAAGGACCTTTTTCTGAAAATACCTTTTTTGGATACAGGGGACCCTAAAACATATATTTCCGGTGAAATTTCGGTATCGAATTTTTTGGTGGAGTGCAATACATTCTCTATACACTATGCACATAGTGGGTATAGAGAAAGTAAAAAGTACATTGGAATTATAGGTTAGTTATTTTCAAATAGCCTCATTGATTGACATTACTGAATATTTTGATAATTCCTTTGTTTACCATCATTGTTTGTTACTAATTATAAAATAATTAACGTATGAAAGGAAACTGAAAGCAAACATTACATACAATTGGAATAACTGATGTACGGGGTAATTGAAAATGACGGGTACAAAAAGAGAATATTACTGGGAGTACTGTAATGAACTTATTTCACAAATACAAATATAACTTGAAATATTGACTCTCCAAGTTCACATGGGCAGATGTGGGCTCCATTTATAACGAAACAGGCGTTCGGGGTGTGATAAAAATAACATTTTTTGTTTTTCTTAAACAATATTTATTTATGATCTACATCAACTTTGTGTCCTTCAAAATAAAATCCCTCAGATATAATCCGCTTATGCCAAAACTTTTTCCAATCATGGAAGCAGCTCTGGTGATTCCTTATGGTGATACCTTTTTAGCTCACCAATAGTGAATAAACGACGTCCTTTCATGTTCTCTTCAGCCTTGTGAATAGAATGAAGTCGTAGGGGGCCATGTCCGGCAAATAAGGTGACTGAGATAACATAAAATTTCTGTTTTTTGCCAAAAAATCACGAACAAGCGTTGAATTGTGCTCAGGAGCACTATCAATGAGTGGCTTTGCCAAAATTCGGTTCGTTTTCTTCGGATTACTTCATGCAAATAGCGCATCTAGGTAATATTCCTTATTGACTGTATAACCATTTGCATCTTCCACAAGTTATGTGTTAGGGCGTCCAGGGGATCGTCTTCAGAATCTTCTCGACGCTCTTTGAAACGTCGATACCACTCGAAACCCCCCTGTCTACTCATAGTAGATTTTCCAAAAGCCACAGCCAACATTTCGAATATTTTACTTCATTTTTAAAGCAAAAATTATGCAAATTCGCTGAGCTTTCCAATCACGTATGACCCTTTTAACTGTCCACAATAAGCTAAATATTTAAAACAGCTGAAAATGCAAACGTACGTCAGGAACACGTGTACCTACAAAATAAGTTTTGAAAGTCTGTTACATAAAGCCCGCGAAATTAAAAATATCCCGTTATTTTTGGACCACACCTCGTATCTTTATTTTGATGAGTCGCACCTCAACATAGTCTGATCAATTGAGTTAACCGATCGTCTATCCACTAACTTAGCTCCTTACCAGTACTTAATGGATATCAGTGGCTATAGTTTTAGAATATACAGAGATTATTTCCGATCCCTAGTAACAAATTTTCCTTTGAAATTTGTCTCAGGAAATTCCATGTCTCTTCTACTTGTCACACTCAATTGGTGTCTCTTCATTACTGCTATAATTTCCAAAAAGCTTTTACAGAGTCCAATAATGTCAATATTTCCCCTCCTCTTTCCAAGCTTCCCATAAGCCATTTATAATAAGTGGACGCCTGTCACCCAAAGCCCTTTTCAGAAGTCCAAATACATACATATCCACAGTAATACATTAGAAGACCACTGGAATGTTGCTGAAAAGAATAGAAGTATTCCTGATGTTTGGTCCGTCCTTGAACTCAGTATGTGACTGGAAGCTTATCTTGCTACACCCAGAGCTTTTGTCTGCGGCATACAGAACCGGAATATCACTGCCATATATTTGTCTCCCAGCACTTTCATCAGTTAATTTTGACATATTTAGCAACTCGGTGGATTGTTAATTTGACATTGTAACAGTGTCCAGTGATAATCACAAATTCTTTTGAAAAACTTTCCTTATATATAGAGTACAGTTTTTTAAAATCTTTCTACTCCTTTGGGCAGTCGTGAATTCCACGCGGTTGGTTGCAATCTCTTAGACACATGCCTCATCCAGTGTCACAGCTACTTCGATCGTTCGCATGTCAGGTTCTCTCACACAGTTTCCAACTGTTTGTGCGACACCCAGAAATGTGATGTGGCAACATCTGTGAACTCTGCTTTTAAGACATATTTTAAAGTTCAAATCCCTGTTGATTATGGTGATACTAGATTTTAATGATGTTTCTGACTTGCATGAGTAGCCGAAGAGGTGGATGGACCAACTCGACGCACTTTGAGGATAGAACAGGCCAAGAGAAATTCCTTTCAAACATAACATTAAAACAAATAGTGTAACTAACTTTCCATACACAGCTTTGCTGTACTTCGAAACTCTCACATGAAAGAAATATGATGCCAACGCCGGTCCCCATGGCCGCGCTCGCCAAGGCGTCCCGCTTTGGTGCTTCGTAGCGCTGGGGATCGTGGGTTCGAGTCCCGCCTTGGGCATGGGTGTTATATGTTTGTGTTGTAAAAGTAAGAAAACAGCAATCCAGTAATATTACAGAAAAACAAGGTAAAAAAGGTCAAAAGAAAAAAAAATAGGAGCCAATGCTGCGAATAGCTAAAGTAAAACTTTCCGATAAAAACGTTTAACACGAGTATTTACAAAGTTATTGATGTTTTATCACGTGTGTGTACAGAAATGTTCTAAAAAACTATACGGAGGATTCTTTTCAACAATATTTTTAAACTATTTACAGTTACCTCACCGCTATGAAAGCTTTACCGAGAGATTCCAAATATTCGCATGCAATTAAAACATGAAAATTAAACAAAAGTTATGAAAATTCCATTTCGACTCCTCTTAAACTATGTTGCTGCGGTTTTTGTCTGCAAGTAAGGGAAATGCTGGCCCATAATTCCTTAATCCAAGTGTTTGGGAACATATTGAACGTAGCAGTTGACGATAAAGATAGTGTGGATGAGGTAAAGATGATGGTGCCATATTTAGTAGCATTTGGGGAAGTTAAATCTCAGTATTCAGTTACCTCTAAACACACACACACACACGCACACTCACAAAGCTGGCTGTGAAACTGCTGATGGTGCAGTTGTGTTAAGAGCCCTTATGTAAAGGACTCGGGGTTCATGGCTCTGTGTTCTCAGTCCCCACGACCTGATTGTGACTCTCGTGTACCTCACATGGCAGCAGACCGAGCTGAAGCTCGTCCACAGTAGTGACATTCATTCTAGACACATTTTATTTTCTCTACATAGTACGTGGTACATTAGTAAAAAATCTGATGTGTTCCATTCACACGACTTTCTCTATATATCTCTGCAATAAATTATTTTTAAAAAGCTTATGCTTCAATTTACTTCCTGCTAATCCAGAAAAAAATAGCAGAAATAGTATTATTTCTTGCTTCCTTGTAAGTAGAAGCTAAATAAGGGAGTACCATAGGTTAAAGTGATAGTCAAAACTGGTTGCTATGTGACTGAAGTTCCTTTCTTTGTTTGGACACAAGTTCACAAAGTCCTGCATGAGAATATGTTTTTTATAGCTGAAACCAAAAACAAGGAATATCTCAAAAACAATCAACTCCACGAAAAATATGTATTTAACATAAACTGTTTGTTTTAAAGTGCTCTACATTTGTTTCATGGTAAGTTTTTGTCCATCTCTTACGGTTTCGCAGTTATGCAAAATCCCGTAAAATTGACCCAGAATAAAGTAGTCTTCAGAGGCTATTCCCAGAAAATTCAAAATATACATTTTCTTTGTCAGGTAAATATCTTTAATATACGATATTTTAATCAAACTCGTTAGAGCCATTTTTTAGAAAATCAAAATTTTCGAAAAAAGTTCCATGTAAAGGGTAGTTTGGGGTGGAGGGATTTTTCTCAAAATCTTCGTGTCGCATTCCTCAAGGATACTAAATTTAGATACCAAGTTTGGTATTTTACCGACTTTTCGTTTTTGAGTTATCCTGTTCACAGACACACGGATACACGGACACACACACACATACACACACACGGACCTTTTTCTGTAAATACTGTTTTTGAATACAGGGGACCCTAAAACATATATTGCCGGTGAAATCTCGGCATCGAATTTTTTGGCGGAGTGTAATACCTTCCCTATACACTATGTACATAGTGCGTATAGAGAAAGTAAAACGTATTGTGCTCACATCAAAAATTCGATACCGAGATTTCGTCGGAAATATACGTTTTAGTGTCCCCTGTAGCTATCCCCCCCCAAAATATTTTTAGAAAAATGTTCCTGTGTGTGTGACTAAGAACACGAAAGCACAAAAACGCAAAGTCAGTAAAATAATAAACTTAGTGTTTATGTTTAGTATCATCCAAGGATGGTACACGAAGATTTTGAGAAAAATTTTGATTTTCACAAAAATGGCTCCAACGAGGTTAACTAAAAGATATTGAAGATATTTACATGACAAATAAAATGATTCTGGATGAGTTTTGAGTAACAGGTAAATCGTAAAAGATAGAGAAAAACTTGCTACACAAACACGTATATCTCGTTAAAACACAATTTATGTCATATACATTTTTTCGTGGAGTTAAGTATTTCCGAAATATTTCTCTTATTGGTTTATGTTTTAAAATATTTAAACTTTTCGCATACGGGAATTTTTAAACTCCTGGTCATTTGAAGAAACGGATTTCAATCACGTAGTAACCAGCTTTTAAAACATTTGACTATCGCTTTAGCCTAATACAGTCCCTAATTTCCGTTCTACTTACAAGGAAGCAAGTAATGAAACAATTTTTGCTAATAATTATGTTAATTAGCATGAAATAGAATAAGCTTTTTAAGAATAGTTTGTTACGGAGATGTAGAGATGGTTAAAAATATAACGGCAATTTTTTAATTTTGCGGCCTTTATATAACCGATTTAAAAAAAATGCCCAAAATTGGATTCTTAAATTACAAAACATTTCCTAATACTTTCATGAGTTCTTGGCATGAAGTTTTTGAGTGTAAAGCAATACCTACTCAACCTCCTATATACCTAACACAGAACGTGTAGGGAAAGCAATTTTTTTTTCGGATTCAGGCGTCCTCAAACCATGTGCTTTCGGTGAAATCTCAGTACCGAATATTTGGATGGGATACAATGCCTTCTCTACGTATTGTCTAAGTTGTACTTACGTGCAAGAGAAAGTAATAGGTTTTCACTTTCTCTACACGTACTGTGCATATAGTGTTTAGAGAAGCTATTGCATTCCACCCAAAAATTTGATGCCGAGATTTCGCCGGAAATAGACTTCTTGGGTCTCCTGTATCCAAAGAAGGTATTTTTAGAAAAACGTTGTGTGTGACATTGTGTCAATGTGTCTGTGTACACGGTAACTTAAGAACGAAAAGTCTATAAAATACCAAACTTGGTATATAAGTTTATTATCTTCCAAGGATGCGACAAAACGATTTTGAGGAAAATACTCCCACCCCAAAATACCTTTTACGTGGAAATATTTGCGAAAATTTTGATTTCTCAAAAATGGCTCTAACGATTTTGATTAAAATATCGTATATTTACACTACAAATAAAATGTATATCTTGAATTTTCTGGAAATAACATCTGAAGGCCTCTTTATTCAGGATGAATTTTCCTGGATTTTGCATAACTAGTAAACCGTAAGAGATAGACAAAAACTTACTACGCAAAAAATGTAGATCTTGTTGAAACACAAAATTAATGACATATACGTTTTTCGTGAAGTTGGCAGTTTCTGCATTCTCTATATGTACTATGTACATAGTGTATAGAGTGGGTATTACACTCCACCCAAAAATTCGTTTTTTGTTTTTTTTTTGGGTAGTGTTTAACGCCCGCTTTAACTACTTATGGCACCGCAGGCGGTGACACTGATGATACATGAATGACGATGGAGCACCGGTGGAATGCGATGGCGGGGGAAACCGGAGTACCCGGAGAAAACCCGCCCCAGCGCCGCTTTGTCCACCACAAATCTCACATGCGGTCGCTTGGGATTGAACCCCGGCCGTCTAGGTGAGAGGCAAGTGGTCTAACCACTCGGCCACGGCGCGGCCCCAAAAATTCGGTACCGAGATTTCACCGGAGATATATATTTTAGGGTCCCCTTTATCTAAAAGAAAACATTTTCAGAAAAAGGTCCTTGTAAGTGTGTCCGTGTGTCTGTGAACACGATAACTCAAAAACGAAAAGTCTGTAAAATACCAAGTATTTAGTATCTTCCAGGGATGCGACACGAAGATTTTGAGAAAATTCCCCCACTCCGAACTATGTCATATAAATATTTTTCGTGGAGTTGATCGCTTTTGAGATATTCCTTGTTATTGGTTTCAGCTTTAAAAAACCTATATTTTTCTAATGTTGGAATTTGTCTACTCCTGTCCATACATACAAACAAAGAATTTCAGTCACATGGCAACCAGCTTTTGACTATCTTTTCAGCCTATGGTACTTCCTTATTTCACTTCTACGTACAAGGAAGCAAGTAATAAAACTATTTATGCTAATTTTTTGTCAATTAGCATGAAGTAAACAGAAGCATAAGCTTTTTAACAATAATTTGTTGCAGAGATGTAGAGAAGGTCATGTCAGTGTAACACATCAGAGCTTTTGTAGTACTCTTTTATAACATTTTTTGTAAGAAAACCTTCACGTGTATATAATTCTGTGTCGCTAGGCAAATTCATTTATGAGTCAGGCTAATAAATAAATAAAATGAAGGAGATTCTAATATTACTTAATCTAGACCTGCCCAACATGATCTACAACCTGAGTTGAAGCTTTTTATCCTCCTTGTTTTAGCTCAGGTTGTCAATATTCACTACGTCTGGAGTTACGTTCCCCAAAAGGGCAATAGGGTAAGCTTCTTGTTTGGCCTAGCTAGGGTTTACAGTAACCAAGATAAATACCAAGGGATTTTCTTGGTTCTCGGAGAGCACAAATGTATGCAGTAGGATTTCCAGCTTTCATTTATTCTGAAGGAAATGCAGCAAGATTTCTAGCAACTGGATGTATTTGATGCTATTTTTACTTTCTCTATACGCACTATGTACTTAGTGTATAGAGAAGGTATTGCACTCCACCCAAAAATTCGATACCGAGATTTAACCGGAAATATATGTTTTAGGGCCCCAATATCCAAAAAAAAGCATTTTCACAAACAGGTCCATGTGTGTGTCCGTGTGTCGGTAAACACGATAACTCAAAAAAGAAAAGTAGGTAAAATACCAAACTTGGTATTTAAGTTTAGTATCTTCCAGGGATGCGACACGAAGATTTTGAGAAAAATCCCCCCACCCCCAACTATCCTTTACATGGAACTTTTTTTCGAACATTTTGATTTTCGCAAAAATGGCTCTAACGATTTTGATTAAAATTTCGTATATTAAAGATATTTACCCGACAAATAAAATGTATATCTTGAATTTTCTGGGAATAGCCTCTGAAGAGTAGTTTATTCTGGATGAATTTTACTGAATAACTACTTAACCGTAAGAGATGCACAAAAACTTACTACACAAAAAATGTAGAGCACGTTAAAACACACAATTTATGTCATGTACTTTTTTCGTGAGTTCATCGTTTTTGAGACATTCCTTATTTTTGGTTTCTGCTATGAAAAACGTATACATTTCTCATACTGGAACTTGTCAACTCCTATCCATATAAAAAAAGGAACTTCATTGACATAGCAACCAGCTTTTGACTATCACTTTAACCTGTGGTAGTCCCTTATTTCGCTTCTACTTACAAGGTAGCAAGTAATAAGACTATTTCTACTATTTTTTTTTTTTTGATTAGCATAAAGTAAATAGAAGTATAAGCTTTTTAAGAATAATTCGTTGCAGGGATATAGAGAAAGTCATGTGAATGGTACACATCAGATTTGTTTTATTTAGTATCCTAAATAGTCTTAACCAGGAACATCATGGTGAATGGAACACAAATCAAGCAAAAAGCTGATGTGCATACGTCATATTTCATTCATTGACGTATCTTTGGGGTATGATTTAACTAGAGGTCATAAAATATGTAT
Organism: Hymenopus coronatus; assembly: GCA_030762935.1. Taxonomy (NCBI): domain Eukaryota; kingdom Metazoa; phylum Arthropoda; class Insecta; order Mantodea; family Hymenopodidae; genus Hymenopus; species Hymenopus coronatus. The sequence continues at coordinate 21,826,962 of CM060891.1, forward strand.
GTTGCATGTTACACGCAATGCTTATATGTCAAAGCAATACAGCTAATCTACAACAGTTTTGGAATGCAGTTAATAAATTTCGTCACCTGTTGCCATGAAAATATCTTAACAGAAGGCATTTTAATAAAAAGCTAGTCATTTTTGATAAAATAACAAATTGGAAAGCTTTTATACATAAACGATAGTTGAGCTGAAAATGTCCGTAACGTACGCTTGGAAGATGCTGACTTAAATAACGTTTTCTGTTTAACGGACCATTCGTTTTCACTTTCTCTACACGTACTATGTACATAGTGTATAGAAAAGGTATTGCATTCCACCCAAAAATTCTATACCGAGATTTCAACAGAAATACATGTTTTGGGTACCCTGAATAAAAAAAAAAGCATGTTTAGGAAAAGGTTCGTGTGTGTGTGCGTACGTGCGCGTGCGCGCGCGTGGACAGCATAGCTCAAAAACGAAAAGACTCAACAACACGATATTGATATTTAAATTTGATATCTCCCAAGGATACGACACGAAGATTTTCAAGAAAATCCCCACCTTCAACTACCCTTTACATGGAGCTTTTTCGAAAATGTTGATTTTCTCAAAAATGGCTCTAACAATTTATCAGCAATGCAAAATTGCGCCAAATTAATCCGGAATAAAGATTTCTTCAGAGGTTATTCCCAAAAAATTCAAGATATCTACATTTTATTTGGCAGGTAAATATCTTTAATATATGATATTTTAAGCAAAAACGTTACAGCCATTTTTGAGAAAATAATTTTCGAAAATTTTTGCCATGTAAAACGTAGTTAGAGGCGGAGGGATTTTCTTGAAAATCTTCATATCGCATCCTTTGAAGTTATTGAACTTAAAAACCAAGTATGGTATTTAATGGACTTTTCGTTTTTGAGCTATGCAGCCCCCCCCACACACACAAACACACTCACAGGCACACACGGACATTTCCTAAAATGCTTCTTTTGGATTCAGGGGTTCTCAAAACATTTTTCCGGTGAAATCTCAGTATCGAATTTTTAGGTGCGAAGCAATATCCTCTCTACGTATAATGCACATTGAGAAAGAAAAAGCATGCTGATGTGATCCTTTCGCATGACTTTCTCTACCTAATCGGCAAAAGCATTAGCAGAATTATTTTAACTTATTTCCTTATGTAGAGGGATAGTAACTAAGGGATACTTAGGCTAAAGCGATGATCAAATATTTTTAAAGCTGTCAATACATGGTTCTATTTGAATGACCATGAGTAAATAAAAGGGTTATGAAGCGAATAATGCCTTTCCGTTTGAGAAAAGTATAATTATTTTAAAATGAAACCAATAACAAGGATTACGGTTTTTAGTGACGCAAAATTCCTCTAGAATGGAGAGGATTAGAGGAGAATCCCAGAAAATTGAAAATATACATTTTATTGTTCACTTTACTCAAAATCCTTAGGTCCATTATTTAGAAAATTAAAAGCTTTAAAATTGTTTCCATGGAAAGTGTAGATTGGTGTGTAGGATTTATTTGACTTTTCGATTTTTAATTATATTGTTCAGAGTCGCACAAAACTTGGCATTTAAATTCTGTATCTTCAAAGGATATGACATAAATATTTTATGCCCTTTATATGAATCATTTTTTGAAAATTTTGAAATGAAATGTATATGTTAAATATTTTGGTAATAGACTCTGTAATCTCTTAATTCTGGATGACTTTAGTATAACCTTTGTATAATTGGTAAACAGCAACAGATAGACAAATCTTACTTTACCAAAACTGCTCATTAAAACACACAAATTATGCCATTCTCAAATTTGGAGGAGTTAACAGTGTCTGAGAGATTCCTTTTTAATGGTTTCAATTTCCAACTGTTTATACTTTTCTCAAGTGGGAAGTTACTATCGTTTCATCTCTTTCGTTTTACACCTGGGAATGGAAAAGAGAACCGAATTTTAATTGCTTCACATAGCGACAGTTTTTAAAATATATTAATATCGCTAATACCTATATAAAGCAACTGTATTTCTACTTTCTCTATGCGTGCTATGTATATAGTGTATATACCAAAACATACGAAACGGAGATTTCACCGAAAATATATGCTTTAGAGTCCCCTGTATCCAAAAAAAATATTTTCAGAAAAAGGTCCGTGTGTGTCCGTGTGTCAGTGTGTCTGTGAACACGATAACTCAAAAACGAAAAGTCGGTAAAATACCAAACTTGGTATTTAAGTTAAGTATCTTCCAGGGGTGTGGCACGAAGATTTTGAGAAAAATCCCCCCACCCCAAACTACCGTTTACATGGAACTTTTTTAGAAAAGTTTGATTTTCTAAAAAATGGCTCTAACAATTTTGATTAAAATATCATATATTAAATATATTTACATGACAAATGGAATGTATATTTTGAATTTTCTGGGAATAGCCTCTGAAGACTACTTTATTCTCGGTCAATTTTACGGAATTTTGCATAACTGCTAAACCGTAAGAGATGGACAAAAACTTACCACACAACAAATGTAGAGCATATTAAACACACAACTTATGTCATATAGATTTTTTTTTAGTTCAGTTGATTGTTTTATTAGATATTCCTTGTTTTTTTTTTCAGCTATAAAGACTTATACTTTTCTCATACAGAACTTTGTGAACTCGTGTCATATAAAGGAACTTCAGTCGCAGAGCAACCAGCTTTTGACTATCACTTTAACCTATGGTAGTCCCTTATTTCGCTTCTACTAACAAGGAAGCAAGTAATAAGACTATTTCTGCAAATTTTTGATGCATTAGATGAAGTAAATAGAATAATTTGTTGCAGTGATATAGAGAAAGTCATGTGAATGGAACACATCAGATTTTTACTTTCTGTTTGTACAATGTACATAGTAGATAGAAAAGATATTGTATTCCACCCAAAAATTTGAAATCGAGATTTCAGTAGAAATATATCTATGTTTTATGGTCCCCTGAGACCGAAGAAAGCATTAAAAAAAAAAAAAAAAAAAAGAAAAAGGTCCTTGTGTGTAAGTGAACAGCATAGCTCAAAAACGAAAACACCATTAAATATTCCTTGTTATTCGTTTCAATTTTCAACTGCTTAAACTTTTCTCAAGTTGAAAGTTACTTTCGTTTCATCTCTTACACACAGGAATGCAAAAGATAACCGAATTTTAAATGATCTAAAATAGCGACAGCTTTTAAAAGATTTGAGAATCGCTTTAGCACAAGTGAATTCCCTTTTGTTCTTTCTGCTTACAAGGAAGTAATAAGACTATTTCCACTAATGTTTATCTCGATTAGCATGCCGTAGATAAAAGGATATATTTTTGTGAGGAAAGTTTGTGGAGCATTTAGATAAAATCATGTGAACGGAACATTATCTCTTTTAGTTTCTCTACAGGTTCTATGTACATAGTGTAAAGAGAAGGTATTACATTCCACCGAAAAATTCATCTAATCGAGAAAAAATTAGCAGAAATAGTCTTATTACTTCCTTCCTTGTTAGTAGAAGCGAAATAAGGGGGTACCATGGGTTAAAGTGATAGTCAAAAGCTGGTTGCTATGTAACTGAAGTTCCTTTTTTTTGTATCTACACGGGTTCACAAAGTCCTGTATGAGAAAAGTATAAATTTTTCATAGCAGAAAGCAAAAACAAGGAATATCTCAAAAACAATTAACTCCACGAAAAAAATGTATTTAACATAAATTGTGTGTTTTAAAGTGCTCTACATTTGTTGCGTGGTAAGTTTATGTCCATCTCTTACGGTTTAGCAGATATGCAAAATTCCGTAAAATTTACCCAGAATAAAGTAATATTCAGAGGCTATTCCCAGAAAATTCAAAATATACATTTTATTTGTCAAGTAAATATCTTTAATATACGACATTTTAATCAAAATCGTTAAAGCCATTTTTTAGAAAATGAAACTTTTCGATTTTTTTTCCATGTTAGAGGTAGTTTGGTGTGGGGGGATTTTTCTCAAATCCCTGGAAGATACTAAACTTAAATATCAAGTTTGGTGTTTTACTGACTTTACGTTTTTGAGTTATCGTGTTCACAGACACACGGACACACGCACACACACGGACCTTTTTCTGAAAATACTTTTTTTGGATACAGGGGACCCTAAAACATATATTTGCAGTAAAATGTCGGTATCGAATTTTTTGGTGGAGTGCAATACCTTCGCTATGCACTATGTACGTAGTACGTATAGAGAAAGTAAAAAAGGAATTTTTGGAAAAAGATCCGTGTGTGGGTGTCTGTGGACAGCAATACGAAAAGACCGCTAAATACCTAACTTAGTATTTAAATTTGGTATTTTCTAAAATGCGACAAGAAGATTTTCAAGAAATTACGCATTTCATGGATTTTTTTGAAAATTGTGATGTTCTAAAAAATTAAAGTATCGCACATTAACGATGTTTATCTGAAAAATAAAATATTTATTTTGAAAGTTCCGGGAATAGCCTCTGGAAACTACTTTATTCTGGATGAATTTTTGGACGTTTGTATCACTGCTAAACCGCAAGAGAAGGACAAAAGCTTACCAGATAAAATGTAGAGCATATTAAAACACAGAATTTTTGTCATATACATTTTTTCGTGGAGCTGTTCGTTTTTGAGATATTCCTTGTTATTGGGTTTAGCTTTAAAAACGTATACTTTTCTCATACAGAATTGGTCAATTACTGTCCATACAAACAAAGGAACTTCAGTCACATAGCATCCGGCTTTTGACTATCACTTTAACCTGTGATGCTCCCTTATTTCACTACTACTTACAAGGAAAGAAGTAATAAGACTATTTCGAATAATTTTTTTCGATTAGAATGAAGTATAAACTTTCTAACAATAGTTTGTTGCAGAGGTGTAGAGAAAGTCATGGGAATGGAACATATCATTCTTTTTTCTGCCGCATTGATCCGAATTCAGTCCTACGTGTGCAAAATGCGGAACGAGTTCGTAACGATTTTAAAACGTCCTGTTGCCACTTTATATTCACACACGAAAGCAGCCTGTTTAGCATATTTAGATTTACCCGATTATTATACATCAGGTGTGGACAGAAACACGTATTTTTCTACCGCATATTTCCATATACCAGAAAAGAGAGTCAAACAATATTTATTTAATTCCGTGTGCCGGAATGTTGCCTTGTTAATTCAGAACCGTTAAAAGTTGTTATACAGGTAAGCATCATCCAAATGTAGTAATATTTCTTTAAGATTTTCAATGAGCTTTCTCTGTTCACTATACTTTTCTTTCTTATTTATTACTATATCATTGTATTTAGAAAGAAAAACAACACAATTCACATACTGGGCTAGCAATGGTGTTTTATAAAACATTGGGAAGATGACCACTATTTTCTTGTTCAACGTACAGCATTCTTTCTGCCATTCCATGCACAGCATTTTGCAGATTATGTCTTGGAATATTAGCAATTTATTGCGAAATAGTATCTTTCGGATTATTGGATGTGTCAGAAAAACTCGTTTTTTAAGGCAAGTCGGTCGGTTTAAAATCTGGAGATCGTGGCGGCCACTTTGTTGGGACATGTCTACTGATGATAGACCGCAACATATATGAGCAATTAATTGTTTGAATAATAATTATTTTCACCTATTTCATTATTTATATTAAGCATCTCAGCAACTGTGACATCAGTATTCAGATTTCATGTTGCAGTATTAATAAAATAACCAATAAAGGTTTATTCAATAATCCTGGATCCATGGTGACTGAGGTGAAAAAAATAAGAATAAAATCAAACCCCATTGCTTACCAGGTATGCGACGTTTTGGCTGTTTCCTATTTCAAACCATATAATATTTGTAGCGGTTTAAAGTTTAAAGCTGCTTTTAAAACACTATGTATTTACTCGGATATATGGGAATTCATTAAATATGATTTAGAATAAAATTACAAAAGTAAAGAGAATGAAAAAAGTCAGTCTTTAGGCCTGTGCATCTACAATAGATTATTTTACTCTAATCAAACAGTTGATTGAGAAGATTAACAATAAGGGAGAAACAACTCGTTTCACAGAAATTATGTATTTTTAATAAGATCTAGAATACTTTGTGTATCTATTATAAAAAGTCTATCTCTTATATAAAAGTTATACAAATCTCATCCAGAATGAACCGATCTTTAAAAGTTATTCGCAGAAAATTCAAGATATAACTTCGTTTGTCATGAAAATAACTTAAACATATCACATTTTAATAAAAATCGTTAGAGCCATTTTTGAGAAAATAAAAAGTTTCGAAAAATGTTCCACGTAAATGGTAGTTAGGGGTGGCGGGATTTTCGAGAAAATCTACGTGTCTCATCCTTGGAAGATACTGAAATTAAATACTAAGTTTGGTATTTAAAGACTTTTCTTTCAGCTATGCTACCCACAGACGCCCCCCCCCCACACACACACACACCACACGGACACATTTCCAAAAATGTTTTTTTTAAAATTTAGAGGTGTTTTTGGTGAAATATCGATATAGAATTTTTGGGTGGAATACAATACCTTCTCTATCCATTATGTACATTGTACATATGGCTAATATTTATTACTAGTTATTAAAAGTGAATTAATAAATAATAAGTTATTACCAATAATGGTAACATAAAATAGAGTTTTATTTATGGAGTAAACAGGAAAATAAAACTTAAAGCTCATATTGATGCAGGTCTAAAAATAATTTTATAACCGTATATTGTTGCAAGTCAACTGAAAATTTTAATTCCTGTTGACATAGCTCTTACCTGCTGTGGTTCTCAGCGTCCCATTCTATACTGGGCGTGAAAGACGCCTGAGGCTCTTTTACGTGCCGTAAATCTACAACACGGGATCGACGGCTTTACTTTCCTTCCGAAGGAAGCCATACCAAAATTTTTTACGCCCGAAAAAAATCCATCGCCCTCCGCCGGGTTTGAACCCGCGACCTTGGGACTATTAAGTTAGTATGGTATCCAATTGCAATACGGAGGGCGACACAATAATGATAAATTATATAGATAGACGAGATAAATAATAATGAAATTAATATAAATAATAATTGCTAAAAATACATAATAAATTTGTTTGTCGGGTGATAAATATAATTTTTAATAAATATTAAAATAAAAGATAAATAAGGAATTAAAAAATTAAACGTATTGGATACCAGAACCCCATAATACCGGATACCAGTTAGGTTTATTTTAATTAAGAGTTTGTGTGTTAAATGATGGCTGGTTACCTATTCGTATTTAAGTTTAGTATCTTCCAGGGATGCGGCATGAATATTTTGAGATAAATCCCGCCACCTCAAACTACTCTTCGCATGTAAAAAAGTTCTAAAATTTTGATTTTCTTAAAAATGGCTCAACGATTTTTGTTGCTAAATGCTGCTTTCCAGTGTCATTAAATGTAGCAATTTAAATTAAACAAATTAACAAATTTGGAATGTAATATTTTGGAAAATAAATATAATAATTTGAAAACCACTTCACGGTTTAAGAAATTAGGCTTTGAGTTGGACCATTTTCAGATTTTTATTTGTTTATATTTATCTGTACATACGGACTAGAGGAAGTAAAAACACAATTTGTCACGTTGTTTATTTAATCTCCCGTTAAGCAAATGAATGCTTTTGCTTCACTGGATCTCAGAGTCTGAGAATAAAATTCCCAGCGTTGCCTTGTTAGCAAAGGTGTTACTATAGCAACGGACTGGAAAAGCAAACGATGTTTATATCCGAGTCTCTAAGGAAAAGAATTAATTGGATGTTGAAGGTAAATAGAAACAAGAGGAATTTCACAGTAACTAAACACAGAGAAAGCGAAAGGACCGAAAGGATGCACAGGCAACAAAGAAATAAATTGGGCGCGAAGCTAACTGATACTTAAATAGAGTGTTAACAAGAGTGATATTTCCTGGTTAACAAGGACGAGAGAAGTGTCCTCTGGGATACAGCGTGCCTTAAAGGAAACTGAAAGAAAAAATCTGTGTTCCATGATCATGACTTTCTCTATATCTCTGCAACAAATTATTGTTAAAAAGCTTATGCCTCTATCTACTTCATGCTAATCGAGAAAAACTTAGCAGAAAATAGTCTTATTAGTTGATTCCTTGTAAGTAGAAGAATAAAGAAAGTGATAGTCAAAGAAAGTTGTTATGTAACTGAAGTTCCTTTGCTTGTATGGTCAGTAGTTAATTTTTAAAGCTGATACCACGAAATAAATGTATATAACTGAAATTGTGTTTTCTAACGTGCTCTATATTATTTCTGTGCTAATATTTTCTCCATCTCTTATGGTTTAGCAGTTATTCAAAATTTCGTAAAACTCATCCAGGGTAAAGTAGTCTTCAGAGGCTATTCCCAGAAAATTCAAGATGTACATTTTATTTGTCCGGTAAATATCTTTAATATTCGATATTTTAATGAAAATTGGTAGAGCCATTTTGAGAAAATCAAAATGTTCGAAAAAAGTTCGATGTAAATGGTACTTTGGGGTGGGGGGATTTTTCTCAAAATCTTCGTGTCGCATCCCTGGGAGATACGAAACTTGAATACCAAGTTTGGTATTTTACCAACTTTTCGTTTTTGAGTTATCGTGTTCACAGACACACGGACACACGGACACACGCGGACCTTTTTCTGAAAACACTTTTTTTTGGATACAGGGGACCCTAAAACATATATTTCCGGTGAAATCTTGGTATCGAATTTTTGGGTGGAGTGCAATACCTTCTCTATACACTATGTAGAGAAAGTAAAAATGAGCGGAAATTACTTAACAATCCCGCTGCAAATATTTGTGCGTAAGATTCCGCACAAATACTTTAAGTACACGCGTATTCTTGCTAATGACCCGCAAGGGGCCTTTTAAATGCTTGTGACGAACCACTTTTATGATAACTGGCTTCACAACTAAGAAAATCAACACTTAAGTATGATACTCATTGTTGAATGAACAAAATCGCATAGAGAAATCAAAACACTTATACACGACGAAAGCACAAGGAATAATAAACGTTGATTCAGCGATTTCAACTTCGGAATGGAACAGAACAAAAATATTTGAACATCAAAAACTACAAAAGTGACATGAAATTCACAAAATGTCGGCAGATTTTGTGAATAGGATATAAATGTTGCCTCTAGTTTCTGGGAATAGCTTTCAAGTTCTCTTTATTCTGAACGACTTTTGCGTAACTGGTAAACTATAAGAGGTACGTTAAAAGTTCCTAACCATTTAGATCTCGTCAACACAATTTAGGTTATAAGTATTTTTTTGTTTTTGTTTTTTAGAATTAAAAATGTTCGAGCTATTCCCTATTATAGGATTCAATTTTTAACGTCTTCAACTTTTCTCACACAGGGGATCCCCATCCGTTTCGTATCTGTTGTGTTTCACTCCTGCTATGAAAGTGAAGCGAATGCCAATTAAATCACATAGCGACAGCTTTTAACAGATTCGACTATTGGTTTAGTCTAGTGTATTCCCTTACTTTACTTCTACTTACACGGAAGCAAGTAGTAAGATCATTTCTGGTAATGTTTATCTGGATTAGCATGATGTAGATAAAACTAGTCTTTTGTAAGGAAAGTCTGTTTGTGAAGCAGCTAAAAAAAAAGTCATGTGGATGGATCACTCAGATTTTTACTTTCTCTAGCCCGCATGTACTATGTACATAGTGGATAGAAATAGTATTCTATTCCACCTAAAATTTAGATATCCAGATTTCAACGGAAATAAATGTTTTGGGGCCCCCTGAATCCGAGAAAAGCAGTTTTAGAAAAAGGTCCATGTGTGTATGTGGACAACATAGCTCAAAAACGAAAGGACAGTTAAATTACAAATTTGGTATTTAGATTTAGTATCTTCCAAGGATGCAACACGAAGATTTTTAAGAAAATCCCCCCAAGATAAACTACCTTTTACATGAAAAAGTTTTCGATAATTTTGATTTTCTTAAATAGCTTTTACGATTTTGATTAAAATCCCGTATATTAAAACTATACATCCCCAATAAAATGTATATCTTGAATTTTCCGGGAATAGCCTCTGAAGACCTCTTTATACTGGATGAATTTTGCCGAATTTTGCTTAACTGCTAAACTATAAGAAAGAGACAAAAGCTTAATAAAACACCAAATGTAGATCTCGTCAAAACACACAATTTATGTTCTGTACGCTTTTGTTGTGGAGGTAATCGTTTCCGAGATATTCCTTGTTAGCGGTTTCAATTGAGAAGTAATTATACTTTTCTCTGAGAGGAATGTCCGTTTTTCTTTTGTTCTACTCTTGGCCAAGCAAAGAAGCGATTTGCAATGACAATTGCGTAACGAATGCTTTTAAAATATTTGATTATCAGTTTAGCCTAGTGCATTCCCTTAATTCCCTTCTACTTATAAGGAACTAACCAATAAGAATATTCTGCTATTGTTTATCTCGATTAGCATTGTGGAGAAACAAGGAAGGAAAATAGCCATAATGTGGATACCCTCACATCAGAGCATTTTAGGTAATGAGCAGGCAGACTCTGCAGCAAAGGAAGCCACAAGACTCCCAATACATGAAGAGACACCTTTACCCCACAAAGATGTTTGCAAAATAAGGATCCAGAAAATTTACATCTGGCAAACAACATGGGCACAATCACCTCCTAGCAAACTACACGAAATTAAGCAGAACTCCAGAACATTATATCCATTGCAGAAACTGAGACGGAAAGATCAAGCTGTCATCAGCAGGCTACGTATCGGACACACCAAGTTAACCCATTCCCATCTACTGAATAAAACAGCCCCTCCTAAATCCAACATTTGTCACACTACCATCACTGTACGTCACTTACTCTCAGAGTGTCCTCAGTGTCAACAGCAGCGAGCAGAATGCAATCTACCAGACATCCAAAAAGCACTCAACAATTCATCACACAGCAAAATACTACTTAAATACTTAAAACTAACAAATATGTATAATGAAATATAATATTATTCATGAAATTGTATTTACCAATGTCAATTTTTTGTAAATGGTACCATTAAAACATGTTGTCGCGATATGACTACTTTGTAAGTTAAAGCGACATAAAATAAATAAATTAAAAAAAAAGAAGAAGAATCTTTTATAAGAAATTTGTAGAGCAGCTAGCGAAATCATGTGAGTGTAACACATCAGATTTTTACTTTCTCCATACGCACTATGTACATAGTGTATAGAGAAAGTATTGCACTCCAACAAAAAAATTGGATACCGAGATTTCACCGGAAATATATGTTTTAGGGTCCCCAATATCAAAAAAGGTCCGTGTGTGTGTCCGTGTGTCTGTGAACACGATAACTCAAAAACGAAAAGTAGGTAAAATACCAAACTTGGTATTTAAGTTTAGTAACTTCCAGGGATGCGACACGAAGATTTTGAGAAAAATCCCCCCACCCCCAACTACCCTTTACATGGAACTTTTTTCGAAAATTTTTATTTTCTCAAAAATGGCTCTAACGATTTTGATTAAAAATTTGTATAATAAAGATATTTACCTTTCAAATAAGATGTATATCTTGAATTTTCTGGGAATAGCCTCTGAAGAGTAGTTTATTCTGGATGAATTTTATTAAATTTTGAATAACTGCTAAACCGTAAGAGATGGACCAAAAACTTACTGTACAAAAATGTAGAGAACGTTAAAACACACAATTTATGTTATATACATTTTTTCGTGGAGTTCGTCGTTTTTGTGACATTCCTTATCTTTGGTTTCTGCTATGAAAAACGTGTACCTTTCTCATATTTTAACTTGTCAACTCCTATCCATATAGACAAAGGAACTTCATTGACATAGCAACCAGCTTTTGACTATCACTTTAACCTACGGTTTCCCTTATTTCGCTTCTATTTACAAGGAAGCAAGTAATAAGACTATTTCTGCTATTTTTTTCTGATTAGCATAAAGTAAATAGAAGTATAAGCTTTTTAAGAATTATTTGTTGCAGGGATATGGAGAAAGTCATGTGAATGGTACACATCAGATTTTTTAGTATGTAAATCATTATTTACAATCATGGGTGCGTGATGAATATTACCATTTTAGGCACTGAAAGAGGCAAAGTATTGAAAAGTGTATAAAAACTCAAATTATGCTCAAAACGAATAAATTCTTATTCACACAAAACGTCCTGATTATAATTATGTAAAGAATTGAAGGATCTACAAAAAGATAATACTGAAAATACAAATATTTTTCAAATGGATAGAATTCATCATCACACCAAGCGTCATGTTGGCCAATGTGAAATGATGAGTTGCCCAAATAAAAACTTACTCAAAAGGCACAATCTTGTTCTAAATGAATTTTTTATCTGGATCATTGTGCTGTACTAAGTACCAAGGACATAAATCGCTGAAGGGTTCCAAATTTTCTCAATTAGAATGAATTAGTCATTATGACCAGGCGACTTTTACTGAAGAGGCTACCAAAGAGAAAAATCTGTGTTCCATTCACGTGACTTTCTCTATCTCTCTGTAACAAATTATTGTTAATAAGCGTATCTTTTACTTATTTCATGTTAATCGAGGAAAATTAGCAGAAATAGTCTTATTCCTTGCTTTATTGTAAATACAAGCGAAATAAGGGAGTACCATAGGTTAAAGTGAAAGCCAAAAGCTGGTTATTATGTGACTGATGTTCCTTTGTTTGTGTGGACAGGAGTTGACAAATTCCGGTATGAGAAAAGTTGAAGTTTTTCAAAGCTGAAACCAAGAAAAAGGAGTATCTCAAAAACGATAAACTCCGCGAAAAAAATGTATATAACATAAATTGTGTGTTTTAACGTGCTCTACATTTTTTGTGTGTTAAGTTTTTGTCCATCTCTTACGGTTTAGTAGTTATGCAAAATTCATCCAGAATAAAGTAGTCTTCAGAAGCTATTCCCAGAAAAGTCAAAATATACATTTTATTTATCAGGTAAATATCTTTAATATATGCTATTTTAATCAAAATCTTCGTGTCGCATCCCTGGAAGATACTAAACTTAAATACCAAGTTTGGTATTGTACCGACTTTTCGTTTTTGAGTTATCGTGACACACTGACACACGGACACACGGACACACACACACGGACCTTTTTCTGAAAATACCTTTTTTGGATACAGGGGGCCCTAAAACATATATTTCCGGTGAAATCTCGGTATCGAATTGTACATAGTACATAGTACATATAGAGAAAGTAATAATATTGCTGAAATGGAACATATATTTCTCAAATATAATTCAGTCTTCATCAGGACCAAGCACCTGATAATCCTTGTGAAATACTGAAGGGGCTACCAAAGAGAAAACTGCTCAAAAAGGCAAACGCTCTTAATGGAATTTATTCATCAGGACCAAGCACCTGATAATCGTTGTGAAGTACTGAAGGGATTACCAAAGAGGAAAACCGCTCAAAAAGCCAAAATTTGCTTAAATGAAATTCATTCTTTAATAGAACCAAGCACACTGATTATATACTGAGGTATACTAAAGAGAAACCTCTCAGAAATACCAAATATTCATCAAATGGAACTCGTTCATCAGGACCAAGCGCCTTAATATTTATTGCGCGTCACCGAAGGATATCAAAGAGGAAAACTGTATATCAGAGAAGAAAACTGCTCAAAACGGGCAAACCTTGCTCAAATGGAGTAAAATCTTCACCAGAAACCAGCGCCCTGATTATTTTTGTGGGGTACTGATAGATACCATAGACAAAAACGACACAAAACGGACAAATATTTCTCAAGTGGAGTGGATTCTTCAACAGGAACACACATCCGATCATTGTATTATCAAAATAATTTCAACGATATTGCCTCATGCACCTTATTTGCTCGACATAATTCTGTCCCTTGACCTCCACCTATTTCCTGCATTAAAATACAAGTCTTGAGTGCACACAGATTACCAAAACGTCCAGTGTGTTTGGACAGATCAAATAAATAAATAAATAAATAAATAAAATCTGCAATACGCCAACCGAGCACTTAGTTACCTATACCAGGACGTGTATATACAAACGTTGTATTCATTTCAAAAATCAATCAAATATATAACATTTATATTTCACAGATATAATTATAACTACTAACTAAAATAACAAACTAATAATAATAATAAATAAAGTTTAAAACAGAATACAAATTTTAGTTCTAAAAACTAATTAAAATCCCACTAAACTGGAGATTAGTACTTAAAGGTGGCTGTTTGGACTGTATTCACCTATGATACCATTAAGTTTGTGTCCATATGAGAAGTGAAGTTGAAGAGTTCTTTTCAGTAATAAAGCACTGCCAGTTATACAGAGTGATTTATATAGAACTGACACATTTCCTTCTTTAATTATTCCGTTGGAAACTCATTCATGACCAAATTTTAGCACCAAATTAAGCAGAACATCTGGAGTTTCGATTCCTTGTCGCTAGATGGCGCAGATGTTTGTTTTATTTGTAATTACATTTTTGGCAGCTGTGAAAATGCAGTACGATGTAGAGCTGAGTCAAGGATATTTTCAGCAAGATGGCGCTACATGCCATGAACCTAATTGTAGGTAACTTGTGGCCACCGAGATCTCCGGATTTGACATCGACGGACTTCTTTCTATGGGATTACTTAAAAGACAGGATTTACGCCCCACGTCCCCAGACATTGGACGATCTGAAGCATAGCATCACAAAGGAGATTAAAGTTATTAACAACAAGAGTCCTCCAACGAGTGGTCAAGTAACATGGAACGACGTGCTGAGTTGTGCCTTATGCAGGATGGAGGACATTTTCAACATTTGCTATAGAGGTAAATAATCTGCCAAAATTCTTCTACAATTTAGGTATAATAAGTTGTCGCTAGCATAACACGTTTTGAAACAATTAATGCAAGAAATGTGTCAGCTCTATATAAATAACCCTGTATTAAAACACTGAAATAAAGCCGGTATTGTTTGCTTGGAAATGGATTCTAGACAGATGCTTATTGTGATAAAAAGTATAGCGAATAAAAGAATACACTGTGTCATCAATAATGGTAGAAGATATTTGACTGTCACCGCGGGAACTTTATGAAATAGTACCTTATTACTGTCTACCTGTCATGTCTGCTAAGTGAATTGCTTGAGTGGGGTGTTTTTCTAGAGTTTTCCATAAAAAAAGAAATAGAAATGCAAGGATATTTTTATATAAACTATTTTCCAACACCAGTCTACAGACAGAATTACAAAGAGAAAGAAGAAAAGCTTCAGCAGATACAATTGAGAAAACTACAGAAAGTTTAATATTCTCTTTTGTTTGCGAGTTAAAGGAGGGAAAGGCATTCAGAATTTTCCAGGGAAAGCTAAACTAACACACTCAAATAGCTTTCAATAGCATGATAAATCAAGCAGTGTGCGTAATTAATATTTCAAAGAGTGAATGTATTCTAACCGCAAATTAATTAGCGTTTCTGTTACATTTTTAACCACAGAGTCGTATTTACATGTATACATTATTGTTGCATTGAAACTCATTATAGGTTGATCCTCGACAAAGATTAACCGTCAGAAATGTACAGCGTGGAGTGTGTATATGTGGTGTATTAAGGTGATAAACTTGAGAAATTTAGCCAAAAATTGTGAAAAATTAAACAATTACATTTTACTTTCTCTAGACCGTATGTACAATGTACGGAGTGGATAGTCAAGGGACTGTATTCCACCCAAAATTCGATGTCGTGATTTCACCGGAAATAATATGTTTTGGGGTGACTGGGCCTGAAAAAAGTATTTTTAGAAAAAAGTCCGCGTGCGAGTGTGTGCTTCTGGGCAGCATAACTCAAAAATTAAAACACCGTTAAATACGAAACTTGGCATTTATATTTGGTATCTTACAAGGATACGACATGAAGATTTTCAAGAAAATTTCCCATGAAAAACTACACTTTACATGGACATTTTTACTTTCTCTATACGCACTATGTACATAGTGTACAGAGAAGGTATTGTACACTACCCAAAAATTCGATACAGAGATTTCAACGGAAATTTATGTTTTAGGGTCCCCAATATCCAAAAAAAGCATTTTCACAAAATAGTGTGTGTCCGTGTGTCTGTGAACATGATAACTCAAAAACGAAAAGTCGGTAAAATACAAAACTTGTTATTTAAGTTTAGTATCTTCCGGGGATGCGACATGAAGATTTTGAGAAAAATCCCCCCATCCCAAACTACCCTTTACATGGAACTTTTTTCGAAAATTTTTATTTTCTCAAAAATGGCTGTAACGATTTTGATTAAAATTTCGTATATTAAAGACATTTACCTGATAAATAAAATGTATATCTTGAATTTTCTGGGAATACCCTCTGAGGAATAGTTTATTCCAGATGAATTTTAATGAATTTTGGATAACTGCTAAACCGTAAGAGGTGGACAAAAACTTACTATACAAAAATATAGAGCATGTTAAAACACACAATTTATGTTATATACATTTTTTATTCGCGAGTTCATCGTTTTTGAGACATTCCTTATTTTTGGTTTCTGCTATGAAAAACTTACACTTTTCTCATACAGGAGCTTGTCAACTCCTATCCATATAAGCAAAGGAACTTCATTGACATCGAAACCATCTTTTGACTATCATTTTAACCCATTGTAGTCCCTTATTGCACTTCTAC
Source organism: Hymenopus coronatus (assembly GCA_030762935.1). NCBI lineage: Eukaryota > Metazoa > Arthropoda > Insecta > Mantodea > Hymenopodidae > Hymenopus > Hymenopus coronatus. The sequence goes on from CM060891.1 coordinate 21,843,632, forward strand.
TTACAAGGAAGCAAGTAATAAAACTATTTCTGCTAATTTTTTCTGATTAGCACAAAGTAAATAGAAGTATAAGCATTTTAAGAATAATTTGTTGCAGGGATATAGAGAAAGTCATGTGAATGGTACACATCAGATTTTTTTGAACATTTTGTTTTTCTCAAATGGCTCTTCTCTTCTCAAAAGGTTTACCTGATTAAATATTTTGTAAGGAAAGCTGTTTATGTAACAGATACTGAAGTCAATGTGAATAGAACACATTATATTATCTTAATAATAAAATGATACCAATTTAAAGCTTTAAGAAAAGATAGCCTTGTCCACAATAAGATGCAACATAACGCAACATATGCGTAAGTGTGATCGTAAGCGTAATTTAAGAAGGTGAGTTTCTAGATCTGCGGATATTCTCAAAGAATTTCAAATTGAGTGCAATATAACTTTATACAAATATTTTATGTTTTAAAAATTATATGTTTTAAAAATTGCGTACTAAAAACCGACGCTTCCAGCAGTGACGCCGCTTTAATATATTTGTTTATAGAAAAACCAGGATGTGTTGCATTTACATGGCTTTCTCTACATCTCTGCAACAAATTGTTAGACAGCTTATGCTTCAATTTACTTCCTGCTAATCGAGATAAGCTTAGCAGAAATAGTTTTATTACTTGCTTCCTTGTAAGTAGAAGCGAAATAAGAGAGTACCATAGGTTAAAGTGAAAGCCAAAAGCTGGTTGCTATGTGACAAGTTCCTTTGTTTGTATGGACAGGAGTTGACACAGTCCTATATGAGAAAAGTATGCTTTTTAAAGCTGAAGCCAATAACAAAGATTATCTCAAAAGCAATCAACTACATGAAAAAATTGTATATAAAATCAATGCTCTACATTTTTATGTACTAAGTTTTTGTCAATCTCTTATGGTTTAGTAGTTATGCAAAAGTCCGTAAAATGCATCCAGATCTTCAGAGGCTATTCCCAGAAAATTCAAAATATACATTTTATTTGTCAGGTAAATATCTTTAATATACGATATTTTAATCAATATCGTTAGAGCCATTTTTTAGAAAATCAAAATTTTCGAAAAAAGTTCAATGTAAAGGGTAGTTTGGGGTGGGGAATTTTTCTCAAAATCTTCGTGTTGCATTCCTGGAAGATACTAAACTTAAATACCAAGTTTGGTATGTTACCGACTTTTCGTTTTTGAGTTAACGTGTTCACAGACACATGGACACATGTACACACACACGGACCTTTTTCTGAAAATACCTTTTTTTGGATACAGGTGACCCTAAAACATATATTTCCGGTGAAATCTTGGTATCGAATTTTTTGGTGGAGTGCAATACCTTCTCTATACACTATGTACATAGTGCGTAAGAAAGTAACAAACAGATCTTCAGAATCTACTGCCAGAAAATTCAACATATATATATTTCATTTGTGATGGAAATGTCTTTAATATGTGGTATTTTAATCAATATCGTTAGAGCAATTTTTGAGAAAATCAAACTTTTCAAAAATGTTGCCATGTAAAGGGTAGTTTGGAGTGGGGAAATTTTCTTGAAAATCTTCGTGTCGCAGCTTTGCAACATACCAAACTTAAATAACAAGTTTGATATTTAATGGTCTTTTCGTTTTTGAGCTATGCACACACACGCACACACACACACACACACACGCGCGCGCGCGGATATTTTTCTGAAAATGCTTTTATTTTTGGATTCAGGGAGGCCTAAAACATATATTTCCAGTGTAATCTCAGCATCGAATTTTTGGGTGGAATACAATACTTTCTCATACACAATTTACATACTACGTGTAAAGATAGCAAAAATTCAATATATTTCATTCCCATGAGTCCCAATACCTCATCTACAAGTTATTTATAAAAATAACATCTGTTATAATTCATGTTAATCCAGTTAAACATTAGCAAAAATAATCTTGTTGTTTATTTCCTAGTAATTAGAAAGGAAATAGGCGAATATACCATTTAAAACAATAGTAAAATGTTTTAACTTCTGGTCGCTATATGATTCGTTGAAATTAACTTCTCAAAAGCGAATAGCGACTAAACCTTTGAGGGAAAATAAACAATTAACAAATAACAAAGAATATCTGGGAAACGTTGACCAACAACAAATATATTTGACATGAATTGTTCTTTATTGCGATGTGCATTTTTGTTTAGTAAGATGTCAAGCCTTCCCGGTTTACTAGTTACATGAAATTTATTTACAATTAGATGCTGTTTGCAAAAAAATTCATTAGATACATCTCTTTTGTTAAGCACATATCTTAAGCATATTGAGCTAGTCAAAATCGATGCAGTCATTTTCAAGAAAATTAGGTTTTCAAAAAGTTTTCCTGTAAGGGGTAGCTTGGGGGGATATCCTTGAAAGTCTTCGCGTAGCTTCTTTGAAGATGCTGAGCTTAGACATTTTAGTTTGGAGGTATATTAGTTATATTGGTGTATTATCAAAATTAATTAAAAGGCAATTACTATTACAAACTCATACTCACTTAAAATTAATGAACAACTGGCATTTGTTTACTATGTTATTCTTTTTTGTTCCTGGTATATACCGGACTATTCGTATTTTGAGTTATGCCGTTCACACACACACACACACGCACACGTGCGCCCGCACATGGACCTTCTTTTATTTTTCACTCTCTAGTACTGTATTCAAAGTACCTAGGTAGAGGAGGTATTATATTCCACCGACAAATTTGATACCGAGATTTCAACGACAGTATGTTTTTTGAGACCCCCTGAATCCCCTAAAGCATTTTTAGTATATCAAATTTTTCGAAAAATGTTCAAGTAAAAGGTACGTGCTGGTGGTGTAATTGGTTTGAAAACGTTTGTGTCAATGAAAGATAACGTGTTTGTATATTCAGGGGTCCTGAAAACATATTTCCGATGAAATTTCTTCTGTGTCGAATTTTTGGGTGAAAGCAAAACCTCTACATAATATGTACTGGTAGATAAAGTAATAAATTCTTGTGCTGAAAAAATTGAAAAAAATCTCAATTGTAATTTCCAATCTAGACCACCTATCTACTGCAGGAAATCACCTATGGTATTCATGGAAACTGGATCGTTACATGAAAATGACTAATTTCTGAGTAGCGTTAAATTTTCAAAAACCCTACTCTGTAAAATATAATGTCTATGTATAATAAATATAGACGTTTTGTGTCACTAAAACAATGACAAATTAATTTGCATAATTCACCACGCAAGTTGCCATTCGTGAAGTTCTTATTACCATGATAGCCTCGTATACCGAAGGTTGCAGGTTCAAACCCGGCGGATGGTGATGGATTTTTACTTTCTGTAGCACGTATTTACATAGTAGTTACAGAAGTTACTGTATTCCACGACACAATTCGATACAGAGATTTCATGAGATATATGTCCCCCTGAACCCAGAAAAGCATTTGTAGAAACAAGTCAAAGCCAGTGTGTCTGGGTGTGTGAGTGTGTGTGTGTGTGTGTGGATATAATATCAAACTTGAAATATCAAATACATTTTCGAAAAATTTGATTTTCTCAATAATGTCTCTAACAATTTTGATTAACATAATGTATATTACATACATGTACATGACAAATAGCATGTATATCTTGGATCTTTTTGGAATACGTTTTTTATTTTATTATTGTTTCATTCTTATAGCCCCCTTTAATTTTTAAGGTGATATCGGGGGCCTTGCATTAGAAACTCGTGTGTAGGTTCTTTACATTAGGTTTGAATCTTTTATATTTTCCTCAAACACACACACAAACACACTTTCACTCTGTAGGAGATAGAGAATAATTCTGGTTACAGAAAAATACGTCGCCCCAGTGAGGAATCAAACCCGGGTCCTCCAGGTGCGAACTCAGCTCACTGACCACTAGTTCATGAAGGCAGTATAGGGAAAAGTTTCTAAAATCCTATTTATTCAGCATTATCTTAGCATAACACATAGTAGATCTCGTCAAAATACACAATTTATACCATTTAGACTTTTACTTTCTATAGCCCCTTATGTACAATGTACATAGTGATAGAGAAGTATTGTATTCCACCCAAAAATCCGATGTCGAGATTTCACCGGAAATGCATGTTTTAGGACCCCCTGAATAAAAAAAAAGCATTTTCGAAATCAAAGTCCATGTGTGTGTGTGTGTGCGTGTGTGTGTCTGTCTGTGTGTGTGTGCCCTAGGCTTTAGTGATAGTCAAATGTTTTAAAAACTGTCGTCATGCGATTGTCATTGTAAATCGCTTCATTGCTTGGTCAGGAGAACAAAAGAAAAACGGACACTTCCGTCTGAGAGAAGTATAGGAATTTCACAATTGAAACTAATAACAAGAATTACCTCGAAGACGGTAAGTTCCACGAAAAAATGTATGACATAACTTGTGTATTTTAACAAGATATACAGTTTTTGTTAAATAGGTTTTTGTCTATCTCTTACGGTTTACTAATTATAATAAATTAAGCAAAATTCATCCAAAATAAAACAGGTCCTTAGAAGCTATTTCCAGAAAATTCAAGAAATGAATATTATTTGTGATAGATATTCCTTTAATATGTGGTATTTTAATCAAAATCGTTAGAGCCATTTTAAAGAAAATAAAACTTTTCGAAAATTTTTCCACGTAAAGAGTAGTTAGGGGAGGGGGGATTTTCTTGAAAATCTTTGTGTCGTATCCAAGAAAGATGCCAAACTTAAGTACCAAGTTTGGCATTTAATGGTTAAAAAATGGCTCATATAAAGGAAGTTCATTCCCACAGCAATCACCTTTGACTATCACTTTAACCTATGGTACTCCCTTATTCCGCTTCTACTTACGGGGAAGCAAGTAATAAGACTATTTCTGCAAATTTTTTCTCGATTAGCATGAAGTAAATAGAAGCATAAGCTTTTTAACAATAATGTGTTACAGAGATGTAGAGGAAGTCCTTTGAATGGAACACATTAGATTTTTGTTATCTTGGGATCCATTTTAAAACATCTGACTTTCTCTACATCTCTGCAACAAATTATTGTTCAAAAGGTTATGCTAATATATACTTCATGCTAATCGAAAACAAAGTAGCAAAGATAGTCTTATTGTTCGTTTCCTTGTAAGTAGAAGTGAAATAAGGAAGTACCATAGATTAAAGTGATAGTCAAAAGCTGGTTGCTATGTGGCTGAAGTTCCTTTGTCTATATGGTCAGCAGTTGACAAATTCTTGTATGAAAAAAGTATAATTTTTTCAAAGATGAAACCAAAAGCAAGGAATATCTCAAAAACGATCAACTCAACGAAAATAATGTATATTACATAAATTGTGTGTTTTAACATGCTCTACATTTTTGTGTGGTAAGTGTTTATCTCTTGTGGTTTAGCTGATAAGCAAATTTCCGTAAAAGTCATCCAGAATAAAGTAATCTTCAGAGGGTATTCCCAGAAATTTCAAGATATACATTTTATTTGCCAGGTAAATAAATATCTTTAATATACGAAATTTTAATCGAGATCGTTAGCCATTTTTGACAACATTTAAATTTCCCTGTAAAGGGTAGTTTGGGCTGGAGGGATTTTACTCAAAATCTTCGTGTCGCATCCCTGGAGGATACTAAACTTAAATACCAACTTTGGTATTTTACCGACTTTTCGTTTTTGATCTGTCGTGTTCACAGACACACGGACACACACGGACCTTTTTCTGAAAATGCTTTTTCTGGATACGGGAGACCCTAAAACATATATTTCCGGTGAAATCTCGGTATCGATGTTTTGCGTGGAGTGCAATACCTTCACTATACACTATGTACTTAATACGAATAGAGAAAGTAAAAATAGGTAACTTTTAATGAATGAAAGAATTTCGTGTGTTGCGTAACTACGGTTAATACCTTCTCAACGTAGAGCATTTCATGCCACCTGAAAATTGATTACCAATATTTCACCAGAAGCACACATTTAAGATTTCCTTGAATCCACAAAAATCTTCTTTTTTTTTTTTAGAAGAAGTGCTAGTTGTGTTTTTGAACAGAATAACTAATATATCTTATGTTTTGACTCACATAATTTTGTCTTATCTATTCTGCAATAAATATTCTTACAAAAGTTTATTACTTTCTCTATACGTACTAAGTACATAGAGTGTAGAGAGGGTATTACACTCCACCCAAAAATTCGATACCGAGTTTTCACCGGAAATATATGTTTTAGGGTTCCCTGTATCCCAAAAAAAAAAAGCAATTTTAAGAAAAAGGTCCTTGTGTGTGTGTGTGTGTGTGTGTGTGTGTGTGAGTGTGTGAGTGTGTGAGTGTGTGTTTGTGCCCATGTGTCTGTGGACAGCATAGCTTAAAAACGAAAAGACCGTTGAATACCAAACTTGGTATTTAAGTTTGGTACCTTCCAAGGATGTGACATGAATATTTTAAAGAAAATCCCTCCACCCCAAACTACCCTTTACATGGGAGAATATTAAAAAAATTTGCTTTTCTAAAATTTTTCTCTAAAGATTTTGATTAAAATCTTTTATATTTAAGATATTTACATGCCACATAATATGTACCTATATCTTGAATTTTCTGAAGATCTCTTTACTCTGGATGAATTTGTCTGAATTTTGCATAACTGGTAAACTTAAGAAAAAATGTAGATCTCCTTCAAACTCACAATTTATGTCACGTACAGTTGACTGTTTTCGAGATGTTCCTTGTTATTGGTTTCAGTATTAAAATACTTTTCTCGTACGAGAACCTGTCAGCACCCTGCCGCGCTAAGAAACCACAGCAACTACATTTTAAAAGATTTGACTATCGGTTTTGTCTAGTTCTTCCCTTATTTCCCTTCTACTTATAAGGAACTAAGTAATAAGATAGATGTAGAGAAAGTCATCTGAATTGCACAGCGTTTTTACTTTCTCTGTACTCACTATGTACATTGTATATAGAGACTGTATTGCACTCCACCAAAAAATTCGATACGGAGATTTCACCGGAAATATATGTTTTAGGGTCCCCTATATCCAAAAAAAAAAAATGTTTTCAGAAAAAGGTCCGTGTGTGTTTCCGTGTGTCCATGTGTCCGTGTGTCCATGTGTCCATGTGTCAGTGTGTCCGTGTGTCTCTGAACACGATAACTCAAAAACGAAAAGTCGGTAAAATGCCAAACTTGATATTTAAGTTTAGTATCTGCCAGGGATGCGACACGAAGATTTGAGAAAAATCCCCACACCCCAAACTACCCTTTACATGGAACTTTTTTCGAAAATTTTGATTTTCTAAAAAAGAGCTCTAACGATTTTGATTAAAATATGGTATATTAAATTTATTTAGCTGACAAATAAAATGTATATTTTGAATTTTCTAGGAATAGCCTCTGAAGACCACTTTGTTCTGCATAAGTTTTTCATAACTACTAAACCGTAAGAGATGGACAAAAACTTAACCCACAAAAAATGTAGAGCACGTTAAAACACACAATTTATGTTATATACATTTTTTTCGTAGAGTTGATCGTTTTTGAGATATTCCTTTTTCTTGGATTCAGCTTTGAAAAACACTTTTCTCAAACAGGAAGTTGTCAACTCCTGTCCATACAAAGGAGCATAGTCACTTAGCAACCAGCTTTTGGCTACCACTTTAACCTATGGTACTCCCTTATTTCGCTTCTACTTACAATAAAGCAAGAAATAAGACTATTTCTGCTAATTTTTCTCGATTAGCATGAAATAAATAAAAGACAAGCTTATTAACAATAATAATTTATAGAGATATAGAGAAAGTCATGTGAATGGAACACATCTTGGTACGTGTTAAAGAAAAGAATAATGAATACTTTTAACGCTCCTTTCATTCAGTTGTAATTATTGGTGTTATTTGTAAGATAGATATTTCTCATTGATCTTTGCAAAGCCCCAGAGCATTAAGCCGTTGGTGGCAAAGAGCTTGGCTGCCGTCCCCACTGCGTCTGAGATCGGCGCCCCGGGGCGAGCGGTCTCGACTGCTCTCGGCGGCAGTCGTGCTCGGTCGGACGCACAATACGGCTGCCGTTACGCTGGGGACATCTTCATCCTCATCCTCATGCTGCTGTTGTCCTCTTCTTCCAGCGGAACGCTCCCGTCTCAACGTCGTGGAACAGCGGGTCGTGCTGGGACGTCATCTCTCGAAATCGGCGTCGGACCTGCGCCACCGCCCCCTGCAGCCCTCGGTCTCAGGAACCGCCCCTTCCTCCAGCGACCATGACCATGCCAAGGGCCAGGCCCAGTCCACGAGCAACGTGCCCACCTCGCACAAGACGCACCACAGTTTCTTCAGCACCCTCAAGGTCAGTCACGTGATATCGAGTGTCATTTGTTAACTAGTGCTGTGTGTGTGTGTGTTTAATCAGCGTTAAGTACTTCTTCACTTTCTCGAGAAATATTTTTGTGACGGTTTTATTAACAATTGTGTCGCATTTAAGGACAGAATACTATTTACATTAAAATTACTGATTAAAAAAGTACCTCAGAATCTTCGAAAAACCATGAAACAAGTGAGTAGACACAGTGAAAGTATCGGAAGTGATTTTACCAGGAGCAATCTACACTTGATTTCAAGAAACGTATACAATATAATAGTGAAAGCACGTGCTTATTTTAAAACATATTAATCTCAAATCAACGATATATATATATATTCCATATTTTACTTCCGATTTCCTCTTCGATTAAATACTTTGGCACATTGAGTAGAATAAACTTGAAAACGAAATAAGATTCAGACTAAAAACCAGACATTTAACCTAACCTAAAATTTGTCACTATCAGGTTTTATATTAAAACATAATAAGCTAAGAATAAAATTGATATTAAAAACTAAAATTTACTTAACATAACCTAACTTATTATTAGTGTTAATTATCCTAGCAGAAGTTTAATAATAGAATAATATAAGTTCAAATCAAAAGTTGGAAATTTAACCTAACCTAACACAGATTATAGGCTTTATTAAGATTATCTATTAGGATTTTCAGTTAATTAATGTAAGAATAGATTGAAATCCTGAGTTTAACTTAACATTTATTATATTCTTTATTAACATTATCACCATGAGGATTTTATATTTAAACATTACAAGTTCAGAAGATAATAAATAACCTAACCTAACTTATAGGTCTAGGTTACTTATCATTTCAGCATTTTCATGATAAAATAATGTAAGATAGTAATAAAATCATTTTAATATCTAGAGATTTAACCCAACCCAACTCTTGACTATAAACGTTACTAACATTATCTATTAGCATACTCAGTAAATTAATATAAGATCAAATTAAAAATCAGAGATTTAACATAACCTAACATTTACTATAGGCTGTATCAACATTGCACTTTCAGGATGTTTATAATAAAACATAAACAGGTCAGAGTAAGTTTCAGATTATAAGCTAGAGATATAAACTAACGTAATGTAACTGGTTATAAATGCTATTTAATTATCCCATCTGGATTTTCATTAAAAACATAGTATAAGGTCAGATTAAAAGTTGGAGATTTAACCTAACGCTGATTATAGGTTTATTAATGTTATCTCTATCAGAATTTACATAAAATAACAGAATAATATCAGCATAAGATCATAATAAAGGCTAAAGATTTAACCTAAGCTAACACCATAGCTTTATTAATATTATTACATTCAGGATTTTCATAATAAAGCAGAATATCTGATTAAAAATGTGATGTTACACTCACATGACTTTCTCTACATCTCTGCAACAAATTACTCTTAAAAAGTTTATACTTCTATTTACTTCATGTTAATCAGACTAAAATAGCAGAAATAGTCTTATTACTTGGTACCTTGTTGCTATGTTTACTTTGTTCCTTGCTGTTTGCTATGTCACTGAAGTTCCTTTGTTTGTATGGAAGCAGTTGACAAATCCCTGTATGAGAAAAGAATAAGTTTTCATAGCAGAAACCAAAAACAAGGAATGACTAAAAAAAAGATGACTCCACGAAAAAAATGTATATAACATAAACTGTGTGTTTTAACGTGCTCTACATTTTTCGTGTAGTAAGTCTCTTACGGTTTAGCAGTTATTCAAAATTCCGTAAAATTCCTCCAGAATAAAGTAGTCTTCAGAGGCTATTCCCAGAAAATTCAAGATATACATATTATTTGTCAGGTAAATATCTTTAGTATACGAGATTTTAATCAAAATCGTTAGAGCCATTTTTAAGAAAATCAACAATTTTGAAAAAAAGTTCCATGTAAAGGGTAGTTTGGGGTGGCGGGATTTTTTTTAAAGATATTCGTGTCGCATCCCTGGAAGATAGTAAACTTAAATACCAAGTTTGGTATTTTACCAACTTTTCGCTTTTTAGTTATCGTGTTCACAGACACACGGACACATATACACACACACACACGGACCTTTTTGTGAAAATGCTTTTTTTTTTTTTTGGATACAGGGGACCCTAAAACATTTATTTCCGCTGAAATCTCGGTATCGAATTTTTGGGTGGAGTACAACACCTTCTCTATTCACTATGTACATAGTGCGTATAGAGAAAGTAAAAAATTAGAGATTTAACCTTCTCTAATAACTGAAGTATTATTAACACTATTACTTAGGGGTTTTTGTGATAAAAGTGAACAAGATATTAAAATTATCATTATGAAGGTTTTCATAATAAACCATTTTACATTAAACAATAGAGATTTAACCTAACTTAGCAATCATTATAGGCATTATTAACATTATCATTATTGTTATCAGGATAAACCTGAGCAAGATTCAAATTATAATCAAGGGATGTAATTTAACACTAAATACAGTCGTTATTACATTACCTCTATCAGAATGCTCTTGATAAAACGGAGTAAAAGCAGAGTGACTCACATTAAGGAAGAAATTGAACTAACCTAACACCTAATATAGGAATCATTAGCATTTTATTACTTTCTCTAGCTACATATGTACGATGTACATAGGGATAGAGAAGTATTGTATTCCACCCAAAAATTCGATACCGAGATTTCACCGGAAATATGTGTTTTAGGACCCCCTGTATCCAAAAAAAAGCATTTTCAGAAAAAGGTCCGTGTGTGTGTGTGTCCGTGTGTCTGTGAACACGATAACTCAAAAACGAAAAGTAGCTAAAATACCAAACTTGGTATTTAAGTTCAGTATCTTCCAGGGATGCGACAGGAAGATTTTGAGAAAAATCCCCCCACCCCAAACTACCATTTACATGGAACTTTTTTCGAAAATTTTGATTTTCTTAAAAATGGCTAACGATTTTAATTAAAATATTATATATTAAAGATATTTACCTACCAAATAAAATTTATATCTTGAATTTTCTGGGAATAGCTTCTGAAGACCTATTTATTCAGGATGAATTTTGCTTAATTTAGCATAACTAGTAAACCGTAAGAGATAGACATAAACTTACCTTACAAACAATGTAGGTCTTGTTAAAATACACAAGTTATGTCATACACATTTTTCTCGTGGAGCTTACCGTTTTCGAGGTATTCATTGTTATTAGTTTCAGTTGTGAAGTACTTATACTTTTCTCAGACGGGAGTGTCCGTTTTTCTTTTGTTATACTCCTGGCCAAGAAAAGAAGGGATTTGTAATGACAATCGCATAACGACAGCTTTTAAAACATTTGACTATCGATTTAGCCTAGTGTATTCCCTTATTTTCTTCCTACTTATAACGAACTATGTAATAAGAACATTGTGTTGAATACCTCGATTAGCAAGGTGCATAAAGAAGAATAATCTTATGTAAGAAGTTTGTACAACGGCTAGAGAAAGTCATGTGAGTGTAACACATAAGATTTTTTGTATAATTGATCGTTTTCGAGATATTCAGGTTTATTTGTTTCAATTTTAAGCCACTTTAAACTTTTCTTAAACGTGAAGATATATTTCTTCTCGTTCCTCAATTGCTTCACTTAGCGACCGGTTTTTAAAGGCCTTTACTATCGCTTTAGCCTGTGCATTCTTGTGTGTACGTTATAGTTACAAGGAAGCAAGTAATAAGAGTAATTCTGCCTATGTTTATCTTCATTAGAACGGTGTAGATAAAAGACTAATATTTTGAATGGAACACATCAAAATTTTTAGGTTGAATACTGACCGAATTAAATCCACACGCTGTGCGAAAGCATTCTAAAGACAAGGGACTTTTGAAAGTGAAACTTTACACATTTTTTAAATACTGCTACTCTTCAGTTTTTTTTTTTTTTTTTTTTTAATTTATTTATTTTAGGTCGCTTTAACTCCTAGGTCATATTGTGACCATAGAATACTTATAACAATTGAATTCATTACATTACAATGGAATTATTTACACGTTAAACACAGGTCTGTGAATAAAAATTACATTAGAATAGCAAGTTTTACATACATTTAAATAAAATATTTTGAAAAGGTACATTGCTGTTAAGTCAGCTTTACAAAGCTTTAAACTATTTTGAATTGTACATTAGAGTTTGAAGTCCAGAAAGAGTAGAACTTGCTTGAATTTTTGTGGAGTATTCAGTGTTGTGGATATATCTTCTGTGATGCAGTAGAGCTGTCGTTCTGTAGTGTATCTTATGCATTCTGTGAAAATGTGTTCAATGGTGAGTTGTGTGTTGCAGATGTCTTTGGTGACGATGTATGAATGGGTTAGTTTAGTATGTCCTATTCACTTGTGATATTCACTTGTTCTTTCCTCTTCAGTGAACGTACGGGGCAAGAGTTGGTGACGTCGTCTTTCCTTACCATACGTAACTTTACAGGTGGATTTTGACAGTTATTTTTGTGATGTCATGGGAGGAGTATGAATATTCGAGGTTAATATTAGCATTTTGTTTTTAAACATCTGACTCTCGTTCCTCCATCACCCATGAACGAAATGTGTAGTTCAACTATTAGACAATGAGCCTTCGTAAGAATTGCATTAACCTGGTTATCTATGAATCTCAGTCTAGTTTGAATGAAGAACAGCTGTAGGTGATCCGGAAGTGAAGTTGAGAGTCTTAACTCCGGCTTTTCTCCCTTTAGGATACGCCATCCCCTTCAAGGAAAGAATCTGAAGTGAGCAGTTGCATGGGGAACGTAACATCGATTTTGGAATCTTGCGAGCTGGGACGTGGAAAGTGGGATGTCCTCGGGATCCAAGGAGAATCTGTAAAGAACTGGGATAAACCAAACGAAATAACAAGAGTTTATTTGTTAAGGATGTACAGACACACCTTTTTCTGTTTCGTTATCAGGTTGCATTGTGTTGGAAGTCTTTGTTGTGTTGGCACAGCATTGTACTGGAGTGTGATTTTAAAAATCTCCACATATCTGTTAGTAACACCTATTTTTTTAAGCTTTTGTGTTACCTAAACCATTTCTCTTCCCTGTCTGCAAAGGAAGGGAACAAAGCTACACCAAGGGCTAACTGCACTAGCGCAGAGGAAGTTTTAATTTATGCTCAAGAAGAAAAGTTAGCCTGAGGGTTGGCGAAAGACGGGAAATGTAACTTTCCCTTTACGCAAAATGGAAGAACTGGATATCGTAATTGTTAAAAGTTTTCTAAGTTTTTCCCTCTATCTTTCATCAATCTCTCCCAATTATGTTTTACAGCTTTCAGAAATTTATATATTTAAATGGTGTTCATGAGGGTGCCCAACCAACAGTGGAAGTGTTTTGTAGCGACAGGCAAAAACTTCTCTATGACGTCGCCATCTGTCAGTGACGGTGGCTTTAGAAACGTTAATGTTATATGAGATGGTACAAATACTAAAAATCTGATGTGCACCATTCACATGACTTTCTCTATATCCCTGCAGCAAATTATTCTTAAAAAGCTTATGCTTCTGTATACTTCATGCTAATCTAGAAAAAATAGCAGAAATAGTCTCATTACTTTCTTCCTTATAAATAGAAAGGAAATAAGGGAGCTGCATAGGTTAAAGCGATAGTCAAAAGCTGGTTACTATGTGACTGAAGTTCCTTTGTTTGTATGGACATGAGTTGACAAATTCCTGTATGAGAAAAGCTAAGATTTTTGACCCTGAAACCAAAAACAAGGAATATCTAAAAAATGATCAGCTCCAAGAAAAAAATGTACAAAACACAAATTGCGTGTTTTAATGTGCTCTACATTTTTTGTGTGGGAAGTTTTTGTCTATCTCTTACGGTTTAGCAGTTATACAACATTCCGGAAAATTCACTCAGAATAAAGTAGTCTTCAGAGGCTATTCCCAGAAAATTCAAAATATGCATTTTATTTTTCGGGTAAATATCTTTAATATACGATATTTTAATCAAAATCGTTAGAGGCATTTTTTAGAAAATCAAAACTTTCGAAAAAAGTTCCATGTAAAGGGTAGTTTGGGGTGGGGGGATTTTTCTCAAAATCTTTCTGGCGTATCTCTGGAAGATTCTAAACTTAAATACCAAGTTTGGAGTGCAATACCTTCTCTATACACTATGTACATAGTTCGTATAGAGAAAGTAAAAAGGTCTTCTAGGACGCCGCCGTTCGTGTTAGTGACTTGTGGCACTGTTTACTTGTAACCAGGTCATCAATGTTTGCCGACAGGGATAAACAACAGAGTATCAAAAGGCAGATCAAGTGATATTGCCCTGCATGTGTTCATAAATATATTTAAAACCAAATATTGATGTTAAATTTGCACATACAATTCGCAATTTTCGACATTTACATTAGGAACATTTTAAAATAAATCCCAAGCATTTTCCTGAGAATATTTCCGGGCTGCTGAATTCTGCCAAGCAACTAGCTCCATTGAAGATCGTCATTGTGAAGTAGACAGAGTTTCATCTCTATTAATTTCAAGTCTCGGAAATTAGACTGGAAGGTGAATACAGTTCCTTCAAAACTGTTGTATATTTCTATGGTGAAAATCTGATGTGTACTATTTACATGACTTTCTCCACATCTGTGCAACAAATTATTGTTAAAAAGCTTATGCCTCTATTTACTTCTGCTACTTACAACTTTAGCCTACGGTACTCCTTTATTTCCCTTCTAATTACAATAAAGCAAAATGTAAAACTATTTCTGCTAATTTTTCTTGATTAACATGAAATAAATAAAAGAATAAGCTTATAACAATAATGTGTTACAGAGATATAGAGAAGTTCATATGAATGGAACACATAAGATTTTTTTTCACACAAGCCGTGTGTAGGACAGGAGTTGGATAGATAGTCAGCCGAGATATGAACCACGTATCTCCTGGACTATAACCGGTGATCTCAAATTATTTTGACCATAATAGTTCATTGTGGTTTACCGAGGAATATACGAGACACTTGAGGAATTCAATGCTATGCCAGCATGTTGCCATGGTAGCTCAGTGGTAGAGCAACCGGCTAGAGTCCTGCGGATCCGTGGCTCAAATCCCGGCTATGGCATTGAATTTTTCAGTCTGACTCTACCTATCCAATTTGCTTTAATTTCATAGCGCGAGAATAAGTGAAGTTATTTTGTTACACCATGAGTTGACGCAGTAACGTTGAGGTAGTGATGCAGGTAGAAAGTTGAATCCCTGGGTGAAAATTCTCGTAGCCACGAGTCATATGCGCATCCTCAAATTTGATGCCAGTAAATGAGTTTAAAGTAGTCGGTGCGGCAGAAAACTCCCTAGAGGAAATTAAATCTTACAGTTCGTCACATTTTCAAATTCAATAATTTTACCTCTAATGCATTCAGTTTTTATCAGACCCCTCTACCTCTTCAGAAGAATCTACTGGCTTCGTTGATGTTTTTTTATTCAACTTGGCGTTGCTTTGGGTACAATTCATGACTGGTCCCGAGTTCAACTGTATAGTTTAGCAGGGACATTCAAAGCAAAAGTGGATACCAATAAAGTGGTAGCTGAAAGGAATATTATCCCCAACTATATTTCTGATCATGAGAAAGATGAGTTAGTGTAATTAGAACCCATCCAATTCTGGAGGAAAATGAGTAAGTTTCAAAATTTCATGCACGAAGTACTACTCGGGTCGGCTGGTAAGTCCCGGGTCTCTCGATGAAAACAGCATTTCATTTTTACTTTCTCTATACGTACTATGTACATAGTGTATAGAGAAGGTATTGCATCCAAAAAAAGTAAAAAGCATTTTTAGAAAAATGTCTGTCTGTCTGTCTATGTGTATGTGTGTGTCTGTGGCAGCATAGCTCAAAAACGAAAATACCATTAAATACCAAACTTGGTATTTAAGTTCAGTATCTTCCAAGGATGCGACGCGAAGATTTTCAAGAAAATCCCCCACCCCCAACTACCCTTCACATGGAAAAATTTTCGAAAATTTTGATTTTCTAAAAAATGGCGTTAACGATTTTGATTAAAATATCACATATTAAAGATATATACTTGAGAAATAATATGTATATCTTGAATTTTCTGGAAATAGCCTGAAGGCTGCTTTATTCTGGATGAACTTTACGGAATTTTTGGTAAACCGTAAGACAGAAACAAAAACTTACCACACAAAAAATGTAGAGCACATTAAAACACACAATTTATGTTAAACACATTTTTTTTTTTCATGGAGTTGATTGTTTTTTTTTTAGATATTCCTTGTTTTTTGTTTGTCTTAAAAAACTTATACTTTTCTCATACAGGAATTTGTCAACTCCTGTCCATACATACAAAGGAACGCCAGTCACATCTTCCTAATTTCGCATGTATTTACAGGGAAGCAAGTAATATGACTATTTCTGCTAATTTTTTCTCACTTAGCATGGAGTAAATAGAAGCATTAACTCTTTAACAGCATTTTTGTGCAGAGATATAGAGAAAGTCATGTGAATGGATTACATCAGATTTTTTTTGGTTTATTTCTCAGCATAATCTCCAGAAAGGTTAATACATATATCATATAGGTGTTTTGATTTAATTAAAATCATCTCTGTAGTGCGGTTTATCAAGAACCTCAAAATAGCTGTTTACCGCATCAATGACCTCCTCGTTGATGTGAAAGCTTCGTTCTCCAAGAAATGTTTTCAGGGTTGGGAACTGGTGTCAGAGACTGGGTGCTAGATCTGGCGAATAAGGTGGATGTTCAAGCAATTCCAACTTTAATTCGCACATTTTACCCATTGCAACGACTGAACGATGAGCCGGAGCATTATCGTGATGGAACAAGATATTTTTTGCCAAAAAATGTTTTTTCTTTTCACCTTATCACTCAAACGTTGCAGTGAGCTTGCGTAGTAGTGTTACTTTTACCCTTTTTCAAGTAATCAATAAAAATAATTCCCTGTGCATCCCAGAAAACTACTCGCAATACCCTTGTTAGCTGACGAAATTGACTTTGCCTTTCTTGGAGTTAGTTCACATGGCGCAATCCACTGTTTTGATTGTGGTTTACTTTCTGTAGTGTAGTGATGTATCCAAATTTCATGCATGGTAATAAGGCACTGGGATTTTTACAGTAGAGCTCCACATTCTTAACGGAAACAGTTATTCTTTGCAACTTTTGATC
Source organism: Hymenopus coronatus (assembly GCA_030762935.1). NCBI lineage: Eukaryota > Metazoa > Arthropoda > Insecta > Mantodea > Hymenopodidae > Hymenopus > Hymenopus coronatus. The sequence goes on from CM060891.1 coordinate 21,861,122, forward strand.
AGCTATCAACAAACGCGGCATTCATCTTGCAGAGACCTTGTGAAAGCCCAAAACCTTACTTAAAATATTACCTGCACGTTCTTTGATATGTTCACAGTCTCTGCTATCTCAACTTTAATCTGTGGTCTTCCAGTGATAAACGATGAATTTTTCAATGATCTCTCGAGTTGTCACTTCTACAGGGCGTACGTCTCCTTTTAAACTATGCAACCCACCTTTTAATCATTGAATATGAAGGGGCAGAGTGTTTCAAAATACTGTCCAATTTCTCCTTGATTTCTTTAGGCATTAAGCCTAATTTAAGCCTTATTTAATCACTGCTCGTTTTTCCAAATCCTCCATTTTCGTGAAAACTCTAAAGTTTTCTTGTTTAAAATGCTGTCATTCGAAAACTAAACAAGCTATTGACCTGCAGTTATGGATACAAGCTAGTCTAGAGTTAAACTATACGATTCTACCGTCTAACTGGCGCCATATATGTGTGAGGCCTTAGACTTATCAACCGAACCTCGTATTTAATGGCACAGATGCTTTAGATTTGATTTTTTGGCCTTTTCAGATTCAAATGCAGACGTTGAGAAAATTTTTCGTGTCGAATTCATAGCTTCTGGATCACTGAAAACCGTGGGTTTGCCTTGTAAGACAGGAAACTGTTCTGAAATTAGTAAACTCTTTCAAACATTAATTGCTCAGGAACACAGTACTTGCGAAACCTAATCCAAATAGAATTATGGCTGAAATTTAACGGTAAGTACATCCTACATTGGTAAAATTTGAAATCCATTCCGTATTAAAATAAACCTTTAATATTCGTAGTAATTTATGCGTCCATCTCTATGCAGCCAATTTGCATATTTGTCGCTTGTCATGTGAATTTTATTTAATTTTGAGTGGCACCCGTTTTTAAGCGTACAGTTAAAATTATCGTTGTTACACGCATATTAATTTACCAGAATATTTTCAAATTAAAACTGTATTGTTGGACATGACACTTGGATATAAATATATGACAATATAATCTAGTAGGCGTAGGAATATTCGTTTGGGAATGTTGACTCAGAGAATTTCTGCTGGCTTAGGGGAATTAGGAATTAATATTCTGTTTTAGTAATATTGGATGTAGCAATAATAGCTCCAGGGTTGTTGGCGGATATGTTATGAGTGAGATAGAGAGATGAGAGTTAATTGGACAGGAAGGAAAGAGAGAATAGGAATGTGAAGATATATCTGCAGGTAACGCCTTACTTGTATTGAGGATTATTTGGTGTCAAAATGTGAATAATTTGTACTTAAGACCATGGTATTAGGCCACGCCACATGTGAGATTTGTGGTAGACAAAGCGGAGCAGGATTTTCTCCGGGTTTTCCGGTTTCTCCCGCCTTTACATTGCACCGATGCTCCATCTTCATTCAGATCACATCAGATTTTTACTTTTTCTACACGCACTATGTGCATAGTGTATAGAGAAGGTATTGCACTCCACCCAAAAATTCGATACCGAGATTTCACGGGAAATATATGTTTTAGGGTCCCTTGTATCCAAAAAAAAAAATAAGCCATTTTCACAAAATGGTCCGCGTAAGTGTGTGTGTGTCCCTGTGTCCGTGTGTCCGTGAACACGATAACTCAAAAACGAAAAGTAGGTAAAATACCAAATTTGGTATTTAAGTTTAGTATCTTTGAGGGATGCGACAAGAAGATTTTTAGAAAATCCCCCTACCCAAACTACCCTTGATATGGAACTTTTTTCGAAAATTTTGATTTTTGCAAAAATGGCTCTAACGATTTTGATTAAAATATCATATATTAAAGAATCTATCTGACAAAAAAAAAATGAATATCTTGTATTTTCTGGGAATAGACTCTGAAGACTACTTTATTCTGGATTAATTTTGCGGAATTTTGCATAACTGCTACACTGTAAGAGATGGACAACAATTTACCTCACAAAAATGTATAACGTTAAAACACACAATTTATGTTACATACATTTGTTTCGTGGAGTTGATCGTTTTTAAGATATTGCTTGTTTTTAATTTCAGCTTTGAAAAACCTACTTTTCTCATACATGGCTTTTTTTCCAACTCCTGTCCATACAAATAAAGGAACTTCAGTCACATAGCAACCAGCTTTTGACTATGGTGATTCCTTATCTCAGTTCTACTTACAAGGAAGCAAGTCTAAGCTTTTTAAGAATAATTTTATGTAGAGAAAGGCATGTGAACGGAACACAACAGATTTTTAATTAATTTTTTTTTTTTCATAAAATTTCAGTCATGCAAACTCTGAACCACAGATCTGCCGGTCTTAGTCCGGTTGCTCTTAGCATTTAGGCTACTACAGTAAATGCTGACATGACATATGATACGCACAAGTATTGTTAGTGAAATATCGGGAATGGAAACGTCAGGAAGGCGAACAGTTTTGCAGCACGAGAGATAGAAACTCTATTTACCCTCTGGTCAGAGTCATGTTGACGTAAACATAGAAAATCTCGTTAAAGGAGATGCTAATATGGCTTTAATATCTTCCTCGAAAGGGGAGATCAGCAATGTTTAATGATCTACTCTAAGCTGTCGGATAGTGAAATAATTACTGGAATCAATATCCAAGAGACTTGCTGGTGCTAATGATCCTATTATCTGTTAGCTTCAAGAGGATGTTAGCGTGAAACTGCTATCTTCACAGGCTAGCGTAATGGATGCGAGTGATGTAAGAGGACCATCTGGAAAGTAACCAACGATTTTGCATAACTGAATAATAGCGAAATATATCGCCACAAAACTTTATTTACGAGGTTAAAATACCTTACTCTATATCGCCATTACTCTCCACATATTGGTCACGTTAGGCCGGTCTTTTAAATGTAGATGTCATGCTGTTTCACCATTAAAGATATTACTTTCTACGTACATAGTGTATAGAGAAATTCGTTACCGAAATTTCACCGGAAATAGACGTTTTAGTATCCCCTGTATTCAAATAAAGTATTTTCAGAAAAATACTTTTCCACCGCTGAAGGTCTGAGCTAAGATGTCATTGACACTTTAACAGTGCCGAAACTGTGATTTGCTTAGCCCACCTGGGTAGTGTGGTGGTAGCGTGTCTTCCTAACATCCTTTTTTTGTCAGGATTCCGGTGCTGTATTCATTTTTCTCCGTTTTTTCCAGTTTCCTATATTTCCTTAGTTGACCTTATTATTCTTAACGTTTTCCTTTTACGTATACATACACAAACACAGAAACACCCATGCCGGAGGCGGGACTCGAACACACGATCCTGTGCACCACGAAGCGCCATAGCGAACGCCGCCTCCAGGATCGGCATTTGGTTGCTTTAGTTATTTATCTATGCTACTACTTCACGGATTTCTTTTTGTAGTGTTTAACGCCCGCGTTAACTACTTAGGACACCTCAGGCGGTGACACATGAAGATGGAGCACCGGTGGAATGCGATGGCGAGGGAAACCGGAGAAAACCCGCCACAGCGCCGCTTTGTCCACCACAACTCTCACACGCGGTCGCTTGGGATCGAACAATGACCGTCTAGGTGAGAGGCGCGGCCCAGATTCAACAGGTCTTCATTTGTTGGAAAATCTTCTCCAACCAAAGAGTCATGTACAGTGCCGAAAGTGAAACACGGTTTTTCTTAGTTTTTTTCTGTTAGAATTTGCTTAGCCTACCTGGGTAGTGTGGTGGTAGCGTGTCTGCCTCACATTCAACAGGTCGTGAGTTCGAATGTCGCTTGAATTGAGTTACCCGGATAAGGTTTTTTTTCTCGGAGTTTTCTCTTAAATTGAGGAGACGAATGTCAAGTAACTTTAAGCTCCATGGACCCCGAGATCGTTTGAGCATCATTTCATCAATTTCATTCATCGTTCGATATGACGAACCCGGTTAAAGGTTGTTAAGCTGAGAAAAAAAATTGTTTTCAACTCCTCAAAAACATTGATGAACTTCCACTCCGGTCTTGGTTGTCTCACTGGTTTTTCCTTAATTGCTCGTAAATTATGTGCCATCTCGTCACCATTTCTTGTATTATCACTATACGCCTACGTTCTTTGCCTACAAAATTCGATTGGACGAATAGTTTCTGCATTACATAATAATATTAAAAAAAAACATCTAATGCGTACCATAGGTTAAAATGATAGTCAAAAGCTGGTTCCTGTGTGACTGAAGTTCCTTTATATGTACAGGAAAGGAACTTCATTCACATAGAAACCAGCTTTTGACCATCACTTTAACCTATGGTACTCCGTTATTTCGCTTCTACTTACAAGGAAGCAAGTAATAAGACTATTCCTGTCCATAAAAACAAAGGAACATCAGTCACATAGCAACCAGCTTTTGGCTTTCACTTTAACCTATGGTACTCCGTTATTTCGCTTCTACTTACAAGGAAGCAAGTAATAAGACTATTCCTGTCCATACAAACAAAGGAACATCAGTCACATAGCAACCAGCTTTTGGCTTTCACTTTAACCTATGGTACTCCGTTATTTCGCTTCTACTTACAAGGAAGCAAGTAATAAGACTATTCCTGTCCATACAAACAAAGGAACATCAGTCACATAGCAACCAGCTTTTGGCTTTCACTTTAACCTATGGTACTCCCTTATTTCGCTTCTACTTACAAGGAAGCAAGTAATAAGACTATTCCTGTCCATACAAACAAAGGAACATCAGTCACATAGCAACCAGCTTTTGGCTTTCACTTTAACCTATGGTACTCCCTTATTTCGCTTCTACTTACAATAAAGCAAGAAATAAGACTGTTTCTGCTAATTCCTTCTCGATTAGCATGAATTAAACAGAAGCATAAGCTTTTTAATAATATTGTTGTGCAGGGATGTAGAGAAAGTCATGTGAATGGAACACATTAAATTTTAATTTTTGAATTGACGTGTTCACAGACACACGGACACACACCAAGGAACTCAAAAACTAATTTTCGGTGTAATTCCGCATTGAATTTTACTTTCTCTACACGTACATAGTACACCGACTGGGCTAAGGAACTAAAATACAAGTAAAACAAAATAAATGGATTTTAAAGCTTTAATTAGAGTATTTATGAAGCAAATATGTTAAGCTGAGATCCTGAGGAGGCCCAGAACAATTATTACAATGCCATTTTCTGTTTCTAACAGCGTTTCAAAGTTTTCCATCCTTATTTCTTTCTCTTCTTTGCCTATAATATCTTCCATTCCTCAACTTTTTCGCTTGAATTTAAATCTAATTATACGCTCCCTGATTGTTCATTAAAAGTTTCCCCGGTGTCTTTCGAACCCTTATATTACATTATTTCTTCTTTAGAACTTTATTTCTTGTATCTTGTGTCTCACAGCGGGCGAAAGTATGTTCAGGATGTAATAAAACTTTTAACATTACACCGCTGAGATTTGTTGCTCCATTTGGAGTTGGAGTCTCATATTACTTTCTGTACTGCTGAAAGAAAGGCCATACACTCCATTAACATTTCATTCTCTACATCTCTGGAACAAATTATTGTTAATAAGCTTATTCTTCTATTTATTCCATGCTGCTGAAGATAAACATTAGCAGAAATGGTCTTATTACTTAGTTCCTTATAAGTAGAAGGGAAATAAGGGAGTACACTAGGCTAAACCGAGTCAAATATTTTAAAACATGGTTGCTATGTGATTGAAATTCATTTTTTTTTTTTTTTTTTTTTTTTTGCGTGGCCAGGAGTTGGTAAATTCCCCTACGAGAAATTTATTTTTAAAGTGAAACCAATAAGGAATATCTCGAAAACGGTCAACTCCAGGAAGAAATGTATAGGATATAAATTGTGTATTTTAAAGAAATCTACCTTTTTTGTGTACTAAGTTTCTGTCTATCTCTTACGATTTGCCGGTTATTCAAAATTAAGAAAAATTCATCCAGAATAAAAAGGTCTTCAGAGGCTATTCTCAGAGAATTCAAGCTATACATTTTTTTGTCGTGTAAATATCTTAAATGTAAGAGATTTTAATAAACATCGTTAAGAGCCATTTTTGAGAAAACAAAATTTTCGAAATAGTTTGAGGCGCGAGATTTTGCTTAAACTCTTCGTGTTGCATCCTTGATAGATACTGAACTGCAATATAAAGTTCGGCATTTAATGGACTTTACGTTTTCGGGTTATGCTGCCCATAAAACAGGAGTGAGGGGATCCTAACATATGTATTTCCAGTGAAATCTCGGTATTGAATTTTTGGGTGAAATACAATACCTTCTCTATTCACTATGCACATAGTAAGTGTAGAGAAAATAAAAAAGATTGATGTGATACAAATATATTACTTTCTGTATCTCAACAGCAAACTATTGTTATAAAAAATTATTCTTCTATATACTTCATGCTAACTCGGATGAGATTAACATAAATAAAAAATATTACAAACGTCCTCGTAAGTAGAAGGAAAAAATCGAAATGCACTGGTCGAATCTTTTAAGACTTCGTCGCCATATGATGACAATTTCGTTTCTATTGAAATGCTGTTCTTTGTTTAACCAGGCGTAAGAAATACAAATACTGACTTCTCATTTGAGAAAATGTTAAGTATTGTAAAGCTGAAACTAATTACAAATGGAAAATAATTAAGCAAATTATTGCATTTAAATTGTATTAACAAGATATATATTTTATTTATACATTTTTGTGCATCTCTTACTGTTTTGCAGCTATAAAAGGTCATTCAGAATGTAGAAAACTTAGGAGGTGATTGCCAGAAATGTCAAGATATACATTTTGTCATATCAATGTCTTAAATATATTGCTACTTTAATTAAAATCGTTGGTACTTTTTGAGAAAATCAAATCTTTCGTGTCGCATCCTTAGAAGATGCGCGAACTTAGATATCATATTTTGTATTTAACGAACTTTCTAGTTTTGAGTTATTATGATAGTCGCAGACACACACGTGACCCTTTATCTAAATTTTTTTTTATGGAATCAAGAGTCCTCAAAATGTATTTACGTTTGTAAATATCGGTTTTGAACTTTTGAATAGAATGCAATACCTGCTCTACCTATTGTTGTTAGTGAAAGTAAAATAGAGTAACACAATAAAAATTAATGTGTCAGTACTTTACAAAAGTATAGTGGATGTAATGAAAGTCTAGCTTAACGCTTCCTAAACTATTTTCTGTGCAAGATGTGAATAAATATGTTACATGATGCACCCAAAAATTCGATACCGAGATTTCACCGGAAATACATTTTTTGGGTCCCCCTGAATACAAAAAAAAAGAAGCATTTTTTGAAAAATATCCGTATGTGTATGTGTGTATGTATGTGTTTGTGGGTAGCATGGTTCAAAAACGAAAAGACCGTTAAATACCAAAATTGGGATTTAAGTTTGGTATCTTTCTAGGATGCGACACGAAGATTTGCAGGAAAATCCTCCCACCCCAAACTATCCTTTACATGGAACTTTTTTCGAAAATTTTGATATTCTCAAAAATGGCTCTAATGATTTTGATTAAAGTATCGCATATTAAAGATATTTATATGTCAAATAAGCAGCATATCTTGAATTTCTGGAAATAAACCTCTGAAGACCCCTTTATTCTGGATTGAGTTCTCTGGATTTTGCACAAGTAAACCCTAAGAGGTAGAGAAAAGGCGTAACGTCTCGTTAAAACACTCAATTTGTATCATATACAGATTTTTGTGTAGTTATCCACTTTTTAGAATACTTAAAGCTTTTTACATACGGCAATTTGTAACTCCTGGCAATGCAAAAGAATTTTATCCACATGGCAACCAACTTGTGGAATATTTTATTATCGCTTCAGCCTAATGTATCCCATTATTTCTCTTCTACTTACAAGAATGAATGAATAAATAAGTGTATTTATTGACATAGCAATATCATATATAGAATTTCCACAGACCGTACGTGCTTTTGTAATACACATTACAAGCAATATTAACAACAACAAATTAAAAGAGTAAACACGAAAATAAAAAGACAAAGGAAATACACAGTCAAAAGCAATATTAAACAACAATAAAGAATTAAGAGTGAACCCGCAAATAAAAATACAAGGATATTCAAATATAGCAATTTAAATTTACAGTACTGAGTACTTTTTCATAAATGCACCCTCTTATAATAGATAATTACACTTAAAAGACCATAAAAGACAACAGTGACCTAAGTATGACATAATATATATATGTATGTATGTAGAACATTGTAGTCACTTTTGTTTAGTTGATCTTATCCCCCCTCTTCTCTATTGGCAGCCTCCTCAGATCTCAGCTGTCTTGCCTTAAGTATAAATTCACCTAGCCCGTCCATGTTTTCCGAGCCTGCCAGTAGCGTCCAACATGCTTCTAGCCCTACATTCGCAGTGGTAAAAAAGTATTTCTGCTGTTATTTATCTCGATTAGCATAATGTAGATAGAAGCATACGCTTTTAAACAATAATTTAAGGCGATGTAGAGAAAGCCGTGTGAATGGAAGACATCAGAATTTCATTAATATAGCCTGTGACTCTTTAAGAATTTTCTGTTATAAGTATAACATTTACAGAAACTTTGGGCCAAAACTGTTTTTATGACCAAAGGAACATTTAGAGTGAAACCCTGAACGAGGCAGAGTGTATATCAACAGGTATTCCATTTTAGAAGACAGCTTGACTAATGATAAGCCTCGGAAAAATGGTCAAGCAAAAGAGAACCACAAAGAACCCACCTCAACCAAAACATGAGCGTTATAAATGTAACCATGAACATCTGGAAGCCTCTCTCGGATCCCTATACCAAAGAAGGGCACAGCAAGGCAGCGCTGTGGCAGGGATCTTACACCCCCAGCTCATCTCAGCAAATCTAACGGAGTTACATTTGATGCAGTTGCATGTGTTTTGCGCTTTATTACTTTAAAAAAAAATCTGATGTGTTCCATTCACATGACTTTCTATATAGCTCTGCAACAAATTGTTGTTAAAAAGCTTATGCTTCTATTTACTTCATGCTAATCCAGAAAAAATTAGCAGAAATACTCTTATTACTTACATCCTTGTAAGTAGAAGCGAAATAAGGGAGTACCTTAGGTTAAAGTGATAGCCAAAGCTGGTTGCTATGTGACTGAGGCTCCTTTGCTTGTATGGAGAGGAGTTGACAAACTCTTGTGTGAGAAAAGCATTAGCTTTTTAAAGGTGAAATTAAAAACAAAGAATAACTCAAAAACGATCGATTCTACGAGAAAAAATGTGTATAACATAAATTGTGTGTTTTAACGTGCTCTACATCTTTGGTGGTAAGTTTTTGTCTATCTCTTACGGTTTGGCATCTATACAAAATACCGTAAAATTCATCCGAAATAAAGTAGTCTTCAGAGGCTATTCCCCGAAAATTCAAGATATACATTTTATTTGTCAGGTAAATATGTTTAATATACGAAATTTTAATAAAAATCGTTAGAGCTATTTTTGAGAAAATCAGAATTTTCGAAAAATCTTCGTGTCGCATCCCTGGAAGATGCTAAACTTAAATACCAAGTTTGGTATTTTACCGACTTTACGTTTTTGAGTTATCGTGTTCACGGACACACACACACACACACACACACACACGGACCTTTTTGTGAAAATGCTTTTTTTTGGATATTGGGGACCCTAAAACATATACTTCCGGTGAAATCTGGGTATCGAATTTTTGGGTGGAGTGTAATACCTTCTCTATACACTATGTACATAGTGCGTATAGAGAAAGTAAAAAACACTACAGTTTTATTTCAAAATTTTTAATTTTTTTAGAATATAAAACAATTAAAATAACCTAATTTTATTGTTGAAGGTTAGTGTAATACGAAATTTAGAAAAGGAGCCCACTAAAAATACTAAAATCTTTGATTAATTGTCTTTGTTGCCAAATGACAACACCGTGCAATGTGGGATTAAGTAACAGGCTTCATAGTTTATCCTATTAGGTTAATTAGTGTTTATATTAATTATTTTCCACACAAGCCGTGTGTAGGACACAAGGTGAATAGGTAGAGCCAGTCTGAAAAATTGTATTTGAAGTATAATTGAGTTTTTATTAAAATAGTCTTGAGATCTTTTAAGCATTTTTGCTCATAAGTATAACATTTTCAGGTACTTTTCCCGAAAACTGTTCTAATGACGAAGGAAACATCTAGAGGAGGTAAGATAAGCATCCGCAGTGTGAAATGCTCTACCTTTAAAATCTCCCCTTGCTTTTTTTTGTCTTTTTTTTCACCTGGCAGAGAAGTGGGTAGGTTACGTGTGCATCAGTGACGTTTGTTCTTGAAGAACAAAAATAGTTGTTGTTCTTCTAGTCCCGATTAAGATTCGCGTTGATTAATATTACACGAGCCACCACTGTACTGATATGGCGGCCACTGGGCTAATACCGGAATGAACCGGTTTCTTTGGCTCTACGTGACTGTTGAAGGAGAGTAGTGGTGACGAGAGGGAGGGTAAGTTCACACCTCTTGCGTTTTGCCTAACAGGCCTGATCTAGAGTAAAACCCTAGACCATGCAGAGCGTATCTCAACAGTTATTCCATCTTAGAAGACAGCTTGACAAATAATAATTTTATTTAAACCTTGGTCAAGTAAAAGAAAACCACAAAGAACACACCTCAAGCAAAACACGTGGTTTATAAATGTAACCAGCAACACCTGGGAACCTCTCTCTCGGATTCCTATACGAAAGAAGGCTACAGCAAGGCGCACCTGACAGCCCTGTGGCAAGGCACTTACACTACTAGCTCATCTCAGCAAATCTGACGGAGTTACATTTGGTTCCAGTTGCATGGATTTTGTATTTGATTATTTAAAGAAAACACTACAGTTTTATTGTAAAAATATTAATTTTTTGCAATATGAAACAGCTATAAGATCCTAATTTTATTGCTGAAAGTTAGTGTAATATCAAATTACAAAAGAAGCCCATTAAAAATACTAAAATCTTTTGATTAATCGTCTTTGTTGCCAAATAGCATCAATAGGATTCGTAGTTTAACCTATTAGATCAATTTGTGTTTAATTATTTTCCACATAAGCTGTTGATTGAAAAATTGTATTGAAAGTATAATTGTGTTTTTATTAAAATAGCCCGAGACACTAAGAATATTCTGTCATGAGTATTAGCATTTGGGCGGCACCGAGGCTAAGTGGTACACCGCTCGTCTCCTACCTCCCAAGCCCTCGCATGTGACAGCGGCGTCTGGACGGGCTTTTTGCGAGTCCTCCGGTTTCCTCCGATATCCATTCCAGCAATCACTCCATCATCTTTCTTGTCATCCACTTCCTCATGCTCATACCTGGCTACAGGCCGACCGCTTGTTCCAGGTTCTCCATTCTGTGGTTTCGTGGTGTTGTCTCCCCGAAAGGTAGTGTTTAACGTCCGCTTTAACTACTAATGACACCGCAGGCGATGACACTGATGATGCATGAATGAAGATGGAGCACTGGTGGAATGCGATGGCGGGGGAAACCGGAGAACCCGGAGAAAATCCGCCCCTGCGCCGCTTTGTCCACCAAAAATGTCATCTGCGGTCGCTTGGGATCGAACCAGTCTAGGTGAGAAGCAAGCGGTCTAACCACCGCGCAGCCGTTGTCCTGGGGGGGGGGGGTGCCAGTCCTAAATACCGAAAAAATTATAAAATTTACAGAAACGTTTGACGGAAACTATTCTAATGACCAAGGAAACATCTAGAATAAAAACCCGAACCAGGCAGAGCGCTTCTCCATCTTAGAAGACAGCTTGACAAATAATAATCTCATTTAAACCTCGGTCAAGCAAAAGAAAACCACAAAGAGCACACCTCAAGCAAAACACGTGTTTTATAAATGCAACCAGAAACACCTGGGAATCTCTCTCGGAACCCTATACGAAAGAAGGGTACCGCAAGGCGCACCTGGCAGCCCTGAGGCAGGGAACTCACACCCCCAGCTCATCTCTGCAAATCTGGGCGCGTCCCAGGATTAAAACTTGCACTAACACCACTCGGTCTCATTCTCCTCGGGGTAGCTGCTAGAAATGTTGACGACAGCAAAAAGAGCCACACGCTCTCTCACTTGGTCGCGCACGTGTACGCATTAAAGCTGAAGCGCTATATCAAACTCAAGAGGATATGCTTATCCAAAGTTGCAAAAATCTGATGTGTTGCATTCACATGACTTTCTCTACATCTCTGCAGCTTATGCTTCTATTTACTTCATGCTAATCGAGAAAACATTAACAGAAATAGTCTTATTACTTGGTTCCTTGTAAGTAGAAGCGAAATAAGAGAGTACCGTAGGTTAAACTGATAGTCAAAAGTTGGTTCCTATGCGACTGAAGCTTTGTATGGACACGAGTTGACAACTTCCTGTATAAGAAAAGTGTAAGTCTTTCAAAGCTGAAACAAAAAAACAAGGAATATGTCAAAAACGATCAACTCCACGAAAAAAATGAATATGATATAAATTGTGTGTTTTAATGTGCTCTACATTTTTAGTGTTTTAAGTTTTTGTCTATCTCTTACGGTTTAGCAGTTATGCATAATTCCGTAAAATTCATCTAAAATAGTCTTCAGAGGCTATTCCCAGAAAATTCAAGACATACATTTTATTTGTCGGGTAAATATCTGTAATATTTGATATTTTAATCAAAATCGTTGGAGGCATTTTTAAGAAAATTAAAAATTTCGAAAAAGGTTCCATGTAAAGGGGGGATTTTCTTGAAAATCTTCGTGTTGCATCCATGGAGGATATAAAACTTAATTACAAAGTTTGGTATTTAACGGTATTTTCGTTTGTGAGCTATGCTGTCACATACAGACACACACGGACCTTTTTGTAAAAATGTTTATTTTTGAATTTAGGGGGACCCAAAACATGTATATCATATCGGTATCGAATTTTTGGGTGGAATGCAATACCTTCTTGGAATTGATTGTTTTTAAGATATTCTTTGTAATTGGTTTATAATAACTTTTACTAAAACGTATATAAAAAAAAGCTTCTACCTTTCTCATACAGGAATTTGTCAACTCCTGTCCATACATACAAACAAAGGAACATCAGTCACATAGCAACCAGCTTTTGGCTTTCACTTTAACCTATGGTACTCCCTTATTTCGCTTCTACTTACAAGGAAGCAAGTAATAAGACTATTTCTGTTAATATTTTCTCGATTAGCATGAAGTAAATAGAAGCATAAGCTTTTTAACAATAATTTGTTGCAGAGATGTAGAGAAAGTCATGTTACAAAACAGAAATATGCCAGAACTGGCAAAACAGCACGAATTAGGATGAACTTTGACTTTCTTTGAAACTCTTCTATTATTTACTCCACTCAAAGGCTTGGCGTTTTCTCTAATGGAGCTTCTTGTAAACTTTTGCACTGTTTCCAAGATCCATAATAGGACCTTGTCTAGGAGAAACAAAAACTTAATTGCTGCAGGTTGTCGAAACTTGAAATCGATACTGGGCGCAATAACCAACCACCTTCTTCATTCCATCTTAAAGATTCATTCCCTTTTGCTCCTGTAGGAGAACTTAAAATTGATATTAGTTTATTTTCAATCATTTTAAGTAAAATTATTGCTTTCTCTATCATGTGCATGCTATTGAATTAAATATCGAGAGAGATTTGACTGGAAATGTATCTTTTGAGGTCCACTGAATAAAAGCAATCTCACGTGTTCCATTAAAATACTTTCTCTACATCTCTGTACTAGATTATTGTTAATAAGCTTATACTTCTATCTACTTCATGCTAATCGAGATAAACATTAGCAGAAATGCTGTCATTACTTGTTTCCTTATAAGTAGAGGGGAAATAAGGGAATACGCTATGATAAAGACAGTCAAATGTTTTAAAATGTGGTTGCTATGGGATTTAAATCTGTTGACAAGTTCTCATATGATCAAACCAACAATAAGGAATAGCTCAAATATGGTCAACTCCTGGGGAAAAAAAAAAAAAAAAAAAGAAAACGTATGTCACATAAATTTTGTATTTTATGTAGTTTTTGTCTATCTCTTACGGTTTACCAATTTTACAAAATTCGTCTAGAATAAAGAAGTCTTTAGAGGCAATTCCCAGAAAAGTTAAGACATACATTTTATTTTCCATGTAAATATCTTTAATATACAGTATTTTAATCAAAATCGATTTGGCCAATTTTGAGGAAATCAAATTTTTACTTTCTCTATATGTACATAATATATAGAGAAGGTAGATACCGAGATTTCACTGGAAATATATGTTTTAGGGTCTCCTTTATCTAAAGAAAGCATTTTTGGAAAAAGTTCTGTGTGTGTGTGTGTCCGTGTGTCTGTGAACACGATAACTCAAAAACGAAAAGTCGGTAAAATACCAAACTTGGTATTTAAGTTTAGCATCTTCCAGGGATGCGACACGAAGATTTTGAGGAAAATTTCCCCACCCACAACTTCCCTTTACATAGAACTTTTTTCGAAAATTTTGATTTTCTCAAAAATGGCTCTAACAATTTTGATTAAAATTTCGTATATTAAAGATCTTTACCTGACAAATAAAGTGTATACCTCTAATTTTTTGGGAATAGCCTAGAGTACTTTATTGTGGATGAATTTTTAAATACTGCTAGACCGTAAGAAATGGACAAAAACTTACGACACAAAAAAAATGTAGAGCACGTTGAAACACACAATTTATATTATATACATTTTTTTTTGTGGCGTTCATGGTTTTTGAGACAATCATTGTTTTTGGTTTCTGCTTTGAAAAGCTTATACTTTTTTCGTACAGGAATTTTTCAACTGCTGTCCATACAAATAAAGCAACTTCAGTGGCATAGCAGCCAGCTTTTGACTATCGCTTTAGACTATGGTAGTCTCTTATTTCGCTCCTACTTATAAGGAAGCAAGTAACAAGTCTATTTCTGTTATTTTTTTCTGATTAGCATGAAGTAAATAGAAGTACAAGGTTTTTAAGAACAATTTGTTGCAGAGATGTAGAGAAAGTCATGTGAATGGAACACATCAGATTTTTTTAAACAAATTCCATGTAAAGTGTACTTGGATTTTATTAGAAATCTTCGTGTTTCATTCAAAGAAGACACTAACTTAAATATTAAGTTTTGTGTCTTGTATCTCGAAAGTTCATCAGAGATTCTTGTTGATGTGTTTCATGGTTCTACATAAACCCAGGCTGCTTTTGCAAATTTGTTTGCGGAGTTAATAAAGAGGCAGTGAATCTTCTATGCGTATCTTCAAGTAATAAAGCGTTGGAAGCAGCATTCCCTTATGACTCACGAAAGCAAAAGGGAAGATGATGTTCAGTATTTTCAGAAATAGGTCCGTGTGTGTGTGTTTGTGTGTCCATGTGTCTATGAACACGATAACTCAAAAACGAAAAGTCGGTAAAATACCAAACTGGTGTTTAAGTTTAGTATCTCCCAGGGATGCGACACGAATATTTTGAGGAAAAAAAAACCCACCCCAAACTACACTTTACATAGAACTTTTTTCGAAAATTTTGATTTTCTAAAAAATGGCTAACGATTTTGATTAAAACTTCGTATATTAAAGATACTTACCTGACAAATAAAATGTATATTTTGAATTTTCTGGGAATAGCCTCTGAAGAATACTTTATTCTGTGTGAATTTTACGGAATTTTGTATAACTGCTAAATCGTAAGAGATGATCAAAAACTTACAACACAAAAAATGTAGAACACTAAAAAACACATAATTTATGATCTATACATTTTTTCGTGGTGTTGATCGTTTTTGAGATAATCCTTGCTTTTGGTTTCAGCTTTGAAAAATTTGACAAATTCCAGTATGAGAAAAGTTAACTTCTGTCCATACAAACAAAGGAACTTCATTCACATAGCAATCAGCTTTTGACGATCATTTTAACCTATGATACTCGTTTATTTCACTTCTACTTCCCAGGAAGCAAGTAATAAGACTATATCTGCTAATTTTTTCTCGATTATCATGAAGTAAATAGAATAATAAGCTTTTTAACAATAATTGAATGTAGAGAAAGTCAGGTGAATGAAACACATCAGATTTTTCCTCAAAATACTTTAATAAACGGTATTTAATTAACTTTGTTAGAAACATTTTTGAGAAAATCAAAATCTTCGAAAATGTTTCATGTAAAGGGTAGTTAGCGGTGGAGGGGATTTTATTGAAAATCTTCATATTCTGTAAGCGGAGTTTCCAGCCCCGAGTCATTCCGCTAACTAGGAGAAGATGCACGAATCACTGGTTCCGGAGGGAACATCGAGCAAAAATGAGAATTAGTTACGGCCGGAACCATAGACGAGAAAAAGCAGCTATAATCTGTGTCAAGTTAGTTCAGTCCTGTTGTCAACAAGGCTCAACTCGCCGCGTGTTAACGGTACATGTGCGCACATAAGTTTTGCAACACTAGCGATATATATCAGCAACCTGTGGAGAGTACTTTGAGAAATGTGGCAATTCTGTGTCAGAATGTACTGCATGCAAAATTTTATTTAGAGTCGATGGTTCATTTCTGAAAAAACAATCATAAACTTTACCGCGAATAGCACTTTTCGCAAAATCATCGTATTTCTGCGAACATTTTTTATATTTACGCGATTTTCCCGGTGTTCTTAGGCTTCCGGATGCTTGCTGTTCCATTCTAACACTATGCACACTAAATGCAGAAACGCCAAGGAGATCACCCGTTTCTTTTTCGATATTCTTTATGGCCGATTCGGCGTTTCTTTCTTTAAGCACCGCGAAACAATACGCGGCCATTCGCCTCTCGCCACTTTTTAAAGGCTTGCCTCGGTTGTATTTTATTACGGCTGAAGCACCGGTGTGTTCCATGATCAAAAGCTTACTGCTTTTAAACTGCATATGGCAAGTCCCCTGGGCTTGTGAGGCATGCGAGATGTACAGGAAATACAGTCTTAAATAACACATTATCAGAAGCGACCCTGCATTGTAAACAATAACAGCTTAATCAGCATTCACCTCGAGAATTACCGGTTGTTTAAGAGAGCTGTCTGGTACAGGCTTGTAACTTATTGTGTATATAATACCAATGTTCTTTAGTAATATAAGTTAGCTGTATTTGATTTAACAGTAATACGTTAATAAAGTCAATATATAATTTCGCCGGTCTTCTGTCTAATCTATATTTTTTATAGAATGTGTACTTCTGCTGTAAATATTCCTTTCAGAATTCACGAACCCAGAGCCATCTGCTTGGTATGTGTTGGATATGGATAAAATGTCGGACTATTACCTTTTATAAGAATCGAAGCATTTGCATACTTTTCTCTCCGAAACTAACTTGCGCAGAGCAGTGATCTGAAAACTATTACAGTTCTGTACTTTTAGGAGGCTGTTACAATATGCATCCACGTAAAAGTTAACACCCATTACCTTCCCTGAACCAATCAACAGCCTAACGCTCTTTTGCTTCAGTATCTCTGTCTCGCTCTCTCTTCCCTCCCTTCCCTCCCATGTGTTGACATCATGACTGAACTGTCTTGACACAGATAATAGGAAATACCGCTATAGTCTGTCAAGGTAACGACAAATCTGCGCAGAACGTGTTGGGCGGAGCTATTGCCGATTACGTCACTCACCCTTCTCCATTATGTCCATGTGTCATGAGACACGCATGCGCATCGCGAGGTTTTTGCCAGTGTGGGAGAGACGGTATTGCAAATGGTAGTGAGTGATACAAAACCATAGTATAATGTTTATTGTAAGAATGAACTACTAACAGACATCTCGGGAGCTTCAACACTCTAGTCCTCCTCTGGCAAGTCGTTAGAGTACAAGCTGGGGAGATTGTTTACGATGTTGTCACATGCGGAAACAAGTACTTGTTCCTACATTCAGCCATGCAGGCTCGTATTGTCATGTGGTAGAGCGGTGATAGCAAATACTCCCTGCATCCCACCTCTCCTGCCAATTTAAAACGGTGGCCTGCTAAAGCCCGAAGAGGCGAAACAGTTGAAAGCGTAATGTTGGCGGAACTTTTTCAGCATTTGCGTTACACACCAGTCCTGCATTTGCCGATCTCCTATTGGTTTGTATTCAAATCCGACATACAAGCAATGGCCGATTAACAAATGTGTGGCCAAGGGAAGGGTAAGGAGACAATTTAACTCCAGTGGAACGATTGTCAACACTAGTTCCTAGCAGAATGGATGCTGTTATAAGGAACTAGATTAGTAGAACATTAGCTTACTTTAGTTGCATGATCGTCCTTGTATTCCCCTCCTGCCTTATGTTTGCCTACTTAACGAAATCATGCTTTAAGATGCTTTTGAATGCTTGGTATATTTGTGTATTGAGCATTAATTTTCAGCAACTTATTTCGTAATAAAATGGAATGGTTTTAAATAAATATTTGTAAGGTGGAGTTTTAGTTAATACACATATAACAAAATAGATACATTTGCTTCATCTCCCATCCTCTTCCCCCAAAAATATGAAAAAAAAAAAAAGTTTATTATTTTTTTATTTTTATTATTCGAAAAAGATTAAAAATCCTCAACAACCACTGATTATTTAACCAAATTAAGTTAAGACGCATTCTGAATTGTGTTTCAATGCGTCTAAAACTGTTCTGCAACTCCGGTTCGCCTACGCCATCGCGAAGAAAAGGGCAAGCGCATGTTACCAATCAGGCCTTGCTAGAACTAATAGAGATTTGAAATGGGGGCTTGGCAGAGTATTGGTGACATTCACCTACCAACGTGAACAGTTGATCATCATATCGGCATGTTTCCGTGCACCGGACTATATATTGTACACTCAAATGCAATAAAAATACGCCTGGCGATGTGATTTCGCTGAAAATGTGAACGTTTGACGGTGTCATTCTCGTACAACATACCACGTTAGTAAGAAAGAGACAAAATCGATTGGGCAATCTGCCCCTGCATCCCTCAAACCCGCTTGACGCTCCGTCAAAGCAGGTTATTCTATACAGTTTAACGCCATCTTTTACCGCATATCACACAGCAGGTCATGACACATATGATGCATGGAATGAAGATGGAGCACTGGTGGAATGCGGCGGGGGAAACAGGAGAACCCGGAGAAAACCCTGCCTACGCCGCTTTATCCACCATAAATCTCACATGCGGTTGCTTGGGATCGTACCCGCGCCGTCTAGGTGAGAAAACTAGAAATGGAGTTTTATTTATAGGCGCTCTTTAACTGCTATGCCTCTTAGCGTCGCATTCTAAATTGGGCGAGAACTTTTGCTCTGAGGCCTCTTTATCAGCTCGAGGTTATTTTATGTGCCTTAAATACGGAACCAACAGCTTTACTTCCCTTCCGAAGGAAGCATGTTAAGCATTTTTGCGCCCAAAAATTTTATTGTCCTCCGCTGGGGTTTGAACCCGCGACCTTGGGTGGCTTGCCATAGCTGTCAAGGATTTGAACTAGGAGCGTGGCAGAGTACTGATGTCATTCACCAAAGTAAAGAAGTGTTCGTAATATATCACGTTTCCGTGTACCAGACTGTACATTGCACACTCAAAGATATTAAAAATCTGATGTAATCCCTTCACATGACTTTCTCTACATCTCTGCATCAAATTATTGTTATAAGCTTATGCTTCTATTTACTACATGCTAATCGAGAAAAAATTAGCAGAAAAAGTCTTATTACTTGCTTCCTTGTAAGTAGAAGCGTAATAAGGGAGTACCATAGATAAAGTGAAAGTCAAAACCTGGTTGCTATGTGACTGAAGTTCCTTTGTTTGTATTGACAGGAATTGACAAATTGCTGTACGAGAAAAGTACACGTTTTTTTAAACCTGAAACCAAAAACAAGGAATATCTCAAAAACGATCAACTCCTCGAAAAAATTATCACATAAATTGTGTGTTTTAATGTACTCTACATTTTTGTGTAGTAAGTTTTTTCTTACGGTTTGGCAGTTATGCAAAAGTTCGTAAAATTCATTCAGAAAAAGTAGTCTTCAGAGGCTATTCCCAGAAAATTCAAGATATACATATTATTTGTCAGCTAAATATCTTTAATATACGATATTTTAATCAAAATCGTTAGAGCCATTTTTGAGAAAATCAAAATTTTCAAAAAAAGTTCCATGTAAAGGTTAGTTGGGGGTGGGGGAATTTTCTTGAAAATCTTCGTGTCGCATCCTTGGAAGATAGCAAGCTTAAATTCCAAGTTTGGTATTCAACGGTCTTTTCGTTTTTGAGCTATGCTGTCCAAAGGCACACAGACACACACACACACACACACACAGATGCACACGCACACACACATACAGACCTTTTTCTGAAAATGTATTTTTTAGATTTAGGGGGATCTAAAACATGCATTTCCGGTGAAATCGCGGATCTAATTTTTGGGTACAATACAAGATTTTCTCTACACACTATGTACGTGTAAAGTAAAAAAGCGCTGCGATTTTGCTAAAAACGTTTGACGGGGAATCCGGTCTTACCTAGTACAGCATACTACGCGAGTAAGAAAAGAAATAATTGATTGGGCGATCCGCCCCCTCATCCCTCAAACCCGCTTGACGCTCCCTCAGAACAGGTTGTGTATTAAGTCAGTCGATCATGTGCAAGAATTATCTTGGCATTAGAACTTCAGTATGTAGCGCAGAGAGGTATCATCCGGTGAGAGGTTACTTTATTGTCGAACCAAAAAGTTTAGGGATCACCAGTTCGCAGTTCAGAACTTCATTTGTTACTTATTATGTCCATCAGTGTCCTTTCAGTAACGCGTCGCCCTCCTTCGAAGGGAAGTAAAGCCGTTGATCTCGGTTCGTATATTCACGGCACGAAAAAGAACCTCAAACCTGATAAAAAGGCCTCTGAGCAAAATTAAGCGATCTTTCTAACCCAATATAGAATGCGACACTGAGAACTGCAGCAGTTAAAGAGCTTCCATAAATAACACTGCATTTCCATTTCCTTCAGTACGTGGCCTGCAATGCGCTTTTAAGAGCATAGCAAACATGGCCCCCGCCTTACGATAAGTGTATTTTATTGTCTTTGAGTGTACATACGTGTTAGAGAAAGTAAAAAGTAATAAAAATGTTACGTGTTACACTCACACGACTTTCTCCAGCTGCTCTACAAACAAACTTTTTAAAAAGATTATTCTTCTTTCTACACAATGCTAATCGAGATAAATGGCAGAATGTGCATATTACTTAGTTCCTTATAAGTAGAAGGGAACTAAATGAATGCACCAGGCTAAACTGATAGTCAAATGTTTTAAAAGCTGTCGTAATGCGATTGTCATTTTTGGCCAGGAGTAGAACAATAGAAAAACGGACACTTCCTGTTTGAGAAAAATATAAGTACTTCACAACTAAAACTAACAAGGAATATCTCGAAAACAGCAAACTCCACGAAAAAAATGTATATGACATAAATTGTGTATTTTAACGAGATCTACAGTTTTTAATATAATACGTTTTTGTCTATCTCTGACGGTTTACTATTTAGGCAAAATTCAGCAAAGTTCATACAGAATAAATAGTACTTGAGACGCTACTCCTAGAAAATTCAAGATATATATTTCATATGTGATGGAAATAGCTTTAATATGTGGTATTTTAATCAAAATCGTTAGAGCCATTTTTAAGGAAAACCAAAATTTCGGTAATTTTTCCATGTAAAGCGTAGTTAGGGTTGGGGTGATTTTCTTGAAAATCCTCGTGTCGCGTCTTTAAAGGATACCAAACTTAAATACCAAGTTTGGTATTAATTTTTCGTTTTAGAGCCACAGACAGAAAGACAAACACACACACACACACACACATGGACCTTTTTCCTAAAATGCTTTTTTTTTTATTCAGGGGATCCTAAAATATGCATTTC
This sequence comes from Hymenopus coronatus, assembly GCA_030762935.1. Classification (NCBI taxonomy): domain Eukaryota; kingdom Metazoa; phylum Arthropoda; class Insecta; order Mantodea; family Hymenopodidae; genus Hymenopus; species Hymenopus coronatus. The sequence goes on from CM060891.1 coordinate 21,882,956, forward strand.
CGATGAAATCTCGGTATCCAATTTTTGGGTGGAATACAATACCTTCTTTATCCACAATGTACACTGTACATGCGGGGCTAGAGAAAGTAAATGGAATACCAAAGCCAGAACCCTGTGTATTATGCATACTTGTATCTAAAATACCGAGTCTTAACAGCGAAATGTGCGTGACCTTACCACATACACTTTTTTTTTTAAACTTCCGCTACACATAACCTGAAAAGTGCAGCACGTTTATGGAGTTGGGGTAGAGGAAACGTCATTAGAGTCGCTACGTCATTACTTGCCAACTGCGCACGCTGGATGAGTTTTTGTTCGCTCGTTTGTTACAACTGCGTTATAAGGCTATGGGATGCATGTGGACAATTATAAAGTTCTGTCTCGGGTGTAGTTTTAATTACAAGGGACCGAGGTCTATCATCAATGTCGTCGTGCTTAACTATCAGTTACCGTATCCATTAAAACATTCACTTGTGAAATTAAACAACGAGAGAAACCTAACACTTACCCATACAAAACATGCACTAACAACCACCGGCTTACCTTGCATGTTTAAAGTTTCTCCGCTACGTATAGTAGGATAGACAGCAGATGATACAAATTACTGACGAGAGTGGTATGAGAATCTTCCCCATTTGCGAAGTAGAGAAGTTAGGAGCATGTTGGACGCTACTGGCAGGCACGGAGGTCGCGAAGGGGTAGATAAATTTCTACTTAAGGTGACGCAACTGAGATCTGAGAAGGCTGTTTGTAGGGCGAGCGCGATAAGAAGAGTTAAAAATGTTCACATGACTTTCTCTGTTACAAAAACAACCTTCCTTACAAAAGCTTAGTCTTTTATTTACGATATGCTAATGGAGAAAAACATTAAACATTTCATAAAAAAAAAAAAAAAACTCTGCACGTAAAGGTAGCTTCTGGTGGGGGGATTTTTTTTTTTTTTTGACAATCTTCATGTTGCATCTTTGGAAGATACTAAACTTATATGCTAAGTTTGGCTTTAGTTTTTTACCTATGCTGTCCACAGACACAAACACACACACACACACGGACCTGTTTCTAAAAATTCTGTTTTCGGATTCAGTGGATTTCAAAACATATTTGCGGTGAAATTTTGACATAGCTTTTTTGGGTGGATGCTTTAGTCTATCCACTATGAACATTGTAGAAGGTAAAAATTACTGACGCAATGGAATGAGAATCTGACCCATTTGCGAAGTGGAAGACTTGTGGATAAACTCCACGAAAAATGTAAGTGTGGTAAGTTTTTGTCCATCTCTTACGGTTTAGCAGTTATGCATAAATCCTTAAAATCCATCCAGAATAAAGTAGTCTTCAGAGGCTATTCCTAGAAAATTCAAGATATAAATTTTATTTGTCAAGTAGATATCTTAAATATACGAGATTTTAATCAAAATCGTTAGAGCCATTTTTAAGAAAATCAAAAATTTCTAATTTTTTTCAATGTAAAGGGTAGTTTAGGGTGGGAGATTTTCTTGAAAATCTTCGTGTCCCATCCTTGGAAGATACCAAACCTAAATACCAAATTTGGTTTTTAACGGTCTTTTCATTTTTGATATACGCTGCACACAGTCTCACACACACAGACCCACACACGGATAGACAGACACACATGGACATTTTTTCTAAAAATGCTTTTTTTGGATTCAGGGGTCTCAAAACACACATTTCCGGTGAAATCTCGGTATCGAATTTTTGGGTGCAATACAATACCTTTTCTATACACTATATACATAGTACGTATAGAGAAAGTAATAGATGATTCATAGTTTAGTTTGGGTTGGGGAGATCATCTTGTAAATTTTCGTGTTGTATCCCTGGAAGATAGTGAACTTAAATATTCAATTTGCTATTTAATGCTCTTTTCGTTTTTGAGCTATGCTGTCCACAATCACTCAAAAACAGACACACACCTATCTTTTTCAATTTTTGGATTTGGGGGCCTTAAAACTTGTCTCTCTCGGTATCTATTATTTGAGTGAAATACAATAATTTCTCTATGCACTATGTACATGTATATACGTGCTAGAGAAAGTAAAAATTTAAATAGTGTAAGGTGTAAAAATAGCATTAATTTTGATTTGAATGCTGCCAAAGACACTGTATATAAACTAACTTGGTCTCTGTTTTGAGTCTGCAAGATAAACCAGAGCATACAAGTTTCTGGAGTGACGTCACTCGGTAAATATTCAGCCCCTTGCTTGTTATGCCACCCACCAGAGCGGTTCATGTCAGAAGTCTGAGGCCTAGTGCAGCTTAGCGTAAAATACAACGTCAACGCTGACGAATCACCTTATTGTTTGTCAAGAAGTTCTCAGAAACGCCACCAGGTTCCCTTTAGGTCTCACTTCGGGCCGTATAGAGGGATATAATCCCATCATGCTAACGGCTCTGAGGCTGCTTTGCCAGGATCCTAGAGCACCGATATTGCATTTCGGAAGTTTTCTCGTGGCGACTGCCGGCGGAATTGGGTTAAACCACAAACCGGAAAGCATTTGTCATCCTCAATCCATCATACAACCTACATAACTGGAATTGGTCCAGCTCATTGACAAAAATACTTAATTTTCTGTCCTTGTCTCCTAAATTGGACCACTAATCACCGAGCTTTGTATAGCAATGTGTCTGAATCAGCAGAGACACAATTTAGCTCTCTAAATTTGAGATATTTTGCTTTACACTTTCCCTACTACGTAGAGTAAGTAAGGGAAGTATTTAAACCACCAACAATTCGATGTGGAGATTTCATCGGAAATAAATCTTTTGATGTCCCAGTATCTCAAAAATACAACTTTTTACTTTCTCTACATTATACAATATACACAATAGATAAAGTATTGTATTCCATCCCAAATTGTGCTACCGAAACTTACTGAAAATACCATTTTAAGGTTCCTTGTATAAAAAATAAATTTTACAAAAAGGTCCGTATGTGTGTCCGTGTATTGTGAACACGATAAATGGTTACCATGCTGACTTCATATACCCAAGGTCGCGGGTTCAAACCCGACGGAGGACGATGTATTTTTTCGGGTGTTAAAGAACCTCAAGCCTGATAGAGAGGCCTCTGAGCAAAATTAAGCGGTCTTTCACGCCCAATTTAGAATGGGACGCTGAGAACCACAGTAGTTAAAAGAGCGTCCATAAATAACACGCCATTTTTTTATTTGAACACGATAACTCAAAAACGAATGCCGTTAAAGTAGTAAGCTTGGTATTCAGGTTTGGTTTCTTCCAAGAAAGAGAACCTTTTGAGCAGAATTTCCTCACCCCAAACTACCCTTTATATGAAAAAATATACGCAATTTTTTATTATCTCAAAAATGGATAACTATTATGATTAAAACGTCGTGTATTAAATATATTTACATTGAATTTGTTAGAAATATCCTCTGAAGACTCAGTTCTGGATGAGCTTTGCATTACTGTAAACCGTATGAGAAATAATTTACCACCATACAAAAACGTAAATCCCGTTAAAACATTCAATTGTCATGTAAGTTTACAGCATGTTAATAAAAAAAACATTGGTCATTTTTGAAAAAATCAAAATTATCAATTTTTTTCATTTAAAGCGTAGTTAGGGGTGGGGATAGTTTACTCAAATACCAAGTTTGTCGTTTTACAAACTTTTGTTTTTGAGATACGTGTTCACAAACACATGGACACACACACGCGAATCTTTCTCTAAGAATGTTTTTTTGGGGATACAGGGAACTCTAAAACATGTATTCCGGGTGAAATCTCGGTATGTATTACTTGTGTGGAATACAATAATTTCTCTATACACTATGTACATGTATATACGTGCTAGAGAAAGTAAAATTTTAAATGGTATTAGGTGCAAATATAGCAAAAACTTTGATTCGAACACTGCCAAAGACCCTGTATATAAACTAACTTGGTCTCTGTTTTGAGTCTTCAAGATAAACCAGAGCATACAAGTTTCTGGAGCGACGTCGCTCGGTAAATATTCAGCCCCTTGCTTGTTATGCCACCCACCAGAGCAGTTCATGTCAGAAGTCTGAGGCCTAGTGCAGCTTAGCGTAAAATACAACGTCAACGCTGACGAATCACCTTATTGTTTGTCAGGAAGTTCTCAGAAACGCCACAAGGTTCCCTTTAAGTCTCACTTTGGGCCGTATAGAGGGATGTAATCCCATCATGCTAGCAGCTCTGAGGCTGCTTTGCCAGGATTGTAGCGCCGATATTGCATTTCGGAAGTTTTCTCGTGGCGACTGCCGGCGGAATTGGGTTAAACCACAAACCGGAAAGCGATTACAACCTACATAACTGGAATTGGTGCAGCTCCACTGACGAAAAATACTTAATTTTCTGTCCTTGTCTCCTAAATTCGACCACTAATCACCGAGTTTTGTATAGTAATGTCTCTGAATCAGCAGAGATACAATTTAGCTCTCTAAATTTGAGATATTTAGCTTTAGACTTTCCCTACTACGTAGAGTAAGTAAGGGAAGTATTTAAACCACAAAAAATTCGATGTGCAGATTTCATCGCAAATAAATCCTTTATTGTTCCAGAATCTCAAAAACACAATTTTTTACTTTCTCTACATTGTACAATATACACATTAGATCAAGTATTGTATTCAATACCAAAACTTACTGAAAATACCATTTTAAGGTCCCTTGTATAAAAAATAAAATTTACAAAAAGGTCCGTATGTGTACCCGTGTATTGTGAACACGGTGACTCAAAAGAAAAAGTCCATAGAATACTAAACTTGGTATTAAAGTTCAATGTCTTTCAAGGACACGAAGAAATCGAAGAGAATTTCCTCAACCTACCTTTACGTGGAAAAATCTTCGAAAATTTTGATTTTCTCAAAAATGGTATCGATCTTGACTAAAGATATTTACAAGGAGGATAAAGTATTTTTCTTGAATTTTCTAGGAATATCCTCTGAAGACATTCATTCTGAATGAATTTTTCATAACAGTAAAGCAATAAAGATAAACTTGCTCTACAAAAATGTAAATCTCGTTAAAACATTCAATTTTCATGTAAATTTACGGCATTTTAATCAAAATCGTTAGACATTTTTGAGAAAAACAAAATTTTTGAATATTCTTCCATGTAGAGGGTAATTTGAATTGAGGAGATTTTCTTGAAGGTCTTCGTATCGCATCCGTAGAAAATATTAAACATATATACCAAGTTTGGTATTTAACAGACTTTTCGTTATTACTTTCTGTACACGTACTATGTACATACTGTAAAAAGAAGGTATTGCATCACATCCAAATGTTCGATAAAGGATTTCACAGGAAATACATGTTTTGACACCCCCTGAATCCAAAAATAACATTTGTGGAAAAATGTCTGTGTACTTCTGTGTGTGTGTGTGTGTGTGCGTGTGTGTGTGTGTGTGTGTGTGTGTCTGTCTGCGGGCAGCATAGCTTAAAAACGAAGAGTCCGTTAAATACCAAACTTGGTATTTGTAGTTCTGCATCATCAAAAGATGCGACACGATTTAAGATATTTATGTGTAAACTAAAATGTAAATCCTTAATTTTGTTGACATAGCCTCGGAACACAGAATTTTTCTGAATTTAGCATAACTGGTAAACCATAAGTAATAGACAAAATATTACTACACAAAAATGTAGACCCGCTTAAAACACACAGTTTATGTCATATACATTTTATTACACAGTTGGCCGTTTTCGCGATATTGCTTGTTCTTGGTTTCAGTTTTAAAATACCTAAATCTTTTTTCATATGGGAACTTGTCAACTTCTGGCCACGCAATAAACGGAATTCAATTCCATACCAATCATATTTTAAAACATTTGATTGTCGTTTAGTTTAATATACTTCCTTATTTCCCTTCTACTTATAAGGAACTAAGTCCTAAGACCGTTTCTGCTAGTGGTTATCTCGATTAGCATGAAGTAGATAGAAGAATAAGCTTATTAATAATTTGTGAAAGATATAAATAAAGTTTTGTGAATCAAACACATCAGATTTTTAGCTATGCCTCCCCTCGCACACACAGAAATACGCACATAAATATGCAAAAAGACACACGACCTTTTCCAAAAATGCTTTTATTTTTTATTCATGGGTCTTCAAAACTTTATTGCGGTCAAATCTCGGTATTGAATTTTGGGGTCCAACACAATACTTTCTCTACCTTCTATGAAAATTGTGCATAGTACTCGGTAGAGAAAACAAAAAGCATCTGAAACTTGATTGCACTGTGTACATTGCAACATGAAAAATCTGATGTGTTCCATTCACATGACTTTCTCTAAATCTCTGCAACAATTATTGTTAAAAGGCTTATGCTTATATTTACTTTATGCTAATCGAGAAAAAATTAGCAGAAATGGTCTTAGTGCTTGCTTCCTTGTAAGTAGAAGCGAAATAAGGGAGTAACATAAGTTAAAGTGATAGTCAAAAGCTGGTTGCTGAAGTTCCTTTGTTTGTATGGACAGGAGCTGACAAATCTGTATGAGAAAAGTAAAAGTTTTTTAAATCTGAAACCAAAAACAAAGAATATCTCAAAAACGATCAACTCCATGAAAAATAATGTATATAACATAAATTGGTGTCTGAACGTGTTCTACATTTCTTGTGCATAAAGTTTTTGTCCATCTCTTAGGGTTTAACAGTTATGCAAAATTCCGTAAAATTGACCCAGAATAAAGTAGTCTTCAGAGGCTATTCCCAGAAAATTCAAGATATACATTTTGTTTGTCATCTTTAATATACGTTAATTAGTAGAGAAAGTAAAAACTGTATTTTTCACCAAGCACGCAAGATTCCGATTTATTTATAAAACCGTCAGGTGTGTATGCCGCGACCTGTATGTCTGAACTTTAATGCTATAATCAGGCTACTGAAATAGTTTTACTTGAGAGATATGCAAGCACTCGACAGGAAGTGTGGCAATTAAGAATTCTGAGCACTTGGAAAGATATCTGGAAAATACGGTGACCCACATTAAGCAGCGTAAGTTAATTTGTGCGGAGCTCAGTGGCTGTGTAGGAATAAAACACCCCAAGTGCATATGTAGACGGTTCACTAAGGACTCATTAGTGAAGCCTACGGAATCGATTCTTCCTCGCAGTAATTAACTGCAGTGGAAGAAACTTTTGGACAGTGAAGTGTAACATAAATGAAAGATCTTGAGACAGGAAATGGATTTCCGGGTGCATTTTTACTTTCTCTAGCGCCATATGTACAATGTATATAGGGATAGAGAAGTATTGTATTCCACCCATAAATTCGATACCGAGATTTTACCGGAAATACATGTTTTAGGACCCCCTGTGTACAAAAAAATCATTTTAGAAAAAGGTCCGGTATTTAAGTATAGTATCTTCCAGAGATGCGACACGACGATTTTTTGAAAAATGCCCCCACCCCAAACTACCCTTTACATGTAACTTTTTTCGAAAATTTTGATTTTCTTAAAAATGGCTAACGATTTTGATTAAAATACCGTATATTAAAGATATTTACCTAACAAATAAAATGTATATCTTGAATTTTCTGGGAATAGCTTCTGAAGACCTGTTCATTCTGGATGAATTTTGCTTAATTTGGCATAACTAGTAAACTGTAAGAGATAGACAAAAACTTACTGTACAACAAATGTAGGCCTTGTTAAAATACACAACTTACGTCACATACATTTTTTTCGTGGAACTTGCCGTTTTCGAGGTATTCATTGCTATTAGTTTCAGTTGTGGAGTACTTATACTTTTCTCAGACGGGAGTGTTTTTCTTTTGTTCTACTCCTGGCCAACAAAAGAAGCGATTTGTAAAGATTATCGCATAACTACAGCTTTTAAAACATTTAACTATTGAAATAAGAACTGAAGCTTTCCTGGCGACGTGTTAATTCAAAATCTTCTCGGTATTCTAGCCAGGTAAAAACTTGGCTTGACACCAACGTTTCGAAGAAGTGCATCTTCCTCGTCTTCACCCTGAAGACGAGGAAGATGCACTTCTTCGAAACGTTGGTGTCAAGCCAAGTTTTTACCTGGCTAGAAGCCCGAGAAGATTTTGATTTAACTATTGGTTTAGCTTAGTGTATTCCCTTATTTTCTTCCTACTTATACGGAACTAAATAATAAGAACATTGTGCTAATGAGTACCACGATTAGCAAAGTGCAGAAAAAAGAAGAATCTTAAGTATGAAGTTTGTAGAACAGCTAGAGAAAGCCATGTGAGTGTAAGCCATCAGATTTTTACTTTCTCTAACCCAAATACACATACAATGTACATGATAATTAAAGAAGTATTTCATCCAGGAATTCGAGATTTCACCGGAAATATATATTTTGACGATCCTTAAGTCCAAAATAAGCATTTTTACTTTCTCTACACGTACTATCTACATAGCGTATAGAGAGGGTATTGTAATGCACTCAGATTTCGATACCGCGATTTCACCGGAAATATATGTTTTAGGGTCCCAGTAAACCATTTTCAGGAAAACGTCCGTGTGTGCTTCTGTGAACAGGATAATTCAAAAACAGAAAGTCGGAAAGTACCAAACTTGGTATTTAAGTTTAGTATCTTCCAGGGATGCAACACAAAGATTTTGAGAAAAATTCCCTTACCCCAAACTACCATTTACATTGAACTATTTTCGAAACGTTTGATTTTCTCAAAATTGACTCTTACCGATTTTAATTAGAATACTGTATATCAAAGTTATTCTCATACAGGAATTTGTCAACCCCTGTCCATACAAATAAAGGAACTATTTCTGCTAATTTTTTCTCGATGCGCATGACGTAAATAGAAGCATTACCTTTTTAACAATAATTTGTTGCAGAGATGTAGAAAAAGTCATGTGAATGCAACACATCAAATTTTTTTTTCTAAATATTGAGAACAATATTTTCGCAATTTGACTCGTATGTTAAGTCCGCCCCTTGTTGATCCTACACAGGACTGTATAGTCTAATAACAATCCCAATACTTTCCCCCATAATTGTAGTGGAAATTTGTTTTCCGTTATGTATTTTCAAACTTATTAAATTGTCTTTCGTTCCCAGTCGGGATTCCTTCGGAATTAAACCATCTAATGCAGAATTCCTGCATTTGAAATATCTTCGTTAGAACTCCTTTTTCAAAGTTTATTGAATTAACCTAGTACTAACGACACCGTAGTCCTGGTTAAACCACCCGCCTCCCATCTAGGCGGTCCGATCCCAAGCTCCCGCCATTTCGCTTGCATTCATATCATATCATCCAATGCTCACTCTCATTCCTGGCCACGTTCCAGGTTCTCCATTATGTGTTTTTGTGCCTAGGAGTCAGGTTGCTTATAAGTCCTAGGGAGCTGTCAGTCCATTAAACTATGCACAGCCCACTTTATAAAATTATTTAAAAGAATTTAAACTTTTAATTGTAAAGAAAAAAATCTGATGTGTTCCATTCACATGAATTTCTTTACATCTCTGTAACAAATTACTGTTAAAAAGCTTATGCTTCTATTTACTTCATGCTGATGTAGATAAACTAAGCATAAATAGTCTTATTTCTTGCTTTATTGTAAGTAGAAGCGAAATATGGGAGTACCATAAGTTAAAGTGAAAGCCAAAAGCTGGTTGCTATGAGACTGAAGTTCCTTTGTATGGACAGGAGTTGACAAATTCCGGAAGGAGAAAATTTAAGTTTTTCAAAGCTGAAACCAAAAAGAAAGAATATCTCAAAAACGATCAACTCCACGAAAAAAGTGTAAATAATTATAAATTGTGTGTTTTAACGTGCTCATTTTTTGTGTGTTAAGTTTTTGTCCACCTCTTACGCTTCAGCAGTTATACAAACTTCCGTAAGATTCATTCAGAATAAAGTTGTCTTCAGAGGCCATTCCCAGAAAATTCAAGATATACATTTTATTTGGCAGGTAAATATCTTCAATATTTGACGATTTTCATCAAAATCGTTAGCCATTTTTTGAGAAAATCAATATTTTCGAGAAAAGTTCTATTTAAAGTGTATTTGGGGGAGTGGGGGATTTTCTTGAAAATATTCCTGTTGCATCCTTGGAAGATACCAAACTTAAATACCAAGTTTGGTATATAACGGTCTTTTCGTTTTTGAGCTATGCGTCCAAAGACACACACACACACACATACGGACGTTTTTGTAAAATGCTTTTTTCTTGGATTCAGGGGAACCCTAAACATATATTTCCGTGAAATCTCGGTATGGAATTTTTGGGTGGAGTGCATTAACTTCTCTATGCGCTATGTGCTAAGTACGTATTGAGAAAGTAAAATTCAATAAAGAATCCACATTTATTTTCATTTCTATTTTATTACATATCAATGTAGCGAATTGTCTGAAATAAAAGTCCACATTACGTAAGTGAAATAAATAAAGCATAGTATTTATTATAATATTTACATGTGATGTGTATATTGTATGCTTGCGGCCTCGTTTGTCAGTTGACAATCTCGTATTCTCGTTACGATATTCGTATCGTAAATTACCATTGCATGCTGATAATTTCTACCAGTGAAACGTTGCTAGCTGTTGTTACTCGTCATGTACTCAGCCACAATGTTGTGCACCGATGAGACGAAGCTCCCTATGTCTGGGTGCCGTACTTCCCCATGCCTGTTTGTTTTTCAGGCCAGTTACTTAGAGAACTCATGTCGGCTGTTAGAAGTGAACGTTTGTTTACTTGTAGGTGGAAATCTTATGGAGAAACTCTATAGCACACCTGGGTAGTATAATGGTAGTGTGTCTACCTCACATTCAGCAGGTCGTGAGTTCGAATCTCGCTAAGAGCGAGTTACCCGATAAGATTTTTTTTCGGGTTTACGCTTGTCCTGTGAAGACAAATGTCGATTAACTTTAAGCTCCATGGACTCCGAGATTATTTGAGCACAATTTCACTAATTTCAACCATCGTCCCACGTGACCAACCAGGTTAAAGGGCGTTAAGATACAAATACAAAACAAAAAATCTGATGTGTTCCATTCACATGCCTTTCTCTATATCACTGCAGCAAATTATTCTATTTACTTCATCTAATGGAGCAAAAATTAGCAGAAATAGTCTTATTACTTGCTTCCTTGTTAGTAGAAGCGAAATAAGGGAGTACCATAGGTTAAAATGATAGTCAAAAGCTGGTTGCTCTGCGACTGAAGTTCCTTTGTTTGTATGGACACGAGTTCACAAAGTCCTGTATGAGAAAGGTATAAGTTTTTATAGCTGAAACCAAAAACAAGAAATATCTTAAAAACAATCAACTCCACGAAAAATAAGTATATAACATAAATTGTGTGTTTTTAAGGTGCTCTACATTTGTCGTGTGGTAAGTTTTTGTCCATCTCTTACGGTTTAGCAGTTATACAAAATTCCGTAAAATTGACACAGAATAAAGTAGTCTTCAGAGGCTATTCCCAGAAAATTCAAAATATACATTTTATTTGTCAGCTGAATATCTTTATTATATGATATTTTAATCAAAATCGTTAGATATTTTTTAGAAAATAAAATTTTTCGAAAAAAGTTCCATGTAAAGGGTAATTGGGGTGGGGAGATTTTTTTTCAAAATCTTCGTGTTGCATCCCTTTAGTATCGCAAGATACTAAACTTAAATACCAAGTTTGGTATTTTACCAACTTGTCCTTTTTGAGTTATCGTGTTCACAGACACACGGACACACACACACGGACCTTTTTCTGAAAATACTTTTTTTTAGATACAGGGGACCCTAAAACATATATTTCCGGTGAAATCTCGGTATCGAATTGTTTGGTGGAGTGCAATACCTTCTCTATTCACTATGTACATAGCACGTATAGAGAAAGTAAAAAGAAACAAAACGCTATTATAATCTTGGGGATTGGGTCACATTTGCGAATGTACATACTCTGCAATAATAAACACACACAAGTAAAACTGTCTTCCTGTTGCCACCACGTTTTGAAGTCCTTTTGTTGCATACTCTAGTTGAATATGAGCCAAGAGGACTAGATGACAATGGAACATCAACACCTGAAGCGGGAACCATCAGATTAAAGCAACTCGAGTGTGATGCACTGCGGTCGTAGAGCAAAGGCTCAGCAGGTGTGTCGAGCCTGAAATGGACCATAAAATGGCTTTTATAGGTCACTATACCGTCACTCATTTGTCACACTTAAATCCGTGTACCTAACAGCTCTGTATCTATATCCCGAACCGAGCATCATTATGGTTTAAACAATTAATTTTTTGTTACGGTCTGCTCACTAGCCCGAGTAATTAGATACGTTCGGCAGCTAAGCATGAAAATGCATGCATCATGGATGCACAGCGACTGCTAGAATTTTGCTTCACATATCCGATACGATCATTTATGCTGGGATGATCTATACTAATATATAGAGACAGCTCATGAACGACATTTTTACGTTCTCAACCACATACCATATGATGTACATAGTAGGTAGAGAAAGTATTGAATTCCAGCTAAAGATTGGATTCCGGGATTTCACCGGAAATAAAGGGTTTGATACCCCCTGAATAAAAAAGAATTTTTCAGAAAAAGACCCATGTGTATCAGCATAATTCAAGAACGAAAAGTCTGTTAAATACCAAATTTAGTTAAGAAAATGGCCCATCCCCAACTATACCTTGCATGTTAAATTTTCGAAATGTTAAGCTATCGCAAAAAACTTAATTGCTGTGGTTCGCAGCGTCCAATTCTATATTGGGCTTGAAGGACCGTTTAATTCTGCGAAGGCTTGAGGTTCTTTTATGTGCCGTAAATCTATGACACGGGACCAACGGCTTTATTTCCCTTCCGAAGTAAGCTATGCTAAGGATTTTTACGTCCAAGAAAATCTATCTTCCACCGCCGGGTTTGAACCCGCGACCTTAGGTATATAAAGTTAGCATGGTAACCATTACACCACGGAGGGGCGGCAAGTTTCTAACGATTTTGATTAAAATGCCATATGTTTAAGATACTTTTATGGCAAACAAAATTTATTTATATCCTTTAATTTTCTGGGGTAAGCCTCTGCATGTCTTTTGAGTTAGTAAGCCGTAAAAGATAGAACGTAAACTTACTATACAAAAATATGGATCTCGTTAAAACACAATTTATGGCATATATATATATTGTTGTTGTTGTAGAGGAAACTGTTTCCGAGATTTTCATTGTTATTAGTTTCAGTTTTAAATTACTTAAACTTTTCCCAAACGAGAAGTGTTCGTTCGTTTAATCTCTCCCTCTTGTTTTACTCCTGGCCATGAAAAGAGAATTGTATTTCATTTGTTCTACATAGGGACAGCTTGTAAAATATTTGGTTTACCTAGTGTATTCCCTTATTTCCTGTCTACTTACAAGGAAGTAAGTAAAAAGACCATTACTACGAATATTTATCTTGATTAGAATGATGTAGTTAGAAGAATAAGCTGTTTAAAAATACTTTGATACAGATATGTGGAGAAAGTCATGTAAGGCCATGTTATCATCTGCTCATTAGTAATTAGATACTTTCGGTAGCTGAGTTGTGCACAGCGATTGGTGGAATTTTGGTTGACATCCCATAATTTATGCTATTGATTATTCTGTTATGATACGGAACATTTCCTGAACAGTTTTAGTTTCCCCGCTACCTGTAGTAATTAGGAGACGCATTGTGTTCTAACCAAAATTTCTTGGCATATATTTCCCCCGCTGGAATAAAGAAATAACATTTTTGACTTTCTCAAAAATTGCTGTAACCATTTTGATTAAAATCTCTTATATTTAAGATATTTACATGACAAATAAAATTTATTTCTTGGATTTTCAGGGAATAGGCTCTGAAGACCTCTTTATTCTGGGTGATTTTATTGAATTTTGCATAACTGGCAAACCGTAAGAGATAGACGAAAACTTCGTACACAAAAGACGTATATCTCGATAAAACACACAATGTATATCATACACATTTTTTTTCGTATAGTTTGCCGTTTTGGAGATATTCCTTAATATTGATTTTAGTCTTAAAATACTTAAAACATTTCTAATACGGGAACTTGGAAACTCCTGGCCGCGCAAAGAAACGGATTTCAATCACATAGCAACCACATTTTAAAACATTTGACTATCGGTTTAGCTTAGTGTATTCCCTTATTTCCCTCCTACTTACAAGGAACTAAATAGTAATACCGTTTCTGCTAATGTTTTAGCTTGAAATAGATAAAAGAATAAGCTTAATAATAATTGTTTGTTAATTGCAAAAGCTGTGCGTTCATTACCACGTAACATAAAGGAAGGTTCATTACCGAAATTCGCTCTTTTAGAGTGCCTATGAGTGCAATTTCGAGCAAGACAGGAAAGAATGCCTTCGTAGTCGAGGACTCAGGGAGCCGACTTTCACTCGGAGGTCCCGGGTTCGATTTCGGCTGTGGCGGGTAATTTTTCTTGATCTAGAATTATTCCATATTTCTCACAGACTCTAGGGCTATGTATGTGAGAATTAATGTGTGTGTTTGAGGAAAATAAAAAGATTTAAACCCAACGTAAAGAACCTACACACAATGAGTTGCTTCTGATCAAAACCCCGGATATAACCATAGTTGTTAAAGGGGGTTATGTAAATGAAACAATAAAAAAATCTGATGTGTACCATTCACATGACTTTCTTTATATTTCTGCAACAAATTATTCTTAAAAAGCTTATACTTCTATTTACTTTATGCTCATCAGAAAAAATAGCAGAAATAGTCTTATTACTTGCTTCCTTGTAAATAGAAGCGAAATAAGGGACTACCATAGGTTAAGGTGATAGTCAAAAGCTGGTTGCTATGTCAAAGAAGTTCCTTTGTTTATATAGATCGGAGTTGTCAAGTTCCTATATGAGAAAAATATGCTTTTCATAGCAGAAACCAAAAATAAGGAATGTCTCAAAAACGACGAACTCCACGAAAAAAATGTATATAACATAAATTGGGTGTTTTAATGAGCTGTACAATTTTTGTGTAGTAAGTTTTTGTCCATCTCATACGGTTTAGCAGTTATTCAAAATTCCGTAAAATTCATCCAGAATAAACTGCTCTTCAGAGGCTATTCATAGGAAATTCAAGATATTATTTGTCAGGTAAATAAGCTTAATATACGAAATTTTAATCAAAATCGTTAGAGCCATTTTTGAGAAAATCAAAATTTTCGAAAAAAGTTCCATATAAGGGTAGTTGGGGTGGGGGGAATTTTTCTCAAAATCTTCGTGTCGCATCCTTGGAAGATACTAAACTTAAATACCAAGTTTGGTATTTTACTGACTTTTCGTTTTTGAGTTATCGTGTTCACAGACACACGGACACACGGACACACGGATCTTTTTGTGAAAATGCTTTTTTTTTGGATATTGGGGACCCTAAAATATATATTTCTGGTGAAATCTCGGTATCGAATTTTTGGGTGGAGTGCAATACCTTCTCTATACACTATGTACATAGTGCGTATAGAGAAAGTAAAAATATAGGTGCTCTTCAAACAAACTTTTTACAAAAGATTATCCTTCTTTGTACACAATGCTAATCGAGATAAACAGCAGAATGGTTTTATTACGTAGTTCCTTATAAATAGTAGGGATCTAAAGAAATGCACCATGCTAAACCAGTAGTCAAATATTTTAAAAGCTGTCGTATTGCGATTTTCATTGAAAATCGGTTTTTTGCTTGGCCAGGAGTAGAACAAAAGAAAAGCGGACACTTCCTGTCAGAGAAAAGTATAAGTAGGCACTTTACAATTGAAACTAATAACAGGGTATATCTCGAAAACAGTAAACTCCACGAAAAAAGGTATATGACATAAATTGTGTATTTCAACGAAATCTATATTTTTGTGTTGTACGTTTTTGTCTATTACCGTTTACTAGTTATGCAAAATTCAGCAAAATTCATACAGAATAAACAAGTTTTCAAAAGTTCTCAGAAAATTCAAGCTATACATTTTATTTGTGATGGAAATGGCTTAAATATGTGATATTTTAATCAAAATCATTAAACCATTTTTAAGAAAAATAAAAATTTTGAAACATTTTCCATGTAAAGGGTAGTTTGTGGTAGGGGAATTTTCTTGAAAATCTTCGTGTCGCAACCTTGGAAGACGCTGAACTTAAATACCAAGTTTGGTGTTTAATAGTCTTTTTGTTTTTGAACTATGCTGCCCACACACACCCACACACACATGGACATTTTTGTAAAAATGTTTTTTTTTTTTTGGAATCAGGTGGTCTCAAAACATGTATTTCCGCTGAAATCTCAGTATCGAACACAGGCTTCTGAATCGATCACACGATTGCATTTATTTTTCATTGAGAGCCAACTTGACACCCCTCTTGAGGAGACCATTATCACACCTAATTTTTGGTGCAAAGTTGAGAACATTGTGGTATGTCTGTGGCCTCTACAATTTCGTGAACTTTGATTTGTCGATCACTGAAAACCATATCCTGGATTTTGTCAGTTATTTCGGAGGAAGTCACTTCCATTGGACGTCCAGAACGATGTTCATTTTTTGTGGATGTACGGCCATGTTTAAATTAATTTATCCAATTGTAAATTGTTGCAGATGCAGGAGCAAATGTGCCATGGCCTTCATCCAACTCGGCTTTTATCTCATTCGGTGTTTATTCACAGCATGAAACTTTGTTTTTTCATCTTTCTAAAGAAGCTCAAGTTTGTTGATTCAATCGCCTATGGTAACGAAACCACGTGATGTGTTTATGTGTATGTATATAGCCATCTTGTAAAAGAAGACGGTTACTAAATACAAACATTTTTGATACTAGGAGTGTAATTTCTTGGACTTTCTAAGGACTTAGTGAACGCCCCTCGTACAGATAAGAAAGACAGCTTCTCCTAGCGCCAGGAAAATAAACCTCCTTGTGGAGGAAGTAAAATATGCAAAGACACGTCAAGGTCTATCTGTGAAGACGCCTGCAATTTCAGTTCCCCATTCTATTCGTTTCCACCAGCTTATCTAGAATTTCCAATCAGATCTCGTTCAATCCGTTCCAGGTAAACTTCCCACAGTGACACTGCAATTCTTTTAGAATTATTTCACCTCTGACCTTTGGAATAAAAATGTACTCTGGTAACATGCCGTGATTTTCTGCAAATTAAAAACCGTATTGGTATTTAATGTAATCACTTTTCAACGGCAGTTAACGAGGAACAAATTGGAGTTGCATTAATGAACGCAAATAATCTCTGGCCTCTGAAATCAGGTCAAGTGGAAAAGTATTGTATTAGCTCGTCCAAATCCTTGATTTAATCTATGTGTCGCGTGACGCGGGGGATAGCTATTTGAGGGTGGTGAAAGGAAGGCAGTTGATAACAACGGGACTAAGAATAAACATAAATATTAAGACATTTGAAACAATATGATATGTGAGTTTTTTTTTTACTTTCTCTATACGTATTATGTACATAGTGTATAGAGAAGGTATTGTACTGCACCCAAAAACTCGATACCGAGATTTCACCGGAAATACACGTTTTGGGTCCCCCGAATCCTAAAAAAAACATTTTTACAAAAAGGTCTGTGTGTCTATGTGTGTGTGTCTATGGAAAGCAAGGCTCAGAAACGAAAACTTGGTATTTAAGTTTGGCATCTTTCAAGGATGCGACACGAAGATTTTCAAGAAAATCCCCCCACCCCAAACTACCCTTTACATGGAACATTTTTCGAAACTTTTGATTTTCTTAAAAATGGCCATAACGATTTTGATGAAAATATCGTATATTAAAGATATTTACCTGACAAATAAAATGTAAACCTTGAATTTTCTGGGAATAGCCTCTGAAGACTACTTTGTTCTGGATGAATATTACGGAATTTTGCATAACCGCTAAACCGTAAGAGATGGACAAAAACTTAACACACAAAAAAGTAGAGCGCATTAAAACACACAATTTATATTATATACATTTTTTCGAAGGGTTGTACTTTTCTCATACAGGAATTTGTCAATTCGTGTCCATACAAAGGATCTTCAGTCACCTAGCAACCAGCTTCTGACTTCCCTTTAACCTATGATACTCCCATACTTCGCTTCTACTTACAAGGAAGCAAGTAATGAGACTATTTCTGCTATTTTTTTCTTGGTTAGCATGAAATGAATAGAAGAATAAGCTAATTAACAATAATTGGTTACACAGAGGTAGACACAGTCATGTGAATGTACCACATCAGATTGTTTTGGGTACAGGGAACCCTAAAACATATATTTCCGGTGAAATCTCGGTATCGAATTTTTGGGTGGAGTGCAATACCTTCTCTATACACTATGTACATGGTAGGAATAGGGAAAGTAGAAGTGGACAGTGGTTCTGTTTCTCCAGAGCAAATGAGATCATTAAAGCAAATGTTTCATTTGCATGAGCTTTCAGAGGGAAATGATGGCCCATTAAAAATGGGTTTATATGGATCGCACTGTAGCAGTGGCAATAGAGCACGCACCAAGCGTTTCACTGGTGAAATCCCAGTTCCTAACACCGAAATTAGCACGTGTGTGTCGCGTAGCTGTAATTTGCTTCCCACCGGTGTAATTGGTGTGCTATATCTCCCGGGAAATTAAAACAAGAGACGCTAGACTATCAGTGCCATATCTCTGTGAGGAACATTCGAAAGTCCCTAAACACCTTTCCTTTAATTTCACTGAGTAGGAACCATTACTTGGTAGTTAATTAAGACCAAAAAACTAAAGCAAAAGTTCTACTGTATTCCATTCTACCTGTTCTGCAAACAAACTATTCTTAAATAAGATTCATTTATCTATAACTATTCTCTTATTACTTGCTTCCTTATAAAGAGAGACGCTAAGCTAGAGCGATACTCAAAACTTTTAAGTGCAATTGATGCTCGATTCGCTTGACACGACCAGGAGTAAATCAAAACAGAGATGCAGCGAAAGATGATTTCCCGTTTGAGAATATTTTTATGTAGCTTAAAATAGAAACAAATAAGGAATATCTCTGAAAGGGTTAATGCTACAAAACATTAATAAAATGTAAGTTGTGTGTTTTAAGATATCCATATTTTTGTTGTGCAATAAGTTTTTATCTCTTATGGATTATCAGTTATGCATACTTCATCCAGTATAAAGAGATCTTCAGAGGCTATGCCCAGAAAGTTTAAGATATGCATTTTATATGCCGTGTAAATATATTCAATATAACTTAACTCCATGGCTCTACAGTATACAAGGGAACTTGGCCTACCCCCATTTCGGTCCTAAGGCGTTATGGTCGGGGTGCAGTGCTGGAGGGTGAGACGTGATCAGCGCCTCGAGTCCCTGCCGGCCGGTTGATGCGGTCTTCTCGATCTGGAGCCGCTACTTCTCAATCAAGCACCTCCTCAGTTGGCCCTCCAGGGACCTCACGAAGCTGAGAGCACCCAAGACCAGATTTCATTTTGGATTTCTTTTACATAAATGTTGTACTAAACCGTAAGAGATAGAGAAAAGTGTACTACACAAAAAGTACATCTCGTATACATTTTTTCGTAGAGTTAACCGTTTTCGAAATATTCCGAGTTATTCTATTTTAATGTACTTAAACTTTTCTCAAACGAGAAGACATTTTTTTCGCCTCTTTTTTTGTTTATTCCTAGCAAGCTAGGAGAATCGAATTTAAATTGCTTTACTCAGCGACCGGCTTTTAAAAGATAGAACTGTCGATTTAGCCCAGTGCATTTCCGTATTTCAGCTCTACTTACAAAGAATCAAGTATTTATATAAACTCTAGCAAAGTTTATCCTTATTTGCATGACATAGATAAAAGAATCTTTTGTTTTTGGAACAGCTAGAGAAAATCACGTGAGTGCAACACGTAAGATATTTTTTCATTTACTGGTGCCCTCTCCACATTTTCCTGCATATTTTGAAAAGAAAAGGTACTCGCAATTTCAGAAAGGCAACATTATTTAAAGCAACTAAATCATTCTGACCCCCGTATCAAGTAAGACATTAATTAGATTAATGCATTGTGAGCATTTCTGCAACGATTGCAAAGTCAGCGAGCTATAAATATATCTCCGTAAAACGGATAAATTACAGCTATTCTGAATTTACTGCACAAATTAATAGCTGGGCGTATAAATATGCGATTAAACAGTTCTCTTTTGTTTCTGAATGCATGGATTCCTGAGAGTAATTTTTCCAATATCTTCTTCCTCGAATTAGCAATTTTAGCTGCATAATTCACACCCTATATTATTATTTTTTCTATACGTGCTATGTATATAGTGTATAGAGAAGGTATTGCACTCCATCAAACATTTAGATACCGAGATTTTACCGGAAATACATGTTTTAGAGTCCCCTGTATCCAAAAAAAGCATTTTCAGAAAAAGGTCCGTGTGTCCGTGGTCACTATGTCCGTGTGTCTGCGAACACGAAAAAACGAAAACTAGCTAAAATACCAAACTTGGTATTTAAGTTAAGTATCTTCCCCGCACCCCATACTACCCGTTTCATGGAACTTTTTTCGAAAATTTTGATTTTCTTAAACATGGTTCTAAATATTTTGATTAAAATACCGTATATTAATGATATTTACCTGACAAATAAAATGTATATCTTGAATTTTCTGGTAATAGCCCCTGAAGACTACTTTATTCTCGGTCAATTTTACGGAATTTTGCATAACTGCTAAACCATAAGAGATGGACAAAAACTTACTACAAAAAAAAATAATGTAGAGCACTTTAAAACACACAATTTATGTTATATACATTTTTTTCGTGGAGTTCTTCGTTTTTGAGACATTCCTTATTTTTGGTTTCTGCTATGGAAAACGTATACTTTTCTCATACAGGAACTTGTCAACTCCTATCCATATAAACAAAGGAACTTCATTGACATAGCAACCAGCTTTTAACTGTCACTTTAACGTATGGTACTCCCTTATTTCGCTTCTACTCACAAGGAAGCAAGTAATAACACTATATCTGCTAATTTTTTTCTCGCTCAGCATGAAGGAAATGGAAGCAATGGCTTTTTAATAATACTTTTTTTTTTGCAGAGATGTAGAGATAGTCATGTGAATGGAACACATCAGATTTTTAATGTTTGTTTCTGTATCGTAGCGCGTTAGGCTGCGAATGAATTCAGCTGGCGTTCCCAGAATGGAATATTAATTATTCAGTGATTTTATTTTCCCTACTTAGTGCATAAGTACATAGGTACAGAAGACATTGTATTGCATCCAAAATTCCATACAGGGATTTTATTGGAAATGCAGATTTTGGGGAATCCACTTAGTATTTAGCTTCAGTATCTTTCAAAAATACAACACGAAGACCTTCAGAGACATCTTTCCACCCTAACTACATTTACATGGTACATTTTTGATTTTCTGAAAAATAACTATGGACTTTTTTTAAAATTTCATACGGATATTTTTATTTCAGACGAAATGTATATCTTGAATTTTCTGGTAATAACCTCTGAAGACTTCTTCATTCTGGATTATTTTTGTAAAACTTTTGTATATCTAGTAAACCGTAGGAGATAAGAACAACTTATTGCACCAAAAAATTAGATCTCCTTAAAAGGCACAATACATTTCATATACATTTTTATAGTAGAGATAACCGTTTTCGAGGTAATCCGAGTTATTGGTTTCTATTTTAAGGCAATTAAACTTTTCTCAAACGGGAAGATATATTTCTTTTCGTCTCTCTTTTGCTTACTACTAGCACGCAAAGAGAACCGAATTTTAATTGTTTCACTTAGCGATCGGTTTTGAAATATCTAACTATTGATTAAGCCTAGTGTATTCCCTTATTTGGCTTCTGCTTATTAAGAAGCAAATAAATATACAATTTCTGGAAATGTTTATCTTATTAGTATGGCCCAGATAAAAGATTCTTTTTACTTTCTCTACACGTACTATTCGATACCCAGATTTCACCAGAAATACAAGTTTTGGGTCCCTCTGAATAAAAAAAAGCATTTTTGGAAAAAGGTCAGTGTGTGTGTGCGTGTGTGTGTCTGTGGACAGCATAGCTCAAAAACGAAAAGACCGTTAAATACCAAACTTGGTATTTAAGTTTGGTATCTTCCAAGGATGCAACACGAAGATTTTGAGAAAAATCCCTCCACCCCAAACTACGCTTTACATGGAAATTTTTTCGAAAGTTTTGATTTTCTCAAAAATGGCCCTAACGATTTTGATTAAAAATTCGTATATGAAAGATAAAATGTGTATCTTGAATTTTCTGGGAATAGCCTCTGAAGACTACTTTATTCTGGGTGAATTTTGCCGAATTTTGCTTAACTGCTAATCGGTAAGAGATAGACAAAAGTTTACTAGACAGAAAATGTAGAGCACGTTAAAACACACAATTTATGCTGTAAAAATCTTTTCCGTGGAGTTGATCGTTTTTTAGTTATTCATTGTTTTTGATTTCACCTTTCAAAAAGTTATATTTTCTCATACAGGAATTTGTCAACTCCTGTCCATGCAAATAAAGGAACACCAGTCACATGGCAACCAGCTTTTGGCAATCATTTTAACCTATGGTACTCCCTCGCATCAGTTCTACTTACAAGGAAGTATATACTAAGACTATTTTTGCTAATTTTTCTCGATTAGCATGAAGTAAATAGAAGCATAAGCTTTTTAACTAAAATTTTGTTGCAGAGATGTAGAGAAAGGCATGTGAATGGAACACATCAGATTTTTCTTCGTTTCGTAGCAATTTCAGAAAGACAGCATTACTTCCAGCAACTAAATCATTCTGACCCCTGAATCAAATAGGACATTAATTAGATTAATGTATTGTGATCATTTCCGCAACGTTTACAAATTCAGGCAACTATAAATATATCTCCGTAAACGGATAAATTACAGCTATTCTGAATTTACTGCCCAAATTAATAAATGGGCATATACATATGCTGTTAAACAGTTCTCTTTTGTTTCTGAATGCATGGATTCCCGAGAGTAATTTTTCCAATATTTTCTTCCTCGAATTAGTAATTTTAACTGCATAATCCACAGAGCGTATTGTTAATGTTTATCTCTGTATTGCAACGTTTATGCTTCGACGAAATTTAGCTGGCGTTCCTAGAATGATATATTAATTATTTTACCGTCTCTACTTAGTACATATCGTATATAGGTAGAGAAGGTATAGTATTGCACCCAAAAAATTAATATCGGGATATCAGTGGAAATACAGGTGCTAGGGTCCATTGTAGTTAGAAAAAAACATTTTTTAGAAAACGGCCCGAGTGTATTTGAGAGAGAGAGAGAGAGAGAGAGAGAGAGAGAGAGAGCGGGTGTGTATGTATCTATGAACGCAATGCTTCTTGGTATTTAGCTTCAATATCTTTCAAGAACGCGATACGAATATTTTCAGGAAACATTTCTCCACTCCCAAATACCTTTACATGGAACATTTTTAAAACGTTTTGATTTTCTCAAAAATAACTCTTGACGATTTTGGTTGACATTTTATATATTTAAGTCATTCTTGCTTCAAACGAAATATTTTGTTTAATTTTCTGGGAATAGCCTATAGGGACCGCTTCATTCTGGATTATGTTTCTATAACGTTTGTGTATCTAGTAAACCGTAACAGATAGAGAAAAACCTACAACATAAAAAATGTAGATTTCATTAAAACACACAATTTATGGCATATACATTTTTTTGCGTACAGGTAACCGCTTTCGATGTATTCCGAGGTATTGGTTTCTGTTTTAAGGTACTTACCAATTGCTAAGGAATTAGCAACTTCCACTGCATAATTCCCGGGGTATATTGCTAATATTTGTTTCTGTATTGCAACATGTTAGGCGGCCCGGGTTCGATCGTAGAAGACCTCACC
Source organism: Hymenopus coronatus (assembly GCA_030762935.1). Lineage (NCBI taxonomy): Eukaryota > Metazoa > Arthropoda > Insecta > Mantodea > Hymenopodidae > Hymenopus > Hymenopus coronatus. The sequence continues at coordinate 21,906,799 of CM060891.1, forward strand.
TGGGATTTGTGGTGGATGAAGCAGCGTCTCGGCGGGTTCCCCCCCCCCAGATCCTTCGGTTTTCCCTTCCATTTATTTCACCAATTGCTGCATGACCAAATTTACTGTCATCTCAGTACACGTTCATTTCAAATCATCTACTTCTTCACTTTCATACCAGACTCATTAGCCAAACATTTTCTAGTAAATTGTTCCAACGATTTTTATTAAACTACATTATATTTAAGATACTTTCATGAAAAATAAAATTTACATCTGGATTGTTCTGGTAATAGTCGGTTAAGTTCCTCTTCATTCTGGATGCATTTTAAGTAACTTATGAATCGTAACAGCTAAAATCTTACTACACATAAAATGTAGATATTGTTAAAGCCCCCAATATATTTGAAATATAGTTTTTATCTAGTTAATCATGTCTGAGAAATTCCTTATTATTGCTTTAAATTTGTCAATACTTCATATATTTCTCAGATAGGAAGTCATTATTCGTTTTTTTGGGGGGTTTGTTTTATTTTTATTTGTATTTCTGTTCATATGTGTCTTGATTACCATAAAGTAGCTAAATATAGAATACTTTGGTGCAGAGTAAGTAAATAAAGTCATGTGAATGGAACACATCAAATAATTTAACTGTATGTACATATAATAATAATAAGAAGAAGAAGAAGAAGAAGAAGAAGAATAAAACAATAACAATATAATAATAAAACAATAATAAACAATAATAATAAACAATGATAATAAACAATAATGATAATAAACAATAATGATAATAAACAATAATGATAATAAAACAATGATGATAATAAAACAATAATGATAATAAAACAATAATGATAATAAAACAATGATGATAAAACAATGATGATAACAAACAATAATGATAATAAAACAATGATGATAATAAACAATAATTATAATAAACAATAATGATAATAAACAATGATGATAATAAAACAATAATGATAATAAAACAATGATGATAATAAAACAATGATGATAATAAAAATGATGATAATAAACAATAATGATAATAAACAATGATGATAATAAAACAATGATGATAATAAACAATGATGATAATAAAACAATGATGATAATAAAACAATGATGATAATAAACAATAATGATAATAAACAATGATGATAATAAACAATGGTGATAATAAACAATGACGATAATAAACAATAATGATAATAAACAATGATGATAATAAAACAATGATGATAATAAAACAATGGTGATAATAAAACAATGGTGATAATAAAACAATGATGATAATAAAACAATGATGATAATAAAACAATGATGATAATAAAACAATGATGATAATAAAACAATGATGATAATAAAACAATGATGATAATACTAATAAAATAATAATTAGATAATAAAAATAATAATTAAATAATTAAAATAATAATTAAATAATTAAAATAATAATTAAATAATAACAATAATAATTAAATAATAACAATAATAATTAAATAATAACAATAATAATTAAACAATAACAATAATAATTAAATAATAACAATAATAATTAAATAATAACAATAATAATTAAATAATAACAATAATAATTAAATAATAACAATAATAATTAAATAATAACAATAATAATTAAATAATAACAATAATAATTAAATAATAATAATAATAATTAAATAATAATAAAATATTAATAAAATAATAACAATAAAATAATAACAATAAAATAATAACAATAAAATAATAATCATAATAAAAATAATAAAAATAAAAATAATAATAAAAAAAAATATGATGATGATAATGATGATGATAAAGATGATGATGATAATTAATAATAATAATAAAACAATAATAATATAATAATAAAACAATAATAATATAATAATAAAACAATAATAATATAATAATAAAACAATAATAAACAATAATAATATAATAATAAAACAATAATAATATAATAATAAAACAATAATAAACAATAATAATAAAACAATAATAAACAATAATAATAAACAATGATGATAATAAAACAATGATGATAATAAAACAATAATGATAATAAAATAATAATTAAATAATAAAAATAATAATTAAATAATAAAAATAATAATTAAATAATAACAATAATAATTAAATAATAATAACAATAATAAAAATAATAATAAAATAATAAAAATAATAATAAAATAATAACAATAATAATAAAATAATAACAATAAAGTAATAATAATAAAATAACAATAAAATAATAATCATAATAAAAATAATAAAAAATAATAATAAAAATAAAAATAGAAATAATAATAATAATAAAAATAATGATGATGATAATGATGATGATAAAGATGATGATGATAATTAATAATAATAATAAAACAATAATATAATAATAAAACAATAATAAACAATAATAATAAACAATAATGATAATAAAACAATAATGATAATAAAATAATAATAATAATAATAATAAAAATAATAATTAAATAATAACAATAATAATAAAATAATGATAATGATAATGATGATGATTATAATGATGATAATGATGATAAAGATGATATAGATGATGATAATTAATAATAATAATAATAATAATAATAATAATAATAATAATAATAATAATAATAATAATAATTCCTTTTCACTGCACTCTTTGGATCACCGTTAGCAGCTTTATTTAGATAAGATCATCTTATACGTAAGCCTTTGCGTTATGTTTCCGATGCCTAGCTGTGAAATATCGTGAAGCTATCCAGCAACTTCCAAGTTTACGTCTATCATGATTGGCTGTATCCTTTAACAGCGTGCTAAACTATAAGTTTCCTGTTTTCTCAGCAGTCAGTAGAGGAACACTTGGATGCCGGACATGCCACTCTCTGAAAACCGATAATATCTTCTAGTCATCTGGATTTAGCCTTCGGCTTCCCTACGGAATATCACCATCAACATCCACTTTATTACAATAGAGGAAGCTCCTGCGGTCATACGTAATCCGCAAAAGAAAGATTCAAGATTTCTGAACGTATATATGACGCTTGGGATGTAAAGGACAGAATTTGCCGATGGGAATAGCGTCCCTGTATATTGCACTGCAGATTTCTGAAAAGGTTAAACTTCTTAAACTGACATCTTACGTTTTTCCTAGCCTCCTTAGTCTTTACAGCTTGAGGGAGTGCACTCAGGAGCGGCGTAATAATAATAGTAATAATAATAATAATAATAATAATAATAGTAAATTTTTATTTCTCTATACGTCCTATGTATATACAGAAGGTATTGCACTCCACCCAAAAATTCAATACGGAGATTTCACCGGAAATATATGTTTTAGGGTCCCTGTATTAAAAAAAATCTGATGTGTTACATTCACATGACTTTCTCTACCTCTCTGCAACAGATTATTGTTAAAAAGCTCATGCTTCTAACTTCGTGTTAATCGAGAAAAAAATTAGCACAAATATTCTTATTACTTGCTTCCTTGCAAGTAGAAGAGAAATAAGGGAGTAGCATAAGTTAAAGTGGTAGTCAAAAGCTGGTTGCTATGTGACTGAAGTTCCTTTGTTTGTGTGGGCTGGAATGCTAAATTCCTGTATGAGAAAAGTATACTGTTTAAAGCTGAAACCAAAATACAAGGAATATCTCAAAAACGATCAACTCCACGAAAAAATATATGTAAGATAAACTGTGCGTTTTAGGTGCTCTACATATTTTTGTATTGTAAGTTTTTGCCCATCTCTTACGGTTTAGCAGTTATGCAAAATTCCATAAAATATATCCAGAATAAAGTAGTCTTCAGAGGTTATTCCCAGAAAATTCAAGATATACATTTTATTTGTCAGGTAAATATCATTAGTATACGATATTTTAATCGAAATCGTTAGCTATTTTTTTAGAAAATCAAATTTTTCGAAAAAAACTTTCCATGTAAAGGTTAGTTAGGGTGGGGGGGGGGAAATTCTTGAAAATCTTCATATCGCATCCTTGGAAGATACCAAACTTAAATACCAAGTTTGGTATTTAACGGTCTTTTCGTTTTTGAGATATGCTGCCCACAGAACACACACACACACACACAAACGGACATTTTTCTAAAAATACTTTTTTTGGATTCAGGGGGACCCAAGACATGTATTTCCTGTGAAATCTCGGGATCGAATTTTTGGGTGCATTACAATACCTTCTCTATACTGTATGTGCATAGTGCGTATAGAGAAAGTAAAAATCATTTTCAGAAAACTGTCCGTGTGTTCTTAAACATGATAGCTCAAAAATGAAAACACCGTTGAATACCAAACTTGGTATTTCAGTTTGTATCCTCCAATGATGCGACACCAAGATTTTCAATAAAATCCTCCCACCCCCAGCTACCCTTTACGTGCAACTTCTTTCAAAAATTGAGATTTTCTCAAAATGGCTCTAACGAGTTGGATTAAAATATCGTATATTAAAGATATTTACCTGACAAATAAAATGTATATCTTGACATTTCTGGAAATAGCCTCTGAAGACTACTTTATTATGGACGAATTTTACGGAATTTTGCATATCTGCTAAACCGTGGGACTTAGATAAAAACTTACTACACAAGAAATGTAGAGCACGTTAAAACACACAATTTATGTTACATACATTTTTTTCGAGGAGTTGATCGTTTTTGAGACATTCATTGTTTTTGGTTTCAGCTTTGAAAAACTTACTTTTCTCATACAGGAATTTTTCAACTCCTGTTCATACAAACAAAGGAACTTCAGTCGCATAGCAACCAGCTTTTGACTATCACTTTAACCTATGGTACTTCCTTATTTCGCTTCTACTTACAAGGAAACAAGTAATTCGACTATTTCTGCTGATTATTTTCTCGATTAGCTAGAACTAAATAGAAGCATAAGCTTTTTAACAATAATTTGTTGCAGAGATGTAGAGAAAGTCATGTGAATGGAACACATCAGATTTTTTAAATTCAGGAACCTGCAATGGATAAATGATGTAGTTGTGCAGTTAGGAGATGGAGAAATTAAATCTTTGGTATTCCTTATTGTCGTTTATTTTGTCAAATTTTTACACCAAGTCCCACAAACGTGCTTAATAATAGGTACGTACAGCTAAATGTTACAGCTACCAGTGTTTCCTTTCTTATTCATTAGTAACTCAGCTAGGAAGTTCAGATATCTCAAATTTTCTGGGAATAGGCCCTCATTCTAATTGACTTTTGCATAACCAGTAATCGCCGTTCCGTATATAGTCTGCGACCGACCGTTTCACCGTATCAAAACAAGTCATTGGTAAGAAAGTACGGTGGAGAGGTAAACAAACCTGTTGTCCAGTAAACAGTAATGTTTCCAGAGAACAAAAATGACTTACGAGAAATTCGTAGAAGCTCGTACATTTTACATATTACTGAAAACTATATGTTCTTCTGAAACCTTTCAATGAAAGTCTCATTGTACGTTCCGAAAACAAGATGTTTAATGTAAAAAAGTTCGTTCCACTTAGCATGACGTTATCGGGACATATTTGAAATACACCTAACGTACACCAACTTTTATTACATCTGTAAGACTCTTCGCCTATGTACTGTTAAGTTTTACAAGCTTGTACCGTTGCTGGTGCTGTTTTCTTGCTTTGATGAAGAAAGGATGCACGTTCCGTTGTTTGCCGAGGAAGCTATTTCTGTAATTGCTGCTTGTACCTTCTTGCTTAGTTACAATGAATGAACCAACACAATGGTATTTTTTGTCAGCAGAATTCGTGTTTGCGAATGCACCCTGGGGCCCAAGTAGACACGAAAATTAAAGAGACACCCGTGGAGTGTCTGCGACGGAGCAATAATGTAAACAGTGCACACATACACGCAACTTCGCTGTTGCATATAATGAGTCGCTGCTGTTTGTTTGTACTGATAAAATCTCGGCCCAATCTACCTCAGTGTTCAGGGCATAATTGTATCCAAAAATGGAAGTGGAGTTTTTTTATGGACTCACAATGAAGCCCAGGCGTATCTTTACTTGAAGAGCCAAGAAACCCAGGGTTTTTACACCTACTTTGAATTATTATTTACTGTACATCAATGAAATCTCCTAAATGCCTTGGTACAATTGAGGGGGTCAGTGCAACAGTGGTCTAACCAATCTTTATAAAAAATGGAACATAATTCAGTTAAACACATCTAGTTTCTTTGAGAATAACGAAAACCCAATTTTAATCGAACTGATTGTTCACTGACACTTTTCCAGATTATCACACAACAACACATTTAGTACTGTTAACATAATGTTGGGATATACCTAACAATTTTTATTAGTGTGATGCAAATCTTTTTCTGGGTTAGACCACTGTTGCGCTGACTCCCTCAATTTAAAAGTATGGTTTTCAAGGATTTCTCAAAAAATAACAACATAATATCTTCTGTATTAATATTTTATTTTAAATTTACAACAAATATCAAATATAACTTTGAAACAACATCTGCGTAAAGCAACTTACACTCCATGTACTGAAAGCTCAAAAATCTCTCCCTCGGAATCGGAATTATCCAAAACTTCATATATTGCATCATGAATTTCACTTCAGCTTAAGTTCGCAGCTGCGAAGAAAATGCTGCATTTTAACATAGAACACCAAACGTAACAAACACATCACCACCTTCAAGGAAAAATGGCGCCACTGGCCAGAGAGCAGCCAATATACTAAGCCTCCTAAATTTCCTTATAGTTGACTAAACCGAGGGACAGATGGCAGAACAAATCAGTCAACTAAACGATAATTGACCCATGATCTTTGCTGCATAGCCCAAGACCGAGTTACGGTCGTGGAATTGCATTAAGAGCGTTAGCGTGGGCTGCGTGAATACTTCGCATATTTGTTTTTTTTTTTTTTTTTGGTAGCTTAACGTCCTTTAACCTGTTTGGTCATATCGGACGGTAAATAAAATTGGTGAGATGATGCTCAAATGATCTCGGGGTACATGGAGCTTAAAGTCACGACATTCGCCTTCTCAGGAGAAGGGAAAAGCCCGAAAAAACCCTTATCCGAGTAACTCATCTTAAGCGAGATTCGAACTCACGCCCTTTTGAATGTGAGGCAGACACGCTACCACCACACTACCCAGATGGGCTTTGTGTGGTTCTGAGCGTCCCATTCTATACTGGGTGTGATAGACCGCTTAATTTTGCTCAGAAGCCTTTTTTGCGTTACTTGAAGTGCTGTAAATCTACGACACGAGAACCAAAGGCTTTCCTCCCCGGGTTTGAACTCGCGAGCATTACACCATAGAGGACGAGCTTTTCCAGCCACCGCATTGGTAGGGTACTTTCTCAGGTACCGAGGCATTCAGAAGGTCGTGGGATGGGTTCGCCGAGCTCTCTGACCCATGGGGTTTTCGGGGGTTTCCCGAGTCACTAGCCGAATATTGGGGAGATTTCTTCATTCCGTCAGAATTTCCTGCCCTTTTATTTCATCTACATTTCATCCAACCGGTCGGCAACGACAGTTACAACCCTTCCATGGTGGTGACTGCGCTCTGCAAATACATCTCTCGGGCGGTAGGACTATGGAAATCGTCTGTAGACTTGGCGAGTTTGGTCAGACCAGGATCGAGATGAAAAACTGCTTGAAAACTGTTAGGGACGCTCTACCGTGGTTCCCTCTCCACCGTCCGGTTCCGGCCGCGCACTGTAACTGTTCTCATTTCATCCTATCCCCCTTGAGTATGACGTACAATGTGTGTAGTGTGCAATCCCCTCTGATCTTAAATCCACACACGCACACCTCCTATAAATTATGGCCGAGCTGCCGAAGGGAAACATTAACACTCAAATTGTGTATTTTCATGCCACACTGCAGTTTTCTTAATATCAGATATGCTATATGGAGCAGAGGTATGGGGGGATTCTTGGAGATAAGCTGATAAAATTAATAGATCTTTTTTTTTTGTAAATATGTATTAGGTCTATCTAAGGCATCACCAAATGGTCGCGGGTTCAAACCCGGCGGAGGACGATGAATTTTTTTTTTTGCGTTAAAATCCTTAGAATATCTTTCTTCGGAAAAAAGTAAAGTGTCGGAGATTTACGGTACGTAAAAGAACCTCAAACGTGATAAGAGGCCTCTGAGCAAAATTAAGCGAACTTTTCGCCCAATATACAGAAGTCTCAAGTAATGTTGCTGTGACATCTGGCACTGGGCCCCGGAGTGATAACTTCCGGTCCTGCGCTCTCGGTTATTATCCTGTATTTCCATTTCTACTGCTCTAAATCACACACACCGGCTGTGCCGTGGTCGAGTAGTTAGACCACTCGCCTCTCACCTAGACCACCCAAGCGACCGCATGTGAAATTTATGATTGACAAAGCGGCGCAGGGGTGGATTTTCTCCGGGTTCTCCGGTTTCCCCCGCCATCGCATTCCACGCATCATCAGTGTTATTGCCTTCGGTGACACAATTAGTAAAAGCGGGCGTTGAAAACTGTCCAATAAAAAAAAACAAAAAAAACACACACACACACACACACACACACACACACACCATGAGGGAGTAGATCTTGGAGTGAGTGGGTAAATTTGCATTGTTCATACTATAGTATGGTAGCATACTCACTACGCAAGCGTGTGTACATAAAAAATAAAGAAGAAGAATTCGTGCAGAAAAACTAGACGAACCTTTGGGCTTAAATTTCCTAACAGATCACTTTCATGTAGGAATACAATATTGCACCTCGTGGATCGGTTTAACGAAACAGGCTTTATGAATAACAAAAAATCTGATGTGTTACACTCACATGACTTTGTCTAGCTACTCTACAAACAAACTTCTTTCAACACCATGCTATTCGAGATAAACATTAGCATAATTTTATTACTTAGTTTCTTGCAAGTAGAAGGGAACTAAGGGAATTCACTAGGCTAAGTGACAATCAATTATTTTAAAAGCTGTGGTTATGCGATTGTCATTGCAAATCGTTTCTTTACTTGACCTGGAGTAGAATAAAAAACGGGACATTTCCTTCTGAGAAAAGTACAAGTACTTCACAACTGAAACTAATAACAATGAATACCTCGAAAATGGTAAGCTCCACGAAAAAAATGTAAATTACATAAGTTATATATTTTAACAAGATCTACAGTTTTTTTATAGTAAATTTTTGTCTATATCTTACAGTTTACCAGTTACGCAAAATTAAGCACAATTCATTCAGAATAAAGAGGTCTTTAGAGGCTATTCCCAGAAAATGCAAGATATACATTTTATTTGCCATATAAATATCTTTAATATACGGTAATTTAATCAAAATCGTTAGAGCCATTTTTAAGAAAATCAAAATTTGGAAACATTTTTCCCTGTAAAGAGTAGTCTGGGGTGGGAGGATTTTTCTCAAAATCTTCGTGTCACATCCCTGGAAGATAGTAAACTTAAATACCAAATTTGGTATTTTATTGACAGACACACGGACACACACATGGACCTTTTTCTGAAAATGCTTTTTTTTTATTAAGGGGGTCCTAAAACATGTATTTCCGGTGAAATCTCGGTATCGAATTTTTGGGTGGAATACAATACTTCTCTATCCCTATGTACATTGTACATACGGGGCTAGAGAATGTAAAAAGGCAACGAACTCACTGAGGAAAATCCTGACGAAATCGGTGCTGCCTTGGAACATATTCCTAGGAAATCTTTGAGGCTTTGCAATTGATGAGATACTGTAAATACGTAGGACTTTAGTAATTTTGTTACTCTATAAGCTGATGCTCTCGAAATTCTTCTTCTCAGCCTGCGGATTGAGAACTTATGCAGTCCCAGAGTTTGGAATGCTATGACGTATCAATTTCAGCCGTTGGGCTTGAAACGCAACAGTGTATTTCCGGTGAAATCTCAGTATCTACTTTTGGGTAGAATACAATAGTACTTTCTCCAGCTACTGTGTACATTGTGCATGCTTGCTAGAGAAAGTAAAAGCGTATTTTATCCCTGGCTTTTGGTACCTATTTCTTTTGGCCATCATTGCTACCCGAGCCTGTGTCGTGTTGCGTCCTGAAGGGGGCTTAATCTTTTATCAGTGTACCTCACTAAAATCTCCCGCGAAACATACACCACGCTCTCCGGATCAAGAGGTAAGGTGATCACATCTAAATTAAGTATAACGAGCATTTTAACGGCTCATCACCTCCTTATAACGTGTTGAAAATACAATTTAGTCACTATCTAGATTTACCTCTCTCGTAGCGTCTAATTTCAGGTGGAGATTACCCACCACATTGTCCCGAGATATTCCAGGCTATGCCTATCTCTAAGTATCCGTTCGCCAATCGCTAACGTAAAAACCCGCAATGCTACACTTGCTGACGACGTCGATTTTAGGATTTTAGAGTGGCAACCCTTCATCTGATCAGACAAACAGTAATCTTACATATTTGGTCAAAACGCTATGCAGCGTTATTTTATTAGTAACTTATTGTGTCTGCCAGTTTGGTTCAGTAAACATTTAGTTACCTCACGCAGAAAAAAAAACAACACTCTCTTACAATTTAGCAGAATGGATAACATTTTGTGCACGTGAGTGTACATTTGTACGCCGTAGAGGAATGCCACAACATTTAGTTATTGTTTTATGCCCTCCACCAGCTATGCTGTAATTTACATTCTGATTTATTGCATCAAAAACGCAATGGTTCTGTTAATACCATATACTCGGATTTTATTATCGTATGCAAATATATATTCATGACCTTCATTCGATTTACGATCCATCATTCTGAATAAAGTTTCCAGTAGTTATTGAATTAGAGTAGCAAAGAGTTAACAATGGTTTTAAAAATGTTTGTAACAGGGAGAATTTGTAATAAAATTGCTACATTTAAAGTAAGTTTATACTTTTACAAATAGCAGTATGACAAATATTGCGCAAATGCAAACTGTCACAATTTTGAACACATGTGTTCCATTCGATACTATTGGAAAGAATGGCTTTAAGAATTTCACGGTATGTGTAATTTCAATCGTTCATCTTAGGTTGGGATTGTTTTAGGATTGGTTTTCTTATTATTTACTTTTTACTTTCTCTATACGCACTATGTACATAGTGTATAGAGAAGCTATTGCACTCCACCCAAAAATTCGATACCGAGATTTCACCGGAAATATATGTTTTAGGGTCCCCAATATCCAAAAAAAGCATTTTCACAAAAAGGTCCGTGTGTGTCCGTGTGTCTGCGAACACGATAACTCAAAAACGAAAAATCGGTAAAATACCAAACTTGGTATTTATATTTAGTGTATTCCAGGGATGCGACAAACAGATTTTGAGAAAAATCCCCCCACCCCCAACTACCCTTTACATGGAACTTTTTTCGAACATTTTGATTTTCTAAAAAATGGCTCTAACGATTTTGATTAAAATTTCATATATTAAACATATTTACCTGATAAATAAAATGTATATCTTGAATTTTCTGGGAGTAACCTCTGAAGAGTAGTTTATTCTGGATGAATTTTACTGAATTTTGAATAACTGCTAAACCGTAAGAGGTGGACAAAAACCTACTCCACAAAAAATGTAGAGCACGTTAAAACACACAATTTATGTTATATACAACTTTTCGTGGAGCTCGTCGATTTTTGAAACATTGCTTATTTTTGGTTTCTGTTATGAAAAACTTATACTTTTCTCATACGGGAACTTGTCAACTCCGATCCATATAAACAGAGGAATTTCATTGACATAGCAACCAGCTTTTGACTTTCACTTTAACCTATGGTAGTCCCTTATTTCGCTTCTACTTACAAGGAAGTATGTAATAAGTCTATTTCTGCTAATCTTTTCTGATTAGCATAAAGTAAATAAATGTATAAGCTTTTTAAGAATAATTTGTAGCAGCGATATACAGAAAGTCATGTGAATGGTACACATAAGATTTTTTATAATCAGTATGTTAAGTCTTATAATGCTGGAATATTAACTGCTTTGTAATATCAGATGCCATCACAAACATTATAATAAGAATCTTATGCTACATATGCATGACCTTCTCTACAAACAATTGTTAACAAACAACTATTATATACATCGAGGTAATCGATATAAACAATAGCAGAAATGGTTGCATAAGTTCTTTTTAAGTATAGAAGGGAAATAAGGTAATACATTAGGCTAAAGCGATTGTCAAATCTTTTAAAAAACCGATCGCTATATGAAACAACTGAAATTCGGTATTTTCTATGGACGGCTAGGGCTAAAGCAAAAAGAGCTGAAACGAAAGATGAGCTCCCGGTTGAAAAAAAGTTTAAAATTGAAACTAATAAAAAGGAATATCTCGGAAACGAATAGCTCCACAACAAAAATATAAATCACATAAATTTTGTTTTGACGAAATCTACATTTTGTGTATACTAAGTTTTTGTCTACCTCTTACAGTTTACCAGTTGTGCAAAAGTCATTCAGAATGAGGAGCTTTTAGAGGCCATTCCAAATGTATTCAAGATATACGTTTTATTTGCTATGTAATTATATTTAATAGGTATTTTTTTTTTTTTTTTTTTTGTTAGGAGTCTTCAATCCTTGGATTGGTTTGCAGCGACTCTCCATTCAGATCTTCTCTCTGCTTTCCGTTTGATTTCGTCATATTTACTGCATTTCATTATCTTCCATAATTTGTTTTATACATTGTGCTCTTGCTCTTCCTTTGCCACTTCTTCCTTCTGTCACACCTTCTATTATAATATTCAGTGTGCTCTGATGTCTTAATAAATGGCCTATTAATTTTGTTCTTCTTCTTTTAATTTGGTTCCAAATTCGTTTTTCCGCTTCTCCTCTTTTATATACTTCATTTTTAATTTTGTCACTCCATTTAATTTTTAGCATTTTCCTATAGCACCATGTTTCAAATGCTTCTATTCTCTTTCTTTCTGCTTTTAAAATTGTCCAAGTTTCACATCCATATAACATAATACTCCATACATATGTTTGTAATAAATTCTTCCTGGTTTCAAGGCTAATATTGTTTGCAGTAAATAGCTGGTACTTTTTATTAAAAGCAAGTTTTGCGTGTTGTATTCTACTGGTTATTTCTGTTTTGCTCCTTCAATCAGCTGTTATTTTGCTTCCTAGATATTGAAATATTTCGGTTTCTTCTAATAGTTGTCCATTTAGTTTAATTTTTGTGTTACTATTCCCTTTCTTCCTGCAAATCATAATTTTTGTTTTTGATTTATTAATGTTTAAGTTGTAGTTGTTCCTTAATGTATTTTCTAATTTGTTTATGAATGTTTCTAAATCTTTCTTGTTCTCCATTAATATTGCAATATCATCTGCAAAGCGGAGCATATTGATTTTTATCCCCTGTATCTTTATTTCAGTGTCTATTTCTTCCGTGATTTCATTTAGTGCACTCTGTAAATATGCATTAAACAGTATTGGGGATAGTGCACATCCTTGTCTCACTCCTTTTCTTATATGGACTATTTCTTGGTTTCTCCCACAGTTTATAATTGCTTTTTCATCTTTATATAGATTCCATATAATCCTAAATATTTTTTTAATTAAAAAGACGTTAGAGCCATTTTTGAAAAAAATAAAAAATAAATTAAATTTGTTATATAACAAGCTATTTGCACTTATTGAATATTTAAATATGTGTATACAACGCTTGGGGATGCGTTATACTAGGAAGAACAACTTCCTTTTTCATACACGTAGCAATGTAATTATCATTTTTGCATTTTTTTAAATAATTAGTTTTGATCATAAATGGAAATTATACTTAAAACACATATTAAATTCAATATTCGGATATTCACAGAACGCTTACAAGCTAATTAATTTTAGTAAATACTTTTTCCTTTACCACATAATCAATATGGTATAAATTTCCCATGACTCGCCTATAGAATGCTTGAAAACCTTCTACTTGGACCCAGATGTGTATATGTCAATACCCCTGTAATAGCAAAGCAAACCACCATTTGCAAGCTACTAAGCTCACTTTTGCACTACTCTGGCTCTCTAAATAGACGACAATTTGCAGTGTTCAGATTTAGTCTGAGAAACACGCCCGCTAGCAGTTGAACATGATGCTCGCGCTTTCAGAATATTATTGTCTCTAACAGTTATGGGAAATGCATACATATTAATACTGGGATACACGCCTGAGTGCTCCTCTTCAATTTACCATCTACAGAGGGAAATTTAATCGGCTAGCGAGTTTGGAGAGGTTAAATTCCCTGAAGAGTAATTTTACTTTTACCAGCGTTTTGTTGGCAATACATTCAGTACTTTATCTCTGGCATTTATAGTTCGATTCGCTTGAAGAACTGGGTATTTCATGGATTGCATTCTGTATGCAGGGTGAATATTCTTAGCCAGTATTATCAGCTATGTTAAAAGTTGGCATTCAGCTCTCAACTTGTCCTGACAATTCCATTCTTTCAAGCAATTGTGTTCATTATTACTTTCTCTATACGCACTATGTACATAGTGTATAGAGAAAGTAAAGCACTCCACCTAAAAATTCGATACCGAGATTTCACCTGAAATATATGTTTTAGGGTCCCCTTTATCTAAAAAAAATCTGATGTGTTCCATTCACATGACTTTGTCTACATCTCTACAAAAAATATTATTAAAAAGCCATTGCTTCCATTTCCTTCATGCTGATAGAGAAAAAATTAGCAGATATAGTCTTATTACTTGCTTCCTTGAAAGTAGAAGCGAAATAAGGGACTACCATAGGTTAAAGTGATAGTCAAAAGTAGTTACTATGTGACTGAAGTTCCTTTGTTTGTATGGACAGGAGTTGATAAATTCCTGTATGAGAAAAGTTAAGTTTTTCATAACTGAAATCAAAAACAAGGAATATCTAAAAAAAAAACAATCCACTCCAGGAAAAAATGTATATAACATAAACTGTGTGTTTTAAAGTGCTCTACATTTGTTGTTGGTAATTTTTTGTACACCTCTTACGGAAATTCCGTAAAATTCACCCAGAATAAAGTAGTCTTCAGAGGCTATTCCCAAAAAATTCAAAATATACACTTTATTTGTCAGGTAAATATCTTTAATATACGATGTTTTAAACACAATCGTTAGAGCCATTTTTTTGGAAAATCAATTCGACAAAAGTTCCATGTAAAGGGTAGTTTGGGGTGGGGGGATTCTTCTCAAAATGTTCGTGTCGCATCCCTGGAAGACTTAAATTAAATACCAAGTTTGGTATTTTACCGACTTTTCATTTTTGAGTTATCGTGTTCACAGACACACGGACACTTGGACACAGGGACACACACACACGGACCTTTTTCTGAAAATACTTTTTTTGGATGCAGGGGACCCTAAATCATTTGCGGTGAAATCTCGTAATCGAATTTTTTGGTGGAGTGTATTACCTTCTCTATACACTATGTACATAGTACGTGTAGAGAATAAAATGTATTACAGATTTTATTTTATCTTATTTTATTTTATTTTATTTTTATAGTACGTGTAGAGAAAGTAAAAACATTTTCGGAAAAAGGTCCGTGTGTTTGTGAACAAGATAACTCGAAAACGCAAAGTCGGTAAAATACTAAACTTGATATTTAAGTTTAGTATCTTCGACATCTTAGGATGCCACACGAAGAATTAGAGAAAAATGCCCCCTCACCAACTACCGTTTATATGGAACTTTTTTCGAAAACTTTGATTTTCTCAAAAATAGCTCTAACGATTTTGATTAAAATTTCGTATATTAAAGATCTTTACCTGGTAATTAAAATGTCTATCTTGAATTTTCTGGGAAAAGCCTCTGAAGTGTGTACTTTATTTAGGATGAAATTTACGAAATTTTGAAAAACTGATAAACCGTAAGAGAAGGACAAAGACTTACTACACAAAAAATAGTGAGCACGTTAAAACACACAATTTATGTTTTATAAATTTTTTTCGTGTGGTTCTTGTTTTTGAGACATTCCTTGTTTTTGGTTTCTGCTTTAAAAAACACACTTTTCTCAAGCAGCATTGACAACTGCTGTCCATACAAACAAAGGAACTTCAGTCACATAGCAACCAGCGTTTGACTATCACTTCAACCTATGTTACTCTCTTATTTCGCATCTGCTTACAAGAAAGCAAGTAATAACACTATTTTTTTTTTAATTTTTTGTCGATTAGCTTGAAGTAAATAGAAGTATAAGCTTTTAAAGAATAATTTGTTGCAGAAATGTAGAGAAAGTCATGTGAATGGTACACATCAGATATGTTTTATTGTATCTCAAATATTATATTACATTTTTTAATGATTGTGAAAGATCTCAAATTTAAGCATCTCTTTTTAACACGTGTTTTCTTTTGTTTACAGGTAAGTTTGAAATACCACTTAGGAGTAGCAGAAACACAATGACAGTGTAAGTAAAATATAGTTAATTTTCTGAATGTCTATTAAAGTTAATGGAGGTTTAATCTGTTTTTCAGCTATACTATAATGTACATAGTTCTGACGTTACTCTGCTGTTCAGCAATGCACGGACTAGAGCTCGATTTTAGATTCCGAAGCGCACACGGTTACAAACATAGAGCAGTCAGTGGTAAAACAGTGGGTATTTGGGAGGGATATTTAGCGTAAGCATGTACACGTTGAGGTATAATCTGTTCCAAAAGTAGGTCATTATATATATTGACATAAGCATCGTTCTAATTCCTAAACCAGCACAATAAAATAATGATTACATAATATTAGTAGATAAAACTTCTTGTACATTTACAAATAAAAGCATAAAATTTGATACAAAAACTTGGGATAACAATGTTTGGACCATTGAAAAGAAAAATGAACATAAATAGTGGTTGTTGCTGCAAATAACAACAATGGTAAAAATTAACAATCTTAGAAAACTTAACTTTGAAGTTTGATGATTTTACATTGTTTAGCATTTGTTTGGCAGCCATCATTAGTGAATGCTCTCAGCGAATTTGTAAATATGGATAAAACTGGTCATCGTTATGTGATACAATACTTTCATTTGAAAGGTCTTAGTCCAACTAATATTAAAGCTGAGCTAGATTCTGCTTTGGGGAAGTCTGATCCTTCGCTTACAACTGTGAAATATTGGGTGGCAGAATTTAAGCGCGGCCGTACGAGCTGCCAAGACGAACATCGCAGCTATTCATTGTCTACACATGTAGTTAACACCTTGTCCTTTCGTCTATATAAGTCACATTTTCCAGCCAGACTGGTATCTTAAAAAAAAAATGCCTCAACCCTCCTATAAATTGTATGTTTTAACGTGATCCACATTTTTTGTGTAACAAGTTTTTGTTTATTTCTTACGGTTTACCTGTTGCACAAAATTCATGAAATTTAATTCAGAATAAAGAGGTCTTAAGAGGCTATTCCTAGAAAATTCAACATAAACATTTTATTTGCGATATAAATATATTTAAAACATGGTATTTTAATCAAAATCATACTCACCCGGAGGTCCCGGATTCGATTCCCGGCTGGGGCGAGGAATTTTCCTTTAACCGGAATTATTCCCTATCCCCCACAGAGTCTGGAAGTATGAATGTGATAGTGAATGTGCGTGTGTGTTAGTAATATAATAATGATTAACCTAATGTTCTAACCTACAGTAATACGAGTCAAAGCCCCCGATATGACCATTGAAGTTAAAGGGGGCTATACAAATTAAACAATATAAAAAAAAATCATAGAGCGATTTTTGAGAAAATCAAAACTTTCTAAATTTTTTCCATGTGGGGGATTTTTCTCAACATTTTTGTGTTGCATCCCTGGAAGATACTAAACTTAAATATCAAGTTTGGTATTTAACCGACTTTTAGTTATTGAGTTACTATGTTCACAGACACGCGGACACACAAAACATGTATTTCCGGTGAAATCTCGGTATTGAATTTTGGGTGGAATGCAATACTTTCTCTATACACCACGTACATAGTATGTGTAGAGAAAGTAAAAATTGATGTTTCATTCACATAATTTTCTGCAAACAAACAATTCTTACAAAAGGTTGATTTTCTATCTATATCATCTTAAGCTAGTTAAGCATTAACAGAATTGATCTTAAAACTAATTCAATATATAAAGAAGGGAAATAAGAGAATACACCAAGCTAAAATGATAGTCAAATCCGTTAAAAACCGGCCAACATATGAACAATTGAAATTCGGTTCACTTTGCAATTTCCAGAAAAACAAAATAGAAATGAAAGGTGACCGTTTGAGAGCATACGTAGTTTAAAATTAAAACAAATAACAAGGAATATATTGGAAACGGTTAACTCTACAATAAAAATGTGTATGACATAAACTTTTTGCTTTAACGAAAACTACCTTTTTACTTTCTCTATACGCACTATGTACATAGTGTACAGAGAAGGTATTGCACTCCATCCAAAAATTTGATACCGAGATTTCACCGGAAATATATGTTTTAGGGTCCCCAATATCCAAAAAAAGCATTTTCACAAAAAGGTCCCTGTGTGTCCGTGTGTCTCTGAACACGATAACTCAAAAACTAAAAGTCGGTAAAATACCAAACTTGGTATTTAAGCTTAGTATCATCCAGGGATGCGACAGGAAGATTTTGAGACAAATCCCCCCACCCCAAACTACCCTTTACATGGAAATTTTTTCGAAAATTTTTATTTTCTCGAAAATGGCTTTAACGATTTTGATTAAAATATCGTATATTAAAGATATTTAGCTGACAAATAATATGTATATCTTGAATGTTCTGGGAATAGCTTCTAAAGACTTGTTTATTCTGGATGAATTTTGCTTAATTTGGCATAACTAGTAAACCGTAAGAGATAGACAAAAACTTACTGCACAAAAAGTGTAGAGCACGTTAAAACACACACTTTATGCTATATACATTGTTTCCGTGAAGTTCATCGTTTTTGAGACATTCCTTGTTTTTGGTTATTGCTATGAAAAATTTATATTTTTCTCATACAGGAACTTGTCAACTCCGATCCGTATAAACAAAAGGAACTTCATTGACATAGCAACCAGCTTTTGACTATCATTCTAACCTATGGTAGTCCCTTATTTCGCTTCTACTTACAAGGAAGCAAGTAAGACTATTTCTGCTAATTTTTTTCTGATTAGCATAAAGTAAATAGAAGTATAAGCTTTTTAAGAATAATTTGTTGCAGGGATATAGAGCAAGTCATGTGAATGGTACACATCAGATTTCTTATGTATTAAGTTTTTGTGTATCTCTTATGGTTAACCAGTTATGCTCTTCCAATGAAATCTTGGTATCGAATGTTTTATTGGAGTACAATACCTACCTTTTCTATCTACTATGTACGTACGTAGTTCTCGGTAGAAGTAGTAAAAACAAAATCCAGCATAGTGATTCACCTAGACCCAACACATAGTCGTATATTGCTGCATTAACCTAGCCTAGACACGAATATACGATCCCCTGGTTAGTGTTACAAGCCGATGGTGGTGGCAGCGATTTAAATGCAAAGCTGGTTGTATGGCAAAGCGTTGAGTAGGGATTTTTTTCACGCTGTTGAACTCCCACGCCCTCTGACCTTATACCCTTACCGTGTATATCGGTCCAACAAGCGCTCATGGTCAGAAACTCCGTGTGCCGACCACTTCGGAAATTCAATGGAAACAAATGACGGATATACAGCAGCACTGCGGCATGCCTTTATATTACCAGGTCTGCTTTAAGCCTAACCATGCTTGGGCAAAATTATCGAGGTTCGTCAAAACCTCATGCTGTTGAATGTTTCCAATATCGGTGGTAGTGCTGGTGTTCTGAAACACAGGTTTGCTCCACGGTCGGCGGAAACAAATGAATAGAGGTCACATGAATGAAAACAGATCGATATGTATACAGGGTGGAAATAAAATCACTGAACACGGATATTTAATATGGAAAATATTTTTTCTCAACTGCCTCTTTGTTTAAGAAATATATTTTAAAACCACATTTTTAAGAACATTTAAAGCCTTGAAGTGTTTTATTCGAGGCATCCGAAAGTAAGTATCGGTTAAAAAATATTTGTTTTCACAACATTTATTTGAGCTTGAAAGAACATTCTTTAACCAATTTTTACTTTCTCTAGCCCCGTATGTACAATGTACAACGGGATAGAATAGTATTTTATTTCATCCAAAAATTCGATGTCGAGATTTCACCGGCAATATATGTTTTAGGACCCCCTGAATCCAAAAAAGCATTTTCAGAAACAGGTCTATGTGTGTGTGTCTCTCTCTATCTGTCTGTCTGTCTGCCTGTCTGTGGACAGAATAGGTCAAAAACGAAAAGACTGTTAAATACCAAACTAGGTATTTAAGTTTGGTAACTTCCAAGCATGCGACACAAAGATTTTCAAGAAAATCCCCCACCCCAAACATGGAAAAATTTTCGAACATTTTTATTTTCTTAAATATGCCTCTCACGATTTTGATTAAAATACCACATATTAAAGCCATCACAAATAAAATATATATCTTGAATTTTGTGGGAATAGCTTCTGAAGACTTGTTTATTCTGGATAAATTATCCTGAATTTTGCATAGCTAGTAAACCCTAAGAGATACATAAAAACTTAACACACAAGAAACATAGATCTCGACAAAACACACAATTTATGTCATAAACATTTTTTCCATGGAGTTGACCGTTTTTGAGATAATCATTGTTATTAGTTACAGTTTTTAAAGTACTTACGCTTCTCCGATACAGGAACTTGTCAACTCCTGGTCAGGCAAAGAAACGCATTTCAGTCCCATAGCGAGCACATTTTGAAACATTTGACTGTCGGTTTAGCCTAGTGTGTTCCCTTATTTCCCTTCTACTTATAAGGGATTAAGCAATAAAACCGTTTCTGTTAGAGGTGCAGAGAAAGTCATGTGAGTGGAACGCATCAGCTTTTTAGAAATATGATTGTGTGTCTGTATGTGTGGTATAACACATCAGACTTTTATATTTGATAATTAAGTGTTTTTCATTTTTGGAAGGGCTTGCCTACCTACCTACTCCAAGACGTTACAGCCCTTGAATGACTAGAACCTGCCTCACTATCGAAACTCGTTCATTCCTATCTTGCATTCTCCTCCTCCACCCTCTTACATCCAGCTCCTTCATGTCCTCTTCTATGTTCTCTATCTATTTATTTCTAGGCCTTCCCAAACGCCTTATTCCACCTGGTCTTCTCTTCCGTGTTCTTTGAAATAGGAAGCCCTCATTACTTCTTCCTACATGTCTTGCTCAGTTAAGTCTTGCACTTTTAATGGATACAGCTGATAAAGTGTTTATCAGTTCTAATTCGCTTTTATTACTTTCTCTATACGTACTATATACATAGTGTATAGAGAAAGTATTGCACTCCACCCAAAAATTCGATACCGAGATTTCACCGGAAATATATGTTTTAGGGTTCCCAGTATCCAAAAAAAGCATTTTCACAAAAAGGTCCGTGTCTGTGAACACGACAACTCGAAAATGAAAAGTCGGTAAAATACCAAACTTGGTATTTTAGTTTAGTATCTTCCAGGGATACGACACAAAGATTTTGAGAAAAATCCTCCACCCCAAACTACCTTTTACATAGAACTTTTTTCGAAAATTTTGATTTTCTAAAAAATGACTAATGATTTTGATTAAAATATCGTATATTAAAGCTTCTTACCTGAAAATAAAATGTATATTTTGAATTTTCTGGGAATAGCCTCTGAAGAGTACTTTATTCTGAGTGAATTTTACGGCATTTTGAATAACTGCTAAACCGTAAGAGATAGACAAAAACTTACCACACAAAGAATGTAGAGCACATTAAAACACACAATTTATGTTATATGTAAGCGGTGTATGTTTATAAAGTATTGGAATTGATACTACTTGGTTCTCTTCATAATGCTAATAGCTCTGATATTAATTTATTTATAACTTTTTTGCTTGGTGGTACAATCTAATACAATTAACTTGTGTGATAGTGGAGAGTTAATCATTTTTTTGTTTGCGTTATGAGATTACAGCTCCATGCGCTGCTAAATTATGAATGTGGCGTACGGAACGAACCACGCCTTTGTGACTCATCATTAATAGGCCACTGGTATCACTCTCTTGCTAACTTTGTCTAATTAGAAAAAAGCTGCAAAAATTACCTCACGACACGCTATCACTTTTTACTTTTACTACCTGTACATAGTAGGTACAGAAGGAATTGTGTTCTAGCCAAGAATCATTTACCTATATTTTACCAGCACTACATGTTTCCTGAAAAGATTTCGTGTGCATGTGTCTGTGTACAGAAAAACTCACTCGTGATATTTCAGTTTCTTCTAAGGAGATACATGAAGATTACGCAAAAGTTTTCCCATGCCAAACTACTTTTTACGTGGAAGATTTTTCGGAATTGTTTATTTTCTCAAATGGCTTTCACATGGCTTTGTCTACATCTCTGCAATAACTTATTTTTAAAAAGCATATGCTTCTATTTACTTCCTGCTAATCGTGAAAAAATTAGCAGAAATGATCTTATTACTTGCCTACTTGTAAGTAGAAGCGAAATAAGGGAGTACTATAGGTTAAAGTGAAAGCATAAGCTGGTTGCTATGTAACTGAAGTTCCTTTGTTTGTATGGACAGGAGTTGACAAATTCCTGTATGAGAAAAGTATAAGTTTTTTAAAGCGAAAACCGATAACAAGGAATATCTAAAAATGATCAACTCCACGAAAAATATCTATATGAAATAAATTGTGCTTTATTGTGATCTACATTTTTGTGTAGTAAGTTTTTGTCTATCTGTTATGGTTTACCAGTTATGCAATATTCAATAAAAATCACCCAAAATAGACAGGTCTTTAGAGGCTATTCCCAGAAAATTCAAAATATACGTCTTATTTGCCAGGTAAACTCTTTAATATACGATATTTTAATCAAAATCGTTACATCCATTTTAGAGAAAATCAAAATTTTCGAAAATTTTCCATGTAAAGGGTGGGGGAATTTTCTTGAAGGTCTTCGTGTCATATTCTTGGTAGATACTGAAATTAAATAGCAAGATTGATATTTAACGGACTTTTCGTTTTTGAGCTATGCTGCCTACAGACACACACCCACACATACACGCGCACACACAGGCACACACAGGGACACACAGGGACATTTTTTCTAAAAATGCTTTATTTGTATTCAGGGGATCTTAAAACATGTATTTCCGGTGAAATCTCGGTTACGAATTTTTGGGTGTATTACAATACCTTCTGTATACACTATGTATATATTACGTGTAGAGAAAATAATACAGTTCTCGTTAAAGCACAGTTTATATCAAGTGGGTGTACCTCCTTTATTTTCGATATTTTGTTACCTGTGTTTAAATGTTTGTTACTCACAGTTACCTTGAAGTGTTAAGAGTCGTAAACATCGGTATGGCTCCATCCATGTCGTAACACAGCTGAATTCTGCGGAGTCACGAAGGTGAAGGCGTGTTTCACAGTTGCTCGTAATTCCAGCGTTGAGTAATATCGAATGTTTCTTACTTGTTGCTTTATAAACCCCAGAGAGCATTGTAGGGTTGAGACCGTTAATTAGCCTCGTAATAATAATAACAATCATTTTTATTAGTTATCTAAATATACATGTAGAGAAAGTTAATATTTAATAAGTTGTATACATAGGAACCAAGAAGCCAGTTGTTTACTTAAAAGTTACTCAGAATCATGACGCCAGACTGGATAGAGGGGTGAGAAGTTGCTTCTTTTGTGAAAGTCACGTTCGAGTTTAGTATAAGGGGAAACCACAGTTTAAGCACACAAGGGGACTTCTTCTTTATATTCGTGGTATCACGTGATTATAATGACGCATTCTGGAAGATTTGCAATGGTTTTTGGGTAATGATGGTGTCATTTTGGCGTACCTTCCAACCAATCGGAAAGAAGTCACCATGACACCGTTTTTTGTATATAAGAAGCAAGGTTCGGCATATTGAGGCCGTTTTGCTAAGAATTCGCCCGTGTGTGAGGCAAGGTCGTTTGTTAAGAAGTTTGCGAAGTAAGTTTTTTAGAATAAGAAACTGTATGTGAAGTAAAGTAACGTCGCTCAACTGTTTAACAGTCGGCTCGTGATTAGGTGAAAGTGAATTGTGCCATGTACTCAACTAAAACAGTGTAATTGAAAGTACTTGTGAGTAAGTGTTAAAGAACATCAGTCAGCAGTATAAAGTGTATAACCAGGTGCTTGTCTTCAAAACTCCTTTAGAATAAACAGCAGTAAAAGGTTACAAGTGTTTTCTTAACAATTACAAGATCACTCCTACAACTCCTACCACTAGATAGATCCACGCCCGGGACACTCAATGTTCATGCAAGACTGAGCAACGCCGTGGCAACCCATCCCAGAAGAGCTTCAGTACTAGGTACGTGAGTGCAGTGGAGTTAATTGGAAGTGACAGTTACGCTGCACATAAGCACCCAAAGGGAGGCGTAAAATCAACAGACTAAAATACTCCCGCATATGGCACATAACCTGCACCACTAACAAGCATCGAAATCGCCGCTGCATGGTGTCTTCAGATCAGGATTTCTTGGAGGCCAGGCAAAGGGAGCTGATGAAGATGCAGAACATCTTCCAACCCACCGGCCAGGAAAGACCTTATTCAGGTCATAGCGCACATGAAACGCAAAGTGTGCTGGTACTCCATCCTGTTAGCACAATAGCGTCTTCGACACAATTATCTTACAATTGTAGCACCAACGACTCATTAAACATCTCCTGATAAGAATGTGCATTAACATTACCTTCGAAAAAGAAAACCCCCAAAATGCGTGTTACACTCAGTCTAGCCCACACCATCAAGTGTGGAGGTTTTCTCACCAGCGCTTCGTTAAAACGAGGGGCGGGTGGGGGGGGGGTCTTTAAACCGCCTGGCAACGTTCCGAGAATGTATTCTCCGGTAGATAGCATACTCGTCTGTTAAGAGAATCCCTACGGGCTCGCTGCAAACGGGACGCATTAAGGAGAATTCTGCAAACTTCTTTCCGCGCTTCCATGTTGGCGTCACTTAGTTCATTCACATGCATGGGACGGTAAACCTGCAATTTCCAATTTTGTTTCATGATAGTCCGAGGAATGCCAAGCCCCGCAGAATTTTATGTGTTGATTTTAAAGGAGATAGCTTCCTCTTCATGCTCGGGCAGGTCTTATACAATACCCGTAGCAAATTCACGTTTTTCACACCCCAAAATTGCTGATTTTCTTGGTGAATTAATATCAAAAGCTTCTTGAAATTTCATTTTAACAGTTTAAATGGCGTCACCTATATGATGTCTTTCATGAAGCTTAACTACAACAAATCTTTGTTCAGTGCTATATGGACTTTTGACGACATGGTTGATTACAACTTCAACTTAACGGTCACCAAGGTTACCAACCAGAAAAAATGAGTGGAACATGGCTAGCAATGTTGCCAAATGTACAAACTAAAAACAAATTCCTCCACCGCCAAACAAAAGAAATCTGATGTGTACCATTCACATGACTTTTCTCTATACCCCTGCAACAAATTATTCTTAAAAAGCTTATACTTCTATTAACTTCATGCTAATCAGTAAAACATTAGCAGAAATAGCCATATCACTTGCTTCCTTGTAAGTAGAGGTGAAATAAGGGAGTACCATAGGTTAAAGTGATAATCAAAAGCTGGTTGCTATGTCACTGAAGTTCCTTTGTTTCTATGGACAGCAGTTGACAAATTCCTGTATGAGAAATGTATAAGTTTTTCATAACAGAAACCAAAAATAAGGAATGTCACAAAAACGACGAACTCCACGAAAAAATGTACCTAACATAAACTGTGTGTTTTAACGTGCTCTACATTTTTTGTGTAGTAAGTTTTTGTCCATCTCTTACGGTTTAGCAGTTATTCAAAATTTTAGTAAAATTCATCCAGAATAAACTACTCTTCAGAGGCTATTCCCAGAAAATTCAAGATATACATTTTATTTGTCAGGTAAATATCTTTAATATACGAAATTTTAATCAAAATCGTTAAGAGCCATTTTTGAGAAAATCAAAATTTTCGAAAAAAAATTCCATGTAAAGGGTAGTTGGGGGTGGGGAGATTTTTCTCAAAACCTTCGTGTCGCATCTCTGGAAGATACTAAACTTAAATACCAAGTTTGGTATTTTACCAACTTTTCGTTTTTGAGTTATCCTGTTCACAGACACACGGACACACACACACGCACACACACACAGTCACACATGGACCTTTTTCCGAAAATGCTTTTTTTTAGATAAAGGGGACCATAAAACATATATTTCCGGTGAAATCTCGGTATCGAACTTTTGGGTGGAGTGCAATACATTCTCTATACACTATGTACATAGTGCCTGTAGAGAAAGTAAAAATGAGGGACGATACGCCCATTCCAGGATCACTCTGTTTCATTTAAATTTTCCAATATTTATACTTTTCTCAAATGAGAAGTCGTTTTTCTTTTCCTTTTACCTTGTCTACCACGCTAACTTTAACTTACGGTACTCCTTTAATTCCGTTCTACTTACAAGGAAGCAAGTAATAAGACTAACTTTTTTTTCTCTATTAGCATAAAGTAAATAGAAGCTAAGCTTTTTAACGATAATTTGTTGCATAGCTGTACAGGACACATAAGATGTTTTTAATATTTGTGTAATAATTCCTACCAAATAAATACTGTACAACTTAATATAATTTGCTCAACAAAACGTCTAAGAGAATGCAACTTTTGGACTTTTTTTTTTTTTTTTTTTTTTTTTTTTTTTTTTTTTTTTTTAAGGCTAAACGCATTGGATTGCAGAAATGAAAGTAGATCCTGTGTCAGCATGCGATAGAATATCGTTTTGGCACGCTAGAAGACTCCTAGAGGCCCTTGAAGATCGCAAATCCCCGCGGATTAACCGAGCTGAGCGGTAAAACTCGACAGAAAAAGCCTGGTTAGCATAAACATCCGAGTTTATCTCTCTTTTCTCTTCCCAAAATCGTCTCTTTCATCCCCTCATTAGCTGATACGGTTTTTACGCGTGTACATCTAATCCCATGCCATTTTCTTTTAGTGGAATTTAGCATGACTATTGGGAAATGGATCAGCACATATGTTCCAAGGATAATTAGAAAAACCCGTAGACTGCAATAAAAGCTTAAACCTTTTTGTGTCCGTTAATCAAATTAGCTTAATTTCACTGCTTTTGCTAATGCATAACGAATCAAACAAGCAAAGTGTAACATGTGTACCATTCACATGACTTTCTCTATATTCCTGCAACAAATTATTCTTAAAAAGCTTATACTTCTATTTACTTTATGCTAATCAGATAAAATAAGCAGAAATAGTCTTATTACTTGCTACCTAGTAAGTAGAAGCTAAAATTAAGGGACTAGCATAGGCTAAAGTGATAGTCAAAAGCTGGTTGCTATGTCAATGAAGTTCCTTTGTTTATATGGATAGGAGTTGACAAGTTCCTGTGTGAGAAAAGTATAAGTTTTTCATTGCAGAAACCAAAAATAAGGAATATCTCAAGAACGACGAACTCACGAAAGAATGTATATAACATAAATTGTGTGTTTTAACGTGCTTTAGTATAGTAAGTTTTTGTCCATCTTTTACGGTTTAGCAGTTATTTAAAAATCAGTAAAATTCATCCAGAATAAACTACTCTTCAGAGGCTATTCCCAGAAAATTCAAGATATACATTCTATTTGCCAGGTAAATATCTTTAATATACGAAATTTTAATCAAAATCGTTAGAGCCATTTTTTGAGAAAATCAAAATTTTCGAAAAAAGTTCCATGTAAAGGGTAGTTGGGGGTGGGGGATTTTTCTCAAAATCTTCGTGTCGCATCCCTGGAAGATGCTAAACTTAAATACCAAGTTTGGTATTTTACCGACTTTTCGTTTTTAAGTTATCGTGTTCACAGACACATGGACACACGGATACACTGACACCCTGACACACGGAGCTTTTTGTGAAAATGCTTTTTTTGAATATTGGGGATCCTAAAACATATATTTT